>OU892278.1:49377028-50825103 GCA_917834065.1 Ceutorhynchus assimilis
GGGTCTTTGAATTTTGAATTTCGAATTTTTGTGTGAAATCGTTCAGTGTTTACTTTGGACTCTAATTTTAGGATTTTTGGATTTTAATAACTTAACTTCCTTTAAAGAAATTGAAAATAATTTTTTATTCTGAAATGTATATCACTTTTCTAAATACGACCCTGTCGTTTATCCCAGCTGACGGAATCGAAGCGCTAACGCATGCTGACAACCTAAAGAAAAAGTTTACTAAAAATGTCAACGCGAACTGTCAACTTCACTTTCTATCGTGATTTAGTCTATACCATTAAATAGCTTTAGAGAGAATTATTTAATATAAACAGTCTATTGTTCAAATGTTATTCATTAATTTACAAGGTGAAATCGAGGGTGAAATGTTAAAATAAAATCAGTTTTCTTGAGTTATTATTATTTAAAAAAATGTACATGAAATGAAGAGGCTTTCGCGTTTTTCCCTATAACTATTAGAGGTAAACATAACAAAACGTATACAGGGTGACACAAGGAATAGGGAACAACCTATAACTTTTTTAATATACAAGTTGAAAATTTGAAATTTGGGGAGCTTAATCGAGACAACTTTTTGAGTTTTTTAGAAGTAAATTGCGCTACCAGTCTCTTCCGGTTAAACCGAAAGTGGCCATAATTTTTAATTTTCGAATGGGACACCCGGTATTTTTCGAGTTTTCTGGCATCAGCAGATCATTTTACGTATGATAAGACCATTTTTGAAATTTATAACAAAACCAAAAAAAAAAATGCATTAAAAATAAAGATTTTTCAAAAGTTATTGGGTTATTTCTCAGCGGATTTTAAAAATGTTGATATCAAAAAATAGGGAATAAAATCTAGTTTCAAAAAATTGATAGGTCCCGTCGTGGTTACATTTGAAAAATATGGAATACTTAAAAAAAACCTATTGGTTGAATTTTGATCTGAAATTATGGCGTTCAGTTAGGAAAAAATTGAAGTTACAGATTTACCTGATATTAAGAATGTCCAACTAAATCAATTTACACCAGTGGCAGCGCCGATTTTTTTTTTCTAAAAATTAATCTCGAAATTAATTCAATTTATTTTTTTTTGTTGAAAATTTTCGAAAAATGGTCCTGTCATACTAAAAATGATCTGCTGATGTCAGAAAACTTAAAAAATACAGGGTGTTCCATTTGAAAATCAAACTTCCGGTTAAACCGGAAGTGACTGGTAACGCAATTTACTTCTGAAAAACTCAAAAAATTACTAACCCAAATTTCAAATTTTCAACTTATATATTGAAAAAGTTATAGACTGTTCCCTATTCCTTGTGTCACCCTGTATTGTTGAACTCAGGTTGAAAGGTACTAACAAATTAGTGCACAATATACATGTTGTTCCATTTAGAAAAATATAACTTAGCTCTGCTACACTTTTCTGACGGACTCTGTAGGATGCTTAAAACTAACGTAGTTGAAAACTTTTGACAATTTCTGAAAGCTTTTGTATTTGACTCTTCTGTCAAAAGCGTCAAATGAAAAAGTTAGGACAGGTAACATTTATAGATCACCCTGTACCTACCTACTAAACTCACTACATATATAATACCAAAATCTCTATGGGGGCTCTGCCCCCATAGCAAATTCACTATGGGGGCTCAAGCCTTCATTGCCCCCATGGTTCCGGCGCCTATGCATATTGGGTGGTATGAATAAAAACGAAGTACTTGCTACTACTACAAGTATTAGTATGTTCTACGTAGTATTTACGTTAAAACGAAGCATTTACTAATTTCCGGTATTTTCGAAATGTAGTATCTACTTCGTTTTGAAGTAAATACTACGTAAAACATACTAATACTTGTAGTAGTAGCAAGTACTTCGTTTTTATTCATACCACCCATTATCCGTTCACAATTCGATGTCCACAGGTAGGTACAGGTAAAATCACCTTTCAATACTATTTGATAGAGAAAGGTGATAAATTTACCTGCACCTGAAGAATTGATCACAACAAAAACTAAGGCTCTATATATCTATATGTAGAGTATGGTGGGGAGGGGATCCCTGCACTATGTTGACAGCATTTCACGTTTTGGTTAGCTCACATTTGGATTTCGTAATCTTTATTAAACCTATCAGTCAAAAAAATCTCAATAAGGTTTTTTTTTTTTATGAAGGGCTGCGAATTTGTTTGGGATGCATGAGATCGTCACCTAGAGTAGCAATTCTTTCTGAAGCGGCCATAATGGATCCAGAGCAAACGAGAAGGATGCTGGCAATCAAACACATAACGAAGCTATTGGTCATTCAAAATCATCCGATTGTAAAATTAACAGAATGTCGTAGGCAGCTTATCAATGGTCGAAATTTTAACAACAATGACAATATACCCTATTTGGTTTTAACATTGCAACATTTTTTGCCCTTCTTGAATAAAGTATATAAAAGATAAAAGTGTTAATTTTCCTTATTAAAAGGTAGATTATGAAACTTTAGTCTCCCCGCTGAGAATTATCAACTGTAACATCAAGAAAAGTGACATTGCAGTAAAGGCTAGATTCGCTTCGGTAGAGGATGAATATTCTAATAATTTTCCATTTTTTTACTCAGATGCTTCAAAAAAAGATGATAAGCTTGGGTATGGTATTCAGATTCCACAATTAAATCATAAATTTTCATGAAGATTACCAGACCACACGAGTATCTGTAAAGCAGAAATTATAGTCATCCATGATGCAGTAAGGAAGGCTATCCAAAAACATTTGAAAAATGCTATAATTTTCTCAGACTCGTTAACTGCCATTCAGAAGATAAATGGGAATCTTCATAATGCGGCAGCTGAGAAGAAATTTATTAACTCAGCTGGTGAAAATGGGTTTAATTTCAGATTAGGTTGGATTCCAGGTCATTCGGGTATCCATGAGATGAGAATGATGTGGTTGATGTTCTTGCTAACATTGATAGAATATTAAACGTTCCAAAACAAATGTCTCTGGATATAAAAGATGGCATATAATAGTATCAAACAAAAACTTTACACTCAATACAAATACGAGTGAAGAATCGCGGTAAAAAATAAAAATAATCAATACTACGAGGTACAGGCAGAATATAGTGGAAAAAAATGGTTTGCCACTGTTCCTTATAAAAACCGCATCATAATACGAATATGCACACCGGACACTGTTTAACCGGAGAGCACCGTCATAAGATAAATCTAAAAGACGATCCTTTATGTGACTGCGGTTGTGTAGAGGATCTCAATCACATCATATTTGAATGTCCCATCAATTTCATTCCAGGTTTTGATGTCTGTAAAGAATTTATTGATTTGGGATTCAGTACTCCCATGACAATTTATTCTATACTATCATCCATTAATGAAGCCGCTTTTAACACCATAATGCTTTTTCTTAATCATAATAGTGTCAACAAGCAAAGCTACTTAGAAAAATATGACACTGTATATGATTGACCGACTTATTGATTGGCGAGTCAGCGATAAACGAATATAAATATTGGACGGCGATACACGGATAGGCAGACTTGAACTAGCGTAATCACCTCTTTTGGGAAAGCTCCTCTGGCTGGGTGTCTTCAGTCTTCGTGTCGTCTAGTGCAATTACCTTTTTTAGGAAAGGCCCTCTGGACGGCCCATTACTTTAACGAATCGCACCTAACAAAATATAAAAAACATAACCAAGGAAGTACTTCAAATAAGCAAAGCCAGCAAAAACCAGCCACACTATTTGGAATCGATGTCCCAAGTGATTCTTCCAAGCCGTCAAGACCTGTTCTTCCAATAACAATTTTTGTTGAAAGTGGGCTTGCCTATGCAGACACAGGTCCCGCAAGGAACATTGCAGGCAAATGACTTTTCGAGATTTATAAAACCCATGTTGAGAAATCATCAGAAATAAAATATGAAACAGTTACAATTACATTAGCAGATGGAAGCATATCCACTCGGAAGGTACCTACTTTTTCTACAGATGTGAACATAGAAGACCATACAGTATTGACAAACTTCCTAGCTCTTAAGCCGACTTTATAAGAAATTCTGAGATTGTGCTAGACCTATCAAACCGATCTTGGCAATTTGGAGCGAATTCCCAAAATAAATATACATTTCCGGAGATTGTTGATGTTGCATCCTGTGACTAGTTCTCTGAGCACTAATGAAGGAACTATGTTAACGTTGGAGGAGCGGAATCAACTGAAGGAGATGTTACGAGCAAATTCACAAGTCTTTAAGTCCAGCGGTCAGGCTACGAAATTTGCCACATTACACATTAGAACCCAGCCTAATGCTATTCCAATTTCTTTACCACCCTATCAACTTAACAAAAACCAAACGAAAAATATTAAAGGTAGAAATTGATAAAATGCTTTCTAACGACATAATTGCAGAATGTGAGAGCCCATGGGCTGCCCTTGTTGTCATGGTTCCAAAACCCAATGGTAAAATCAGAGTGTGCATCGACTACCAAAAGCTCAATAGCATTACAATTAGCAACAAGTATCCAATGCCCCGAATAAATGACCTTTTACAAGGAACAAAATAGACGAAATACATGTCCACAATAGACTTACAGTGCGGATTTTGGCAAATAGGTGTCAGTAGAGGAAAAGGATCGGTATAAAACGGCATTTGTCACCCCCTTTGGTCTATTCAGGTTTAAAAGGATGCCGTTCGGTCTTAAAAACGCTCCGGCTGTATTCCAGAGGCTAATAGAGTGGTCTTGATGTCATGGTATTTGCATATTTGCTAGTGTTATCAGAAACATTCCAGGAACACTTAAACGACTTGCAAAAAGTATTTGACCGACTTCAAAAATTCAACCTACGAGCTAACAGAGAGAAATGTACCTTTGCCACTACAAACATTAAATATCTTGGTCATGTATTGATTTCTGAAGGTATTGTTGTAAACCTCGAGAAGATTTCAGCAATTTCTGATCTGTCAAGTCCAAGAAACATTAAAGAAGGATTTGGAATGAGCCACAAGAAAAATCATTTCGGACTTTGAAGCAGGCTTTAACCACCGCTCCAGACCTTAAGCAAGCTGATGAGAACTCACAACGAACGGCCAATTGAATATTCTAGTCGTCTCCTTAATTCTGCAGAGAAAAATTATACCACTACGCAGTGGCGTATCCAGCCTGAGGTTCTGGGGGGGGGCAAACCTGGTATGTCCGCCATAGGCGGAAATTTTTTTTGCCACGCCCAAAAATCTTCAAAACCACACAATCGAGTATTCGCTCGCTTCTCTCAATACTTTTGAAGGACAAAATATATAATATTTTCACAGAAAAATAAGGTACTGCTAGGGTTCCGTAATATTAGCCTGCCACCGAAAAAATCTTTGGGCTGCTCATTATAACGATAAGAGCTTGATAACTGGAATTATTTGTTTTTCTGAGAAATCGACTTTCAAGAAACAAGTAGGTGACATGTGTAACATAAAATCAAACTCAAATTTAATTCAAAACCGTTCAAAAGTCAAAGATATACAGGGTGCGGCACGAAAAACTTCCCACCCAGGTTTTCTCAGGTGTCAGGTGATAAATCAAAAATCGCTCGGACACATCACTTTTTGTTTTTGAGGGACTTTATTTATTGATATTTTCACCCCTTACCTGTGAACCCCTAAGCGGGGGTGACAGGTACCAGGTACCCCCCAAAAGTTCAAATGGAAAGGGGGGTCGAGTGATGCGTCATTTGTTAGCTATTTTTATTAAGATTATATCCCCAAAGTTTCAAATTGCTACTATCGACCCTGTGGAAATAGCTTGTCAAAGCTGTGTGTTTTTTACCTCATATTAACAAATTAACATATTTTTCAAGTGAATAAACATGAACCATTTTGAACTGAACTGTTGAATGACGATACTTAGATTAAATGCCAATGTTATTTTATTACTATGGATAGGTACCTTTCAAAAATCTGTTGTTTTGTTATTATGTGATAAAAATCACACAGTTCAGATACCTACTCGGAAAAAAGCATTTTTCCTAACTTTGACACACTGCCATTTCGGTAGAGAAAATAGTAGCAACTTAAAACTTAGAGGACATAATTCTTTCAAAAATAGCTACTAAATGACGTATCACTCGACCCCCTTTTGCATTTGAAATTTTGGAGGTAACTGTCTCCCCCGCTTGATTGATCACCTAACACCTGAGAAAACCTGGGTGGGAAATTTTTCGTGCCCCACCTGTATAATAAATACTTTAAATTACTAAAAAAATTCACACTGGAATAACTAAAATATAAATATTGGTATATACAGGGTGTTCCTTAATACTAAAAATCATGCATGTACAAACGGAAGGGGGCGATTCTTTGGTTTTTTCTTATGACTAAATAAAATTTCAAAGAAACATGGGTTTGCAAACGCTTCGTTACCGATCTACAGGGTGTTGAAATTGCAATATATTTTTTAGTTTTTTCTTTATAACTCCTGCGGCTTTCGAGGGATTAAAACCCCAAATTTGAAATATAGGTTACGCAATAGGAGCTAAATGATTGTACATTCCACAGAAAGATTGAATCATAAAGGTACCTTTTGCATTACCAGCTTTACCAGACAATTATTATTGCTTTTGAGAAAGATGGTTTTTGTGTTTTTGGTGGTGTCGCCTTTTGACAAAGTCTGAGCCCTGATGATTGATGATGACTCAAAGGCGAAAGCGCTAGACAGCTAGTAATATACATTACGCTGAATATAAAACTAGTATTTTGACTTTAATTCCCTGATGGTCAAGCACAGCGTACAACTGAACAGTTTCTATTTACAAAAAAGCTACCTGTTTATGTAGTTGAAAAAAGTAGGTATTATATATCAAATTAATTTCAGTACCTACATTTTTGAATTTATTTTTTTATTATTTGACAAATTTTTAAAAAATAAAAGGAATAAAAATATGTTGCTCTGGGGGGGGGGGGCTATTGCCCCCTTTGTCCCCCCCCTGGATACGCCAGTGCCACTACGAAACGAGAAGCATTGGCAGTAGTATGGGCAATCAAGCGTTTTCGAGGATACATAGATGGTGCTGAAGTGGTGGTCAAAAGCGATCATCAATCTTTAAAATGGCTTTTGAGCCTTAAATCCCCAATAGGACGTTTAGCGCGATGGGCGTTAGAACTTCAATCGTTCAATCTTAAAATTGACTACACTCCTTTTTTTTGCCACTCTGCCTAACTCCCCCCAAAATTTTGGTCTAGATACAGCCCTGAGTAAAGCCATACATGAAACAACAACAACAACAACAACAATAAAACACAAGAGGGATTCTTCTTAAGAATTTTTTGGTTTATTTTTTACATATTTCTTATGAAGCTGCCATTTATATTATAATTTAGTTCGTAGAATTTTTCAATATAGTACAAGAGTAAAAAACAATTAAAATAAAAAGTACAATTTTGGTTCAATGTATAAAAAAAAACTGACAATTTTTACAAAATTTGTAACATAATTATTGACACATTTGGGAAAAAAATACTAAAATAGGCACCGATTCTCTTTTTGCTGTTTCTCTACAATGACAACCTCTGTACAATACTGATAACGGAATGTCTATAAAACTTTTACCATTGCAAAGGACACTGTGTATATTTTGGTTTTTGGAAAAATTTTACTATTTTATACCACGATGTGCTTTGCAAACAATAAAAAAAATTAAACTTAAGATAATAAAAAATAATCTCAACAGTATAATAAATAATTTATCCTTAAAATATATCAGCTTGAAAATGAAATGAAATATGGGTTTTTAATTGTTGAACTACTTTAACCAGCCTTTCAAAATAGTTCAACAGCTAAAGGAAATGCATTAATAAATAAAAGAGAGAGAAAGAGAGGGGAAAACTGATATATTTAGCATAAGAAATAAAATTAATACTTTGTTTTCATGAAATGAGGTGATGTGAAAAATTCTTTTTTATACAAATGTTTGGTCATTTTGTATAGAAAAAAATAATACCTAACAATCTACTTTCTGTGGTCCCTTTGTTTGTAATACAGTAACAAGGCATGTGCGGCTCTAGAAAACTACTACCAGGGATAATTTTATATAAATAATAAATAAATAAATAATAACAGGACCAAATAAAGTAGAAATATGGGGCGGGTTCAAAAATTCTGTCAAAATATTCCTATACTAAAATTAATACATTATTTGCCTAATGGTGATTTTTGGACTAGAATAATAGGACACAAAGGTTTTGCGCTCCACTTGGTCGTTATGGATCGTTTTTGTTTTTTGTTTGTTCTTACTTTGCCAGATACTCGATCATTTTTCTGAAATTCGGCATATCTTCTGACATCAGTAGAGACTCGACACAACCTTTGAAGTACTCAGTTGTGAAGCATTGAGACCTAGAGAAACAGATAATAATAATTAGTTTTTTTTTTATAAGAAAAATGCTTCTTAGTGTTAAAACGAATGCATAAATAAGATGGGTTAGATATATAGGTAGGTGGTTTAGTTTTTGTACATTCACAAAGTTGGTTAGCTGCACAAATTGGACTGGCACAATAGCATAATAATTAGTTTTTGGACGCTTTACATAGGTACTAACAATCTGCTTTAATTTTTTTCTCAATATCGTTATGGGAAGGATTGATTGATGATTAAAAATTGCCTTGATTTCACGTATATTGGCAATTATATGCCACATTAATATTTTAGATCATTCACAAATTATCATTTCTTTAAATAAACAACTGATTAAACATTGAAAAGTTTTTGATCAGGCAAATTTATTTTTTTAAAGGGGAGCGATTAAATTATTGTTTATTAAGCCTTTTAAATAGTGTTAGTAGGTACCATGCAAAGTTTTGAATAAAGAAACAAAGCAGATTGTTTAGTTTGTTAACAAGTTAAACATTAGACAAAAATGAACGACGTTAGTACGTTAGACAAAGGACAGGCGGCGTTGTTGATTAAAAAATACCTCGTCGTCGGGAGGTGCCCCGTGTATTTGTTTGATCATCTCTTTGACCTGTTCCATTTCATCTGTGAGCTGTAACGTTTCTAGACAACCTTTGAAATAGCCTGTTGTGAAACAGTTTTTCCTGAAAGAAATAGTTATAACCAATAAGATAAAAGTATAAGGATGATGAATAATATCGATGAAAAAATCAATGGAGAGTGCGCCAATAAACAAATTTTCAGTAAGAATGATACCTAATTATTTTCCACAAATTAATCTTATAATAATAATACATATTGTGGAAAAATATATTCCATTAGTTTGCGAAATAGAATTTTTCAGATATCATTTAATTATGTATAGGCAACTTTTTTTCAATCTGACTATTATATAGACAGGAACAGGCTACTGCTATTAGACACAAGGGCTTCAATGGGACCAGATGACTGATACCCATTTTACTGCAGGATCATCAAGGTACGGCAAATCGTTTCTGCAAGTTATTAAAATTCGTGCATTTTCAGCAACTTGTCTCGATTTTCCTAAACCGAATACAAGCTAATTCGTCTTATTACGCCCTATATGTGTCTAAAGGTTGGTCCGGGCTGTATACACAACATAGTGAAATTAGCCTTGATAGCAAAATCGAAGTCAAAAATGTATTAAGATTTTTACGTTGTTGAAGTTAGGCACAGATTTCGAAATGAAAATTATGTTTTTACAGTGGATCAAGTCAATAGTCCCACAAATAAAATAAATTTAAAAAGCTATTCTAAAAGAGTCTGTAACATCGTCGAACTTGATAGAAATATTATTGGGAAGTGATCTACGTCACATATTGAACAATCACTAGTCCAAGTTGAAGGGGATATGAAATTAGATAGGTATCAAAAATTTTGTAGCACCACCAAAGTAAGTGGAAATATTGTCGCAGCAGATACGAGTGACATATCGAAAAAGCTGTAAGTCATGCAAATACCTCCAGAAATAAGGCTTTATTCGCATTACATTAACTTGACAAATAAAGAGTTACATGCTAAGTACTTTGGAGACTAACGGTGTCATCTGGGTCGGACTAATATGAATTCATCTTTCGATGTATCCAAGTGTGAATTTTCTTCCGGATCAACATTTTGATTATCAGGTGTTTGGTGCATCTTGTTTATCACAGTTACTTTCTTGTTCTGGTTCGTTACGGGATTGAAAGGGATTTTCACTACCATCATCGTCATCAAATTATACTTCCACGTGGTGCTAGATGTCTTAGATTGACAGATCTACCATCAGGAAAACGAACAAACGCATAATCTGTGTTTGCTTCCATCAAATATATCTCCTCCACAAAGGGGTCGTATTTACTTTTCCTTACATTCTTTTTTATCCAAAGAGGGCCAAAACTTGAGACCCAGGAAGGAATAGCTTTTCCGTTGCTAGATTTACAAGAATGCTTAAACATGAGTTATTTGGTTTATTGCAACACACAAAAGAGATTGGATAGAATGCAATGCATTGTTCTGATTTCAGGCCACGAGACCTCAGTTCAAGCAAAATTGTTTTCCATATTATACCATTAAATCTCTCTACTCGACCATTATCTTTCGGATTATATGCAGTCGTTCTGCTAGTGGCTATACCTTTTGAATGAAGAAAGTCATTCAGTTCTTTTTACATGGAAGAGCTTCCTCGATTAGATTGTATGTACGAGGGCAAATATTGAAAATAGATTTGTGAAACCATTGATCACAGACTCTGCAGTTATATCAGGGCAGGCGTAAGAAAAAGGGAATCTTGAGAATTCATCTACAAGGGTTAGTAGATAATGATTTGTTTAGGTTGTTGGAAGAAGACCTTTAAAATCAATGTTGAGCTTTTCAAAGGATTTGGCTAGTTTTATTAGTATTCCCTGATTTTTACTGAACGTCGGATTGAGCTCTGTACAATATACAGGATGTCCTAGGAAAAACAGTCCACCCTGAAAACCAAAAATGGTCGGACACGTCAAATTCAATATTGAGGGGGCATGTTATGACATACAGGGTGAGTTCGAAATAGGTGCGCATTTTGTTATAATAGAGTACAGTAGGACAATCACTTTCTGCATAGTCTGCAAACGTCTCGTTAAAAAAATACAGTGTTGAAATTTTCGAAAAATTTTTACCTTTTGTCTATAGATTCAAAATGCCTTGAGCGATTTTGTTCAAATTTTCAGAGAGTGTTTGCGATGTTCTCAAGCATCTTTATAAAAAATCCGTTTGAGTTCCACTTCTTTAGGACCAGACCTAGAGCGGGGCAAAAATGTCACTTTTTCTCCCATGGGAAAAAAGTAACAGGTACCAGTCAATTTTTTTCCCGACTGAAAAAAGTAACAGGTACCAGTCAAATTTTTTTCTCAAAGGGAATATTGTATAGATGGAAAATGTTGAGATTTTCCCGTCACAGAAAAAAATAGTGTATTATACATGGGAAGAAAGTAAGATTTTAGCGCTCGCTGTGTTGTCTACCTCCGCTTCGCGTCGGGAGACAAACCACACTTTGCGCTAAGTTCTAGTACTTTTTTCCCTTGTATAATAATTTTTCTTGTTCGATGCGACGTTTACGAGATAAAAAATAGAAATCAATGTATTGTTTGAAAAATGAAAATCTCGTGTTCGATACACTCCAATCTGTTAAAAAAATAAGAGTCGCTCTAGGTCTGGTCTTGGAAAAGTGAAACTCAAACAGATTTTTCAGAAAGATGCTTGAGAACATCGCACTCTCTGAAAATTGGAACAAAATCACTCAAGGCATTCTGAATCTAAGGGCAAAAAGTCAAATTTTTTCGAAAATTTCAACACTGTATTTTCTTATGCCGGTTTTCCACCAAACAGACAAAACAAAAACACAACCCAAACTCAAACTTTTCCCAAACATTTTCAAGACTAGCGTGTTTTGAGACAGTTGGAGTTTTGTTTCGCCGAGAAAACATAACGTAGTCCGCTTGATGGAAACAAGAGTTTTGTGTTTATTTCAGTTTTAAAACACAAACTCAACAGTCCGTTAAGTGGAAAATCGGCTTTAATGAGACGTTAGCGGGCACATGTACATATGCAAAGAGTGATTGGCCTACTGTACTCTATCTATCATATCAAAATGCGCACCTATTTCAGACTCACCCTGTATATCTGCGTTTCTCTCCATTCATCCCCCTACCCTCCAGATAAGCTACCTCATGAGTTTTTTTGAATAGGGGAAGAGTCGTTGAGTGATACCTTGATTAAAAGGTAATTTTATTCTCTACATAACTCTGTTTGTGTTTTTCATGTTTATCGATTCGTTCCTAAGAAATATGGTGTTTACAATTAATTAAATTGTTAAAAGTGTTATTCATTGACCTCCATACAGAAATACAATTGGTTTTTGGATGTACCCATAATAAAAAATCCAAAGGCGTAAGATCGGAAGATTTAGCAGGCCTGCAACAAACTAAATTACTTGCACGAGATGGTAACCTACTAGAAAATAAATTGATGTTTCAGCAAGTTATGGGGAATCTTACATTACGCTGCTCTCATTTGTCAGTTTTTGAATGAAGAATTTCCTAGATGCTGGATTGGCCGGAGAGTTACCGTAGGATGGCCTGCTAGTTCTCCCTATCGTTTTTCAATATTTAATCAAATAATTGTAAACTTTTTATTTTCTTGAACAAAATTAATATTCAAGACTATATCATCCATATTTCTTAAGAACGAACCGGTGAAAATAGAAAAACAAAAACAGGGTCATGTAGAGAATAAAATAACCTTTCAATTATTGTTTTCCCTGGGACACCCTGTATAAAACTTTATTCAGTCACTGAATATACATATACAACAAAAAGACGGTTGATAAAATAAAAAATAAATAACAAATAAAATGACTTTATCCTTCCCTGTTACGACGAGGTCTTCCTGGAATATTTTGCTCAGTATGTTGCAACAACTCTTTTCCTTTCATTCCGATTCTGCGCTATAGGAAGACATAGCAAGTTTTGTTGAATGTTAATAGGTTTCAGGTCGATATGGAGAACGTTTTAGCTGCCCTGCCTGTTTATGACAGCTCCCAGCTAGTTCGTCCTATAGGACACACGTTTACGTTACCAATAGCCCATCTTAGTCGAGATTGTGAAATTACATCAGAGATGCTTGTACATCTAGCCCTGCAAAATACCTCTACGTTTGATATTCTGTGAAACCATTTTATAATACGCAATATTTGCGGTGATAGATAGGTCGCGATTATCAATGACTCGGTTTCTCAGCCTCCAAAAAGCTGATATGGCATTACTAATACGATGTTGGACCTTCCCGTCAATATTTCCTTTGCTTTTGACGATGCTACCAAGATAATTGAAGTGTTCTACACTTTTTAAGATGTTATTCTCGATAAATATGTCAGTATTTTCTTGTTCGGGTGGCGTTGCCATTCTTCTTCTTCTTAAAGGGCCTATCCTCTGAGGATGTTGGCTATCACATTGGTCCATAAAACTTTATTTACCGAAATTCTATACAAAGTTGTTGACGTCATTCCGGTCCATGCTCTTAAATATTCCAGCCACGATATACGTCTGCGACCTACTGATCTTCGACTCTCTGTCTTTCCCTGTAGGACAAGCTGAAGTAGATTATATGGTCTCAACCCCTATACGATCCGTCCTGGGACGTCACAACAGGATCGTGACCTAGGGGCGTAGGTGGGGTTCAGGTAGAGAGAAACTCGCTTGGTATAGGTATAATAAGATATGTATTGAATAATAATAATATTACCCTAGAAATAGTATCATGACGTCTCCTCTACGGAGGGACGTACTACTTATAGGCCACTCTGTATTATGTACCCTCTGTACACTTGGCGTGACTGAAGACTAAAGCTGGGTTTAAGACAGGTCCAGAAGGGCGTTTCCCAATAAAGGTAGTTTGCACTGGACCTAGTCTGCTGCGTTCAATGCTCCCAGAAGAAGCTAGGTTTGAGACAGGTCCAGAAGGGCGTAATACTCCCAGAAAGGCGTTTCCCATCAACGGTAGTTTGCACTGGGAGGAGATTTAGCTAGAGGGGCTTTTCCCATTTGGGGTACCTACTTTGCGCTAGCCTTAGCCTGCCGGTAATGGATTTCGGCACGGTATTTATACCAAATTAATGCTGACTCGTCGACACACTTTAGTAAAATTGATGTACAGAGTGGTATTTACTCAAGTAGTTGAAGTAGTTTTCGTTTCGTATGTTATGTTCAAAATATTCTAGGTTCCAGCGTTTGACGTTTGCTACATACTCCAGTTTTCCATTAATGCATTGCAAGACTGTTTCGTTTGACACTTGGTGCACCCACGAGATCCTGAGCATGCGGCGATAACACCACATCTCAAATGCATCTATTCGTTTGTATGTCGATTCGGCAAGTGTCCATGCTTCTGCTCCATACAGGAGGGTCGAGAGGACATAGCATCTTATTGCCTTGATTCTAGTTTATTTCGCATCTTATTGAATGCCCCTCTCACTTTTTCAATTCGGCTTCTAATTTCCTGAGAGTAGTCCCAGTCATTAAGATTGCAGTCCAGGTATGTAACTATCTAGGCCATTGTGAGAGCTGTATTGTTAGCGGTAAACTGCAGATTGCTGACATTGTTTTTACTAATGATCAACGTTTGCGTTTTCCTGTAGTTTATCTTCATATCTGTCGCATGCAGCCACTACGCGGTCTATGACTCTCTCCCTTAGCAGTATCAGCTATGAGGACGGTATCGTCTGCATATCTCAAATAATTTATTATTTCTCCATTTATTATAAGTCCATCTTTTATGTTGTCCCAGTGCCTCTTTAAATAGGTGTTCTGACTACACATTGAATAAAAGAGGCGAGAGTATGCAACTCTGACGTACTCCTCTTCTTGAGCTGGAACTCATCTGATGTTTCGTTTTTGTTCCGTACCATGGCCCTTTGTTGAAGGTAGAACTTTGATATCACTTCTGTTTCTCTCTTGTCAATTCCTGATTCATGTAGGTTGAGATAAGCTTACTATGCTGAACTTTGTCGAAGGCTTTTTCGAAATCTATAAAGCATACGAAAACGTCTGCGTCAACGTCACATACTCGTTGAATTAGGACCTCTATGAAGAACAATGCCTTTCTAGTACCCAGTCCCTTCCTGAATCCGAACTGGGTGTCACTTAGGTTCTTGTCGAGTCTCTTATATATGCGTGCTTGGATGATGTTTAGGAAGGCTCATTAAACTGATTATTCTGTGATTAGAGCATTTAATTGCATTAGGCTTTTTGGGAAGCGGGATGAATGTTGACAACAGCCAGTCCTTTGGCATTTGATCGCCTATGTGGATTTTATTAAAGAGGGTGGTTAGCAATTTAAGTTGTTGTGACTCTAGTAGTTCGAGGATTTCCCCATGTATTTGGTCTGACCCGTGGGTTTTGTCGTTCTTCAGTCGTTTAATAAATGACTGTTTCAGTGATGATGTTGTTGTCTGAACCCAAGATTACTTCCTGCACTCCGTTTTTGGTAAATTGCCGTTTCTTCCTTTATTTTCTAATGAAAAGCAGTCGTGTTTTGCTTGTTGTTCGGGCGATTCAGTCCGCAGTCGTCAGCATATTGTATGTTTCTTGATTTTGTTTGTGGTCTGCGTCAAATCGATATTTCATAACTATCCCTCGCTCCTTCAATCTAGAATCTACGATTATAGTAGCGAAAATTGGAGTATTTTGGGGCAAGTCAAGTACGCACCCACGCCAGTTTGGGTTAGAAAGGGATCACTGAAGTCTTCGTCGATCTTTTGCATACATTAAGAAACCCATGTGGTAGGAACCTATACCAAAGTGAGCCATGATTTACCATAAAGCCTTTCGGTTGATTGAATCAAAAACCTTAGCTAAGTGAATAAGGGCTATGTAGAGCTGGCTCTGTTATTCTTTGGCTTTCTTCTGTCGCTGTTGGACAGTGAAAATCGGGTCAGAAGTGCCTCTATTTGGTCTAAATCTGCTTTGCGTTTCTCGTTGGATTTTATCTACGTAACGTACCAAGCGAGTTGCCATTACTTCAGTAAGAATCTTTCTCCCGATCGATGGAGGCACTTATTTTTGAAAAGATTAATTATAAATGCATCTCGGAAATCGTGCGGAGTTTCACTCCTTAAGATTCATCATGGGATCTGATCCGCTCCTGGCGCTCTATTTTTTTTAAGACTAAATCCTGACAGATTTCTGTAGTTTCATGCGACATATGTGAAAGTTTCTTGAATACGTTTCTCATGACTCGGCGATGATTTGCATGAGCAGACACTTCCTCCCGGAGATTCTAGTAAGGAGGTATTTTTCCTCCACTTACACAAACCATCTTTTTGTTAGTTGCGTGCGAATATAGCTAGGAAATAATACGCTGCTATCCTAGCAACTAACTCGTACAATTTATTCTCAGATGCAGCCCCATATACCCATGAAAAAGTATACGATGTTTTCATTTCCTGGACGGTAGACTATGTCATATGAAAAGCATGAAAGATCGAGTCTTCAGCGTTCATCCAGAATTGCTACTATTGAATGCTCGGAGGCGTCTGTTTCCACCACAAATGGAATGTTTTCTTTAATGGCAGTGGCAGCTGACTTTGCTACTCCAGTTTTCAAGTTGTGAAAATCGGTAATAGCAGCCTCTGCAAAGTTTCTGGTACTAACAATAATTCTATGAATTTTTTCGGAAAATCTAGGTAGGTATCCATCTATATAGAGTAATGAGCAAACATGCCCACAACTGTTCAAAGTAAAGCTTTATTAATTGGTAGGTACTGGCAGATTCTGTAGAGGTTTTAGTCTTGCAGGATCAGGTTCAAGTGTTCTGTTTTCTATTATCCCAGTCGTAATTGACTTTTTGTTCAACGAGTGTTCAGTTTCGTTTATAGTTAGATTGTATGTACTTTTTGACAGCTGATAGATTCTTATTGTCGTCTTGATTTTCTCCACAAACTGTTAAATCATCGAGATATGCATAGGCCTTCTAGATTCTCTCGCCTGATTATTGTATCTAAGATTCTTTGAAAACAAGCTAGGCCGTAAGTCACACCAAAAGGGATACGATTAAACTGATACAGGTTTCCATTAGTTTCAAAGGCAGTGAACTGTTTTTCATCATCTCTTATAAGGAACTGATGTTACTGATAACATGTAGTTTGTAGGTCAAAAGTGCTATAAACGTCAAACCTTGAGACTGCTTTTACTAATGCTTCGATATTAGATAAAGGATAAGCGTCAAAATACGTAAGCTTGTTAATTGTTTGAGAATAGTCAACGACCATTCTGATTTTATGGTTTTTGTTATTTGTCACAAGAACTTGTCCTCGCCAGGAAGACGTAGGTACTTTCTTCAATGATACCTTCTGAAAGAAGCTTTTGTACTTTACTTGAAATAAATTTTGCATCAATATGTGAAAATTTTCTCGATTTTGTAGCGATCGGTTTACATTGCGATGATAGATTGCGGAGAGAACAGTGCTTTGTTTCAAGTACAGTCATTGCAGATTTTTGTTTTCCAAAATGAGAGGTCAGCATTTAATGCTGCTCAAAAATATCATGACCAACGATAATATCCTCAGAAGAGGTCTGGTAGAACCGAAATTTTTAGGTTTGCGTACTGATGATCAAGAATGCTAAGGTTGACAACAATGACAACGCAGAATCCTTTGCTTTGTGCACACAGAGAAGTTTGAGCCATTGGTTGAATCGGGAGATTATTGGATAAAACAAATAAGTCATTCAAGTTAGTCTCAGAGTTGCCAGTAGGTATCTAATAACGCATCTGCCGAAAATTGATTGACTTTTACTGGCACCGCAGTTTTTGATAAACTCTCAGAAACAGATGCCAATGTTTGAGACGAAATAAATGCAGTTGTACCACGATTTGAACTTTGACAAACAGTAGAGAAATTACCTTTTTTACTGCATTGTTTGCATGTAGCATGCAGGGCAGGTCAAAGAGAGCGATCATTTCTTCTATTTCCACGATAGTAGCATGTACACTCAAAACAGTATTTCTTTGTGGCTGCACTGAGGATTTTCTGCGTTACTAGAATTGATGAAACTTGTTGAAGCTGTTTGGTATACCTCGGAATGTTTTGAAGCCAATTCAAGTGATAAAGCGTGTGATGTTGATGTTCAAGATCTTATTGTATAACAGGGCCTATGGGCCAAAAACGTTGTGCCTTACAATCTACGTCTGTAACTGATGACATGAAGTTCTGGAATGTAGTTTTCCAGTGACTCCATTCCTAAGCTGCATTTGATGAGCTGGGATCAGTATCAAACCTTTCAGGTCTCAGGAGCTTGTCTCTATACCCTTAAACCCCGTCCTGAACATGTGGTTTTTCAGTTTGTGATGTGTATATCATCCCCAATAATATTTCTACCATATTTTTGTGGCACGACTTATTTGGCAAAACCATAACTATGATTTTCATTTCTAAATCTGAAACATCCACGACATTTACGGAATAACTTTTCACAGAATATTTTGTTGAATACATTCCACCACAGAATATCCAAAAATAATCTGAGTTTTAATAAAACAAATCCATTCTACAGCATTACATCACTTTTAGAACAACCATAATAAATTGGTTTATTAAGTATCTACTTTTGTAATGGAAAATCCGACTCTGATTAATGGTAATAAATAATTTATTGCAATTAAAAAAAATTAAATGCCTATAAAATCCACATAAATGTCTGCATTGAAACTAATTATGGGTACTTGAATATCATATCATGATATCTATTACTAAACCGATTTATTTTATTGCTTGTAATGTTGGCTTTTTGTTCATTTGTATAATGCAAAATAAATATTAACAAATTTGGAAGCATTAATTTGATATAATCAAAACTTTCTCTGCTTTATTATTATTACTTACTTAACTTAAAAAACTTAATATCATAACAAATCATAACAAATAAAAAAAGTAACACCCATACCAAGTAATCTGACAAATTTAGACCAACTTAATAAGTATTTTACGCAAATAACAAATAGCAATGATATACCTAACCAAGAACTCATAAACTTTTATAAAAATAATTTATTGGTCAATGAAACTTTTTTTTTTCAGCCAGTTAGCGAATATTTGATTTCCAAAATTCTCCTTAAACTCAAATCTAAAGCTCTAGGATCGGATAATCTCAATATAACGCTGATTACTTTGTGTTGTCCATTTATAATTCCATTTATAACACACATTATAAATTGCTGCCTAAGTGAATCACACTTTCCCCAATCTTGGAAGTCCGCCAATGTAATTCCTCTCCCCAAAATTAAAAATCCTACCGAGTTTGGTCATTTACGATCAATTTCTATTTTACCCACTCTCTCAAAAATCCTTGAAAAAGTTATGGAACTTCAGATAAATACATTCCTCAACAACAATAACATAATACCCAGCAAACAATCCGGCTTTAGAGCGGGCTATAGCTGCTCAACAGCTTTGTCTGATTTAACTGATGATATAGTGCGGGCGCAGGACAACAGCAATGCTAGTGTGCTCATTTATTAGGACTATACAAAAGCATTTGATATGCTTCACCATGAAATTCTTCTGTCGATTTTAAAATACGTAGGCTTCAGTAAGTCGGCGTCTCTACTTGTGTCCTCATTCCTTTCAAAGAGATCTCAAAGAGTTACTCTTGACGGACAATATTCGGAATCTCTTAATGTCTTTGCGGGAGTGCCTCAGGGTAGTATTTTGGGTCCTCTTTTGTATAGTATATTCACCTCTAACTTTATAAAATCATTAAAATTTTGTCAATACCACTTATACGCAGACGATACGCAAATCTATTTATCTTTCAAACCTTCAGAAGTAGCTGCAGCCAATAAGCTGATCAATGAAGATCTGAAATCGTTGCTTGATGAATCAAATAAACATTTGCTTAAAATAAATCCTAACAAATCGGTAGCTCTCCTGTTTTGTAATGAAAATATTAGAAATGATCTTTTAGGCAATATTGAACTAAATCTAGGACAAGACACGATATCATTTAAAAATTCGGCTAAAAACTTGGGACTTGTCATGGATAGCAAACTCAAATTTAAAGAACACATAACACTTTGCTTAAAAAAGAGCATATTCAGTTTTGAGGGGTTTATACTCTCATAGACACTATCTTTGTCAAAGAACTAAAACTTTGATTTGCGACTCTTTAATTCTCTCGCATTTTAGTTTTTGCGATCACCTATATGGGCCTTTTTTGGATTCGATAGATGTTAGGAGAGTCCAAAAGGTTCAGAACTCTTGCATTAGGTTTGCGTGTGGAATAAGACGAAGAGACCGAGTTTCACATAAACTGAATGAATTGGGCTGGTTAAGTATGTTTAACAGGCGTAGTCTGCACTCACTATGCTTCTTTTATAAATTAATAAAATTTAAAACTCCACCATACCTACACAATAAAATCAAATATCGAACTGACATTCATAATTTAAAACATTCGCAGGAAACAGCTTTTGACAATACCATCTCACAATAAAGAATTCTTCAAAAAGTCATTCAGCTATACCATTGCCTCACTCATTAACAAATATGAAATAATTGATTTTTCTACATCTGTTGGTGTTTTTAAAAAAAGAATGAAATTAAAACTAATTTAAAATATAATATATTATATTTCCTGCTCTAGATAAATCGCCCTTAATTTCCTGCACATAAATAATTGGGTACATCATGAAATTCCTATCTGCTTTAATATTATTCTCCGCTCTAGTATATATATTATTCTCTGCCATGTGCCCTCTTTTTCTTTTTCTTTTCTTTCCTTCTTTTCTCTATTTTTCCACCTCCTTCTTCTCTTTCTTCGTCTTACAGTTTAAGTATCAAGTGCGTTACTTGATTTTCATATTCATAGATCTTAGATAAGCCTTTCTTAATATTTTATTTTAAGCAATTTTTTGGGGCCTCAACAGCACTCATGCTTGCGCGGGATGCTGCAAATATGGCCTATTATTCCCCACATTTATCTTAGTTAACTGTTTGGAATGTAATTTTTCTGGAGATAATAAATATTATTATTATTATTATTATTATTATTATTATGATCTAAATTACTACATTGCTACGAAACATTTACGCCATAACAATGTCAATGGGCAAAATTATTCACGATAAGCATTATAATGCTGTGTCATAATTATTTTTCAACTAGCGGAAGTAGGACCTAAAAATAATTTGTTAGACAAACAAACACCTGATATTTTTGAGTCATTTTTATTATGCCTGCCCACAAAGTAACCATTGATGCTTTTTTATGGGAATCTGTGCATAATAATTGCACGATTCATAAAATGAGAATTTATTCTCATTTTGGATAATTTGATATATTTAGATTGGATTAGATTAGATTAAGTTTTATAGAGTGCATACCGCCAGAATTATAAGACAAGATTTTTTTTTGAAACGGAGTTCATAATGCTCACTCAACCTACATAGAAGCAGATAAGCAATTGAGTAGAGTGCAAAGAAACGATATATCTATGAATAAATTAGAGTAGGTAGGCGTTTCTTAGAGGCTCATCATTACTCTACATTATGGATACTTTTAAGATAATCTTTTGATGGTGTTTGTTACCAATAGAGAAGAGATGTGGATAGAGATATAGATACGTATGTTGATGGCTATTCGTTGCAGAGTTCCAGCCTCTATAATTTTTCAAAAAGTTTTCGTTTTGGTTGGGGATGAATTAGGTATGTATAGAATAACGCATCCATAAGTCGCTGATACACCAAATTTCGACTATAAGATCTTTCCTAAACGTATAACGAAAGTTGAATTGAAATACTTACATACAAAGTGAATGGACCTGAGGTTCTCTGAACAGGTGGTAGCAGTCCTCGCAGATCCGGTCCAGTTTGGCGAAAATGGTTTTGTCGTAGACGCCTTTGCACTGGATATCGAAAAAGGAACGTTTGGAAAGGTGATGGGTGAGCAGCGGGCCGGAGCCGCGCCTCCAAGGGCTGCCGGCGCGCGCGCTCTGGACGAACAGCGCGATGGCCAGGCACCACACCGCCGCTCGCCGTGTGCCGCGTCCGCGCTGCTGCAGCTGCGATGATCGCTGACTCATCTGGAAACGACAACAATAATCATTAAACATTTTGTTGAAAATAAATATTTTGTATATTATTAAGTTTTTCACACCTTAAAAAGTACAAATTGTAAGAGGTTATGGGCCCAGGCATATGCCTACATTATCCAAAGAAGATCTATAATACCTAGTAGAAGTCAAGTGATAAATAGTTACGTACAAGAACCTTTCAGCTGACATTAAAACAAAAAATGGGTAGGTACCTATCAAAAATTGCCTAAAAATTAGTTGAGGCAAAGTTTAGGCAGGTAGGTATTAAGCAACTGAATGGAGAAGCAAATTGGCCAATGTGGAAAAACGATATAAGAGATATGAAAAATGTTTAGAGGTTATTCAAGGTACGCTTGTTGAATCTACCCCTATTTCTGAAACTGCTACTGAAAAAGATCTAAAAGAATACAAAGTAAAAAGTAGATTTTTATAGAAATGCTAATAGTTATGCCAAGAGCATGGCATGATCACTAGTTCTTTAAGCAAATAATGGACTCAGCATGTGAAACTTGGTTAGCACTCCTAAATCAATTTGAAGCGTCATCTAAAGACCAGTTTTATAAATTAGATATGCCTAAATTTTTACTCGTTTGATTGGTTCTTTGGAGAAGATGTGTCAACACATATTGCAAAACTCAGAAGAATTTCTCTAACGAGCTAAATAATGGACTTGTTTCAAAGAATTTAAGTCAACAGCCAGATTTGATGATGATTTGCAAACTTTTGCACATTTTTCCAAGTCAGTATGAAAATTTCAAGTCTAGTTGGATGCTGTTAACGAAAAATACGGAAAAAACTCTTGAAGAATTAGCTTCTCAGCTTTTTATTTTTGAAAAAATATGTACCGAAAGTGAAAAATGGGAAAGTACTCTAGAAGGTCTTATGGCGAGAGTTCATAACAAACCAGCTAATGATTTGAAGAAGTCTGCGAGATTTCACTACTGTAAACGTAATAGTTATTTAAACAACAAGTTTTGAAAACCACTTTTTTCGCACGGCGAGACAGTTTGCTGGAACGAACCGTAGGCGAGTTCCACAAGTCGAGCCAGTGTGAAAAAAGGTTTTCAAACGAGTTTATTACAATGCTTTTCCTACAACTGCAAAATAAAACAACCAAATATGTAATTTTTATTTGTTAGAAAACAAATCATCCACATCAGAAATTGGTGACAATCCTAATTTATGTCGTCATGTCAGGATAACAAGACCAAAATAAATGAAAAAACTAATTAGCAGCGTGTGAAAAACTTTTTCGGTAAGTAAGTAGTGAACCTGTCTCGCCGCTGTGATTGGTCAGCGGCCATACAAAATCCCTAGTTTTTGCGACCTGCTCCCCTGGCAGAGTCTAGTCGACGTACATTCTTCAGTAACATTAGAATAAGCGAAGAGTTCGCGCCCCCCTGATGCTCTCCAGAAGCAAAACCCCGTTAGTACGCGCGATTTATAGTAAAAATACTACTCTCTGTGTCTCAAGGCCTGACATGGTCTATATTATTGATTAATACAATTCATGTAATTAACCCCTAATTGTTGCAAGTCACCTCGATCGAGCAAAATTCTCTCCTACGCGATTGTTTTTGGCTCTCTCTCTCACTCTTGCCGGGCTCCAACGCACCTGTATATCGTTGGGTTTTCAAGTTTTCATCTCAGTGGAAACTTCCCTAGCTGCCAGTGTGAATAGTGATAAATGGATAAATAATCGCCTTGTGGATTTATCTGCATGAACCGGATTAAGCAAGTAAGACCGTTACAATTTCTCTAACAGTCGAACAATAAATACTGATTAGTGATTCGCTTGAAATGCACTATCAATTGAAGTGTCTTCTCTAACGCTTATGCAGAGGTTTGCTTTCACACTCGTTAAATTAACATTTGTACATTTGTATATAGAAACTGAGCATATATAGAGACTTTTCTTGCACATATTGTTTACAGACTTACGCAGAAAAGTGCTCAAATTGTTAACTCTCAATAAATAAAAGAACTTTCAAGGATCAATAAACATTTTGTAATTACAGTGAACTGATTGAAGTTGACGAACTATTTGTTGTGCTCTTAGGAATTTTTAGATAGGATTTGATTGCTGACTATACCGAATTATTTTCATTTATTAATCAAATTCATAATTATTCTATTTCAGCGTTTTATTTGTATAAATGAGAATCAATGCACCCCTAACCCAATACAAGGCTTAAATGATCCAACACCTAGTGGTTAAATTTTACAGTCAGTCAAAGTAAAAACTTTTGGCATCCCTGGTGCGGTTTGACTAAAGCCCAAGAAGGGGCAATAGCTAGTTCCGTCACAGTTACAGGTGCTAGAAAAAAGACTGATCTAGATTCAAATATACAATATACAATCGACTGTTTGGGCAAAGGAAAATCACACTCATTGATGTCTGGTTTTGGTATGTACCACAAATTTCTAAAAATTTGGTCTCTGGTTTGACAGCTCAAGACAGAAAATTGAACAGTATTTTTAAATCAACTGCTACAAGATACGATTTGGAAGTACAGAGAGACATTATCATAAGAGGAACAAGACAAGTTGTTGAAAGTACATTATATAAGTTTGACATTGAACCATTGATTAACCAGAAACACGTCTCGTTGAGATCAACATTACAGAAAATGTTCGTAGTTCCTTATTACAGAGTTGTATCATGAGAGATGGGGACACCAGGATATTAGAAAAGACAAAATGAACAACGATCTCAAAATTAACGTTCGTCTAGAGAGACATGTTTGTGAATCTTATAAAAAAGCCCATCGCTTATCTTCAGGTAGGTACTAGAGAACTGACTACACTGTTTCCTCAGAATTGAGAGCGTGGTGTCGAGACTATCACATTCCTCTTATTACATTACATCTCTTACTTAAAACTCGTGGAAAGTCAGTTGACTGATAAAAAATCATTTTGGCGATTTGTAAACTCTAAAAAGGGTAATTCGGATTATCCACAGTATATGAGTCTGGATAAGCATGAGAGCAGTGATACAGAAGAAATTGTAGAGTTGTTAAACAGTCATTTCTCTTCTCATCAGTTTACTCCAATTATCCGAGCTTAGATGATACATTTGTTTGTGACAGATCTGTCTCGATTGGTAATCTGCAGCTCTCTTGTCATGGATGCTTGTAACAAGATATCAGATTTAAATCTAAATTTGGTTCCAGGCCGTGATAATATACCTGTTGTTTTGTTGCATAATTGTAGTTCTTGCTAAGGTTTTGTGTGGGATTTTTAACTTGTCGTTGGTAAGTGGAAGCTTTCCTACATGCTGGAAACTGTCTTATGTTTCACCAATTATTAGGAATGGGGACAGATCAATCATTGAAAATTATTGTCCATTTTTTTAGAGTGTCGTTGAAGGGTGGTTGCTCCTCTTTTTAAATCCATAATGATAAATAAGCAGCATGCTATGAAAATCAGTGAAATCACAGATGAACTCAGTTTACACTGATTTCTCGAAGGCTTTCGACAGGGTTGATCATGACATCCTTATAAAAAAGCTTAATGCCATGGTGTTTTCGGTTTCTTGCCTTCACTGATGATCTGAAGCCCTTTACGGTCATTCAATCACAAGCTGAATGTAGGTTGCTGCAGGGGGATCTTGACAGGTGGTGTAAGAGCAACAATTTGACATTGAATGCAAATAAATGCAAGGTAATTTCCTTTAGAAGATCGAGGAATCCCTTTCTGTTATTGCCTGGACTGAGTTGAACGTGAGAGAAAGACCTTGGTTTCTGGATAAACGCGGAGTTATCATTCATAAGTCACATTGATGATGTCACAAATAAGGCTATGAGAATGTTGGGTTTTGTTTTCCGGATCCTGCGTGGGCTCGTCAATGTCTATGTTTTCAAAGAAATGTATTGTCCACTGATACAGTCAGATTTAAAGTATGTCATTTGCATATGGCATCCTCATTATGTGGTTCATTGTGAAAAGGTAGAGAGAGTTCAACGGAGATTGCTTAGGGGAATTGGTCTGAAACTGCATATCCCTTTTGAGGAAATTGACTGCATTGAAATCATGAATCGTCTAAATCTTACCTGTTTGGCGCTTAGAAGAAAATATTTCGATATTTCAACTTTGTTTACCATGTCAAATGGTTGTATTGATTCTTCAAAACTCCTTGTGAAGGTTGGCATTCATGTAACTACAATTAATGCTATGGAAAGGGATATTTTTAATGTTAGTTTTAATAGGACCAAAGTCTATAGGACCAATTATGGCGTATGAATTCACCATTGAACTAGAATATGTAGAATGGCTAATGATGTGATAAACAAGGGTGATATAGACTTATTTTGTGATTCATATAGTGTATTTAAAAAAAAAATGACAAATGTCTTGCATGTATAATGTAAAGATTGTCAATTGTAATTGGTGGGGCACGAAAAACTCCCCACTCAGGTGATCATATCAAAGTCTATCATATAATAGGTCTGTTCGCAGAGAAATCACAAACTAGTCAGAGTGAATTCCATTGGTTGAAAATAGTCAGAAACAATCAGAAAACTAGTTTCAACCAATGAAATTCACTCTGACTGGTTTGTGATTTCTGTGCGAACAGACTTATTATTATGTATCACCTAACACCTGAGAGAATCTGGGTGGGAAGTTTTTCGTGCCCCACAATGTATGTAAGTACCTACCTACTTGTTTGATGTTATTGTGGATAAGAGAGCTACTTACTTAGTGACAATGGTAAAGAATTTGATAATACTTCGCAAAAATGGAATGAAAACAATGCTAACTGCTCTGTACACTCCTAGAGTCCCTATTCTTGAAACAGGGAAGCAACGATCCCAGGGAGAACGAGTGTTCCGTCTTTCTCAATGATATGCAAATGATAATATAAGTGACTAAGACGAAACACTCGTTCTCCTGGGAACGCTGCTCCCCTGTTTCAAGAATAAGGACCCTGAACAAAATGGTTCAACTGAACGAGATAATCGCGCCGTAGTTGATATAGCAAGGACCTTCAAATACTGAAGTAAAATTTCCTCAACCTTTATGGGCTGAATTTATCAGCTAGGTATGGTTTCATCAATATTTATATCTTCCGTTATTTGTGATCAACTGGAATAAGTGATAGCTCATTTGCAAGAGAATTGAAATCAAGAACTAACTTATAAAATAGCTGTATGGAGTGAGCTTTTCGAGTCAATCCTAGCCGATCAAGACAGGTTTGACTAATGAACTCTGCTTGACTAGATGAATCTTGAACAGCTCGAACCATCAGGAAATTTCCTTGCGCATCCAGCACTTCCACTTTGATCGTAGACAAAAGTATAATGGTCTGTCGACTGGAAACGGCAAGAGATGTGCACAAAGTTTGATGGGTTTGAGCCGATGTATTTTGATTCGGTGGTTGAGCTTGGCCATAAGGATAAGGTGAGCAATAGTTTTGTAGGAGTGTGGTGTTCGATGACGAAGCTGAGATTTGATTTGGTGCTTGTGAAGAGGCTAAATTTGTAAGGTAGTACTGGTTCGAAGACTGATTATGATTAGGAGAGTAGTTCACCTGTTTCTCGTTAGGAATAAAGCTATTTGAGCGATAGATATTGAGACAAAAAAATGTCAATATTTTGTGTTTAATCTGGCCCCTCAACGTAGTGCAATGTCGAGGAGTTGAACTAAAATGAAATCAACAAAAAGTAATGAAGAAAAAGATATCCTTATTCAAATCTGAATCTGGCTAGACAGCAAACTCACAATGCTTTTGCTTTTAATCTGGAGCCCCTCATACTGGCCGCATTGAACACACACACTCAACAAAACAGGTAGGTACCTACTTCTTAAGTTAGAGGTATAAATTCATATGAATAGGGGATGATTAAAACTCCTCAGATTGGCTCGATCTGTTATGCACATAATATTCCTGTGCCAAATCAGAAAAAAAAATGGACAGAAAGGCAATAAAGGATACCTTCTTGGTTATGATGGAGAAGAAACATATCTAAAGAATTTGGGTAAAAAAATAATCAAGGGTAGGTACTTTTGAACGTGTTCAATTACCCCTACAAGACAACCTCAAGCCTATATTCCAGAAAATCACAAAGAAATTAGAGAAACTCCTCTGCTACATTAACAGAACAAAAAGTCGAAGATAAACACGACATAGATGAATCAGCATTTAACGTGAATGAAGAAGATCAGAGGAGAGAATCAGAGTTTTGATGTAAAAAGTTTACAGAAATTACAACCTTCATATCTCACCCATGATTATGTTTAAATTGCAGAAGAAATGATTCAAACAATCAAAAGATTGAGACATATCTAGAAGCTATAAAGAGTAAAGAAGATAGAGTGGAATGAAGCAATGGACTCAGAAATCGCTTTATATTGAAATTTTAAAAAGAAAGTTAATTGTAAAAGTAGGGGGTAATGTTAGAGCCTGACTACACGTGGTTCTTATGGCGAGCTGGCAAAATCACTTAGCATCAAAGCCCATAGAACGAAGAAGAAGAAGAACTGCATATCTTTGTGGAAAACCACAAGAAACGATCTTTATGGAGCAACCAAGAAAATTTCCAAGTTTGCAAGTTAAGGAAAAGCAAGATCCACGTTGCTGGTACAGACCCACACTTTTTCAATAATAGGGTAAAATAACTCAGAAACAAATTTTGCCTCACTGAGAGGCAATAGGTGCTTTGATGGTTGGAACAAGATGAGACCTTGGCTTTGCTGTGGGATATCTCATAAGAACCTTGGAAAATCCTTCATCAGGAGATGTTTCAATAGGTACTAGAAAGAGTCTTGCGATACCTTTGAGGAACAATTCACCTACATGCCGGAACCACAGTTCTTACAATTCTTTAGTGACAGGGATTTTTGAGGTTGTACACAAACAAGAAGATCAACTTCTGGAGTTATCATCATTTTTGCTAAAGAGATGAAGTGACCAAAGAAATTTTATGGAATACTATATTTTACAAATCAATAATCAAATTTCAACTAGTTAGTTTGTTTTGATAGTTTTGCAATATTTATTATAAAAATAACTCGAAACATTTCATCCGGAGATACTATTCGTATGACGCCAGAGGGAACTCCCAGAGGATTCCGGTTTCCGAAATTTGTTGTTTCTTTTTTTTTTCGGCCATTATACAAGGTCCGGTATAAAGTGCGTTGGACAATTCCAATTTTAATTTTTAGTTTGTAAGTTTTGAATTTAGCATGGTACCTACAGTCTTGACAATAGTGATGTTTCTTTCTTAGACATTAGACATTTTATTACCGTTTCTAATGATGTTATCAGTTTTCGCTAATCCCTACTAATCGATTTTTATCTAATACAAAATTGGAAATGTTCCTGAACTAAAAAAAAGTTACCATACTATTAGCCAAAGCTATTCGAGCTTCAAAAGGAAAATCCACTTACATTAATAATGCATTATAATAAAAAAAAAAGATCATTATTCATTCCATGTAAATATTGATTTATTATATAAAACACGACATAAAAAAAGTACCTACGTGATGTGGTACTCTTGTATTCCAGCAGCCACCTGTTTTCTCTATGCAACATTAATTATTCAGTAGCAGTTCGACATATTATATTGCATCAGATGTACATTTTTTCCATTATTTTTATTATATGCCTACTAGTAAAGTGGCGTGACGATGGTTCGCAAAAATAATTATTTATTAGTTCTAATTATTTCAGATCCTGACGCAAATTAAACTGTTATTTATAGAAAGGAAAAAAAAAACTACGCAAGACGATCTGACATTAGAATGTTTGTTAATAGAGCAATTATTATCATCAGATCAGCGACAATAATTAGCAATTAACCATAATATGGTGTGATGAGGTCAAATAAATATGTTTTTTTTTTTAGGGTGGGTATTAATCATTTTGAATTTCAATGTTACTGCCACTCCGGACCTGCCCATGAGACACACCTCCCAAGAACTAGAATGAATGAATGATTGTGGTACGATTTAAAGGGGAAAATTTTTGTTTCAAGAACATGCAACGATCTAAATAATGTAAATGATGACTTATAAAGCTAAATTGGCAATTGGAAAGTAGCTTGTATACACATAAAATTATTATTGTAATATTCGTACATAAGGGTAGCAAAAGTAAAATCTTGAATAAGATTTGTAATGTTAAAAGTCACTATATAATATGCATGGATTGTCGAAGTTTCATAAAACTATTCGTTATTCAAGTTTTAAGTATTTTGAGCCTATTGAGTACACTCTATAGTTCCTTATTCAGAAGTCAAATTCGTGTAACTGACTGTTCTAGGACCTATGACGTATGACGTGCTTGAAAGGCTCCTCGAATTGATAGTTGGTTAATAAACATTCAAATTTAAAATAACGGATTTTTTGGGAAAATTGATTGCTATCCCTTGAAACATGTTGAGAAGTGCCTTTGTCCATCCTGGGTCCGTATTCTTGAAACAGGGGAGCAGCGTTTCCAGGAGAACGAGTGTTCCGTCTTTGTTACTTATATTTTCATTTGCATATCACAACACTCGTTCTCCTGGGATCGTAGCTCCCCTGTTTCAAGAATAAGGACTCTGAACGGACTCCAGAAACAATAGTTTAAGGCTTGAAAAAAGTTTCTTCTTTTTTGGTACTATCCTCTACCCCACGAAAGTAAAACATAAAAATGATTCTTTGATCCTTTTAACCAAAGTTGAAAGTGGAGTAAAGAAACTATATAAGCCATCCTAAAAAGTATAGAAAAATGATTATTGCATCAAAGTTAATACGATACAAAAAAATCATAACAATTTTAAATCCGGTCCTGTGAGACACACCTCTCAATAATCGTACGATTTCGTTTAACTGTAGGTACCGTATTTAACGTACTTCCTAGAATACCACCTGTATGTATAACCATTAACGAGGCGGGGTGTGTCTTACAACCAAAATAGGCATTTCTAAATACAACGTAATGGTTATTGATAATCCTCATTACGATTTCATTAAGGTATTCTCCGAAAGATTTAAGTAGCTTTTGGGTGTTCTCGTGTGACGACTCATTCTGGGAAGCAAGGGCCTCGGATGACGCAATACTATGGAATTTTGTGGTCTACGTGCGCTCGGCCTGTAGCTTCGTGGAATGCGTTCCGCAAATGAGGATGATTTAGGGGTTTTGCAGAACAGCAGACAATTTTTTTTGGAAGTAGTCCGAGAAAGAGATAAATGGGAAATTTTGTTTCAAGTGGACCATCTTCGGGGAAATTTTTGAACTTTTGATGACTAAAGATAACCAACTTGGCGCCATTAGGTGGTACCTAGTTTGCGAAATTGGATCTTTTGTATAGAGAGTATTATTTGTAAATGACGCCTTCTGGTACTTTGAAGTTTCTTGGAATAAAATGAATCATTTGATAATTGATTAGAAGTAGATCGAATTCATAAATTTGCAATATCAAACATGATAATATAGATGATATACATAGGTAGAGTACAAAAATTGTATTTCACTCTTGCTCTAGGGTCAATCAATTTACGTCGTCCTTTTAGCGGTATTCCGAAATTACAGACATCTTACTCTTACATGATGTCTTCTTGTCGGTGTATATACGAGCTGATTGGTAGCCATAGTGGGCAATTTTCGAAATGCCTTTTAATAAAGTTATGAATAAACCCCGAAGGCCGTCCGTTCGTCTGTCTGTGCCTGTAATCAGGTCTTGTTAGCGACCGGGTGGTCCGGCCAAAGCCTCATGATGAAGTCATAATTTTCGCTTTTTTTGTGTTGTCCATATCGGGGCGGCACACCGTTTTTTTATTCACTAAGTACACGCCGGCTTATTTCTTATTAATTAAGGAATATACTATCGTCACCCATCGGGCTTGACAAGGTATTCGAGGGAAATCCTGTTCTTTAGGTTTCAATAAATTAATTGGATAGTGTAGGCTGTAGGCAAGTAATTCTAAGTTATAATCTTCCTACCTTTTAGGTATCTTTTAAGCTGTTTTAACACCACTTTCTGGGGACAGTTCCTGAATGTCCTCTGTATGTATATATTTCAGATATATATTTTTAATTTGATGGAGCTATTATTGTAAAATTTTCGTCCAATATATCAAGACCTTTTATTTCAATAGGTAATGGAGCTCTGCTGAAAGTATTGGATCCAGTAAGTTCTTTCCTAGGTATGTATATAAGAAACTAATCGTGAATTAGAAGTTTCCATTCCAAAAATTTCGTAATCTTACATCTTACACTTTCCGTGACCAAACAACAAGAAGTGGAGTCATTAGTAGATATCAGTATGTTTGCAGCGGAAGATGTCGAAGAGTCTTCAAGTCCGTGGTCATTGCTGATAATTGTACTAGTAAAGTAACAAAAAAAGGAGGATCTACCAGATTTTGCGTCGATTACAGAAAGCTCAACGATGTCATTAAGAAACACAGCCATTACCCAAAATTGACGATATCCTTAGAGACTTATTTCAAAAACAGAACACATTATACAGTAATAAACAAAAGCCAAAGTGATAAAACAAAGCTTAATGTTGGCGTCGCGCAAGGATTGGTATTAGGTCCTATTCAATATCTCTTGTATGTCCACAGCCTGAAATATTTGGAGCTTAAATCAAGATACTTTATGTTCGCTGATGACACCGTGCTTATACTATCACATAGTGACTCAAAAACTCTTGAGAAAAGTGCAAATGAGGACTAGACCTGTATTATAGATGGTTATGCAAAAATAAACTTTCTATAAATAGAACCAAAACAGTATATAATATGAATATACAACAGAAAAACAGAACCAAAAGTGATCTTCAATTGTTCCTTAACCAAACCGAATTGAGGGAGGTGACTGAATGTAAATATCTGGGTCTAACATTAACAACTGCCTTAAATTGGGACTTACACATAGAAGGCGTGATTAGCAAGATAGTTCCCATGGTTAGTGCAATAAGGAGAAGTACTGAGTATTTGAGCCAAAAATCGAGACTTCTATTGTATAATAGTTTTATCTTACCATACATAAGATATTTAATTCCATTCTGGAGAAATTCTTCTAGTTGTCATATAGAGAGACTGCCAAGAGCTCAGAATAAGGCAGTAAAGACAATTTTCCAAATAGACTCCTATACGTCGACAAAGGAAGTATATAAACAAACAAAACTCTGGGACATTAAAAAAATAAAAGAATTTGAACAAATAAAATTCATTTACAGTATAAAAAATAAATAGTCCCCAGTACATCGACCCTAAAATTTTGTAACTCATGTACACGCCAAACTTCCTGAGCGGCTTCATAACACCAAGTCGGACAATATTTTTCATATCTCCACCCTGGGCGATGGGACATTGCCGCGCTAGCTCTTGGTGAAGTTGTCGTTCTGACGTCCCTAAGGAAGTTGATACATGTACGTGTAGTTTCAATGCCAATCGACTGTTTTTTATATTACATTAACGATATCACATTTGTCGGACAAAAACCATGTGGCTTTGGTGAAGTTCCGATGCCCTCAACATGTCGCTGTGGCGTCCCTGAGGAAGTTAATACATGTACGTGTGGTTTTGATGCCAATCGACTGTTTTCTATGTTACATTATTGATATATCACATAGGTCGGACAAAAATCACGTGGCTCTGGGGGGGTCCGACGCCCCCAACATGTCGCTGTGGCATCCCTAAGGAAGTTGATACATGTATGTCCGACAAAAATAATTATGAATAACAATGTAATTTTAAAACATGTGTAGTAAATGTCGGACAAATAAAATGAGTATTAAAGTCAGTCGGACAACAAAAGTCCTATTGATCAATTTCTGCCGAAATTCAGGATCTTCACTCCTGAGATTGCACAAAAAACACGACTGAATATCCATTCTTTCTCATACGCGTGGTTTTGAATGACCGCGTTTACTAAATAATTTCCGTAAATACTCGGAGAACTATCAGAAAAACAGATCAGGGAATATGACACAGGGCCCCACAGGTATTTGACAAAGTAGGTAAATAATAAACTGACTAATATGCACGTTGCGTTAAGGCAAACTTATTTTAATTTTTTCATTGATTGTCTCAAATTTCTTGTCCGACAAATGTGATATCGTTAATGTGATGTAAAAAACTGTCGATTGGTATTAAAAACATACGTACCCCCAGTAGCACACTAATATTGGTAAAATATTATATTTACATATTGGTATTGGCCCAAGAATGGAAACGACAGATTTTTTTTTAATGGTCCAATATATATTGTAAATATGAATCCAATATTGAAGAAAAATATTGTCTCAATATTGCTAATTAATAAACATGTAATATTGCTTTTAGAATTATACCCAATATCTGTTTTTCAGATTGGCACAATGTATACTTTTTATATGAATCGGTTATTGAATATAAATATTTCTCCAATATTACCAATTAATAAATATGAAATATTTCTCAATACAATATTTCCCAGAAATATTTACAATGTTTTTTTGGAAAAACACATGTATTGAACCAAAGCTCCAACACCTGCAGACTAGACCGGTTTCCGGTTTCGAGCTTGTTAGCTAAGCACACCAACTCAAAGAAACAGTTTTGGAGGAAACTCAAACACTAGGAAAGAGCAAGGCCATCAGTAGCGCGTGGTGCCCTCTCTCGGTAGTCCTGATTGATATGGAAAAGGTACATATATCACCAATATTGGATAAATATTAAATATAAACATGAATAAAAGATATTTGCCAAACATGGATCGGATCCAATATTGGATCAATCTTGGATTCTCATATTATATAATAATAATGTAGGAAAAAGGATAATCTCCAATATATTACCAATATTGGTTACAAATTGCCAATATTGGATCCATTTACAATATTTGACCAATATAGAATCAATATTTGGCTAATATGGATAAATATATCGCTGTTATATTAGAAAAATTTGTTTTGCCATTATATATCCAATATTGGCTTAATAATGCAAATAAAAACATTATCTGTGCATATTGGTCCAATAATGGATACAATACTATGGTAACATTAGCAAAAGTTGTATTGCCAATAATCAACCAATATTGTCTAAATAATGTCAATAAAGATATTTATGTGTATATTAGCCCATTCCTATGTGAATATAATATTACAATGTGGAAAAATATGTATTGCCTATATTGGCTCAATAATGCAAAAAAAAAACAATTTTTTTGTGCTTATAGGTTCAATGATGGATAAATATATCACTGTTATATAAGAAAAATTTGAATTGCCAATATGTAACCAATCTTGGCTATATGGTGCCGATAAATATATTGTTTGTGCATATTGGCCCATTCTTGGATAAATATAATATTATAATAATGAAAGAAGTTGTACTGCCAATAAATGTCCAATGTTGGCTAAAAAATGCCAATATTGGGCCAACATACAATATTGGTCCAATGTATCCGCAACATGGGACCAACATTGTGTGCTACTGGGGATGTATCAACTTCCTTAGGGACGCCACAGCGACATGTTGAGAGCGTCGGAGCCCCCCGAAGCCACGTGATTTTTGTCCGACATATATGATATCGGTAATGTAATACAAAAAACAGTCGATTGGCATTAAATCTACACGTACATGTATCAACTTCCTCAGGGACGCCACAGCGACATGTTGAGGGTGTCGGACCTTCCCCAAAGCCACATGGTTTTTGTCCGACAAATGTGATATCGTTAATGTAATGTAAAAAACAGTCGATTGGCATTGAAACCACACGTACATGTATCAACTTCCTTAGGGACGTCAGAACGACAACTTCACGAAGAGCTAGCGCAGCAATGTCCCATCGCCCAGGGTGGAGACATGAAAAATATTGTCCGACTTGGTGTTATGAAGCCGCTCAGGAAGTTGGGCGTGTACATGAGTTACAAAATTTTAAGGTCGATGTACTGGGGACTAAAAGTCATAGAAGTCAATTTATGTGTATTTACACTGATTCTGAGTCATAAATAAATAAATAAAAAAAAAAAAAATCGGACCATGCATCGCTCACATGGCCTCTAAACACGAAATAACCAGAAGGACAGGTAGCAAGAAGATGGCTCGAGAAGTTACAGCAGTACAATTTTCAGATCAAACATCGTTGTGGTAAACTGCATTTTAACGCAGGCGATTATGCCCAGCTCAATGTAGGCAGTGTTTTAGAATCGAACAGCGTAAAGAAGGTCTTATTAGAAGCCTCTGATTTGAAGCGAATCAAGAATGGAGTTCCGAACAGCTCAGAAGTGACCAATAACAAGATATAAATCAACAAGATAGTGACATTAAGCCATTTTTGAAATTAACGGAATCCGGAAAATCCAGACCAACCAGGTAAGAAATATATACGACCTAAAAGCCTAACTTTCAAGGCGCTTTAGGCTCAATGGGACTTCTTGCTAGTCGAAAATGGTTTACTGAAACGAACCTGGGATAGTGCCAGATGGTAGGATCATCAGGCAAGTGGTCGTGCCTAGGATAAAAGTTGTTCGAGTTTTAAAAGAAGTTCGCAGTGGAGATCCGGAGCTCACTTGGGAATCAAAAAGACCTTGGACAAGATCCGTGACAGATTTTTATTTAGTTAGAGAAAGAACAGAGTTCGCAAGTGATCGAATGAAAACCAGATATGACCTCAAGGCGAAGTCTACAGATTTCCAGGCGAATGACAAAGTTTGGTTCTATAATCCTGAAAGGAAGAAAGGTACCTACATCTCCTAATCTAACCACCAGTACCTATGGGAAGGTCCGTACTCGTACATGATTATAAAGAGACTCAACGTGGTGTATCGAATTCAAGGCGATCCCAAAGGTAAGATGAAAGTGGTACATCTTGACAGGTTGAAGGCTTATCACGAGAGCATTGTGAGTATGCGTAGTACTGAAATAACCTTGTGGTTCAAAGTTGCTTTTTTTTTTAAAGATGATTTTACAACTTCTAGGAACTAGGTACATTTTAATGTCATTCTTGAATCACCCAAAATATTTCGGCCAACAATAATAAGTGCCAATCAAAGTTCTATATAGTTTATATAAACTAGAAGTGCCCGAGACCGAATAAATAGGTTGTCAACATAAATGATCAATCAAATCTTTTAAATAAATATTTTTCCAGTTTAGAATGTTTTGCTTCTAATTTGAAAATATGGCGTACCTAATATTCGAGAATACGAAAAGTTGATCAGCAGAGCTCTATTCAAAATTAGACAACTTACGATGTAATCAACTATATATAATGACTCTATCCTTATTAAAGATAAACGTAACATCGATCAAAAAGGAAATTACTTTTGCTGGTTTTTAAAATCTCTAGGTATTACCTTTTTAAATCATATAATCTCTATTTGATTGCCTATATACTTAGGTTGGATATCTATGGAAAATCATGCATTAATCATTAATAGAAATTGTTATTGAACGACCGAGTGAAATTTTTTTAAAAATTCATACTCTAGCAGCATAGGTACTTTACTTTAGACTACAAGTTGGTTGATCTGGCACTTCAACTAATTAAAAATCTTTGAAGGCATATTCAAAAATTTAGGTCGGCTTTTTTTTTTTGAGGTCACTTATTTAGGTTAAAGTTTGTAAGATATCCTATACTTATAGCTTTTAATTTTTTATCACTTATTACAAAACTTGAAAATAATTACCAAAAAAGAAAGACATTAAAGTTTCAATAAATTCATAACTCTTGCAGTTTTCTAGTTCACAAAACACCCAACATTCAGTCATTACTAAAAATAATTACATTAATAAAAAAATCCTACCTAATTCTTAAAATCGTTGTCCAAAAAAGCCGACACTTGAAACACTTTAGCTCTCGAAACGCTTAATCAAGGATAACAGAAAAAGTCGCGTGTTCGCCAAGATACTTCCCGATTGAAATAAAGTAAAACAGCCAGCGAACTGTGTACGGTGTCTAGCTAATAACTGACTACTCAAGATTCGACTGTCGAACTCAAACTAAAACTGATACCACTTTTTCAAAACGGTTAAATACACTTTTTAATTTTTTTTCCGGCTTTATTCATCGATAACCCGTAGCGTAACCTTTAATAATTAGATTTTAATTGCTTTTATAATAATTTTTACTTACAGTTTGCTAAATCCATATGTTATCGCTAAAAGAGTCTAGATTTAGAATTGGTGCAATCATTAATATTGTTTTATTATACAATTTTGAACAATAAATTTCATATTGATTGACAATATTAATATTATTTCATACTTGCCAGCAAAATGTTTACTATACTTATGCCTAGTAAAATCTAATTTATAGCTTGCAGATTATGCTTGTGTCAAACTGGATTTTGTTCCAAATAATTAACAGGATATTTATTTGTGAATTATTAATCTATGACGTGAATTGTTTTTTTTCCTGTGCTTATCGTTTTCGTTGGATTTGAACTGTCAGTTTATGATAATCCAGGAATAATAATTATATGGAGGAGAACAGAATAATTTATTAAGGGGGGCCAAGTTTTGAGGTTTACAAAATATTGAAATGTACCTAGGTAATTCTTTTTCATTTTTATATTTTATAAGCAATTTGAAGAGAAAGCCCCGAATATTTTCTGGGTTCAAATTTGTAAGAATCAAAATTGACGATTTGTGCAGTCGTTCACACATTCATTTGTCGCAAGAAGATCCAAAAAACGAACACTTTTCTTAGTAGTTAGAGTTAATTCAAAGTTTCATAGGCTCTTGTTGTTCTAAAATCCAATAGCACAAAAAGCTTCAATCTAACGATCTTCTTGAGACTTTTATTGTAAATTCGAAATGGCTCAAGCAGAACTTTTCTTATCCAGAATATCAGTAAAAATGAGAAAGCTGTTGATGGGGAGTCTTCATCTAATCCAAAAATTGAACAACTGCGAAAGGTTTCTGATTTGTCTGTTGGAGTCTTCCCAATATATTGGAAACTCTTTTATATGTCCGATTTTTGAAAATTCTGGCAAAAAGGAAGATGTTGAGAATTACCGCCCTAACACTGTTATCTCATTTTCCAAAGATAGGTATTTGAATCACTGGTGGATGATCTTTTAAGTAAAAAATAAAAGAATATAATCATTCCAGAACAGCTTTTTACCAGTGGCCGATCTATAACAACAAATTTGCTAGTGTCTGAACAAGCTATATTGAGAGCCTTGTAGTTTTAGATTCTGTCTATAATGACTTCTCCAAGGCCTTCGAAAGGGTAAGTCATACATTATTAATGGATTAACTTTCTGAATATGGTAGGTATATGCGGTTAACTTCATCAATGGCTGCATTCTTATCTTGTAAGCAGGATTCAGATTGTGAAGGTGATGTCATTTCAGTCTGAGGTTATGAGTGTCACATCTGGGGTGCCTCATGGGGGTCATCTTGCATCACTCCTATTTTGCTTATTTATTAATGATATGAGGTCTTGCTTCCATCATTTCAAATTTATATTACATGCCGATGACTTGATAATTTTGAAAAGTATATAAATCAAGAAGTCCCAGCCAGACAGGGTGATGATCTCTTAAAGGGGGTGTGACCCTAAAAAGCGACTTAAGCTACTGAAATCAAGAAAAAGATTCTAAGATCTCTCGTGAAAACCGCTGTCCTACATTCAAAATAGTCTCCGAAAAAAATCCTTGTGGGGATCAATTATGCAGGAAATTGTAATGTCACAACCGCCAAAATCGCAGTCTTCTGGTCGTTAAGTCGTCAGTGAACCGTACCCTATACTTTGAGTGGTTGCAATTCACTCTAGGAAATAATTATATTTTGTTTTGGAGAATTCTCACACGTGTTAATACTGTCCCTGAAAATCTAGTGTGACGTCACAAACGCCTAGTTGTAACTTTAAACCGCCCTAACTCGAAAACGGACCATCATCGTAGCAAGATGCGGTTTGAATATTTATTCTTAGATTTTTTTGCACTAAAACTTTAATTTTTGGATCACACCCCCTTTAAGGATCCACGAGTGGTGTGTTAAGAATGAGATGACATTAAATAGTAAAACATGCAAATATATTTAGTTCTCAAGGAAAAGTTCTCCCGAATGAAATAACTATTGTACAGGGTGTCAATTTGAAAACTTCCCGACCCTATTGTCTCGGAGTAGAAATATTTTCAATAGTAATGTAACTAGTGCAATGGAAATTATTGATAATTTTTGGGAAATTTGCCCGAATGCATTTTTAGTTGAAAAAGAGCCTTTTTCAGTTAAAAACGCACGAGTGCAAATTTGTCGAAAATTATAAATATATTTCCATTGCACGAGTTGTATTTAATGAGAGAATTTCATAAATCAAAAATTTAAATTTTTTGTCAAAAAATGTCAAAACACCAGTTTTCGCACCAGTTAGTATGCAATTATCTGATAATTTGCACTAGTGCAAATTATCGCGTAATTACAATCTGATTGGTTCAAATCAACAATCAAAACATGTCAATTTATTGTTGGAATACCAGTTTTGACAGATGTATGAAATTCTCAAAAAAATCCCTGCAACACGTCAACTATAATTTGAAGGGGGATGAGTTTTTATGCAAAATTCACCTCCCCTCTTTCAACCCCCCAACCCCCAGAGCCACCCCCTAGAAAATCTTAAATGGGAAGGAAGGTCAAGTGATACATCATTTTGAAGGGTTTTTAATTCAATACATTTTGGTATCAAATTTCAATACCTAAGTTTATCTGTTTTGGAAATATTGACAGTTGAAAATTGACTTTTTTGCAACTTTAACAGGCTGTAAAACCTAAACGGTTAATTTTAGAGAAAAACCGATCTTACATTCTTAGATTTTCATAAACTATCAACTTGACACCAACTTTGAATTTAACCGGAGATTAAATTTTTAACTGGAATTTTTGATCATGGATTAAATTCAAAGTTGGTGTCAAATGGTAGCTTATGAAAATCAAGAATGTAAGATCGGTTTCTCTCTAAAGTTAACCGTTTAGGTTTTACAGCCTGTTAAAGTTGCAAAAAATCAATTTTCAACTGTCAATATTTCCAAAACAGTTGAACTCAGGTATTGAAATTTGATACCTAAATGTATGGAATTAAAAACCCTGCAAAATGATGTATCACTTGACCCCTCTTCCCATTTAAGATTTTCTAGGGGGTGGCTCTGGAAGCTGGGGGGTTGAAAGAGAAGAGGTTAATTTTGCATAAAAACTCATCACCCTTCAAATTATAGTCGACAGGGATTTTTTCGAAACTTTTTGTACTCCGAGATAATAGGGGTGGGAAGTTTTCAAATTGACATCCTGTATAAATGATGATGTTATTGAAAATGTTTCAAGTATTCCTGACCTAGGTGTTATATCCGATGCTAAATTGTCATTTTCCGAACATAATAATGCATGTTGTAATAAAGCATTGAAAATTTTAGGTTTTATCAAACGTCATCGACACACAAGGGATTTTAAGAATGTTTCTGCTCTGAAGTGCTTATATATGTTTCATTAGTGCGTTCTCATCTAGAATATATTAGCTATGTATGGTCACCACATTATAAAGTTAACGCGTAGGTACAGAAGAAATTCTTGAGATATGTACAGTGTGGTCATTTTATCTTGATAACATTTTAAACTGCCATAATTTCTTTATTTTTAAAGTTATTCAAATAAATAAAAAAACATACTGTAGGGTTGCTTTCCAAGTTTTAGATAGGGTGGACAAAAAACAAAAGACTAATATATTTTGACAGTTATGCACACAAATAATATTTTCTTGAATGGAACACCCACTAAAGTTTCAGTTTGTTTGATAATATGTTTTATTCTGATGGCAATGTATACAATACGATACACTGGAATACAATTCACTTTATATTTACATGCAGAAATGTTTTATTTATTCTAACTGAAAATATTGAATACCTACACAGATTACCTGCAAAGGTAGGTAGGTAGACAGAATTTCCCCTTAGAATAAATAAAACATTTCTGCATGTAAATATGAAGTTAATTGTATTCAATTGTATTGTATTGTATATAGTGCAATCAGAATGAAACATATTATCAAACAAACTAAAAATTTACTGGGTGTTCCATTTGAAAAAATGCTACTTGTGTGCATAACTGTCAAAATATTTTAGTTATATAGGTTTTTTGTCCACTCTATCTAAAACTTGGAGAACAACCCTACAGTATGTTTTTTTATTTATTTAAAAAACTTCAAAAATAAAAAAATTATGAGAGTTTGAAATGTTATTAAGATAAAATGACCACCCTGTACATAGGTTACAAATTGGGAATACCATCAGATTTTATAAACTCTAATCATCTTTACAGAATATATTATCATTGGAAACTTTGATCAGTTATTGATTTATGAGTTGCTCAGAGGTTACCTGATTTGCCCTGAGCTGCTCTAAGCTCTAAACTTAAATGTCCCAATTGGGAATCTTAAAGATGTGCGCTGTTTTTCGTTGGAGAGACATCGCACCTCATATGGCCAACATACGACCATTGATTTGGCTATGTCTTATGCCAACGAGATACAAGTAGACATATTCAATGCGTCATTACAACAAATGAAGGCTGCCATTGTGATATTACTCTCGCATGTGTGTCTATTTTATCATAGGTTTTTATTATGAACCATATCGATTAGAAATTGACACACGATCACGCTAGTTTGTTATGGATCCACTGGAAACGAACTTTTGAGAACTTACTTTTTAGAAGCTGCAAAAATTTCACTTCATAGTTCATAGTTCCTACATAGAAGCAAATGCCATACTCAAAAAGTTATATGTAAGAACTCAAAATTAAATTTTTGCCCATCATACTTTATCCACTGGAAAACAGCAAGACTGTAATTTCAGAGGAGTCACTCCTGAACAGAATAGAAATGACTACATAGAGATTCATTTATTTGTGGTCTCGCCAATCTCACCTTAGGCAAAGACTTTTAGAAAATACAACTCTGAACCTAGAAGAAGCATATAAATCAGCTTAGATCTTAAGAAATGGCTTACTACATTGCCAGCCTATTCCTATTAAATCCAGATGGTTTTCTAATAATACATCTTGCCATTATTTTACGTCAAGGTTTCTAGATTTAATCCCAAGTTGAATAGTTTTCCAAATTGTTCCCTTGAAGCTTTCACATTGTCCATTTCCCTCTGGAGTGTACCCAGTTGTACGACTTGTGGCAATACCATGACTTATTTAAATGGACCAAATTATGATTCCACATCAACAGATAGAACAGGTGTAGGTGCTCCTCTATCGCTGCGAATATAACCAAACTGCCAGAACAAGATTTCAATGAGTTAAAGAAAACCTTACATGAGTCAGTTCAGAACGTTAATGATCTTCGTTCCCTATACATGATTCTAATCGTTCCCTTCCCTAAAATTCTTAAAAATCTCACAATGAAAATCCTCCAGCTTTATCTACAGTGAAACCCACTAATGAATCCGGTCGTGTTGAAGAGAATTCATAGGCCACCTCCATATCTTCAAGAATATGTCAGAAACTGAGCGAGGAAGAATGTTGTATATCTCATTAGGTAAGTAGGTACCTTATTTACTGTCTTTCCTACTTATTTACCTGTTATGTTGTATGTCATCGAGTAATCTGTTTTGTTGTATTAATTTAGGATAATTTCTTGTACTTTTTATTTATAATTTGTTATCATTTTTAAGTATTATTATAATCATTGAAGAAATTGGGCTGTTGCCCATTGAAATTGGTAAATAAATCCCTTTTCCAAAATATCGATTTATTTATAGAAAAACTAATGAGCCAATATTTCTTATTTAATGAGGAAATTGCTTGAATAATATTGGGAATTAGTTTTGTTTTTGACATCAACAACCTCAAGGTATTTTTCTTCTTCAAGCGTTTCTCATCCGTTTTCAGACATTCAAATAAATTCTTCATCGTTGTTCTACTTGTCCTTATAGTCATCTATCCATCACATTCATGGTCGTTTTCAATAGAATTTCAATATGATCATTTTTCTAAACCTCATGATGCGCGAACCTCAACTAGCAATGACAAATGGTGAGGACTCCAAATACAAAATTGATAAGAAATTAAAGTGAATCAAGGTCCTATCAATATCTAGAACTACAAAATCTGTGTGCTGTTATACAGACACAACAAATGGAAAGGGTGCAGGTACATTCATTACTATAGTCCTAGCTTTGGAATCAAGAACGCCCTTGCATGTTACTGGATTAAAGTCTGATGACATTTTTACAATGAAAACACACCATGCAAACAACAAGTCCATAATTCATACTTAATTGCCATGATAATAAACCTCAACCAATTGTGCTCCTAACGAAAAGGAAACAGAGAGTTCGAGAATCAATCAATTGAAACAAAAACTGACCCGGTCCTCAAGGATGGGGGTTGAGGCATTAGACTGGTTGTCTGATACTCGAAAAAATATTAAACTACCAAAAAACCTAAACGAAGCCTCAGAATATTGGACGCAACACCAAAGAAAATAGGCTATGAATTTCGATACGTGGAGACTACAGGGTATCAGACTGAAAACGGATATTATTGCATCAGAAATTCAGAAATTGAACATCGATTATGTAGCACTGACCGAAACCAAGAAAAAAGGAAGTGGCACCGAAAATGTTGGAGAATATATTCACCTTTTCACTGGAGTGTCAAAGGAGATGAGAGCTGCTCCCCATATTGATAAGGAAAAAATGGAAAAACACTGGGAAGCGGTAGATGAAAATATCCCAACCGTTAACTTGAAACTACATGGCTATAACATCGCCATTATACAGCCTTCCCTATATCAGAGGACCAAAGAGTCGGCCTTAAGCAGGAGTTCTTTGGCAAATTGGATGAAATCCTATAGTCCAGGAGGTGGCGCCAAAAACATGCAAGAGTTTTCGCAAGGCGGATATTTTCAAAATAGGTCGTACTTTAGTGCTAGAATGCTAGTGTACAGTCAGCACTCACAGTTCCGGGACAGCTGGCTCTGGGACGCGGGCAAAGTTGTAATTTTAAGAAGCATCTAAACTGTTTTCTCAAAGCTCAAAATTTATAGAAATTTTGCACATTATCTGTTTGAAGGTCACAGATAACGTATGTAAATCGTCAGACGTCTAGTTCGTTGCAAAAAGGGGGTCAGACGTCCTCAAAGTTTTTATTTTATGGCATTTTCTTCATATATATTTGTCAAATACCTGCAAAAATATATTTTGACAGGACACCGAAGAAAATGCCATAAAATAAAAACTTTGAGGACGTCTGACCCCCTTTTTGCAACGAACTAGACGTCTGACGATTTACATATGTAATCTGTGACCTTCAAACAGATAATGTGCAAAATTTCTATAAATTTTGAGCTTTGAGAAAACAGTTTAGATGCTTCTTAAAATTACAACTTTGCCCGCGTCCCAGAGCCAGCTGTCCCGGAACTGTGAGTGCTGACTGTACACTAGCATTCTAGCACTGAAGTACGACCTATTTTGAAAATATCCGCCTTGCGAAAACTCTTGCATGTTTTTGACGCCAGCTCCCCAACTACTAGTAGATATTGGAAGAAATAGAGAAATCAAAATGATAGGGGATTTTAATGAAAGAACGGGAAGGACGAACAATAGCTCAGTTCTAGGACCATTTGGAGAAGAAATAATCAATGATAATGGCTAAAGGCACATACATCTCTGTGAGACCCACAATCTTGAAATAAACAACGGATTTTTCAAACACAAAGATATTCAAGTACCGCTATACATGGATACAGAATACCCATAACCTAAAAACTACTATTGACTATGTGTCAAGCAAACAAGAAACAAATATAAAGATAAACGACGTAAGAGTCCTAAGAGGAATAACTTGTAGGTCAGATCATTATTTAGTCTATAGCCAAAATAAAGTTGCAATTTAGGAAAATGAACAAGAACCCAGAGGAACAAAACACCAATGCCATACTCACGGCCACAGTGGATTCAACAAAATACAATTTTGACACTTTTACAGAAGAAAGTAAAAATGAGAGTGAAAAAATTGCCTATACTGTCATTTAACACATTAGGGGTGCGACACATTACAGCCAAAACTCTGGCTACAGTAGAAGGTGCTATATATCCCTTCCACCTATAAGTTTTAACATAGCATTTATTTCTGCATACTTCCAAACTAGATTTGATGTAAATCGGTAAGATAAATCTATGATAATATCTGGAAGGGGTGTATCTATCATCCCCACAGATAACCCAGAACCATCAGAAGACATTTCTGAATACAGTTCAAATTGTTCGGGGTACACTAATGGGGCAACAGGTAGTTGATCTTTGGGGAAGCCTTTTTGTAAGGTATTTGAAAAAGTAAAATGAATGTCGTTTGTGAGACCAACTTCCTTGGGTGCCTCCAGTATTGAAGATACTGTATTTCTATGTCAGAGGTGACTCGACAGCAAACTATATTGAACCCTGAAGAATGTACCTTCAATATACTCTATGAGAACATTATAAGAAGTCTAATAGAAGCCACCCAAGGAGCAACAGGAACGAAGAAAAGAAATACCAACAAGAAATAGTGGTGGAATGAGGAGATAGAGCTATTAGTTCAAGACAAGAAGCAAACATATCTGAAATGACTAATAAAAAAAAGTGAACAAGACCTTGAAGTTTATAAAGACACAAAAAGCCAACTAGAAACGTACATCACTATAGCTAAGAACGAATCATTGGATAAGAACTATAAGAAGTGTGAAGAAATTAACACCTACATAGGAGGAAGGAAATGCTCAGAAGTATAGAGATTTATATTGAATGTCAAAAACCCAGGAAAGGACAAAGCTAATATCCAGGTAATCAAACCAGAGCAAAGGATATAACATTACAAGGGTCTATTGCAAGAAAGTAAACCGAAATATATATTGGATTCTCCAAGACATATTGAAGTATGTAGAGAAGTATAGGTGAGATATGTGAAGAAACAGTAGAATTTTTTTTTTAAGAATCTTAAGTCTGGTAAAGCAACCGGCCCAAAATATAGTCCGGAATACTGAAATGGGGAACTGAGAAGCTCTTTAAAGGTCTCACATGTATTATCAATAAGTGCCTAATTGGACATCCTGTTCCACAAGCCTGGAAAACGGCTTTTATATCATCCATTCACAAAAAAGGAAATAAGCTGGACTGCAATAACTATCGGGGAATGTCAGTCACAAGAACACTACGCAGACTATAAGGTAGAATCCTGCGTGATCTCATTGAGGGAGATTATAAAGAAAAAGATTAGGTACAGGCAACGCATTTTACTTAAAACAAGTCACAGAAAAGAGATCTGCTAGACATTTCGAAACCCACCTCACATTTGTGGACTTACAAAAAGCATACGATACAGGCTCAGTATCCACACTATGGAAGGTACAATCCAACATCCAATCACACCTATATAAGGGCTCGTAAAGAACTATATAAAGGCTCAAAATTAAGAATTAAGATAGGTGAAAATCTCATAGACACATTTATAGTGAACGGAGGACTACGTCAAGGCTGATGTATCTCTCTTACGCTTTTCAAAATATACGTAGCAGTAGCACTAAAAAATTGGAAGAGGAAGATCCATAGAATGAGTTAGAGATGATGATAGGTGCCTGTTTACTCTTTCAGTTTGCAGATGATCAGGTCATAGTGGCCAGTGACAAAAAGGACATGATTAGAAAGCTGATAGAAGAGTACCAAGAATGGGGTCTGAGAGTTGATATAAATAAAACAAAATATCTATGTGTAGGCATCCAGAACGGAAACTTGGAAATGGATGATGGCTAGAAAATTCTGCAATGTCAGGAATATGAGTATCTAGGTATCACATTCGACAACACCGGAACAGATGTGAAAGATATAGAAAAGCGAATAGTTAAAGCTAAAAAAGTAATAGGATGCCTAAATGGAATCTTATGGAGCAAGGAAATAACAAAGAAGTAGTGATGCCGCGAGACTCGAGACTGGTCTAGTCTTGTCTCGACTTTTCGAGACGAGACTGGCTTTTGGTCTCGTCTCGTGAAGTCTCGACGAGACGAGACCAGACTCGGCGAGAGTCTCGTGTAGTCTCGAGTCTCGAGATTACACTCAAAATTTTTCTTTTATAGCTTTATTATTGGACTATTCTTGGCTATTTGAAGATGAAATTAGAAAATTAAATATCACGGTTACTCTTTACTGTGATTTTTCACTAATTGCTTTTTCACTGTGGCAGTTTGAACTTCCGTTATAATATAAAAATAAAAATCATAAATACAGGGTGTTCGAAAAATAGCGTAAATGCTCTCCACGTAGTAGGGGACCCTTTGAGAAACCCTAGAAAAATAATTAAATTAAAAAAATCCTTCTCCAATATTATTCTTGGTAATATAAAGAGCTAGATGTGAAAATTCACCTTCGAATTCTTCAGGTAATTACATAGGTATTCAATTTAATTCTCTGACATATTGTCAACGGGATATTTTCAGTGTTGCCAATTTTAATAAATATTAGAATGCAAATAACTTTCCTAAGAATGCCACTAGATTTTTTAAAGTATTTTTCTGGGGTTTCTTGTAGGGTCCTCCACCACGTAGAGAAGAGTTTTTACGTTATTTTTTGGACACCCTGTATAACTCGAGACCAGACGAGACCACTCGAGACGAGACGAGACTTTGGTACCCGAGACCGAGACTAAGACACGGTCTCGTCTCGAGATGTCGAGACGAGACGAGACCTACCCTAAGTCTCGTCTAGTCTCGTCTCGCGGCACCACTACAAAGAAGAGAAAATTCAATAAATACCTATGAGATAATGATAAAGAGCAGCCTTCTATATGGAGCCGAAACTTGGAGAATTACAGACAGACAATAGAAGAGAGTAGAAGCAGTTAAAATGGATGCTATTAGAAAATCCATGGGAATTTCACGAAGAGAGAGGATAACGAATGACCATATAAAACAACAAATGGGAATAGAACCTGTTACGGACACGTAGAACGAATGCCAAATACCAAGTGGCTCAGAAAAATGCTGCATTGCCAACCAACAATTAGAAGAAACCGAGGAAGACTAAGACTGAAATGGCAGAAGACCATACAAAAGTCCATGAGTAAAAGAAATCTCCTATCAGAGGATCACGACGATAGAAGAAAATAGAAATTATATAAAAAGGTGTAGTTAAGCATTCAGTGAAAAATAATTTCAATAGTATGTGGAAAAAATATCCAGTTCCTCTGTAAGTAAAAAACTTCTTTACGATAACAGTGGCACTTTAAGCCTTAATTAAGCTCCCAGCTTCTTGGGTAAAATCCAAATAAAACGAACACCATTTCTTGTCGGTTTTATAACGTAGTTTGCGTTCTAATCATTAAAAAGAATCGCGAATCGGCCCGCGGTTTTAAAGAGCGGAGACCAACCACAACGATAAAAACGGTTTTCTTGTGTGGTCACCTGAAGACGCGGTGTTGATCGCTCTTTTTGCCACTCTTGACGGCAAGGCCGCCTGGTCGACAAAAGCTTCTTTTTTTTTTTCCTCTCATTAGACGATGAGCTTGTATTAATTTGCAAATTGAAAATAAATCACCGGAACTTGATGAATGTGAGGTTGTTCTGGACAAAAAAAAAATCTATGTTTTCTTTGAATCAATGTTTTTGTCATTGAAAGATTCCGAAGATGATATTGGTTAGTTGTCTACTTTTATTTCGAGCATATTGATCATCAAAGCTGACTCAATCGAAAGTATGGTGCTGAGCATCTGAGTTTAGCATTGGATGCATAGCAATGATGTTATCAACAGCTATTATTGTAAAGTTCCGTCTATCTGCTGCATTATTAAAATGTAAAAAATTCGTCATAAAAAAAATCCCAAACCGTCTGGAATCAGGCAGTAAAAGCTCATCTGCCCAATAAATCCAGTTAAATTAAATCCAGTTTGCCGTTGCGTAAGTGCACCATCAGGAAACCGACCGAACTGAAATACACGCGGGCCAAAGTTGCAAATAATCAGCATAAGTTGGCAGAGCCCGAGTGTCTCCTCTCAACAGATCAAAATGAGTTATAATTGCTTTTAATTAAGATATTAATAAGCGAGTCAATAAACGCGTTAAGGCTTCTCGCGCCTGCACCCAGCCAGAAACAGAGCTTGAGAAAAAAGAAAGAAAATCAAATTTGAAGGATTTATTTGAGGACTAAATTAAATTGTGCGTATGAGTGGGTAGCGATGGCAAATAGAAACATGTGTGTCTCTGGATCATTTTTCCATTTATCATCTTATATGAATATTCTAGAGAAGGAACTAAATTACTGAAACCGTAAACAATAGGCAACTTGAATAAACTTTTGCAAACACACCAGAAACAAGTTCGAGGAACAAGCAACATAAACCCAATGTTCCTGTATGTTGCTTTTGGTGTGGACATAGCTTTAGACTAGAAATTGAAAAATAAAACATCAGTTTAAATTATATTGCATCATCTTCTACTCGTGCACGTCGTAGTAAAGTCATTCATAAAATTCTTATCAGTAAAGCACGACGAACTTATTTTTAGATAAGGCAATGACAAACTTTCTTTGGGTTTAAATTTTACCGACCTGATTCTAAAATAAACTGGTTTGATAAGATGTTTTATAAATACATTTTAAATTATTGAAGAATCCTTTTGAACAGGTCACAGGTTACGTGTTAATAAGTCAATATTTTATTTAGTTTTATGTTGAAGAGGAAGTTCAAAATCAACAGACAAACGATCAATAAAACACATAATCAAAAGCAATTAAAGATTTTAAAAAATCAGAAATACATACATACTTTCAGAAATAACAACAATAAGAAATGAAAAATAGTAAATCCCTATATGGACAATAATATAATAATGTTGAAAGCAAATCAAATATCATAAAAATACTAGGATCTGATATCATCCCTATTAACACCATAGTATTAACAACTATTGTATCTCTATTATTGGATGGAAACAGCAACTCTTGTAGAAAAGAGCTGAATATAGGGCGGAAAAACAAGAATACAAATTAACCAACAGAGTTCTGAAGAAGAAGAAAAAGAATCATAGCAAAGAACCTACTGCAAAAGTTCTATTTTTTACTCTGATATTATCTGGAAATTCTGTCTATTTTGCATAATAATGCAATGTATTCATTTAATTAGGCTAATACAAGTTCAATCATCTTTTTTGTACAACCCGCACTGTCTGCACTGAAATTTTTGGTGTCATCCCATAATAAAATTCGTGCATAATGTGCACCAAAGTGCATCGCGAAATTAAAATAAAATTTCGCAATCCGATATATACGGGATGCGGCGGTACTTTAAATTCGCACTATAATGCCGGCTATTTAACAATCCCGACATATTCCGAACTATTGTTCTTTATGGTAATTTCGAAATACTTTAACGATGCATTAAGCGTGCATAAAATGTATACGTACGGCGTGTGTGCAAATAAGTATTTTATCTGATAGTTCGATCGGCAAGTTTCCTCCTTTCCAAAACGCTTAGCAAATATTTCTATCTGTTTGAATAATTAAGGCGGAAATTTCATCTTTTAAGACAATGTGATTGGAAAGGTTAGTCGTTAAATTGAAATGGCGATTAAGCTACAAAAGTTCCGCAATTATATGTTATACAATCGCGTTTACATTATGGCAAGGATATTTGCAGAGGTCAGGGATTTGTAAAATCTACTCCAGTGTGTGGTGCTTAAAGCATTCTTAATCGTAATATATACTACTATTCGTAAAAATTTAAGATTTTTCTGTCTAATCCTCAGAAGATTCACTAAGAATGTTTTGTTTTCTAAATATTTTACATACATGATAATCATCTATCAGAAAGAAGAAGCAACCCAACATTTTTAATGTTTGCATAAAGATGTCAGCAAAAGTAGAATTCCTCTTTGAATGGAGGTCTCTGTAGACCTTCTTTACAAATACTTAATACTCGATTGTCTATCTGGATCTGGGACCCATTATTTATGTTCTTTCCAATCACCGTTGTCTCCATTTCTGTATTAGTTCCTTATATTTGTCGAATCTTCTTTTTTCTGAATCCTATTTATTTCACCATGTTCAGGTTCTTTCAATCATATTTCTACGTACACTCATCGGGTATCATTTCGCAGTTTATTACTGGTACCTATAACAGGTATCTTTCTTGTGGTCGATTTGATACTAGACGTTACTTCTTCCTTTTAAGTTTTCATGATTGGAAAGTTTTTTGTTTGTGAAGACATTTAGAAATTCATCAACTATGTTGAAAATAAAATGCTCTCCAAATGGCTGCAAAACCTTGAAATATCTGCGATGTTTCTGATAGCTGCTGGAAGCTGACTATGACTCACGCTGTTGTAGATGATCGAATTCTGCACAAGAGTAGAGTGCGGAATGGAAGCGGTATATAGTACGTTTGTCATGTGGCAGTTTGGAGTACAAGGAACGAAGATGAGACCAACCGACTCAAGGATAAAAAGAAAAGGCAATGTTGAGATATTGAAAAATACGACAAATGCTCAACTTGCCACTATAACAAACGAAAGACACAATTTGTTAGCAGATTCCTCTCATCGTTTAGCAGAGACTACAGAGAGCCAAAACGCTGCTGCCTCAACCACGGTATTCACAGCACTTGGCCTCTGGAGTTTAAATACTAATTGAAATAGGTATTTGCTACAATAACCCCAAAAAGGTAGTCCATATAGGAAAAATGAAATTGTATTAATTCAAAATATACAGATTTTGCTATGACTGCGTCCAAATTTCTGGCGACGCGTCGAACAGCAACCAGACGCAAGTTTCTTGTTAAGTGCGCAGTGATAATATGCGACTGGAATTTGAGATCAACATCAAGTTAAAGTCCAAGAAATTTGGTATTTAGAGACAATTTGATGATCACAATCAATATCAACAACATTGCATCGGAACCCAAGCACCTGAGTCTTATTGAAGTGAAAAAGCAAATTATTTGCATCACACCAGCACTTAAAATGGCCGTGATTTCATCAGAAATCACCTGGACCAGCTCATCCGGATTTCCTCCGTGCCACACAACCGTTGAATCATCCGCAGCCGCAGCAAAGATTCCTGATATATCAAGATAGAGAAGATCGTTGATGTATATGAGGAATAATATTTGTCGCAGGAATGATCCTTGGTGGAACCCAATGGACGATTGGGCCGATCAGAAGAACATTTCCCAACCAGGTTGACACGATGACTGTGATGTGAAATATATGATTCGAACCACTTTAACCTCATACCCTGAAAGCCGTAGACCTCTAACTTCCTGAGCAAAATTCGGACTCACACAGTCAAAGGCCTTTGAGAAGTCTAAGAACACACCCGCGGTAGTAAAGTCATTGTTGTATTGCTTAAGAAGTTTTTCCTTAGGAAGGAATCCAAACTGGGCGGAGTTAAAAACTTTTTGTTTTGATAGTTTTTCAAGAAGTTTTTCTACAAAGGACCCTGCCCAAAGTATACGGAAATTGTGTTCATGTTAGAAATGGCTGAATTTTGTAAGAATAATGTAGATCGCGCCTTTCTGATTAAAAGTTACCATTGCACCAATCCTGAAAAATGAGTCCTTTTTGTGAAAACTAAATCCATAGGCAGCAAGTAAAACGCTTGAACATAATGGACGTTTGATGTAGCATGAATAGTTAAGCTTGTGGCGCAGTGGTGTGCTACATGGAGTCATTTTTCAGGATTGGTACAATGGTAACTTTTAATCAGAAATGCGTGATCTTCATTATATACAAAATTCAGCCAATTCTGACATAAACACAATTTCCGTATAATTTGGGCAGGGTCCTTTGGTTAGTGTTAACAGCAATGATATTGGGCGATAATTTGATGGCTTTTTTGTATCCCCGCCCTTATGTGACGGTGGGTTCTACTCATGCGTCCTTGAGACTAGGTGCCTGATGAAAATGACAAGCGCTTGGTCCGGAAGTTCCATCAATATATTTGTATGGATATACCATCTGAACCAATTGTGGACTGGTATAGTGAAGGAAAAAATTAAAAAGATGCATTGACATGCAAGTTTCCCAGATAACTCAATCAACATCCGAGCTGACGACTGCAGTAAGGTTATTAGCGTTAGTCCAATAAAAGCTGTTCAAGTTTTCAGGATTAATGTCAATTTCTTGTGGTCACTAAGACTATTTTTACCAGTAACCTCACCCAGGTTTCCTTAGATTTATTGGCACTATTGGCAGCATTGCTTAAACGATTCAAGTAGAACTCTGCCATTGCCGGTCCCAAGCCCGGATGAGAAAAGAGGAGGGTTGGGCGTTAGGCTAACAACCTACCCCCGTAAAAATTTCGCTGTTATGAAACCGAAACTTTTGCCTCGGAAACGGACAGATATGAGAAGACGATTCAAGCTACGAAATAAGGACATGAATATTGGAACATGGAATGTACTAAGCTGGTATAGACCCAGGTACAGCAACAATGACGGTCCAGTCTTTCCAAAAATATAACATGGATATAACCGCACTCCAAGAAATCAGATGGACTGCGTCAGGTAACGTCAAAATGGGGAACTATACCATTTCCTATAGTGGTCATGGGTCAAGGCACGTGAATGGGGCAGGCTTCGCCATTAAAGAGCATCTTGTGAATGAAGTCATTGGATTTACGCCAGTCAACGAAAGGATTTGCTACTTAAGGGTGCGAGGCAAGCTGCACCACCTTAGTTTGATATCCGTCTATGCACCAACCGAATAATCACAGGACGACACTTTTTATGATAACCTGCAAGCAGCTATCAATCAGGTGCCTAAACAAGATATGCTGATAGTATTGGGCGATTACAACGCAAAAATTGGAAAAGAGCCTGCAGCATGCTCAATGGATTTCGAATGACGGTGTTTATACAAACCAGATAGCTTATGGCAACAGTATAATAGACGTGAGAAGCTACAGGAGGAGCCGAAGTAGACTCGGATCATATGCTGGTAGTGGCAAAAGTAAGAGCTCGCATATCTTTAATCATAAACAAGAAATCCAAATTAGAGGCACAATACGAAATAAATAAATTTAGAGACCCACCGATATGGCTAGCTTACTAGGAAAAAATCTCAAAGAGCCTTCGAAGAATACCCGAAACTGGAAGTATAGTATTGTTGGGCGCAGATAAAGAAAAGCATCGTAGAAGCAAACGAGATCGTATTAGGCCCAAAACCAAAACCCAAGCGACACCCCTGGTTTGATAACGAGTGCCAAAATCTTAGCGTCATTAAAACGGAAGCACGAATCAAAATGCTTCATAGTCCATCAGAACCGACAGCAGCTAGATTTAACGAACTGAGAACACAACTACGTAAAGTGATCAGGAAAAAGAAAAAAGAGTACTCAATTTACAGAATGACTTCCAGAACGGCAATGCAAAAACAAGGAGACTTTACAAGGAAGTGGGGGCGCAAAAACGGATTCCGCCCAAGTATTGCCACAATGCTAAAGCGTAACAATGGCTCGCCGGTTACTGCCTCCAAAGCAGAAGTACTGGACACTTGGAAGGAAAGGCTACTTTCATGAACTACTGAACAGACCATCAGGAAGAACACGAATGTAGTGTATTCCCTACAGCAGAGGCTAGTATCCCACCCGTATCTATGGAGGAGACAACTAGAGCCATTAGAAAACTAAAGAATAACAAAGCGGCGGGCCGAGATAATATCTTGACAGAGAGTCTAAAACATGGAGAGGACGATCTTACTATACAAATACACAGCCTCGTGCAACAAATTTGGAATCAAGAAGTCATTCCCGACGAATGGAAAGTAGGTGTTATTATTCCACTCCACAAAAAAGGGGACCAAATGCAGTGTAAAAACTATCGCCCTACTAAGTCACGTCTACAAAATATTTTCTAACATTCTCCTTCAACGTCTTTCTCCATATACCGGAAACATTACCGGAGACTACCAATGCGCTTTTCGAAGCCGTAGGTCAACAACTGACCAGCTTTTCACTATCCGTCAGATTCTAGAGAAATGTTGGGAGTTTAATAAAAACTTACATACCTTGTTCATAGACTTTGAACAAGAATATGACAGTGTTGTGAGAGTAAAGTTGTGGGAAGCTATGGAAGAACTTGGAATCCCGCACAAGCTGATTCGACTGTATAGAGCGTGCCTGGAGGGGGCAAAGAGCCGCGTCAAAATCAATGGACAGTACAGCCAAGCATTTTACATTAACAGAGGTCTAAAACAAGGAGATGCTTTGTCACCAGTACTTTTCAACCTTGCACTAGAAAAGGCGGTAAAAACAGCATCAGTAAATGCAGAGGTTTTTGGTCCAGGTGGTCCCGAACTTATTTTGGCCTACGGGGACGACATAGGCGCAATAGGAGAACGCACGGTCAGTGTAAAGGAAAACTTCATAAAGATCGAAAAGGAAGCTCAGATAAATGAAGGAAAGACCAAATACATGCACGTCTCACGCTACTCCGCGCGAGCCAGAGTCAGACAGAACATCACCATGAATGACTATAATTTTGAGAATGTGCGAACCTTCAAGTACCTGGGCGCAGTGATAACGGCGGACAATATTATAGAGGAAGAGATTAAGCAGCGTATTACACAAGCAAAAAAATGTGCATTTGCAGTACAAACCCTGTTAAAATCAAAATTTATCATCAGAAAAGCCAAAACCGCTATTTATCAAACAATAATACGACCAGTAGCACGCTATGCCAGTGAAACATGGACACTGACAGTTCGCGACACGGAGCTCCTAAGGGCCATATTCTCCGTAGTTCATAAAACCTGGCTTAGTGGAAAAGCTCGGCTTTGTCACACAAAAAGCCAAGCGTTTCCACTAAGCCAGGCTTTATGAACTACGGAGAATATGACCCTAAGAAGGTACCTGACCCTGAATCCGGCCGTTATGAAATGAGAAGCAACGTAGATCTTGCCCAAATATATCAAAGCCCTAACATCATTCAGGAAATAAAGTCTGGCAGACTAAGATGGGCAGGGCACGTACAAAGAAGCCAAAACGATCGCCTTATAAAACGAGTATGGGAGGAAGCGCCACAAGGAAAAAGACCACTGGGAAGACCTAGGCTTAGATATAGAGATAACATCATTAAGGATCTAGCCACCCTTGGAGTAGATCACTAGGAATGGAGGGAAATGACCCAGGACCGTCCCGGATGGAGGCAGATAGTCAAGGCAGCCAAGACCCACCCTGGGTTGTAATGCGACGGAGTAAGTAAGTAAGTAAGTAGAACAAGTGTTCAGTAGTACGGCCAGATTTCCTATACATTTTTCTTCCGATTGGTATTTTCGAATATTTCTGCCCGGCACGGCGGTGGGAAAAGTATGTTTTTTTCTTTTGTTTCGGTAATTATTTCCAGGTTGATATTGAACTTTATTGCGGCTCTTTAGATGCGAAAGAGCGGTGAATTCGTAGTTCAAGGTTATATGTAAACACAACAAGCTGGAACACGTTTACGCACTATAAATGATCGGTCGCGGACGATCTGTGACATGCGGCCAGGGAGGCGGCTCCCCTGGTTTCGTAGCTTTGAATCGTCGACGGCAAGAATTCGTCTTGTATGGCTGTCTGTCAACTTTCTCCTCCTTCCATAGTTTTATCATAATTTTCAGGAACGTCTGATGATATGACTACTGATAGTGCTGCCATAAGTTCCATGTTATATTCTTCTAAGTGCTTAGGAGTTTTTATTTCTCGTATTGATCGTCTTCGTATTATATTTTTGACAATTTCAGTTTGATTTTCTGATTAATTTTTGTCTCTATCTTGTACATGGCAATTTTCTTTCCTTGTACCTACTTTATATTTCCTCATCATTATTGATTTCTAAATCTGTCACTTCTTGGAATTCTTTATTCTGTCTTCTATGATATCCTATTTATTCTCGGTAAATTTTACATTTCTGGCAACCGCAATTGTCTGTTTTCTTTTTTCAAAGTCGATATCCGTTGTCTGTATATGCCATCATAAACAAAAGTTTTGATCTCTCATCTAACTTACTGGATCTTTCTACTTTTGGTACATGAACATACGCTCTACATCTGAATACTTTGATTTTATTCAAATTAAGCTTATAACCATACCAAATTTCAGCTGAAAGGACTTTATTTTTGAGCACTGTTGTTGGAGTTCTATTTATTAGATATATGCAGCTGTTTTCAAGGCTTCACCCCAAAAACTTTTGTCCATTTTCGATTCAAATATTAGGCATCTTGCGCGTTCAATTACGGTTCTGTTGAATCTTCCGGCTACACCATTTTGTTGTGGTGTATATGCTACTGTGACTGTGTATTCTGTTTCAATTCCTTTCTTTGAACAAAAGTCCCTAAATTCATTTGAGATGTATTCTCCTCCATTGTCACATCTTATTCGTTCCAGTTTATTGTTAAATTTTGCATTAACCATTGCACTCTTGTGCTTCATTGAATAACAAACTGTAAAATGACTGTTATGATCCATGAAGGTTACAAAATATCTCTTGTCATCATAAGTAATGGGTGTTATTGGTCCACACACATTGGTAGAAACAACTTCAAGTATTCGCTTTGCTTTTCTCTCTTCAGTAAGAGTTACATAAGGATCAATGGTTTGCTATCCTTTTAAACATATTACACAAACAAATTCATATAAATATTTAGCAGAATGTCTATGACATAAATTATTGTCAATTTCAGCAACAGTTCTCGGTTTCTTAAAAATAAATCTAAAGTGCATAAATTCTCATTCCATTCTCCAATAACTATAGTAGATACTTTCTTTTGATTTTGTGTCAAGACCTTTTTATTTTCACCACCTTCAGACCTTTTTCTTCTAGAATTTTGACAGACATTAAGTTACGAGTCAAACTTTCACACTCAAGGACATTCTCTAAGAGAATTTTTCTACTATTTTTAGCCTCAACATGAAAATTACCTTTTCTTTTTGCTATGACAACTTCATCCTCCTTTGCTATTCTTATTCGATGATTCACTTCTTCTTCATTCATCAAATTCTTTCCCATAGTTGAGTTAACATGATGATTTGTAGCACCGCTGTCAACTACAAAGTTAACTTCAACTTTTTCTGCTGCATAACAAGCCAATGTTTGTGCCTCTGATTCGAAATTCAGAAGTAAATGCAACTTCATCATTTTCACTATTATTGTCGCTTTCAGCCAAATGAGATTGTCCCCTAATATTTTTTAACGTTGGACAGACCACCTTCTTATGATGCCCCTTTTTACCACAACCATAGCATTTAAATGGAAAATTCCTTTCATTTTTCTTCTTTTTCGAATTTTGTCCCCTTGGATTAAAATGTGGCTTAAAGTTTCCTTTACAACCCAGAAACACCTTTGATCTTTGATTTCTATCTTCTTTCATCAAGAGTCTACTCCTAATGAATTCTAGAGTCACTTTACTGGGTTCTTGACAATATAAAATGTCTATTGTTGTAGTCTTATTTCCATACGTATCAGGCATTCCAGATAATAACTGTGTAATAATCTCTGATTCTTGGGTTGATCCACCACAATTCTTTAGACTGTTCGCTCGTACTCTACAAGAAAATCGTTTAAAGAACTTTTTCCGTCATATTTCAATTTTCTAAGTGTTCTTTGTAAACTTACTTGGTTGACTATGCCAGACTTCGTATATGTTTCACTTAATTCTAATAACATTTCCTTAGCAGTAGCCTTACCTTTCACCATCTCGAGTATATTATCAGCCAAACTATTGACTATCAAGTTACGAGCCTTGATATCATCCTCTTTAAACTTCACATACTCGATTGCTCCAGGATGCTCGAGAAGCAACTTGATTCTGAATTCCCAATTAGAAAATCCTTTCCCATCAAATGATTTTATCTGTCCTTGGGTAGGTACTGTTTACCATGACTGTTTACACCTATTTCTTTTCTTGATACTGGATGAGTTCCTCCTTACTGTAATCGTAATCTTTTGTGTATAAGGTTTTTCAATTTACTTACACCCAGTCAGCTTTATCTGGGCCCATAACCTTTTGACTATTTACCTTCTTCCTCACAGACCAAGAACCAAAAATGAACTATGGATTAACCAGTCAGTTTGGTGTCCTCTAGCTTCCAATATTCAAAATAAACAGGCAAATTTTCAAGAACAGTAGAAGCGTTTCTATTATAAACAACTGTGATGAACAATCAACAATAAAATAACAACAGTTACTCAGTAACGATTACTATGACTACTAGTTCTTTTTCCTAAAACAGAAACTACATCACCTATATCAATCTAACCTAACTAGAACATAGACTGCAGTGCTGTCCAAGAAGAGGCCCGCGGAGCAGGCCCCCAAATTTATAAATTACTCTCAAATATGAAATATGCACAATGCTTCATTTGCGATAAAACGCAAATAAAAAAACATGTGACGCCACTGGCGAATGATAGAAAGTCGCAGCGAAGATACTGGAATTCGGACCGATCTTGCTCGACAATAACTTTGTTTTGGTTTGCCTCAGAACAAGTTCGGAATCATTCTGCACATGCGCATAATATAAAACGCGTTTTCGTTTTTTCAGAATCGTAATCGAACTGTGTAGACAGTGTTTTGGTTTTGGTTGGAATTGTTCTAGAACGGTTCTCTCAGTTCTTGCTCTGAAGGAGGAACTGCTTCAGAATTTTGTGATTTGCGGCGTGTTTTGGTTTCTTTGGTTCCAAATCGGTTCAGAACTAGTATTAGAACAGTCCTCTATTATTTTTGTGCGCAAGCAGTTCTGCGCAATCCCAGAACTGTTCCAAATTTCGAACCAAATCAAAGCTAAATAATATTCGGAAAGCCAAGCGGCACGTATATCGTATATAGGTACGCGTTTTTTCTTTGTATACCATGCCTATTAAAACTCAAAAATGAAGTTGCATTAGAAGTATTTTATAATGTGGCCCTCCAAACTGTAATTTTGTTTAAAGCAGCTCTTGGGGCTCTTGAAGTTGGACAGCCCTGACATAGAGCATTCAGAGAACTTAATCTGTTGGAATTGTTCACTCCCACAAAATCTATAAGACATAATTGTTGAAAAAGTTTGGTCCTCGCATCAAATTTTGAAATAGTTACATACATACATAGTCAAGATGAAGAAAAAAAATCGACTAGTGTCAGGTCCAGAAATCTTGCCGGCCATTTTAGTTGGTTTCTTATCCCAATGCATCTGTTCGGAAAGTTTGGAACATTTTGAGTATATAAAGAGTTCATTGAATTCTTCTATGGTCATTTCAAAATTTATAATATACTTATGTAGTATAGGTAAGTTATTAAACCTTTGATGCACTCCAAGCTAAGATCTTTGAAACAAGGTTAAACTCAACTCAATTTCAAATTGAAATATTGGAAAAAATCTTACCAGCTTTGACAGAATAAACAAAGCGCCGTGCAAATCAAAATTAAAATCGACTGAGATGTTTTTGAAAAACCATTCACCTGAAACACTGGCACTTTATCCCAATTAAAGTCACCATGCAGTCTGTTTTTTGGTACTTCATCAAAAAAATCTTGTTTTTCAAGTTCCAGTTGACAGATCATGATTCAATAATTTTACCTGGCGGTGCCGGCAAACAACAACAACAACAAACAAGAAAAAAAAACCGTATAGACAAGAGTGAGTGAGTGGTAGCACCTGGGCTGAATCGTATGCAATTCAGAAACCCGAGCAAATTGTTTTGGCCTTTAAGTTCCCGGCAAAAACGTTCTACTGCTGAAGTGATCGCTAAAAATAGGCTAGAACCAGTTTTTAGAGAAATCAACATCGTACGATTACACCTAGCCTATTGTACGGCAGGATATTACGGCTGCGTGCAGCAACAGGTGTGCATTGCATCCAAAGATCGAGACCAGGCGAAAAAACGACTAAATTGGCAACTTTATTACACATTGCACATTTTTACGGTTTCGGTGTTGCATTTCGCCCATTGGCGTTACAAATTATTCAAACACCGAGTAAAAAATCTTGTTATTCTAGAATACTGGTATGCAATCTAATAATTTGATTAATCAAATCCATGTGATGTGTAATGTGAATTAAAAACAATTATTATTAGCTTAATTAGTACTTTCAATTTTCTTGTGGCTTGTGGTTTGGTTTCTAGTATTATGCACTGGTTTAGATTTGGGCTTTCCATCAATGTTCAGCCATCTCTCTAGATTTATAGCCTAGTTTATGTTTTTTTTTTCTAAGAAATTTTCTTCCACCCACATTTATTCTTCTCAACTAGAAAAACTTCCATCCGCATCATGTTCCAGTGTCATACTTGAAATCTCTTTGTTTTTTTAGTAAACAACTTTATTTTCATTGTTTAGCCACAAAGTTCATATTCCTATCATCATAGGCTAATGTTTCACCTGTTGATTGGTTACCAAAAAGTAATTAGTTTCATGTTTCATGATAATGAATTTGAACCGATTCTCATCGCTGGTGTACAAAGTTTGTTAGTTGTACAAAAACCAAGTATAGTCTGAGAAAACTCATCACAGAAAATGTTTAATAGTGTATCAAGTATCTACGCTAAACTGTTAAAGTAGGATATTTTTTGAAAATTTCGAAAATTCTTCAACAACTTTTCTCCTGTTGTAAAAGATACCCAACGATTGCTGTTGGGTCCTTTGACTCCAAAAGTGCGTTCTCCTCCTATACTTTGGCACGTCACCAAGCCAAGTTGCTGCTTATAAAACGAGCGAGAGGCTCGGCCCGAACCCGCGCCATGCTGTCTGTCGTACCGACCTTGAATGTAAACGAAGTGCACTTGATAGCAGCAGGAAAGTACATTTTACACGCACACTATAAGAGGATTGGATTACTATTCTGTTTGACTTTGTTTCGCTGTCAGAAGCAAATATTATACAATTTATTATAAATATTCCAATTTCGACACAGGATTATTTTGATTGATGTTATTGAAACGATAATCCTTTAATTGGGCAAATAATTTCATTAGAGCATAGCACGATCACGCAAATTCATAATGTTTGAACAATCTTAATACTTTGTTTAGACAAGTTTCAAATTAAGGTATTTCCTAATATGTTGGGATTGATGAAGTGGAAGAATTTCAAGACAGGATTTGGGTTTTGTGTGATTTTTAGAAGGTGGTGAAAACAGTCGGCTCTTTTTTCTATTATATTCTAAGAAATATACATAATTCCAAATCTACCTTTAGAGATTAATATCCCTTTATGTCTCCACAATTCCTTGTGGTCAATAAGTTCCTGCAGGTAAACCGTAAACCCACCCATAAACTGTTACGACATGATGTTTGTTGAACCAGCTGGTTGAAACTTTTTGGTCGGCATTTTACGACTCGACATAAATAAATCTTAGGTATCAACGAAAACGTCGTTAATCCTAATTATATTGATTTATGCATCGTTACATTTCCTCTTTTATTGAGTCCGCGTGAGGTCCATTTTATTCGGAATAACGATGCCATCAACGAGATTAATAAGAACAAATATATTCGAAGAGGAGCGCGACCAGATGTTCATTATTTTAATAAAGACGATTTTAATAATGCGATATATACGCAATTACAGGGTCATGATGTGTATGATGCTATTCAATGATCTACAAATTCAAGGAATTATAGTTTGAAAAATTGACAATATTGAGCTGATAATTACTAGTGAAAACTTTCCATTGTAACATATAGTTTGAAAATTGAATATTTTGACCTTCGTAAAGAAAAACATATATTTTTCATCAGTCAGAGCTTATTACTTTTTGCATTACTCAATTGATCTAAGGCAACTAGTAAACCTACTAACCACAAAATAGGCAATGGATACCATATTAATTATGTAATATGTTTAATTATGAATAAACAATATCTATCTGTACGTGTGAAGTAGAAAATATTTGTTGTAAACTGATAGTTTTATGCCTTTTAATTTTCATCATATTGAATTACAATATTCAAAGTTAATTACATTCTTTTATGGATCGTGAATTTTCTTTTTCATATCAAGTAAAGATTTTTTTTCTTCTCATTCATAGCCATTTGTGTTAACAAATAGCCTAACCTCATTTCTTCTAGAAACTATGGAGAAAATCATTGATTCACACATCAAGAGTGAATTCCTAAGTTCAGGTAAATCAATTGAGGCAGCCCTACAGTCTTGTCACTAAGATTAAAAGGGCCCACTTGAGTCAAGAAATCGCTCTATGTGCATTCAAATCAAATCAAATTAAATCAAATAAGCTTTATTGTCTTTAAAGCTTAAATCCTAAGCCAAGTCCTAACCTAAGTCCAGAACCAAACTTGACAGATGAAAATTCTATCGTCACTTGTGATAAAAATCCTAAAGCCCCAATCTCTGAATCCACACGTACGCAACACTATCAACCACAACAAAAATGATAATGCCGACAAAAATCAACAATAATGGACGACTGTGGAAAGCAGAAAGACAAAGAAATTAGCCAGGATCGAAGAAAAAACAATGTGGGGATCAAAGAAAGCGCCTGCAGGGAAGCGTCCTGCACCTGTAAAGGGCACAAAAGAAAGTGATTCTGATCTTCCAAGGGCACATAAAATTGAGTGGTTGGTTATTTCTGGATTCGACCCCGAAATTCAAAATCAACATATCACAGATTATTTAAAAAAACACGGTATAGACAAAAAATGTATTTGTGAAAAAATGAAAACAAAAAGGGACAAGGAAAGAAGTTCATTTAAATTGGGTGTTCCAGCGGATTACATTGGACATGTTAGGAATGGACAAATGTGGCCTGTTGGTACTGTGGTACATTTTTTTATGAATATCCAGAGCCAACGAAATTGGCAGCAAAGGCCTGTCCAGCCCCAAAAGTGAAGATTGGAGACAAATTAGACTATGACATCAATGTTTTTCACCTTAATATTAAATCTCTCAGAAACAAAATAGAAGAACTTGAATCTATGTTGACTGACCGGGAAATCTACAACATTGTGTCCTTAACTGAACACCATTTGACAAACAATAAAATTGAGTATCTTAGAATAGAAGGTTTTGATGTAGTATCCTTCTTTGCTAGAGAGTTTATGGGACATGGTGGCACCATGATTCTGGCAAAACCGCAGTTAGAATGTCGAAATATTGAAAGTATTGTAAAGTTTTCAGTTGAATTCCACTGTGAAGTTGCTGCTGTAGAGGTAAAAAAATATCGCCTCGCTGTTATCACAGTTTATAGGGCTCCAGATGGAGACAATGATGTATTTTTAAATTCAGTCAGAAATATTCTTCAATTTGCTTATGATAAATTTACGTATTTAATAATGAACGGAGATTTCAACATAATTTTTAATAAAAAAACTCAAAGGCGTACAGAATTTTTGGATTTGATTATGGGCTATAACTTCTCTCAGCAAATCTTTGAGAGAACAAATTTGGTTAATTGTATTGATAACGTATTTGTTAATTTTCAGGATGAGCTGGATTTTTGCACTCACGTTTTTGACCCTTTTTTTATCAGATCATCGAGCAGTTGATATCTTGGTTAGAATAAGGCCTGAGGACCCCATGCCTGGATACTGTATGCATCGGCGATTTACTAGTGCAGGTGTTTTTGGTATGTACCAAAGGATCGAGGGAGAAAACTGGAATCAAATAACCTCTGGTGAAGTAAGCATTGATGAAAGGTTTGATAGATTCGTGAATGTTTTCGTGACTGCTATGAATGAGTTTATGCCTTTAACACAGAATAAGAGAGGAAACCGTGATACTAACATAAAATGGTTTAATCAAGATCTTAAAAATATGAGAGATACTCTCAAATTTTTAAACGAATTATATGCAAATAGACCCTCTGAAAACTTAAAAGTCCAAATTAAAAACTTTAGAATTACCTATAGGCACTCTATTCAAACCTGTAAAAGAAATGCTTATAATAACTATATTTTAGCAGCGGACAATGTCATTAAAACCTCCTGGGAGATTGTAAATTCTGTGAGAGGAACAAATAAGAGGCGTTTGGTGGAGAAGTCCTTAACGGCCGATGATTTTAATAAATTTTTTGCAGGTATAGCTGAAAAAACTCTATCCGCTATACCTGATACGGGACTGCAGCCTGAGGCATACGTGAATGAGCCAAAAAAATAACAATCTCATTTTTAAATTTAACGAGGTAACTTTTATTCAATGCAGGGATGTTAGAAATTCACTAAAAAGTAAACCAAGTAGAGATATCTATGACTTGAATGTTCCACTAATTCAATCGCTAAAGGATGTTTTTATTATTCCACTAACAAAACTGATAAACTTGAGTATCCAGGATGGCATCTTTCCCAACTGCCTGAAGTTAGCAAAAGTAATCCCAGTATACAAGAAGGGTGTAATTACCGCCTTATTTCATTAATTCCTGTATTCGCAAAGATTTTTGAGCATATTCTGAAAGGTCAACTTTGTGACTACTTTGAGGCTAACGGTCTGTTTTCTGCAAGCCAGTTTGGTTTCAGAGCTGGCCGTTCTACCACAGATGCCGTGATGGAGATTCTGGAGTACATAGTCGACGCCTTTGAGGGAGGCAGGCATGTCAGTGCTACATTCTGTGATCTTTCAAAGGCGTTCGACTATGTATCCCACGATATCCTGCTGACGAAGCTCAAGTATTATGGCCTGGGCCAGAGGAGTGTCAATCTGTTGGACACCTACTTAAAAAACAGAATGCAAAAGACTTTTTATAGTGGCAGAACTTCAAATGCTTGGGCGGAGGTTAGACACGGTGTGCCACAGGGGTCAATCCTAGGGCCACTGCTTTTTCTTATATATAACAACGATATAAACAAAGCTTGCCCCTATTCAAGGGTTTTTCTCTTTGCGGATGACACCTCCTTGGTGGAGACTGATAGGGACATTAATGTACTGAGTGATAGGGTAACATCTAGTATGGGAGGCCTGACAGACTGGTTCAAGTGTAATAGACTGACACTGAATGTTGATAAGACTGTGTGTGTTTCAGCTTGCGTGAAGTGGAGAGAGATGGGCCTGGGGCGGCGAAGTTTCTTGGAGTATTTTTAGATCCAGTGCTAAGATTTGAGGCCCATGTGGACTACTTGGCACAACGCCTCTTAAAGAGCATCTTTTTTTTTAAAGAGCCTGGCGCGATTGCTTCCTGTGGCTTCGTTGCTGCAGACTTTCCATGCAGTATTCCAGTCGGTGGGTGTGTATGCTATTCTGGCATGGAGTCATTCTGGCCAGGCGGGACGTATATTTGCACTCCAGAGGAGAGCTGTGCGTTCTGTGGCGGGTCTGGGATACAGGGATGATGTCAGACAAGCATTTGGTGATCTGGGTATATTAACCTTGCCTTGTAGATACATTTATGAATGCCTTTTGTATTGTTACAAAAATCAACAAAGATACACTCTAAATAATTTTTTCCACCAATACCCAACAAGGCAGGGCGGTGACATTAGATCAGCATACCTGCGTCTGGAGAGGACACGATTCTCTGTAAATTACTATGCGCCATCTCTGTATAACAGACTGCCGGTTCAGTATAGGGATATGCCTGAGAGTAGGTTTAAGGTGTCAATTAAAAGATTCTTAATTGAAAGAACCTTCTATAGCATTGATGAATTTTTGCAGTGGAATTTCGTATAGAATGTAGGACAAGATTGTTTTTTTAACGTGTTTTTTGTGAAATGTTTTTTAGGAATTTTATCTTGTTAGTTTTAGCAATCTGTAGGTTAATAGTGTAGAAATTTTAATGTGTTTTAATGTAACTACTTAGAAACTGGTCTGTATATGACATTGTATGACGTGAGTAAAAATCTTTTGTGATTTAATTTAACTTGAAATATATTTGATTTGATTTGATTTGATTTGATTTGATTTGATTTGAATGTCAAAATTGATCAGCAAAGTACTCTGCCAAGGTATAATATGCCTTGTCAATCACGAAAGCTTTTACAGCATGCTTAAATTTCTTGTTAGGCTGTATGATTCTTACAGCAATTGGCAAGTGGTTATATACATTTTTCTGGCATTATAAATGATAGAGTTTTTTTTTATCAAAGTGGGGTGTGGTATAGGCAATGGCAACATTCCAACTTGTCTGGTGTTGTAAGGGCCACTGCCCACTGTCGAGTTATGGTGCCCTTTGTGCATCAAGGAAACTGTTTCCAGTATATAGAGACCTGTTAGAGTAAGCATTCTCTGTCTGATAAACAAAGGCCTGCAAGAATCTCTAATACCAGCTTTGCAGATATACCTTATCGCACGCTTCTGCAACACAAAAACGAAGTTCAGTAAATATTGGCTAGAGTTTCCCCAGAAAGGAATACCATCTCTGATGCGGGACTCTACCAAAGAAAAGTAAACTATACGAGACATACCTATATTGAGTTCAGGTGACACTCTCACAACAAAACAGCCTGTTGCCAACTTTGAACAAAGATTCAAGATGTGGGCCTTGAAACATAACTTGCTATCTATACATAAACCCAAAAATTTAACATCTGTGCAATTTGAAATTTATTTATGTCAAGGGCTATGTCACGCCAAGAACCATTGAATTGTAAAATATTTGTCTTGGAAATATTAGGAGATGAATAGTTGGCTTCACATGTGCAATATCTTTAGAAATTGTCTCACTCAACTCAATAGGATCAAAACCATACCACAATATGGTGGTGTCATCTGCAAATAACGTGAAAGTAGGTACCCTTAATCCTGAGAGTAGCAATGTCGTTAACATAAAGTAAGAACAGAATAGGTTCCAGTATGGAGCCCTGCGGCACGTGTGCTGCGGAGGGAACAGTCAATTCGCGAGATTCGGAACCACGCACACCCACCCTCAGTGGCGTAACTAAGGGCCCGCAGTTGCGGGGGGGCCCCGTGATCTTTGGGACCCCACAGGGCCCCAGGCCAGGCGACAAGAAAGTACTAAACTGGCGACAAGAATATTACTAAACTAAAAGAAAATACTTAAACCTAACCTATGAATATCATAATACATACCAACCATTGAAAAAGTATGTCTAACTCCTGATGTCTTTAACGCTTAATGTCCAACTAATTATTTTTTATATGAGAAAATTTTGAATAAATGAATCTAAAAGAAATCAAGGACTAGCATTTACCTGGAAAAAAAGTCATAATGTAGGTTATTAAAATAGTCATACCGCCCTAAGGCGTTATTTTCTAGCATAACGCCCTAGGGAATTATTTCGTATTTAACTGACTTTTATGTAATTTGTCATTATTCATCAAATATTATAACAGTCGGATATTAGCAAAACCAATGAAATTTGCTCTGATGATTACTGAACTAAGAGAAAATACTTAAATCTGACCTATGAACCTCCTAATACATACCAACCATTGAAAAAGTATGTCTAACCTATGTAGGAGATCTCAGAGAGAAATGTTTAGACATACTTACAGATGCAAAATCAACTGTAGCCGTTTCAAGTGATATACCTACTACTATTGCTATCTCCGAAACGGTAAGAGTTACGGGGTCGGTTAAATTTTAAATTAAACAAAAGTGGCAGATTTTTGTATCCATTGGAGGTAAGTTCATAGGGTTGCATATTTTTTGTTCGTTTCCAAGATATTAAGGAAAATGTAAACATAACTGAAAGCAGTGTGAAGATAAAAATGATACCATTTTGTAGAGAAGAAAGAATCTTGAATCTTGTGTATGAACACTTTTGTCTAAAGTTGACAGATTTTGAAATATTCATTAAATAAGTTTTAATTTTTTTTTTACATTTTTCCCTTATATCTCGAACAAAAACTTGGCAACCCTGTGCACTTACCTTCAATGGATACTAAAATCTGCCACTTTTATCTTATTTGACCGACCTCGTTCCTCGTCCCTCTTACCGGTTCGAAGATAGCAATAGTGGTATCACTTCAAACGGACACCCTATATAAAGAAAAATTAGAAGAAAAAAATATATACATAAGAGATGGGCCCCGGGAAAATCCTTGCGGGGGGCCCCGGATTTGAAGTTACGCCACTGCCCACCTTCTGTGTTATTTCGCTCAAGTAAGACTTGAACCAGGCAAGATCAGTACCCCGAAAACCATACACCTCAAGCTTTTGAAGCAGTATTCCGTGATTAACGCAGTCAAACGCTTTTGAAAGATCACAGAAGACTGCTGCAGCCTGTTCTCTCTCATTCAGTCTTAGATATAGGTTATTTAGGAAAGAAAAGACCGCGTCGTTTGTATTTTTCCCTGCCTGAAATCCGTACTGAGACACACTCAAAATACCATGCCCATCAATGAATGAGCTAATTCGTATCATTCACTGATATAAACTGCTGGACAAATGAAGCGGAACAAGCAAATTTTTAGGTTAACTTTAAATTCCAATATAACGCGAACTAAAAACGATATCAATAAGCGGTTTGCGAAAATTAACTTCTAAATTACGCATATCACTCACTGATATCCCCTTTACTTCGCGTGATATTGGAATCCAAAGTTAAACTAAAAATTCGCTTGTTCCGCTTCATTTGTCCAGCAGTTTAGATTGAGCTGACATGGAACCATAAGAAGATCGGCTAGAAATAAGGGGTTTGACGAAGCTACAACTGTATGGATTGAAGCCATGCTTGAGAATGGGAAAATCAAAGCAACTATCGGAAGTGACTCCGCAACGGTCTCAAAAGTCAGGAGATGTCCCCAAGGGGGTTTACTGTCCCCACTGCCGTTGTCACTAGTAGATCCTTCCCTTCTCATCGCGCTAGGGATCACGGTCCTAGGATATGCTGACGATATCCATAATCATTATTGTTACATGACAGGATCATTAGTGATCTCATGCAAAGTTGCAAATGTCATAATTAGATGATGGTGTCTATAAGAGGATTCAACAATGGGGTTTAAGCGTCAACCCCAACAAAATAATAATTGTACCTTTTAAATAGAAAATGAGGCTAAATCGAAAAACCCTAACATTAAATGGGCATACAAATGCAATACAAGTTTGCAAGTGAGGTTAAATATCTGAGCGTCATCTTGGAACAGAAACTTACTTGGAACCAACATCTTAAAGATTATTCAGCAAGGCTTGGGGTCTAAAGCCAAAAATGACCTATTGGTTAGTTACTATGTACTCTTTTCCCAAATGTCCACACTTCCAGTATCTGTGGCATTATATTATATTAACACAAAATAGCAACTTGTTCATTATGTTCATACTGTTAATTTTATTTGTTTATAGGTATGATGATCCAATTCTAAAATAACGTTTGTTCTAGAGGTTTTTCCTTTTTTTTTAAACTTCTTCATCTTCTGATATTTTTTTGTTTACGTTGAAAATCTTGATTTTTGGATTTTTCAATTCAGGTTCTATGACATCATAATTTTGTCTTAGTTTTTCTTTATTATTTCTATAGAAGTGTTATGTTCTTTTTCAAGGAAGCTTACCTACCATGGTTGGTTTTCTATAATTAGGAGGCGCTCTCGAATGGCCATTGGGGTTTTTAAATCTGTTTACCATTTTTGGTTTAAAAAAAGGCAGGCAAATCCATTTAATTTAGTTTAACATTTGATGCATTCCGAAGTTTTTTATATTCATGTCCAATTTTACTAACCCAAGTCTTATTTAACTTATTTCATCAACGAATGATAAGTAGGTAAGGTTCGTTTCACCAGGGTTCATACTTGACCTTGAAACTTGAAAAAAAAGGGTTGTCGTAGATTAATTTATATGACACATTCAATTTTTTTGACAAATTAAAATGAATGACTTCTGGTTTAAGAACCGACGAACGTTTTTGACGTCATTGATTTGTTTCAGTCAGTTTTTATTTGTTAAACAAGGAAGGCAAATGCTGGTGGCAAGTACAAACCCTGGCGAAACAAACTTTATGTTTAGAAAATAATATAATTGTTTTCCACGTACTGTAGGTACAGAGCATACCTAAAAATATGCGTGAATTATTAAAGTGTAATTGCTTTTTCTATTTATAAAAAGATTTGAGGTGTGGGTTCGACTTTTAATCAAAGCTATTTTCATTCATTAGGAAATCCATTCTAATATAGTTTTTCGAGTAATGCGGCGTGCTATTTACAAAAAAAAAATCTAGATTATTAATAAAAGTGGAACTTGCGCCAAGGTTTTTCTAGAAAATTAGGCAAAAATAAATATAAATGTAGCTTCCTTTGATGTCGGACAGTTGCCTCTTAGCGAAAGATTTTCTAATTGCAAATTGACGCAAATACTCCGAATTCGTAGGGATTCAAAGCCAAACCGGATGCGATTTTATGGAGTAAAATTAATACAAACCTATGTCTAGATTTACTAAATCAACTTTCTAGCCTGACTTTGGATGCAATTAAAAAACACTTTAAATATTAAATTTGCTTTTTTAATTACTTGATTACCCTATCAAATAATAGGCGAAGATTCTTTTTTTTTTTTTTTTTTGACGATTCCCTTTTTTTTTGGTTTTTCTTCTGGTCAACTTCTTTGTCTGTTGTTTCTGTATCATTGGCGATTCCGATAATTCAAATTTTGAATAACAAAGTCTAGACCATCCTATCTAGACAGTCTGGTGTTTTTTGTTCGGAGCCGGTTCGACTCCGGTGTTTTGGCACCGAAAGCCGAAACAATTAAAAACGTCAATCGCAGATGTCCACGGTCCGTTATTTCGTCTCGCATCATCATAATTTCGTTTCTGATATTTTTAGTAACCTCTGGTTGAAAAATTGCTTTTTTTTTTAATGTATGACCTAAACGTAGACGAAACACGAACCCGCCCACACCCAGATCAAATAAAGGTGTTGAGTATTTTATTGCTTTTTTAGTTGTTATTATTGCGTTTTGTATTTTGTTTGTGAATTCATTGTCTCGGTGTTTTTGTTTGTCCAGTAGATTTTCAATTGAAAATTGTCTACCTCAGCAACAAATTATTCATAATTTGTAAAAATATAAGTAGGTAGTTTTTATTGTTGCCAATATATTATGAGTACGTTACCTTGTCTAACGTTGGGAAATATAAAATTCAAGCGGTGAAAGGTGCAACAATGAGCCATCTTTGCATTGTAACTTTTGACATTTGGAAACAGAATGTATACACAGTAAGAAAAAATATGCAAAATTTTACCCGAAAAGTGGTCCATATAAGGGCACACCAGTTTGTGTACATTTCACACCAAGGTATTTGGTAAATTTGACGATAATTTGCGTGAACAATTTACACAAAATGGTGTTAAACATAATACACCATATCATGTAACTTTTACACTAAGTTATGTTAAATATACCTACACACAGCAGTGTACGTATCTTTAAATATGCGTGTTAGATTTACCCAACAAACACAGTACGTACTGAAGACGTACATTTTAGGTCCTTTTTACGTCGGTTCGTCCGGGATGTAAAAGTACGTTTTGAGTACGTATGTAAAAAGCTGTATTAACATACGGACAAAAAAGTACGTACTAAGAACGTACGTGAAAATCTATATTGCGTACGTCTTGTAGAAGACGTACATGTTCGTTTCAAAGACGAACAATACAAGACGAGCTGGATCATTCCCATCTATTCATGATTTTTTTTATCAATTCCTGATCATATTATATTTTTAAATAATATGCAATTTCCGAGCAGAATATACGGAAGCCTTCCAAATTAACCTCTAAACCCTACTAAACCAAATGTATGTGAACCAAATGCAGGCTGACGTGGATTCCTATTATTAAACCTTAAATCTAAACTTAAATAAATAAGAATACATTGTCATTATAAATGTTTTGTGAGGCAGGTCATATAATCAAGGATTTATAGTTCATTTAGGTACCTGAACTAAATAAATGGTCGAATGTTTAAAATAAACATGAAATGAACCAAGAAATAATCCAATGAGTGGAAAACAAGGGACGCCGCCGTTTCGGTCGCTTGGCTACGGCAGGGTGCAGTGTGCACTGGGTGCAGTGTTGCCAATGACCCGATAATTATCGAAATCTACCATAATTTTGACTACGATTCAATATTCAATAATCAGAAGCTAAATCTACCATAAATTATTGAAACTACAATTTCAATGCATATTTTTAAAATTTTTAGTTGAAAATTAAAAATTTATTTGGTTGGTGGTTTTGACGTACTGCTGGGCGCACACCAAACATTTACCAACTAGAAATGAGTTGAGCTCGCAGCACCGTTTCTTTTTCGTTAATTTTTTCGTTAGAAAAATATAAATAGAGATTAGAGATGAAAGTCAAAAAAATTGACACAAACTTCTTCTGATAATTTTGAATTTGACATCTGGCAACACTGGCAGGGCTCATCATTTTGATATGACGCCGTGCTTGAGTTGTTCCTGTTTGATTTTGCCTTTTTACCTCTTGTGTTTGTAGCTCGTTTGTAGTCTGTTTGTAGAGTGGTGTGAGGACTGTGAGGTTTTGTTTTCTTCTATTTTTGTTTTTTTTTGCCAAATCAAGTGACGCGAGAACCATTTTGTATTGATTGCAGCAACGCCGAAACTGTGGTTTAAGTGTTTAGCTTGGCAGCTTCGCGGCTTGGCTATACCAATTTACTATGTATTTTGTGTGTATAATAATACTTTTAACCAATATTATTACTGTGTGAAACTTTTTCTGGTTTATGCCCCTTTACAATTCTCTATATTATTATATTTGTAGAATACCTATCTATTTCTGTATATTTTTTTTAGGTTGGAATTTTTCTTCACTTTTCCTTCATTTTTTTTGTTATATTAGGTAGGTATGTACTGTTGTTCAATAAGGTTAAGTTTAAGAGTATGGTATATTTGATATTGTGTTAATTTTTTTCAGTTTTTTAGTGTTATTGTTGAGGCATTTATTGAGTATGAAAATTGTAACTTGAAAATACAATAAATATTTATATGGTTTTATTTTTCACTATAAAGATACCTACACATAAATACGTACCTCGTACCTCTATGTTTAGGGTTTTCTCCATATATTTTTGCACCCCATCTGGACAGGTTAAATGAATAGGTATCAAAAAGGTGTAAATATAACATTTTTATTTACATATTTTTGATACCTATTCAATCAACCAGTTCTGGTAAGGTGCAAAAAAATATATGGGAAAACCCTGTACGTCCCAAACACATTCCTAAAAAGCTATACTAAATACGTACGTTAATGTACGTCCCCAACACCTACCTAAAAAGCCGTACTGAGTACGTCCCTGAATGTACGTACGTGGGACGCACTATTTTGTGGAAAACGATCGTCTTAAAGACGTCCCTCGTACGTCGGCGGGACCTAAAAAGTACGTCCCCGGACGTACTTTCGTCCGAAAAAGTACGAATTATGGACGTACTAAAGACGTACTTGTGTTTGTTGGGTACACATAACAGTGTTAAATGTAATATACCGAACTGTGTAAATGAGGGGAAGATCCTGTTTTCTGTACGATTTTTTGAAAAGTCGCATTTTTACGACTAGTCTGGTGAGAATATTTGATATTCCGATAGTTATTTTTATTTTATTTTAATGTTTTATCCATAATTATTTTAGCTTAACCTTCTTAATTTAATGGGTTTATCATAGGTATACCTTATATAGGTAATCGTCATTTGTTATAAAAACTATTAAATAAAACAGGTAAAACTAAATTTTTTTTTTTTACGGATATGCGCACTTGTGAAGAAATGTCCTATCACGCTCGAGAAGCGGCAAGTGCGCGGAAATGTCGGTGTATGTTGGTCTTGAAACGGTTCAGGTTGTAACCTGCAGGGAAAACCGTCGCAGGGAGTTTATTCCACAGCGATGCTGTTCTCCAGAGATATGAATTCTGATATAATGAGGTTCTTGGTGCCTCTAGTTTGACATTAAATTCATGGTTACCGTCTGTTTGACGGGTTCGCCTGGTAGGTGCTACTCTCGGTGGAATCATACGTGCCAACTCTTCAGAGCATTTTCCGTGATAGTACCTGTAGAAGAGAGATAAATCGCCCACAGATCTGCGATGTTCGAGACCATCCAAGTTACGAGTAAGTGCGGGGTCATTGATCAGCTTGATAGCTTGTTTTTGCACGGTATTCAAAAGCATTAAGGTATGTTTGGGTGCTGTACTCCATATATGTGAGCAGTACTCCATAGTTGGTCGAATCTGGGCTTTCTAGAGTGTCAGCAATTGGCTTGGTGTGTACAGATGTCTTGTACGAAATAGCACCCCCAGCTTTTGGGAGGCCCTTTTAGCAATATCTGCCACGTGACTGTGCCAAGACATGTTGGTCTCTGCAGTAACCCCCAAGATGTTCAACTGAGTCTGTAATGTGACAGCACTTCCAGATAGCATGATGTTTGGCTCACCGGTGCTGGTCTTTTTTGAAAACAGAGCTGCTTGGGTTTTCTGCGCGTTGAACTGTACAAGGTTTTTGTTACCCCAGTCCTCTATTATCTCTAGGTCGTTATTTATCTGCGATATTTGAGTTAGTCTAAGATGATGGAATTCACGTGCGGAAAGACCTGTGGGTGGTATGAGTGAGGAGACTACATTGCCATCGTCTGCAAAGCAATAAAGTGGATTTACTGTTTTATCTATGAGGTCATTTATGTAAATCAGGAAAAGAGTTGGCGAAAGGATTGCTCCCTGTGGCACACCAGCATTTATTTGGTAAGAGTTGGAGTTCTGGCCATCCAGTACAACATAAATGGATCTGTCCTTTAGGTAACTTTCAACCCAAGTGCAAAGTTTCGGCGATAACCCCATTGCTTTGAGCTTGTTGAGCAGATTTTCATGCCAAACTTTGTCGAATGCTTTAGATATATCTAAGGCAATTGTTCTTGTTTCACCCCGCAACTCAATCGCTTTTTGCCATAAGTGAGTGACGTATGTAAGTAAATCGCCAGTTGACCTATATTTTCGAAATCCGTATTGCTTATCGTTGATAATTTTGTACTTTTCCAAGTACTTGGTTAGGTGATTGTTCACAACTCTTTCCATTACTTTTGATATCACCGGAAGTAGAGCAATTGGTCTATAGTTTAACGGATCTGTCTTTTTTCCTTTCTTTGGAATGGGTTGTACTGCGGCAGACTTCCATGATGATGGATATACTCCTTGCCTGTAAGACAAATTGAATAATTTTGCGAAAGTTGGGGTGAGTTCGTTGGCGCAATTTTTGAGTACTATTGCGGGAATGCCATCCGGACCCATTGCTTTGTTTGTATCCAGCTTTTTTAGGGATTTTCGTATTTCTCTGTGACAAAAGGGTACCTCTGGCATACTATGGGAAACCCCTTCAATGAACGGTGGAGTTTTCCGTTTGGCACTGTTAGGTTGGAGTTGGAGGAAAACATTTGGGCAAGCATATTGGCTTTTTCCTCTGATGTTATGGCTAAGTGATTATTTTTATCTGTAAGTGGTGGTATGGATGACTTGGTGAAAATTATTAAAAATAAAACAATAAAATAAAAATAGCTATCGGAATATCAAATATTTTCAACCAGAATAGACGTAAAAATGTGCGACTTTTCCAAAAATCATACAAAACACATTAAAAAAACTGTTCATCCATGGTGTAACTCTTTGGTTTTTGTTTCAAATGATTTTTTTTTGAAGACAACGACAAACGAACATCAACCATCCCATCTTGGAACTGATCACGGTCATACAAAAGAAGGTAGAGGACGGAGGGCTTATCCGACACACTATTGGGTGTATAAACTTTCGTCTACCGTGTAAATTTAAACATTTTTGGTGTTCATTCAACGAGAGTGGTGTAAAAAATTACACATTGTCGTGTAGAGTAACACGGAACCAGGACATAAATTTGATTTAACACTGTATTATGTAAAATATCAGTTTACCAAATTACTGTTGGTTAAATGGACGGCACTTTACGAATAATGGTGTATAATTTTTACACAAAACGCGTTTACCACTTTGTCGTGAATGTCGTGTAATTATACACAGGATATTTTTTTTACTGTGTAGCAAAGATTTTTTTCAAAAAAAAGCTTTTGCTATTAAGCTTGTGGATATTTGACTCAAACGAAATAGACCAACCACTCAAGAACTTGTTCCCTTACGATCCAAAGATAACACAAGACTGTTTAAAGAAGAAGAATATAGAAGAAACATTTAATGCACACGCACCATTGAAAAAAATAACAATACCTGAGTTATGGAGAAACAAAAAAATGGTGGACAAAGGATATTGGCAAGAAAATTAAACAGCGAAACAGAAAATATAGAAAAGTCATAATAACACACAATGAAGAAAACTCGAGAAATTTGAGACAAAAAACAAACCTAGTAGTTATGCATTATTAAAGTATCAAAAACAGAAATATTATTTTGAGAGAATGGCTGAAGTAAAAAACGACTCGAAAGAAATGTGGAAGACCCTTAAGGACATAAAATGGCCAAAAAGTAATACTGGAATTATTTTTGATGACAAACTGGAAACAAATAATAATTTGATAGTAGAAAAAGGTAATGCTTTATCAAGAACTTAAAAATGTAATAATATCACTTACAGCGAAGTTACTTCTACTCTAAGTACAACAATCAGACAGTTATTTGAGAACATTTAAAAAAGTGGTAGGTATTTATAGAACTAAAGACAATTGTAAAGGATATGAATAATAAAACAAGCAGTGTAGATGGCATAAACACAGGGATTCTAAAATCATCATTTGAAGCCATAGGTCATCATTTTTTACAATTATAGAGAATGGAAAATTCCTTGATGGATGGAAAACATCCTCTAGCATACCTATAGAGAAAAAAAAATCCAAATCATGTCAGGACTATTGCCCAATAAACATGGTTCCCACTTATAAAAAAGTCATGGAACTTGATATCAATAGTCAACTTGTAAATTATGTGGAAAATAACAAAATTTTGACATGTTTTTAGACAGGCTTTGAAATAAATAACTCGTGTGTGATAGAAGGATCCATTGAGGGACAATTTGGCAATAGGGGTATTATTTCTCAATTTTCGAAGAGAATTTTGAGACAATCGATAGACAGCTGGTAATAATTAAACTGGAAAAGTATGACATTCATAATAAAGCGCTTCATAGTGGATGTAGTTATTTGTTTGGAAGGAGACAAAAAACAAGATTTGGGGAGAGTGAGTCTTCTTTGGTGCGGTGTGCCTCACAGTGATGGGACCAAACTTATTTGTTATACTTATAATGATATTGTAAATTGTTAAAAAGACTGTCATATTCGACTATTTGCAGATGACACGTTGATATATTTTGCTAATAACAATTAACAATTTAGACAGTGTGGTGAACACCTTAAACAAAGAAATTAAAAATATATATGGATAAATAATTGATTGAAAAGACAAAATTTATGGTGGTTAGAACTACGATGAACTCAATAATAGATGTGACAGATCACAGGGAGTGATGGTAAATGGAATTAAAATTGAAAGTAGTTTGAATATCTAGGTGTTATTATAGACGAACATTTGACATTTTCAAAACAAGCATCCTAGATAACAAGCAAGATTGCTAGTAGGGTGAACGCCTTGGAGTGAATGATCAAAACTTATAGTGTGAAGGACTTTACATTATATTATGGTTTGGCAACATGGCAACGGCGAGCGATGTTGTGTCCGAAAACGAGAGCGATATGAATGGAAAAAAAAAATGATATCAAAGTGTTTTAAAATGTCATAAAACATCTAAGTGTTCAATAGTATTTTGTGTTAATTGTTTTCAACTCCAACATAGAAGCTGTGCAGCCAGAAATGTAGAAATACTAGATTCCACCAGCGTTGCCAGACCCTCGAAAATTAAAGTACTGATCAAGAGGCAAAAACTGTACTGAAAAACGTAAAAATGTACTAACATCAGAAACTGAACTGGAGTTCATAAAACTAATAAAGTAAATGGTTTTAGCATACCTACTTTGTTTTTTTACGCTTAAGAATATCCTCTCAGCACAAGCGCTGCTTTATGATCTCGTTACATTGTCAACATCAAAGAAACGAACAACACCGGTAATTTGCCGCGTTTTTCATGTCATAAAGGTTGAACCTCTAACCAAAATTTTTCATAATCGTTACTCCAGCCGTAATTACAGGTGATACGTGAAAGGTGTAAATACGAAAGTTGTAGCATTTTATCTGAACCGCCAGAATTTTTGATTTAATTGAACAAATGAGCAACGCAAAGTTCAAAAATATGTTGATATTCACTTTTTTCAAATGGAATGCCCTTTATTTTCTTCCAAATTTTTAAAGTTCTCGTTTTTCTGATTCAGAATATGTGATATGTAAATGTTTCTTTCAATAGTTTTGGGAATATCTGGAGTTCCAGTTATTCGAAGACAGTAGTTTTTTGAATATATTTTACCTTGATTTACCTGTCATGCTACAACTTTTGTATTTACACTTTTCACCTATCACCTGTATTTACGGCTGCAGGTGGGTGTCAAAATATAGTGACTCACCCTGTACATGTTAGGCAATTTAAGTATTAAGTAATAAGTCAGTAGGAATATTGCTATCACCCTTGGAATTTTGTTTGATCTAAGAAACGTCAAACATCTTATCTAAGCAAAACCCTCCTCTCTGGTGGATCTTGTAAGTAATTCAAAACTTCAGCTTAAACTACTTTTTTCTTGCGGTGCATGCCAAATTTTCGAAAGGTCAGTTTCTGCAGAAATCACAAACCAGTCAGAGTGAATTTCATTGGTTGAAACTATACCTTTTCAACTTCAAATTGGGATCAATCAATTTCAATTTGGAACGTAGACGTAGCAATTTCAAATTGGGATTAATCAAATTTTAATAGACCGATTTCCTATTACCTGGACTGCGCGCGGCGCTTGTAGGCTGCAGGTGAGCGTCCAATGAGAAGCAAGCTTATGACAGGCTTGCGTCATATTCTTATTCAGGGGCCAGTTCAGAATGAATCGTTCCTTCTTTCTTTGTAACATGTAATTTGACAAAGAGCAAACTAATACTTTACATATTATTTGAACTCACCGCAGTTTCGTTTAAGGTTATGTTAGATTATACTTGACATATTCCTTTGCAATTTCATTGACCGATGTTGCCGGATGAAACATTTATCAGAATAAAAGTGCAAACGATGCTCATCCACTTTAAAGCTCTTATTTTGTCTGATTTAAGGCGTTGCAAAACACTTGACACTTCTTTAATGTTATAATGTTCGATTTGTATTGTCTACATTTGTTCTGCAATAATACAATCTGGCTACACTGCAGCCTACGAGTTGCGCGCGCTTTCTAACTTGTATTTATTACAATTAAGCTCTCTTTTTCTAATCATGCGAGATAGGTCTATTGGTATAAGTGCTATAACTAATGCACGTATTAGATCTGTGTATTTTTCCGTGTATTTATTCATGTAGTTCAGGGTGCCAACATTATTTTGTTTTTCATATTGCTGATTTATGTTGCAGAAAATGCTGAAAAGCAAATATGGTGCTGTTTTTAATATCAAAGGCAACTGAAGAGGATTGGTTAACACACTGGGTATAAAAAAACTACAGCTTATCGATGGGTAGGTACCCAAGAAGTTGTTTGAAGGTTGAAGGAAACGTTGGGGACAAAGAAAAGCAAACATTTTAGAAGAAAAGGTATAAATGACTGGATACATAGAGAAAAATCCTGAATTTACGCTGAAATAAAAGAAAAATTTGAACAAAATTTCATTTTGATGAAATATTTTCATTCGCAATTTGCAAATCACTTATCAGCCAGGTTTAGCGCATCAGGTATAAAGCATTGAATATGAGCTACATGTCTGGCACAAATATTTTTCTCAATTTCGAAGAAATAGTTCATGATTCTGTAAGGGACTTTATTGTAATCGGAAGGAAAACAAACTCAAAGTCAAAGTTTCAAATATAATTTCCAAAATTGAATAAGTCTATTCCCAATTTGAATTTGTTTCTTCCCATTAATAAATTAATAATTTAGTAATACTTATACAAATAAATGTTTGTATTAATTTTTAATAAAGATAATTATTTTTAGTACAAATAATAATCAAAATTGATTAGTTGCAATTTGAAGTTGATTAGTACCACCAAATCAAATATGATTATTCCCAATTTGATATTGTTAATTCTCAATTTGATTTTGTTAGTTCCCAACTTAAAGTTGTTAAGTCCCAATTTGAAGTTGAAAAGGTGTAGTTTTCTGACTGTTTTTGACTGGAAACAGACCTGAACTAAGCGAGATGAAACTCCTAATCCAGATTAGGTCCATATACGGGCGCAGGCTAAAGGCATGTTTGGGGTGCACTCAAAATTCTGCTCCGGAATACACACTCTAAGGAGTGCTTATCGGCCTTGTTTTTGGTAATAGCCACCACATTGGTGAATGGTGTGCCACCATTGGTTAATTTTTCCCGCCGTTTAAGAATATCCCCGGTATTGTACAGCGGCGGGAAAATGTACTGAATTTTATAGTGTGACTGACGTACTGATTTCAGTACATCTGTACTGATGCTGGCGACACTGGATTCCACACGTTTAAAAATGCTGCGACAAGGTAAAAATTTATGAAAATACTGGTCAAACGGTGAATCCGAATGATGCAGAAATACGTATTAAAATTGAATATATAGAGAGACTATTGAGCGAAATTACTGATAAGAATGTAGTATTAAGGGAAAACAATAGTTTACTTCTACAAAGGTTACAATTGCTTGAGACCAATAATTATAGTTCAGAACAGCAAAAAATCCGAAACATAAACATAGACATTCTAAAGGAAAAAACACCATACCTGGGTCCTTATTCTTGAAACAGGGGAGCAGCGGTCCCAGGAGATCGAGTGTTCCGTCTTTGTTCTTTACATTACCATAACACTCGTTCTCCTGAGAACGCTGCTCCCCCTGTTTCAAGAATAATGACCCAGGGAATTTTGAGTGAAGATCTACGGGGGAACGGTACCGGTGGTGCCAAATAGAATGTCTCAGAATAATCCACTAACAGAAATTCCATCGATTTCGAGAACTGCTACGGGAAGAAATCAATCTGGCCACCGTCAGGAGGATAGATACTACAGTAGCTCTATCCGCAACTCAAACTATCATAGTAATAATATGCAAGTCTCTAATAATAATAGTAAAAATCCTCAAAATAAAGGAAAATTGCACCTTCGTCTTCCTGGACCGCCTGGTTTTGGGAAGGAAACAAGTGGGAGGAGTGATGATGATTCTCCCTTTTTTTTTTCCTAAAAATCGTGGTTTCAAGCGCAAAAACGACTGGGAAATGCTCAAACAGCAGTAAACAGTGACTTTGTCGATGGTGACAGGCGTGTATGACTCTTTAGAGTCAAGCGTGAATGTACAGAAAACACAATTATTAACTACATAAAGAAGAAAGATAGCTATAAAAATGTCCCTATTACCGTCAAGGAAATTCCCTCGGATCCCAAATGTCTCAAACGTTTTGTTGTGATAGCACCTTTTTCTAAAAAGGATGATTTGTACAATGCCAGTTTTTGGCCAAACCTCGGCAGAAAAAACATGTGAGATCAACATTAGGTCATTACTTCCATCATTTTAGTCCAGGAGGCAGTGAAATTTTTTAGCACTTATTTTCCTAGTTGGTGTTTATTAAATACTTTGTTCTCTTGGTGATACAAAACAAGAATTTTTGAGTCTGGCTAAAATTTTCGGATGGGTTCACAAGATCACTGAAAAATACAAGTAGGTAGGTATACTTATTTTCCCAGTCATAAATATTTCACATGTACTACAATAGAATATAAAGTATATGAACTTAGCAATTTGGCTTATCTCAGATGGTGGAAAGTTAGTCTGGCTGAAGATTTTCGGATCTTCAATTTTTCACTTGCCAGACGTATTATTCATACTCACAGATTAGCCGGACTATTAGTAGAGCTATTTTTATCACTGGAAAAAAAGGGCCGTGCATTCGTAAGCTCTAACGCATTTTGTACTTCAACCCATCGGAAAACCCCCCTAAATATATATGAATTTTGCTTTTGCAATTCTATGTTTCGTGACTGGGAAAATAAGTACCGAAAATCGCCACCACCTCCTAGACTATTTGGTGAACTATGTGACATGGTTTTTTCGGAGGGTTTTCATATTTTGGAAGTTACCGTCACTTGGCAGACTACTAATTTTCCCGATTCCTGTATAAATATACCAGGTTACCAAGTGTTTCGGAATGACAAGATTACTAGAGAAGGAGGTGCTATAATTGACCTTGGTACACACTGGAAATAAAATCGGTGTGGGACATCTATGGTGTGAAATACAATTTAAGGGACTAAAGTGTCTGGTTGGAGTAATTTATAAGCCACCATTGGTTGGCTATAAAGAATTGGAGGTGGTGGAAAATATTCTTTTCACACTTGCTCCTGCATATGGCTACACTTTTTTGATGGGTGACTTAAACATAATTCACTTATAGAGCGTTGAATCAATCATATTTGAAGTCATTGTTGAATCCCTTTAATTTGATATAAATAATTAACGAACCCACTCGTTTAACTAGAAACACTGATAGTTTAATTGATGTTATTTCTATTGATGAAAATCTAATAGCTAATGAAACAGGAAACAGGAACTATGGAAATATATAGATTTAAATATTCCGAGGACACATGCAAAAATGGTCACTTATAGGGATTTCCAAAAACTTTGATTCGCTTGAATTCCATGCAGATATGTCTGCTGTAAATTTTAACGCAATAAATCAGGGTACTCCTGATATTTTAATTGAAAACATAAATTTAGTTTTATTAAGAACTTTGACAAACATTCTCCAATTAAAACTGTTGAAAGTCAACGTAAATATAAGCCCTATATAACGGAAATTATAAAACAAATAATACAATTGAAAAAGAATGCTATCAAGAAATATCTTAGAACCAAAAACATGGTGCATAAGAATTTCTACGTAGATTTAAAAAAATACTTAAAATTTGCCATAAAGAACGAAAAAAAGGCGTATATGACGTATGAACTAAATAAATTAAATAGGGATTCTAAACGTATGTGGTCAAAACTCAATGATTGGAATAGGAATATTCATTGTAAACCTGTATATTATGAAATACCCGCACACTTGAAAAATGAAGACGAGATTAATGCCCATTTTGTGGGTGTATTTCGAATGGATGTGCAGGTAGATCAGGAAGTTGTTAAGTTCTTTAATAATGCCAACTTTATGGGAATTGGAACAATTAATTCTCTTTTAAAAAATTTCGAAGTACACAATGCTTTTAAGAGAATTAAATCCAAAGCATTCGGGATAGATAATATAACATATGACATGTTACTTTTCAGTTTAGATTATGTTGCACCGACAATTACCAACTGTCTGCTCTCTGGAAAGTTTGGAAAAAGTCAATAGTTACTACCCTTCCCAAAAATGCTAAAATTGGTACTCTTAATGAACTGAGACCAATAAGTAAACTACCAAACTTGTCAAAGATGTTTGGAATTATTATACCTGATAGAATGAATAGTTATATTGCAAACAAAAATATTTCGCCTCCAACCCAGTCAGATTTTAGGGGTCAACATGGGACTGCAACGGCTCTCAGTAGGATATGTTAGTTACTGCCCTACAATATTATTGTTTCTCCTAGACAATACTGAAATCCAATCAATACAATGCATGAAAGACAAATCAAGTTCTTCATATCATTTTGGACCACAAATACATATACACACATATAAACAATATTATAGATACTGTTGGTATTTCAAGTGTACGACAGTCAATAAATTATAATACACTGCTTTATTCATAAAATGGTTCATGGACTAGTGCTTAGTAATTTGCTTGACAACTGCGTTACTATACAAGGTAAGTATAAGTATACATAATCTTTTTTCAAGATCTGCAAACAACTTTTATATTAGAACTGAGCATAGAACTTTTGACTAGAAGAACTTGTGCTGTTTGAAGATAAAAGAGATAATTGCACTATAACAATATTATACTGTAACTCATAATATTATAATTATACATGCTAGCTTAAGCTATTAATAAATATTATTACTATTATTCTGCATGAATACCTTGCCTGACCCCAGGATAATCAAAACCGAGACTGTCTGAGATCAATTTCATAAGGGAATGAAGAAGAAATAAGATGAGTTCATTTGGAATATAGGCAATTATAACCAAGAAACAGTCAACAGAATTTATAAGATCTTAGACTTAGTATACCTAGTATTTCGAGGTAGAAATTGGACTCCGCTGATTATCGAAATTTTCAAAATGAAAATCGTCACGGGAAGGTCACCCCTAGAACCCACATAACAAAATTGCATCCTTAGAATGTAATGGGAATGTTCTTTTTTTAGGAGGAATGTGCCTAGAATATTCGCCAAAACCATTACGAATGTCCTGAGAATGTTCTGAGAAAAGATTGTTGAAATACTGTTTGCAATACCCAAGAACTTCCTGGCAAATCCATTAGGATATTCCTAGAATATACCTATGAGATTCTCAGTACATCCTGGAAAGAATATTTCTGTTTGATTCTAAAAATATGCTTGAAATGTATATTCTTACATTCAAAGAATGTTTCTATGACATTGTAGTTATGTTCTCAAAAGAATGTTATACCAATATGCTTGAAATATTCTTAGAATATATCTAATATAATTTTCAATATGCATCCTAGACATAACATTCTTGTTTGATTCTAGGAATATACTTGGAATGTTAATTTTCGCTTCCAAATAATGCTCCTTTCAGTCCTTTTATGTTAAAGGCAGTGAAAGAGTTGTTGGAAAACTTCTCTGGAAAACACAAGTGTTTAAACAAAGCTCCCGGTCTCGAGCTTGTCGCGGTAAGCACGCCAACTGAGAGAAACAGGAAACAGGTTCCAAGGTGATTCAAACGCTAGGCAAGATGTAGATCTTTAATAGCGCGTGGCTCCCTCTCTTGGAAGTGCTACAAAGCAAAAGAAAAAGAATATACCTATAATATTCTTAGTAGGTTCTAGATAGAGCATTTTTGTTTAATTGTTCAATCAAGATTTTTGAGTAGGAACTTTAGATAATTAGGTGAACAATATGAAAATATTCTTATCATGGTTACCTACCTACATAAACTTGTCAGCACAACTTGGTAGGTATATTCTTAATACTTGATAGAGATATTAGCCAAAAGAACATTTTTTAGGGTACATTATAATAATGTTCCTATACCAATATTCAAATAATGTTATATAAAGTAGGTTCTTAGCACAATCTTTCAGGTAGGTGCATAGAAGCAACATTCCTAGTACATAAATAGAACGTCCAAAAATTAATATTTCAATCATAACAATCTTAGAATATTCATTAAACATTCCTAAAAGAACATTCCAAAAAGCACTTTGAGGGAATATTCTGAGAATATGAATGTTCTTTCACTGTTATGTGGGAAAGCGGTTCTTGTGCAAATTAACTTGGAAAATTGCCCAAAGAGACAAGTTAAAAGATATTTAAAGAGACGCAATATTCATTTTGGCACTAGGCCTGATGGACAAAAACTCAAAAACAAACATTGATTCTAATTGTCCTTACGACAAAATTCAATGTGAACTTACACTATTTGTTTTGGACGGAAATTTGAGACATTGAACTAATTTCTAATTTGTCTATTGGTGCTTTGTGTATGTCCTTCAACAACTATACCAACTTTTCATTTTAGCTATCTAAATCGACTGGGTTTTTCTCAAATTTGTGCCAAACGAGAATCAAAACTTTCATACCCAGATACCAGTTTCCAATAAAGGTATCATTATGTTATTATTGGAGATAAGGAATGTTGGAATACCCAAAGAAAATTTATATAATCGGCTGTAACACTTTTTAATGAATTTTTTGAAGTAATAGGTTTGCAACAATAAATTATTAAAAAGACAAGGAAAGCTATTGATTTTCAAAATATGATAAGTTTGCTAAAACAATTCATCTAGCAGGAATATCCACTCTCTTTATAGAATATCAATGCACAGTTGCATTAACAACCTTGCCGGACAGATTTATTTTTAACTAAATCGCCTATTATTGCAGTCGTCCAGGTGAACGTTTCTTAATCGCCTTGATTGTTTCGTTTCTGACTTGAACAATTATTGAGACAAGGTATGTCACAGCTTTGATTTACAACAAGTAGCAGCTGCTTTAAATTATAATCTTACTTTAATATTATTATTTAATCTATAGAAGTATTTTTTTGAAATGTCACACAATTACAAGATCGTGAAAATACATTTTTATATAGATTCCCTTCAACCACAAAATGGGTTTATAATACCTACATAACTGAATTGTTTGCTTTCACACCAAGTAGAAAATGCATGAGAGAAAGGAAGATAAATGATCCTTGCTAAAAGAGACTGCAAAATTTTGAGGTCTTATTGAAAGTTAGCCAAGCAGAAAAAACTTGTAATAATTGGAACTGTACAAGTTACTAGAGAGAAGAGTATTACCTACTAGTTTGCTAAAGCCAAAAGAGTGTCTTCTTTAGGTAGGTACATATTACTCGAAAAGTTTTAAAAACAGTTATTAAATTACATATTATTATATTTTTCTCAGTAATGGATTTATAAGAAATGCTGAACCATATTTTGATAACACCTGGACGTACACTAACATGCACGCATTCCTATACTAAGCGAATTCCTATGAATTTTTATTTCATATTACATTTCATCTTAGAACGAAACCTTAACCACTATACTGACCATCATCACTGTTTCACTGGAAGACAAAATCTTCTTGGAACACCCGAGAAAAGAACAAACATTCACCGTTATGTTTTGTTTATGAACATGCTGCAAGCGAAAACTTAAAAAAATATCACGTATACGAGAGATTTTATCCGCGCTCTCTGGCAAAAGAAATTCTTGGCGATTTTATGTATCCCATGGTTCCCACGCCCACGACAGGCCTATTCGCTTAGAGAGATATCAATTTATTTATTGCAGCTGTAATGACCGAACCAGTGTCGTATGTACCGATTTCCGACATTCGTTACATGGGTGTATTATATGCTATCTTTGAAGTCTAAAGTGGACTTTCCGCAAAGGGTTTTCTTTTTCAAATTGGTCTATTTTAATTGCCAATTAATTGAGTTTATATGGTGAGGAAGGATATAAAATGTTATATTATAGCGGAACTTGGCTTCTTATATTTCAAAGTCAGAACCCATTTTTCATTATATTCAATCTTTTCTAAATTGAAATTTGGCTTGCAACTTTAGAGATTATATTTTTCAAAAAAAAAAAATTAAAAATATGCATTCAAATTCTGGTATAACAAACTGTACATTATTTTGCTTCAAACACATAATATTTTACAAAGCTCTTTTTGTATGTATTATGCCTATTGTTTGCATTAGTATTGTGCTGACGATCATTTGAAATCCTTTAGAACTGAAATCTGTCATCTGCGTAATAATTATTTCACCTGCTGAGGGTAGATTTACAAGGCCACTGAGGCTCGGTTTATTTAAACTTGCAAGTGACTTGTCTACAAGACAAATATACCAAACTAAGAGTTTATTAGAAGGTAAATAAACCGGGCCTAAAGGCTAATAATAATAAATATTTTCGTATTCGAAAACTGTTTCCTGGTTTGGACATTGTTGTTCTTAAACTCTCCTTTAAAATCAACAGCCATATACATATCACTTTAATAAACATTAAATGCGATAAAAAAAATTAACTCCATATCAAGTGGCCTGTTTTAACGGTTTCAGTCGACTAATTTAATAATAATTATCTGCCCAGGTGTTCTAGTGTCCAGTGTCCGGTTTTTCTTTAAAACAACAATTAAGTTTTTTTACGTTTTGTTAGTCACATACATTTGCATATCACATTAGATATTATTAATGAAGGAGCTTATTTAGCAAATTTGCTAGTTTAGGATATTAATATTTCTTGTGATTTTATAGGTAAATATAATAGTAATAAATTATTACCATCTAAGTACTTCATCGTGATTTGATTTGGAACTCCGTCTCTCAGGGATATATTCAACATTGATCTCTATATTGCCCTCTGTGCCATTTTGATTTTGTTTACAACTTTTCTGGTTAGCACACATTGATCAAAGACCTTTATCTTCAAGCACATGAGAATATCTGCTTTGAAGACATCCGTCAGCCCATGTCAATCCTATTCTCCTGTTCGATTCTGTGGTCTGGATTTCTCTTTCTGATTTAATCTCGTGTCCTAAATATTTATAAGAAATCAACTTGTTCTATTTGCCTGCCAAACGTTGAAATGTTTCTGGCCAGTACAAGGTTGGTCATGAACATGAATTATTGTGTTTTGGAGAAATTTATTTTAAGGCCAACTCGTGCACAAGAACTTTGGAGGTCCTGGAAAAGGTAACATCCATGATAAATCCTGTCTGCAATAAGGACTATGTCGTCTGCAAACCTTAGATTGTTTAGATACTCTCCATTGATGATCACTCCGATATTTTCCCAATTGTTGGCGCTTTGTAATAGAGCAGTGAAAGGTTTAGGAGAAATGCTGTCTCCTTGTCTATTAGCTCTTTCCAAGGTGAATTTGTTGGTGTCGCCATAATACATTCTGTCTGTAGCTGTTGCATCATTATGTATATTCTGAAGAAGAGTTGTGTACCTTTAGTCAATACTGAACTCTGTAAGAGCCTTTAAAATGGAGCTGTGCTGAACTGAGTCAAAAGCTTTCTTAACGTCCACAAATATTAATATCAATGGTTTGTTGTATTCTACAACTCTCTCTATCAAGGATTTTATCACTTGTAGGTGGTCATTTGTTCCAAAACCACTTCTAAATCCGGCTTACTCCAGTGGCTGGTGAAAATCTAGCTTAGGAGGTCCCATTTTATTAGTAATTATTCTCATGAGAAGCTTATATAAATCAGATAACAGACTGATAGGTCGATAGTTTCCAATTTTTGCCATGACTCCTTTCTTATGCAATATTATCATATTGGCATTCTTCCAATGATGTACTTGTTCCAAAGAGGCATACATTATAAAGAGTTTCTAGGGCTTTTATGAACAAACTAATTGATGATTTAGTTATTAACTTGTGGTTTCGAATATCTTTTCTTTCACCTTGAATTTTCACTCTCTTACCAGAAAAAGATGTCGAAAGCTGGAGAACAAAGCCTTGCAAGCGACAAGGAGACGCATACTTTCGTCCTTTCTTCATCGGAGGAGGATGAGTTAACTTCCAATATTTCACTAAGGGCCGAATTTATAGTCGTCCTTGAGTTTTCCTTGGAGGTCGCGAGTTAAGAATGGAGACTTGTTACTATCCGACAAGTTAGTCATATAAATTCTAAACGTTCAAGGCTTCCTTAAAGTCTGAGAGAATCTCAAGAAGCGACTATAAATTTGGCCCTAAGTGAACCAACTCAATCGACGTCAACTATAGATCTAATAACTCTAGTGAGATATCAGGTTTGGCAGGCACTGTCAAAGATTTATTGAAGTTTAGAACTTCCTGCTACGTCTGAACAAAGCACCTCAAAGACAGCAATGCTACGTGATAATATGGTACTTTTAATCCAGAAGACAGGGATCAAAATATTAAGAGATGGTGTCACTGAATTGACGAGTTGAGATTGCTATATGGTTAGAGCGATGAGGCAACAGTTTAAAATGCCCTTTCTAAACTGGAGGGTTTAGCAAGCACATGGTATAAAAGCCTACCATCGATTAATTACTCTTGTGAAGAATGGAAGGAACAACTGTTGAAGGCTTTTCCATCAAGAGGCGATTTTTACCAAAATGTCGTTGAAATGACACAGCGCAATAAAAGAGGAGATGAATCTTGGTTTATTATACTATGAAAAGGTTGCTTTGCTGAGCAAGTGTAAAATTTACGAAGCTGATGCTGTATCCTGTAGTAGAGGTATTACAGACCAAACTGTGCAGGCAGCCGCTTACATCATACGTTATTCGGAAGCAAAACAACATAATATTCCAATTTCTGAGTGTGATCGCAGTCTAAAGGGCTATGGCATCCAAAGAATTCATGTTTTAGGGAAAATTATATTGACATTGAAAGTCAATGATGTACAGAGAACTATGGAGTGTCTTGCAGTTCCAGACCACTTTCAAGAAGTTTCCCCATTGTTTGGCCTAACATTTACTGACCAGACAGCGATAGCGATAACTTGAAATTCAGTGAACTTCATCAACCTGAACCTTTCAAGAAAATTGAACTATGGCGATCAGAACCAATCGTAATTCCATCAAACTATGTTGGAAATTTGAAAGAAATCAGTAAAATTCCATTCCAGTGAAACCTCTATGTTGAAGCAAGCTTCAGATGTCAACTTGGAGCCGAATACGCTATTCCTAGAATATTAATTAATCTTGCCGAAAACCCAACAACAGTTATTCCAATAATTAATATATCTGGAAGGGATCTCACATTGGGCAGTAAACATCCATTAATAAGAGCCATTCCTTGTGAATTAGATATTAGCAATACTAAGAGTGGACATTAGCCAACTTTCATTATTCCATTATTGAAAGAACAGGATATTAACATTGGTGTTACTGATCCAATCCTACGAAAGAAACTAATGACGCTTCTGCAAGAATATAGAGACCTTTTTGGAACAGTATCTGAGTATCTTGGTGACTTTACCGAATGGCTGAACCGGAAAAGGAAAAAGTAAGGGCAACTATATTATAACTTTTGGGCGCGGGAATAATGCGGAAATCTGATTCATCATACGCTTTTCCCGTGCTACTTGTTAAGAAGAAAGACGGAAAAGGCCGAATGTGCATTGATTATCGAAAATTAAACCTGAAAACAATCAAGGATAGATTCAAGGATGATCAAATAGATAAGTTGAAAGGATGTTCCATTTTCACTACCTTAGACCTAAGTTCTGGATACCACCAGATACCTATTGCTGAACAAAGTAAACATTTAACATCATTAATAACACCAGAGGGACAATATGAATACAATCGGATGCCATTTGGTTTATGCAATGCTCCAGCAGTCTTCCAACGCATGATGAACAAGATCCTGGCTCCATGTCGCAATATTGCTGCAGTTTACTTGGATGATGTCTTCTTACCCAATACCTTAGAAAAATTTAGAAAGCATTCGAATACTAGATGTTTTTAAAAGTGAGAAGATTGGATTCTATCTGCTTAACTGTCAGACGCAAAGATTCATCTAATTCATGATGTTCTGAAGAAACCAGACCATGATCCGGAAGTTTATAAAAACTATGCTTTGAGGAATGGACGTGTATACCGCATTACTCCCATAGGTATACAATGGGTTGCACCTCATGAGTTCAGGAGACAAGTAGTACATTGGCCTCATGATGAAGTAGGGCATTTTGTAGCCGAAAAAACCCTAAAGACGCCTTGCGGAAAATATTGATTCCCACGTATGAGAGAATAAGTTGAAAAATACATTGCCACTTGTGTTCCATGTTTATATAACAAAATTCCATCGACTCGACGTGAAGGCTATCTTCATCCAATGGCCGAAGAGCCATACCTTTCCACACTATTCACATCGACCACTTGGGGCCATTTCAAAAGACACCACTAGGTAATCTGCACTTGATTGTGACTACTGACGCATTTACAAAGTATGTAATTCTAAAAGTTGTGAAATCCACGAAGAGCAAACCTAGTCATTCAATTTTTGGAAAAAAAGTTTGATACAGTTCTCGCAACAACAACCGACTCCGAAGATAACTGGGATCAATTTATTGACAAATTAGAATGCTCAATAAACAATACAGTCCATCAAATCACTAGAAAAACAACCAACCAACTTCTAATAAGTTATACACCAAGAAGCAAAACTAAGAGTGTGCTTACTGCTGAACTTGATTTACCGTCAATAGATATGGATATTGAGGCTCTCAGCAACGAAGTTACACGAAGAATCAGACAAGCAGAAAGAAAGATTTGATAAAAAAAGAGACCCACAAAGTATTATCAAATTGGCGATCGTGTGTTAATTTTAATGAATATTAATGCAGATGGTCAAAGTAAGAAACTAAATCCTAAATATGCTGGACCAATGGTTGTGACAGAAATTCTTCCAAATGACAGGAGCACGCAATATCTGTCAGGAAAGGCCGAGTGTAAAATATCCTCAGTTAATAATTATTAGATGATATGTTTTTTTGGTTAATTTAATAAATAATATTTTTTTTTAATTGATAACCTATTTTACTTATTTAAAGTACTCCTCAGCGTGTTTAAATCTAACATTCAAAAACGCGCGTGTTTTAAAGTTACCCATGACAACATCAACAACCCAATTAAAGCCAAGTACTCATAACTGCGAAATTCGTTTTTTTTGACATTGCTCCGACAATTTGACGTTTGAATCACGCATTTAACATCAAATTGTCGAAGCAATGTCAAAAAAGAGCGAATTTCGCTGTTATAAGTATACTAGGTTTAAGACAGGTAAAGTCTAAATGTCAACTTTTTAATTATCGATTTGTCAAGAGTAGGTACTTGTAGATAAAGTCAAATAAAATATAACAAGCACGAATTTAGCATTCTACAATTTATAATTTGAACGTATACCAATAAAAAAAAATAGTGTAAAGTATTCGTGGATAACTGGTCTTTAAAACACTTGCTCTATTTCAAGCACTCCGGCTGCGCCGTCGTGCTCGAAAAATCGCGTGTGTTTTAAAGACCTTAATATCCACTTATACTTTAATATACTATGTTGGTACATTACTCGCTTTGACGTCATTTATTTCATAAAAAGAAAAACCCTTTAAAATGCTTTGCCCAGGAAATAGAGAAAACAGAGGACAGGTTGTGCAGTGTTTGGTTGGGCAAAGTGAGTGTCCGAGAGATAACAGGGTTTTGGACCTTGGTAGATTGGTACCAGTAGAGTACGGAGGTAAATACATATTACTGCTATATTGATATTTTTGTTGCTATATTGTTGATGTTTGATGATTGTTGAAAATCTCAGTTCAGAACGCAGTTTCCAAATTTCAAGTTTGAATTCCAAACTTAAAGTTATACTCTCCAAAAATAAAATACCTTATTCCAGATTACAAATTAAAATGTTTAAATTACAAGTGGAAATGGTGTAGATGCATTCTCGATCGATGATGCACAAGCTACCAATTTACCCTAGAACGAGAAAGATTCATAAGGGGTACAAGAATCTGAATAAGAAAATAAACAATATCATTTTGATGAAAGACCTAAAACTAATCCAGGAAGCCATCAAAAGCAACTCGATTTCTTTAATTAAATCCATCAAGAAGCAAGTTGCTCATACACAAAATGAAGAATGATAGAGGAGAAATTGTTAGCAAATTGTATGAGAGAATAACAGAACTTTTATCGAGAACCAATTATTGACATACCCGAACTTGCAGAACAGATTGGACAATGGACAAGCTCAGTAGCCAGATTATATCGGACGTATTCTGAAAAACAGAATAGAAATCGAGTTTCAAGAATCCGAGGAATAAAATGGTTTCAGGGCAGGATGTTCTTGGATAGATGGAGTGTTTACTCTTGCATATCTTATTGAAAAAAGAGTAGAAAGGGGTAGACAAGTTCACCTGATATTTGTGGACTTACAGAAAGCCACTAAGTAAGTTATGGGTAGCAATGCGACTAAATGGGATAAGCAACTCATATGTGAATGTTGATAAAACTCTATACCAAGTACATACAGCTCAGTCAAACAAGATCGATAACTTTCTGAAAAGTTTCCAACAACCAAAGGTCTAAGGCAAACTGGATCCCTTGCTCCACTAGTTTTTAAAATTTATATTGAGAGTATTCTAAAGTCTTGGAAGAGGAAATGTAGCGGCATGAGCTTACCGATAGGAACGGACATACCTACTTATGACTCTTTTTTTTGCTGAAGACCAGGTAGTTGTAGCTGGAGATAAAGATGACTCGAGTTACATGCTGCGAAAACTCCAACAAGTATATGAAAACTGGGGACTTACAATAAATGTAAAGAAAACGGAGTATATGGTAATTGCTAGATAACTTAGATCTAGGACATTGTGTGGTGTGGTAGAGAACTGCCCTTCATCCAAATATCTTGGTGTTACCCTTTCTTCCAATGGTAAAAGCGCATTAGACATTTCGAATAAAGTTGGTCAAGGGAGAAGAGTTATTACTCAACCTAATTCCCTATTATGGAGTAACAAAACCAACAAAAAGAAACAAGAAAATAATATACTATGCCAATGTTGAAACTATAACTCTGTATGGCTCAGAAACCTGGGATTTAATAAAAAGCGACAGGGAAAAGCTCTTGGCTGTCCAAATGGATTACTGGAGAAGAAGCAGTAGAAAATCCAGATTGGTTCATATTAGAAAAGAAAAAATAAGGCGATCGATGGAAGCAGATGGAACTATTATAGACACGACTGAATTCAAAAGACTCACATGATATGACCATCTCGGAAAAATGGACACAAGCCGGTGGCCAAAGAAAGTTTATGTTTGGATCCCACCAGAGAAAGCTCGGTAGACCACCAAGAAGCTGGAAAAATGACATCGTGGAGGCCATGGAAAAAAGAGGCCTTCAAGAAGGAGACTAATGAAAGTGAGGAGCAAGAAACGAGAACAGTTTTAAACCACTCGCTGATATGTATACATACACTCCTGTAATATTGTTTTCACAATAAACTGATGGGTAAGAGGTAACACTGTGAGCAATATTTAACTTGAAGTAAAAATTTACACACATGACTTGTGGGTGGAAAACGACACATTTTCATATCCAATCCCTACATGTCGACGTGGAGATAATTAAGCTTAATATCCATCCACCTTTTCTTCGAAACTCTGTATTTTCAACAATGAAAATATCAGAGTGAATGTTTAGAAAAGATCAGGCTACAATTTGGTGTTGAAAACTATTTTCAGTTTTCAGTGGTTCACTCCACAGGGTGTCTCAAAAACTCTGAAAATGACTGACTTTCTCTCCATTCCTGTATATGAAATGAAAAACAACTATTTCAATAGCGGTAATACCTACGTCAGATGTATTTATGAAGAATCAAGCTACAATCTATGGAAAATAAATCGAAATCGACCAAAGGGTTCAAGAGAAAATTGATGTCAAACTTATAACAATATAAAGTTTTTTTTTTCTTCACTCCTCCATAACTCAAATCCTGTTTCACATAACTAACATTTCAATGGTTTCAAATTATTATACCTGAAACTTATCGAGATTTTATCACATACATTTTGTCAAATAATAGTAATAATTATATGCAAAAAACTTTGAACTTCTCATATCTGATCGGACTTGGCAAAAGTTATAATTAGAAAGGAGTAATTTACTTTAATTATTAGGTGTAAAAGCGGTGCGACACCCTGGTGAGCTTAGTACTTGGAATTTAAAAACCTGACGCAATAATTTACGTATTGTATATCATCAGGTAAGTGTCCTCCCTTATTGCGTCATACAAAGTTCGTTCATATTTGAAGGATGATCCTTATCAAGTTTATTAAGATGAAGTTAGGAGTAGATTTCTAATCCCAAAAGGAGTTTTTTTAATGAAGCATTTTCTACAAGGAAGGGAAATATTCGGTACCTATAGTGCAATCAAATACCTGCCTTCTTGATCTGAATTATTATCAACAGGTCGAAATATTTCCAAAAGTATGGACATATTTATATCACCGTATAGGGAAACTCAAAAAAAGTGATGGCCAACTATACAAAATTCACATTTAAAATATTCAGATACAAAAACTTCGTAAATTCGTCTTTGACGATGATATTTACTTCGAACTGATAGCTTTCCCAAGATGATTGAACATTTTCGGCGAAGGGGGCACCAGTCATATTTTTGTTACTTGAAATTTTAGAGCAAACGAACATAGAACATTTATAACAATTTGTTACTTAATAGGTATCAACTCTCTAATCAGAAAGTATATTCACCCAAAGTTAAATCAGAATTCAATAAAAACCTACCAAAATTGGGTTGTCTTATTAATTATAGATATTAATTTATTCTTTGACAGGTTTAAGGCATATTATAGTCACAACAATCTATTGCAACAATGTTGTTACAATCCACTTCATGCTTTCATAGGCCTGTAATGGCTTTTTAGATACGAAATCACGTGACGAGGAAGTAAAGAATTTTTCAAGTCTTCATATGTAAAATAGTTAGCTATTTTGTATATTTTTTTTTTATATATATATATATATATATATTTGTGTGTGTAAAATTTACTTATTTACTGACCTATCCAATGAATTTGAAGTAAATTATTTCCAAATTGCAAACAATCAAAAATAAATTCTCCTATTTGGCCGGTTTTTAAGGTAAAAATAAAAAAATTGAAGAACTAGTTCATCAAGCCTCAAAGTGGAGTAAAAGTTAATGAGCAAGAAGTTAATCAATTTTATTAATGGAGGAAGACTTTGTATTCTTTTTTGTTGTCCTTTTGATAGGAAGTTTCTTAAAATATTTTTTTATGTAGCTTCCATTCATTAATGACATGATTTACTTAAATGTCGCGATCACTGACCTATCCAACAAACCTAAAAGCGTCATCGCAAAATAACTTCAATTGCAACAATCAATAATAGAAATAAATAAAAATTCTTACTTGTTTTCTGTGTCCGGAAAGAAAAAACTGTCCGAAGGAAATTGAGCAACAGGTGTTTCTCAAAATAAAAGACACTAAAAATTGTCGAAAAAATTTAAATAAACACAATAATCACCAAAAGTATTTTTGTTTTAAAAGTGCACTATTTGATATCGATGATGGGTATTATAAGAAAAATTTGACTTTCGCGACGATAGGCCGTGTGTAAAATTCCCTGCAAATTTTCAGTCAATTTCAGTGGATGCTGTAGCGTTCACTGCGGAGTGGAGATACTTTGTCGATGGTTATTATAGTACTTCTGATAGTCTTACGTATTGCCCCCACCCAACAACGTTCGGTAATTACTCCAAATAATTATAACTTTTTGCTAATTGCCGCCATTGGATCGAAATCACATACCGAGAAAATTATTAGCTTTCAGGAAAAATTATTTAAATAGAATATGCATGTATATAGGCGAACCTATTAATTTTTAATGGCTTGTCACGCTGATTTAATAGCTAGATGGATTTTTTTTTTATATGTAAGGGAAATACAATTGAATGACGTTTTCCTAGAAGAAGGGAAAGAATTTTCCACTTTAGGGTGATTATTAACATTGAAATGTTCTAACGTGGGATAATCTCATAAGGATTTTCAAATTTTCTTCGAAGTTAGACTCCTCCATTGGACAGGAATTTTTGAAAACTTTGATTATTCATATGCTGAAATTTTCAGCGATTCTTATCCTAGTAGAGGACTACAAACTCTTCAACTCATTTGGACTTATGGTTCGTGAGAAAAAATCGCGTTAAGGAATTTGGGGTGAATTTTTGCATTTTTCAATTTTCTCGAGGTCCTTTTTTTAAAGATTTCGGTTTCAAATCAAACAATTGTTGATTTCCTGGGGTCCCAATTAATAGTCTAAAGTTGAAAGCTCCACGAGAAAAATTTTGAAATTTGACCATTTTGGTAGGAAGACGCCCCATGGACATGAATTTTTGGAAACTTTGAATAATCATAACTTTTTTTCTATCACATTTTCAATCTTTTTGTATTTTTTTTACAATAATATTTGTATACAGGGTATGGCTTTATTCGATTACCGAATATATGAACAAAAAGATAGTGTTAACAACCACAGATTAAAGTCATTGTTATCTTCTGTGTGTACGCCTGTGGCTAAACAAGCCAATTATGGAAGATAATATTCTTCCACATTCTGGACATTCATAATTTTCTCCTGGAATATTCCGACGCGGCCTATCTGGAGTGTCTTCTATGAATGTAGCAACAACTCTCCTCCATTCGTTACGGTCCTGCGCAAGATCTTCCCAATTACCTTGAATGATAATAGATTTCAGATTGTTCTGGAAGACATCCTTAAAATGCTTTAATTGACCACCCTGTCTGCGTCGGCCTTAGCTCGCCATAGAGGAAACATTTGGGTAGACGATTTTCGGGCATGCGAGCCATGTGACCTGCCCACCTGAGACGGCCTTGTCCAACAATGTTTGAGATGCTTTTCCACTTAGCTCTCTGGAATACTTCTATGTTTGATATTTTATAGAACCATTGTATGTGCATAATCTGACGTAGCTGTCTCTGTTGAAGACGCTCTAGAGCTTTGATGTGTCTTCTGTATGGCACCCAGGTTTCACAGCTGGAATAACTATCGCTCTATACACAGCGACCTTAGTGGATATAGCAAGGTCATGATTGTCAAAAACTCTGTTTCAAAGTCTCCAAAAAGCTGCAGTGGCGCTATTAATGAGATGTTGGATTTCCTCATTGATGTTTCCTTGTTGTTTACTATGCTACCAAGATAGTTGAAGTGATCTACGTTCTCCAACGCGTTTCCTTGAATATAAATAATTGCGTTTTCTTGCACTGGAGACGTGATCTTTATCTTGGTTTTGTTAATATTTATTTTCAGACCTAAAGCTTCGTAGGCCCACGTGTAGGTTTCGAGGATTATTTGCAGCTGTTCAGATGACTCAGCCAACAAACCGCAATTGTCACCACACTGTAAATCGGTGATATTTTTCGATCTAGTCTTGGCTCTGAGCCTTTTGAGATTAAAGAGGCTTCCGTCAAATCGATACTTAATTTCTATACCTCGTACTTCTAGCTTGGTGTCTACCATTATGACTAGCGCAGTGACAAAAATATTGAAAAGAACTGGGGCAAGTACACACCCTTGCCTGACTCCTGTTTGTGTTAGAAATGGGTCAGTGGGTTCACCATCTATTAAAACTCTTGCCTAGTTATTCTCATGGAGACTCTTGCGTATCTTTAAGAACCTTGGAGGTAAACCAAAAGCGCGCCATAATTTTCCATAATGCTTTCCTGTTAATAGAATTAAAGGCCTTTGCCAAATCTATAAATGCCATACATAATTGTGACTGCTATTCTTTGGCCTTTTTCTGGAGCTGTCTAAGGGTAAAAATCAAATCTGTGGTACCTCTGTTTGGTCTAAACCCACATTGTGTCTCTGGTAGAATGAAGTCTACATATTTTGACAATCTGGTTGCCATAACCCTTGTGAGAATTTTTCCGCCAATAGAGAGCAACGAAATACCTCTCTTTCCACAGTCAGCAGCACTGCTTTTATTTTTGAATAGATTAGCTATAAATGCGTCTTGGAAATCTGGAGGGGCTTCGCCCTTAGTCCAGATTAAATTGAAAAAGTATTTTAGGTTTTTCATTGTTTGGTTGTGGTTCACGAGAGCTTAATATATCTCCGCTGGTATTTGATCGGCACCTGGAGCTTTGTTGGTTTTTAGGCTGGTAATTGCTTTTTCAATTTCCTCCTTAGATATATTATTATCTATTGGCATTGTTGGCTCATACTGCGATATTAAGTTAATGGCTGTGTCATCAGTTGTAGGAGTGTTGATTTAGAACGGCCGTATAATGTTTTTTCCATTTATTTTTTATTTGGTTTCGGTCTTTTATTAAGTTGCCATTATCATCCTTAAGTGGGGAAGCTTTTCGGTGCCTAACACCGTAGACTTTCTTGACAGATTCAAGACAGTTTTTTTGGTTGTGCTGATCAGCATATCCTTGGATTTGTTTTGCCTTGTCAGTCCACCACGTGTTTTTAATTTGTCTAATCTCTTTTTGAGTTGACTGTTTCAGATCTTCATATATTCTTTGTATGTTATTATTGTTTTGGACTGACTGAGATGGACTTTATTTGCCGCAAATTTTCTAAGAACCAATCTTCTTGTTTTTTGTGATCTGTAACTCCTACAACTGATGCACTTGATTCATAAAGCGAATCTTTTAGACCTGCCCAGAATGTTTCTATGTCCTCAAAGTCGTTAATAGGTAGATTACTTAGTCTTGACTCTATGTCTTGGCGTAGCCTTTCCCCTATTTCTGGAGATTTAAGTCGTTCAGTACAAATTCTCTTTCTGGCTTTTTTTTTGCTTGTTTTTTCTTGCTGTATGGAGGTTTTAGGTTTGCCAGCATTTTTAAGATTACGAGACGATGATCGGTCCAGCACTCAATGTTTGTTACGGTTTTTGCGATTTTTTACTTCTTTCAAGTGCTTTCTCTTGACTATAACGTACTCAATCATGTGCCAGTGTCCAGATCTTGGATGGCGCCAAGTACCCTTGTATTTGTTTCTCTGTCTGAACTGCGTGTTGGTTATTGTCAAATCATGTTCAACGCATTTATAGTTCATACCAAATAAACTTATAGTTGGGTTGTCAAGCTCGGTCAGCACAGCGTTGCCGCCTCTTGCATATTTTCCTTTGGTCAAAATATTTTCAGAAACAATAATGGATTATATTATAATATAATGCAAACATTATTTATTACCTAAATTATAAACATTGATTCAAAGCTTGGTTTGATAGATATCCAATAACAACTCATTTGTCAATCATCACTTAAAATATAATAGTAACGCTCAGTACCTTTTTTATTTACAGCCACTCTAAATACCATAAATAATTAAACATTATGAATATTTGGACCATCAAGAATATTTTCAATTATTCTGATTCTGATTTTCCCATGATAGTCGTTGAGTTTTCGATGAAAGTACCAGCGATACACCTTCAATGAATCCTATTTTCATTGCCAGTATGAAGTGTGATATATCTAAAAAAAGCATTTCATTTATACATATAATACAACTGCTCTCTGTATTCATGAAAGAAAACAAACTGGTACAAAGCCTCCTGCTTAAGTCTTAGATAAGACCTCAAAAATGATATGTGTTTAACAGCAATATCAGGCAGTTTTATGAGCCCTCGTCTTCAGTCATCTTTTTTCCATTTGAAGCCTATTTCTTTTAACATTCTACTCAATGACATGTGACTGCCATCATATAATTGTTTGGCTTTCAATTGCTCCCAAATACAAAATAATGTTACATGTTGTTCTACAAGAAGAAAGAAGGCGATTCATAGATATCTATGTACCTTATCTCAGACGATTTACTTTTTGTATACATATCATAAATGGTGTTACGTATAGCACTGCTATCGAACTTTGAAACATCACAGACTCTCTTCGAAGTGCGTCGCTTCTTAGAAGGCGATTCCAAAACTTCGTTATTTTTGACTTTCTTTGAAATAGCACAGACAGTGGACATACTTAAGTTCAAAGCTTCTGCTACGCGCTAAAAATGAGAGAAAATAAAGTTCAAATTGGAAATTCCTATTTGATCACACCCACCTACCAGCATTTAAGGGCTATTATTATCGCATTCTCGTTCAAAATATTGTAAAAAGGATGCGATTAGTTCTTTGCAACGGCTATTAAGCTGCTTCGACATCTTGTACACTTCACACTACAAGCTGCTTTGAAAAACTAGCTCACAATTAATAGCACTTGAACCAAAAACTCGTAAACTGTCAAAACGCAATCAAAATTCAAAATGTCAAGAATTTAATTTGGCAACATTACATTTTTTGAAGTGTTGTTACCAACTGAATGGCCAGCGGGAAATTCAAATTCCAATTAAGTCAATCCGACGCCGAATATTTTCACGGTTGGCGATAACGATTGTAAAAATGGCGTCATCGATGTCACAACTACAAGTTTATTTGGTATGAACTATAGTTACCTAGTAGAAGCTCACCATTGCTATTAATGTTACCTACACCGGCGTATACAAGGGGGGGGGGGGGGGTTAATGGGGGTAATTAGCCCCCCCAAGATCGTTGCGATGGACGAAAAATATGTATCCTACACCTTACAAATAAATCTATTTTTTATATTTTTATTTTTCAACAACTGGCCCTAACTTGTTTGCTAGTTTGCACAGTGTCCGCACTGCTCGCATTCCATTTAGGGGAGCGGGTGGGAATGGCGCTCACCTAAGCCAAAACTTTTTTTTTTGTGACTTATTTTCATCAGAGGATTTTGGAAATTTATTTGAGTAAATAATATTTATTGTTTTATCTTCTAGTCAAAAAATCTTGTCTGAAATTAATTTAATTTGCAAGTTAGAATAAAAAAATGTGATAGGTGCTTTGAGCGCAATTGCCCACACCAGTGGGGTAATAGCGATCAATAATTTTCAGGTAGGTTATTAATACAAATTAAAGCTACAGCTACTAATATTGAGATATTTATTTAAAAAAATCGACAAAACAGCCAATAAACTCAAAAAAAAACATAAAATAAACTCAAAATAAACTCAAAATAAATTCAAAAAACTCAACACTATGCGATACAAAAATCGGCAGCCATCATTGCTTCTGGAGACAATTATACTTTAGTTGTTGTCCTTTTTCTATTCCAAACCATCTCTGAAACCAAAATAGTTATGAATTATTAATTATAATTATTCAGGTTAACATCCAAATATCCATAGGGGCAATGGCGCTCGGTAACGGAATAATCACGCTCAACCTGAGCGGAATTGCCTCAAACTTCAATTTTTAACAAAAATTGCTACATACTTTTTTTAGGTTAAAATAAATCAACGATGTTTATACTAAACTACTCCCAAGACATGCCCCATCGATTTAATAAATGATACAATACCCCAAAATAACGTTATTTCAACTTACCTCTAGAATTCCGAAACACAAATATTAGATTGAAATCGTCAAACTACACGTTTTTTATCAGTACCGCCGCTTGACGCCAGATATCGAAACAAGAATAGCGGCGATTGGTTCGGAGGGCTAAAAAGAGGGGATGACGTCAAGCGGAATAGTAAATTCGACTGGTTTAAGGTAGAAATGAGGTGAGCGTCATTCCCCACTGAGCGCCATTCCCACCCGCTCCCCTATAGCGAATTCTATTGAAAAAGATAGTGCACACTGAGTGTATTTATGTCTTTCTCTACTAGCTTGCATAAGAAAGAGATAAAAATAAATTTTTGCATTGGTTCTACCAATAGAATTCGCACTAATTAAAAAGTTTTTGGGGAATCTCAGAGTTCGATTTAGCTATTTATTGGTAGTACAGGATATATTTACTTAACAAGTGAGGAAAATGATTTTTTCCGCACGAGTCTGGCGTTCTCGTTCACCGAAAGTCGCGTAGCGGAATTCGGTGAAGCAGCCGAGTGTGGAAAACAGATTTTCCGCAAGTGTTAGGTACAATAGTTTTTCTACAGTATAATAAATAAGTATACCTACATAATTTGTAGTGATTTATTGATTTTGTGTTGACAGCCGTGCGAAAAAGGTTTTTTCGCACCGATATCCGTGCCATACCGCGCGAGAAAATCGGATTTGTAAATGCAATTTTCCTCGCTCTCGTAGAAAAAAAATGTTTTGGAGGTTCAAAATAAACGTTTTTGGGCGTGGCTCCCGGAAAAAAAATTTAGCCTCCGGCGGGCTGGCTTGGGCTGATTGCCCCCCCCCCCCCCCAGACGCATGGGCTGGATACGCCGGTGGTTACCTATTCCGTGCGTACCAATTACATTGGGCCAGATATTAGAATTTCTGCCTACTCTTGCATTAAAGTCACCCAACAAGATTATTCGGTGGCTTTTTGGAATGTGTCCGAGTACATGTTCAAGCTGTTCGTAAAAGGTGTCTTTAGTTTGTTGCTCAGAATCTAAAGTTGGTGCGTAAGCACTGATTATGTGAACAAAGCTTTGGTCTTGCAACTGATACTTTAATGTCATTAAACGTTCTGAGGCAGTTCAGTCAGTTCTAGTCAGTCAGTCTAGGCATAAGGCTTGTTTTAATAGCAAAGCCAACGCCATGAAATTTTGTCGATCCTTTGGTATGACTTTTTCCAGAAGAAAGTGTAATTACCGTCCACAAAACTTCCTTCCTCGAGAAAGCGAGTTTCGCTAAGGGCTACCAGATCTATGTTTAGGCATTACAACTCTAGAGCAATAATGGCCGTCCTTCTTTCTGGTCGGTTTGATGTGTCAGAATCTAAAAGTGTGCGAATGTTCCATGCAGCACAAGTAAATGTTTCTTGCGACTGACGTTTCTGTTTCTGACGAAGACTTGTTTGAGCAGACACCTCCTCCCGGAGATCCGAGTGAGGAGGTATTTTGACTCCGGATGATTTTGTTCCGCTAAAACAATCCATCTTTTTGTTAGCTGCGTGTGTATATAGCCAAAACTAGTACGCCGCTATCCCAGCTTTGGTTGCAATAAAGAGCCTTGCCCAAGGCACAGATGATCTGCGACGGTGAGGTGGAAATGCAACTTATACAGGGTGTTTTCTAGTTGAATGACAATATTTAAGGATGCGTTTTTTGGGCCCATTTTAAGAATAAAACTTCATATGAATGTATCTCCTAAACGTCCTAACTTTTGATATACAGGGTGATAAAGTTTTTAAAAATAGTTTTCAAATTTTTCCACCTGTCTTTGATCAGAAACGTTTAATTCCCGAATTTCGTAACGAAAACACCTTACGAGTTTGCAGCCAAATTTTTCAAAAATGTGTGTCAATTCCGAATATACGAAAGACAAAAATGTGAAGAAGAAAATATTCCTGGAATTTTTACCTTCTCACCATTTTGGAAGTCCATAACTCCATACTACTTGTCAGAAATATGTGATTTGTAAATCCTGTGCCGGAGGAAATGTGCAACTTCCCAGTTTTCGTTTAGCAAACTCATAAAAACCAAAAAATCATCACCCCAAAATAAATGCCTATATTTTGCCACACACAAAATACGCACAATGAGGCTGGATGAACGAACACCTTGAAAGCTTGGAGAATGAACTTGGACACATAAAATAGGATGTGGTCGACATTAGTGTAACAAGATCAAGTGGTGAAGCTAGTAGCATTCTGCAGTTCGGACATCTGTCATTTCAAAGAAACCAGGAAACCAACTCTCATAATGAAGAAATAGCCATCATAATACATAGAAGGATTAAACACCTTATTACTGAAACTCGTGCAATCTCAGACAGTCATATATATCATGATACAGCTCAACAAGATACAGAGCATACAAAAAATCCAAACATATGCTTGGACCAAAAGAAAAATGAGAACAATTCTACGAAGATATATCATTAGCAATGAACTCTGAAAGAACAAAATCTAAGATAATATGAGGAGATCACCCTCCTTGAGCTACGTAGAAAAACAGATAGAGAATCTCCAACCTATGAAAAGCTGAATAAGAGTCAAGAAAGAAATCAGGAAAGACCTAAGAAGATACCACACTCAACAAATTGAAAAATTGATCGAAAATAACATAAACATGAAGGTGCTTAAATCTAAAAGAAACAGAGGAAAACTCCTAATCCAGAAATTAAGAAATGACCAAGGAAATCTTGTATATGAAAAAAACGAGATCGCTAAAGTAATGCAGGCTTTCTACCAAGATTTATATAATCAAACTATAACCCACCAATAGCCGACATAAGGAGACACACACACCCCGTCATAAATGCTAGATCCGAAAAAATACCTGAAATAAGTACAAGTGAGTTAAGAACTGCAATAGAACAGCTAAAGAACGGAAAAGCTCCAGGAGAGGATGGAATTACGAGCGAAATGCTTTATATCGGAGGGAAGACATTGGAAAAAGCCATCCTCATTATATTAAATACATGTCTAGAAGAAGAAAAAATCCCCGAAGCCTGACAAAACACATATTCAAGAAGGGAGATGCCACTAGCCTGGGTCCTTATTCTTGAAACAGGGGAGCAGCGTTCCCAGGAGAACGAGTGTTCCGTCTTTCTCAATGATATGCAAATGATAATATTACTAACAAAGACGGAACACTCGTTCACCTGCGAACGCTGCTCCTCCTTTTCAAGAATAAGGACGCAGGAGAATTACCGCCCTAGTAGTTTGCTGTCGATCTTATATAATCTGCTGACGAAAATACTTACAAATAGACTAAATGCTAAGTTTGATTTCTACCAGCCAGTTGAACAAGCAGGTTTTCGCAAAGGCTTCAGCACGATTGATAACATACAGAGTATAGGAACTTTGATCGAGAAGTGTACAGAATACAACACTCCTTTGCATCTTGGTTTTGTCGATTATCACAAGGCGCTTGATTATGTTGAGACATGGGCAGTTTTAGATGCTATGCATAATGCGAGAATCGATTCTAGATACACCAGAATAATAGGTCATATGCATATGAAAATGTCATTGCAAGTAAAGATCGACGATGAACTGACCATAGAGAAAATTTTAATAAATAGAGAAGTCAGACAGAGTGACACGATCTCTTCTAAGCGGACACCACTAGAAACTTCACAGGAATTTGACATCATAGACCCTATCCTGACACAGACTTGTCGATTCCGCAGGAAATCTTGGATTACGTTGAGTAAGTTATCTTATAAAATAGTGATGGAGTTTATGAAGAAGTCGCCCAAATGGTACCTTGACAAAATCGAGGTAAAATACATCAACAGACTGGCTAGAGTCATCTGCCCTTGTCCAGTCATGAACCTTGATAAGCAGGTTTGTGAAAGTGGACCCAGAAAGGAATCCGTGTTGGGAAGGTGGGATGATTCCATTTCCGAGCAATAATTCAGAAGCATTTCAGATACCAGGACTTTCTTCATGCATTTTGTAACAAAAGTACGAAGAAGTGAAGAGGTGATTTTTTCTAGTTTTTCCCCTCTCTGGGATTTTGTGGCTCGAATTGGTCAGATATGTTAAATGGGCTCTTTCACTAATTTCTGGAATGGAATTTTCTGCACCAAATTTTTTTTTCTCACGGCACACTACATTTAGTCCTGCAAAGCTTTAAGCCAGCGGCCACCGCAACAGCTGTTCGTCCTTTGTCGATGGAATCTTCTGAAATTTGATTTGTTTGGTAGAAGAAGCTCATATCGCTCGTGTCGCAGCCAGGCATTTCGCCTGAGGCATGCAGAAACAGTTATAGGAATATAGACAGACCCACTACCCTTAAAGCTTTTCATGATATGAACAGTTTATAGCTTTTTTCTGCGGTTGACAAGAAATGTCAGCATTTTTGACCGGTTGACAGGTCGCAAAACTCAATATTCTGGTATTTTAATTATGTTTCAATAGTTGCTAAGGAATCAATTAATAACAATACGGGAAACACTTTTCCGGCCTAGGCCGGGAAAGTGATTCTTGTACTGCTGAATAATTGGAACCAAAAGACAAACATTTAACAGGTATTTCACCGATCGCAGAAAAAATCGTATGTGTATTTTGGTGGAAAAGCACATTCTCGGCCTTCGGTGTTTGCCGGCCTCGGCTACGCCTCGCCCGTCAACTTACACCGTCGGCCGAGAATGTGTCACTTTTCCACCTAAATACACAATATACTATTGTCTACTTCATTATCTTTCTATTTTTCTCTGAAATTTTTCCACTCTTGAAGTGCCTGTAGAAAACTCATTCAAGCTCGTAGATCATATTTTTCCGGCAAATATACCCAAAATAGTCCCTAGTTTAAGATTTTATACTCAAACTACGCATTCAAATTTTGGTGCAGAGACAATTATAAATATTTAACATAAACACGTTTTAATGTTGTATATAGGTTTGAAAGCAATAGGTATCTTCAAGGAAGTCTGAATTTCTGAACAGAAGAAATCCTCAACTTATCCTGAAAACATGGAAATTTTTCTTACGGGTATGAGTCCATTGGAACGATCCTTGTAGTCGTAGATTAATTTTTAAAAAAGTGAGTCAGTTTTTTGTTCGGAGAAGCTCCGAATGATACCTAATTAATTTACTTGCAATAATTTTCCGTCAGTACAACCTTTCACATGCAAGGTTTCTATTATAACTGAAGGCTGATTATGATGACACAGCATTTTGTATTTTTCCAGATTCCAAAAATATACATTCAATAATGATATTTAATTATTCCATTATAAAAGTGCCAAAAGTGATCCTTTTCTACAGCAATATAAATATAGGGGATTTGGAGTGATAATTGTTGATTATTTGTTTGATTGTACCTAATTTAACAGAACACCTCAATTATACCACTTATACCGAAAATTCAATAGAATAGCATCGTGTCAATATAATTACCGACAGGATTATTATCAGAACTTGATAATTACTTGCGCACGTCAAATTATTATCGTAAAGGGTATTTTTAGCATTTGCCTATAATATTATAATGATGGATTATTAAATTATGCGTCACGGTTAGAAAGGTTTTGAATAAATGTAAAATGATATTCCAGTGAATCCTATATAATTTACTGTACAGGCAGATTTGAACTGGGATAGTTCTTTCTTCTTGTGTTTCTCTTAATTTCATTTTACTTCAAGCCCTCAACATAATCATAATCACGCTGTGTTGCGAAATTGAGTGTAAAAACTTAACTTTTTTCATTTTTCATCTGAACCAATTATACATACAATTAAATAAATATTCGTAGAGTGGAAAACCAAAATATTCTTCTAGTTCAAACCTCATTCCAGTTTATATAAGCATATTATAAATAAGTCGTAAAAACGTGTTCAAGGTGGCGACCGGGGCTCAACATAATCTGCCTCAATAAAAGTAATTGAGAAAATAAGTGAGGTTGAATGTAGACGTTTTATTGAAAAGCATCGCCCCGGGAAAATTAGTTTCGTTTCCACAAAACAATAATAATATTTTCTCCAATTGAATTTTATTGAGTTAATAATAATCGTGTTGCGGTAGATTGATACTTAACCTTAACTTAAAGACAGTGTGGTCCATCAGGAGGATTTTGTGTTATTATAATTATTGTTATAATTTGTTGTTCCAACAATAATTTTATTCCAAAATTCGTTACATTAAAAGGTTGTGATTGAAACTGTTTTGGATTTTCTTGAAAATGTTAGACAAATAGGAGTCGTAGATGAAACATCGTATTTGACTAGCATATTTCCACTCTATAAAAAGCAGCTTACATTATTGTTAATTAATAAATTAGTCGTCTCGAATAAAATATTACAAATTTAAATAAGTGGACACCGTACTCTTACAAATCATGTAAAGGAGACGGCACTACTATTCGGATCATATTATTATGTATTTATATTGAACTACCTCATAAAGCCTTATTTTAGCATGAAACCAATATTTAATTAACATAATAGAAGTTCGTAGCTAAATTCTAAGGATTAACCTTGTAAGAAAATTGCATAATATGTCGAAACCTTATCGTTTAATTTTCCAATATATAATTTGCCAAACGTGACTAAAAACATAACAAAATGTACTTATACAAAATGTTATTTTTCCAAGCCATTAATTCGGTTTTCTTGTTTACATCAATTTGCATTTTTATTGTTTTTGAGGGGCTTCCAAGACTGGCAAAAATAGAAGCTGCTTATCATAAACATTATTATGCAGATAAGAGACAATTAGATGATTTTGCAAATTCTTAAGAAAATGTGATTCTAAATTTTATTTTTACTTATATAAATCTAACTTTGGATACAATGGAGAAATTTTGGTTGATATGGTAACCTTAAGTTTAGTGTGTGTTTTTTATACAAATCTCGAAAATTACACACTCCTCTCAATTCTGACGTTTTGGAACTGCAAAATAACAAGGTGCAAATGCTGTAAAAATGCATTTCTACACTTTGTTGTGCTTTTGATTTAAAATTCCTTCTTCTTCTTCTTCTTCTAGCTTGTTTCCGTCCAGTTCTGGACATAGGCCTCTTCCATCATCTTCCATCGGTTCCGGTGTTGGGCCGCCAGGATCCAGTTTTTTCCAGCAATCCTTTGAATGTCATCTCACCTTGTTTGCGGTCTTCCAATGTTTCTTTTTGACTCTCGTGGCCTCCATTCCATGAGTATTTTGGTCCATTTGTTATTATCTCTGGCCACATGACCTGCCCAGCGCCACATCAACCTTGTCGCCCGTACCACCGCATCGTCGACTTTTGTTCTCTGTTGAATGTCTTTATTTCACACCCGATCTCTGAAGCTAATACCAAGCATTGCTCTTTCCATTGCGCGTTGACAAACTCTTAACTTGTTAGCACTTAGCACTTGCATGTGTCATAGTGACTGTCTCGAAATAATAGGTCGCTAGTGGTAAAATACATGTGTTGTAGATCTTACGTTTCAGACTAATCGGGACATCCGGGTTTTTGAGAATATAACCCAGTTTTGAGAAAGCTGCCCATGAAAGACCCGTTCGGCGATTTATTTCAGCAGTTTAATTGTCTTTGCCGAGCGTAATGATATGGCCGAGATAGTTATATTCGTTCACCACTTCAAGAGTCCGATTTTCAATAGTTACGTCGACATTGTCTATGCTCATTATTTTAGTTTTCCGGATATTCATTGTCAGTCCTACTGCTTTGGATGTTTGTTGTAGTTCCTTTATCATGATGGAATAATTTATCTGAGTCATTACTGATGATCACGATATCGTCTGCAAATCTCAGATGGTTCAACTGTTTTTCATCAATTGAGATAACCTTGCCCTACCATGGTAACTTTTTAAATATGTCCTCTAGGGCCAATGTAAACGGCTTAGGGGAGATCGTGTCACCCTGTCTGACTCCACTATTTATTAAAATTTTCTCAGTGGTCAGTTGATCGTCGATCTTTACTTGCATTGTGGCACTTTCATATGCATGACTTTATGACTTATTCTGGTGTATCTAGAATCGGTCCTCGCATTATGCATAGCATCTAAAACTGCCTATGTCTCAACAGAATTGAGCGCCTTGTGATAATCGACAAAAGCCAGATGCAAAGGAATGTTGTATTCTGTACACTTCTCGATCAAGGTTCGTATACTCTGTATGTGATCAATCGTGCTTAAGCCTTTCCGAAAACCTACTTGTTCAACTGGCTGGTATAAATCAAACTTAGCATTTAGTCTATTTGTATGTATTTTCGCCAACAGATTATATAAGATACTCAGCAAACTAATAGGGCGATAATTCTCCAGGTTAGTGGCATCTCCCTTCTTGAATATAATAGTAACTTCGGCGTTTTGCCAGGCTTCGGGGATTTTTTCTTATGTATTTAGTATAATGAGGATGGCTTTTTCCAATGTCTTCCCTCCGATTTTAAGCATCCCGCTCGTAATTCCATCCTCTGCTGGAGCTTTTCTGTTCTTTAGCTGTCCTATTGCGGTTTTTAACTCACTTGTACAATGTGGCCCGTTTATTTTGTCCTATCTCGGTATATGGCAATCTAGATATTTTAGGACAAATAGTTAAATACAAAAGTTGTAGGGCTTGAATTATTAATTTGTTTTTTTCATATTTGGACATATACAGGGGGCATCAAAAAAGTGTGACACATCAGATTTATTTATTTTTTTAAATAGAACACCCTGTAGATTTCTTTATTTTTTGATAGCGCTTTCAAAGACAAATATAAATATATACACTCAAAGAAAATGATAGGTCAAATCAACCAAAAAGAGCATATGAAAATGCGCCTATCCACCTTCATAGTTATAACAACCAGAAATTAATAGTTAAACATATTTTTACCAGAATAATAGTTCAGTAACCAAATTTTTTGTTGTAGCAACAAAATAGAGTGTATAATGACAATTATTCATGCTCATTAACAATTATTCAGTTGAGTAACTGAATAATTGTTCAGTATCCAAAAATTTTTGTTAGAAACAAAATAGAAGGTACAATACCAATAATTCAGTTGATAAACTATTTTTTGTTTGCTGTATCATTAGATGGTACCTTAACATTTTTTTTTGGTTGTTCAAACTTATTTTTGTCTATCTACTTGTAGGCAGGTAATTTCGTCGAATTAAAACACAGTGTTCAAAGTAGCGGTATTTATTTTTGAAATGACACATTAACAATTACCTTGTTGTTTTCTTTTTATAAGGCGTGTTTGATGCAAGGTGGCAACAGTGAGTGGATTGATAAGGCAACTATCATGTCATCTTTACTACATGGAGAATCTGTAAGCAAAAATAGCTTTAAAATAAGAAGGTACATCGTAAAAAAAACAGAATAATAAGATTTTACCTTCGGGATTCATTGTGTTTAACCCAGTTTTAGAAGATTTATGTTCTGTTTATATTTTGCTTTTCCGTTGAATACCTATTGGTACTGCCAGATTTCTAAAGTTGCTCCATTTCTATACTAAATTGTATGATTTTCCTTTGTGTTCGAAAAATATAGTTGTATCTATAAGAAAAGAAGGTACTTGTTAGATATTTTATTGAATAATATAAACATAAATATTTTTTCTTACCAAATTAGTAGATAGAATCCACAAGCGAATCTGTGAATAATTTCTCTTGAAAGCTATCCATCCTGACTTACCCTTCGGGTCCGAGTACTTTGAACGAATTATTCACTAATCATCAGTGATTAATCTGGATGAATACCAATGCAAGTCCGTATTCCGTAAGGTTTCACCTGTTTGTCTTGTGTCTGCACTAGACGAGGGCGAAATATCTACTGGTCTGAATCCGACCACGGCAAGGAAAACCGATATAAATTTCAAATTTTGTATGCAATAATAGGTAAATCCAATCAAAAAAAAGCATTTTGGACAATAATTTTGTAGATGTAGCAAATCAGAGGGTTGACTTTAAATAAAATTTTGTTAGTTAACAAATTTCTTTGGTAACTTAACAACATTGTGGTTCAAATTTACCATTAAGTAATGGTTAAAAGCAGTTTAAACAATTTCTAGTTTGGTTTGATGAAGCCGTTTAACAAAAAAACTGTTAGTGAACTAAATAATTGTTAAATTTGCCTAAAATATCATTGTCACTAAACTATTAAAATTGGTTAAATATCCCATGCATTAATAGTTGAACATTCATTAAACATTTACTGGTTTGGTTTGACAAACTTTAACAAAAAACTGTTAGTGAACTAAATAATAGTTCAATTTTCCAAAACTATTATAGTCACTTTGAACAATTAAATTTGTTAAATATACCATCCAATAATGGGTAAAACTGAATTAAACATTTTCTGGTATGAATTGACAAAATTTAACCAAAATCCTGGTTAGTGAGCAAAACAATAGTTATAATATATATTTTTTAAGTTAAATCAAGTTTTGTGTCGCAACAATTTTTCATTGGTAGAAATAACTTTCAAGCTCTGATTAAATTAAACAGATTGTATAGAATTTTTAATACCTATTTAGAAGTACCAGTCGTTCAAGTGACAAAACGTATGTCGCTTCTTGAACGTACAAAAAAAATTAGGTTGGGAATTTCCTATTTATACATGAAATTGACGTTTTAGTAATCGACGTTCGATTTTGTTGGTAATTTTTTGTTTCACCTGATTCGTGATTGAGTAATAAGGATGGGGTTATTCTAAATGGGTATTAAAAATACTATAGTTTCATTTGACAATATCATCGGATTTGTTATTCAACAATTTTTTTTTGTTGAATCAACCCATGTAATTTTTCTGAGTGTATAGTTTCGTAGGGTTGTTATGCACGGTTTTGGATTTACTTACGGTTATTTTCGGGGAATGGCCAATTTTTAGATTATTGTAGAAACGATAGACGTAAAAAATACATATTTTGAAGTTGGACTTTGATCAAAGGGAAACATGCGAATAAACGAATTAACGATTTAAACCCTACAACTTTTGTATAAAACTTTTTTCCATAAAATATCTAGATTTCCATATACCGAGATAGGACAAAATAAACGGGCCACCCTGTACATGTTGTATGTGGGAAAATATAGGAATTTATTTGGGGGCCCCTCCCCCCCCCCCTCCAGAATCCGTGGGGCAGACTGGCAGTAAGCCAGTGAGATTTTCTAAATAACTGCAAAATCGCGAGAAAGTGAAAAAGCCAGAAAGAATCTTCTTCAGATTTTTGAGTTTGTAGTACAAAATTCGGAAATTACACATTTTTGACGAATTTGGCGGTAAAAAATCTGGAAAACTTTGCCATCCACTTTTTTCTTTTTTTTGTGATTTTGACACTAAACTCGAAAATTACACATTCCCGACGGCACAATAAGATTTAGAAATCACATATTTCTGACAAGTTTGGAATGCCGAAATGGAAAGAAGTTGAAAAGTCCAGGAATATTTTCTTCTTCACATTTTTGTCTTCCGGAAATTCGGAATTGACACACATTTTTGAAAAATTTGGCTACAAAATCGTTAGGTGATTTCGGTTCGAAATTCGGGAATTGAATATTTCTGACCAATTCGAACCGCAAAATCCCACAGAGGTGGAAAAACTAGAAAACATTAGGTAATAAATTATTTATTTTTGGAAACTTTATCACCCTGTATCTCAAAAGTTAAGATCTTCAGCATATACCTAGTTGTTTTTGAGCCAATATCTCTAGATTGATTATTTTAATTTGTTTGCTAGGATATTCGCTCGTCAGGGTAGGAAAGTATCAGTAGATTCAAAAAAGCCCTAATGTACGCTCTGAATACTAAAAATCAACATCCCAGCACAAAAGACACATAATTTCTTAGATTTTAATTTACTCTTTATCTGTGTTGTTTACAGGATGAAACGATTTTTGTTAACTACATGAACAATGCACATGCTATAAAAAATGTTAGAAACAAACAAAAAATCATAAAAATGAACAAATAATACTAACATAACTTGAACTCCCAAAAACAAAATTACAATTAATCAACTGACCTGTGAATCATCCTTCATGACCGGTAGATTTTGTTTACTGTGGCGCGCCCCCGTTCAACCCTAAACTTGACGGCGCATACATGGTTGTTACTGTTATACAGTTAACGTTTTTTTTTTTAAATTTAAGATTTGAAGAAATAATATTTTTAACAGGTGGTTGCCTCACTTCCTGGAAAGTCCACTTTCAAAAACCTGGCTTATCAGGGTTCATGACTGGACAAGGGTAGATGACTCTAGCCAGTCTGTCGATGTATTTTACCTGGATTTTGGAAAGGCTTTTAACAAGGTACCATTCAGGCGACTTCTTCATAAACTCTACGGTATGAGATCACTTACTCAACGTAATCCAAGATTTCCTGCAGGATGGACAGATCTGTGTCAGGGTGTTTCAGAAATGGTGTTACAAACTTTAAGGGCGGATATAACTCATCAAAATAAGAAAAAAAGGTTCCTATGAATATGGGTCCGGAAACGTTTCGTTTCCGAGGTATTGGAGCTAGAAATTCAAGAAAATAATAGTACATTATACACCTAGGGACTGAAGTGGTACTTTTAATCCCGATACAAAAAGTTTATAGCCCGACCGAAGGGAGGGCTATAATTTGTCGGGATATATTTTGCCCTTTCCATTTAGGATTTTCTAGGTGGTGGCTCTGGGGGCTGGGGGATTGGAAGGGGGGAGGTGAATTTTGCATAAAAACTGACGTGTTTCAGGAATTTTTTCGGAAATTTTTGAGCTCCGAGATAATAAGGGTATGGTAAGTTTTCAAATTAACACCCTGTATATTAGTGACGTGCCGAATGGATTGAGGAGTGATTTGCGGATGATACCTGTTATTATAGTAATCCTGTAATACAGAATGGAAGCCTCCAGGGGGATATAGAATCCATTAAACAGTGGACAACCACCTGGCAAATGCCACTGAAGAAGCCTCCAAGTGTTCAATTTTTCACCTAGGCGAAAACAACCACAGAATGCAATTGGTAATCTGTGTTGTTGACCAAAATTTTCATTTCAGAATTGTTGTCATTGAAGACATGAAGTGGGAAAACCATATCAATGGCATCATAAATGTTGGTGACTATCCATCATACATCATCAATGTTAAATCTGATCTTCTTAAATTTGAGGATTTTTTATTTTGATTTCAAAAATGGTAATTATCAGGGTTATATATTATAGAACTCAGTGTTTCGTACCCATACAGAAGATTTAAGATGTCAACCTTCCTATCTTATTTTTCCAGTGATTTAAGAAGATTGGTTTTACTCAGATAAAAAATATCAAGTCAATCAAATATTAGAGAGTTATTGGACGTGCAATAAGGACAAGCAGTATTTAAATTAGCCTTATTTTGACATCTACGCATGCGCATTTGGGTCCGAAAATAAGGATTCGTTTAATGAGGTTACTGCTTGACTTTATTTGTGTATGGTTAGTGCGAGGCACTAAACTTTGGTTTGGATCATGGCTGACATACTATGACGTCACAACATAAAACACAACATAAAACTCGACTGTAAACATGTAACCATCCAACGAGGGATAGTTACTGGTTGTAGTATGTCAGTGCATCTTTTTCTAATAACCGAAAATAGGCATATAGGCAAAACACTCATAACAGCTGACTACGATTACCGACACAGTTCTTTCCATTATAAATAGAGGATTGTTTTTCCTCATTTTGTCATGGTTTTCTGTGATTTTATTTTAGAGGTTTTTTGCAAAAAAAAAATCCACTTGTGTACAAAAGTGTTATTTTATTTTTTATTTTTTTTTGGTATGGGTTCCCATAAAATTAAAAAATACCACAATCTATCGAAAATATTCGAAAATCTTCACTGGAGAAATAATATTGAAACTCGAAAACGCAAAATTTTGCAAAATTCAACAAACCCAAATAAACAACGATCATGGCGTCCTCTTTTAGACCCTTTGTCAAATACACTCCACTGTTATTTGAGTAACTATGACGTCATGAATCGTGGTATGTGTAGTATGATGTTCGCTAGTCGCTAAAATACGTCTAAAAATCTCTCTGGTATAGCATTGTGTATACTGATGAGGGTGAAGAGTTGTATAATTATCAATACCATTCATCCAAAAATCGAATTAATGCCAACCTATTTATTGCTTTTGTGTATTTCCAATCTTATCATAAAATGTATGGTCTTATCTATTGAAATATTATACCCATGGATATACTGTCGCACTTTTAAAATTATAATTAAATTCAATTATCAATTTACGTTAAATTCCCCTACGCCAGTCCTCCTCAAAGTGAATTTCCGACAGTAATAGCAAAAAAAGGTCGCGGTACTAATTCTTAATTTTATCAGTAATCAATTGCATCTCCAATTTCCAGAAATTCTGGTAGATGGCCAAGATGATGAGTGAAAAAAGTACTGCCAATCCAGATAAAATCTTTCAGATCTCAAACTCGTCGTGGTCGGGTTGAAGTTGCCATTTAGTGTTGTGATTTAGTGCATTTACTCTACTGATTCGAGAACCCAGAAATTAGGAATGCATTTGCAAATTTGATGACGTTTATAAGTGCAAGTGCTTTGTGCCGATTTAAGTCAGAATATTTTAAAGAAGTATTTATAGATGAGCATGTAAGTGATAATTTGGATGTTGAAAATGCCCTTCTCATCCATCATAGAAATTAAACAAAAATTCTACCATAATCAGTTATTGTATTTTGGGTGTGAGCATAATGTGAAATATGATAACGAAATGGCGCGAAAATAATAATGGAGTAATCGGTAAGACAGATATCTTTGATACTTAGGTACCTACTTATTCATATTTTGGCCGGATAGTTAATAAGATCCTAATTGATTAAATAGCCTGAAAAAGAATTCTTCAATTTGCCATTATAGCTGATCTGTGGTAGCTCAGATCAAATCAAACGTTCCTTTTCGTTTTTCAAACTTTTGAGTAAAGAAATTCCGACCCAAAATGTTTTAGGCCTGGCAGAAGTTTTTAGATTTTTGCTAGATCAGTTAAATTTAATCGTAGTTTAAAATGATTGGGGAACTTTGTAATTTTTTTTGAGCAATATTTGGAAAAAAATCAAAATTTGAGCCAATAAATAGGTGTCAACTGTCAAGACATAACGACCATAAGAATAATTGCAATATAGGTACAATAGGTACACTAAAATACTCTTCCAGTACAGTAGGTATATTCAATTTCCCTTCGCCAAACTATCATGAAATATAAGCTTCAATGCTAAGCAATATTCATACATTTTGAATTTTGTTTAAATAATATAATTTGCATATCAAAATAATTTTTTTCTTTTTAACAAAATACTCACCTAACTATAACTATTATCCGGTAGCCATGGGCACATTTGCAAATACAAGTCCAACAAAAAATACATTAACTTTAACGAAGTTATATTATAGGCACCTAATTAAAATTAAGCACTTTTCACTATACTCGGATTCCATATTATCCATTGTACTAAATAGAGGCGTGCGAACGAGAAAAAAAAAATTGTATCCAGATGAGTCTACGCAGGATGGAGCTTATTAAACCGATCAGCTATAGTCTCATGACCCGGTGTAGTCCTTGTTCGGAGGAGACTGATTTTTAATTTTTAACATTCCATTCAGTACGGCCTCTTTCGTATACCTACGTTTTATTATATTAGAAAATTGGATAATGAATTTGATGTCTATACCTATCTAGCACAACTATTTGAGGTGAGCATAGTTTGTCTATTGTTGGTTACAGCCCATAGAAAAACGAATTAAACCAATAATAAACATCATTTATTTTTCTAACAAGTGCGAAAAGTGATATTTTCCTGCGCGCAACTGCCGTTTTGACATGGCTAGATAGAGTTTGATAGATAGCAAATGCTATTTGTATTTGGAGATTTTTTGGGTTTCAACTAAATTTCTGAAGTCTCATCAACTTTCTTAAGAGCCTTCAAATAGATTTAAATAAGTAACATATTTCTCTAAATCTTGGATATTTCGAATCTACAAAGATATACAAGTGTGAAAAATATAAATGTTTGATCAACCATCCTACAAAAATATCCATTTTATTGTCTAATGGTTCAAAGTTTTGGAAATTTTCAAATTGGACTTAGATAGGTTTTGTATTTTTGGTATAGACCTCTCATAGAAATTTTTGTAGTTTACATCAAGCCGGATATTGATAGAGCAATTTTGAAAGCATCTTATTGGTTAATTTTGTTTTTTTTTTGTTATTCGCATCAATCTCAGGACATCAAGTACTGATTAGATAATATAAAATTGCATCTGATTATTTTGTTACAATATCGTAGATAATACATAGGTATTTACGTATCAAGAAATAAACTACATACGTATAACAATAATAATTAAAATTTTAATTTGCCCATCAGTATTTAGTTGTTCAGGATTTTCGTTTGACTCATTTGAAAGATTCCGCTGAAAAAGATCATTATCAATTTCTATAACAACATCAAAACAAACCCCATATTTCTAAGGAATTTGATCTCTCTTTTGGGAGATGATCTCATTCTACTTCACAGATGCGAAATGATTCGCATAATTTTTCACAAACTGCCAATCATTTGCAACATAAATTAAAAATGGTAACAGGTCAGCTTCTTTTCAATTGTTATTAAAATTGATCTATGGGTGATGCAATGAGTATTTTTAGAATTTACAAAAACAAATCTCGTTGTTGTGAGCTGGTCCTACAAGAGATTTAAACAATGAGTAAAATAAAAAGCTGTACCTATGCTTATTACCGCGTTTCGGCTTTGACTAAGTAGGTAGGTATATCCTTCATCAGAAGTTATCGAACTTCGTAGGATTGAATGAAATAAAGTGAAAGCTATTGAATGCGTCATCAAATTATTGAGGAAAGTGAATATCAAATAAAAGATAGGTATAGTTTTATATGCTCCCAAAAAACTCTGAATCTAAGAATTCACAAAAAATTAGCCTATATAGAAGCAAGAGTAAAATATGGAAAATTTTTCTCGTGTTTTTTCTATTCCGGGCTTCTGAATTTATGTATTCTTGCGGACGAAAACATACAGAAAATTTACTCTGGAAGAAAAATATAATGAGGTGAGGAAAACCACCTATTTAAAATATTATTTCTTTGAATCTTAACTTTTTAAAAAAACGTTTACGGAATAAAAGTAAATGTTGCAACTATGTATGCGCCGTTAAGTTTAGGATTGAACGGAGCGCGCCACAGAAAACGAAGGTACCGAAACCGAAGGGGATACAAGGAAATACGCAACTAGACTAGAGAACAAGCTGGGCTGGTCCCTTAGACGCGTGTCGCGTGTCTGTAATTATTCATTATTCAATTTTTAATTTTATTTTGCATTAAACTGATTGTTCAATCCAATTTGTTTTTAGTGTGTGTGTCAAGGAGCGATCACAGGTTAGTTGAATAATTGTTATTTTGTTTTTGAGAGTTCAATTATTTATACAAGTATCTTTTTTTTTTCATTTTTATGTTTTTTCATTTGTTTTTAACATTTTTTTTTATAGCATGGCATTGTTCATATATTTAACAAAAATCGTTTCATGCTGTTACCAACGCAGATAAAGAGTAAATTAAAACCTAGAAGAAATTATGTGCTGTCTTTTTGTGCTTTTTGTGCTTACACAGTATGTTTCGATTATTGAGGAATATTAGATCGAGGGTTTCTTTACCGTGCTCTTTCCCCTCGTTAGTTCCAGGATGAGAACGGTAAGATTTACTTTAATAATAAAGTAGACGTATCACAAATTTTTCGTTTTTTTTTACATATCACAACTTCCCTTAAATTTCCCAAATATTTGCTATGTCGGGAGCATGTCCAGTAAGTAAAATAGGGTAAGTTTCCACAAAGCAGGTCCTATTTGTTTTTCATTTCGTTTTTTCAGAAGACTTGTTGTTTAAAAGGTAATAAAAATTCACAGCGTTCAGTGGACATGAACAAAATTTAATAGCCCAAGGCCCGGTTTATTCATATTCAGGTAAACTTGCTGATAACTATCTGCAAGATAAATTTACCGTTCTATAATTCTATTGGTCGGCGGATAACTGATGGCTGACCAATGGGATTACAGATTGCATCTTTATCCGTCAGATTGCATACCTGAAGGTTTATCAGAGAAGATGAATAAGCCGGCCCTAAATAAAAAATGAAAAATAAGGAAAATCGAAGAGCAAGGAACAAAAAAATTAGGAAATGTCACGATTCTCAAATAAACAAATGAGGAAAATTCAAGAACGAATGAAAAAAAAATATATATACAGTGTGTCCCGCTTAAGGACTGACCCCCCCTCTAAAATTTTTATTTTTCAACCGATTCAATTAATTTTTTTTTGTCTTGTAGCTACTCGAATTTGGCACTTATTAGGCTCATAATTTTATTTCTACGGCTGCACTGGTTTACAGGGTGTCCACATTTATAGGCTCAAATTTCAATAAGTACTATTAGGGATTTTTTTAGAAAAAATCTGATAGCAGATTCTTATTTAGAATGGTTTAAAACCCTAATGTACGAATTTTTGTTCCAATAGGATACAGGGTGATCACAACAAATTTTTAAAATTTAATGGATCAAACCGTAAAAAATTTATATTTTGAGACAAGCTTACTACAAGTTTAAGCCTGCCATACCTCCCGTATTATACGGGACAGTCCCTTATTTCAAGATCCATGTCCCGCGTACCCAAATTTGTTGTCGGGACGCGTAAATGTCCCGTATTCTCGATATTACAAAAAGCGTAAAATAATTCGCCCGTCTCATTACCAGTCTCTGTGGTGGCATAAATAAATCGATTTTTGCGTCTCATCTCTAGTCTTAGCAAATCGCAACGTGGTGGTTGTTCGTCAGCATTTGACATTTGACCGTTTAGAATTTGGCGAGTTTGGCCCAAGGACCATACACACCACTAAGGATTGTTTATCGGCCTCGTTTTGGGTAATCCCCACCATATTGGTGTATCACCATTGCCGACGTCATCAACTAAGTCGTCAGTGACGTCAGCTATTTGCGCCAGCAGTCGTAGTTTAGAATTTAGATTTATGATGAAAAATGTTATTTTATTTTGATCAAGCATAATAGGCAAATAGAAAGATGGAATCATAACCTGTGCCTACGTCAAGGCGAGAAACGACATGCTACCTACGTCACAAATGGTGATTTAGTGGGGTAGGGGGGCTTCGGATTTGTTGTACACAGGCCTTATGAGGATAGGCTATCCTGTAGTAGTAGTGTGTATTATTCGTGGGTTCGTCCTACGGGTGTGGTTCCGAAAAAAAAAAATTCGCCTGCGGCGCTATTTTTTCTATAAATACATGACACCTTTGCTTCATAAAAATGTCCCGTTTTTTTATCAGAATAATATGGTAGCCTTATACAAGTTTTGGTTAAGGATGTTCTAAAACTATGTTGTATCAAGTTTTGTTGTTCTCAAGGCCTCAAAATATGAAATTTTTCCGGTTTGGTTCATCAAATTTTGAAAATTTGTTGTGATCACCCTGTATCCTATTGGAACAAAAATTCGTACATTAGGGTTTTAGACCATTCTAAACAAAAATCTGCTATCAGATTTTTTCTAAAAAAATCCCTAATAGTATTATTTATTGAAATTTGAGCCTATAAATGTGGACACCCTGTAAACCAGTGCAGCCGTAGAAATAAAATTATGAGCCTAATAAGTGACAAATTCGAGTAGCTACAAGGCAAAAAAAAAATGAATTGAATCGGTTGAAAAATAAAAATTTTAGAAGGGTGGTCAGTCCTTAAGCGGGACACACTGTATAACAAGACTGGTTGCCGCGTCCAAGAGTATTTGGGTATTTCTTTCTTTGAAGAAATCACCTTGGCGGACAGGCAGGGATTGCAGGGGGAGATGACTCCCATGGCCCACGGTTTGGACTTCTCAGGGGCACAGACCTAGGGAACGAGGATACACACATCATCTGCCTAAGTTATAAGTCTGACGCTGCACTGCTGAACAAACGTGATATTAGTAAATTATGCTCTCTGTGGAAACATTGTAATATAATGTTTAGCATAACATATGCCCGTAAGGCGTCATCACATAATAGTTATTTATATTACAAGTGCGTTTATGAACATAATTACAATAACGAGTGTGAAAGATTAGAACGATGAGGTCGTAGACCGAGTCGTTCTACTCACACGCGTTTTGTAGTCATGTTTAGGCGCACGTGTGATGTACAACGTTTTATCTACAAAGCGAAAAATAAGAAAACGTTTTTTTTCAGTTTTCGTTTATTAGCATGTCTATCTTCATAGTACGTTCACAGGTTTAACTATGACATTTGTCAAATCACAAAAACTAGTTGTTACAGATTCATAACCTAGTCTATAACACCACTAGTTGTGTTGTGAATTCATGACCTGGTCCATAACACCACTAGTTGTGTTATGAGTCTCATGAGATAACTCAAATACCAGAAAAATGGTTATGTGAGGGTGATCTGTGTCTTCATCTTGTCGATTACTGCTAGCAATGCTGTTAAAGATAGAATTCCTCTACTCTCCTTGCTAAAAGCAAGACATCATGACCAAATTATATCAAACTTCATAGTACCTTCACAGGTTTTACTATGACATTTGTCAAATCACATAAACTAGTTGTTATAGATCCATAACCTAGTCTATAACACCACTAATTGTGTTATGAATTCATGACCTGGTCCATAACACCACTAGTTGTGTTATGAGTCTCATGAGATAACTCAAATACCAGAAAAATGGTTATGTGAGGGTGATCTGTGTCTTCATCTTGTCGATTACTGCTAGCAATGCTGTTAAAGATAGAATTCCTCTACTCTCCTTGCTAGAAGCAAGACATCATGACCAAATTATATCAAACTTCATAGTACCTTCACAGGTTTTACTATGACATTTGTCAAATCACAAAAACTAGTTGTTATAGATCCATAACCTAGTCTATAACACCACTAATTGTGTTATGAATTCATGACCTGGTCCATAACACCACTAGTTGTGTTATGAATCTTATGACATAACTCAAATACCAGAAAAATGGTTATGTAAGGGTGATCTGTGTCTTCATCTTGTCGATTACTGCTAGCAATGCTGTTAAAGATAGAATTCCTCTATTTTCCTTGCTAAAAGCAAAAAATCATGACCAAATTATATCAAACTTTTTTCACAATAGCCCTAAAAATACTGCAAAAAATACCACAGTAAACTGGGACGACGACCTTCAACGTAGCCTGTAAGAAGTCAATGATGAGAACACGGACCAGCATCATTTTTTAGGTTAGGCATTTCTGACAAAAACATTTTATCAGTTGTGTTGCTCAACATTCAATCTCTTCGTCAAAAAATAGATGAATTGTACATTTTTCTTGACTCGTTAAACTATCCAGGTATATAGTTCTCTTGACTGAACATTGGTTGAACGAAAATGAACCACTAAGTGTTCCAAATTATGTTGTAATTAATAAATTTTGTAGGGCTACGTATAAAAATGATGGTACTGTAACATTAATAAATAGATCTTTGTACAAGGATATGCACTTTGAAGCTTGTACAAAATTTGACTGCCTAGTTCAGGAAAGACAATTTGAATTTTCAACTGTTTATTTGGATAAGTTGAACATGTATGTGATCTGCTTGGACTGCTTGTACAGATCTCCTGTGTCTATGATTTCCTAGATAGACTTGAGGTATTGCTTTCAAATATTCCCATCAAAGGCCAAATTGAGCTGGCGGGTGACCTAAATATTGATTACAACGATAAAACATCTCACGTTACAACAGCTGTCTCTAATCTTCTTACATCATTTAATTTAGTAATGCATGTTCACTCCTACACCCGTATCACTGATCGCTCTTCCACCACAGTTAATTACGTCTGCTCCAAGTTGGGTTTGCAGGAGGAGAGTCGATCTGTGGATGGGGCGATCTCGGATCATAAAGCTGTCTAAACCGAATTTTCTTTGAGGAAGCTGCCCGAATCTCAGCGTCGCTGGGCGAGGAAAATAATAATTATGACTAGCACAAACTATAGGACATTTAGACGGAAGAGTGACATGGTTGAATGAAACTCTGTGGGCCATGGGGCGAATATAGTCTGAGTGTATTTCATCCTCTGCTTTGCCAAATTGTTAACATTCTCCCTCTGTTATATCAAAGCTGAAAACCAATCAAAGTCCTGATTGACACGTGGTATCCGTACATCTGCTTCTAACTTGAGGTTTTTGAGCCAACTCAAAAAAATCTATCCTTAATGCGTATTCTTGACGAACTAGTTCTCTGCGTATAGGACAACATGTAGGAAACTCATTGCTAGAGGAAAACAACTGCAATACTCTGATAGAATTAGGAAGTCAGAAAATAAAAGCCGTATAACATGGAGGATTGTCAATGAAATCACAGGGCGTGATAGTGACAATCAAGGCCCAGGCGACTCCTGCTTAAATCCAAATGAATTAAATAACTAGGTACCTACCTACTACTGCTCTGTAGCACATAACTTAATTATAAAAATATCAATAAATATCAACCCTATAAGCTACCTAGTTAACGTTAACATGATTAGTACCTTCAGATTCAGAACAATAACTTGTGACGTAATGATCAAAGCAAAAAACGACATAAAGAACAAAAATGCAACTGGTACTGGTGGGATCTTAATTAAAATCCTTAAGGAACTCCCTTTGGAAGCTCTTCGTGCAATGACTGGTGCTATTACGACTTTCTTTCATCTGGTCTTTTTCCCTCAAGCCTAAAAGCTGCCACCGTTATTCCGATCCACAAAGGCGGCCAGAAAATCCTTTCAAACTTTCTTCCCATCTCTCTATTATCAACACTCTCTAAACTTTTGGAATCAGTGGCTAAGAAGCAAGTAGTTGATTATCTTTATGAAAATGAGATATTAAGCAAAAACCAGTTTGGCTTTCAAATGGGCAAAAGCGTACAGCTGACGCTGTACCTATTTAACTTCATTAGCAATTAACAATCGCGAAAATACTGCTGCAGTGTTTTGCGATACCTCAAAAGCCTTTGACTGTGTCAACCACTCTGTATTGATTGAAAAAATGAATAAATATGGCTTCAAAGGCATAGAACTAAACCTTTTTAAATCCTATCTGGAACATAGGCAGCAAGTGGTATCCGTCAATGGTGAAGTCTCTCAAAAAAAACTTATTGCCTCTGGTCTCTGTATTGGACCCACTGTTGTTCCTCATTTATATAAATGATCTTATGTCCTTGGATATATCGGGATCATTCACAGTCTTCGCCGATGATGATACAATTACATGGAGCCACGTTGAGCCTGCGGCGACCTAGTTTGCGCTGGTAGAAGCTCACTTGCGCTTCTATTTGCCATTCTGGAGAAGCTGCAAGTCGGTGTTTACCTGACCGACAGATAAATGATTTAAGATTGCCAATACCACACTTCACTCTCGTCAAGAATTCGTTAATTTATAATGGAGTCAAGATGTATAATCTCATAGATACCTGTTGAAACGCGGTCAATTAGTGACCTTCAAAGGTTCAGAAAGGAGTGTAAGAGGGTTTTTCTTGAACAGGCATTCTATAGCGGGTTTCCGCTTCTCTAGGGTTTTTTTAACTACGCAGTGTTTTGTGTGATTCTGTTTCTATTTTTATTTTTATCTTAGTTTTTATATTTTAATTTTTAGTGCTTGATTTATATTTTATTGTCGAGCAGTGCTTTGTCAATAAGAATCAAATAATTGGATAATAAAGCTTGTTAAATAAAATAAATAATAAATAATAAATAAAGACGTTGTTTTGAGGACGTCGATAAGTTGTCGTAAATTTACACTCTATTTGGTACAACCGACTGAAATACTAAGTCTAAAGTTTAAGAATATGGTTTATGTAGGTATACCTGTTGGAAAGAGATTCCGATGAAGATGTTTTAAAAATGTCTAACGGCCAATTTCATAATCAACTTAAAGTAAACTATAAATTTAAAGGTCCATTTGAAGTCGAAAAATCCTATCCTAAAAGTCTATTTAGCTAAAGTAACTTTTAATTCTCTATTATGGAATTGGCCGTAAGTCCTAAAGACGTCTTTAGGCAGACGTTGTGTTTTGTAACATACAACGTCTTCAAGATGCCTTTAAGACGCCTTTAAGATGTCTTCAAAAATTTCCCACATAATTCGTTTCTCATTCAACTTAGAAGTTAGTGGAAACCATTTTAGAATGGTACACTTTGGAACTTTGAAAAAAAAAAAACTGAAGAACCTAGAATAAAAATATGTAATAGTAAAATTCTCGAACTATTCAAATGAAAACAAAATAATAAAAATTCATAAATTCTTCAAATCGAAGATATAGGTACTAATGGCCGTTTCCACCAACTATTTTAGGAAAGCCTTAACGATAAGTATTCCCTGAATTGACAGTTTTCTATGGAGAAATGTCAGTTTAGGGAATACTTGTCGTTAAGGCTTCCCAAAAATAGTTGGTGGAAACAGCCATAAGACAAACTTCTAGAGGAAATACATAAGGAAAGCAGCAGCACAAAAAGGATATTTATCATACCTATGAGAGCATGGGATAAATACTTAGTTATTTATGACATTAATGCCGTCACACGCGGTTTTGCATAACGCATAAGCCATAGGCCCCTACCAATCACAGGTCGTCTTAAAGGACACCTCTGATTTTCAAATGGCAGTCCTGGTGACCTTTATTATAACCTATGATTGGTTAGGGCTTATGCTTATGCCATACCGTGTGTGACGGCCTTTATGCCGAGAAGTGAGTTTATTTACCAAGTGTCAAAATGATAAAATGTCACTTTTACTTATTAAATTTAACCTCAATGTCAGAACAAAAATTAATATTAGGCAATTTAAACACGTGACATTCAAGATGGCGTGGCGGCCACACATGGGCCAAAAAATACAAAAAATATCTAGTTTCTGCCCGACTTAATAGTTTACGTATAGTTTATTCAGAGATATAAGAAAAGTCGTAAAATGCAATAAATCATTACTGTATTGGTCGGCAAAGCACCTACACCCATAAAGGAGCCGAAAACCCGCAGTAGGTAAAGTCCATTCCAAAATAATTCGTTGACTCTTCAAGTATCAATAAAATGTTGATGATACCCTCAACCACAAACTTCGACTACCTGTGAGCAGGTCCGGGTTGATTTTATTTATTATACCTGCCTAGGTGAGATGTACATGTAAATGTGGGTGAATGTTTTAGTTAAATTATTTAGTCTTTGTGCAGAACTAGAGCTGTTATATTGACAAAAAAAATGTGGCGTCCATGAGCAAATGATGGTAGTATTGCAACCGGAAGTGGTATTTCAAAAAAAAAACATTTATCGCTAGATGCCAAGGAAATTGTGAGGAACGTTTATTTAACCCTTCTGCAGAGAGGCTATAATCATAATCAAAGTGTGAGTGAATCATCCGTTTTAACCAAAACTCCATTATCTACGGTTAAAGATATCGTAGCCAAACGCATCCAGCCAAGGAAGCAACGGTGTGACAGCGGCAAGTCAAGAAAGGTTGAAGAAGCGGATAAAGAGTTGATTCGTAGGAAAATTTATGATTTGTACAGTAAACAAATAATACCTACAATAGATTCTCTAAAAAAGGTACTTATAGAAGACGAAACTGATATATTATGTAGCAGAACAAGCCTTTGGAGAATTGTGGAAGCAATGGGTTTCAAATATCAAACCATTAATAAGAGGCAAGTGCTAATGGAATCCCAGCGATTACAAGCATGGCGTCGAGAATATTTAAGTTCCATAAAACAATATAGGGCAGAAAATCGTCCGATAATATATCTTGACGAAACATGGTTTGATACCCATGACACTCCCGAAAGAGGATGGAGCGACTCAACCTCCAAATGTCAAACCAAAGCACCCTCAAATAAAGGCCAGAGGATTACAATTTTGCATGCCGGATCAGAAAATGGTTTTGTTCCAAACTCTTTGCTGCTATCCGCAAAAAAAAATAGCCAATTCATCATTAGATTATCATCAAGATACCGATGCAAAATTATTTGAAGAATGGTTTCAGAATCGCCTTCTTCCGAACATACCAGAAAACAGTATAATTGTGATGGACAACGCTAGTTACCACAGCCGTCAAAAAAATAAAATGCCCAATGCAAGTAATACAAAAGTAGAACTTCAAAAATATATGATGGAAAATGATATGTATTTCGAAGAAAATTATACAAAGAAAGATCTTTTAAACGTTTTGAAATCATATAATGTTAAAAAAGAATATATTTGTGACGATCTTGCTAGCGCTTGTGGTCATACAGTTTTGCGTCTTCCTCCATATTATTGTATTTTCAATCCAATAGAACATATCTGGCATGAATTGAAGGCAATGGTTAGGAGAGGAAACACCTCTCCTACACTTAGTACTGCTGTAATAGATTTAATTAGAAAATGTGTAGATAATATTCCAGTTCAAAGCTGGAAAAATTCTGTCAATCACGTTATAAAAGTTGAAGAAACCTATAATTCAATAGGTATTAATGTTAAGCCATTAATAATTAGTTTAGGCATAGATGAAGATGACAGTGACAGTGAAACGGAACTAAATATAGATTAGGTTTGGTTGAATTGTGTATTGTATTATATTGTATTAGATATTAAGTTTTGGTAATTATTAAGATAGTATAAGATTATAACATAAATAAATAATATTATGAAACGCCTTTTTCGTTTTCATTATAATGGGCACAAAATCCGTACCTGTAAACCTTTGAGTGGGTATTAAGGAACCCGGTACCTACATAAAAGAACCTGGTACCTACACAATAGAGGCTAATAGCTATCTAATTTATGGTAGGGTTTTATAGCCGTGAAGTCAACGAAATATTTTGGAATGGACTTTAGGTAAGGAGACGGGTGGGTTGTACTAGCCCAATGTTCTGCTTATTTATTTCAACTTAGAAAGTCACTTATTTGACACGAAATGAAACCAAATTTATCAGAATGTAAAATTACTTTATTAAAAAATTACAATAAATGTTACTAGGTACTTGCTATTATGGAGTGGCAATATAATTTGATTCATGAATTTATAAAATAGGAGCAAAAAAAAAAATAAACAAAAAAAATATTTTGAAAATGTTTACTATTCTATATTACAAGTACAAAAAAATATTATTTTTCCCTTACAAATATTTAAAAAAATATTATATCATAAGATATCATATTATTTAACTTAAAAAAAGGTCGGTATCACTATCACTACTGTCATTAAATTGAATCCGGATGCTCAATTGGCTCTGTATACTCGTCGAATGATAATAAGAATTTTCTATTTTTTTAACATGTTGGACATAGTTTGCCCAGCTACTATCTGGAATCTTTTCCATCTTTTCTTGAACGAGTTTCTTCGTCGCACTGCCGATTTCAACTGATGCCACTTTTGCTTGATGGGATTGAAAATACAGTAATATGGCGGCAGCCTTAACAATGTATGTCCCAAACTTTCTGCTAAATTGTCACAAATATATTCTTTTTTGATATTAAATGCTTTTAGTACCTCTAATAATTCTTTTTTCGTGTAACTCTCATGAAAATATATGTGCCTGTTGTGCATATACTCTTGAATGTCAGCTTTTGTATCATTAGAGCATGGTGCTTTGTTCAACTGCCTACTGTGGTAACTTGCATTGTCCATCACGATTATGCTGTTTGGTGAGATATTTGGTAATAGTTTAGTTGCGAACCAGTCTTCAAACACCTCCGCTGTAGTGTCTTCGTGATAGTCGAGGCAAGAATCTTTTATATTTTTGGCTGACAAACACAAAGCATTGGGCACCCAGCCTTTTTCTGAACCAGCGTGAATAATCGTTATTCGTTGTCCTCGATTGGAAAGTGCATTTGTTTTGCATTTAGAGGACGAGTCTACCCAACCTTTTGATGGGGTATCGTGAGTGTCAAACCACGTTTCGTCTAAATATATGATGGACCTTTGTTCTTCTCGATATTGTTTTATTTTTCTTAAATATTCCGATTTCCATTTTTGTAGCCGAGCAGATTCCATGATCACCTGTCTTTTATCAATTTTTTTAAATTGGAACCCTATTCGTTTAAGAATCTTCCATAAGGTTGTTCTTTTGCAATTTATGCCGGTTTCGTCCTTTTTTAATCTATCCATTAAACTAACTAAGGTTGGTATTATTTGTTCTTCATACATTTTATAAGTTTTTATTCGAATTGTCTCCTCGTCGCCCCTTTCTAGAGATTTATGAGTTCCTGAATCCTTTCTTTTTCTCCTTTCAACAGCAGGCTTATTTACACTGCGCCACACTGTTGAATATGAATGTTTTGTGAGCAAAATAGTCTCTTTCAACGCTTCTGCCTGAAGCATTCCACGTTCTACCAATGTGGTATAAACATTTGCAATAACTTTTTTCGCATCTATGGATAAGTGTAGACGTGACTTACAACTATCATTCGTAACACTGCTGCTTGTTGATGATTCATCGATTGCTGATGGTTGCTGAAATTCACGATTTTCTATTTCTTCAGTCGCAAAATGACTTTCTTCTTCCCATGCACGCCACATTTTACAATAAACACTGTTCAGTATAACTCGAGGTATAACACACGAAGGGCAAAATAACAATATGAATAAATATCTTGCAATATCTTCTTATTATACTTATTTGTTCTTTTTGAACAGGTAAACTTATGTTAATGATGTGGATTTTAACTGCAACTAAATTGGGGTGGGAAACCTACTATGAATTAGGTGCGAGAGGCTAATTATTATTCAATTTTATTTTGTTTACCTTCCAAATTTCATGGAAGATTTAATGCCTTTGTTCTATTCTTAGGTAGGTAATACCGTTGTAATATTGAAAAGTAGGTCTACAGTCCGTTTCATGAGGGTTCATACCCACGTGGTCAATTGTCTTATCTTAAAACCTGAGTGAAACAAATTATTGACGCCATAGACATTAGTTATTGACGAAAGTATGAACCCTCATGAAACGGACTGTACCTACGTTTCCGTCGGAATTTCGCCTGCCGATGCCGGTTATTATTATTTACTAACTTACTGTCACTAGAAATCTGCAAACTTGTTTTAACACTATTCCTTATTAGAAAAAACAAAAAAATCTGAATTAATATTGCCATATTCAAAACAAAATCAAATGCGATCCTGAACGGGGCTGCCATAAATTATTTTTCCTGCTGCTTTTATCAATATAAGGGGTGTAAGCACGTGGCCCAACAAAGAGGCAGATGATTTATTGCATTTTACGACTTTTCTTAGATCTCTGAATAAACTATACCTACCCACATAACAGTAGTGAAAGAACATTCATATTCTCAGAATATTCCCTCAAAGTGCTTTTTGGGATGTTCTTTAAGGATTGTTTAATGAATATTCTAAGATTGTTTCGATTGAAATATTCATTTTTGAACGTTCTATTTATGTACTAGGAATGTTGCTTCTATGTACCTACCTGAACGATTGTGCTAAGAACCTACTTTATATAACATTATTTGAATATTGTCATACGAACATTATTATAATGTACCCTAAAAAATGTTCTTTCGGCTAATATCTCTATCAAGTATTAAGAATATACCTACCAAGTTGTGCTGAGAAGTTTATGTAGGTAGGTAACCATGATAAGAATATTTTCATATTGTTCACCTAATTATCTAAAGTACCTACTTAAAAATCTTAATTGAGCAATTAAACAATAATGCTCTATCTAGAACCTACTAAGAATATTATAGGTATATTCTTTTTCTTTTGCTTTGAAGAACTTCCAAGAGAGGGAGTCACGCGCTATTAAAGATCTACATCTCGCCTAGCGTTTGAATCACCTTGGAACCTGTTTCTTTCAGTTAGCGTGCTTACTAGAACATAACAAGGTCGAAACCGGAGCTTTGGTTAAATACTTTGTGTTTTCCAGAGAAGTTTTCCAACAACTCTTTCACTGCCTTTAATATAAAAGGGCTGAAAGGAGCATTATTTGGAAGCGGAAATTAACATTCCAAGTATATCCCTAGAATCAAACAAGAATGTTATGTCTAGGATGCATATTGAGAATGATATATGTAGATATATTCTAAGAATATTTCAAGCATATTGGTATAATATTCTTTTGAGAACATAATTATAATGTCATAGAAACATTCTTTGAATGTGAGAATATACATTTCCAGAATATTTTTAGAATCAAACAGGAATATTCTTTTTTGAGGATGTACTGAGAATATCATAGGTATATTCTAGGAATATCCTTATGTATTTCCCAGGAAGTTCTTGGGTATTGCAAACAGTATTTCTACAATCTTTTCTCAGAACATTCTCAGGACGTTCGCAATGGTTTTGGCGAACATTCTAGGCACATTCCTCCTAAAAAAAGAACATTCTTATTACATTCTAAGGATGCAATTTTGCTATGTGGGTCAACAAATATTTTATTATAAATAATCAAAATCAAACTTGCAAGCAAAATTCTAAGCAAAATAATTTAAAATACGCATAAAAACATATCCAAAACAAACTTGCTTGTCCGCCACGCCATATTGAATTTTCCTTTTTGACAGATGGATTGAATTGCCTAATTTAATTTATTTCGAGAATCGTCCCAATCAAACTACTCCCGACCACAGTAGAGTATGAACCAATCGGATCAACATTGGATATACCTACCTATATGTAATTTAATTTATAATATTTAACAACTTTAAAATAAACGAATTAGTGCAATGAATAAATTATGCTCTTATTGAAAACTTGATCGTTGACGGCTACCATCTAGCGAGAAGAATACGCAAAATTAATTGCAAGAACGTCATATTAGCGCTGATTGACGCTGCTGCCTCTAGCGAGAAAAAATCCAACAAATTACACCATACATAATAGTTATTTATGTATCAAGGGAATTATGGGGGTGTTAATACCCCAGGGTAACGTTTGTGGGTATTAACACCTGATAATTCCCGTGGTACATAGATAATTTTATATCCTACTGAATTTACTGTATTCTGTCTATTTTTATAAAGGAATTAACTATAAACCAAAATTTCTAGTTTTACCTATTCAAGGTAAAAGCGGGAGTTATGGAAATCCTTAACTCCCTTGGAGTTACGATATCCTTAACTCCCGCGCGGGAGTTATGAAATCCCTAACTCCCTTGGGAGTTAAGATCCTGTTTATGACTATCGTAACCAAGGTATTATATGGTTATAATAGTACAGTAAGATATAAAAAAATGTATACCTAGTCCTAGGAGTTGGGTGTTGAGTGAGTGTTTACGTCAATAAAGTACAAATAATAAACCGCTTTAAGATAAAGGATATTTATCATAATATTCATAATGTAGCTTATAGGGAAAAAAAAAATTAAGAGAGATTCAAGAAAAAAATATGCAATAAAAAATTCAAGAGCCTGAAAATAGAATTTTTGATTTCAGAAGTAGACCGCTGAAAGCCAAATTCTATCAACAGTTTCCGTAGTGTAGTGGTTATCACGTGTGCTTCACACGCACAAGGTCCCCGGTTCGATCCCGGGCGGAAACAGTGTTACTTTTTTTATTTTTTCATTTAGTGCAAAACAGTTCCAGGCAGGGTGTTTTTTTCTTAACTTTGGTGAACAAAAATCTTATTAGGAAAATATACATATTTATTTATAAGGTACAGATAATAAAACAACAAACTAACGACAACAGATCTTCAGTTAGAAAATTGAATTTTTTTTCTCAATCATAGATTTTCCAATTGAATAGCAAAGAAATTGTACAGGATGGTCCAAATTGGACACTTTTCTTATGGAAACATCCGTTATTTTTAGAGAAAAATGGACCCCCCACTCTGAAGCTCAAATTTCATGAAATTATGATTGGTGCAAATCGCATTTTGATATCTTCATCCGTTCAGCCGCTAGAGGGCGATTCTCCATTTTGAGCAATACTGTGAAACCTTCATAACTCTTTTATTTTTGAAAATAATTGATTTCCGTAAAGACTTTCTAGAAGCACTTTTTTAAGCAGAATTAAATTTTTTTCCTATTTCGTTCCGATTTTGAGATATTGACCAAAATCCGATTTTTTCCAATAGGACAGACATCCTATATATTAATAGTTTATTGAAAAGCTCTGCTTTTGCTAATTTCAATGATATAAAGTTCGATAGGTTTATCTCTAATAATTTTCGAGAGAAAACATTATTTCTGTTTTTGTCATAAAAAACAATTTGTTAGAAAGAGACTTTTCTCATTTTCCTTACAGAAATAAAGTCCTTTTCCAACACATTGTTTCCAATGACAAAAACCGAAATAGTTTGTTTTCTCGGAAACCGTTGGAGATAAACCTATCGAACTTTATTTCATGGAAATCAGCAAAAGCAGAGCTTTCCAATGCAATGAGCTATTAATATAAAGCATGTCCCATTGAGAAAATCGGATTCTGGTCAATATCTCGAAATCGGAGCCAAATAGCGGCGAAACGGTTGAAGATATCAAAGTGCGGTTTGCACCAATCAAGATTTCATGAAATTTGAGGCTCAGAGTGGGGGGTCCATTTTTTTTTTATCTCTAAAAATAAAGGATGTGTTTCCATAATAAAGTGCCCAATTTGGACCATCCTTTACATACAAGTCTTTCAATTAACTTTAAAATGAACTGAAGGTGTGATTACTGATTAATTACCAATACCATTAGTCAATTTTGTATATAGGTACCAAATCGATGAAGAGCCTAGGCTCTTTAACTAACTAAATAGTTCGTTGACTTTTGTTTTCAAAAAATGATTCTTTTCTTGTGCCATGTGCTACTAATTGTGACACAGTTTTGATCCAAAATGCCCCTAAAACTGTTGGGTTATTATTTTGTTGTAATAAAGTTATCTATTAAACGAAAAAAAGTTGAGAAAATTTTGGTTTATTGGAAAAAAAAATATAAAAATAAACACAAAATTGGACTATAACCTACCTATTTTGTAAAAAAAAAATGTGATTCTACCAATGGCATGATTTTCCATTTTTGGATGGCAAATTGGGCCGTAAGAATAAAACCCAAAAACTTTACACTTCTAAACTTTTAAGAATATCAACAAACAACAAACCTACCTTTTTGGACTTTTGGCTGAAAAAATGTCCAAAAATATGACACCAGCAATACACTGGACCACTTTGAACGGCGGCACGAAAAAGCGACGTCCGGCTTGTTCTGAAACCCCGCACCGCGACGTTCACGATTTTACTTTGTCCAATTTCTTACATTTTGATTTCCTTTTATATACGCCTCTATCTTTCTCAGGGTTGTTAAATCAAACGTCATCCCTTTTTTTTTCTGATGTTTATCGGTTTCTTATACAACTACAGGGTGGTCCAGAAACTTCTTCGCGGATAGAAAGTGTATACAGAAAAAGCATGGAATGAACATCAACATAGCTAGTTATAGAGCTAAAAATTTGCACAAAATGCAATCAACATATGATGATTTTTTTTATATTATACATACTTATGTAATGCCTACTTATGAAGGCGTGGGTATAGGTACAGTTGCGATAAAAAAAAAGTAGTACAAAAATTATTAACCCCAATTTGAGCTCTTGGTGTAACATACAAAATTTTGACAGGCAATGACATATTTTAGGTTAAAAACGGGTGGAAAAATGCCAAAGTAATGTCATCTGAAGCTTTCTGGGTTAAAAACTTGTCGAAAAATGCCAAAAATATGTCATTTTTGGTTATGAATTAAATTAATGTATAATAGACCAGGAGATTCTGTAGATTTTTCTTGTACTACATTTTTTTTTATCGCAACTGTACAACTGTCACACATAAAAAAACCCAGTTCAACTTTATATTGTCGAAATTTCGAGAAAAAAGTCGAAGTAGCAATCCTTTCGTATTCAAAGTGTCCCAAAATGGAACAAGACGAACTGGATTCCGATTCCTTAGAGAAAGGGAGACTTGCAAACGAATTGAGGAGGCCTATGTCCAGCATAGTAGACATTTATAGGAGGCAAAAGGAGTCCAAAAATTCACTCGAAGTAGTTTTTGTACACTGCCCCCAAAATGAATAATCCACTCTCTTTTCTCCCAATGGGACGTATAATTTCATTTAATTTCATTTCATTTCATTTCATTTCTTCTTGAATACCTACCTAATATTTAGTGGTAATAAATCTCTAAAAACTAAAAACATCCATAAGTTTTTACACTTGTCCTGTATGGAGCGGAGTGTTTTGAGGTAAACATCAAAAATTGGTGGTAGGCAGTGGCGTAGTAACGATGCTTCGGGCCTGTGTTCAAAAAATTTTACCGGGCCCCTACCCCTGCGAGATGAAAAAATTGGAAAATGATAGTTATATATATTTCTTTTTCAAATATACAGGGTGAACTTAAAGTATGGAACATATTCAATATAAGGTTGTCTGGTAATGGGTTACTTGATGACGCATCTGAGGTGCCTTATGGAGATTTGCACTATGTATCGGCACCTCAGATGACGTCAGTTATCAGGCAACCTCCTTCTATTAAACAACCTTGAGCACAACAAAGCGCAATGCAGGGATTGCAGTATCTTGAGTTGGCATACCTGGCAATCCTGGCATACTATGAAGTGGTTCGGTCGTACTAATGAATTTTGGAGATATGCGACACGCGACAAGCCGTAAAATCGAAAAGTGTCAAAAAATAAAAGAAATCAGAAGACAAATAACTGTACATACGAATATAAGAATCGACAACTTCATCTACGTAGATATAGATATATTTATTTATTTTTTTTGAAGTGAAACGTCTTAGGGTCGGTTTCCAGGGTAAACGTGTCCAATTGCAATGTTTACCCTGGAGTTATGCTTACCTTGCGTTCGGTATTTTGCTCAAAGTGTAGAGCGAGCTGAGCGGAGCCGTAATCACGTGACCAGCGAGCGAACGGAGCAGTTGAACGCTGTATAAAAGTACCGGAAATTTTAATAAACGAACGCGAATGAGGCTGCACCGAGTACACTTTTTAAATAAACGAACGGTAAAGTCAAGCTCGGAGAACTCAGACCAAAATAACGAACGCACGGATAGATAACCCAGGGGCGACTTGCTATTGAGAAACCGGCCTTTTGGCGGTGGTCTGATATTTGGACGAGAATGGAGACTGATTTGAAAGACACGTCACGTTTTGGCAAATTTTGTTACACGTACGATAGACAAGAAGTCTGTTCCTTCAACAGTCTCTGACTGTTTCCAAGCTATCAGAAACAATCGTTCAGCTCAGGGCCGTATCTAGGGGGGGGGGGTTTGGGGGTTCAAACCCCCCTCCCCCAAAAAAAAATAATAAAATTCAAAAAATTTGACTTAAAAACAAACAACACTTATTAAATAAGGATTGTATGTGGTCCATTTTTTGGGAAGATGATAGGTTTGAAGAAAAACAGTCTTGAAAATCCCAAAAATTCTTTATTTATGTACTACCGGTTTCGACTTTCACTTATTAAATACTTACCTATTTAATTTTTTTATTTTTATTACTAGTGTAACAATTTTTTTTTGTCACTTTGTCTAACCCCCCCCAAAATTTTGGTCTAGATACGGCCCTGGTTCAGCTAAGTTATCGATTTATCTTGATACGACGGCATTGACCAAGGACTATGAGCGAAGAGGATTGCCTATTATTGTCAAGCGGCAAGCGCTGATACCTTTAGTACTTTACCTTGACTCATACTAAAGGTTGTATGAGGGAGGGTATAGTTTTTAAAAAGTTTTACTCCCAACTATGCTACATTATGATTTTTATTTTCATATAAATTAGCTTCAAATGTATTTTTGAAGTGAAAAGTAAGCAGCGATCTGATATTTCGACAACAATAGAGAATGATTTGAAACATGTGTCACGTTTTGGCAAATTTCGTTACACGAGAGAGAAGTAAAATATAAGATGTAAAAACACGGTTAAAGACATCCATTATAACATTAATTCCACAAACCAAGGATTATAAGCGCAAAGAGGATTGCCTATTATTGTGAATCCAATACCCCTGTGATGTCACTATAGATGCGCGTCTCTCTTTTGTGTGGTAGGTACTTCATCTGTCTTAAAATTGTATCAGGGGGGCGGGCGGGGGGGTAGTTTTTAAGAAGTTCCACTTCTACTACATGTACGGCGCTGCACATGATTTTTTCATACTTAATAGGAGAAAAAATATTATTGACATGTTGAACCGGGCCCCTTGAGCTATCGGGCCCGTGTTCCGTGGAACACGCGGAACACCGGTGACTACGCCCCTGGTGGTAGGTAGTGATCTACAGTCAAGTGAACCTAATAGTCCAAGAAATTTATGGGTTTTCCAAAAAAATTTGCGAGGGCAGGCTGATTTTTTCAGGGCTGATTGGAGACTGTGTCCTGAGTATTGAGCCAAAAAGTCACACTCGAAGCCTTGTGCGTTCGGCCCTATTTGCCTTTTTCTTATTTATTTTTTTTCGACAAAATGACCTTAACAAAACTTGTAGATAATAACAATCTGATCAACTTTGTCTCATGCCTTTTTTTTGCTAGCTATTTTAGTTTAGGCGTTGCGGCCATTTTAGTGCTCCAGAATTCGCAAAAAAATTAAATAGCAAACCTGCAGATCATTGTAACTTTAATAAAATTACTGGTAATGTACTCCATTATTACGTTTTGGGTTTCAGTCCAAGAAATGATACATTACATCACTAATCCGGTGAAATTATTTTCCCGGAGTGAAAGCGTGAATAGAAATGATGTTTTTTTTTGACAATACTGGGACCTGTTACCTGTTTGAAAAGTGACAATAGTATATTTCCTAACTAGTGCGGAAAGTACCACTTTTCCGCACGCGATTGCAGTTTGCCGAACGACGCGTAGCGGAGTTCGGCAAGCAATTAAGTGAGGAAAAGAGACTTTCCGCACGAGTTAGGAACACTATTTTTTCTACGAGCTAGAAGGAACGTACCTAATTAATGTTAATTTTAACACGAATATTCAACAACATCTCTTTTGCAACATTTGATATTAAAAACAAATCGAGTAATTTTTTCTTTTCTTAGGTTACTCTTACAAATAAAGTGTATTGAAAATTTATTGATTTGATAATTTTAAAAAAAAAATCTGAAATAACGTGCCTTATTCTGAATACAATAAAATCGAGAACTTTTAACAATAATTTGTAGTACGTTACATGTAGGTACTATGAAATTTTAGAAATTTTCAGGCATAAAGTAACGATTAGTTTGTAGCTTGACAAGAAAAGTTAAGCTTAAACCGAAATAAGTTAATAATTAACATTTTTGTTTCAATAATTCGTGTGTCAGCTTATAATTTGAAAAGTGACACCTCCCAATAAACAATTTTCGTTATGGTAACGTCTAATTATATAAATGGTATATAAGAGGAATGAATAGTGCTTTTAGTATATAAGGGTTTTATAATATCCCCCAACCTCTAGGTATATAACTAGGTGACATAAATATTTCAATTACCAAGTTATAAAACCTAGAGTAACTATTACTAATAGGTATATAATAAAGTTATATACATTTTGCGGTTACCTTTTTATATAACTTCACATTCCCTAGTTATAAAATGGTGATAATTTTTGCCTTTATAAAAATAGAAGTAATCGACGAGCCTTTCATAAATTTTTGTTGCTTCTGGATATGTAAAGATGCTTTATATAATTCGCAGGGGGTATAATAATAAACAAATTGGGTGAGTGAAATAAATGCCAGCGGCCAGCAGTATTATCAAACATCACATCAAGACAAACAGAAACAATAAACCTGAGCAGTCGACTGAAAAAAGTGAGGTTATTTTTGTCATTTTATGCTGATGCCAGTGCCCCACTGCGGGTATTTTGCGTAATCGTTCAACCCTTATTTACGAATTATAATTGGTCAGAACTCAGAAATGTGGATAAAGCTGTCACGTACCACTTTTAGACCAATTATGTCGGGTGACGCGATTGGGCGAAATACGTCATGGAAAACTGGGAAACCTGCATGCGTTACGTGTGATGATGGTTGCTAACTTATAAGTTATAGTACCTGGAGTAATTTTTGTTACCATTATAAACTTTAGAGTTTTATAAGAACCTTTTATAAAATCAAAAGAAGCTATATAGGGTACCATAATTTATGTAAAGTTCCTTTAGGTAATATAAAGGTAATTAATTTTTCAAATTAAACTAGTCTTCATTCTGCCATATTTGATTTGCAAAAGAAATGGACGCTGTTTCACAGGTCAACCTGAAATTCAAAAATTTTGGGCAATTAGCTAACAGTTTGTGATAAATATGCATAAGAACCTCATATAATTAATAAGCAACTTTTTTCTCAAGAACTTATCACTTAAATATTAATATTTTTTTTTAATTTTATTTTTATATTTTTATGGCAATACAATCAAATATGGTTCTTTCAAAAGGCGCTCGCATTTTTTGAAGGTATAACATGTATATTTATCAGTAAAAATCGCTTGGCAATGAAAATTCGGACCAGGATTTAACAACACTATTTTTATGTGAATGTGAAACAATTACTCATCTAGCAGAAGCCATTGGTGCAACATAGGACTTCTTGTCCTTGTGCATTTATTTATCCCTTCATGAGACGGAGGCGCTGGAGGCATCATCATCAAACAAACATATACATAGCAAAAATAATTAAACAGACAAAGACAAAAAAAGACTTGTTACTCCAGGTGTCAAGATCATTTAATTTATATTTTTATAAAGAGTTTATAAGGTTTCTGGAAATATTTAAATAAATACTTCTATAAATCTTACAGTTATATTACGTAACTAACACAGGTGTCGGTAACCTTTATAAACTCCGCCATTTAAGTGTTTTAAGGATTTTATAAGGGTGATATAAATGTTTCCCACATATTATTATTGAACTATGGGTTATTTAAAGTGAGTGTTGTATAATATACGATTACCAATATATAACTAAAAATGTTTATTGGGCTGTCACTTTTCCGCACTAGTGCGGAAAAAACTCTTTTCCGCACTATTGCGGAAAAGTAAAACTTTCCAAACTAAAATGCGTGCGCGCACGCTCGTAGAAAATAGCTATTTACCTAACAAGTGCGGAAAATGAATTTTTCCGCAAGTGTTAGGTACAATATTTTTCCTACAGGCGAAAAAATGTAAAATTTTTCTTTTTTTTTTTGACATATCAGTGGGGTAAAATTTTTTCCGCACTGACAGCCGTGCGGAAAAACTTTTTCCGCACTGATATGTCAAAAAAAAAAGTTTTACCGCACCGTGCGGGAAAACTCATTTTCCGCACGCATATCAGTGCGGAAAATCGATTTTTCCGCACGGCTGTAGGAAAAATGTTTTTTTTATACAATCGGCCTAGAAAGTAGACTTTGTCGATTAGATTTGTGCTTGCAAAGTCGACGTTTCCTGATGACCTCCACTTTGCTGCTTTATATAGAGCGTCAAACTACGTCAAAATCCTTCACTTTGTCGCTCTAGAGCGGCAAAGTAGTAAAAGCGCTTACTTTTACTACTGGTTTCTTTGAACCTGAATTATTTTTTATCAAATGTGATTGTAAAAAAAATCAAGTAAGCATTTGCCAATATCAACAATATCTTTCGATCGGCAAAGTAACACTTTGCGCTCTCAATACACAAATAGCTATTGTGCAACCGTCCGCGAAATTCAATTTCGCGAAACGCCACATTTTACATGCAAAATGTGTCAAATCCTTAGAAACGCTATGCATGCCACAATGTCCACCAGGTCAAATAAAAATTTTCAAATGTCTAAAAGGCCGTACAAGCGAAAGAAATAAAGTTACAATAAAATATCATCAAGCAAAGTAATAGAGAATTTTATTAGGTATAATAATCTGCAGGTTTGTTATTTAATTTTTTTGCGAATTCTGAAGCACTTAAATGGCCACAGCGCCTAAAGTAAAATAGCTAGCAAAAAAGTCATAAGGCAAAGTTGATCAGAATGTAATTATCTACAAGTTTTGTAGAGGTCATTTTGTCGAAAAAAAATAAATAATAAAACGGTCAATAGGGCCGAACGCACAAGGCTTTCGAGTGTGATTTTTTGGCTCAATACTCAGGACACACTCCCCAATGAGCCCTGGAAAAATCAGCCTGACCTCGCAAAATTTTTTTGCGGCCCAGGTATAAATTTCTTGGGCTATAAATGAAGTTGTAGAGAAAACATATTTTATATGAAGTTATCTTATAAAGCAAATTTTTCTTAGGTCAATATAGTAAATAAATTATTCACAACTTGTAGGAAAGAGTTGATTCTAGCATAGCAGCATAGCACAGATTTTAGGGACACCCTATATATTTTTACTTGCTTTTTTCAATTATTATTATTATTTTGATGTCCAACAAGTCGTTTTTTGTAGTTCATACATCTACACTCTTTCTTAAAATGAAATCAAAGAAAATCCCAAAATGGACTCATTTAAAGTCAACAGTATATAGAAAAGAAAACTCTTATTATAATTTTCCTTCCGCGATGATTGAATATGATCTAATCAGACTGGGAAGATACGGGAGGCACAACAGGGGGGACATTCTCCTTATAATCCCGGACTGTAGGACAGATTAATCAAAAGGATCCCTACGCATTTTTCTTGTTTGTGTGTGCCACATCCCGGCGTTTTTTCTCTATAATTTAATCAAAATGAAAATATTTTTAGGAAAATTGAGCAATTGCACACACGTGGAGAACGAAACGATATTTTTCCGGAATGACTCTAAGTAGGAGTAGGTATACACATAACATTATTAGTTATACTCCTATTTTATTTTGCATATTATAAGTACATAAATAAAGTCTATCCATCGACTGACGTAATATCAATAAGGCCCAATACAGACGAAGCAACACGGCATCAACACGATATCCGAGCAACATGTTGCTTGCATGTCGCCGCTCTAAATTTAAATGCTAGTTATTTACACGGTTTATTAGACTCAAGAATAATTTTAGCTACTCTGCTGAGTTTGAAGTTATCTAATTCCTGTTTACTCCTCAAATACCTAATTGCATCCATGCTAGCACTCAGCACATCATCTCCTTTTGTTACTCTCCTATGAGTTTGTGTGTGTAGGTATGTATCTTCACTAAACTGGCTGTTCCTATAATATATCTCATATCGTACCCCCTCGTCTGGATACCGACACACGTCAATTACGGATCAATGACCCCATTTATTCGGAATACCACCGAATATCTTCGACAAGGGTGGAAATATCCATATTTTCAGAAAACCCCTTTTCTCGATGAATCGCAATTATTAGGCTTACCTCCTTGAACCACCCTCAAAGTAATTTGCAAGTCAAGTAAGGTTCCCCAAACGATGTATTTTGGTACTACCTATAATATCCAGTACTGTCCGTGCCCGAGACTAGGGTGGAAAAGTCTATATTTTCACAAAAACCCTTTTTTCGATGAATCGCAATTATCAGTTTTACCCCCTTAAACCACCCTCAACGTAATTTTCAAGTCAAGTGAAGTTTCCCAAACGATGTATTTTGGTTACTAGAAGAGAGCAAACTAGCCAAAAATTAGTCTATTACGAAAAATCTTAATCTTTCACGAAAACTCCACAAAATTTAGAACGAAAAATCAGACGCTGCTGGCAACGCTATTGTTACGATAACGCTGCCGCCAGAAGAACGGCGTCCGCCAGGCTGTCAAGAATCCTATGCCTGTCGAATATCCTAGAATCTAGCGAATTATTCTACTATAATCGAGAAAATAAGATTAACGTGTGTATTCTAGATTGTACATGAATAGATTTAGGGATATATAAAAAGGCCGGCATCCGGCATTGTTTTGTAAGTTTAAGTTTCAGTTCGACTGTGATACGATTTAAATAGGGATTATTGTTGTAAAGAGTTTAATTGTTGAGTTAGTATTTAAAGTAATTAGTGTCAGAGTGTATTGTTACGTGGAATAAATTATTGCTGTGTTAATTGGACTTTCATTTTTGGAATAAACGAATAAACGAACCCAAGATTTCTGTCCGGCAACCCAAAGCCGTGACACTATTATAAATAATCTACTGTTTCTTTTACTGTATTTGTAGCTATACACTACGCCATGGTATCAAAGGAGTAGCATAGAATATTTTAGTAAGAAGGTAGCTATACCTTATGATTTAGATTTTGGAAAACTTTGAAAGGTCATAACTTCAATGATAGAAAGCTGAAATTTTCAGCGATTCTTATCCCACTGGCGGGCTACAATCCTTAAAAATTTTAGCTCAATTGGACTTAATAGATTCTGAGAAAAAATCGCGTTAAGGAAATTCGCGGGTATTGGGCAAGAGCAAAATCTTCTGAATGCCTTTTTCATAGAATCCGCGGCTCCAAGTCTCGGAATAATTTAGTTTATGGAGTTCAGGGGATCACGAGGGACCATTAGGACACAAAATCTCATCAAAAAAAAAATTGAAATTTCATCGTTTTAGCGTAGTAGGTATTATACCTACCTAACATTTATGGTAGGTAAGTATTTTTTCAAATTAATAAAATAATTTTTCAAAACTAACAATGCAATAAATTTGAATTTAATTAAAATTCAAAAAAGTGGGTTCCTAATTTTAAATAAATAAGCAGATCATTGGCCATTGGGCTAGTACAACCCATACCCATCTCCCCTACCTATACCTACTACTGGGTTTCGGCTCCTGTTTATGGCCATGATATAGTAATAAAATAGAAATTACTTTCTGATGTCTGAATGTAGATTACCCTAAAATAGGTCCCTACCTGCTTACCTAACTTACCCATAATCCTTTAAAGCTATTTTATACTATCATAGGTATAAATTTCCCGCCATATTGTCCTACATCACTTAAGCTATGCTTTGACCAATGAGAAAGCTTATTATAGGTAGAATGAACCCTGAACACATATATTAGTGCGGTGACTTGTGATGCTTTTAACCTGAAATAATAGAAAATTAATAATAAATACAAAACGTAAGTTTGTGATACTTAAAACATATCAACTTATACATCGTCTACAGATTCTACAAATATAATAATTCATTAACTCCTATGTCTTCTCATCATCAATACATCAATAATCAATTCCGCTAATACCGCCTCGATATTTGATAAAACTTTAGTACAGGCCCATTAGCTCAGTTGGTTAGAGCGTCGTGCTAATAACGCGAAGGTCGCGGGTTCGATCCCCTCATGGGCCAATAATTTTTTTAAATTTTATTTTAGATTTGTAATCTTTTTTTATCAGCTAGAATTATACGTATTATTATACAATGGTATTATACATATATTACTAATACATATACAGGGTGTCCCAGAATATGTGGGCAATCTCTCGGATACAGATAGAAAACAAAAAAATAACATGACAACTTCCTATAAAAAAAAATTCCTACGGCCCCCCCTACAAAGTTACGTGCCCCTAAAGGACGCCTCTCTTGGTAGGCTTGATATTTTAACGAAACGCCATTTTTATGCATTTAGGACAATTTTTCCTGACTTCCGGTTTCATCGGAAATTACCGAAACTTTTGATTTTCAAATGACACACCCTGTATATTTTTTGTTTTTTGGATTCTACAGATCGTTTTACGTCCTAATGTACTACTTTTAAATTGAGTTTTGTCCAAATTTCGTTTTCAAAATTAAATTTTAAGTAGAAAAAAGAAATTACCTACATAATAAAACAGACATATTTGAACGAAAATTAAGAATAATGTCTTAGTGTATTATATCGTTGGATTCGCTTTAAAAAACTGCATTTAGTAATGTTATGAAAGTGATATGTTTCTATTCTAGTTTTTGAGCTAGGGCAAAAATACCATTTTGCCATTTAAAAATCAAAAGTTCCGGTCATTTCCGGTTGAACCGGAAGTCAGGAAAACTTGTCTTAAATGCATAAAAATGGCGTTTGGATAGAATATCAACCCTACCAAGTTTCGTTGATATTAATATACAAATAAAAAAATGGCAGCCGGAAAGTGATCTCGTGGGCACCCGGTATATAAGACCCCTTAAAATGGACCCTCTCAAACACACTTGATCAATCTAGTTTGCCAGGGACGAACTAGCTTTAACGCAATAATGACACTGAGGAAATATTAGTAGAAAGGATTAATTTTCACTGTCGCGAAATAAGGGCTAATATTGAAGAATTGTCGAGAGTCGAACAATCATCTCTCATTAAAATAGGTATGGAATGCATAAGATTAGAAGGATTTCATGTTGACTCGACATAAAAAATTATTTAGTAAAAAACCATTAATACACTAAAGCAGATTTTTCTCGAAAGCAGCTCATTTTTTCGACATCGAATAGGAGTACCTTTTTTCTAGTTCAAGGTTGAAACTATCTAAAAATATTATTGCTATTCCTATATATTGGCCAAGTGTGTTTGAAAGGGTCCATTTTAAGGGGTCTTATCTAGTATTCATCATATTAAAAGAAAAAAAAATTACACGAAGTATTTTGAAAGTTATCAACAAAAAAACCGATTTTCAGAGGCGTCCTTTAGGGGCACGTAACTTTGTAGGGGGGGGCCGTAGGAATTTTTTTTTATAGGAAGTTGTCATGTTATTTTTTTGCGTTTTATCTGAATCCGAGAAATTGCCCACATATTCTGGGACACCCTGTATATAGAGATTGTAGATTGCGGGGGAGTCGTTTCGGCTTTTCAGCCGCTCAGCACTGCTACCTTTGCAGATATTTTGTACATGATTCTACATCTCGAATTGTCTCCAGGAAGACTATTTTCCTGGTGTTAGTTGGTCCACTTCTTCTGGTGACAGTGTTGCCCCCTCGAGGAATTTGAGCTTCTTGCAGAATTGGGCTGGACATTCGCAGAGCAGGTGCTCTGCGGTCTCTATTGCGTCTGAGCAGAATCTGCAGAGATGGTCTTCCGCTCTGCCCATTAACCTTAAATGGTATTTTACTGGGCAGTGTCCTGTGAGCAGTCCCACCACCAATCTGATGTATGGTCTGCTCATGCTTAGGAGCTGTTCAGCTCTTTTTGCTGAAAGGGTAATAAACCCTTCAGACTGTCTGAGTCTCGGTGTGTGCCTCCAGTATGATGACAGTTGGTCTTTCTCCCATTTATTGAGTTCTTCCATGATGTGGCTTTTCATTAAGCCACAGTAGGGCTCTGGTCCATGGTATGGTGTTGAGGCCCCTTCCTTTGCGAGGCCATCTGCTTCTTCATTACCTTCTATGCCTCGATGACCAGGCAGCCACATCAGCGTTACCTGGTTGTGTCGCTATTGTTTTTAGGGTCTGTTTACACTCCCAGACTAGTTTTGACGTGCATTTGAAAGCCCTTAAGGCTTTTAAGGCAGCTTGGCTGTCCGATAGTATGAAGATGTGTTTTCTTTTGAGGCTTTGGCTAAGACACTCTTGTGCACATATATCTATGGCAAGCAGTTCGGCTTGAAATATTGTAAGATGTTTACCCAATGCCTTGGAGAGCTTGAAGTTAGGGCTGGAGATGCCCAGTCCAGCTCCTTCCATTGTCTGCTTGTGGCAATTCTTTATTCTCCCATAATTGGCGTTTATTACCACTGCGAATGGGATCTCTAAGTCCAATCTGACCATCATGTGGTCGCTTGGTTTGTTGGCATTCTCCAGTTTTATTAAATCAAGGATTCGCAGATGTCCCCTCAGATCACCAGGCTTGAACTTGTCTATTTGGAATAGCCTGTGAGCGCTGGTTATTGCCTCCTTTTTCACACATAGATGAAGTGGGGGCATGTTGAGTAGCGTCTCTAAGGCTGCGGTGGGGCAAGTTGACATTGCTCCCGTTATTCCTAGACATATCAGCCTTTGCACCTTTCTGAGCTTGATCTGAGCAGTGACTTGTTGGGTTTTGGTCACATACACCAATGAGGCGTATGTGACCATGGGTTTTATTATACTTTGGTAAATCCAAAATACCATCTTTGGCTTTAGCCCCCATGTTTTGCCAACAAGTTTTCGGCATGACCAAATGGCTGATGTAGCTCGAGAGCATGTTTTCTCTGTTTGTTCCAAGTGAGGGTTCGGTCCAGGGTGACCCCTAAGTACTTCACTTCGTTGGAAAATGTTAGTTGTGTACCGTTAAGGATCGGGGCTTTCAGATTTAGCCTCCTTCTTCTTGTGAACGGGACAAGGATTGTTTTCTTTGCGTTTAGGGATAATCCTTCGCCTTCGCTCCAATTTTTAACGATGTTTAGGGCACTTTGCATTCGGCTTGTCACTACGCCTTCATATTTGCCCTTGATTACAATGGCTAGGTCATCTGCGTAGCCTATGACCTGGTATCCAGCACTACTTAGTCTGGTAAAAATTTTGTCTACCACCAGTGTCCATAGTACTGTAACACACATATATATATATATATGTCTAATCCGTATTATTTTTTGATTCGTTGATTGATCTATTATAAATTATTCTTCATACTTGTTTTATGTGATAAAAATCTATTATGTAGGTACATTTTTCTATTTCAGATTCCGGATTCCGTACAATTATCGAAACAAAAATGAACATCAGATCAGTTTTAATCGAAAGAAAAGATCCAAATTCGTCAACCATCCAATCAACATCAGGAATACTGATAGAAGAAAAATATGTTTTACTCACTTCACATATAATGCATAATTTCCTACAAGAAGACAAAGAATTAGTGGAAAATATTGAACCAGGGAAACTAAATATCTATGAAAAAAGACCAGTAAAGTTTCATGTAGTGTGGAAAAATCAAGGCAATGACGTTATTTTTAAAACAAAAACCGCCAATTTGTATGCTATGTTTAAATGTGAAAACTTGAATGAGTTTTGTAAAAACGACTTCAAAGACTGGTTATTGGCTGATAATAATATTAACATCAAAAAATTTGTTTCAGTATTTATAATATTAACCATAACTGATACAGTCCCTGATCAAGACATCTTGAAGTCAATCTTACATTCATGGCTGATAAATATTTCTTCAATTAACATAAAAAAATGTGATAAATTATTTTGTGTCTCCACGCCATTTGGAGATAGATCTTTTTTGAACTCTTATACAGAAGGTATTGTTAGTACCCAATTAAAGGGTTCTAATTTATTTCTTAGTGATTGCACTAGTGCACCTGGTTGTGAAGGAGGCTTAGCCTACGTAAAGTAAATAATTGATTTTGAACTTTCACAATAATAATGTATTGAATTTTAGAAGCCTACCAGTTGGTATAATAATTTCAGCTTTCAATTGGTGGAGAAAAGATTGGGTAGGGCTTACGTTTATTGCTGATATAAGGCCTATTATAGGACAACTAATTTCTTCAGCTGAAAAAAATTGTATTAGACTTGAGTCAGAACTTTCTTTCGAAAATTGCTTAGCCCAAGTCAATTGTGGTACAAATTGGGGCACTTGTATTTTATTGTCCAAAGAAAAAGGGATATTTTTGACCAACTCTCATGTGGTAGGTAGGCATATAAGCTATGCAGCAAAATTAGGTTTTCAAATTTTGATTTTAGATTCAAGATAATCACAAAATTCGTTTAAGATGGAACGATAAATGGGCGGTAGCTGATTTAATTTACAAAACACCTAACGATTCTGTTTTTGATGTAGCTATTATCAAGAGCAACGCATTTAGTCAGTATATGACATTGCCAAAACTAGATCCTACGTTTTGTAAAATTGGTAAGATTACTGGGTATCTATATTTTCATGGAGTATGAGACATTTTAAACAAATGACAGCATAGAGAAATACCTATACCTGATAATGAGATGTGAATATAAATAATAGATAGTTATTACAATGGTAGAGAGGCTTGCACTGGTCCGATTTTCTCAGCGATAATACATTGAAGATTCATGATTTAATTTGTAATAAGTTCCATGTACTTGGAATGCCTGAAATCTATTCTTTCTTCTAGGTGATCCAGTTTACTGTGCAGGTTACCCTCTCTTATCCACAACAACCAAACCAGAAGGTATCACGGTGACTCATGGTATCATCAGTGCCTACCAAGATTATATGCTCAAAACCACTTGTTGCGTTTATCCAGGATTTAGTGGTGGAGGTGTGTTCAATTTAGATGGCAACCTTTTGGGAATAATAGTTTCCAATACAAGACTGAACGAGAGCAGTGTGACGTATCCTAAATATAATATGGCGATACCGTTTGGAGCAGTTGCGAAAATTGTTTTTGACTATTTGAGAACTAATGGTAACAGCACTAGCTAAAAAATTGGAAAATATCAATTCCGTTGTTATTTTTTAGATCCCAAAGAACTGAACAAGCTAAAAGTGAATAATTCTGAAGCTGAAAGGGAATGGTGGAGGCTAGAAGGAAAGTTATGAATTAAATAGTTTACATTTGTGTACATATACATCCTACAATATAAAAATACAGAGTAACAATATAAAATACTGTAACTCTATTCCTTTCTGGTGGTGGTGCCTTTATTCCCAAACGCTCTGAGTCGCGATAGCAAATAAAGCATTTAGTAAAGATGAAGTCTTGTCTTATGATGAAACATTTTTGCCTACTTGAAATTATTATTATTTTTTGCCTAGATGAATATATAGGTAACTTGTTCAATATTAGAACTGCATACATAGTTTTATCAAATCTATCTATCTAGGTACCTACCTACATATAACTTATCATCTATCAAATAATCAATAATATCAGCAAGGTTTCAAACAAAAAGGGGTTATTTAGTTTTATTTATCAGTCGGGTGTAGATTATCAATTATTCTTAGTTACCATAATTTTAGAAATATTCTAACTATAAAGTTCCAAAACAACCATGAAAGTTAACGTATTGTTAAAAAAGGCGATTGCTGTGCGATTTTACTATACCTAGATGATTAAGTAAATGTGAATAATAAATATTATTGTAATCTACTTAACCAGGTGGTTAAAATGCTTTAAGGTATAAAGGTATTTGATCAAAAGCGGCTCAGAAAAATAATGACCCGGATTTTGGATAAGGAAGGAAAAAAAATGAAAATCCTACCAGCTGAGACTACAGAGAGGTGGACTATTCCTCTATGGGTAAGTAAATCTCTGTGATTAATGAAAATATAAGACCAATAATATATTTTATAACTATAAAATAACCCATAAGGTAGATAAAGCATGAAAACGCCCTCTATTCAAATTAGTGCATGTTTCAAATTTATTTTATCTTACTTGCACTTATCTATTTATTACAGTTTATTGATCTTTGTCTAAATCAATAAGATAAATATTTTATCAGGTATCTTTGACACTGGGCGTGTGAATGGATCTACGCCACTATGACAATATTCAGAGGGAGGTGCAAAAAGTTAGTGCCGACTTCTGTATTACTTGGGTCTTCTGGAAAGCGAAAATAACTCGAAACACGGAAATCATCTGCTAAAATGGTTAAAACAAAATTCTTTAAAAATTTGATACTACTTTATAGTATCCATCAATGCATTGAAAGTTACAACATATCGTTGTTATCTTAGCTTGTGCAAATATTTTTCAATCTGTGAACTTTTGTAACTATGTATATAACCCATCTTACAGGTGAATACCTATATACATAAGAATTCCTACAAAATATAAAATTGATGAAGAGCTGCCACTATTAGAATACTACACGTACCCTTCAAATTAGGACGACCGTTCATTTATAACTGTCCGATACAACTTTGGAATCATTCAGCAAGCAGCTGAAAATCCGTTTCAGTAGAAAGCAAGCATCCCAACAACATCAATCAACATTCATTTTACTCACAGAACCATGTCTCCATACAGATCTACCAGCAACCTTATCACTCTCTGGATGGAGGTACTCTTTTCAGAAGAGATCGACATGGAAAACAAGGTGGTGGAATTTGTATTTGTGTAAGAGATTCGATAGCAGGTAACTCAGGCACTGCAAACCTCATTGAGCAGTTTAGTACAGATACAGTCGTAGAATCTGTGGTTGAGAATTAAAATTGAAAGTATTGGAATAATAGTAGCTTGCATCTATCGATCCAAAAAAGGCACAAGAGATGAAGCTCAAAACCTCATCTTTAAAGAAAAACTTAAGTGATAATACCGAAATATCTGAATGCTTTGTCAACCAATTTCAAAGTGGTGTTTACACCGAAACTCGGAAGAAATTGCGACGCGTACAGATAAATTTTATAATGCACAAGAAATCGCAGCAGTATGGATTTAACTGGAGAGAAAGTCATGACAGCAATAAAACAGCTCAAAGTATAGAGTCCAATCCTGGACCAAATGGAATTCCACCATTACTTTTGTTGAAAAATTGCATATTATCGCTAAAGCAACCATTTGCGCATGTTATGGGTCTATGGGTGAGATATTTAAATGACCGTTTACCAACTCAGTAGAAAAGTGCAATTATAATCCGAATATACAGAAAGGGCGATAAATAACTTCCAGTGTTCAAATACAGGCCTATAAGTCTTACTATTCCCATGTTGTGTAAGTGTATGGAAAAAAATTATCAATAGCAATATAACTAGTGCAATGGAAATTATTGATAATTTTTGGGAAATTTGCCTGAATGCATTTTTAGTTGAAAAAGAGTTTTCAGTTAAAAACGCATGAGTGCAAATTTGTCGAAAATTATAAATATATTTCCACTGCACGAATTGTATTTAATGAGAGAAATTCATAAATCAAAAATTTAATTTTTTTGTCAAAAAATGTCAAAACACCAGTTTTCGCACCAGTTAGTATGCAATTATCTGATAATTTGCACTAGTGCAAATTATCGCGTAATTACAATCTGATTGGTTCAAATCAACAATCAAAACATGTCAATTTATTGTTGGAATACCAGTTTTGACAGATATATGAAATTCTCACCGCCATTTTTCAACGACTTCATCCATCCATCGCAGCATGGCTTTTCTTCCTGTGGTAGGTCTACAGTTACAAATCTTCTAGCAAAATCACAAGAGTGGACATTGGGAGATGACTTGGGACAACCAACTGATGCATACATAGATGTGCATAGATTTCTGAGAGGCATTTGACAAGGTGTTAGGTGTCTTTGGTTGCTATGCAAACTCAATAATTTTGGTCTCCTCGTATCAAAGTCCTTTTTTGCTGATGACTCCAACTGTTATTGCAATCCTTTGTTACAAAGAAATGACCCACAGCGTGATAAAAATGCAGTAAGGGAATGAAGCATTAACTGGAAGTTTCCTCTCAATGACGAAAAATGTGTCATTCTTCACCTTGGTAGAAAGATCCCTCAATTCACCTATTTTATTGGACAAATGCTAAAAAATTGTAAAATTAAAGAAATTTATGCGTACAATACTCGGATATCAAGGGACAACTTTTACATAATAAGTAAAGTCAATACGAATAGTCAAAACAAATTTCGGGCTTAAAATTATACGATATACAGTGAGCACGTAAAGGTTGGAATAAAATCTATAAAATATACAGGGTGGATATTTTTCAAAAAACCTCGGACACGTCAATTTTTAGTGGCCGTTTTTTTGATGATAATACCATGTATACAGGGTGACTCAAAAACAAGTTACTATCTTCAACTGTTCCGGAAATATTGACAGTTGCAAATTGTTGTTTGAGTCACCCTTTATACATGGTATTATCATCAAAAAAACGGCCACTAAAATCAAAAATTGACGTTTATCACCTTTCCCTATGAAATAGCACTGAAAGGTGATAAATTTTACCTTTACCTTTGGACATCGGATTGTATAGTTCGTCGATTTTAATCTGATTCATTAGAACGCCAATGGTTACCTGACGTCACACCTGTTTTTGCCATATGAAACACCCCTTCGGTCCTCATACCGCAAGTATCAGTTAAAAATCGACGAACAATATATCCTGTTATCCTGTTCACAATCCGATGTCCACAGGCGCAGGTAAATTTATCACCTTTCCCTATCAAATAGCATTGAAAGGTGATTTTACCTGTACCTACCTGTGGACATCGGATTGTGAACGAATAATAAATAGATAATACAAATAAACTGCCGAATCAAGTTAGGTGCTGTGATACCTTTAGTAGAATTTAAAAAATTATGTAGAGGATACTTATTTAATATGATATTTTTTTTAGGGCGATGTCCATAAGAATAATCCTCAACAAGCCCTTTTATATGATGCAGACCCTAAAATATGGATGAAAAATACAAAATACGACATATCTCGATTGGACTGCGACTCAGTAAGTATTAGCGTATATCAGCCTATCCAAAACACGTGACTATGACAAGCAAACAAAGGGTTTGTGTACCTCTTGGCGGACATTTTAATTTAAGTTTGGCAGCATCTTGGATAGTCTAAAATAATACATGATACAGGGTGTCCCTCCCCCATCGATTTCTCGGAAAATGAACTTAAGTTAAATTCGAAAATTTGGCGGCAACGTAACAATGTAGATAGAAGCCATCGGGGTAAAATATTTTTAAGATTGCGACACCCTCCGGTTACTTATACCGAAAGGTGATGTCAACTTGCCTATTTCAAATATGACATCCTATGTATTATTTTATTTTTAGATTCTACTCTACGTAAATTCTACATGACATAAAATCTGTTTTTTTTTTTAAAGATAAAAGTCAAAATGACATTATGTTGGCAATACAATGTAAAATTGTCAATGCTTTCAAATTTTTATGTAGAAAAGGCTTGTGTTGCCAACATAGTTACTAAATTTTTGACTTGGGGAATTATCTTAAAAAAAAAACATACTTTATTTTATAAAGAATGTTCTAGACCTACGTACCACGCACGTAGGTACCCCCTATTTTCATAATTTTATCTTATTGAGCATCATTTAAAAAAAAAAACAGTGAGTGTGTCACTTTGTATAGGGTGAATCTAGTCTGAAAATTTTCAGTTTTTGAAATCAGTATTGGTAATCAAACATTTTCCTATTAATTCATGCATTAGGCAATCCAATCCATCTGTCAAAAAGGAAAATTCAATATGGCGTGGCAGCCAAGCAAGTTTGTTTTGAATATGTTTTCATGCGTATTTCAAATTATTTTGATTAGAGTTTTGCTTGCACCTTTGATTTTGATAATAGACCTATCTACTTTTACCTGGTATGCGCGCGCAACACGAGGCAATGCCTTTCTATTGGCTAACTAGTACAGGTGAGAGGTGTTCGGTTTTGCACGCTGGACATCTCCTTATCCTTGTTTATTGCCCGTGGTTTGAGAAGAATAAAAGTACGATTGATATTCAACTTGACATAGCTTGACAAGTGACATTCAAAAGTTGTTTTTGACAAATACGTTGCACAATATGCGGTTTTACTCCTTCCTTTTTTATCCCGTGCAAATAAGCAGTGTGTTTTTTGGCCCATGTGTGGCCGCCACGCCATCTTGAATGTCACGTGGTTTGGATTGCCTTAATCCTACCTACAACCTACAACTTTTAAGTTGACTTTAAGGATAAGAATTTGTATTTATAATTTATAAATTATGTCTACGAGTTTTAGCAGCTAAAAAATATATATAGGCGGGCGTCCTATTTAAAATAGGCAAGTTATCTTCAACGTCCGTTAATAACCCTCATCGACATTGCTATGTTGCCATACTTTCAAAATTTCCAAGACCACTCTGTATATTTATTGTACATCCCATTTTGTTATCGATCCAAATACTAATCTTTGTTTCAACCCAGCAGGAAACCATACATTTCACCAATTCACCGTCAGGATTCTGCGCAAAACGTAAAATTTGTGCGTAGGCGTAGAAATCCGAAAATCGTATAGTGGTTCCGGGAACCGTTCTTGGGACGGTTTTTTGGCGGGTTGGAACAAACCTATATACCTACTATCTTGCGTTCGGTATTTTGCTCAAAGAGCAGAGCCTGCTGAGCAGAGCCGTAATCACGTGACCCGCGAGCGAACAGAGCAGTTGAACGCTGTAAAAAAAAAACTGAAATTTTAATAAACGAACGCGCATAAGGCTGCACCGAATACACTTTTTAAATAAACGAACGGTAAACTCGAGCTCGGAGAACACAGACCAAAATAACGAACGCACGGATAGAGTCAAGAGAAGTGATGGAGCCACGAGGACGATTTGGGAAAAAAACAAACATTGAGTAATGAATAATTTACCTAATTAAGCCTAGTACCTACTCATAACTGCATAATTCGCACTTTTTTGACATTGCTTCGAGAATTTGATGTTTGATTCACGCATAAAACGTCAAATTATCGAAACAATGTCAAAAAAGAGCGAATTTCGCTTTTATGAGTACTAGGCTTTAAACAAACAAGAAACGACATTTTTCATTCATGCTTTCATAAGTATCCTATTTTATGCTGATCTCTCTCTCTCACTTAAATTTATGTATTGGCCGAAAGAAGTGCAGCTACGATCAATACGGATCGTTGTCCTTTTCTAAGGACGTTGAATGAAAAAGGACGAAAGCTGATTCAACATTTCTTAGTTTTTCGTTTGGTACATTAATTTGTGAGTTGAGCCGAAATGGACAAACCTTATACTTGCTACTTGCTACTGCTACGCTACTATTTTTTATTCTATTTCCCATTTTGAAATAGGTTGTATTCAAATTTTCCTTATTTATTATTGAAACAAATCTATCTTCAATTGGCAACACTGAAAAAACTTCAATGGATAGCGTATGTAACGTGTAACTTTCTTGTCGTTTGTCAACAACTCAACAAAACAATTTTGTTTTGGGAACGGAAATAGCAAGTGGCAAGGCAAAATGGAAATAAAAGGAAAAAGATAAATTTCTCCTTTGTTTTGTTGTTATTATTTTCTAGTGTATTTTTAGTTATTTTTTTCCCAACCGTATTTACATATTGTTTTAAGGAATATTCCAAAAACCCCTAACTTTGCGGAATTAGTGATAAAAATATGTTGTGGTTTTGGTTTTATTTAAATAAACAGTTTCATTTTGATAACATTTGCATATGAGATGTATTTAGCCTATTAGCCCAGAAATAGGTACGTATTTTTAATTTCATTGACCTAGATTTTGTAGTGGTATTGGGTATTGGTATTCAAGTATTTACTGTGAGTCGATACATAAAACATAGAAACCTTTGTTGTCCTCGATAATTATTATTGCTACTATAAGGAAATGCCATGTATGCAGATGGGACGGGTTTTGCACTCCCAAGTTTCTATAGCTCATCCCAAATGTTCTGTCATTAATAATACTTAACAAATTGCAATAACTAATTCATGGTAATATATTGTATATTTCCTTGAAAATCTATTTGAAAGCAAATGCTACCAAAATAATTGACACCAAAGTATTTGTGCTAATTCCTAATTCGTCTATTAATTGTGTGCTGAAACCATAATTCTTCACTCGTTTTAATGAACAATTAGAAAGAAAAAATAGCAGGTTCAAGTTCAAAAGAAAGACCAAAAACAAACAAAAAACGATCTGACATGAGAATTTTCAAACTTGAAAAAGAAACTACTTATACAGTGCAAACATTAGATGAAAGACTTGATAACAGTAATCAAGACAAAATGCTGTCTGATGACAGAGATATGAGTGAAGACAGTTATAAAGATACGGACGATGGCTATGAGGACAAGGGAGAGGATAAAAGTGATAATGAAGATGATTCAGAAGAAGACGAAAAACTTCAATTTTTATATCCTCACAAGGTTAGTACAAGGGTTAGTAGGTACCTACATTTATTTAAAATGATGATTGCCTGTGCCAATTTGGGAGAATGAAGGTCCAATGCAACAAAATTAAAATCAAAATCATTTATTGGTGCCCGTCTAAGGTACCCGTACACAAATAATCGAGCAAATAATAGTGTTTACACAAGTCAGTATACATGTTATTAAATCTATGAATAAAACTACTAACATCAACTTTCAGACCACCAAATTAAGGCTAGAATACAGGAGTACACAATACAAAACACGTAAAAATATAAATATTAAATAGTAAAATTCTACAGTTTATTTTTTCCCAAGATAGATTTTGACATTGTCAACTTTCAAGCATTGTAGTTATTTCAAAGTTTTCCATGTGAAAATCTATCTTGGAAAAAAATACATCATAGACAGACATTAAAATTGAAATTCAGAAACAGTGGTTGTATATATAGATCTCAGCTTCGGCTCAGATCTTGGTATAGATAGATACTTTGAAGAAATTATTGATACTCTGACGAATCAAATCTATCGATTCAGATGCCAGATTGGGTATTCCCACAATAAAAAAATTTCACAAGAAACTAGCAACAATATTCCAACACTTTGACCAATCGGGGCTTTGGTAGAAGAAATTTCCACTTCAAATCGAATTTTAAATGCTTAGCAAAAATAACTAAATAAAAAAAAATATTAATATTATTATTATTATTATGGGTATCTGCAGTAGACGGAATAAATCCGATGAAACTGCTGAATCTATTTGAGTTGTTATTTAAAGATTAGAGATTTGTGGGAAGTCATGCATTACTCTTGCCAAAAGAGCGTCTGCGTTCTTAATACTCCTCCTGAAACTTCGTTGCCTCATATGGTATAGTGCACAAAGAACGTTGTGCTTTGGTTCTTCATTTCTTGGTCTAAACGGTTTTTGAACTGGTTCTTGGTTGTTGACGTGACAGTGTTGTTACCAAGACTGTTCCAGAGATAAACCACCCTGTTTGTTAGAAAGTTTCTTCTCATTAGCTTGTTACATTTCTTCTTGGAAAGCTTTAGATTGTGTTCTCTGAGATTAGTTGAGGTGGTAGATCTCTGTTCAGTTACATGCATAGTGCCCATTTATTATTTTAAAAGTTTCAATGAGATCTCCCCTGATTCTTCTATCTTTTAGGGTAGTTAGGTCCAGCTGGGTTAATTGTTCCTCATAAGGCAGTTCATGAAGGTCTGGAGGCAGCTTAGTTATTCTTCGTTGTACTCTCTCAATTTGCTCTATGTCTTTAGCATAGTAAAGATTCCAAATAGTTTGTGCATATTCCACTCTTGGCCTGACATATGATTTATGTAGCTTTAGTATCATATCTTTGGAGAGGTCTTCAAATTATTTTTGTATGAGGTAAATCATTGAATAGGCTTTTTTGGTCATTTGCGTGATGTGAGTTTCCCATTTCAAGTCCTGGGTTACAGTGATTCCCAGATCTCTCTGTTGTATGACAGGTGTTATTTGAAACTGTTCAAAAAAGTAATTCAATTTAGGGTTGTTCTGGCCAATATTTAGGACTGTGCCTTTGGAATCATTCAAGGACATTTTCCATAGCTGTGTCCATTCTTTGATATTGTTTAGGTCTCTCTGAATAGCAGCATGTTGCGAAAGTAGATTTCCCTAAATGTTTCCATTGTTGGCTAAAGATGCATTTCTTGTTTCCAGTCCTAGATATAGATCACTTAAAGGCAATAAACAGTAGAGGACCAAGAACTGATCCCTGTGGTACTCCACCATGCACTCTGTGCTCTTTTGAAAGCGTTGGACCCACACGCAACTAAAAAGTTCTTCTTGTGAGGAATCCTTCGAACAACTGGAGTAAATTGCCCTTAACTCCGACGTGTTTGACTTTATGGATTAGGAACTGTGTTGGTATTTTGTCAAATGCTTTTTGGAAGTCAAGATAAATCACATCGATTGGTTCGTGGTTGTCATCTGACAGTGTCTAGTGGTTGAGTCTTGTTAGGAGATTTGTAATGAAATATATACAGGGTGTATATTTTAAGTGATACCACTATTGCTATATCCGAAACGGTGAAAGATACAAGGTCGGTTAAATTAGAGAAAAGTTGCCTTTTTTGATGCCCATTCAAGACTCGTTCACACTGTTGCCAAATTTTTTTTAGTTTATGAAATACAGGGTGATTTCTAAGAAATGCCTAAAAATCTTTCATCAATTATTCCGAGAACTATTAATTTTCGGAACATAATTCAAATTTGAAAGTTTTATAATTTTTTTCGCTCTACAACGTGGCATCTTCAAATTTCGAATCCGACGTTTTGTGATTGAGCTACCATCATCAACTTCATATTTTTAAATACGGACCTGAATTTTTTATGTCTTTTTCAGAAGGCACCCCTCGAGGCACCCTTTATCCCCTTTTCAACGATATACCTTTTGAGTATGATTGGGCGACGTTTCAGATCTAAAAAGTGATCATCAGTGATTTCACCTTAATTCGGCCCTAGTTATGAACCTGTATTTCAGAAACTAAAAGGAAGTTAGCAACATTGTAAAAGAATCTTGAATGGGCATCAAAAAAGGCAACTTTTTTCCAATTCAACCGACCTTGTAGCTCTTACCGTTTCGGATATAGCAATAGTGGTATCACTTAAAATATACACCCTGTATACTCCTGGACAAAATTATCGCACCACTGCTTATGGTGGTGCTTATGTGCAGTGGTGCGATAATTTTGTCCAGGAGTATACAGCGTGTGCCATAAAGTTGGGTACATATGGGAAAATTCTTAATTATTCTTCTTTGTTTATTTTAGAAACTATTTGTCTCATACATAAAAAATATTCTGGTCTAGAACCTGAGGAGGTAAGGTACAATACCAGAACACACACTAATAACACCTTACGTTTACCAATTCCAAAATCTACTCTGACTAAACATTCTATATTCTTTGAAAGCAAAAAAATTTTCAATCACCTCAGTAATGATTTGAAATCAGTATCGGACTATACCCAATTTCGAACGAATGCTAAGAGTATGTTATTGGAGAAAGCATTCTACAGCTTGGAGGAATATTATGGTGATGTTTTATGATTGTCTTGTTTTTTATTTTTTATAGACCTATACACATATTTACAATTTTTTATGTTTTGTGTTTTGATTTGTTTCTTTTATATTATTTCAATTTATTTATTACATTTTAATTAGTCATTCTTTGGCCTTATGTTAATTTTAGGAATTTTAAGATTTTTATGTGATTTTGTGTAATTCGTATAACTATTAATTTAGATTAGTATATAAATTATTATATTATATTATCCGCTTTGTCAGTAAAGATTTATATTTTTTGGACAATAAAGCACATTGAGTATGAGTATGAGTATTCCTTTTTCCAAAAAACTTTTTTTGGGGATCGTTAGGGCATGTTCGATAACCAAAAAATCGATTATGACACATGTCATGTTATTTTTCTGATGACCCAGAAATGTGCAAAAAGGGACATGGGTACAGTTATAACGACACGACCGGACGGTATTTTCTAATTTATGAGCTTCAAGTGTGTATTTCGCAAAACAATCGATTCGTTTGATATCAAACTTTTGTAGTTTAGTTGAATAAAGCTATTTTTGAAATAAAATTAATATTTTCGATTTTCAATTTATTGGTATGGGTAAAATAAGTAATTTTATTTTTTTTCCCTGATTTGCTTCAAAATCGGCATGTGGAGTTCTTTTTGGATTTTGAACAACTTTTTCTTATAAAATTTTTTGATATCTTGCCAAATTCACCCGTTTTTCGACATCAATATTAACTTTTTTCAAAATTCCCGCTAAATCGATAATCGCATGACATGTGTCATAATCGATTTTTTGGTTATCGAACATGCCCTAACGATCCCCAAAAAAAGTTTTTTGAAAAAAGGAATAATTAAGAATTTTCCCTCGAATTTTCCCATATGTACCCAACTTTATGGTGCACACTGTATATGAACATATTTTTCAAAATAGGTCCTATTGTTTTGCAAGCAATAATAAAGCTTATCTTAGTGTCATTAACTTATATTGGCAAATTTTGCTCTGGAAATAGCCCATTATTTCTGAATTATATAATTCATCTTGCAGTTTCTCCAAAACAACATATTTTAAGTCGAGTTTTAAGGGAACCCCATAACATAAAATCTAGCGGCCTTAGTTCTTGGGATCTAGGTGGCTATTCAATTTGTTTCTGCTTATGATAATTTTTTATTGACATAATCCAAGCCATAATCATTCCAAAAAAGCATTTCAATCCAAACTTAGACTTAAACTCGTAAAATATGTCGACACTGTAGGTAAATAATAATCAGTGAAACATGCAATAGAACACAAATTAGGAGAGCAATAGTACCTATATTGTAAATATCAAAAATCATCATTTTATCTATTTTCAGAACATTTTTTTGTTTGTGGGAGAGTTTGTGGATTATGATTTATGAAATAACACTGTCTGATACTGACAAGTTTTCTCTCGTGTTTTACCATTCAAGCTATCCCAATTTCCAATAAAATATCTTCAATTAGACTTTATTTATGAACAGGGCAAAAGTATAAACAAATAAAGATAGCTTTATCAAAAACTATTCATCTGCTTAAATTTTCCCCTACCAGATTCATTACTTACAATGTATATTGTATGCATGATGAATACCAAAACATTATGACATAAGAGGTAACACGGAAAACTTGCTGTAAAAAATATATAACATTTTCTTTGGCAGCTGTAGAACATCAAGAAAAAAGAATATGGAATTTGTCCTATACTGCTATTTAAACTTTCAGCATTTATTAGATTTTTGTTGAAATTCTCATAATCAAATTGACATGAAAGTACCTAATTCGACTAGTTGATAGAGATCATTTTACTATAACTATTTATCCCTATTTTCCTGCCATTGACTAAAGCTGCTTTTATCGAGTTTTTTGTAATATTTTGCAACAATGTTTTAGTCAGTGTTGCACCTTGCCTTGCATAATATTGGGTAGTTTATTACTGCACTGATTATAACTATGACAAGCTCAATTATTGTTTCCTACCTTGAATAATCTATTTGAGTAATAATTACTCATGTCATGTTATGATAATATGTTACTCATCCAATATGCAACTTTTTGCTCTTATGTCTTTTCAATTTTGCTGTTTTGTTACTGTGAAAAACATAGTTTTTTACAGGAAATTATTGCCAAGACAAGAGTAAATACTCACAGCTACCCTCTATAAACTTATTTTAACAAAGCCGCTTCTGTCTATATTATATTATCAGAAACTATCAATTCAAAACTGATGTAACCAAAATAGAGAAGTGTTGCCACAATGCCTAAATAATGTCATACAATTTGTTGGAATAAGGCAAACATTTATAATCCAATAAGGTCTTCGGTATCCATTTCAAGCTGATTCAATATAACATGCAAATTTTTATGCTAGGATGGTAATACAATAATATACATATTGCATTTCTGTTTGCGTTGCACCGCTCCGCAATATCTCTCTAAATTTTAACCAGCTATTATTATTGTGATCAGTTAAGCGGTTCCTGCCGAGTGCGACGTTTGTTTAATGCAAATGCAACATTTCATTGGTACCTACCATGATGATTTGTAGTGAAAATTTAATGTTTGTATTTTCTGAAATCCGTTAGAAAAATGATTGTGGTGAGTTAGTATTTAAACATAAAAGATGGTTTGTAGCAAATAACTTTGAGAGTCTTCTTTTCCCTTTGTATTTTGTAAAATGTACCTATGTCTTGAGATTATTTCATTAATTTGTATGTATGTCTATTGCAGAAAAAAACAAGAAACTATCAGAAAAAGCCTTCACAGAATAAATCCAAAATGTGGAAACATCAACTCAGAGCAATACTATGGAAGAACTTTCTGATTCGCAAGAGACACTGGTTACTCACAATAATGGAAGCCACAATACCCATACTAATATTCCTAATGGCTGCCTATGGAAGAAGTAAGATTACTTCAATATCCAAGGTGACCATTCAAGATGTCACGATCAATGAGAAAGAGGAAATCACATTCGACAAACCCGGTTTCGATTTGGCGGATACTTTGTTTTTCTACAGCCCTTCTAATGAATACTTTGATGATTTGATACATCGAGTACAGGAAAAGTTCCAAGTCCCTAGCAATAGTAAGTAACTTGGCGTTATGTAAAAGAAATTTTTAATGAAACTATTTTTTTATTTCAGCTATTCAGGGATTTAAGAATGAGCATCGGTTGCTAGAACAGTTTGCGAAAACCAGCAACAGCTCTGTTATTCCTATTATTTTCCATTCTGCTGCTGGGTCGCCTAATTTGGAATACACCATTAGACAACCACAAAAAAGATCGTCCGAAGACTTTTCGTGGGAAACTAGCCAAATGTACTCGAACACAATGGGATATAGACCAGGAATGGGTGAGTAATAATGTCAAAACTTTTCATTACCATTTGGCAATTTGCGTATTATATTTCTTATCGCTTTTATTTCAACTGTAGAAAACGATAAACATTAATATTTTATTGTTGGCATGGGAAATTCCGGGAATATAGGATTGTGGCCCAAGTTAATTTATGTTGTCTTACTCTATTGCAATTGATTTCCTTGGAAAAGTCTTGCACTAAAAAAATATAATGATTCTGTGTGGGTCATCAAAAAAAAAAACATAAACATTTCCAATCAGCAGAATAAAGCATGATTATGTTTATGTTTGTTATCTTTTATAATATGGTGGACTATGTATCCCAATTATTAAAAGTATGCCGAATTTTAAATGTATGCAGTTAATAAATATTCAACTTCATATCCTAAAACTACCTATTGTTATATTTTAATGACCCTCATAACAATGAACTCTGGGTATTGTTCGACTTTATCGTATATTTAACGATACATGTTGCAAAAGTATTTTTATAGTAGTTTGTTGCGAAATACACATACAATTGCCATACAAAAATTATTACTTCAAAATCCTGATTACTTGCCACTGATCAATGCATCTCAAAATCTTGAAAGTTGTTCCTACACATAAAACATTTTTGGAATAATGTGATTATGGGTTTCCTTTTCCCTTCAGTCGCAAACTCTGAATTGTCAGGAATTTGATTCTACTTTTTGAGACTTTCTAAATAGGCCAGGGCAGATAATTTTTTTCGTAACATAAAATTTAACAGCAAACTATCGATGCAGTATTGTTATAAGGTTTTTTTTTGTTTATTTCACGGTATTTCGAAAACTAATAATCGGATGGTTTTGCTACTGTGGCAATAGTTTTAGAGCATTGAACAAGTTTCAAAATGAGCCATCATACAACCCTGTAGGTCTTTTAGTCTTCGAGAAATGATTTTTTTCCCCCCAAAAAAAAAGATTTTCGTAAAAAATTCCTAACTTTTTTAATTTTCATGCTAGACAATTAATTTTTTACACATACATAGTAGATGAAGCAGGCTTCATTGAGCCCAAATTTGGGCCCAGTCCGATGGGTCGTTTCGGCATAATACCCTTGTCAAGCAAAATGGGGATGTTTCTAAAGCAGTCTGTCGAATTGAGGATAATTTTTTTATATTTATTTTGAAAAGTCCACTGATAAGTCGAAATGCCAAACTATCGATCCTCTATCTCAGATTTTTCATTTAATTTTTTTATCGCAAGTAAAGCGGCTCCATTCGGCATTTCGACTTATCAGTGGACTTTTCAAAATAAATATAAAAAAATTATCCTCAATTCGACAGACTGCTTTAGAAACATCCCCATTTTGCTTGACAAGGGTAATATGCCGAAACGACCCATCGGACCGGGCCCAAATTTGGGCTCAATAAAGCCTGCTTCATCTACTATGTATGTGTAAAAAATTAATTGTCTAGCATGAAAATTAAAAAAGTTAGGATTTTTTTACGAAAATCTCTTTTTTGGGGGGAAAAAAATCATTTCTCGAAGGCTAAAAGACCTACAGGGTCGTATGATGGCTCATTTTAAAGCTTGTTCAATGCTCTAAAACTATTGCCATAGTAGCAAAACCATACGATCATTATTATTCGAAATACAGTGAAATAAACAAAAAAAAGCCCTATTTTTGCACTAAATATTGTTTATAAAATCCCCTAAAAGTAATTAGATGTTGCATTTTTGGTTTTTAGCATCTATAAATGATCCTTAACAATATTGCATCAATAGTTTGCTGTTAAATTTTATGTTAAAATATGGCTGTTATTTCGGGTAAGTGCCTTGGCTTAAAAGTCTTTGGACTAATAATGAAACATTAAGATAAAGACGAGGGGTAAACTACCTTGGAATTTATTAAAGTGTAGTAGAAACATGTGGGATTTCAGTTCAGTGGAATTCCCTAAGATTCTGTGGGATTTCTTAGTTAGGTTGATGAGTCGATGCTTTTAGTTTGTTTGTAGGTACTTATGTAGTGGCGGCTTAACTGAAAAATAAGACTTTTTTGTCCAGAGTATTTGCTTGCTAGCAATCAAAATAATTCTAAAAACTCACAAGAAATTCCATGGAATTCCTCAAGGAATTCCATTGGATTCCAAATGATTCCAGTAAGATTCCGTGGGATTCCAGTGGGATATTGCGCGACCCCAGACAGCACGGAGGCATCTTAAAGATGTCCACAAACGACATTTAAGACGTCTGCTTACATCTTCAAGGCGTGTCAAAGATGCTGTATGTTACAAACCCCAACGTTTTTCAGACGTCTGCCTAAACACGTCTTCAGGACTAATACTTATTTTATTATTATTACCAGACTGTCTGAAATAATTTTGAGGTTTTCAAATTGCTCTGAAGCAATTCAAAATTCTGCTGGTGTGTTTTGGAACGTTCTGAATGGCTTATCGAAGTTCTAAAGTGTTCTAACTTGGCTTGAAGAGTTCTGGAGCATTCTAGAAGTGTTTCAGTAATTTCTAAATTACTCTGTCAGTATTTTTAAAGCCCTATCGAAGCTCCAAAGTGTTCTAAATTAGTTCAAATGAGTTCTAGAAGATTTCCAGTTCTAAATTGAATTTTCATTGTTCTAAAATGCTCCTGAAAATTGTGATTTGGATTTGAACTGTTTTGGATGCTTATTAAAGGTCTAAAGTTTTACAGCAATCTAAATTTGCTCTTGAAATGGGTTTTGTAACTTTTAACCTAAATCCTAAGATTCTGGCACTTTTGAAAATGTTTCTGGAGCTTCTTGAGTGTTTGAGTGTTTTGGAGCGTTTTGAAATGGGTTTCAAACTTCTGAATTGTTCTGAAATTTTTTTGGAAATTTAAAATTATTTTTTGAATGTTTTGGAGCATTCTAAAATGGTTCTGATGATGAATTTTAAGTATTTTAAACTTTCCAAAAGGCTTATTAAAGTTCTAAAGTGTTCTGTAGCATTTTACATCGTTTCCAGTAACTTCTCAATCGAATGAGACACAAATTCTGGGGGAACTTTGTGTAGACATCTTAGAGGCGTCCCTAAGATGTGCATAAACGACATTCAAGACGTCTGCTTAAGTCTTCAAGGCGTCTTAAAGACATCTCAAGACGTCGTATGTTACAAAACCCAACGTCTTTGAGACTCCTGCCTAAACACGTTTTCAGGACTAATATTTCATTATTATTGCTCATCAAGTGTTTTGGAACGTTCTAAATGGCTTATTGAAGTTCTAAAGTGTTCTTAGTCGGCTTGAAGAGTTCTGGAGCATTCAAGAAGTGTCTTAGTAATTTCTAAATTGTTCTGTTAGTATCTTTATACCCTCTAGTATTTTTAGAGCCCTATTGAAGCTCCAAAGTGTTCTAAATTAGTTCAAACGAGTTCTAAAAGGTTTCTAGTTCTAAATTGAATTTTCATTGTTCTAAAATGCTCCTGAAAATTTTGATTTGGATTTGAACTGTTTTGGATGCTTATTAAAGTTCTAGAGTTTTACAGCAATCTAAATTTGATCTTGGAAGGGGTTTTGTAACTTTTAACCTAAATCCAAAGATTCTGGCACTTTTAAAAATGTTTCCGGAGATTCTAGAGTGTTTACGTGTTTTGGAGCGTTCTGAAATGGGTTTAAAACTTCTGAATTGTTCTAAAAATCTTTTGGAAATTGAAAATTAGTTTTTGAATGTTTTGGAGCATTCTAAAATGGTTCTGATGATGAATTTTAAGTATTTCAAACTTTCCAGAAGGTTCATTAAAGTTCTAAAGTGTTCTGTAGCATTTCAAATTGTTTCCAGTAACTTCTTAATTGAATGAGACACGAATTCTGGGGGAACTTTTTGTAGACATCAGGTATCCCTTTGATGTCCACAAACGACATTCAAGACGTCTTGAAGGCGTTTTGGAGACATCCTGAAGACGTTGTATGTTACAAAACCTAACGTCTTTCAGACGTCTGCCTAAAGACCTCTTTGAATCTCAATTCAATACCTAAACCATTATTCACTTTAAGGCATGGCTGTATCAATTTAAATAGTTGTCTTTAAGATGTGAATTTACGACATCTTATGGATATCCTCAAAACAACGTCTGCTAGACGTTTTTTTTTTGGGTCTTCAAACGTTTGGACGTAATGTAGGCCTAAAAAAGACGTCTTTAAGATTTTGTGTGCTGTGTGGAATTCCAGTAGGATTTCGTGGGATTCCGTTAAAATTGGGATTGTGATCAGATATACACATTTTTCACCCCTCTGATGAAGCATACTATAGTCCAACAAATACCATTTTAAAGTCACGTGATTTTTCTCTATCCTTGTTGAATACATCTCAAACAGCGGTGATAGTAAAATTGACAAAAAAGTTGCTGTCTAATTATTGTTCATAATATTCTTACCTGAAATAGAATCCGTCACTGTCATCAATTAGTTTGTCAAAGTTATTTTCGAAAATAATAACAACGAACAAACACAGCTAATAATTTTGACTATATTAACCTTTTTCCAACTCGAAAAGAAGCAAATAGAAAAAGGGTACCCAGTTTAAGTTCAGAATGTATTACAACAGACAGCAGATGCGACAAAAGTGAGTCTCGCAACAATTACAAGTATTAAAATTGCCCTCTGATTGGTCAATACTACTTCAGAAACGCGTTTGTAAAATGCTAGTGGGAACATATATTAAAATTCAATAGTAATTAACCACCAGTAGCTTTTTGTAGGTGATATCAACGACATAATCAATGGACATACGTTTTTTGCCACCAGTATCAAGTGACTTTAAAATGGTATTTGTCGGACTATATATGTATAAATATTGTGCTGGTATTTCTAAAATTTTCCATTATTTATTGAAATACAATCTTGTAAAATTTTATATTGAAAACAATTTTCAGATACTTATTACTGTACCTACATGTATAATAAAATAAATATATTTCTAACAGGAACTCCATACTTGTATCAAGGGTTCCTAGCCCTACAAAAATCCATAGACATGTCGTTTATCGAAAAGGAAAAGGAAAAACAGGGAGGTAAACTTCCCAAAACCGACATTCAACTGCAGGAATTTCCATATCCTCCATATAAATTGGACAGCGGAATGTCTAACTTTTTCATGAACCTTTTGCCCTTGATGACATTGTTCAGTTTCCTATTTGTGATTCCCTTAGTACTAAAAAGGATAGTTGAGGAAAAATATACCGGAATCAAGGTAATTTCACATTGCTTAATGTGTCTTATTTTTATATATTTTGTTTTCATATTATAGGAATTAATGAAAATGGTAGGCATACAAACTTGGATGTTATGGCTGGGATGGTTCATACACAGCGTATTACCGATGCTAGTATCAATAACCTTTATTGTAATTCTTTTAAAAGTTGATATATTTGAGGCAGGGTACGCTGCCATTGAATATACAGATGGGACGATACTTTTTGCGTTTTTGCTGCTTTATATCTTCGCAAATACGATAGTGTGCTTTTTTATCAGCACATGGACCCACAGACGTGAGTAATGTTCATTTGCATCAACGCAAAACTTATTTGACTCAATTTAATAATAAAAGTTTATGACAAATTTTCATGATAATTGCATGTTTTAAAAATTGAAATTTATCGGCGTAAAACCGATTTTGCTTAATAATTTCCAAATAGGTTTACCAAGGTTAAATATAATTTGTTTAAAATGAAAACTGCTACTGATCTAGAAAAAAAATGAATTGTTTGTATCAGGGATATAATTATTTATTTATCGCATGAAATTTACTCAATTAAAGTTTTCTTCATTAAGAAAAATATCTTGAAATCAAAATCTCATTTGATTGCACTACTTTTCAAATTAAAAAATACATAATAATTTCTTTTATCCATTTCAGCCTTTCTGTCGACATTATTGGGACAATTATTTTTAATTGTTTTGTCTTACATACTCCCTAAATTTCTCATTGGTAAAAAGCCTGAAGTCCCATTTTCGACAAGTATTTTGCTAATGTTATTCCCAAATATGGGACTGCATTATGGTTTTCTTGCTATACAACAATACGAAGTTAGAGGTAAGGATTTTCATCTTTAACACACTTATACTGTATACTTAATCTAAGCCTTTGACTTTGAGTTTTGTTTCCTTTCTATAACATTCAAGTCTAGAGAATCATTTCTCTGAATTTTAGATATATCATCTTATTTTTGGGTAGGTTTTCTCCAAGCTAAATGATTCATGGAGTATATAAATAAATATTTAGTAAACACAAAAGTAGGTGTGTATATTTATTTCATTACTCAAAACTCAAAAATGTTATCACATTTTGATTGCATGTATAACCGTATATTTTTCGTAAAAATAGAGCAATAATGCCTTATCAGCGGTTTCAAAACCATAAAATAATATAAATTGGATGGCAATACAAAGATAACCATATTTACAAAGTTATAATGTCAATGATTCTTTGTGCTTTTCAAGATAAAAGCAACAGCAACCAACAAACGGATATAAATACAGATATGTATAAAGCTCCCAATCATGATATTATGCAGGATATGCGAATATTGAATGTATACATTGTACTTTTATCTAAACTTTTAGTGGGATTTTTAACATTAAATTTTATACTTTGATATGAACAGCTAAGAACCTTAATATGTTTTTCTTTTAATAGAAATTGGTGTAAATTGGTCAAACTTCCACCAACCTGGAGCAAACGGTTCCAACGACATTTCAATGTTTAACGTATTTGTTATGCAGATAATCGATTGCTTCATTTACATGTTGCTGGCCCTCTATGTAGACGCTATAAATCCTGGAAAATATGGCATGCCAAAATCCATATTTTTCCCTTTCAAAAAATTGCTTAGCGTAAGACCTCTACCTTCATTCTTATTATTGACCACAAAAAAAAAATTGTATTTTTAGTTTTTCAAAGGGCATAATGATGTTGATATTGAAAAAGGAGCAGAGTCCTTCCATTTGCAAGATCACGAAAAATCAAAACTAACTAAAGGTATCGAATTAATAGATTTGCAGAAAAAATACGGCAAGAAGACTGTAGTTAAAAAATTAAAGATGGAAATCTACCAAGATCAAATTACGGTGCTGCTGGGTCATAACGGTGCCGGAAAATCTACTACAATGGGAATGATAACCGGTATGATCAAAAAAACAGCTGGCACAATCATTATCAACGGAAAAGAAGTACAATCCAGATCTGACATAACCGAATCACTCGGTCTCTGCCCGCAAGAGAACTTATTTTTTCCTACCTTGACTGTGGCAGAGCATTTGATGTTTTTTGCAATGGTAAAATCTCTTACCAGATTCTTGAAATTTTAAAATCCTAAAATATTTTTCCTATAGTTGAAAGGCAAAAGTTGTCAAGAATCTGAACACGAAATACAAGACCTTTTACCCAAATTACATCTTAGTGACAAAAAAGACTCTTTGGCTCACAAACTGTCTGGCGGTATGAAAAGAAAGCTTTGCCTTGGAATGGCAGTTGTTGGAGGATCAAAGGTGTGTCAAAATTTAGTAAAATAATCACAAAGTAATTTGAAATTTTTGTAGATTTTGATACTGGATGAACCATCGTCAGGAATGGATCCGCAATCTCGTAGAGAAATGTGGGATTTGCTACATAACTGGAGAAATGAAAAAACAATTCTAATCACCACACATTTTATGGAAGAAGCTGATGCGCTTGGCGACTGGATTGCTATTATGAACGAAGGAGAACTAAAATGCTATGGTACCCCAATGTATCTAAAGAAGCTATATGGTAAATAAAATTTGGCATAGTAAATGAATATTCTCTCTAAAATCAATTTAAATATATTTTAGAAACTGGTTCCAATTTGATTCTACTTATTAAAAAAGACAAAGATGTTACAGAGGCGGTTGAAAACCTTGAAAAAGTAATAAAGACCGAATTCAACTCAGCAAAATGCAAAGGTATCAACGGCCATGAGGTCCGATTCTTACTTCCTGAAGGCAACTACATTAAATTGTTTGAATTCTTGGAATCCAACAAGGACAAATATGGCATTGAAAATATTTCTTTCACTTGCACCACTCTTGAAGATGTGTTTTTGAGGTAAGAAAAATCTTGATAGGTATTTGAATTATGTTAATTTTTGGATGTTTTAGTCCCAAAGTGACTGAGCACGAGGAAGATGATGAATATGTTAACAGCGACTTGAGATCCATTGCAAGATCAAAAGGTGAGTGAAAATGTTTTGCTCCATTTTTGTTCTATATTAAGTAATTATTGTTTCAGAATCTGCCTTCTACCTGACCTTGAAAGCTTTACTTTTCAAGAGATACCAATTCATTTTCAGAAAATCCATGTTTTACATAATTCCAGTAAGTTATTCCTATAACACAAAACAATATTCTTATTAAAGCATCACCATTTTAGACTCTTGTGGCTTTTCTTTTTATCGGATTGTGCGTCTATATGGGTTCCCAAAAACAAGATTATACAGGTGATAGTGGACCTCCCTTGAAAATGTCTTTGAGCACTTACGGCAAAACAACAGTTTATTTAAATACTACTGGTGACTCTGAAATTGGCAAAATTTACGAGCGATTGGTTTCAGATCAGAATGGCAAGTTGAATTTTGCCAGTGATGTTTCTCGAAGTAAGTATTTAATAATATCATTTATATTATTTTTTACAAATAAACTGTTTGTTTTAGGTATTATCGCAGCAGGTACAGAGAATTTGCCCTATTACCATCAGCACATGATTGCAGCAGCTGAAATTTCTACAAGAGAGTCTAGAGGACAAAAAATAATCGAGGCTGTAGCCCTATTTAACAACTTTCCACTACACTCTGCACCAATTTCCTTCAACCTGCTAACCAATACTATTGCAAAATATACCTTGGGAGATCAGTACTCAATTTTAACCACAAACTACCCACTGGGTTTCAAGAACAAGGATAATGCTACAGACAATGTGGACGTTGTTGAAATTATTATCTTATGGCTAGCAGTGATGCCTTGGGGGTTCCTATTCTTTGTTGGCAGTTTCATCTATTTCCCCTACGTGGAAATGTCTACAAAGTTCACTCAACTTCAGTTCATGTGCGGAGTGAGACCTGCTGTTTATTGGCTGACTACTTTTGCTGCCGATTTTGTTATTTATTTGCTATTTGCACTCGTAATGTGTCTTATTTATACTTTATGCTGGACACCTTTCCGTGGAATTAAAGAATTTGGTAAGTTGTATTACAATAAAATTTTCTCAAGCTTATATTGGTTTCCATTTAGGTGCACTCTATTTAGTCCTAGCATTGTACGGCGCATGCGCAATACCCTACTCCTACTTATTTGCCAGATTGAAATCATTTGCCTCAGCTTACTCACATTTCATCACAATTGGATCATTTACGGGAAGTCTCTTAACGATTGGCGTAATGGCTTTACAAGAAGTTCCCGAAGGAGGTTATAAACAAGCGGGCAACATTCTAAATGTAATATTTTTGATAACTTGTCCCCAATACGGTCTTATTTATTGGGGCCTAAGGTTCTCACTCAAGGTCATTGAGAATTACAACTTTGATCACAGTGATGAGCTGCGTCGTCTTGTAATATGCTCTAGCGATCAAAGAAATCCTTGTTGCGATGGAATCGGGCCTGCTTGTGATGCTTGGAAGAGCTACAGGAATTCTGAAATTTATTATATGCTTTTATGTGCTGTGATTTATCTTCTTGTGAATATGATACTAGATAGTTATTTGAGAAAAAGAGTTATGAATTGGATTCGTAATATCTTCACCAAGCATTACAATAGGATACCAAATCCTCCAGACACTGCCGAAGAATTAGCTGACCACGGTACTTTACGAGTAAAAAAATTAAAGAAGTTTTATTCGGGCAAGCAAGTAGTCAAGGATGTGAGCTTGAATTTGAAGAAAGGACAATGCTTGGGTATTTTGGGAGTTAATGGAGCAGGCAAAACAACCACGTTCAAAATGTTAACCAGGGAAGAAGTTAAAGATAATGGGGATATCAAAATTAATGCTCATAGTGTTGAAAATGATGAGGTAACTTATAAACTATTTGAAGTATATTGAGGAATTTAATTTTCAATTTTTTGTAGTATTTGAAGAGGTTAGGGTATTGTCCACAGAACGACGCGTTGAACTATTCCTTAACGGGAAGGGATATTTTGAAAACCATGGCTATGTTACGAGGAATACAAGATGATCTGATAGTTGATCAATTTTTGGATTTATTCGGTAAGTGGACGTGTTTATTGATCTTTACGATTATAAATTACTTTCACTCAGAAGTGTAATAGCCACAGCGGGATTTCTACCGGCATCAAGTGTTTGGCATCCTTTCCGAGAGGTTTTCAAATACTAGATGTCCTACCAATAGACCCTAAAACTTGTTAGAATGAGTAATGGCAAGAGAAACCTTACAATCCTGGACAGGGGTCTGCAATAAGGAGAAATAATCCTTGGAGTGACGAACAGTCCAGTGATGACCTCTCAAACTAGAAGAAAACTCTTGCCTTTTTAAGGATAGTGTGACTTAGTTTGGAGGTAGGATAGGTTTAAGGGTCTGAGACGGAAAGGGTTGTTCAAGCCCGATATAACTACTTGTCATCCCAGATTTGCCTTGGAAAGATTTATATTCACTCCAGAACAGTGGTTCTAGAAGTTTTTTTTTTTTAAATACATTTAATCATTTAATAGGGGAGAGAGAAGTTCTGGGTTAAGGACGGAGAGGAATAAAACTTCCTTATTTACAAATTCGACCGTCTTTTCGACTTTTTAAGCTGGGTCCAAACTATGTAACAAAACATGTTGATAACAAAGTGCTACAACAAATTTGTTATACATACAACTTTGTTGTGTAACTTGTTATAATGTTTTATAACTTCCTTTCATCTTTACCGACATCTGATGGATAATATAACATAAAACATGCTATATAACCAGCAAAATATTGCAAAACACTGGGTTGTATACCTTTTTTTATTTAAAATTCTCTTACAAGTTATAAAACTTTGTTATTTAACATGTTTTGTTACATAGTTTGGACCTGGCTTTATTTAAGTAGGTGTTTATCAAGGCTCGTTATATAAAGCCGGTTCCAGACTATGTAACAAAACATGTTGATAACAAAGTGGTACCTACAACAAATTGTTTGTACAACTTTGTTGTGTAATTGTTATAATAAAGCCGAAGCATCCAGACTACATGACAAAAAACAAAACAAAATACTGCACATAATTTTTGCAGCATTTCAGCTGGTAGGGGGTGCTCAGTGCAAGAGAAATGTTTCAATAACATATTTTTAAGTGTAGACAAGTGGGGTCGTGTTTTATAACAAAGTTTTATTCCTTCAAATCAAATCAAAATATGCTTTAATGTTCACAATACATGGTATTCATTGACAAACCAACATCCCTACTAAATCTTACTACTAATTACTAATCGAAATTACTATCCAATTCAATTTAAAACTAGCCATATAAAATTAATAATGGCAAGGACAAAAACACGAAAATTTATACAATTTAAAATGTGTCCTGAAAGTACTCGAGCTAACAATATTTTTTTCACCGCGCTCTTGAACCTCCTGTCAGACTGTAACATACGAATGTCAAGTCGTATGTGATTGAATATTTTTTTGGAATCGATTACCACAGATTTCTGAACTAGGGTGGATTTAGGTATAGGGAGATTGATGTGGAAAGTTTGTCTTGTTTTGTAGCTTGAGTTGTTCTGACCATTGCCTATGCTGTGTCGATGCTTCCTGTACATCAAACAAGCCGTTTCTAAAAGAAAGATACAGGGGATGGTAAAGTGTGCTTTTTGATCTGAATAATGGACAACAAGAATCACGATAGCCCACCCCTGCGATTAAACGAATTGCTCTCTCTTGCAGAATAAATACAGATTGAAAAAAGGTTTGGTTGCAGTTTCTCCAGAAAGAGACTGCATATCTCAGATGAGACTCGATGAGAACAAAATATATACTCCTTGCAGAAGAGGCGTCTAGTTATCTGGAGACAATCCTCAGAGCGAAACATACCTTGGCAAATCCACGACAAATAGCAGAAACATGCTCACAAAAAGACAAAATGCTCTATCAATGTGCAACCCTAAAAATTTAGAGCACTCAGACTCAGAAATCACATGTCCCCCTCTCTCAACAGTACTAAGTGTACCCTCGAGTGTACCTTTAAAAGTAAGAATATTGATTTTCCCAATGTTAAAAGAAAGCAAGTTAGAGTTACACCACGGTTTCACCCTCTCAACGTCATCCTCAATAATTTCATTCATCCGACACGAATTCCTAGCATGCCACAGTATAGTGGTGTCATCAGCAAACAAAGTTAATTTACCATTAATATCGATTGAGGTTGGGTCGTTAATATACAACAAAAACAGAATTGGCCCCAAGACCGAGCCCTGGGGCACGCCACATGTTATTTTCTCGCTATTGAATAACGTGTTGTTCACACGAACCCCCTAAAACCGATTAGACAAATAAGAACTGAACCATTTGAGTGAGACATACCAGAAACCATAAAGCTCGAGCTTACGCAACAGTATCCTGTGACTCACACAATCGAAACCTTTTGATAAGTCGCAGAACACTGAAAATATTGCATCGTTGGTGCCAGCACTGTTCCGGAAATCCTACTGGTCTGGTGACAATATATTGTGCCTGTTCAAAAACGATAACATTCTTGACTTCACGAGTCTCTCGACAATCTTGGATAGAGTAGGCAATAGAGAAATTGGTCTTAAATTTCCCGGATCGTCCCAGTCACCACTTCTCTTATGGATTGGAATTATTAAAGCAGCTTTTAGGCTGTCGGGGACGAAAGGACGCATTAATAACGCTCGCCAATGCATCCAGTGCTCCATCAGGCAGGCTGAGGAAGATTTTTAACGACATATCCTGACCAGAAGCATTTTTGTTTTTGATCTCTCGAAAAACACTGCCCAACTCATGTGTGTGTTGGGGAAAAGAAAAAGGAATCGTGAACAAATGAGTTTTGCCTGTGAGCCAAGGGGTCCAGAGACTTTGAAATCGACGCGGAGAGCCTTTCTCCAACAGAGCAGTAAAACCTGTTAAATTCGTCAAACAAAGGGACCAGCTCCGACAGTTGATCTTTCTCCGGTACCCCTCAGTTCATTTATTATGGACCAACTCTCCCTTTGTTTGTTTGTTGCGTCTTCGATTCGACATCTATAGAATCGCTGCTTAGATGGCCTAATTAACCTTCGATACAAGCTTCTATAAGATCTAAAATGAGATATAAATGAGCTGCCCGGACTAGCAAACTCACGGATCTGGTGAAGACTTCGTAGATTTCGTGACGAGGTCCTCAGCTAGCTCCCTGCAAGGGAAAGCTACATTAAAGGCCTTAAGAAGGGAGAAATAAAAGGATACCAGAGGCTCGCCTCGAGTGATTACCTTATTCCAGGAAGGGTTACCAATCCGCTGGGCAAATACAGCGAAGCTTCTCTTTGAAAATATTCGACAATAATGTTTGATGCTTTTCTTTTTTTGGAATTGATCTATTACAAAAGTGCACAATATACCCTCATGATCGAAAAGGGCGGCATTAACCACATTACATGTAACACGGTCGCTATCAACACTTGAACAAACATAATCTATGGTGGAGCTAGAATATTGGGAAAATCTTGTTGGCTCATCAACATGCATTCTCAGACCAAACGACTGAAGTAAGTGATTCAGTCTGACAGTACCAGCATGATCGCTACTATCAAAATTTATGTTGAAATAGGGAAAGCACAACAGTAGGGTTCCGAGCCTTTCGAGAAAAGTACCTTCACTTGTCGACTGGAGTCCGTACAAACATATAACATATAAGCTTAAAATCTTACTCAAGACAACACAAAATGCAATCTCTGGATAGCCTTGGCTGTCAAGTAATAGAAACAATGCATCCATCTAGTTACGCAGTGACTGTGTATGTTAACCAGCATTACTGACAGCAGTCCGTCCCTTGTTGTTAAACTGCGGGTTCCATTAGGACTATTCATCATGTACAAGTGGGAATTCTTTGGTGCTTGGCAAAAAAAGGCTCAGATGGTGGAGCCGCTAAGTTAGTCTTTTAATCATGGGAAATTATGCCAAAAAAAAAAAAAAATTGGGTTGGGTTTTTCAGCCACACTAGCTAATTGTTGCAAGCATGAAGAGGTGAGTCCTCTTCCCGTCAGAGCATTTTCCCTTCCTAGACTAACTCATATATTTATCCGATACCTCCTCCAAGGGAGACGTTCTTTCAAATTGGCAGTTGATATCGAAAGTGTTATAGAGATATCTCTTTTAAACAGCGTCACTCACATTGAGTCAGTTGCCAATCGTTAGTAATTGCGGCTTTCTTTCTTGGCCCTGGGTCACAATTCGGCGCTCATCAAGACTGGAATTTAGATTTACACTTGAGTGTCCTGTGTGTCGAGTTGACCTATTTTTCCCTTAGAGTGATCTGGAGCAGTCTCAGTAATTTCCTCATTTTTTGATTTGCCCTTGAGCAAGAAGAGTTTGTAATTGGTTCTTTCCAGTTCCGAAATGTAAGCCTCATTATCTTCAAGTGTCTCGATGCTTATAAGCATTTTATTCTTCAACTCGTTCAATTTCACCAACTCAGCACTCATTTTGCTACTCTGATTGTTCAACTTTTCAATTTGGACCAATAGCCCCTTATTTTCCATATCCAAAAGTTTAATTTTGCTCTTGAGCGTAATTTTTTAGACCTGAAATAGCCTCTCACGCTCATTTTAGTGAATCTTCCCCACAGGGATCTATTTCAAAAAAGTGAACAAGGATTTTCAACATAAACCTTCAAAGCTTAGGCAATAAAGTACTTGAGTTCCAAGTTACTCTATCTGAGTTGCGTCCGGACATTGTAATTATCACAGAACACTGGTTTAAGGACGACACTATAAATTTGGTTAACCTGGATAACTATACGCTGTCTAGCTTCAGTAGTCGGAGTACTGCAAGAGGTGGTGGTACTGTCATATTCTTTCAAAATTCGTTTGCTCCTGTGAAGATGGTACCAACACGAGTTTCTCCAATGGAAAAGGACTTTGAGTTTTGTGTATCTGAATGTATCTTGAACAATTTATATAGCGTTGTTGTGTCTATTTACAGGCCACCCACTGGTAACGTGCAATTATTTTTAAAAAAATTGGCAGAATTATTACATGAGTTATATAAGCCTAAATATCAATTTTAGTTGGCGGTGATTATAATTTCAATTTTCAATGTCAGAATGATGAAAATGTTATATTTTTGCTTGGCTTATTCGAGACCTATGGCTTGGTTCCTCACGTCAATCAAAATACAAAAGTCACCCCTGATAATGCGTCTCAGTTGGGATAATTTTCTAACGTCAATATTACCTTTTACTTCTATAAAAGTGTGCATGTATCTGACTTTGTCTGACCATTATGGGCAGGTGCTAGATTTTGGGATGCCCAAGGTTGAGTCCCTGCCAAAGTACATTAAGAAAAAAACATTTAGCGATTAAAAAGTTATGTAGTTTATTTTTCTAATTATCTGTCAAATGAGGATTGGGATGAGGTGTATCAGTCAAATGGCGTCCAAGGAAAATACTCAGCATACTTCAATATTTTCAATTATCATTTCAATATTGCATTTCCGATGTCTTCCACAAAAGTCAAAAATAATAAACCATTTTGGATAAATTTTGAAATTCGAAAATACTCTAATAAGTACATCAAAGACCTATATGTCTGGTTTAAATGCACAAACTGTAGGGCTCATTATGACATTTACAAAAAGGAAAGAAAGAAATATAAGAAGTTTTTATCTGATTATCATGTCAATTATCACTGAAGGTAGATGGAATGTCAGTTGATGATTGTAACTCTTTGCTGATCATTTTGATCTGCCTTTTCATCCTCTGACTGAATACGTTATTGAAAATAATGGCAACTATCCATCAATTTTTCTGGAACCAGTTGACCCACAGAAGATTTTCAGCATTTTGATGTCGCTCCCTAATAAGTATTCTTCGGTTCTTGATGGAGTTCCTGTCTATGTGTTAAACTTTGTAGCTCTCTGTGTGTCTGAGCCTTTGTCTGATGCTCTTAAGTGTCTTTCTACTCAAGTATTTCCTGATATTCTTAAAAGTGCTGAAGTGATTTCAGTGTTTAAGAAAGGAAATAGTTAGGATCTGAGAAACTACCGTCCAGTATCAGTTCTGCCTGCTGACTCTAGAGTTTTCGAGAGGGGCATTTTTTCGAAAGTGATGAATCATCTGGTTAGACATAACATATTGAGCAAGCAAAAATTTGGATTTATTCCTGAAATGTCCACTGATATGGCAATTTTCCATGCAATAAAACATGTAACTGATCCACTGGATAAGAACTCTAAGGTTACAGGCCTCTACTTCGATTAGTCTAAGGCATTCGATACAGTTGACCATCACTGATGCTGTGTATACTGAACCATTATGGTGTTAAGAGGTACTGCAGCGAATCTGCTGAAGTCTTATTTGTTGGGCAGAAGATCGGCTGTTTGGGAAGAACCTGAGTTTGAACACCAACAAAACAGGTTTAATTGTTTTTTCCAAGACTCAGAATAACTTGGAGTCTCTTCTTGTTCGAATGAATGGAAGGACTGTTCTGCTCACTGATCACATAAAGTTTCTGGGACTCCATATCGACCCTAATCTGAATTGGGGAGTTCATATTGATTCGCTTCAGTTGAGGTTGAGTAGGTTGTGTGGTCTCCTGAGACTGGTCATTTAACCCGAGTTGGTTTGGCTATTCTACATTGGTCAAATCCAATCAATTATCAGTTATGGAATATGCTTTAGGAGCGCATCAGAGGGGGCACCGCTCGTTTTCAGACTTCAGAAGCGGATCTTGAGATGTATCCTGGGCCTACATCCAAGAGCCTCTTGTGAACATTTTTTTACTGAGTTGGGGGTGCTGACAGTTCCATCACTGTACTTTGCATCTTGGGTGTTGTTTGTGAAGCGGAATATTCACATGTTTCCTACCAATCAGGCATATTATGGAGTTGATATGGTTATGACGACCAGAAACAGGGGTGACTTGAATATTCCTCTCCATTGCTCAACATTTTTTGAGAGACGCCCTTACTTCATAGGCATTAAGGCTGATAGAATGTTGCCAGATAACATAAAAGCAATTGAAAATGTGGATAGTTTTAAGCAATCAGTCTACCAGTGGTTGCACTTCAAATGATTTTACTGTTTTAAATTTACATTTTAGTATTGTGTATCAAAAATCCTCTATTTATTCTTATGTATTTTATTTTATTTTAGCACTGTGCCAACAAATTGTATATTATTTTTTAGTTATACCCTAAAACATATGATTGTCTGTATCGATAACAGCTGGTTGGATCAGCCTTGTGACGTTGCTTGTATTGTTTTTATACAATTTTTGTTGGCAATGAGGAATATTATTATTAATATTATTACATATTATTATTATTATTATTATTATTATTATTATTATTATTATTATTATTATATATTTTTCCTTTGAAAATTAACAAATTCTTTGTTCAAGCTCATTCATTCCTGTTAGTAATTGTAAGCTTCATCTTCGACGCCAGTGGTTCTTTGGTTTAACCTGGCAATATACTGGTCAAAGCCTTCAAGCTTAAGCTCATTTACATGCTCTTTGAGGCTCTCAACCTCCAATGTGTGCTCACTTTCCAGTTTCACAACTCGCACATCCCTTTCAGAAAGTTCAATCTTCGCGCTCTCAAGGAGTTGAGTTATCAATTTTAGATCAGACTTGCTTTCATTTTTGGTTTTACAGTCTGGGCAGTAGAGCAAAAGAGTTCGTTGTGACAGAGAAATAGCATGAGCTTCTGTAGTATTAATCCCAACACATTGCCTACCGATATTCCTTGATCAGGAATCGCAATTTGAACCAAAGAGTTCATCGTCATTTGGTTGTGCCCTAAGCACACATTCAGCCTGACACTTGAAACATTCCGACGACGACATAGTAAACCTTAGCAACAATTCCAATTCATTCAGTTATATAGGTACCTGCCTTATTTGCTTTGTTCCCCGTTCCCCTATACAAAATATTTCCACCTAATTTTTACTCAAGCAACACACCAGCGATGCCAATGAAGACCTTTGATCTTTACCAACATCTGATGGATAACATAGAACATGCTTTAGTTATAACCAGCAAAATGTACAACACTGTGTTGTATAACTTTTTTATTCAAAATTCTCTAACTAGTTATAAAACTTTGTTATATAACATGTTTTGTTACATAGTCTGGACCCGGCTTAACAGAAGAAATTTCCGTGATACACAATAGGACAAATGCCACAATAATCTTAAGCCACATTTAAAATGAGAAAAATACGACAATTTGAATTGAAACCAACCCATACAGCTTTGGAAGCCACTATATTTTCACTCATCATTTAACCTAATTTTGTTTTACTAAGGTCTGAAAAAAATCGCCGACATCAAATGTGAACATTACAGCGGCGGTAACAAGCGCAGACTGAGCTTTGCAGTTGCCGTGATCGGTTTCCCAGATTTCATTTTGCTGGATGAACCAACCAACGGCGTCGACCCATTATCCAGGCGGAAGTTTTGGTCTCTGATTAAAAAAATCCGAGACATGAAACAAAACTCGTTTATTTTGACATCACACAGTATGGCCGAATGTGAGGCTGTATGCAACGAGTACGTATTTGTATTTTTAAATAAAAAATTGTGTAATGATAAATTCAATTTTTAGCTTAAAAATTATGAAAGAAGGAACTATAAAGAAGGAAGGTCCAATAGCTCAACTAAAGAATGAAGTATGCGGCTTTAATGTGATGCTAAAGCTCAAACAAGGTAATGATGCAGGCTATGATGACGTAGATGGAGGACCAGGCAGACCACAAATCACAACCATTACTGAGCTGAAGGATCATCTTCAGGAGAAATTTCCAACTGGAAAAATCAGAGACGAGCACTCAGTAAGTACTTGATCCAACAAGATTAGGCAGACTTTAGTAATAATTTTTTAGGGCATGATTCATTATTATATAGAATCTAAAGAAAAAAGATGGTCGCAACTTTTTGGCCTGTTTGAAGAACTAAAGCTGAAATCCACATTGATTGAAGATTATGCTATCAGTGAAGCTTCTTTGGAGGATGTATTTTTGAATGTCGCGAGAAACGACGATGATAATGATGAGGAGGGTGAGGATTTAGTAGGGGAAATGGCCTTACTACCATTGAGGCAGGACGATAAAAATTTAGGGAAAAATGCGCCCCCACGTACCGATTGTTTTGTATAGTAGGGGCGAGCCTACAAATGGCAGTGATTCGATTTTGCAAAATAAAATCATGTTCGGGCAGGACAAAAAGTCAATCCTCCTCTTTGCATGTTGGGTATAAATTATTTGAAATATCATAAATATAGTAATTTTGTTCGGAAAGGTAATAAAGTTCTTATTTTGATTTATTTTAAGTATTTGTAGCTGATGTGCATAGAGGGGGATTGAATTCTTTGTCCTGCATTGAATAGATATGCAGAATCTCGAAAGTAAGCCAAAGAAAAGTTTAGTAAAACTAACATCTGCTTGAGTAATAGCAATTGAAATATGTTTTTCTGTGAAACAGGAGAGGAAGAATAGAGTTATTCCTTGTTTGCATCAAAAATGGCCAGAGTGTCAGTGTAATTAGCAAATTTTTTGGAATAACATCAGAGGGATGTATAATTTCTAGACATACATTTGAAAATTAATCGTTCACGGAGCAAGAGCAATAATTTATTTATAATTTTGTAGGGATTTTCTTTAAGTTTCATTTTCAAATCTATGTTGCTTTTTTTTTTAAAGTAAATTTACTTTAAATATTGCTTCTTACACCCAGAGAAAAAATTCTGTAGAGCTGTTTTGCAAAATCGATTCATTGTTTTGTAAGTTTATATATTTAGAGCACTTCATGCGTTCCTTGTATGATTCCAGCAAAATGTGTAGCTTACGAAGTTTATGCACAATCAAGCATATTAACTTGGTTCAGTTTTGTGTGTACAAGAATGATAATTCTCAGGAAACATCAAAATTATTGTGATATTTTGAGACATTCTGATTTTTATCAGGTCTTGTTAAGTGTTTTTATAATTTTTTCTAGAAAAACTGTGAAAAGTGAGAGAAATCCTCCAAGATTGTGTTATATATGTTTGCTTTTACCCTGGCCCTATAAAAAATCACAGACACTCCGGGAAATAAAATTTTCAGTGCGGTGCATCGATTTATAGGGTGTGAAAAATGAGTTAATTTTTACAATTTATATGATAATTTTGATTAGAAATGTTAAATTTACTACTGTTGGTGATAAATATTTGAATCTGTGATACATTTTGAAGGTTAATAAACTTATCATAATGTCTAAAATTTCAAGGCTTGTATAAGTATTATTTTGTCAGTTACTTTATACAAAAAAAAAAATTGACAGTATATGTTGAATTTGTGTATAAAAGCCAAACTTTTGGTAATTACTAATTAGAGGTAAGTATACTTATGGCAGCTAAATAAAAATGCATAAGATGTTTCGAAAAAGTTATATGCCCGTATTACATCTGTGTATTTTTCCACGTATTTATTCATGTAGTTCAGGGTGCCAACATTATTTTGTTTTTCATAATGCTGATTTATGTTGCGTTTGAAGTTTTTTGGTTGTCACCCTGAACTCCATGAATAAATACACAGATGTAATACAGGCATTACTCAAGTAAATTTTCAATCACTACTGCAAGCTTTTTGCTTATACATACTTGGGAAAATCAAGTTATTTTCAATTGTCAGTATAGCTCTAAAATAAGATATTTAGGTGCACTTAATGGCAAAGCACTTTAATCAAATGCTAATATTAACAATAATTTCACAAAAATCCTCTATTTTGTCTACAAATGTTTTTTTCAATTTTAGTCCAAGTCGAATTCTAGCAAAATGTGGATAGCCATACAATTTTTATTCAAAATAGAAGGAAAATTCACGTCCTGAATGGAAAAGTCTTGTTTTGTTAACATCTATAAATAAATATCTAAGTTGTATTGGTGTATTTTCAATTATTGGGAATCAATTAATAAAGGCATTAATTTACTTAATGTATTGTGTAACATATTTTTATAGGTATTTCACATAACAATAAAATATAAATAAAGTGTTTTGATATAATGTGTATTGGTTTTATTTACGAATTATTAAGGATATGTTTTAAAGAACGAAGTGAAACCATAGAGAGTGAGACCCTATCTATTGATTTTTGTAACTAACTAAAACGACTGGTAAACTAACTATAACGGCAATTATCTCCCTGCTTTAAAGCTCGTACACACTCGTAGGTGTCTTCCAATGATGTGTTCACTGTACAGCAATACACACTTCACCCCTAATAAGTTAATAGTTCAACAAATTTAAAAAAAATAAATATATAACTATCTACTAGCTAACACAAAAAAAAACTAAAAACTAAAGATCTAATTTAATTGGTGGTCTTACTATCAGAAGAAATTCTAAATTGAGTTGGAGTTGTTAAGGGCATTGATGAATTATTAGGACCAGACTCAAGTTCGGTGTTAAGCTATTTCTATTTTTATTTAAACTTATACCTACCTGGTAGTGCCAAAGAATGTGGTAGGTACCTATACCGGGTGACAATGAAACTACTACCCACGGCGGCATTTCTTAACGGCTCGAGATAGAAATATGCAACTCGGTTTGTTGATAGGGTTGAAAATTGTGAACTTCGGTCGTGTTTTGAATAGCATGGGACTTGGGACTCAATAGTGATAAAAACAGTGAAAAAGAAGCAGTAAAACCAGGTATCTCTAATCAAGGCAGAAGTACTTCGTTTGATTCTTCGAATATCAGCCAAGATGAAATTAATAAAATTATTGGTATCGATAAAGGAATGTTGAAGGCTCAGCAACAAAAAAAGGGATTAGGTATAATATAAATCCTCAGAGGTATAAATCCAATAGATAATTTATGCAAAGAGAGTCTTCGGACGGACAATTTTTAGGCCTCGAAATTCTATGGTAGGGATTCCACCAAAATCATAGGAAAACAGTGAAATTGATAATGAAGTGTTAGCGAATGAATCTATATTCTTGGATCACATGAATTCTCAGAAAAGACCTCGCCCTAGTTCAAGCCCCTCTATCCTAGATAGAAACATAGTTCATAGTTCCCAGGAATCTGATGAAAGAGTACACTCTACTACAGCTAAATCAACAGAAACAATGCTAAATGCAATTCCAGATTCGCTCGAAAGCATACAAAATTAAGTGAACTGGACGCGCAGATATTCAGGTCTGCCCTGTTTGTGATTCACAATCATGTTACGATGTTAGCGTTTGGACAAACAGAAAAATTTAATTTAGATTTGAACTATCGCATTCAACAATTAACTAATGCAACAACAGAATCGCCCTTGAGCTTAGTACAAAACTGGCCTCATGAGCCCCAGTTATATCACACGCCAAACCTTCTTACAGCAATGTACTTGTGATGATCCAGAAATTTGACCCGATAATTACAAAGTCTTTACTGTGAAAATTAAATTTTATTAAATAATCAAAATTTAATTCCGGTATTTTTAAATCTGTATCGATAAATTAAAAATAAAACAAATTAACGCTAACGTATTGCATCCAGTCATCAAGTTACCCATTGTTAGCAGTCCAGTCTGTCCGTTTTCACGAAAAGTTTCTTTTACGGCGTATGGCCTCGGGTATAATTTAACTTAGAAAATTTACGGAAAATCGTAAAAGTAATAACATTTGAAATTCGTTCAATAATTTATGTGCGTGCTAGCGAAATATTTTGAGTAATTAATTAAGTAATTTTACGTGTGTTTTATGGACAAAATGTGAGTACTCTATAGTGACAAGATTTATTTTTGATGAACATGACTTTGTGTGAATTTTACTAGAAAAACTTTTGACTTTAATCACGGTGGAACTTTATTACAATAAAATTAATAACTTGAGTGTTTTATAAAGGAAACATTATCGCATAACTTTAATTACCTTCAGATATATTGACATTTAAATGTGCAAAGAAAATATGAAGAGTACTTATAATGCATTTAACAATAGGTATACAATTTTGAGTTGGAATTATGAATTAAACAGTTGAATTTATTAGCTAGGCATAGGAATCCGAAAATAGAATTTGTTCTGATAAACTATTAATTGCAATAGGAAATTTTGAAAAGAAACTTGATGACATAAAATAGAATTGTTTTCTTAAAATATTGGAAACTTGTTAAATAGCAACTCCAAGTATATAAACACCATCAATATACCTCTCGCCATTTACCATCTAACTAATTTATATAGAGTAAGTACTTGGGGCGTTTTGCTACATTGGTGTCAGTTGTGTAGGGTTGTCTGTTATTTGTACATTGAGAGCAACTCGGAGGTTATTTTAATTGTATTGTGAAAGCATCGGTAGGGTTAATAATAATTTTCGAATTGAGAGAAACTGTAATTTTATTAGTTAAATTTGAGTTGACATTAAACAAGCGACGTTAAAAATGTCCAACCCTCCTAGCCCCGTACCACAATTCAACACCACCATGCCTAACCTTTTTATAGGATTAGATTCCATACCTACCTATGATGGAACTACTAGTGCTGAAGAATTTTCAAATGTTCTAGAAGAAACCAGTATTTTAGCTAACTGGTCAGACACCCAGAAGGTTTCCATAGCTCGACTAAAGCTTAGACTTCGACAATTTATCGAAGCCGAGCCAACCCTCAAAACCACTACAAGCTGGGCTCTAATAAAGGACAGTCTAAAAACTCAGTTTGGCAGGCATTATGTGAAGGGGACCGCTATGAAGCAGTTCCTTGAATGCAAGCAACGAACAGGTGAAGCTTGTAGACAATACCTTACTAGATTGAAGGTATTGGGGCACCGGACCGCTACACTCACCGGAAATCCAGCAACAGATAAATTGTTGGAAGGGAAATTACTCGGAGACATTGCTACCCAATTTACCCTAGGATTGTTGATGCCGATTAAACAACGTGTACTCTCAGGAAATCCAGCAACCTTGGACGAAGCATTAGAAATAGCTGAGAGGGAAGAATCGATCGAAAATTTTCTGAGGCCACACAGTCGCGAATGCCGCGGAATTATGAATAAAAAGAAGACAGCAGGCCCAAGCCGTCAGGACCGTGGGAACCGAGAAACGCCACAAGCTAGAAAAATGGTGTGCTACAATTGCAACCACGAAGGTCACGTGAGACCAAATTGTCAGAAACTAAGGGACATGAGCAGACAACGTAACAGAGGTACGCTTGTTTGTTTCAGATGCCACAAGGAAGGGCATTTTGCTAAAAATTGCCGCACGAAAGTCAGCACTTTTACCCAGCAATCGGGGAATAGGCAGAATTTAAACTTGAACGCAGCCCCCTATCAACCCCGAGACGTGGCTGCCAACGAGGCAAGTTGGGATTAAATGAAGAAAAATGGGTAGGGATATATACATGCTAGTAAGGATTAGGGTTAATGATAAGTCGTACCTAAATAGATTCTGGAGCTGTAGTATCCCTAGTTAAGCCCGAGATTGCCAAGGGGTTCAAGAAAGAAAAATGTGATGTAAATTTGGTGGATATACAGGAAAATAAAATTCCTGTAAGAGGTATGGCAAATATACCTGTGATGTTCGAAGGAGACATCGTTGTGAGACACAATTTTATTGTGGTGAATACAGATTCGTTAAGGGCAGATTTACTATTGGGAATAGATTTTCTGCGCCAATATGGTATTAAAGTAGATTGGCAGTACAACTGTATGTATGCTTTTGAGAAGCAAATCCAAATGTATGATGAAAATATTGATGCTGAGTATGCGATGCAGAAAGGAGAAAAAGAGTGGATGAACAAAGTTAGAAACTTGGAAATGGAGCTAGACGAACTGAAAAATTATGTGAAAAATTTGGAGAAGAATGGAAATGGTGTTAAAGTGAGAGATGATCTAAGAAGAGAAGATTTTCCGTTACTACCAATAACGGAAGATCGTAGTCCACCTGCGATTGGTAGTCGTTCAGGAGCTACAGGCGCCCATCAGCCCAAAACTTTTCGAAAGGAAGCTACGAGGTCATCAAGGAACCCGGCCAGTTCCAGTAAATTCCATAGATCCATTCCACTTCGACAGGATGAAGTTATTAGAGGTCAAGTGAAGGACGAGACTTTGTTGTTACCATTAGAAAAAAACTTTAATGAAGGTCCAGTGAAGGACGAGATTTTGTTGTTTCCATTAGATAAAAACTCTAATGAAGGTCCAATGAGGGACGAGATTTTGTTGGATGAAGGTTTTCCGGCGTCTCTGGGAAAGAAGGTTATTAAACCGCCGATGATTGATGAAGTGTGCCATATGGAACCCTACGCGGATCTTCAAAGGCTAAGGGTCAACACATTAAACAAATTAAAACAATATGATGAAGTTTCGACAGGCTGGCCAGTAGCACCAGTTTTGGAGAGGAAGGACAGTGAACTTCCAGGAAAATTCCGAAGGAATTTTGAGGGTCCATTAGAAAGGAATTCTAATGAAGGTCCAGTGAAGGACGTTAAATTCAGAAACCAAGATGGTTTTCTGGTGACTCTGAGAGAGGAGAGGATAATACCACCGATGAGTCAAGTAGTGTGTCAAGCAACTCTACGCACAGCTTCAAGGGTTAAGGCTCAGCACATAGTTATCGAACAATGTGAGGAAGCTCTGGCAGGATTGCTAGTGGCACGTGTTTTGTGTAAGAAGGACAGTGTAGTCCCAGTAAGGTTATTCAATATAACAGAGAAAGAATTAACTCTAAGAAGTAGATCTGTAATCGGAAGAGCATACGAAGCGGAAATTGAGCAAGCCAAGAAGAAGAAAGAAATCCTGCAATTAAGGAGTGTTGACCAGAAGGGAGTCAAAGAACGAAGAATTATTACAAAAGATGTGCAGCCAATGATAAATAAGAGACCTTATACAGTACCGTACCATCGACAAGAGGTTATGAAGAAAAGATGCGAGAAGCACAATAGAAAAAGGATGAAGAAAGAATTCCAAGTCGGGGATTTAGTTTATGTGAAGAATCCAGTTTTACCAGGGAGGAATTTAGCACCAAAATTCCGTTGTAACTGGTCAGGACCGAGTCGAATTACTCAACAGCTAGGACCGGTTACCTTTAAAATAAAGGAGTTGCATGGAAAGAAAGAGCAGATTTTGCATGCTGAAAGGCTCAAACCATGTAAAGGGTTGGAGGATAGAATGATAAATCCTACACCAGATCACGGAGATAGTGAATCCGACGAAGAGGGGGACAATGAGGTTCTACCCAGAGGAGAAGATATTATAGAATTTCCACTAATCTATAGGGAAATGACAAGAGACGAGAATGAGGAAATCGTCGATCAAAATGGAAATGATGGCGTCAATGATGAAATAAGGGCGCAAGAAGAAGATGAATTTTTAGCACAGGGACAAGAATTACCTGTCAGGCATAGAGAAATGAAAGAAAATATAATTCTAGAAAATGAGGAAAATTCCGAAGATGAAGAGGAAGAAGAAGAGGTCGAGGAACACGAACCGGGAGTACGAAGAAGTACGAGGACACGGGACATAAAATGGCCCGCTAGATTTAAGGATTATGTAATGAAAAAGCTGTAAAATGTAGAAAAAAATCGGAGTATATCTAGTCTATATACTATCTAACTAGGAATTGAGAAAAATGTAAAATGCAAAAGGAAGGATGTTAGCTATAAAATTTATGAATAAGAAGAATAGAGTCGAATGTAAGGACTCATTGATTTAAAGGCGTAATTTAGGTGATTAGGGAAATAAATGTATAAAAATTGTTTAGACACTAGAAACACGCCATTAGAAAATAACAGGTACCAAGAGAACGACGAACCCGTTCCGCCACTACGTATCCATGTCGAAATGGAAGGTTTGGACAGTGTTGTCCTAGTAATGAAACTCAGACGAGCGAGTAGGAGCAATCACGAAGACCATAGTAGCAGTAGCCAACCACAACCAGTAACCACGAGGGAACTGTTGTGTAAAAGTCAAAAGTCATAAAGGGTGTAAGTGTAACTAGCAAACTAGCGAGACCACCCTTGAGCAGCATCAGCATCCAGATCGTAGCTATCCTAGCTATGATACCTACTACTGTGAAATTGACAGCCACACTACAGGCCACCAACCCATGAGTCGTAGTGGAAGGCCACTCAATATAGGCCTAATGAGTAACCAGCGCTTTAAGTAAACTTTGCTACAAGCAAGGGTAATTATCTTGTAAGATTGAAATTTGTTTTGTGTTGTTTTAGCATCAACAATTTTGAAGGAAAATATTATATGGAAATTGTATTAATGAAGAAAATTAAGAAAAATTTTTGATGCCAGGATAAAACCTAGTGTTGAGTAAAGATTTTTAATTAATCTTTAATAATTATTATTGTAAATGAAGTCGCGAAATTACACAGGAAAAGTTAATTTCGTGTTACTTTTGTTGTTTTAGTAAAATTTTGAAATTATAACATATTTTTGAGAAATGTGAAATTTAGGATTGGAAAAGCACGTACATAATTAGGTTGAACGAACTGATAAATACTCGGATAATATTATCGTGAAATTTTTAAAATTGAGAAAAGTGAACCATAAATCACAGAGGGTTCACCGACCCAACCTTATTTCACGAGGCAGGCCCTAATTTATGGTGAAATTCGATACATTAAGGGGACAGTTGAATAAGAGTTGACCGAAATTATCTTATTCAATATAATTTCGGTTTTAAAGGGCGGAGGGATGTGATGATCCAGAAATTTGACCCGATAATTACAAAGTCTTTACTGTGAAAATTAAATTTTATCAAATAATCAAAATTTAATTCCTGTAGTTTTAAATCTGTATCGATATATTAAAAATAAAACAAATTAACGCTAACGTATTGCATCCAGTCATCATCTAAATTAAATTCTTAAAAATAATAAAAACGAGGACAAAGTGATGACATCTCTAAAACCCGATCAATGAACTTTTGTTAGCCAAGGCCTTTCGGTGTACCAAAAATTGTGTCGAATGAATTATGGCATTCTTGAACCCAAACGTTTTGACCTCAATAAATCAGATTATTGCGACATAATTAATTGATTTCAGGCTAAAAATGATATAAAATTCCAAGGAAATAGCATCATCTTAATTGTCATGGACAAAGAGATTTGGGAGCGTTGATTTTATATAAATACCGCATTTGAGTTGCCGGTGGGACAGTTGCCAGTTATCCGTTGAAGTTACCCATTGTTAGCAATCCAGTCTGTCCGTTTTCGCGAAAAGTTTCTTTTACGGCGTATGGCCTCGGGTATAATTTAACATAGAAAATTTACGGAAAAACGTAAAAGTAATAACATTTGAAATTCGTTCAATAATTTATGTGCGTGCTAGCTAAATATTTTGAGTAATTAATTAAGTTATTTTACGTGTGTTTTATGGACAAAATGTAAGTACTCTATAGATTTATTTTTGATGAACATGACTTTGTGTGAATTTTACTAGAAAAACTTTTGACTTTAATCACGGTGGAACTTTATTACAATCAAATTAATAACTTGAGTGTTTTATAAAGGAAACATTATCGCATAACTTTAATTACCTTCAGATATAATGACATTTAAATGTGCAAAGAAAATATGAAGAGTACTTATAATGCATTTAACAATATACAATTTTGAGTTGGAATTATGAATTAAACAGTTGAATTTATTAGCTAGGCATACGAATCCGAAAATAGAATTTGTTCTGATAAACTATTAACTGCAATAGAAAATTTTGAAAAGAAACTTGATGTCATAAAATAGAATTGTTTTCTTAAAATATTGGAAACTTGTTAAAAGGAAACTTATATTAGAATTTGTTCTGATTAAATAAACTAATTAAAAGGAAATAGGATGTTTCGAAAAGAAACTTGTTCATGAAATAGAATTGTCTTAAAATATTGGAAAGTTGTTAAAAGGAAACTTATAATAGAATTTGTTCTGATTAAATAAACTATGAAAGGGAATAGAAATTTTTGAAAAGAATCTTGATTTCATGAAATAGAATTGTCTTAAAATATGGGAAAGTTGTTAAAAGAATTTATTGTTCATGAAATGAATTTTGAATTAGGAGTTTTATGTTTCAAGTAGAAGTCATTGTAAGATTTTATGAGAATAAATTAGTTGATAAACAAATGAGTAATTATTTTGGGTTTTCATAAGTAAAGGACTTAGAGATTTTAAAGAATTATTTGATTAGGTAAAGGATAGTTATTAGGAATGATTCGGATGTAGTGAAATGAGTTAAATTATAATTTATGAGAAATAGTATGAATAGGGCGTTTCTTATTTAGTAGGGATATTTCAGTGGTCCGTACAAATAACCATCTAGAACGGATGTGAAGTATTGATTTTATAGACATAAAGAAGGATGTAAAGTGTTGGCTGATTTTTTGGGTTTTATGTAAAATAAAATATAATTTAGTACACCTCATTAGTTTGTTTCTCTCTCTTGCAAATAGACCCTCTTCCACAGATTTTAGATAGCAACTCCAAGTATATAAACACCATCAATATACCGCTCGCCATTTACCATCTAACTAATTTATATAGAGTACTTGGGGCGTTTTGCTACATACTGAGATATGCACCTGCTAGCAATAATCCTCTGGATCTTCAACAGATACAACAAACTTTAAAACTCAACTGCCTATTTGGATATGTTGCAAAGTATTGCGCAGACACCGAACGTTGTCACAAGTGTGGAGATCCCCATGGATCCCAAGAATGTAGTTCTACTAAATATGATTCTCCCAATTGCAAAAGATCTAAGTTAGAAGAAAAAAATCATTCAGCTCGTGATCCCAATTGTCCAATTTATGTACAACGAATCCAGAGGCTACAAAACTATAACAATTACACCAGTTCCTGAGTCTTTTTTTATAAGGGATAACAACATTGATATGGGTACGACAGTGGCCAAGACGGCGAGAAAGTGAATGTGAGTGTGAATAACGATACAGGAACTGAGTTAGAATTTAGTAGTTTACCAAAATGTACCAGGCCTGAACAGCAAGACCAAGGATTTTTATCGTGCAGTACAATTGACTGAGAACGAGTACGACCTCAACACCCTAACAGAAACCTGCCGTGAAGTTTTTCCAGATAATTTTGTTGTTTTCAAGAATCGAAACAGATGTGAGAATGAGCGTGGTGGAGGTGTATTAGTGGCAGTAAAGGGAACCTATAAATGCCTGTTGTTAAAACTATATAGATTATAAGTGTCCTGACATAGATATGGTACCGTAGGTGTAAAACTGTAAATGATCATTCACATATATACGTTTTTGTAGTCTATATATCACCTAGATGCTCTATGAGTTCTAGAGACGATTTTTTCTCATATCTGGAGAGCCTTGAATACTTGTATGAAGGTACCTAGTTTTGTTATTGTTGGTGACTTTAATATCACAAGGTTAGGAGACTTTTTATTCAGCAAACAGTAAAGACCCAAATGTAGAAATGTTACTTAATACTGTAGACTTCCTCAATTGTCAACAGGCAAACAGAGAATTTTCGATCATAACAACCATATATTGGATATATCATATTGACAACGTTTCATTGCTTTGTAACTAGAAGCTCTTTTACTTTTGTTAATGTGGACCCTCACCAGCCGCCTTTGAGAATAGATGTAAAAATAAATAATGCCAAGCAAAAGTCTCTAATAGTACCGTAAATGATCGTTATAACTTCCGGAAAACTGATTACTATGCAATGTATTGCTGAAGTTACCCATGGGGATATGTGATGCTGTGAAGGAGCTTAAAACTAACAGAGCAGTTGGGCCGGACAACATTCCAACTTACATTTTTAACCTTTTAGCTGCTCTAAACGTATATATACGCGAATCCAATAACTGCTTCAGACGTATATAAACGCAGCACATTTTAATGTGTGCAAAGTAATACTTATAGAGTCTTAGTCAATATTATATTTTCAACATCAAAAATTTAGACTGTCAGCCATATTTTGTAAAAGAAACAATTTATCTCTCGACTGCTCCAGGCGTATAAATACGCCGAGGATTCCACACCGTATTAGGTTTTTTTGGCTCTAGAGGGAGAGGGTCAGCGCCGGCATCGTTGACGAATTCACGAGGTTGACCGCAGTACGCATTCAGCAATTACACTGTTTGTTTGTAGCTCTTTTTGGTATTAGTGTATGCTAGGGAACCACGCTGCTCCAGACGTATAAAAACGCAGCGTCTGAATTTGAGCGCACATGGGAGAGGACCAAAAACTCAGACTTAGCAGTGAAAGGGTTAAGGGCATGATAGAATTTCTGGCTGAACCCTAGAGATATATTTAACCTTTCACTTAGAAGTACAATACATTTCCGCAGCAATGAAAAGAAACCAAAATATGTCCAGTTTTTAAGAATGGCGATAAATCAATTATAAAAAATTATAGACCTGTCTCTCTGCTGTCCTGCCCAGCTAAAATATTTGAAAAAGTTATACAGGGTGTTTCAGAAAGCGTGCTACAAACTTCAAGGGCATATACCTAGTATCCATGAAAATAATTAAAAAAGTTCCTATGGATATAGGTCCGGAAACGCTTTGTTTCCAAGATACAGGGTTTCACGTTTTTCAAAAAAAATAGTTTTTTATTAATAGCCCAGAAGAGCTCTAGCCGATTCCAATGAAATTTTCACGTTTTATTTCACCCATTATCAGACATCTACTGGACGAATTAGATTTGATCCAGAATTCCCAGGGGCGTACCCAGCGACCAAGTCGGTTATTTTTGTGCAGAAAAAAATATCATTCTGTAGTTTTTTTACGATTTTTATTGATTATTCAGATAGACACACTAAAAATACAACATTTTTGTCTCTTAAATTTTTCAATTATCTCGGTTCGTTTTCGAAGAAAAATTACAATACCATACCTCGGCATGTCTCTGAACTCCATAAGAAAAAATAAAAATGCTTAGGAATTGATTAAAAATTTATCGGAATTTATGAAAAAACAAAAAACCTCAAATGGAATTTATGTCCTTATCACTCAATGAATGGGTGATGTACCTTAACTCCTATGAATTTTTATCTTTCCTTATGGAGTCCAGACACGTGCCGAGGTATGGTATTGTAATTTTTCCGCGAGAACGAAGCGAGATAATTGAAAAATTTAAGAGACAAAAATGTTATATTTTTAGTGTGTCTATCTGAATAATCAATAAAAATCGTACAAAAACTACAGAGTGATATTTTCTCCTGTACAAAAACAACCGACTTAGTCGCTGGGTACGCCCCTGGGAATTCTGGATCAAATCTAATTGGTCCAGTAGACGTCTGATAATGGTTGAAATAAACCGTAAAAATTTCATTGAAATCGGCTAAAGCTCTTTTGGGCTATTATTAAAAAAAAATCACCCTGTATCTTGGAAACAAAGCGTTTCCGGACCTATATCCATAGGAACTTTGTTAATTATTTTCATGAATACTATCTACCCCTGAAGTTTGTAACACCCTCTCTGAAACACCCTGTATACAAGTATGTTTGTAGCTATGCACTGCGAAGTATTAGCGTTTGTCAGCATGGATCCCAAAAAAAAAATCAACAGCCACTAATTTGTGTAATATGACACATGACACAATAATATATAGCTGAAAGCCTTGATAAGAATTTCCAAGTGGATGTAATTTACACAGATTTTGATAAGTGAGGAATTGAGTTTCCATGGTAGCATGGTAGCATTCTTCAAGTCTTATTTTAGAAGAAAGGTACCAGAGGGTTGTTATAAAGGGATACTGTTCTGACTACCGGTATGAAGTTGGTGGCAAAAGATAGTAGCCAAATTTTCCGAAGATACCCGAACGCCCAGTGGCGTCGGGTCATATTTTAATCAACAGAAATTGTATTTTACCTCAGTAGAATGGAAGGTAAGGCGTCATTCCACCGAGGGAATCATTCTTCCCCCACCACATACCCCCCACACTCCTAACCCCACCACCAATCCCACTTCTAACCCTACCAAATACCCCGCTCCACCTTTTTCTTCCTCCTTCGACTAGTAGGCTAGTCAAAATAGGTGGTTGGAGTAGAAAAAATTAGTAACAAAGTGATCTCTGCGGAAATGAGTAGTCAATAGGGTCCTTATTAATCCCTCAAAAATCGCACTTTGTCGCATTGGTGGAACTTGGAAAAAAATGGCCGCCATCTTGATTTTTTTGGAATTTATTGGATATTTCGTAAAGTATTCATTATATCAAAAAAACTCAAGAGAACTTTTTTGTGGAGAATCAAAAGTTACCTATGTCGAAAGAAATTTCAAGAGTATTAGCTGAAAAACGAGAAAGTTATTGACATTTATTTCATTTGGCAACATGGAATTTTTCAAAACATCAAAAAAAAACTCAGATAAGTATGTTTTTTTTTTTTTGTGCAGAATGAAAATAGTATATTGTTGTATTAGGAGTAGAAGCTTTACTTTTTTGTGCTGAAGCAGTAGGTTTGCGAGCCGAACGTAGTGAGGCTTGCAATACTGCTTCTACTCCGTATGCAACACGCTATTTTTTCTCCAAACGAATGGGGTAAGCTCGGAGGCAAGTGGATGGTTGAGCGGCATTTAAAGTACGAGCGGCACTAAAAGTACTTCTACTGCCGCTCCAGCGGCACTAAAAGTACTTTTGCTGCCGCTGGGGTTGCCAAGCAGCATAGAAATTAAATTTCTACCACCTCGACAGGTGTTTACCCGCTGGATTTTCCTAGCAGCATACAAATCAAATTTCTGTCATCTTGACAGGGGTTAACAAAGTGACGTTTTTCTGACGTTTGGAGAAAAATTAAATTTCTACCACCTCGACAGGTGTTAACCTCCTGGAATTGCCTAGCAACATAGAAATTGAATTTCTACCATCTTGACAGGTGTTGACAAAGTGATGTTTTTTTGACGTTTGGAGAAAAACTACATTAAGGGCCAAATTATGGACCGACTGCTAAACGTCTGGTTGTTACCTAGCAGGTACTTTCTATACACTCGAGAATAGAAAGTACCTGCCAGGTAACAACCAGACACTTACCAGTTGGTCCATAATTTGGCCCTTAATGGAAGAAAAATTCAATAAATTTAAAAATCTAAATATTTTTGTTGAGAGGGAGCAAAAACACGTATGACAAGAGAAACATTCGGACAGGAAACTACCCAGACTCAGACAGCACACAAAGTCTTTTTTAGGTCTGCCTTCTCCATTACATCTGAACGTCTGAATACCAAAAAAAAAGTCTAAAAACTCCCATAATAAGATGTCCTAAATTCAAATTTTGAGGACAACTGAGCCACACAATTTCGTACAACCAGGCCTAAAAGTGAATAATGGTTCATATATTCAAAAGAGATTCAAAGACTTCCTTTAGAATTCTCGTTGAAGGCGTCTTTAGAATGCGTTAGTTGTAAAGGCATACGTCTGAAAGGCGTTGGGTTCTGTAACATACGTCTTCAAGATGTCTTTAAGACGCCCTATAGATGTAAGCAAGACATCTTGAATGTCGTTTGGTAGACATCGTAAGAACGTATTTAAGATGTCTACGAAAATTTCCACAGAATTCGTTTTTCGTCCAATTTTAGAAGTTACTTGAAACCATTAAGAATGCTTTAAACACTTTAGAATTTTAATAATAAGCCTTTTCGAAAGTTCAAAATACTTAAAATTCAAAATATAATTTCCAAAAGCATTCTGTAGCGCTTCAAAACATTTTGAGATCTTCAGAAGCATTATTAGAATGGAGCATTTTGAAACAATTTAGAAACTTCAGAGATATTTTAGAACAATAACGATTCAATTTAGAACTGGAAACCTTTTACAATGCTTTTAAACCAATTCAACTTCACTTTAGAACTTCAATAGGGCTCTAAAATCCTTAAAAATCTGTCAGAACATATTGAAATTTAACATGGATCCTTCAAAGGAGCGGAGTTCCCAATTTTGAAATTACTGAAAAACTTTTAGAATGCTCCAGAACTCTTCAAGCCAAGTTAGAACACTTTAGACAAACCTCAGAATTATTTCAGAGCCTAATGCCTGGAATAGACGAAAATTGAAAGTTATAAAATAGTCATAAATACATAATAGGAAAATATTAACAAGAAAATGTTAATCTTTCAATTCAAATTCTTGAATTCTTATAACTTTTTCTATTCCAAGCTCTTGATTTTTCCTTATTTCTTTATTCCTAATTCTTAATTTTCTTTTGCCTGTTGAGTTTTTTTTTTCAAGTTCTTGAATTATCATTATTCCTGTACTTTAGAATTTCAGGCTCTTGATTTGTTATTTAATTTTCAGTCCCGTCTCTTCAAATGGTTTCCTTCCAAAATAAATGTTTCGTATGTTTTCGTTTAAAGAAATCAAGAATTTATGACCCTAGTGTTTGGAATAGACAGAACTGAAAGTTATAAGATAAGTGATAATAATAAAATATTAGTCCTGCTGAAGACGTGTTTAGGCAGAAGTCTGAATGACGTTGAGTTTTGTAACATACGCCCTATTTCAGATGTCTTTAAGAAGCCTTGAAGACGTAAGCAGACGTCTTGAATGTCGTTTGTGGACATCTTAGAGACGTCTTTAAGATGTCTGTGTTCTGTTTGGATAGAGACCAAGTCGAGCACCAAGTAATTCAAATAAATTCAATTCTATATTTTAAAGTTTATAAAACAATCACTAAACCTTCCCAGTAGGGAAAGAGGGAGATTGGAAACTGGAGACCATGCTTTAAACCTTTGACACCAAACTTTTCAATAATTACTGATGTTTTTTTTATTCAATATAGGTATCTTCAAACCTTTACTAAAAGGCATTCTTGAATTTTATTAGAAAAATGCATACATTTCGCGATTTTACCTAAAGTTCAAAAATTTCTAGATTTTTAAATAAATTAAATTCCATTAACTTTTTTGTTTTAATGCTATAAGCAATGAAATTTCCTTTAATATAAGTAACTTTTCATTCTCTACAAAAAAGATATTTTGAGTTTTTTTGATATAATGTATACTTTCCGAAATATTCAATAAATTCGAAAAAAATCAAGATGGCGGCCATTTCTTCTGTGAGAACAAAACCGAAAATCACCTTTCTTACATTTAAAATCATCGAAAAAATTAACTCACTTTCTAGCACAGCCTGAATCTGCATTCCATCGCAATCTGCAGATGACGTCATCACTATAAGCTGCTGGTAGTGACGTCACTTGCAGGCCAGGAATTGGATGGTGAGAGAGTTAGGGGAGTATGACACAATTGACACATAACATCTGAGCATAATCAGTGTTTGATTATGCTCGCAAAAAATTGAAATAGGAATCACATTGCACAATAAAATTATGACTAAATTTATTCACTGGTTTTATATACCTAAGCAAATTGTGGCGGAATGATGTCATATGACTAGCTACCGATTTTTAAACGAAAACTGCCGATTATTTCTCCGAGAATCTACCGACTTCATTCCGTCAGAAGTGACAGTACTGTGTTCAATCCAATGTTCAATCAGTTTAGTGGGTGATGATCATAGCACAAATGTTGAGTCCGTAAGTAGTGGCAACAGTTTCGGAACTTCAAATTTTTTTTATTGAACATTTAAATGAACTCATTCAAACAGGAGATACATCAATTTATAATGCAGAATTAATTCTATTAATTGAGGAAGTGATAGAATTGTGTGAAAATTTGCTACAATATAAGATAAGTACTAGACATTTTCGTGATCATATGTATATAGTGAATTTGGGACTACAGTCAGATAAATTAGCAAAGGAAATAATGACTTTAGAAGAATAAATTTGCTGTCCAAGATGTTTCAATGTAGTGATTGTAGTAAAACTTTTACTCAAAAATACAATCTTTACAGACACAAAAGAGAATCGTGCACATATAGACCATCATGTTCTAGTGACCAGTTCTCTATCAAAAGAAATGCTGATTCCCAAATAAGTGATCAACCACCAAAAAAACCGAAAATACAAGAAAGTAATGTACAAAAAAAATTACAAAAATCGAAATTACCAAAACTTATACTAAAACGTTGTAAGGAATGTGATGTATGGTATGCAAGAAATAAAGCTAGTGCACATTCACGATCTAATGTTCATAAAACTGCATTACTTCAGAAAAATGATAATGATGATGATGATCGTGTAAAAATTATTACATCAGCTTTCAAAAGCAGGATTATGTCTTTTATGCTGCTTCCATCAAAAAAACTGATAGATATTGATCAATTTTTTGACGAACTTAAAAGTAAATTTATAAAATTGGTTACAGAACAAGTGAAAAAACACAGAGCTGTTGAAATTAATATTGAATTATTTGGTCAATACGTTGTACACGCCAAAGAAACTACTGAAACCAAGTCATTTAATACTAAAAACAGAATTATAACGACAACTTCGGATATTGAAGAAATTTTTAATGGTTTTTTGTCTGTTATCAAGGAGAAAGTATCAACCTTCGCCGAAAATGGATCTGGATGGGCGCTGGAAAAAATATTGTTTTTACAAGTTAACGTTAACAAGTATAATCCTATAAGAGCTTCTTCATATATTCCTTTACCAAAACAAATTAAGTACAGAAAAGCTGTAATTAATGTTAAAAATAATGACCAATATTGTTTTGGATGGAGTGTAATAAGTGCGTTATTTCCAGCTAAAAAACATAGTGATAGGACGATTTCATATCCGAATTTCTTTAATAATCTTAATTTCGAAGGAATAGACTTTCCAGTGAGGATGAAAGACATGAAAAAATTTGAAGTGTTGAATCAAATATCTATTAACTTATACGAATTAGAAACTGTTTATGAAGAAAATAAGTTTTTAAACATAAAGTGGTAGGTCCACTTCATTATACTAATAAAAAACTGCCAACGCATGTGAATTTGTTAATTTTTAGTGAAGGTAAAAACAGTCATTATTGTTGGATTAAGGACATGTCAAGGTTAGTAGCAGCTCAAATTAAAGGTAAACAGATAAATAGTAAAGTCTGTTTTTTTTTTAAAGATAAAAGTTAAAATGACATTATGTTGGCAATACAATGTAAAATTGTCAATACTTTCAAATTTTTTATGTAGAAAAAGGTTGTGTTGCCAACATAGTTACTAAATTTTTGACTTGGGGAATTATCTTCAAATAAAAAACAAACTTTATATATTGTTTCATTAGGAGTAGAAGTGATACTTTTCGAGGCGAGACTAAATGTTTGACAGCCGAACGTAGTGAGGCCGACAATTTTAGACGAGCCACAAAAAGTGCTTTTCTCCGAATAAAACTTATCCATGTTTTTATTTCTGTGACGTCACTTTCTTGTACGGCCGTGAGCGTACAAAAATAGTTATTTGTATACCAAGGCCGCAAAGTGCCTTTTAGCGTGCAGAAAAGTTATCGCCGAGGCCGCTTGTGGCCGAGGCAAGATAATCTCGAGGACGCTAAAAAGTTCCGCGGTCATGGTATACACAATATTTTTTGTGCAACCATAAAAATTATGTGAAATTACAGAAAAAATGTACTTCTTTCAACAAACATGTGGAACTAACTACCAGTTTGATGTATAACTTGGTGGCTATGGTGGCATAGCGTTTCTATGGATGTCATGGATAACATATTTTGCAAGTAAACAAATACACAAAAAAAATTGACGGATCTCAAAAAATTGTGCAGATGTCCGAAAGCGATACAGATATTTTACTTTCCTGCACTCCTCCAGTGCTAAAAAGTATGGTTCAATCAGCTATTTCTGAGTTAATACCTGGAAAACGTCGAGTTGAAAAATTGGTGTAACAAACAAAATGTCAAAATGGTGTCTGAAAACATATTTGCTTATTTAGTGCAGACATGGAAAGTTTTGAGAGTTCAATTCAAAAACACTGGATTATTAGTTGCTTCAGCTTCAGGAGTAAATATTAGTAATAATGCAAAGTGTCACAAAAGTGTTAATATTTATCCCAAATAATGTATGTTGTTCTGAAGAATTTGGAAATAAAATTTACTCATTGTTGTTATCAAAGTGTCAAATTTTGATTTATAGTTTCGCAGCCGTTACCAAGGGCAACGGCCGCGAAATTAAATTTCGCGGACTGTGTAGCAGCCGCGAAAGCTCATTTCTCGGACGGTTGCACAAAAAGTACATTTTTGTACGCTCACGGAACGCGGAGATAAAAAAGTAACCAAAAAAATGACGTCTGTGAACATTAAGAATTGAGATTAAAAAAGTCGTAATTTTTTGACGTTTGCGGAAAAATGTTATATTTGCAGTATTTGTAGCAGAAAAATTAATCCTGGAGATGAAAAAGTAAGGGATCATGATCATTTAACTGGTAGATTTAGAGCTCACAGTATCTGCAACTTAAATTTTCAACTTCCGGGTCACATTCCAGTGTTCTTTCACAACATAACAGGCTATGACAGCCATTTATTTATCAAACAACTTTGTTGTGAAAATGATAGGATTGATATTCTTGCACAAAATAAAGAAAAATATATTTCATTCTCAAAGTCGATATTGATAGATAAAATTGAACAACGTGATAAAAAAATTAAACATATTTTTATTAAGCTTAGATTTTTAGATTCTTTTCGTTTTGTTGCCTCTTCATTGGATAGTGTTAGTGAAAGCTTGGATCCCAATCAGTGTAGAAATTAAAAGATATTTCCAAGATCCAAACAAGTTTAATGAAATTAGAAAGAAAGGAGTATATCCATATTCTTAGGTAGACACCATGTATAAAATACAGGGTGTCCCACGGTGGATGGCGTATTAGACGTTTATGGAGAACTGAAAAGCGGGTCATTTTGAAAATTTGGCAACCGGGATAAACGACCATGATCTACACTTTAAAAATATGTTTGTTTATGCGGTGTTGCCGCTTCTACTGACGTCAGGTCAGCGTCAGAAAACGGGTGTACGTCATACCTGAACTACTACTACTATCCTAACAGAGTACGCGACGCACAACTGACAACGTAAACGTCGTCATTGGTTCAGGTATCAGGTACACCCGTCTTCTGACGTGAGAAAACGGGTTTTCGTCATACCTATGGTCATACCTGAACCAAAGACGACGTTTACGCTGTCAGTTGTGCGACGCGTACTCTCCCAACAAACCGTACCTTTAGAGTTAGGGCGAATTCTCATGAGCGTGAGTTGACATTTCTGGCGTAATCACGTGATAAAATGGTTGGGTTTTATTGGCAAAATATTTGACATGTTGGATATTTTACCAATTAAATTACATAATATTATCACGTTGTGACAAAATTTGAGATGTTACGAAGAATAAACATTTTGGTAGCGTGAATAATTCTGTCACATCTTAGTTTGCGTGGGTACCATAATTATGCTGTAATTAAATTTATTCTGAAAAGGGATACCAAATTTTCTGAACCGGAGGCAATCCAAACAAAACCTTATTTCTCTTCTTCTTCGGTTTTGGTTAGTGCAAAGGGTTATAAATTCAAGAAGACTTACCTTTTTATTGCCAATGTTGCTTCTCTTCTCAAATGCACAAACCGGCACGAAAGAACTTTTTACGCGTCCACCAGTGTTTTAGAGGGAATTTTAAAACCAGAAAAGAAAAGAGTAATTTTGAAAGATTAAACTAATTTATTTATAAGCGAAAAGAAAAGTCAGTGTTAATTATTTAGTGATAATAAAAAAAAAAGGTTAAGTAAAATATAAAAAAAGACCAAAAAAAAATTACCTTATTTAAGACCATAATTAATTTTTAACTGAAGAAAAATTAAAGACAATTGAAAGCAAAGAGTAATTTCCCAATTAAAAGGTTTAGTTCCCAAATCTGATTCTTTATTGGAATTGAAATTAAAAAAAATAACAACTATCACCTCTTTGGAGAACTTCTACTAAAACACAGGGCGGCAGAACTAGATGATGAGAAACGGATCGAGAACTCGTTGAAACTTTGCGACTTAAATTTCCAGCGATCACTCGTAGTAAAAACTAGTTGCGAATTAGCGATAACTGAAGTTATGTGGCCTCTACATGTGCTTAAATAGGCGAAAGGAATTACCCTCTGGGTACCACTTTAGAAGCCCATTGGCTCCCCTCCGTACCCGGCTTGCTAGAATCGAGGATCTCCAACCCTCTTAGCTTTCAGCGATTCGCTGAGAGTACCCTTTGGTTTCTTGCCGTGTTCCCATTGGTTCTCATATTGTTCATTCTATTTGCACCCTTAGTGATATAGTTTGAAAGCCCTCCAACAGAGTTCGCTAGTCATATGGGAAATATAATTTCGATAACTGCAATAACTGTTTTCCCCTTAATTGGAAAATCCTACATTCTATATGCTTTCTTTTAACCTAGTCAAACAGTTTCTTTGTTTTATAATTATTATATACAGCCTTTAATATGACAGAGCTCATGATAATTATATAATATTCTTCTCAAGATTCCATCTGAATGTAAAATGCTTTAGACAGCAATAATATCCCAAGAAAATATTAGTAAACTAATTTTATAAATGTTTCACATAGCGCTAATAAAACAATTTTATAGATGTACGTCAACTAATGAACTAGTATCAGATAACATCAATATAAATCTAATATAAAACAGATTTGTTCGGTGAGCTAAAATGTCATATAAAATCATTGTGCAAACGTTCATAAAACAATATTAAAACTTGTTACCGAACTGTTTTGTATTTTTGCTCCAAGAACGTTCTTACGACTACCTTATAGAGCAGAGTACTTTCTTGGAAGCTTAATTATCTCGCTTGCAATTTTAATAAAACAAATGGCATTCGACGAGCAGTAATAAACTAATTATAGAATAAAATAGCAGCGGAGAGTTAAAAATTATAAAATATAATTGCTAGTTGAGGTGTTAAATGAATTAAATTATTCTATACTTAAATACTAATTTATGCCTAAAATAATTGGATAGTTAACTATCTCCTTTGATTTTCCTATTCTATACAATTTCGTGTTATTATATCTTGGAAAATCGGGTCTCCGTGATCATTGTTTTAGCCCAAACACATACATGCTTCGAATATAAGTTATCTGACCATAAAACGGGAATTATATCGTTCTTGGGTACTTTATTACAACCATATGTCGTAATCTAGTGCAGCTGCAGATTAGAATCACATTTGGCGTTAATCTAGGAGAACACATAATTTTGCCTAATAAATTTGTCAATTTGGCTTATTTTCGACTTGAAAACTAATAAAACTTGATACATTTGGCTTTAAGTGTTTTTCCTCAATTCTCGACCAGATTAGTTATATCGTTCCCAGAATCGCCATATGTTTGTAAAACCCATTAAGATAAATTTTTATCTATTTCTTAAAACTTGAACCGAGATTTGAAAATTAACATTAATTCTGTTACAAATTACCCTCCCCTTAAGTTCGAAGCATGTTTGTACACTTCAAAACAATAATCACTCCCAACCAAACCTCCAAGATATAACACCTTATCCCGACAATTATAAATACGTAATAAACGAGCGCACACACTCGCGAACTATGGATCACGCGGATTAATTTTTTCGTTGTTCAATTTACAGTTAGGATCACTACACGGCGCGGTAGACTTCGGCAGTATTGGATAAAACGAACTGCTTGATTGTTCCTGGGGGGCGGTAGCATTAACTGACACTGGATTCAATTCATTCTTCTGGTCTTCTTCGTCCCGATTTCTTCTTTGGCTGGCTAACTGATACAAATATGTATGAGCTAAAGTATTCCACAGACTGGCTAAAAGGTATCGTCGGCGTCGTGGATGGTTAACTGTTGCTTCTTTGATGGTGAAATAGTTTGATACGACGCCGGCCAAATAACTAACGGCGCAAACTATGGTGTATAGGAACCCACAAATGGAAAATAAATTTCCCATTTTGGATAAAAATCCCCACACTTCCTCAGCAGCGGAATGTGCTAAATTGGTAAATTCGGTTTTGCTGAACAGATTTGGCATGTAATAAGGGTCTGAGCTATCGAGCGCTATGATCCTCCTGGCAACTTGATTAGTCACTGCTTTTCTGGTATTTGGATATAGGAGAGTTTGCTGGAAGCTTTCCATGTCTTCCTTGGAATAAATTCCATTAGAACTGATAGGGGAGATGGAAATACTTGGCATTGATAGTTTGTCTTCTTCATCATTGGCATCTAATTCTAAAGCGTCGGTGGTGCGCTTTAGGTCAGGTGTTACTTCTAACCAGTTATTTTCCAACTTGAAATTAACCGGAAGTAGTGGTTGACATTCTACTTTGGTTCCATGTTCAACTAGGATGTGAGTAATAGCAGTTCTGTATAGTGATCTATTCAGATAGGTAACGGGAAGTTCTTGATAACATTCTGAAGTCTTCCGATAATCTACGACAACAGCTCTACATTTAGCAATATAGAGTACTTCTCCCATCACTCTACTAACATATCCTGAGGTTTCTTTTACAAGATTACCCACTGCGTCGGGCGATTGTTTTGCCATTGCTAATCTGTTCTGTAATATCTTTTCTCTCAAATGACATCTCTTCATAATCGAGTCGTAGATGACATCAGCCATTTGTCTTTTTACTGCAATCTCCAAATACAACAGTTTACTTAGTACTTGAGCCATCATGTCTGTATTTTGAGGAATTCGAATAGTACGATGGTAATAGAATCCGACTGAATCCTCAAAAATTACAAGTAAGCGGTTTTGTTCAGTTAGCCAAGCCTTTTGAGCACAAATTTCTTCTGGTTTTGTCAGTTTTAAAGCAAAAACTGTATCTTCGGTTTCCACAACGACGTATCTATTAGGTGGGTTTCGACTTAATACAAGGAGAGTAGCGTTTCCTTCGTATAGTACGTCGACACCACTTGTAGAGCATAAACTAGATAGATGTTGTTGCCATGTAACTTCGCCTTCAACATCATCAAAACAATAACCATCATTGTACGGACAGACACCACCAGACCGTAGGGTAACTAGATTTCGTTCGACATCGGCAATCACAACATAATCTTGGAGTTTAATGGATATTGCTGCGGTAACTACGACATTAGTATATTGGATGGAACCCACGGCGAATCTTACACCTTCGCATCGACCATTGGCGTCGGCAAAACCTTGAAGAGTTGCCGAAACTTCTGTGGTCCCATTTAGATTAAGTTTGGAAATAACACCAGCTCCCATTCCTTGGAGGTCTAACTGACGGAATCGGTGAGCCTTCAGACATTGTTCTGGGTCTATGTGCTGAATATATTTTCCAAAACCTCCGGCTACGGTACTGCGATGACTATACATGCCGCAATGATCAATGAGTTGTTGGACAGTAACTTGACAGGTGAGTATATGAATTGGTACATATTGTCGTTTTTGTACCAGCTGGATTCGTCTGAAGTTGGACTCGGAAAAGTTACGAGGGTCTTGGCATGGTTTTACTGCCAGCAAAGACACTTTTGTCAATTCGGTCGCTCGGTCGGCGCAATCATAAGCAATAATCTCTGGGCGTGCTGTCCTCAAATAGTAGAGAAAAATCAAAACAAATTTTATGATTTTCATGTTTCTCTTCTTTCAAATCTAAAACATTCAAAAAAAAATAATTATATATGCTTAACCTAACCGTTTGAATTTGAAACTAAGATTTGAATACATATCAATACTGTCAGTCAACGACTACAATTCGGTATCCAGTTCTCCTAATCTATGCTGATTTCTTGTGCGTCTAGCGATATTCCTCTATACAAATATCAAAAACTGACAACCACAAAACAATAAATACAACATTATTATAACATTTCTACCCTATCCCTATTTAAGTCTAATCCAAGGAGTCTAAAACATAATCTTCAAACCTTTTTGGTAACTGTCTTATTCGTTGAGGTCGAATTTGCTGTTCTAAAGGCTCCGGGTTTCGTATGTTTATAGAAACTTGAGCTACATCATCATTTTCCTCTCGATCTGCATCCAAGGACCTCATAGAATCATTTTCATGATCATCAATTATTTGGTTATCATCATCAACACCATCTCCTGAATATTCGAAGATCTATTCAAGGGATCCGTTTCTGCTATATTTCTATTACTTTCGGTATTTTCATTTTCCAAGACTGACGACATTCTATCAGTTCTGTCTACATTCTCCTCACTTTCATCCGTCACAATTTCTTCTTCACTTTCACTTTCACAGTCTAAAGGAAAATAATTTTCCTTAATTCGATATTTTAGAGGAATATTTGCCAATTGATTACCAGTTTCTTCCGTCGCTAAACATAATTTTAAACGGTTGACATGTACCTTTTTCCTATGTTTTCCATGAACTTCTGTAATTTCTGCATTTACACCTGTTAGTTTACTGATTCTGTATGGTCCGGTCCATTTCTTTGCCAATTTCTTACTGATTCCAACTTTATCCGCTGGTTCGTATAGATAAACCTTATCACCTAGTTTAAATTTATGTGGACTTGCTTTCTTATTGAAGTTATCATGGTATCGCTGAGTATTTCTTTCTATGTTATTTAAAGCATTTTTATGGGCAATTTTCATTCTTTGTAGAAATTCTGAAACATAATTTGTATCGGTATTGTACTTGACCCTTAAAGGTTTAAAAATCTCGTCAAACGGATATTCCATATCTCTGCCAAAGAGTAAAAAGAATGGACTTTCTTCTGTCGTGTTGTGAGTCGCTGAACAGTACGATGCAAGGGCAAAAGGTAACCATTCGTCCCAGTCTCGCTGTCCAGGTTCAATATAATGTGATAACAAATCCTTCAGAGTTCTGTGAAATCTCTCTAAAGCACCATTGGTCTGCGGTCTATATGCAGTGGTTTTGAGATGATTAATTTGTAAATTCTCACAAACACTTTGCATCAATTTTGACATAAAGTTAGAGCCTAAATCCGTTAAAAGCTGATGTGGTGTTCCATGTCTTAGGATAATTCCTTTAATAAAAGCTTTTGCAACTGTTTCTGCTGTTTGATCCGGTAAAGGAAACGCTTCCACGTATTTTGTTAGTGCATCTTGAACTGTTAAAATATATTTATTTCCCTGTAATGTAACAGGTAAAGGTCCTACCACATCCATAGCAATTCTGTAGAAAGGGTATTTGGGAATGGAAAATTTCTGTAGCGGGGCAGGTTTTTGATGACTGGATGTTTTCCGCCTTGCGCATGGATCGCAAGCATTAATATATCGACGAATGTCTTCGGTCATATTTGTCCAATAGAAAAATTTTCTTATTCGTGCGTATGTTTTATCAAAACCCATATGTCCCGAAAAAGGCAAATCATGATAAAGTCGTAGAATATGTGGTATCAAATATTTAGGTGCTAAAAGTATATCATTGTTAGTTCTGTCATTAGAAACTTTGTAAACTAATCCGTCTAAGTCGATGTAGTAATCATTCCTTTTTCCTTGATTAATTTTTTCAATAAGGCTTTTAATATTTTTATCAGCGTATTGTTGTTTTTTAATTGTGTCTCTACACCATATAGGCTCGCACTCATTTTCCTGATGAATTAATCTAATTGGCTTGATTCGCGATAAAGCGTCTACATTTGTGTGTTTCTTCCCACACTTATATTCTATTTTGAAACTGTATTCTGATAAGGCTAACGACCATCGCATGAGTCTATTACTTGGATCTTTTACTGACATAAGCCATTTTAGTGGTTGGTGATCTGTATAAACTGTGAATTCTTGTCCCCAAAGGTAGTTTCTATATTGTTTAATACCCCACAATAGAGCTAAACATTCTCTTTCAGTAGTGCAATAATTTTTCTCGGCTTTATTCAATTGTCTGCTTGCATATGCGACAGGATATTCTTGGCCTTCATATATTTGATGTAATATCGCGCCAATCGCGTAGCCAGAAGCATCTACTGACAAATGGTTTTGTTGGATCTGGATATTTAAGAATTGGTTGATTTATTAGCACTTTTTTTAAGTATTCAAAGGATTCTTCACAATTTTTATCAAAATTAAATTTAACATTTTTCTTAGTTAGGTGTGTCAAAGCTGCGGAATATTTAGAAAAGTCAGGTATAAATCGTCTATAGTATCCAACTAACCCCAAAAATGATCTGATTTCTGTTATATTTGTCGGTTTGGGATAATTTTTAACAATCTCCGTCTTCTTTGGACAAGGTCTTATTCCATTTTTAGATATTATATGACCTAGGTAAGGTGTTTCGTCTTTGGCAATTACACATTTCTCTGGATTGAGCGTTAATCCAGCTTCTCTTAAAGCTTCAAAAATTTCCTTTAATCGAGATATATGTTTATCAATATTTCCTGATGAAAATATTATAATATCATCCAAGTATACGTAGCAATGTGTCCCAATAAATTTGGAAAGAATACACATCATTAATCGTTGCCAGGTAGCTGGTGAATTCACTAATCCAAAAGGCATTCTGTTGCATTCATAATGTCCCCAAGGTACGGAAAATGCCGTTTTTTCACGATCTGTTGGCTCTACTTCTACCTGCCAATATCCTTTCGTCATATCGAGAGTGGAGAACATTTCCGCGCCTCCTAAAGAATCTATAGTGTCCTGGATATGTGGAATTGGAAAAATGTCTCGTTTCGTAATAGAATTCAATTTGCGGAAGTCAATGCAGAATCTAAATTTCTTTTGTCCATCTAGGCTTTTCTTTTCCACTAAAACTACTGGTGCACTCCACGGTGATATAGAAGGTCTAATTATGTCTTGTTCCAACATTTCTTTTATTTGTTTATCCATTTCTTCTCTCATAGCATAAGGTATTCTGTACGGAGCTTGTCTAATTGGCAAATGATCCCCTGTATTGATCTTATGAGTAACCATTTGTGTAGCTTTCAATGACGTATTATCCTTTGCAAAAATATCAGAGTAACTCTGTAAAAATTGCATCATCTTACTCTTATCCCCTCCTTTTAAATGAGAAACCATATTCTCCACAATATGGCCTTCATAACAACTTGTATGAATTTCACTAAACTTTTCACTAACATAATCCGTTCCATCCGCTCCACAGAGAGCATCCGCGGTGGAACATTCTTTCAGCCTAGTCACATCCACCAAATTTAAAATGGGCGTGTTTTTATAAATGGTCTGCGGTATTGGAGAAGTATTCAGAATACGAACTACTATATTTCTATTTTCTTTTGTTGAATTTTCAGGAATTTCTATTACACTACACGCGGTAAGAATACCGACATCTGTATGATTTAATGGTTCACAGACTTTAATGCCTGCAGGGACCCGGGTGTTTACAGGTACATTAAAATCGCAACCGTGGAAAGCAGGTATTTCCAAGTTTTCACGCAATTTTACTACATGTGGTCCTTTAGATAAATGACCACAATTGGAGAATTGCGCATTTCCTCCTGTAGCAAACTGGCGAAATTCATTACTATTTTCTATCTCAGTGTAGTTCGTAGACTGTTTCAGTCTATTATCAATCTGGTGAGTTTCAGGATTTTCGTTAAGATACCCTGTATCTTCCCTATCTTCCTTACTACTCAAAACTATTGGTGGATCAGTCAACTCACACTTATTTTTCCCGTTTCTAGAGGTTGGTACCCCTTTCCCTTTAAATAAATCCACCACGGCCTCACTGCCAGTGGATTTAGTCTCTCTAAAACCATTTACATTAACAAAGTCATTTTCAATAACATAATCATTTTCAATACTCCGGCGACCTCTATAAACGACCTCTGTACCCCGATTCGTTTTTACAGGAAAAATAGTTACCACTTCTTTTGTGATACACGGAGCGTCAACTGCATTACAGCTCTGTACAGCCGCACTGTGACGTCGTTCTAAAAGTTCATTTAACAAGGCCAATCTATAACCACACATATTCATTTCATTCGCATTAAAATCGATCACTGGTTGATAATTCTCTAAAAAATCCATACCCAATAATCCATCTGTCGAAAAACTTAACTCATTTCCACAAATAATAAAATTGTGGCCAATTATTGTTTGCTTACTCCCTAAACTGCTTAAAATAAACTTAATTTCAGTGCTTCCAAAATTTTCTAAAACTTGTCCCGAAATGTCTCTTATATTTATAGGTTTCCTATTTACATTCAATAATCCTAATTTTTGAGCAGAATTTTTTTTTATAAGTGAAACAGACGCTCCACTATCGAGCAGAAAAGACATTTTTGGTCCATCTTCAACATTTAATAAAAGAAATTTTGCATTTTCGGTGTTAATAGCAAGTATGATTTGTGTCTGTCGCTGAGGAACTATTATTTGTTCGATTGGTCCGAGGCTCCCTGATAGTTTAAATAACACTGTGCACGTAAATGACCAGGCTTTCCGCAGTTATAGCACTTTCTAACGTTTTCACGACTCGGAAACTTGTCTTTTAGGCATCCAACAGCCAAATGGTTGCTATCACCGCATTTATAACATCCTGCATTCCTTTGATTGCCTTGTGGGTTTTGATACCGGTTTGGTTTCTGGTTGAAATTATTATTTCTCTGAGGGTAAAAGTTCCTACTCCGAAAGTTATTACCATTTTGAGTTTGTTGCTTATTATAGGAGTTATACGGGGTTCTAGTTTCCTGTTTTCTTTCGCTGCAGTCTTTGGGTACAGCTCCTTTAGTTGCCTCTTCATTTATAACCCGTATTGCGGCTGCATATCGATCTTCGTAAAGGTTTCCTGGTAATTGTTTTGAAATAGAGTTCTCGTACTTTTCGGCTACGGCCAGTACCTCTTCTACTGTGTAAAAATCTCCCTTCTCTATTATTTTGTTTGCCAGACGCAAATCTATTCCCTGTATGAATTGTTCAACTAAAACCTTTTCTCTGTATATCCGTTGTGATTGACTAGTTCCTTCGTCTGGAAAAGCTTCTGTAGAAACTCTCCTAAGTCTCTGGACGAATGCACCCAACGATTCATCAGGTAACCTGACACTGGTCAAGAGTTTTCGTTTAGCTTGAATTTGTTCAGTTTTTCCTCCAAATAGTCTGCGTAGCCACGTACTTATTTCGTATACGTTTTCCGGACGTTCACTTTTCCTCAATGCGTAAAACTCTTCTTTTGCTTTTCCTTTCAATTTTTTCACCATGGTACGAAATGTTTCTTCTTCGGTCCATCCTTTAATCGTAGCGGCATTCTCAATGGCTTCTATAAAAGCTTCATAATCATTAGCTCCCACATAAGGATCAATCGATTCCAAAATATCTTCATCTTTGCGTAAAATCTCTCGAATTGCTTGTAAATCATTTAGATTTATATGTCCAGCGCTAGCCTCATGGGATTTTCCGTCTGAATCTTTAAATTGTTGAATTGAATGGAGTATGTTTAATTTTGTTTGTTCCTCAAGTTGCAATCTCATATTTTCGAGCTGGTCTCGTAAGGCCTCTGTGATACTTTCCGAATTTTCTTTTGGTGAATTACAGTTTTCGTGCTCGTTCGGCATGTTTTTTTTTTTTATAAAGTAAAATTAAGTTATTTCTTGAGTCAATAAATATAAAAAAAAATTAAGCGATTTAAAATATTTTGGTTAAGTTTCTCGACAATAATGCGAAAGGATTGGTTCGGGATTTACTCACACGCGGGCACACACACAAAACTAACTAATATTCAACCTCTTAACTCAATAAATACCTCCGATAATACGTCCTTAACAACTTACTTTAGTACTCTTTTTCTACGTGGGTTAGAAAACCCTATACGCCCAATTCGGCGAAACTCGGCCGCTCGTTTTATTTGAACTCTATATATCGCTAGACCCACTCGAACGTACTCAATTTCTATTCCTAATTTTCTAGTGCCTAGTAATTAGAATAACGGTAAATAGCTTAGGTTTTACCTTTTTTTTTCCAAAAATAAAATATTAATTTTATTTTTCCTAGAATTTTCCTCAGAAAATTATTATTTATAGGTACCCAATAAGTAACTCCTTGTTGCTTCTTTTCACAACTTATCTGCTTTTCATGTAGTGAGATCCGCGATCACCACTTTCCTAAAATTAAAACTTATCTTGACTTATTCAAAATGAATAACGATCAGAAATCCCTTTACTTTTAGCGTTGTTTTAGTTAGTCAAGTTCAAGCAATAACCGTACTATAAAATAAAAGGTAAATCTGGTTAAATACCTATAAATACACCTCTCTAAGGGTTAACTAACCGAACTTGACGCAACAATACTACCCAAAATAATAGTTACAGTGATTCCTTCCTAAATTTATTGTGCATTTATATAACCCATTGTGATATTGCTTTTTTTACTACTGTACCTACCTTATAGATAATATTATATTTTTTTTTTAATGATTAAACGACCTAATTCTTCGAAACTAAAATAAAATCCCAACTATACCTACGATTATGAGTTATTAAAACAAAGAATGTGAATATTAGTATCAACTGAAACATCAAAATCAATATTAAAACTGTTAGATGACACAGTTGTAAAATTTCACATTGTCAACATAGACATAGACACAGACTGTAAAATTTGTTTCCAAAATATGCTCAATAATAAAACGTGCCAGAAGATTGACCATATTTTTAATTCCAAAAATTTAACAAACTTCAAATAATCGCAAAACTGCAATTAATAACCATTGTGCTTCTTACATACGCAAAAAGACAAAACTAAACGACGGTCAGCAAACCAATGGAAACAATTTGGAATCATCTTCAAAATTTTGAAAGAGAACATTGAATCAGCTAATTTTCTTGATAACGCTATAAATCACCAAATTTAAGTCAACTCAGAAATTAACTCATAAATTGATAATATTTACACCCCAAAAGAAAAATAAAGTAAATCATAATAATATAAATAAGTAAACATATAACTAATAACTTCACCTACCGATAAATTTTCCTGAAAGAAAATAATAATTATTATTACCATCCTATACTAAGCAAATATCGCAATATACCTAGTTACATTCTGTACATTATACAATGACGCGAAAATGCACAAATCACGTCAAGGGAGTTATCACCAATAAAATGTTAGTTTCACCACAACTGATTCATTCCTGTTGTGATCACCAATTACCTTTACCTAATAATTTTTTTCTTTATAAACAATAACAATAACATAAAATTCACAACAAAAATAAAACCATGTTAGTAACTAAACAAATATGCAACGTCGTTCTTGAATTCTTCATCTTCCTGGGTGCCTCCGATTCTTTCTTTTATCTTATTTTCTTTATTATTTTTTTTTTTACTTTCTTTTTAAAACGTACCGATTCAATCCTTATCATAATTAGAAAAACCCTTTTCGCATAATTCGATCTATCAAATGACTTCTTTGATCTCATGGTCATCTCGACAAGATAAACTCTCTAAGATCCTAAATTGTTCAAGATTTCTTTAAAATAAAAATAATAATGCTTATCTATTTCCGTGAAATTAGGTATTTAAAAATAAATTAATTTCGTCAAAATCAATATCGGTAATATGGAAAATAAATTGAAAATTTGATGGAAATATGAAGAGTTTTTGAAGGAAAAGAAAATCTCAAATCCCTTAAGCTGCACACCAATTATTTATGTGACAAAATTTGAGATGTTACGAAGAATAAACATTTTGGTAGCGTGAATAATTCTGTCACATCTTAGTTTGCGTGGGTACCATAATTATGCTGTAATTAAATTTATTCTGAAAAGGGATACCAAATTTTCTGAACCGGAGGCAATCCAAACAAAACCTTATTTCTCTTCTTCTTCGGTTTTGGTTAGTGCAAAGGGTTATAAATTCAAGAAGACTTACCTTTTTTATTGCCAATGTTGCTTCTCTTCTCAAATGCACAAACCGGCACGAAAGAACTTTTTACGCGTCCACCAGTGTTTTAGAGGGAATTTTAAAACCAGAAAAGAAAAGAGTAATTTTGAAAGATTAAACTAATTTATTTATAAGCGAAAAGAAAAGTCAGTGTTAATTATTTAGTGATAATAAAAAAAAAAGGTTAAGTAAAATATAAAAAAAGACCAAAAAAAAATTACCTTATTTAAGACCATAATTAATTTTTAACTGAAGAAAAATTAAAGACAATTGAAAGCAAAGAGTAATTTCCCAATTAAAAGGTTTAGTTCCCAAATCTGATTCTTTATTGGAATTGAAATTAAAAAAAATAACAACTATCACCTCTTTGGAGAACTTCTACTAAAACACAGGGCGGCAGAACTAGATGATGAGAAACGGATCGAGAACTCGTTGAAACTTTGCGACTTAAATTTCCAGCGATCACTCGTAGTAAAAACTAGTTGCGAATTAGCGATAACTGAAGTTATGTGGCCTCTACATGTGCTTAAATAGGCGAAAGGAATTACCCTCTGGGTACCACTTTAGAAGCCCATTGGCTCCCCTCCGTACCCGGCTTGCTAGAATCGAGGATCTCCAACCCTCTTAGCTTTCAGCGATTCGCTGAGAGTACCCTTTGGTTTCTTGCCGTGTTCCCATTGGTTCTCATATTGTTCATTCTATTTGCACCCTTAGTGATATAGTTTGAAAGCCCTCCAACAGAGTTCGCTAGTCATATGGGAAATATAATTTCGATAACTGCAATAACTGTTTTCCCCTTAATTGGAAAATCCTACATTCTATATGCTTTCTTTTAACCTAGTCAAACAGTTTCTTTGTTTTATAATTATTATATACAGCCTTTAATATGACAGAGCTCATGATAATTATATAATATTCTTCTCAAGATTCCATCTGAATGTAAAATGCTTTAGACAGCAATAATATCCCAAGAAAATATTAGTAAACTAATTTTATAAATGTTTCACATAGCGCTAATAAAACAATTTTATAGATGTACGTCAACTAATGAACTAGTATCAGATAACATCAATATAAATCTAATATAAAACAGATTTGTTCGGTGAGCTAAAATGTCATATAAAATCATTGTGCAAACGTTCATAAAACAATATTAAAACTTGTTACCGAACTGTTTTGTATTTTTGCTCCAAGAACGTTCTTACGACTACCTTATAGAGCAGAGTACTTTCTTGGAAGCTTAATTATCTCGCTTGCAATTTTAATAAAACAAATGGCATTCGACGAGCAGTAATAAACTAATTATAGAATAAAATAGCAGCGGAGAGTTAAAAATTATAAAATATAATTGCTAGTTGAGGTGTTAAATGAATTAAATTATTCTATACTTAAATACTAATTTATGCCTAAAATAATTGGATAGTTAACTATCTCCTTTGATTTTCCTATTCTATACAATTTCGTGTTATTATATCTTGGAAAATCGGGTCTCCGTGATCATTGTTTTAGCCCAAACACATACATGCTTCGAATATAAGTTATCTGACCATAAAACGGGAATTATATCGTTCTTGGGTACTTTATTACAACCATATGTCGTAATCTAGTGCAGCTGCAGATTAGAATCACATTTGGCGTTAATCTAGGAGAACACATAATTTTGCCTAATAAATTTGTCAATTTGGCTTATTTTCGACTTGAAAACTAATAAAACTTGATACATTTGGCTTTAAGTGTTTTTCCTCAATTCTCGACCAGATTAGTTATATCGTTCCCAGAATCGCCATATGTTTGTAAAACCCATTAAGATAAATTTTTATCTATTTCTTAAAACTTGAACCGAGATTTGAAAATTAACATTAATTCTGTTACAACGTGATTACGCCAGAAATGTCATCTTACGCTCATGAGAATTCGCCCTTACCGATTCATATGCGCTAAGTGGCAACGTATTTCTTGTAGCACATGGTGGCGCTAGTATAGCTTGGAACTATCTGACAATTCTGACATCGCCTTCCATTCTTATATCTGTCTCTTTTTAACAGATGTGATAATAAAGGAAGAGAGGACATAGGGTTTTTTATTTATTGTACATTGCGATTTCTAACCTATAAAATGACATTTCCTTTTTTCAAAACTAAACATAAATAAGTGTCAAGTGAACCTAAAATTAATTAAATTATTAAAAATACATGATTCTCGTAAGATTTACAATGTGAAAATCGTTAAGTTCATGCATAAATAATAATAATTATTAAATACTAACTTATTTATTAGTGAAAAGTGTGATGCTTTGATCAAAATATATAGATTACTTCAGGGACATTTTTTGATTATTGATTTTTGTTTCCAGGCCAGTGTTTTTCCGCATTTCTTTTCTTGTCGACTGCGGAAAAACGCTGGGCTAGATTTCTACCTTAAACATAACAAGACAATAATCTAAAAGTTCAAAAAGCCCGCAAAATATTATTTAGGTTGGTCTTGTAGTGGATAGGGGCGCTAGTATCGATATGAGGTCATCGCGATGCCAGTGTTGCACCACAGAATCGGTAGCTCTCGCCTTGGTTTATTATATTTCTCTATGATTTGGCTACTATCTTTTGCCACCAACTTCACACCGGTACTGTTGTCGCTAAGTGTTGTCTGCTGTTGTACACTTGGCCAATCATAAAACTGGTACGCATTTTCCTATTGATTTGTATTGTGTAAATCGAACTTTTTTATCACCTCAAAAATGACAGAAAGAGTCAAGTCGATGTCATCTTTGAAACAAACATAACCTTAGAGCAGGAAAGCGCTGTCCTACGGACATAAGGAGTAGGAACGCGCCATTCTGCTTATGAAACTAAAGTGAAGCCAAATTTTTGGCAGATGTTTGGCACCAAGATACAGGTAAAGCATTGAATTGCCATAAGCGCCATTTTCTTGGCGCCAAAATACCTGAAAAAAAAACGGCTTCATTTTCCAAATCCAGGTTACTACTCCTCTTTACCTTTACCTGGTCTAAGAACATAACATAAAAACATGATGCATTTATTACTTTTGTTCAGCTTTGACATTGACAAAAACTGTCTGACCTAAGTTTTCGGAAGAGACTTTTTGTTTTTAAGCCCGACCCACACCAGGCAAATTTGAAAAATATATATTGCCTATACCAGTTTTATGTTTGGCCAAGTGTACGTTGTGTTCGTTGGTCGAGTCGCCGCTCACCATTGTTGCCCTGTGTTGTGTGATTCATTTTTGTATTTTGTGTAAAGTTTTGAGTTTATTTTGGAGTTAAAATCGTTGGACATCAAGCATGGATGACGTCCATCCTTTTAGTGGAGCAGATAGAAAAGTTCCCTCTACTGTTTGATAAAAAGGACTTGAATTTTAAAAATAAACTGCAGAAAGAGAATGCTTGGAGTACTATAGACCTATCTATTTTACCAGACAAAGAGGTAATAATACGAAAACTTCATTAAATAAAAAAAGACACAGAACGTTCATTGCGCAAGACGAGGCAAAATGTACCAAATTATGTTAGACTTACGTATAGAAATCCGTCCTTCTTATTTGCACGGGATAAAAAGGGAAGAAGAAAAACCGCGTGTTGTGCAACGTATTTGTCAATGAAAATGTCAAACAACTTTTGAATGACATTTGCCAAGTTGAATATCAACTTTAGATTTATTCTTGTCAGACCACGTGCAATGAGCAAGGACAAAGAGATGTCCAGCGTGCAAAACGATCACCTCACACCTGTATTGGCTAGCCAATAAAAAGAAATTGCCTCGTGTTGCGCGCGCATAACAGGTAAAAATGGATAGGTCTATTGGGGTAATCCTCGACAATACGCCAAAAGCATGTGAATGTGTATTCACATTCGATGAACAGTCAGAACAGTCAAACTCCTGCCGCACCTCAACTTCAAAATGAAGAGTACCTGTTTGGACAACCAGTTGCCAATGACCTCACAAAAGTCACAAGCTTAGAAGACCGCAGGAAAATTAAAAGCGACATATAATAATTTTTTTATATTTTGGTGTCATATCGAAGTCTTTTCGACACTAAAAGTAGTTTCGAAAAGAAGCTCTTTGTGACACTCCTTTTTTACTTATCGGAAGTTGGTAATACTGGCTGACTGATGGCCATCGAACTGTCATTCGCGATAAAAAATAATAGAAGATTTCTATATTTGACATGTAGTGTTACCAACCTAAACATATGAAATCAGGAAATATGAGAATAAAATTTCCAAGAAAAATTTGTTTTTTTCAATTAAACAATACTAAAATAGATATCGCACTCGCCCTTTAGAAAACTCGCCTCTGGCTCGTTTTATAATATAGGGCTCGTGCGATAAAATGACGTCTTATGAAACTTGTATTTTAATGTACTATTATAATTATTTTAAAAATAAATCATATTAATAGTATATTACATACCGAGTAGGGAAGTGTTCCATTACTGTCGAGAGATTGACTATTAATCTCGAGACAGAAATGAAAACTTTCCTCCGAGGTTTGTATACTATTTTATTTGCAAGCACGCAATTAATTAGGATTAGTCAATCAGTTTTTTGATATTGAAAAAATAAAACAAACATGCCAAAATGTGTCATTCACTGCTTTGACGTTTTTACCTAACATGTTCTCATTGTTGCCAGCAAAGGTAAATAAATTAGAGTGAGGGAAATCGGGGAGGGAAGTCGAATAGGGAAATCGGTGAGGAAAATCGAAGAGGATTTTAAAAAGTCAGTAATGACAAGATTACATATATGATTGCAATAAATACTTTTATTTGCAATCATATATGTAATCTTGACATTACTGGTTTTTTAAAAATTTGGAAGTGCCACTTTACTTGTGTCACTTCCCTCTTCGATTTCCCTCACCGATTTCCCTATTCGACTTCCCTCACCGATTTCCCCCACTGTAATTTATTTACCTTTGCTGGCAACAATGAGAACATGTCAGGTAAAAACGTCAAAACAGTGAATGACAAATTTTGGCATGTTTGTTTTATTTTTTTAATATTAAAAAAATTGAATGACTAATCATAATTAATGATGTGTTTGCAAATAAAATAGTATACAAACCTCGGAGGAAAGTTTCCATTTCTGTCTCGAGATTAATAGTCAATCTCTCGACAGTAATGAAACACTTCCCTACTTGGTATGTAATATACTATTATTTGCAATCATATATGTAATCTTGACATTACTGGTTTTTTAAAAATTTGGAAGTGTCATCACTTTACCTGTGTCACTTCCCTCTTCGATTTCCCTCACCGATTTCCCTATTCGACTTCCCTCACTGTAATTTATTTACCTTTGCTGGCAACAATGAGAACATGTCAGGTAAAAACGTCAAAACAGTGAATGACAAATTTTGGCATGTTTGTTTTATTTTTTTATTTGCAATCATATATGTAATCTTGACATTACTGGTTTTTTAAAAATTTGGAAGTGTCACTTTACCTGTGTCAGTTCCCTCTTCGATTTCCCTCACCGATTTCCCTATTCGACTTCCCTCACCGATTTCCCTCACTGTAATTTATTTACCTTTGCTGGCAACAATGAGAACATGTCAGGTAAAAACGTCAAAACAGTGAATGACAAATTTTGGCATGTTTGTTTTATTTTTTTAATATTAAAAAAGTTGAATGACTAATCATAATTAATGGTGTGCTTGCAAATAAAATAGTATACAAACCTTGGAGGAAAGTTTTCATTTCTGTCTCGAGATTAATAGTCAATCTCGACGCTCCGCGTCTCGATTGACTATATAAATCTCTCGACAGTAATGAAACACTTCCCTACTCGGTATGTAATATACTATTAATATTAAAAAAATTGAATGACTAATCATAATTAATGGTGTGTTTGCAAATAAAATAGTATACAAACCTCGGAGGAAAGTTTCCATTTCTGTCATTTAACTTGGTCCCACTGCTGATTAATTTAGCTTTTTCGTGAAATTAATTAGTCAGCGAGTGGGTCTCTAGTATGCTTGAGATGTCTGCTTGGATTATTTGATCCAAGTCTCGCAACAGACTGTAATTTTACACAATTCTTTCTCCATGTTCCTTCTATTAGTTTATCATGCTCATATTTGTGTGGTCTATGTATGCAGTAGAACAATAACGTCTATTTTCAAGGGGAATATCTTCTTCTTCTTCTTTTTGTATGTAATTATGAAACACTACTGTAGCTAACACAATTTTTTCACTTAGGTCCAGGTTAGCAATAATTGGTTTTCGCAGGAATCTTTATCTTTGAACCAGAATGCCAAATGTATTTTCTATTGTTCGTCTTGCTCTTGACAATCTCAAATTAAAAATGTTTCCCTTTTCCCCTAAATATTCTCCTGGAAAGGGCCTCATGATCCTTTTGTGTAATGGAAACGCTTGGTCAGCTATAAGAAAAAATGGCATTTTCATGTCAATTCCTGGTAAATTTTTGTTATCTGGTAGATCTAGTTTTTCATTTAGAAGATCTTCACAAAATTTTGATGCACGGAAGACACTACCATCTGTGTTGGAGCTAGAAGCCATAATGTCGACTGTTGTTATTGTAGTATGCATCACATGTCATGTCGCCATTAGTATTATGCTGTGATGAAAAAAATAATGGGTGAAGTTTGACTTAAAAAAGATGATCCTGTTGCACATGCGCACTTGCGTTTTCATTTAACATTTAATTTAAGAAAGATAAATTTGGCCAACTTTTAGATGATAAATGCTAAAATGTTAAATGTTAAATGGGTTTTATGAACCGCTAGGTACATTACTTTGTGTAGCCGAACTTTTTTTAAATGGTAAATTAAATGTTAAATGTTTTTTTATGAACTCACCAGAATGGTGACTGGCATCGCATCACTCCAGTCTAGCCACCTCCTACAACTACATCACCACCGGCACACGGTGGCACACCATGTATTTTGGTTTGACAGCTTCACCTTCAAAGTTTTTGCAACAAGAAATAGACCATAGCTTATTTGAAAAGATGTTTTGCAAAAAATAACTTTAATAACTATAATTCAAAACCTTGTATTCTATTAAATGTAGGTACCTATATAATATCTTGAGATTATTTTATAAATTCATGTCAATTGCAGAAAAAAACAAAAAAATATAAGAAAAAGCTGTCACAAAATAAATTCAAGATGATGTGGATACAACAATTCAAAGCGATTCTATGGAAGAACTTTCTGATCCGAAAGAGACACTGGTTACTAACAATTATGGAAGCCTTAATACCCATAATAATATTCTTAGTGGCTGCCTATGGAAGAAGTAGGTTTACTTTGATATCCAAGACGACCATTCGAGAACCCTCGATCTACAGGAAAGGAAAAATCAACGAATCGATCATGGAACACAATTTGGCGAAACTTTCAGTTTTTTATAGCCCGTCCAATGAATACTTTGATGATTTAATGCATTATCGAGTACGGAACAAGTCAAAAATCAGTAAGTAATTTGGCGTTACATAAAACGAACTTTTATGTAACGACATTACTTGTTATTTAGAGTGTGTTTATGTATGTGTGTTTAAACACACTTTAAATTATATAACAGATGATAAAACTTCTAAAAAAATTATTTGTTATTTCAGAGGTTCAGGGATTTAAGAACGAGAATCTGTTGCTAGAACAGTTTGCGAAAAGCGGCAACAGCTCTGTAATTCCTATTATTTTTCATTCTGCTGCTGGATCGCCTAATTTAGAGTATACTATCAGAACTCCGTTGAAAACTAGCCAACTGTACTCGAAAATCATGGAATATCGTCCAGGAGAATGTGAGTAATATCAAAACTTTTCATTAACATTTGGCAACTCAAGTATCAACTATATTTCTCATAGCTTTTCAATGTTATTTCAACTGTTTATTTATCAAGAAAACAATGAACACTGCTATTCAACTAATTATAGATATTTTCGATTCAGAAACTTTTATTTTAAAAAACAAACTACATTAAAGCATATAAAAAATGGATATTTGATTATAGATTAGCGTGGCAATTGGTTAATATAACTCCTCCCTCCTTAAGATGTTGCAAACGTGGATTGTTGTGAATTCAAATCAGACAATTTAATTTGCACATTTGCACAACCTTTTCCTGAAGTTTTAAACTTCCTAAAATAGTAAAACAATAAAATTATAAATAAAATAGCAAGACTTAAACCTATGATTACATATGTGTTCAAATAAGAGTTTTCAAAAGGCAATTCTTTTAGATTATGAACTCCTATCTGTTTCGTCGTCTTGAAGGCTTCTTCTAAGTCTTCTTGGTTGATTTCTTGAAGTTCCAAAATTGTTTCGTTCTCTGGAAGTTCGGGGATGTCTATTTTTGGCATCTTCGGTTCAAAATTGAAGTTCTCGCTGGTTTTTGAAAATGTTTGATTTTGTATTTTCACAAAGCATTTTTCAAAAGAAAAAGCGTTGGATTGGTTATTATTTCCATATGGTTTGTCTTGTCACACTGAATAACTATCATTAAACTTTTCTTAGGGATGACTAATAGTTATCCATTCGGGACTTGCCTCACTGTTGGTTTTTCATATTTCACTTTAGTGAAAAGACATTGCTGTGGTAGGTCAGTAATCAGGTCATAGACACATGATTCTTCTTGCTTCAGCTCTTCTTGGTTACCAAGATACACATTTTCGACTTTCGGGCATTCCCATAAAGTATTCTGGTAAATGTCCGTAGTAAGCAATTGGTAAGGGTATTTATTCCTAATGGTAAGTTCTTGGATAGGAATTGGATAGATTTTATACAATATAAAGGGCTCGGGATCAATTATTGGTGTGTGTATAACAAATATAATTAACTCATTTTGGATTTTTACTTGAGATTTCATTGTCTCGTAATACTTGATTTTATTATCAAAAGGTATTTGCTGACTTTTGGGTATATTTGTTAATATTTGATTTATTTCATTATGCTGTAAAATAGTATAATGCATTATTCTCAATTATGCAAAATGTATTGCTAATAGGGAACAATCATATTTTTCAAAGTATTTTTTTTCATATTGCTTATATTTTAAAATATAAAATGTATATGTTTTTTTTTTTGTTTTATGTCCTCATTAAAATAAAAAAATTATTTCAAATTTCAAATTATTTTCGTTGGCGCGAAAACGATTAGTTTCAAGATGGCGGAATTTGTGACGTCAACTGTCTGTAAACACAACGTTAAGGTCTGTTCTCACAAGAGCCTTTGACACTTTGCAAACTGTCGGAAAGAATTTCGACTGCATTAAAACTTGAAAGCGGTTATTATGTGGTATTTCCGTATTTAGTGCCATATTGTGATATTTTGTGTTTCAAATAGTTCATCATGGTTGATACAGGATTTACAAAAGCGCAGTCTGATCAGTAGCGGATCTAACATGAAGCAAACGACGCACTGTGCGTCGGGCCCCCAGAGCTGAGGGGCCCCCACACAACCGAATTCTAAAGACAGATAAAAATAAATAAAAAAAAACTCAAAATAATTTTAAAAAAATGCATGTGTAGCGCCGTACACGTGGTAGAAGTGAAACTTCTTAAAAACTATCACCCCTCTTACAACTTTCAGACTTAGCGTATGAGTCGTATGAGTCGGGGTAAAGACGAAGGGAAACGCGCATCTGTTGTGTCGTCACAACGGTATCGACGCTATATAATCCTTGGTTTGTGTCAATAGTTCGTCGGCTGTCATTGTCATTGGCTGTCTTTCTCCGTCCCCCTACGTTATATATTTTTTCTTTCTCGTGTAACGAAATTTGCCAAAACGTGACGCGTCTTTCAAATCACTTTCCATTCTCGTCCAAATAACAGACCGCCGCTTCAAAAATCGAAAATTAAATTTTGGAAGAGAAGGCAACGTTGTATACCGATACCTCAAAAGAATCCTGCTGGAAAGAGTCTATTCGCGGGGACGTGGAGAGCCCATGAGAGCCCAAGGAGCATCCGCCGTTGCCAAATGTATCGTTATAGGTTAGGTACTTGGATTCCTACGATTACTTTCACAGGCATGGTGGTAGGGACCAGTTGGGTGTTATGTAACGCACGGATTTTGGAGCAAATGGACCCAGATTTGGTTTTCGTTAGAGGCAATACATTTTTTAATTTTTTCAAAGAATATTAAGAAGGCGGACATGTTAGTTTGGGTTACCTTGGATTTGCTTTTTTCGTCTAATGGCGATTTCCATTTGTCAGTCAGTGGGCACTGAGTGTATCTGCATCTTTTTCTAAAAGCATATAACATGTAAGGATAAGGATACATTCTTTTTGCACTGGTTCGACAAATGGAAATCGCTATAAAATGTACCAACATACAAAGACTAGCATTCATGACGAGGATGGGTTAGTTTGGATAAGCTCTTTTTGTTCGAAATACCAACATACAAAAACTAGCACTCATTACGATACATTTTGCAACGGTGTTTCGAGCTCTATCTATACTACAACTCATTCCGGCTCTCCTTATTGGTTATTCCTGCGAAAAGACATTACGCGGCTTTTCCAGCTATTGTCTTTCAACCAGACTCCAAAGATAATTAATGGCACTTGTTGGTGGAGTACGGACAATACAGTACGGTGCTTTTTACTGTTTGTTTTTGGTGACTTTGGTGCTTGTGTAAGTACTTTTCATATTATCTCATATATGTTCTTAATAAACTTGTTTTTCAATTAAATCTGTTTTCGTATTTGGCTGTAAAAAACTTCAAAAATATAAATTACTTTCGCACACTTGCGTCACACCCCAACACCGCAAGAAAAATACCTAAAAAAGCCTGACAGGGCCCCAAATTTTTTTTTGCGTCGGGCCCCAAAGATCGTAGGTCCGCCACTGAGTCTGATAATCGTTCCTCTATAGACCCGTTTATGGTGGTTCAATATCAATCGTGGCGTGACGTGAGCTGATCGTGGACCAATCGTTCCACGACTCAAGAGTGAACCACGAAAGTGTGGAACGTGGATTTACGATCAATGTAAACTATCCTTAACCTTAATTTACGAACAGTTGACGTCATTGGAAGCGGCCATGTCAAACGTAACTTTTCCGCGCGAAACTTTTCAATTTAAAACTAATAATTGCCGTATGACTATAATATCCATAAATTAAACACAAAACTGCTCATATTCAATATTTTACAGAAAAATGTGCACCATAAAAACAAAATAAGCCATATTTATTTCTTATGAGAATTCCCTATTGCACATGATCAATAGGATTCCTTATTTTATTACCAACTTTGAAATTGATATTGTTCAATATTAGATTAAAGGTTAACATTGAGTGGAAATTTTGATTTTCCAAGGAAATATTTTGTAATAGACCTATCTCGCATGATTAGAAAAAGAGAGCTTAATTGTGATAAATACAAGTTAGAAAGCAATAACAGATGACATGCGCGCGCAACACGTAGGCTGCAGTGTACCCAGATTGTATTGTTGCAGAACAAATGTAGACAATACAAATCGAACATTATAACATTAAAGAAGTGATATAGTGTCAAGTGTTTTGCAACGCCCTAAATCAGACAAAAGAAGAGCTTTAAAGTGGATAAACATCGTTTGCACTTTTATTTTGATAAATGTTTCATCCGGCAACATCGTTCAATGAAATTGCAAAGGAATATGTCAAGTATAATCTAACATAACACATAACCTTAAACGAAACTGCGGTGAGTTCAAGTAATATGTAAAGTATTAGTTTGCTCTTTATCAAATTACACGTTACAAAGAAAGAAGGAACGATTCATTCTGAACTGGCCCCTGAATAAGAATATGACGCAAGCCTGTCACAAACTAGCTTCTCATTGGACTCTCACCTGCAGCCTACAAGCGACGCGCGCAGTCCAGGTAATAGGAGATCGGTCTATTTTCCTGATGTGATAACCTTTTGGTTAGATTCAATAGTTAGAAATTGATCGTGAAATGTTTTTGTAAATTGTTTTAATACTTGAGCTTGTGTTTTTAGATCTCCATTGAGAGTCTTTTGATTATCATTAGGCGTCTGGATATAAGAATCATATCTTGCGCCGTATCCAGCATCTAGAGTTCCGTAGAGCCATTTTTGTGCTGTGCCCATGAAATTTAATAGACCTCTTTTGTTTCGTTTTCGGTCTTGATAGGTTTTTATGACTTGTTTCATAATCCTAATTTGAGAATGACTGTTTTCAATATTTGCTTGAAACAGTGCAACAAAATGGTTTGACCATGTTGTTTTGTTTGAGTGTCAGATAATTTCACTAAGATAATTTCCAGTTTATGTATACTTTGTATGATAATATTGTCGTGTTTATGTGATAATAGACCGTGTTATGTTGAGTTGTTACGTACCTAAGTAGTTCCTAAGGAAATTGGTAAGATAGGATTTTCTACCATCATCAATGTATACGCTTGGGTGACTCCATCGAGAGTAAGGAATAGTACTAAAGGAATCATCTCGGAGTACTTGAAATAAATTATTGTCGTTTAACATTTTGTTTAGCAAATCGATTCTGTGTTTTGCTATCATAACGCGGACTTATCTTGTATTAAATTGTTTTCCAAAGATTGGATCTTGTAATTCTGGTTCGGGTTCACGATTTTTATTGCGTGATTCTAAGGACTTTGTTTGTTTCGCTAATAATTTTTCTTGAATTTCTGTATTTAAATTTGCAAGGGATTCTGCCAAACTTGTTATATAGTCAGTTGTTGGTTTATTTTCTGTTTGTTTAATTGGTATGGCATAATTCAAATATCCTTAATCACTTGAAAAGGGACGCGATTCATTGTACTATGAGTACTGTTGTTACAATTCAATATAGCGATTGTCATTAGATCAATAATACTCTTATTTCGGTTTTGGAGTTTTAAACTCGTTTACTGTCACGTAGTGTCGAATGGAATCTTTCGATTGGACTATTCGAGTTCGGGTTTCTTGGAGTTGTATAATGAAACTCAATTTTGTATAATGTACAAAGATCTTTCATTATAGCATTTTTGAACTCTGCTCCATTATCTGATGTGATATCTCTACAGCTGTTTTCGTATTTACAGGACGTACCAATGGGTGTTGGTTTGAATATGATTTTGTATGGTTGTCGTTCATACTTGGTTTTATTGCATATCTCGCAGACTTTGACATAATTCTGTACGTCTTTCTCGATATTGGGCCAATAGAATCTTTTCTTTCAGGCTGCAATATTTTCAGTGATTCCTCTATGAGAGATTTTAGTCTCATGATAATGCGGAATTTTCTCTTGTTGAAGATCAACTTCCGTGATGTCTTCTAATAAAGAGTTCGAGATGTACAAAGTAAATGAATTCGAATTAAACGATTCTTTCAATGCTCGTATCACAATAGGTTCTGGTAAGAAGAATATTATTCTCTTTTTATAGGATTTGCCACATTATTTTGATAGTGAATCCACATTGGGTATTTGGAGTTGTTGCTGTAGCAGGACAAGACCCTTATACGAATTGTATTAAATAGCTCGTTTTGTTCATCTATGAAGATCATTGCCTCGTTCTCGATGTTGGGTATCTTGAAGATAAGCAGCTGCCAATCTTAATTGATAAGTACCTACTGTCAAATCTCTTAGGTAATTCATCTCTAGCCTAGGAAAATTTGGAATGTGTCCCTCGGTTAGCTTTACAATAGGGAAAATCGGGTGTTCCGTTTAAAATGAAAAATAAAATCCAAAATCGAGAAAATAGTACGTTGCAGAAGGCTATTCTCGTACTCATTCGTTCGTCCACTCGCTCCTTCGTCGCTCGTGTCCAAATTTCGAATTCGTGCGGAAATGTGTCCTCCTGCAACTTGTATTTTAATATACTATTTCTCGATTTTGATGTGAGAATGTCATTATTCTCGCACGCAAAATCGTTGAAAAATGAAGCTCATTCTTCAACGATTTTTGGTGACATTTAGCTCTAAAAGTTTATATTTGGTGCGGGAATACGTGGACTTCTGCAACTTGTATTTTTATATACTATTTATGTACTACTTATTACTGTACCTACATGTATAATAAAATAAATTTTGTCTTTTTAAAAGCAAGTGACTACTTGAATGGGTTCCTATTACTACAAGAATCCATAGACATGTCGTTTATCGAAAAAGAAAAGGAAAAACAAGGAGGTAAACTTCCCGAAATCGACATTCAGCAGCAGAGATTTCCTTATCCTCCATATACAGAAGACGACGGAATCTCTATCTTTTTCATGGACCTTATGCCATTGATGACATTGTTCAGTTTCCTATTTGTAGTTCCCTTAGTCCTTAAAAGTATTGTTGAGGAGAAATATAGCGGAATCAAGGTTATTTTACATTGCTTATGGCGGGTAATATAAAACTATTTTGACAAAATAACTGGAAGTTAACTTCTGGAATGACGTTACTTCTCATGTAATTCCAGAAGTTAACTTTTAGTTAACTTTCAAAGTAGTTTTATAATACCCGCCCTTAATGTGTCTTATTTTATTTATATTTTTCTTTTGTATCCAGGAATTAATGAAAATGGTGGGCATAAAAACTTGGATGTTATGGTTGGGATGGTTCATACACAGCGTATTGCCGATGCTAGTATCTATAACCGTTATTGTGATTCTTTTGAAAGTTAAAGCATTTGACGCTGATTACCCTGTGATCGAGTATACGGATGGAACGATTGTTTTTGCGTTTTTGCTGCTTTATGTCTTCGCAAATACGATAGTGTGCTTTTTCATTAGCACGTGGACCGACAGACGTAAGTAATGTTCTTTTGCAACAGGAGTTGTACAAATGACTCAATTTAATAATAAAAGTTTATGACAAATTTTGTAATTGCACCTTTTGAAAATTAAAATTTATCTTCGTGAAACCGATATTTTGCTATGGTTTATGGTTGAGAATTTCATACATCTGTCAAAACTGGTATTCCAACAATAAATTGACATGTTTTGATTGTTGATTTGAACCAATCAGATTGTAATTACGTGATAATTTGCACTAGTGCAAATTACCAGATAATTGCATACTAACTGGTGCGAAAACTGGTGTTTTGACATTTTTTGACAAAAAATTTAAATTGTTGATTTATGAAATTCTCTCATTGAATACAACTCGTGCAATGGAAATATATTTATAATTTTCGACAAATTTGCACTCATGCGTTTTTAACTGAAAAAGGCACTCGTGCACTACGTGCACTCGTGCTCTTGTTCAACTAAAAATGCATTCGAGCAAATTTTCCAAAAATTATCAATAATTTCCATTGCACTAGTTATATTACTATTGATAATTTCCGAATAGGTGTGACAAGGTTAAATATAATTTGCTTAAAATGTAACTTATCTAGAAAAAAGAAATACAAATATTGTTTGTAGGGATATATTCATTTATCGAAATACACTCAGTTAAAGTTTGCAAAAATTTCATTGAATATGTATTCAGTACTCCAGTAGCACAATAATATTGCTGAAATATTATATTTATCCGATTTTTAACAAAAATATTGTCCCAATATTGCGAATTAATAAATATGTAATATTGCTTTTAGAAATATACCTACTTAATATTTGTTTTTCAAATTGGCACAATATATACTTTTTATATGAATCCGATATTGAATAAGTATGAATATTTTTATAAATATTACCAATTAATAAATATGTAATATTTCTCCTAGAAATATTTACAATATTGTACACATGTACTTAACCAAAGCTCCAACACCTGCAGGTTTCCGGTTTCGAGCTTGTTAGCGAAGCACACCAACCAGAGATAAATACTACAATGAGAATAGAATCTCAGTGTAAATTTTTTTGTCAAAAAATTGAGCCAAGCCAGCACCATCTACTATATTGGAAAAAAAACTATTTACTGGTTTTGCATCGACGCTACAGACACCTACTTTACATAGTGCTTCAAGGCATTTTTATAATAGATGGCGCCCTGGGGCCTGTTTCATAAAAATGCAGAGTTAATGAGCGGCGAGTGAAGAGTGAAGAGTTCTAGGAGTGAAGAGTAATGTCGTCTTTGTTTCAAAATAAATTTGCGTCTACTCCTCACTATTCATAAAGAGTTGACGAGTATAGTATACAAAATAATAGCCAATGAAAAGACACCCCCATAAGATGTTTAACTGTTAATCCTTTGCTCCAAGCCGTTATTCAGAATCAGTTCCAGGGAAGTACACTTTTCTTCAGACATCCTGAATCTGCTGTTTGTATCAAAAGGTCTATTTTCTGACCACCCGTAGCTTTAAACAAATTTGTAGGTATATTGTCCCAAGTTGTAGGTATATTGTGCCAAAAGTCTCTTCCTATATAACTTTCATTATTCATTGCCTTTGTGGCACATTTTCTTCATCGGAAGAAGAATCACTGCTAAATAGTAGATTTTGCATTATATGTGATGTGCATTAAACGTATTTAAAATAGAAATAAGGGTCTTCGTAAACTCGTCAGTGAATCTTGACTAGTTGAGGAGTGAAGAGTGTTTATCAAATGGAATTAAAAATTTTATAAACTATTCAACTCTTCAGCTGGCCACTCTTCAACCCTTCACTCCTCAACTCTTCGAAACTTTTATGAAATGGAATTTAACATTATGTCGCTTCTCACTCCTAACTCTTCAGCACTTCATATTTATGAAACAGGCCCCTGTTCGCATTACTGTCGGGCTGTTCAAATTTGTTTATTCTAGACTTTGGGGCATCAATTTTTGCTTAAATTAATTGATTTTTTGTTAATTAGATCAAAAAACAGTTTCCTTATCGATGGTTAAGGGTATCCTTAACATATTTGTTCAAATTTCTGATTGATGTTTAATTGAACCTGTCATTTATCTAATCAACAAAGATAAAAATAGATCTTCCTATCTATAAGGTTTGAAGGTCTTCGTGAAACACACAAAACAACTTTGAAATCACTTAAAAATAATTAACAACACAAAGAAAGACCAAATGCAAGACCGGCGAACGAAAAACATTATGAATTAGTTATAATCAAAATGAATATTTTGGCATATTGTCACAACCCCTATACGTTTCGTCCTGGGACGTCATAACAGGAGCGTGACTTGGAGGCGTAGGTGGGGTTCAGGGAGAGAGAAACTCGCTTGGTATAGGTATAATAAGATGTGTATTGAATAATAATAGTATTACCCTAGAAATGAAATGGTATCATGATGTCTCTTCTGCGGAGGGACGTACTACTTCTGGGCCACTCTGTATTAATTATGTACCCTCTGTACACTTGGCGTGACTGAAGACTGGAACTAGGTTTGAGACAGGTCCAGGCGTTTCCCATTAAAGGTAGTTTGCACTAAACCTAGTCTGCGGAGTTCAATACTCCCAGAGGGGCGTTTCCCATTAAAGGTAGTTTGCACTGGGAGGAGACTTAGCTAGAGGGGCTTTTTCCATTAGAGGTAGCTCGCACTAGCTTTAGTATGCCAGTAATGGATTTCGGCGCTGTATTTATACCAAATAAATGCTAACTCGTCGACACACTTTAGTAAAATTGATGTACAGAGTGATATTTACTTAAGTAGTTGACAATATGTTGACTTGTCAATGTTATCGACATCGGACGTGTCTTTGATATACTGGTATTTTACAATTCTGTTGTTGTTAGCGACATCTAGAGAAAGGGAAAAAACTAATTATGTAATTTATTACTGGCAATGAGAGATCGAAGGGGCTGACACCAATTTAAAGAAACAGGTTTGAAGAAAACTCACACGCTAGGAAAGATCAAGGCCATCAATAGCGCGTGGGGCCCTCTCTCGGTAGTCCTGATTGATATAGATCGTCATCAAAAGTATCTCAGACAAAAATAATTCATAATAATCGTCTGGACTATTTCTACCATCATTCATTTTATTCATAGTTTGACAAATATTTGACACTAAGAGACATATAATAGTACAAGAGCTAATAGTCCAGGAGGCAGTGAAATTTTTTAGCACTTATTTTCCTAGTTGGTGCATATAAAATAGTTTGTTTTCTTAGTCACACAACACAATAATTTTCTAGTCTGGCTGAAATTTTTGGATGGGTTTACAAGATGTATTGAAAATACAAGTGCACTTATTTTCCTAGTCATAAATTTTCCACATTTACTAAAATAGAACATAAAGTATATGAGAATAGCAGTCTGGCTTATCTTAAGTCACGGAATATGAGCCTGGCTGAAAATTTTACCGATTTTGCGGATCGGTTACCCTTATTTTCCCAAGCTTGAAATTTAGCATATAAATTGATACTATCATTAACTGTAATTAAAATTAAGTCTGGCTGATTCACGGAATTGGCTAATGAGTCTGGCGGCATGTTCAAAATCGGGAAAATAGAAAATTTTTGCCCTTATTTTTTCAAGTTTGAAAATTTGTCATACGATAGATTATACTATAGTTTTACAGAAAAAAAATGTCTGGCTGTCACTTACAATCACGAACTGCCAGTTCAACCAGTATTTGATGATATAAATATTATGATGATAGTGATATTATGATGATAGTGATAGCGATGACGAAGGAGAAATTGATAAAGAAGATGATTAATTTCAATTATATTTTCCATTCGTCATTTAAATATTGATTATTATGTTTGATTAAATATAGTTATATATTTTTCCTTAACCAGATTTTGGTAGATACGTAGGTACATCACTCAAAATACCATGCAAAATAGAGTCTTTTCGCATTTTTATCAAAATTAATGAATTCGTCAATAGTTATCTGCATTCCAAGCATTTCGCGCACTGGATATAAAACTAACTAATTTTTATCTTGAATAAGTAAAAGTGACTATTATACTAGCATGTTTCAATTGCGCTTACGCTCGCCTATGCAAGATAAAAAAAATTATTTTCGTAGGGGTGGATGGAACAAATATAACATGTACCTACATGTGACTCTAATAATCTGTATAATCGAATCGAATTTAGCGCGCCTGCGATCATTCAACAAATCTGGCAAGGCCTTGGGGGAGTTCCATATTAGCCAGATTGTATTTTAAGCTGACATTATAATATAGGCCATCATCAGATAAATTTTCATGACTGCGAAAATGAGGGGAAATTTTTTTGTTGAAAATTTTTCAAACTTCCACTTGCCAGACAAATTATCCATATTCACTGATTACCCAGACTATTTTTTTACGTAATTTCAGTATACCTCTTACTAGTAGAAATATTTTTATCACTGGAAAAAAAAGACCCTGGTTTCGTATGTTCTGACGCATTTTCCGCCACAACCCATCGGAAAACCCCCCCTTAATTTACATGAATTTTGCTTAAAATTACTGACCCTACAATTCTATCCATGTTTCGTGACTGGGAAAATAAGTACCGAAAATCGTCACTGCCTCCTAGACTATAATATGTTGCTGTCCCAGTTAGTTTTGGTGACGATGGTACATCTCTTACGCCCAAATGCACCGTGAAGACTTAATCCGGATTAGTTGCTAAAATCAGATTAGGACTTCTTTTTTATATGCAAATTTTCGAACTAAGCGAGATTAAACTACCATGTCCATTCGGCGCATAATGGTGCTAGTCTCCTAAGGGCCGAATTTATAGTCGTTCCTTGAGCCTAGATTCGAGGTCGTGAGTCTGTACAGTCAGACCTCGACAAGTTATCTAGTTCAACATCTAGTGCTTGTAGTTACGAGTCCACCGACTCTGTAACTAATTGGAAAACAGAGAATGAAGCTGGGCTCTCCACAGGTGAGAGCTCTAGCGTGTCGAGTGCAATGTCTGGCAATCATTTTTTGAAGAATACAATTTCTCAAACTGTTATTACTAGGTCTGGCAGACAAGTTAGGAACAACCAAAAGTTCAACGAATACCTTAAGTTTAAATAATCAACTGCTTGAACGCTCTGGATTTGGTTGTCAGTTGAAAGTTATTTGGTAATGTTAATAATATGTGTACTGTGTAGTAAGGTAGTGAAGTAGTAAACCTGCAAATGTTTTTAGGGAGAAATAGATAATGTAAATTGAATTTAATAAATGTATGGAAACTCTCATTATTCTCACAGAATCAAAGCCTACTTGATAAGTGTGTATGTTTATATACAGTTTGTGTGTAAAATGTAAATGTTTTGTTTTTTATAAATGATGTTAAACTGTGATGATAGATTTAGTAAATAATAAGACTGGAAACGTTAATATTTGTATTTTACCTGTATATCTGTATTTAATAATTCTAGTCATGAAGGATTTTTTAGCGAGTAACCATTTGTAACCGTGTTATCACGAGCTATAACCGTACGGTTATTAGCCTCACCACTGGTGTTCTGTCGAAATTACCCCCACCTAATAAAGTTTGATATTAAATTTATTTTTCACAAAAACGAACTGGTTATAGAAAGCGATTATACAAAAGTGAGGTTAGAGCTATTAGGTCCAAGGAATTACAGACGATGTAATCCTCCCCTTCATTGTTTAAAGTTGCTTTAGTTAAAAATTCAACCTACCATGTTGGTCCCCCGGATCTTCAAGGAATGGATTGGATATTACACGTTCTACGTACCTTACTGAGCAGTTTTTTTACCTTTTATGTTTAAATTCAACCAGAAACCCACATCCACATCTTGCAATAACATTTTCGGGTTTGACGTTAGACCGTGCGTTCAGTATTTCGATCTGAGTTCTCTGAGCATGACTTTACCGTTCGTTTATTTAAAAAGTGTACTCAGTGCAGGCTTATTCACGTTCGTTTAATAAAATTTCGACCCCTCTCATACAGCGTTTAACGGCTCTCTGCGCTCGCTGGTCACGTGATTACGGCTCCGCTCTGCACGCTCTGCTCTTTGAGCAAAATACCGAACGTAAGGATAGTAAGGAAAACAAACCCAAACGCCCATATTTAAATAAAATCGAACTGTCAAATGTTATAAAATATTTTACCCATATAGAATCAATATTGGGCCGAAATGGATAAATATATCACTGGTATACCCATTAGAAAAATTTGTTTTGCCATTATATATCCAATATTGGCTTAATAATGCAAATAAAAACACTATCTGTGCATATTAGTCCATTAATAGTATACCTACATTATATAGGTACTATGGTAATATTAGAAAAAGTTGTATTGCTAATTATCAACCAATTTTGTCTAAATAATGTCAATAAAGAAATTTTTTTGTGTAAATTAGCCCATTCTTGTGTAAATATGATATTAAAGTGTGGAAAAATATGTATTGCCAATATGTAACCAATCTTGGCTATATGCTGCCGATAAAATATTGTTTGTGCATATTGGCCGATTCTTGGATAAATATGTTATTATAACGATGGAAGAAGTTGTATTGCCAATAAATGTCCAATGTTGGCTGGAAAATGCCAATATTTGGTCCAATGTATCCGCAACATGCCAATATGGGACCAACATTGTGTGCTACTCGGGGTACATTTTCTTCATAAAAAAATTTATTGAGATCTAAATCTTGCCTCATTTTATTGCACTACGTTTCAAATTAAAAAATACATAATAATTCCTTTTATCTGTTTCAGCCTTTCTGTCAACATTATTGGCACAACTCTTTCTAGTTATTTTGTCTTACTTACTTCCTAAATATCTGATTATTGGTAAAAAGCCTAAAGTCCCATTTTCGACAAGTATTTTGCTTATGTTATTTCCAAATATGGGACTGCATTATGGTTTTATTGCTATACAGCAATATGAATATGTAGGTAAGGGATTTTATCTACTTACTTATACCTTATATGTAGGTACTTATAACTGAACCTTTGAGTTTTGCTTTCCTTTCTAACCAACATTCAAATCTCTTGGACTATTTCTTTGAATTTAACACACTTGTTCATATTATGATCTCATTTTTGGGTAGGTTGTTTCTCCCAAGCTGAATATGATTCATGGAACATATAAACAAAATTTTAGATTGAAGTAAACCAAAAAGTAGGTGTGTATATTTATTTCATTACTCCGTTGCGTGTTTGGCTCAGCCTTAATCAACGTATTTTTTTTTAAATAGAGCAATAATTAATGCTTTATCAACGGTTTCAAAATCATACAATGGTGGCGTTCACCAGCACTCAACATGTTGAGTGATTAGTCAGTCAGCGGCTTTGTTGATAACAGATAAAAATCAGCTCTGGGCCAATCAAAACTGTTCTACCTTGTGAATTCCACTTGTTGGAACAAAGCCGCTCACTAATCACCCAACATGTTGAGTGCTGGTGAACGCGACCAATATTATAAATTGGAAAGCAAATACAAAGATAACCATTTTTATTTTCAGTCATAGGTATTATTTTTTAAAGTTTATTTTTATACTTTGATATAAACAGCTACAAACCTTAATATATTTTTCTTTTATTAGAAATTGGGGTACGTTGGAAAAATTTCCACAAACCTGGAGGATACGATTCCAACGACATTTCAATGTTAAACGTATTTGTTATGTTGATAATCGACTGCTTCATTTATTTGATTCTGGCCCTCTATCTGGACGCTGTAAATCCCGGAAAATATGGCATGCCAAAAGACATATTTTTTCCTTTCAAAAAATTGCATAGCGTAAGAACTCTATTCTTATAGGTATTCTTATTATTGACCATAAAAAAAAAAAAAAATCTAGTTTTTCAAAAAGCACAACAATGTTGATATTGAAGAAGGAGCAGAGTCCTTCCAAGTGCGAGATCAAGAAAAATCAAAGCTAACTAAGGGCATCGAACTAATAGATTTGCAAAAAAAATACGGCAAGAAGACTGTAGTTAAAAAATTAAACATGGGAATCTACCAAGATCAAATTACGGTGCTGCTGGGTCATAACGGTGCCGGAAAATCTACTACAATGGGAATGATAACCGGTATGATAAAAAAAACAGCAGGCAAAATTATTATCAACGGAAAAGAAGTACAATCCAGATCGGATATAACCGAATCACTCGGTCTCTGCCCGCAAGACAGCTTATTTTTTCCCACCTTGACTGTTACAGAGCATTTGATCTTTTTTGCAATGGTAAAATCTGATACCAGATTCTTGAAACTTCAAATCTTGATATAATTTCTCTATAGTTGAAAGGCAAAAGTTGTCAAGAATCTAAACGTGAAATACAGGATCTTTTACCCAAATTACATCTGAGTGACAAAAAAAACTCTTTGGCTGACAAACTGTCTGGCGGTATGAAAAGAAAGCTTTGCCTTGGCATGGCAGTTATTGGAGGATCAAAGGTGTATCAAAATTTAGTAAAATAATCAGAAAATAATTTGAAATTTTTGTAGATTTTGATACTGGACGAACCATCATCAGGAATGGATCCAGAATCCCGTAGAGAAATGTGGGATTTGCTACATGAATGGAGAAATGAAAAAACAATTCTTATCACCACGCATTTTATGGAAGAAGCTGATGCCCTTGGCGACTGGATTGCTATTATGAACGATGGAGAACTAAAATGCTATGGTACCCCAATGTATCTAAAAAAGCAGTATGGTAAATAAAATTTGGCATAGTAGGTAAATGAATATTCTTTCTAAAATGAATTTAAATATATTCTAGAAACTGGTTCCAACTTGATTCTGCTCATTAAAAAAAACAAAGATGTCAAAGAGGCTGTTAAGGAACTTGAAAAAGTGATAAAGTCCATGTTTAACTCAGCAAAATGCATTGGTATCAATGGTAATGAGGTCCGATTTTTCCTTCCTGAAGGCAACTACATTAAATTGTTCGAATTCTTGGAATCCAATAAGGATAAATATGGCATTGAAAATATTTCTTTTACTTGCACCACCCTTGAAGATGTGTTTTTAAGGTTAATCAAATTTCAATAGCTGCTTAAATGATGTTCATTTTTGGATGTTTTAGTCCCAAAGTGACTGCGCACGAGGAAGATGATGAATATGTTAGAAGCGATTTGACATCCATCGCAAGAACAAAAGGTGAGTGAAAATGTTTTACTCCATTTTTGTTCTGTGATAAGTAATTATTGTTTTAGAATCTGCCTTCTACCTAACCTTGAAAGCTTTAATTTTCAAGAGATACATATTCATTTTCAGAAAATCCATATTTTACATAATTCCAGTGAGTTATCTCTGCATCGGAATATATCGTCGTTAATTTCACTAATGGGCGTATATTGAATTTATTAATTTTTCAGGACAAGCATTTGATTTTTTCAATAAATTTGAAAGCTTATGAGTCAAAAACCAAAATAGATATTAAAATGTCTTTTGGTGTACTTACAGGCTATTAAGTGGTATTTGGAATACTGTTCATAAAAGTAGAATACTTTCATTTTTAGTCTGAAAATTTTGAAAAAAATACATTTACGCCACTTTGCAAAATTTTATTTTTGCACGTTTCACATACGCCTCCCAAAATAAGTCATATACTGCCCTTTGTACAGGTTTGTCAACTATATTTTTTTTATACTCTCTTAATGGTTTGTAGTTTAATGGCAACAAGGTAGAGTGGTTGGAATTTTTAAAAAACACATCTGCCTAAATTAGAATACATTTTTATTGCATAATATTAAAATTAATAAAATTTGATTGTATTATGTTTTGCTGCTAAGAATAAACTTTACGAATCAAACTTAATATAAATAAACGGTTGACTCATGGCCGTTTCCACCAACTATTTTAGGGGAAACATAACGATAAGTATTCCCTAAAATGACATTTTTTCATGGACAAATGTCAGTTTAAGGCATACCTATCGTTAGGGCTTCTCTACTCTCTACTACTATACCTAATTATGATTTAGCCTCATTGCCGACTACTGGCTTGTTTAAATCATTTTTTTCTTATAGTTTGATTGGCAAATTCGATTCCTCATCACTAGAATAATCACTATATGGTAATGTAGCTGACGTATCATCATAGTCCTCATTTTTCTCTACAGCTATGACAGATCCACAATACCATTTTTTTTTTTCATACCTACCATATTTTCACATAACTGCCTTCTTTTAGAGTTTTATTTTTGCCCAAAACCACTATCTGTCGCGAATCCACAATATTTTGTGTGCTGCCTGTCCATTTAATTAGAACATCCATCTTTGTTTGTTTGAAAAGCAATAAAAACACAAACCAAAACACGAACAAGTGCAGTAAATTGACTGACTAATGTCTTCCGATATGAGCTAAATTTTAGTTTAAAACAGGTTTGGTGCGCGTCAGCAAAAAGGCGTATGTATTACTATATACGCCAACGCGAGCTTCAAGGTCATCTCTAAAAAAAAAATATTACAGACGTATATGATATACGCCTTTTAGGAAGATACATATTTCTTGTTTCAAAACATACGTCTAAAAGAAAAATGTGTCTAACTCAGAAACTACTGGCAGTTCATATGCGCCAATTAGAGGGCGTATAATTTTGATGTTTTGCGACATAAATTCCCTGAAAACGAAAAATCGCTTATTTCTCATATACGTCCCTTTGTCAAATTAACGACGATATGTATTCATATTAAACCATCATCATTTTAGACACTTGTTGCTTTTCTTTTCATTGGATTGTGTGTTTATATGGGCTCCCAAACACAAGCAGATGACACACTTGATAGTGGACCTCCTTTAAAAATATCTTTGAGCGCTTACGGCAAAACAACAGTTTATTTAAATACCATCGGTGGCTCTGACTCTGATGACATTCGCAAAATTTACGAGCGATTAGTTTCGGATCAGAATAGCAAATTGAATATTGTCAGTGATGTTTCTCAAAGTAAGTACCTACTCAATAATTGCATTTAATGTTTGATAATATGGTTCTTGTGAAGTCTTATACTTCAGCTAAGTTATTTTGGGTTCAAGTCCAGGATGGTATACATTAAACAATCACATTAATACACACATTTATTATAAAATGATAAAATATCGAAGTTCGTTACATCACAATTAAGAACTTGCAATTTAGACTATTCAGTATGGCGGTCGGTAGCAGAAGAACGTTCTGGAAAATAGAGCGAGCTCATTGCCTCTTGGCTGCGTGCATGTCATACTTGAATTGAATATAATTAATAAATTGTATTGTTGGTTGCGTTACCGCACTTCCCCTCGCTTAGAATTTTCGTAATTACTTAAAGTAATATGTCCTTGTTTTTGGAACAGTACAATTTGACAATGTTCTGCAAGGTTGGGTAGGTATGAGCGCCTTTATAATTATTATACAACATAAGGTACACATTCAAATCTATCATCATAACGATCAACATGAAAATAAGCTCAATTATTTCCTTCATTACATACATGATTCGAGTAATGTTTCGTACATTTTAGTTGTCAAATTAAAATAAAGAATTTTTGTTTGTGTGCTTACTTTCCTCAAATTCCTCAGAATTTCCCTAGACAATTTCGTCCAATGTTACGTAATCTGTTAATCTCAATGGCATTCTTTTAGGTATTTTTGGTCTAGTTACATTATTTGAATTTTGATTACTACCAACCGCTTTGTTTAAATCCCTATCAATAATTTCTTTTCTGTATAATTTTTTATCTTCTTGAATGAGTTATTAAATAATGGATAGTTTTATAAAAACTTTTAGAGATGAAGTTGTAAGAACAAATATCGCAAATAATGTTAAAGTTCTTAGTAGACAAATTAAAAATGATAGCTTTAAGATACTCCACTTAAACATTTGTAGCATAAACAAATATTTCGATGAATTCTTGTGTTTTTTGGAATACCTAAATTGTCAAATAGATATAATTATCTTGACTGAAACTCACAGGATTTGGGACTTGCAAATATTTAAAATTTTTGGCTACAAAACAATTTATAATCAAGGTACTTACAATAAATGTGATGGAATCATTGTTTTTGTGAAAGATTCTATATTATGTAATTTTAAATTTGGAGACATAGGTGAGGTAAAATGCCTGGAGCTAGAGATTGGCGATAACAAAAATTTTTACATTACTTGTATCGGGTTTGTCAAATTGCGGCCTAAATAATCAGGTAGGTAAAAATAATAGCCACATTGCACCCCAAAAATAAGGGTTAGCCCTAATAAAATTTGCAGTTAATAAAATTATTACCTGTTTTGACCTAAGCAGGATGGGATTATTGCGGCCCGTAATAAATATCTACCATATCAATTGAAAATTATTAAATTTATGTTAATAACTTCTATGTAGGAATAATTTATTAAAAAATTGTCAGTTCGCCGAAATTTTCATTATAAAGCCATTGTTGATATACCCCTTCCCCGGATAAGGAGTACATTTCAAAAAGAAATATTTATCATAATGTATTGCGTCCTTAACTTAGCAACATCAAATTCGAATAATATTGAGAGTGAAAAGGGAAAACCTTTGCTATTATTGAACGGCTTTAAATACGCTAAGAGAAAAGTGTTGAAGAAGAGTGAAGAGTTGTTTTGGCCTTATGTGAAAAAGGACTGTACTGCTCTTTTCGGTTTTGTACCAAGTTCTTCGTTCAGTTATTTACCATCCATGCTATATTTAGTGGGCATTACATTCCATTACTTTTTTGTTTGTTGCCTGGAAAACAAGAAACAATTTATAAAATGTTCACTTCAATTATTGAAAAGTGCAATGCCTTAGGATATGTTCTTAAGCCAAATGGAATAGTCACGGATTTTGAAAGAGCTATACAAAATGCTGTACGTTCATCATGGCCAGAAAGTAAATTGGAAGGTTCTAGATTCCATCTATCACAAGCATGGTTTAGGCAAATCCAAAAAACTGGATTAGTGCCAATTTATAAGGACATAAAAAACCCCAGTGGAAAGTGGTTAAAATATGTATTTGGACTTCCATTTCTGAAGGCTAATGATATGGGAGAATGTTTTGCATTTGATTTAGCGGAGCTGCAACCGAATGACGAAAAAATGACCCAGTTTGCTGATTATTTGGTAACCAACTACATAGAAGAAGATGCTGCTTTTCCACCAACGTTATGGGCCAACGAGAGCGTGTCGACCGACCATACAACAAATGCATGTGAGAGTTTCCATTCTTTTTATTCTGAACATCCTGCTTTATATACTTTTTTGGATGTTCTTAAAGATATGCAAACAGACACATACACTAAATTACGTGATTCGAATAAACCGGTAAAAATTTCTGAAAAAGCAAAAAGCCATCAGTACCTACCTCTTAGATTCGAAAACGAATCAGTATATTTCTGGTGCTATTTCTAGACTCGAATTTGTTAAATTTATGTCCAATATAGAAAGAGTACATACCCACTAACTTTATCAAGTATAACCTTTTTATAAACAGGTACCCTTTTGTATACACGAAATTAGGCAATTCAATCCATCTGTCAAAACGAGAAATTCAATATGGCGTGGCGGCCAGCAAGTTTGTTTTGAATATGTGTTTTCATGTATATTTTAATTATTTTACTTCGAGCTTTGCTTGCAGCTTTGATTTTGATTATTCAATAAAATATTTGTTTACTAGGTACGTAAACTATTAAGTCGGGAAGAAGCTAGACATTTTTTTGTGTTTTTTGGTCCATGTGTGGCCGCTACGCCATCTTGAATGTCACGTGGTTTGAATTGCCTAATAGGTTGTTAATTGAATATGATTCTATTTTACATTTGTCAATGTATTAATAATTTTTTTGTTTATCATAAAAATAAATATCTTTAACTCAAAGCGGCTTTTTATTTTCCCCAATTAGGTATATTTCATGATAAATCGCTAAAAGTAGGAACAGTGAACTTTTCTGTTTAGGCCGCAATTCTGCCATGGCTGAATCAAATTAAATTTTTGGGCCGCAATTTTGCCATACATAAACTTGGAAAAAGTTTATACCTGCCTATTTGGGCCGCAATTTGGATATACTTGTATACAGGGTGTCCCAAAAAGATACCGACAAACTTTAAGGGGTAGTATAGGGGACATCAAAAAAGCATTTTTGTTTATATAAACATATGTCCGCAAATGAGCCATTTGGGCTGTATAGAGCAAAAAAACTGTTTGATACTTTTTTCTTCGCAATGATTAAATCACTGTTTACTTAATAATTTTGCTTTATTATCAAATAAATTATGGTTTGGAATAATTGTTCAAAATGTTGACCATTTACTTCAATGCAAAGATTACACCGTCGGGTCATTGACTGAAAAGTTTAGTCTACGAAACACCTGTTCGTAATGAGGAAAATCTGAAAGCAAGGATACTGGCGAGTTGTACCCATGTAGAAGCTATTCCTGGAATATTCCAAAGAGTTCGCAAGTTGAAAAATTATTGTAAACCATAATTTATTTGCTATTAAAGCAAAATTAATAAGTAAACAGTGATTTAATTATTGCGAAGAATAAAACTAGATACCAAACAGTTTTTTTTGCTCTACAGCCCAAATGGCTCATTTGCGGACATATGTTTATATAAACAAAAATGCTTGTTATGATGTCCCCTACTACCCCTTAAAGTTTGTCGGTATCTTTTTGGGACACCCTGTATATCGATTACCGGCAATAAATGAAAATGTCTTCTTGGACAACCTGGTAAATTATCTTGATGTAAATATAAACCTAGAAAGACACATTATTGCTGGTGACCTTAATTTTGACATTTTAAAAACCAATAAACAAAGTACCTACTGAAAAATATAAAACAATTCTAGCAACCTATGGGTTTACACTTATGTAAATGGATACACTAGACTAGACCGATCTCAAAGACCTGTTTGGATCATTTTTACATGAAAGGGGATCAAAACTTCTTAAATGCCGAATCTTGCATAATTAACTATAATATCACTGATCACTGTCCTATTTTGCTTTCTTTTTCTGAGAACTGTAGGAGTCGGACTCAAAACCAGGATCAGGGCATTGCCAAAAGATCTGTTAATTACAAACAGCTTAGGATCGATATTATGGCTAAATCATGGATTGAGGTGTATGAGTGTCAGGACTTAAACTTGGCGACTTCAAATTTTGTAAACAGCCTCCACTTAAAAAATCCTGAAAATATTGAATTGAAAAGTAGATATAACAACTACAAAAATAAATTAGGAAAAGAAATTAAAACAGCTAAAAAATCCTCTACACAAAATATGATAATGAAAAATAAAAACAATTCTAGTGCTTTATGGCAAGCTGTTAATAAAATTTTTAATAAAACACATAATAAAACCATAATAAACAAAATAAAACTTCAAAGCTCTGATGTTGTCACAGATCCTCTTGAAATAACTAATCATTTTAACAATTTTTTTTCTGATTTTGGAAATAATCTTTCAAGCCAGATTAGCAGTCCTCTAGGATATAACGAGCATGTGGAATGGGTGCAAAACAGTTTAAATTTTTTTCAAAGAGTGTCTGTCATAGAAGTACAAAAGGTAATAAAGGAATTGAAACCCAAAAAGTCGCCAGGACCCGATAATATAAGGGCCGAAGTGTTACAGGAAATTGTCTGCGAAATATCAACAATTTTGGCATATTTAATTAATTTATCTTTTGAAATAGGCTGTTTCCCAGAGATACTCAAGTTGGGAAAGGTTAAACCCTTGTTCAAAGATGGTGAAAGGGTGGATATAAACAATTATAGACCAATTTCTCTAGTTTCAAACATTCCGAAAATTTTTGAGAAATTAATAAAAAACCGAATGCTAAAGTTTCTTGAAGATAACAACATTAAATCTGAAAGCCAGTTTGGTTTTAGACGGCAAAAATCAACTGAAGATGCAATTTTATCTCTTTGTGAGGAGATGTACGGCGCTGTTGATCAAAAACCAGCTGCTTTGTGCATATTTATAGACCTGAAAAAAGCTTTCGATACTGTTTGCCATAGTAAGCTTGCCAAAAAGTTAGAGCCAAATGGTTTTAGAGGTAGTGCTCTAAATTTACTTAAGAGCTTTATGGAGAATAGGCAACAATTTGTAGAAATAGATGGAATTAAGAGTGGACGGCGGTCTGTTATCTGGGGTGTTCCGCAGGGCACAGCCCTCGGACCTCTGTTGTTTATTATTTATATGAACAACCTATTGAAGACTAATTTTCTGGGAAGAATTCTGAGTTTTGCTGATGACTCCTGCGGCAGATTGGAAAAGTGTAAAATCTCGGGCAGAGCGGGATTTGATGCACATTTTTGAATGGTTTGAATACAATAAATTAACATTAAATAAAATAAAAACAAAATTTTTACCACCAACATCATACAAGAGTGAATTGCCAAATTTCGATTCTTTAGCAGTAGCCCGAGACACAGTTATTACTAAAACGGATAAAATTAAATATTTGGGAGTTATGATTGATCCGCATTTAAGGTGGGATAAACATGTTAAATATTTGTTAAGTAAAATAGGATACCTGGTTTCACGTTTCATGCATCTAAAAAAAATTTTGAAGGAGGAACATCTCAAAGTATTGTATTTTGCACTTTTCCAGTCGCAAATGACATACGGTCTTGCGGGGTGGGGTGGTGTAAGAGATTGTTATGTTGTAGACTTGGAGGTCTTGCAAAAATGGGTACTTAAGGTAATTTTCAATAAAAATAAATTATACTCAACCGATGAACTCTACAAGCAAACAAATATCCTAGATATAAGGCAACTATATTTCTCAAAACTTATCAATCTTATCAGCAAAAAGAAAATAAAAAACAACACCATCGCCCATCAGCATGACACGCGTCAAAAAATGAACTAGTACAAATGCCATTTATGAAAAAAGAACTTGGGCAAAAATACTTCAAATATTTGGCACCAAAATTTTACAATTTTCTCCCAGAAGATCTTAAAGAAAATGTTTATAAAAAAAAATTTCGTAAGCTTTTTAAGGAATGGCTAGATAAAGTAAAACGACTAGACATAAGAAATTTATTTTAAATAAGTAGTAGTGAATAAACAGTATATTACTTGTTCTAATATAATGTATATTTATAAAATTGAGTTTATATGAATCGGAAAGAGACAAAAAAAAATTAATACAAAAGTGTGAAATTTAGATAACCCGTTTGTGTGACAATTTTTCCTGATCTATGACAACAAATCCAAAATGTGACAATATATCCAGAATGCGACGCTCTATCCAAAATATGATACCTAATATACTTAGGGCCGATACTTTTGCTCCCGATTAACGAATTTGATACGTTGTCAAAATTTTGCATGGGCCAAGGTCTATAAAGTATGATGTGGTTAGAGCACATTCTAAGCCCTGATTATTTTTAACGGCTGTCAAATGAGAGCTAAAGTACCGGCACCTAATATACTTAAAGTGAAAGAAAAAAAAAAAAAAAAAACGCCGAATGTGACTTTCAATACTTAAGGGGACAACATCGCTCCCATGCACACGATACAAAATACAGAAATCGGTTTTAGACTACAAAAAAAAACCGCACATCAGAATTTGCTGAAATTTGGCATAAACATTCCTTGATCGATTATCTAGAGAATATAGTGCAGTTAGATTTTCCATATTTCGATTTTTTTTTTGGCCTATATTGTGAAAATGAACTATTTCCCAAAAATAGAAAAATCCACGGTAAAAATTGAAAAAATAAGAGCACTATTCTCTAGATAATCGATCAAAGAATGTTTATGCCAAATTTCAGCAAATTCTGATGTGCCGTTTTTTTTTGTAGTCTAAAACCGATTTTGGAATAAAATTACAGATATTTTGGCAAATAAGGTTCAGGCTTTTTTTCGAAGATGGCGCCACCAGTCAATTCGTGATGTCATAATTAGGCGTTTTCGAAAACCCCGAACCGTTGGAGCAGCAGCTGATGTAGGTTGTTCAGCGTTTCCCAAAAACCCTATTGACAACAGAACCTCTTACTCACCTTGTGTATTTGTTTTGTTTTTTATTATTGGTTTATAAAATAATAGGCACAAAGCATGCTGTACCATTAGTTTCCATTGAAAATAAATAAAGTATCTATTTTATTAACGACTAATGTAAGTATAATGTGCGTATTATATTTGTGATTTTGGCAGTATAATGACATATGTTATTCCTCCTATGTTATTCCTCCAATGACGAGTAGCGGGATTAATGGTCATTATTCCACAAAAGTGTCAGTGTCAAACGTGTAGTGCTTGTGGATTTGTATTGAAAATTATGAGACGGATGAAATTTGTTCATTGAAAATCTCAAATAAAGTTATTTGTCGTAAATAAAGTAGAGTATACTACTCGCAATAATGGCTATTATTCCCTCGGAATGTTACTCCCTCGCCGCTAACGCGGCTCAGTTCGTAATAATCCTCGGGAATAATATAGACTGTGAGATAGGGGCTGTTTAGTGGAGTCATTTTTTTTTGTCTGGCATTTTGAGGGCTGAATGTGGCTACTAAGCTGATGAGAATATGGGTGATTTTAATGCCTGCCTCTCGGTCGAAAATTTGCAGAAGAAAAAAATTGATTTACATGAGGATTTTTTTTTTAATGATCTCAAATTTTTTGGCTTCTAAATAAAAGATTGACATTGATAAATATTTCACCCATAAAAAATACCAGATGCTTTTCAATAGCTGAAAAAGTGGGGATGAGTGTCAACTTCCAAGAGAAAAGAAAAGAACCTTCCGCGTTTACTTTTTGTCTGGTAATCGAGAGAATGGAATGTTTTGTTGTGAAAATATCGCTGAAAAATCGCCAGACGGTAATCCCAGTTCGAAGTCGAGTTTTCCGGCAAAACATTCTGTAGACATTTCGAACAGGTGGCAGGCACTAAAACCACCTATATTCTCATCAGCTAACTAGCCACATTCATCCCTCAAAATGCCAGACAAAATAGTTATTTATGTATCAAGGGTACTAAGTAGATGATTATGCCCCGAGGGCGACAGTCTTACAAAGCCGAGGGCCTCTGGCCCGAGGGTTCGTAAGTTGCCCGAGGGTCTATATCTATTAGTACCCGTGGTGCATACTAGTTATTTATGTATCAAGGGTACTAAGTAGATGATTATGCCCTGAGGGCGACAGTCTTACAAAGCCGAGGGCCTCTGGCCCGAGGGTTCGTAAGTCGCCCGAGGGTATATTATCTATTAGTACCCGTGGTGCATACAAACTTTTATGTCATACCAGTTGGTTGTGAATAATAAATACCTAGGAAAAAGTGTCACTTCGCAAATTGTCATCAGTGTGCAAACATCATAATTTTTTGACAAAAATAATATGTTTATAAGCGTAAATTTATATTTTGTTAATAAAGAATAAGTTAATTGAAAACTGTTTTTTGCGCGCGCGGGCCATAATGTGTACTTTATGCCCGCACGGGCATAAAGTAATGAATTATGTAGATGGTATCCAAGGTATAAAAACACAATAATGTATTGGTATGACATAAAAACTTTTATGTCATGCCTGCACGGGCCATAATGTGTACTTTATGCCCGCGCGGGCCATAATGTGTACTTTATGCCCGCACGGGCATAAAGTAATGAATTATATAGATGGTATCTAAGGTATAAAAACACAATAATGTACTGGTATGACATAAAAAAAATGACTCCACTAAACAGTCCCTATCTCACGGTCTAATAGCTATCATTATTGACTCGTCGTCGTGGTATAATCTACTATTACGTACCTAGGTATACATAAAAAAATTGGATCGTGTTTTGTAGGACAAAATGTCTTTGAAAAAATAAAAAGCTTCAATAATAATTATTAAAATTTATTTACAAAAGGTGGAAAGTGCTGAAATTAGAGTTTTTACTTTGGTAAGACTATTTTATATTATTCCCGCTGTTTTATAATTATAACAGATTACCCCTCCACACAAGGTCCTTACCAATTCAAGGCTTCAAAACAAAAATCAAAGAGGACCTTATTTCCAAAAGTTTTTATAGTAAGTATACATGAATATTTGTAATCCCTTTTTTTGACTTGTGTAAAACTTTTGTTATGGCATCAATAAATATTTTGTATTTGTATTTGTATTTGTATTTGTATAAACATACCTCAAAAACAAGCTCTACAACAAAACATCACTTTTACAGAGTAGAACAAAATTTGAAGTCATACCAGGCCAGGCATGGAAATACAAATCCCTCCATAATCCCATTAGCCAATCAGTGCGAACTGAGTGAAAAAAGTTGCACTGATTCTGCAAATTGAAATCGCTATAATATTTAAAATGCTCCACTGTAAAAATGCTTTCATCTTGGCACCATCTATAATTTTTTTTAGAACTAAAATATAATTTGATTTGATTTTGGATATCCTCGTTAACATTATTTAATATATTCGAAAAAATATAAGAATTAAAATCTTTACCCTATCTAAGGTTTCGTCCGGAGTTTTGTGTACCGCAGAAGCTGTAGACGATGGAACTGGTCCGTCTTGATGTTCTAATGTCGTCTCTTTTGAGGTTTTCTCGCCATTCACATTGTTGGCAACTGCTCCGGTCTGCTCGGGCTGCACTGACTGACCTACAAAAGGAATTGAAGGGCAGAAAATTGGGTTGGTAACAGACTGATATGTTAGTGAACTAGTAAAATAATGATTTTTAGTACCTATTTAATTCGCGAGTGTCCTATTCATTTGGCTTGTCTGGAATACCCACATGCATCATTTGATTTGCATGTCTCTTGCAAGTTGTTCCTGATGGATAATGACAGATATACGCTGTTTTTCCAACTTTCTACCAACTTTCTTGTCCACCCAGGGGTGCGTTCAAGGACGGCAATGCTAAAGCCAAAACCTACTTTTCCCCCTCCACCGGTAATGCCGAACTACGTAGGTTGAAGCCGAACTTGAACGCAAAATGCCAATTTTGGCTTGGCTGTAGCCATTCCTGAACGCAGCCCAGGCCTTCTCCCGACTTCTTTCCTAGTTCGTAACTTCTTGTCATCACTTCCTCCCTCGTTTTGAATCGTCTGCGTACTTTGTTTGTTTCTTCACTTCTATCTACTTTTTCTTCTTTTGAGAGAGTCAACCTTGTTCTTAAAGGTCTAGTTGGGGAGCTGGCGTCAAAAACATGCAAGAGTTTTCGCAAGGCGGATATTTTCAAAATAGGTCGTACTTTAGTGCTAGAATGCTAGTGTACAGTCAGCACTCACAGTTCCGGGACAGCTAGCTCTGGGACGCGGGCAAAGTTGTAATTTTAAGAAGCATCTAAACTGTTTTCTCAAAGCTCAAAATTTATAGAAATTTTGCACATTATCTGTTTGAAGGTCACAGATAACGTATGTAAATCGTCAGACGTCTAGTTCGTTGCAAAAAGGGGGTCAGACGTCCTCTAAGTTTTTATTTTATGGCATTTTCTTCAAATATATTTGTCAAATACCTGCAAAAATATATTTTGACAGGACACCGAAGAAAATGCCATAAAATAAAAACTTTGAGGACGTCTGACCCCCTTTTTGCAACGAACTAGACGTCTGACGATTTACATACGTTATCTGTGACCTTCAAACAGATAATGTGCAAAATTTCTATAAATTTTGAGCTTTGAGAAAACAGTTTAGATGCTTCTTAAAATTACAACTTTGCCCGCGTCCCAGAGCTAGCTGTCCCGGAACTGTGAGTGCCTGATAACTTTATGAAGTCATCTGAGGTGCCTCAACATAATGCAGATAAGATAATTCCCCAAGTCAAAAAGTTAGTAACTATGTTAGCAACACAAGCCTTTTCTACATAAAAAATTTGAAAGCATTGACAATTTTACATTGTATTGCCAACATAATGTCATTTTGACTTTTATCTTTAAAAAAAACACACTTTACAGTCGTGAGCATAAAAAGTGGGACACGCGACTGACAGGTTTTGTCATTTTTCACTATTTTGGGTAAATCAGTCTTTTCTCTACAATGAGTTGTATTCCTTTCAAGAGTTTGAAACACTCGAGCTACTCGCTCCGGTGTTTAGTAGCCCCCGATTTGCAGGGAACAGATGCGTGATGCAACAAACACTTTTCGAAAGGAATAAGGGCGTGAAGCCCCGGAGCTGTTCCAGAGCTCCTCCTAGATGTGAAAGGAATACAACTATCGGATTTTTTTGTCAAATATGACAATCCCTGTCATTGCCATAAGTATAGCTGATGAGCTCGTTTTACAATAGGAAAAAACGAGTGTCCCACTTTTTATGTTCACGACTGTACATGTCAAACTTTTCATCAGATTTTGAAGTGAAACTTCTTAGGCGGCGGTCTGATATTCAGAGGAGAATATGGAGAGTGATTTGAAAGACGAAAGGCGCATCACGTAACGTCAAGTTTTGGCAAATTTCGTTACAGGAGAGATGAGAGAGAAGGAAGCTATAACGTAGAGAGACGGAGAAAGACATCAACCAATGACAATGACAGCCGACGAACAATTCACACTAACGAAGGATTATAAGTGAAGAGGTATGCCTATTATTGTCAAGCGCCGATACCCTTGTAACGTCACTATAGATGCGCGGGCTCTTCGTCTTCACCCCGACTCATACGCTGTCTCAAAGCTGTATGAGGGAGGGTATAGTTTTTGAAAAGTTTCACTTCTTAATACGTGTACGATGCTACACTTGATTTTTTTGAACTGAAACTTCTTAGGCGGCGGTCTGATTTGGAGGAGAATGGAGAGTGATTTGAAAGAAGCGTCACGTTACACGAGACGACACTTTTTGGCAAATTTTGTTACACGAGAGACGAGAGAGAAGATCGCGAAAGATATAACGTAGAGAAACGGAGAAAGACATTAACCGATAACCATGAAAGCCGACGAACAATTCACACGGAACGAAGGATTATAAGCTAAGAGGATTGCCTATTGTCAAGCGGCAAGCGCCGATACCCTTGTGACGTCACTACAGATGCGCGTTTGTCCATTGTGTAGCCTTTCGTCTTTATACCCTGACTCATGCGCTAAGTCTAAAAGTTGTATGAGGGACAAATTCATGAAGGAGGGAATAGTTTTTAACACGCTTATATTAGCTTCACCTGTATGTTTGTATGTTTGTAAGTAACATTGAAAATGTTTATCGCACGGGCACATAGGAATGCGTGCGAACTTTTGGCCTCTTGGGAAGTGTATGAACAAGAATCTGGAACAAGCCAAGTGAGCTGGAACAAGTCTGGATAAATCTGGATAAAGCCTGGAAAAGTCTGGAAAATGCCTGGAAATTTCTGGAAACGGTCGGAAAAATTCTGCCAAAGGTCCCAAAAGACCTGGGGATCATTTTCCAGAATCCGGATCAGTCTGTACAAGTATGGATAAGGTCTGGATAAATCTGGATAGAGTCTGTAAAACTCTGGATAAGTCTGGATATTGTCTGTAAAAGTCTGGAAATCTCTGGAAACGTCTGGAAAAGACTTGGAAATTTCTGGAAAGGATCGGAAAAGTTCTGGAAAAGGTCCCAATTGACCTGGGGTTCATTTTCTAGAATCCGGATCAGTCTGAAAAAGTTTGGATAAAGTCTGGATAAATCTGGATGAAGTCTGGAAAACTCTGGAAAGCTCTGGATAAGTCTGGATAATGTCTGGAGAAGTTTGGAAACTTCTGGAAAAATCTGGAAACGTCTGGAAAAGGCCTGGAAACTTCTTGAAAGAGTCGGAAAAATTCTGGAAAAGGTCCCAAAAGACCTGGGGATCAGTTTCTAGAATTCGGAGCAGTCTGTACAAGTCTGGATAAGGGCTGGATAAATCTGGATGAAGTCTGTAAAACTCTGGATAAGTCTGGATATTGTCTGGAAAAGTCTGGAAATCTCTGGAAACATCTGAAAAAGACCTGGAAACTTCTTGAAAGAGTCGGAAAAATTCTGGAAAAGGTCCCAAAAAACCTAAGGATCATTTTACAGAATCCGGATCAGTCTGTACAAGTCTGGATAATTCTGGATGAAATCTGGAAAACTCTGGAAAGCTCTGAATAAGTCTGGATAATGTCTGCAAAAGTCTGGAAATCTCTGGGGCGAATTTAGGAATGACACACTCAGTGTGGGGATTCTAATTGCTCGAAGCCGAAGGATGCGACTCAGAAATAACGTTTTTGTTGCCTATACGAGACGCTCAACTCGTGTCGACTAGTGAAATTGTAATCCGGCTGCAGGTGTCGCACCGGTCCTACCATAATTTTTTGATTGCGTCTTTATGTCAACAATGTCAACCATTCCTCCCATAATTTCAATAATCCCACAAAATATAAAAAAAACACAAATAAGAATTAAAGTTTTTTCTTCAAAATAAAAAAATGAACAACAAAATAATACATCGAACTAAAAAGTGAAAAATAAATAAACACGCTTTTATAGTAAATTGAACTAAAAAGTGAAAAATAATTTTTAATATAAACAGAAAATATTTATGAACAAAAAATATTAGAATTATTGTGAAAAAAGCGTGGGATGTACGAGAAATGTGGAACAAAGCACCCCACGCTTTTTTCACAATAGTTCTAATTTTTTTGTTCATTACTATTTTCTGTTTATATTAAAAATTATTTTTCACTTTTTAATTCAATTTACAATAAAAGCGTGTTTTTTAGTTTTTTTAAACTATATTTATTAAGAAGTTCCACTTCTTAACACGTGTACGACGTATGATGCTACATATGATTTTTTTATGTTTCAATAAAGTTGGGAAAATTAGGAATGTCACCCCCCCCCTCCCCAAACCAGTGGCCTTCGCTACGTCCCTGGTACTTGCAATTTAGGGCCGATACTTTTGCTCACGATTAACGAATTTGATACGTTGTTAAAGTTTTGCATGGGCCAACTTCTATAAGTATGATGTGGTTATAGCACATGCTAACCCCTGATTATTTTTAACGGCTGTCAAATCAGAGCAAAAGTACCGGCACTTATAGTCTATTCAGTATGGCGGTCCGTAGCAGAAGAACGTTCTGGGAAATAGAGCGAGCTCATTGCCTCTTGGCTGCGCGCATGTCATACCTGAATTGAATATAATTAATAAATTGTATTGTTGGTTGTGTTACCGCAGTTCTCACAAATGAATTGTTTGTTTTAGGTATTCTTGCAGAAGCTAAAGAGTATTTACCCTATTACCATCAGCACATGATTGTAGCAGCTGAAATTTTTACTAGAGAATCTGGAGGACAAAAAATAATCGAGGCTGCCGCCCTATACAACAACTTTCCAATACACTCTGTACCAATTTCCTTCAACTTGCTAAGCAATACCATCGCAAAATATACCTTGGGAGATAAGTACTCAATATCAACCACACATCACCCACTGATGGGCTCTAAAATCAAGGATAATGTGACAAATAACCTGAACAGTGTTGAAATTATTATCTTATGGCAAGCAGTGATGCCTTGGGGATTCCTATTCTTTGTTGGTAGTTTCATCTACTTTCCCTATGTTGAAATGTCTACAAAATTCACTCAACTTCAGTTTATGTGCGGTGTGAAACCTGCTGTTTATTGGCTGACTACGTTTGCTACAGATTTCGTTATTTATCTGCTAGTAGCACTTGTGATTTGTCTTATTTTTACTTTATGCTGGACACCTTACCGAGGAATTAAGAAATTTGGTAAGTGTATTACAATGAAATTTTCTAAAGCTAATATTGGTTTCCATTTAGGTGCATTCTATTTGGTCCTAGCATTGTACGGCACATGCGCAATACCCTACTGTTACTTATTCGCCAGATTGAAATCATTTGCCTCAGGTTACTCACATTTCATTACAATTGGATCATTCACAGGAATTATTTTCACGATGGGCGTAATCGCTCTACAAGAACTTCCCGAAGCAGGTGAAGCGGGCAACATTCTAAATGTAATATTTTCGATAACTTGTCCCCAATACGGTCTTATTTATTGGGGCCTAAAGTTCTCACTCAAGGTCATTGAAAATTATAATTTCGATCATAGAATCAACGCAGCCTATAGGCATGATGATAGGCGGCGTCATCTTGACATATGCTCTATCGACAACGAACACAGAAGTCCTTGTTGTGATGGAACTGGGCCTGCTTGTGATGCCTGGAGAAGCTACATTAATTCTGAAATTTATTATATGCTTTTATGTGCTGTAATTTATCTTCTCCTAAATATTATATTAGACAGTTATTTGAGAAAGAGATTTATGAATTGGGTGCGTAATATTTCCACCAAGCATTACAATAGGATACCAAATCCTCCAGACACTGCCGAAGAATTAGCTGACCATAGTACTTTACGAGTGAAAAAATTGAAGAAGTTTTATTCGGGCAAACTAGTAGTTAAGGATGTGAGCTTAAATTTAAAGAAAGGACAATGCTTGGGTATTTTAGGCGTCAACGGAGCAGGCAAAACAACCACGTTCAAAATGTTAACCAGAGAAGAAGTTAAAGATAATGGGGATATCAAAATTAATGCCTATAGTGTTGAAAATGATAAGGTAACTTATAAATTATTTTGAACTTTATTAGGGAATCTTCTTTTTTTTTTTGTAGTTTTTGAAGAAGTTAGGATATTGCCCACAAGACGACGCCTTGAACTATTCCTTAACGGGAAGGGATATTTTGAAGACTATAGCTATGTTACGAGGAATACAAGATGCTCTGATAGTTGATCAATTTTTGGATTTATTCGGTAAGTGGACATGTATATTGACCTTTATGATCATAAATTCTTCTCACCCAGAAGTTAACAATAATAGCCACGGCGAGATGTCTACTGGCATCAAGTGTTTGGGATCCCTTCTGAGGGGATTTCAAATAGGTACTACACCTTTTCCATATGTATTTCAGAGATCGTCAGTTTAATTTCAGAAAGCGTCAATTGAAATTTAGATTAGTAAATTCTATTTCGGAAAGCGCCAATTGTATTTCAGATTATTTAATTTTATTTGGGAAAGAGTCGATTGTATTTCAGATTAGTTTATTTTATTTCAGAAAGTGTCAATTGTATTTCGGATTAGTTAATTTTATATCGGAAAGCGTCAAATGTATTTCAGATTAGTTGATTGTAGTTCAGGAAGCGTGAATTATATTTCAGAAATTGTCAGATGACTCAGATGTATAATAGTTCAGAAATCATCAGGTATCTACGCAGATTTTCCCAAATCAAGATAGGTGTACCTATAGGTGACTCAATATAAATTTCATTCAAGACACTACATTGATAATATCTGAAATACATTTGACGAATTCTGAAATACAATTTCCGATCTACAAATAAAACATCTGAAAGCCAAATGACGATTTCTGAAATAGTGACCAAACTGAAATACAAATGACTTTTTCTGAAATACAACTGACCAATCTGAAACACAAATGATGTTTTCTGAACTACAACTGACACAGTTGAAATACAAATAACACTGTCTGAAATTAAACTAACATAACTGGAAAACAATTGATGCATTCTGAACTAGAATTGATGAATCTGAAATATAAGTGATACATTCTGAAATACTTATGGAAAAGGTGTAGATGTCCTACCAATAGACCCTAAAATTTGATAGAAATTCCAAGTGATTAATAGCAAGAGAAACCTTATAATTCTGGAAAAGGGTCTGCAATAAGGAGAAATAATCCTTGGAGTGACGAACAGTCCTCTCAAACTAGAAGAAAACTGTTGCCTTTAGTGACTCAGTTTGGAGGTAGGATAGGTCGGAAGTTCTGAGACGAAAAGGGTTGTTTATGCCCGATATAACTACTCGTCACCCAAAATTTGCTTTGGAACAAGTTTGGAACGGTTTTCATTCACTTCAAAGCAGTGGCTCTAGAAGTTTTTTTTTTTAATATAATCATGTAAAATGGTTGGGGTTAAGGACAAAGTGCGATAAAACTTCATTGTTTACAAATTTGCCGTCTTTTTGACCTTTTATTTAGGTCTTTATCAAGGCTTTTTATATGACGAAAGTTTCCAAGTCAAGAGACTCCAAATACATTTTCATAATACACAACCGGATAAATGTGACAGAAATCTTAAACATCCACATTTAAAATTAAAAAAAAGCCGAAAGAGTGGTACAGGGTGGATGCATGAAGTCGAAGCCACAATTGTTGGTAATAGGAAGCAAGGAATGCGTGGTTGGTTGCGATGGTTTACTTAAGAAATATTCACGTGCCAAATATGATATAAATTGTCAATATATAATGTATTGTCCGTCGTTTTTAATCTGACTTTCCGTATGAGGAGCGAGGGGGTAAAGCATATGGCAAAAACCACGCAAAAACAGGTGTGACGTCAGGAAACCATTGGCGCCAGGGATTTTTTTGGAGAAGGTATCAGATTAAAATCGACGGACTTCAAATGTTTTGTTCGATGAAATGGTGACTGAATGTGAAAGGTACATTTCAAAATTAAAACAGGATGATTATATAATATTCTTTGCGGCAATAGTGATGCTTTGAAGGGGAGAAGTATTGAGATGGAAGATGTGGACAAACTGCTAACTATTTCTAAAGATCACAATTTAATTGTGACAGTATTATCTTTTGCTTATGGTAGAGAAATGTTGAATGACTTTATACACGAAAATAATTCAATGGTTCAAGCCCGAGTACTTAAACGACGATTCAAATAATTCGGTGTTTTTCTCTTTTGATAGCTTTATGTGGGACGAGGAAAGAGGTAGACATGGAGAACTACTCGTCAAAGAAACCCCAATTTTTACCCTAATTAGCAAAAAACTTATCTTTTGAATGATTCCTCTAATGAAACTTATGCCAACGAATTTGAGTACGCTGAAAGCCCTCATTATGAACAAGATGCCAGTTATGAAGAAAGCGAATATGCTGAATATTTCCCTACTAATCCGAATGCTGAAAATTATCAGGATTTTCTGGTACCTTTTACCAATTTCCATCTGCCAGAGAATACCCCTCAAGATCACACTTCGAATATCGAGACTCGAATACAACTTCTGAATCTAGACAACATGAATCCGAATCTCATTTTTCCGGAACAAGCATTTCTTTAAACCCACTTCTTACCGTTAATTCGAAAAATCTTTACTACATTTATGATGCTTCCAATAAATTCAGATTACTTATTGATACAGGTGCAGGCATTTCAATTTTTAAAGAAAATACTGTCCATAAATTCCCCTATCGTTCCGAAGAAAACGTAACCATTCAAGGTTGTTATCACCGATCAAAAGCTCCAGATCCGTGAATCAACACTTGTACCGTTCACCCTCCAAGATCCTCACAAAGTGTATATTTACAACGTGAATATTGATTTCGATGGAATTTTAGGGTTGGATTTGAAAGCTAAAGAACTTGTGACTAATTTCAAAACTATCCCTCTTCATAAAGTGACTGAAGATGACTACCCTAATAATCAGGCCTATGATGTATCATTTTCTGTTATTTTAACAGCAACGTTAAGTTATCTGTCACTGTTTATTCTATGCGTCAAAATGGAGACAGAAGTAGATGTTGAGCCTTAACACGGCCGTTAAAATAACAGGACAGGATACATCATAGGCCCGAATGTAAAACCAAACAATTCTTAACAAAATATCTATAGAAGCTAGAAGTGAAAAAATCTTTAAACTCAAGACAGATGCTTTACTCTTTTCTCAAGAAAAAGAAAAAGTCAAATTACCTAATACTTTAGTAAATGTCAATAAACAAGGTGAATTTTGAACCTCAATTAATTGTAAATATTAACGCTATAGAAAAAACCGTGGAGTTTTCGAACTTGTCTATCGAACCATTTGTCTCAGAAAGTGAAACTCAAGAAACCATTCTAAGTTTTAACAACTCTAACCTCGACTATGACGATACTTATGATAGGCAAATGTCCATACAAAATGAACTTCGTACAGAACATTTAAACGACGAAAAAAAAAAGAACTAATTACCAACTTATGCCTGAACTTTTCCGACATTTTCTACCTGAAGGTGCGACACGCTCACATTTACTAGTGAGATTGAACACCCTATTGACACCAATAATGCAAAGCCTGTGTATACCAAATCTTACAGGTACCGCCAAATCTACAAAGAAGAAGTCAAATCCCAAGTCACCAAAATGCTAGACCAAGGCATAATTCGCCATTCTGTATCTCCATGGTCTTCTCCTGTCTGGGTCGTTCATAAGAAACTTGATGCTTCTGGCAAACCCGAATAGCGCGTCGTAATCGACTACCGTAAAGTCGACGAACTTACTGTAGACGACAAATACCCGCTGCTTAATATTTCCGATCTTCTGGATCAATTGGGGAAATGTCAATATTTTACCACGCTTGACCTAAACCTCAGGTTTTCACCAAATAGAAGGAGACCCCAAGGATGTTTCGAAAATGGCCATTACGAATTCGTACCTACGTATGCCCTTTGGATTGATAAATGCACCGTCCACATTCCAAAGAGTCATGAACAATATTCTCCTCAGCATTCAAAACGAAAGATGCTTAGTCTGCATTGACGATATTATCGTTTACTCTCCTACCATCCACGAACATATTTTAAGGCTAACCGAAGTTTTCAAACGCCTCCGTGAAGCTAACTTAAAAATCCAGCCGGAAAAATGTGAGTTTCTTCGAAAAGAAGTAGCTTGCCTGGAACACCTTATCACTCAAGACAGCGTAAAACGAACCCTGCAAAAATTAGTCATATTCAGAACTTTCTCACACCCAAAAATCCAAAAGACATTGAATCAATCCTAGGATTAGCAGGATATTATCGTCGATTTATCCCCAATTTTGTTAAAACATCAAAGTCCTTGACAAAACTCCTCCAGAAAGATGTTCCATTTCACTTTAGCCCAGAATGCATATCCGCATTCAACGAATTCTAAAATGCACTAGTTTCTGATCCGATTCTTAAATACTCTACCATAGAGAGAGAATTACTGGCCATTGTATGGGCAGTTAAGCATTTCAGACGTTACCTCTTTGGTCGAAAATTTGTCCTTATCACAGACCATCGCCCTTTAACTTGGCTTTCCTCAATTAAAGACCCTGGAAGTTGTTAAGCTCGCTGGCACATGAAACTCGAAGAATACGACTATCGTCGAATCGAGTATAAGCCTGGGAAAATCAATAAGAATGCTGATGCCCTATCTCGAATAAAAGTAAACCACTTTAAAGGTTGTTCAGATTTAAGCTCTAAAATTCATATACTCGCTTGACCTGATATTGACGATATAAGAAATCGCCCCTCTACAGGAAAACAACAACAAGAAATTCCAATCGTCGAAATTAAAAACAATGATAAAACAACCCTAATTGAGGATGAATACAACTCTTTCGTAAATCTCTACAAAACCAGATCAATTATTGACTACTCAAAGATAGAGATTTCCAACCTACAACTTCTGGACAAGTCTCACAAAAATATTGTAACGTTCTTTTGGCAAACCAAACTAACAGACTTACATTTCAAAATTATAGATGATCTATTCGAGGAAAATTTCGATTTTCAACCTAATCAGTTCATTTTATCATTATTTTTATTATACACTTCATAATTCCCATTCCTTGTAAAAATGAGAAAATAGTCCCTACTATTTACTCGCTTTTCAACTGTCAAAACGAATTTGACCCTGAAAAAACCTTTTTCTACTGACGTTTCATAATAGCAACTTTTCGATTGTCATTTTAGTTTTGAAACGGCATTCTTTTAAGCACTCAGTGCGTAAAAGTAACTTTTAGGCACTCAGTGCGTAAAAGTGACTTTCAAGTGCGTAAAAGTGACTTTCAAGTGCGTAAAAGTGACTTTCAAATGCGTAAAAGTAACTTTTAAGCACTAGTGCCTGAAAGTGTCATTCATTGTTCAGAAATAAAAAACACACTAAACACAGATTTGAATTTTATTTTGTATTTATTATGAATATTAGTCACCACCATGAAAGGTGTCAAGCAAAAGCAGGTGACAAACATTGAAATAAAATTCTGTTTTTTTATTATAAAACGCCAATAGAAAAAATCTTGTATACAATACGTTACGAAACGATGTCTTTTAGTCACTCGACGTGTTTGTCATTTCGGCTTTGCCTCGTTGGACAATTTTCACGTCGCGTGCCTAAAAGACGCTCATTTCGCAACTTATTGTATAAATAGCTATTTTTCTGCGATTGACAAGAAATGCCAGCATTTTTGACCGGTTGACACGTCGCAAAACTCAATATTCTGGTATTTCAATTATGTTTCAATAGTTGCTAAGGAATCAATGAATAACAATACGGGAAACACTTTTCCGGCCTAGGCCGAGAAAGTGATTCTCGTATTGCTGAATAATTGGAACTAAAAGACAAATATTTAACCGATCGCAGAAAAAATAGTATGTGTATTTCGGTGGAAAAGCACATTCTCGGCCTTCGGTGTTTGCCGGCCTCGGCTACGCCTCGCCCGTCAACTTACACCGTCGGCAGAGAATGTGTCACTTTTCCACCTAAATACACAATATACTATTGCATAGAAAACAATCTGGAATTACCTATTCTTGAAATATTTTCCTTTATATTTGCCGAAATAGCTATTTACCTAACAAGTGCGGAAATAGTTATTTTCCTAACAAGTGCGCAAAGTGTTACTTTTCCGCACGCAAACACAGTTATACGAACGACGCGAAGCGGAGTTCGGATAAGTGTTACGTGCGGAAAAGACACTTTGCGCACGTGTTAGGAACTAAATTTTTCCTACGAGCTTCATATCAGGTAGGTAACAACCAAAATTTAGAAAAAAAAAACAATAATTTGTTCAATTATTTTTAATTAACTTGAAGCGAACCTATGCAGTTATCAAAAAATTACATAAGAAGAAAAAAAAAATAACAGAAAATCATCGTCAGAGCCCTTTATCTTAAAACGTTCAAATTTGATGAGAAAGTTTGTAAATTCTTGCATATCAATAGAGAACAAATCTGACAATGCGTCAAAGTTAATTAAATTTGGTGTTTGTATAGATGTTGGCTGATATAGAAACAGAGGAAAAATTTGTCATCATGTGTCAACGTCGACAGGTGCACTTATTGTTGCTTGACAATTATTTTTACTTTTCGGCACTCAGTGCGGATAAGGCCTGTATCCGCACTGAGTGCGGAAAAGTGCAACTTTGAGAACCGAAATGCGTGCGGAAAAGTACTACTTTGCGCACGCTCGTAGGAAATAGTTATTTTCCTAACAAGTGCGCAAAGTGTTACTTTTCCGCACGCAAACACAGTTATACGAACGACGCGAAGCGGAGTTCGGATACGTGTTTGCGTGCGGAAAAGACACTTTGCGCACGTGTTAGGAACTAAATTTTTCCTACGAGCTTCATATCAGGTAGGTAATAACAAAATTTTTTTAAAAAAAAACGATAATTTGTTTAATTATTTTTAATTAACTTGAAGGGAACCTATGCATTTATCAAAAAATTACATAACAAAAAAAAATAACAGAAAATCCTCGTCAGAGCTGTTCATCTTAAAGCGTTTAAATTTGATGAGAAAGTTTGTAGATTTTTGCATATGAATAGAGAACAAATCTGATGTGTCAAAGTTAATTTATAATTGGTGTTTGTATAGATGTTGGCTGATATAGAAATAGAGGAAAAATTTGTCATCATGTGTCAAAGTCGACAGGTGCACTTATTGTTGCTTGACAATTATAATTACTTTTCGGCACTCAGTGCGGATAAGGCCTGTATCCGCACTGAGTGCGGAAAAGTGTAACTTTGAGTCCGGAAATGCGTGCGGAAAAGTACTACTTTGCGCACGCTCGTAGGAAATAGTTATTTTCCTAACAAGTGCGGAAAGTGATACTTTCCCGCACGCGACTGCCGTTGACCCGAACGACGCGAAGCGGAGTTCGGGCAAGCAGTCGAGTGCGGGAAAGACACTTTCCGCATGAGTAAGGAACATTATTTTTCCTGCGAGCGCGTTCAAATATAAAAATAAAAATTAAGTAAATTCAAAGCGATATATTAGGAAATCGTTCACTTACAATAGTTATTTATGTATCAAGGGTACTAAGTAGATGATTATGCCCTGAGGGCGACAGTCTTACAAGGCCGAGTAACTCTGGCCCGAGGGTTTATATATCTATTAGTACCCGTGGTGCATACAAACTTTTATGTCATACGAGTTGGTTGTGTATAATAAATATATATAGGAAGCCTTCCAAAGAAAAATACATATATATACAAAGTATATATACGAGTATATATACAAGTATATATACAAGTATATATACAAGTTTATATACAAGTATATATACAAGTATATATACAAGTATATATACAAGTTTATATACAAGTATATATACAAGTTTATATACAAGTTTACATACAAGTATATATACATGTATATATACAAGTATATATACAAGTAGCATATATATAAAGTAGCATTTCGCGCGCGGCGTCATGAGAACGTTAAAAAAACCATACCTGTATACAATGTCAAAAAAAATTATAAAATTTTTGAAAGATCCACAAATTAGATTAATATGGATTAAAATAGCAAAAATGTATGCAGACAAAATGTTTGATTAATTATCAAAACTGACACTTCTGAACGCCACTTTCCCGCACTAGTGCGGGAAAGTGACATTTTCGGAACTAAAATGCGTGCGGGAAAGTGATAAAAAATGCACGCTCGTAGAAAAAATATTTTTTCTACGAGCGTGCGCAAAGTAGTACTTTTCCGCACGCATTTCGGTTCTCAAAGTTGCACTTTTCCGCACTCAGTGCGGATACAGGCCTTATCCGCACTGAGTGCCGAAAAGTAAAAATAATTGTCAAGCAACAATAAGTACACCTGTCGACTTTGACACATGATGACAAATTTTTCCTCTGTTCCTGTTCCAGCTAACATCTATACCTACAAACACCAAATTTAATTAACTTCAACACATTGTCAGATTTGTTTTCTATATATATGCATCTACAAACTATCTCATCAAATTTATAGCATTTTCCATTTGTCGAAACAGGGCAAAAAAATGTATCCTTATCCTTACATGTTACATGCTTTTAGAAAAAGATGCGGATGCACTCAGTGCGGCACTGATGACAAATGGAAATCGCCATTAAACGCTTTAAGATGAAGAGCTCTGACGATGATTTTCTGTTATATTTTTTTTTTGTTATGTAATTTTTTGATAAATGCATAGGTTCCCTTCAAGTTAATTAAAAATAATTAAACAAATTATCGTTTTTTTTTTAAATTTTTGTTGTTACCTACCTGATATGAAGCTCGTAGGAAAAATTTTGTTCCTAACACGTGCGCAAAGTGTCTTTTCCGCACGCAAACACGTATCCGAACTCCGCTTCGCGTCGTTCGTATAACTGTGTTTGCGTGCGGAAAAGTAACACTTTGCGCACTTGTTAGGAAAATAACTATTTCCTACGAGCGTGCGCAAAGTAGTACTTTTCCGCACGCATTACCTTTCTCAAAGTTATACTTTTCCGCACTCAGTGCGGATACGGGCCTTATCCGCACTGAGTGCCGAAAAGTAAAAATAATTGTCAAGCAACAATAAGTGCACCTGTCGACTTTGACTCATGATGACAAATTTCTCCTATGTTTCTATATGAGCCAACATCTATACAAACACTGAATATAATTATCTTTAACGTCAGATTTGTGTTCTCCATTTACATGCAAGAATCTACAAACTTCTTTCGCATCAAATTTAAACGCCTTAAGATGAACAGCTCTGACGAGAATTTCGATTTTCTGTTTTTTTGTTACCTATGTAATTTTTTGATGAATGAATAGGTTCGCTTCAAGTTAATTGAAAATAATTGAACAAATTATCGTTTTTTTTTTGTTGTTACCTACCTGATATGAAGCTCGTAGGAAAAATTTTGTTCCTAACACGTGCGCAAAGTGTCTTTTCCGCACGCAAACACTTATCCGAACTCCGCTTCGCGTCGTTCGTATAACTGTGTTTGCGTGCGGAAAAGTAACACTTTGCGCACTTGTTAGGAAAATAACTATTTCCTACGAGCGTGCGCAAAGTAGTACTTTTCCGCACGCATTTCCGGGCTCAAAGTTACACTTTTCCGCACTCAGTGCGGATACAGGCCTTATCCGCACTGAGTGCCGAAAAGTAATTATAATTGTCAAGCAACAATAAGTGCACCTGTCGACTTTGACACATGATGACAAATTTTTCCTCTATTTCTATATCAGCCAACATCTATACAAACACCAATTATAAATTAACTTTGACACATTGTCAGATTTGTTCTCTATTTATATGCAAAAATCTACAAACTTTCTCATCAAATTTAAACGCTTTAAGATGAACAGCTCTGACGAGGATTTTCTGTTTTTTGTTATGTAATTTTTTGATAAATGCATAGGTTCCCTTCAAGTTAATTAAAAATAATTAAACAAATTATCGTTTTTTGTTTAAATTTCTGTTATTACGTACCTGATATGAAGCTCGTAGGAAAAATTTTGTTCCTAACACGTGCGCAAAGTGTCTTTTCCGCACGCAAACACGTATCCGAACTCCGCTTCGCGTCGTTCGTATAACTGTATTCGCGTGCGGAAAAGTAACACTTTGCGCACTTGTTAGGAAAATAACTATTTCCTACAGCCGTGCGGAAAAATTGATTTTCCGCACTGATATGCGTGCGGAAAATGAGTTTTCCCGCACGGTGCGGTAAAACTTTTTTTTTTGACATATCAGTGCGGAAAAAGTTTTTCCGCACGGCTGTCAGTGCGGAAAAAATTTTACCGCACTGAAATGTCAAAAAAAAAAGAAAAATTTTACATTTTTTCGCCTGTAGGAAAAATATTGTGGAAAATATTTTTCCGCACTCGGCGGCATCACCGAACTCCGCTACGCGTCGTTCGGTGAACGGCAGCCGCGTGCGGAAAAATTAATTTTCCGCACTTGTTAGATAAATAGCTATTCCGCAAGTGTTAGTGTACAGGGTTATTCACTCTATTTTGACCCCCCACCTGGAGGGGTAATTAAAAGTGCTATAAAAAAAAGTTTAATGCAAAAATTGTTTGATTTAAAACAAAAAATTCAAATTTGGTATAATTATTTATACAGGGTGTCCCAGAAGCGGTTCACAGCTCTTAACTTGAAATTTATAAATGGGACACTCTGTATTTTATTTGATTTTTAGATTCTTCGTTCAATTCTAAGACAAATCTTTATAAGATAGAACTATCTTATTTTTTACCGTTTTTGAGATAAAGGCATTTAGATTTTGTGGGAAAAAAAACAATATCGTGATAAATGATAAATTGTTGCATTAGTTCAATTTTCAAGTAACCTACTTATAAATGAAAAAATTCACCTACATACCTGGATATAATTGATTTAGAAGCTTATAAATCAGAAGGTAAAATTGTCTTTATTCTTAGAATATCGCTTATCGAACCTGAGATATACACTCTTTATCACATCTACCCTTATCCCGATTATGGATAATCGAACAGGTTTTCATCATATTTTACGAATAACTCAAAAATACATCCGAGAGATGACGATTCTTTATTGTACATATTACTCCAAAGCTTGAATCACTGCAAACCTCTTGATAATAATACAAGGATATAATGTTCTGACCTTCTACAATACCCTATAGACAGTGATGCCATTTGCGAAGTCCAACTCTGCTCCAACGTCGCAACGCTCCCATAGAAACAGCAAGATCAACATGTTTTATAGTATATTATGATATAAGTGTATAAGAGGGCATTTAAAGCACGCGCGACATATTCCAAAACACGACGCGCAGCGGAGTGTTTTGTAAGTCGCAAGGGCTTTAAATGCTGTTATACACGCATATCATGCGCTATTTTTTATTACGAATTCATCATAATCTCAAAAATGTTTTAAATGTGTTCATTCATTTTGATAAATAGTAATTCAAATGGCAGGTAAATGTCTAGCTAATAAAGGTAAATCAATCGTTTCTATAGCAAACCTTTGAGAAGGTAGGCGCATCATAAACATCATTTTATTTTCTACTCTACTATTATAGATCCATAATACCTAGGAAACGAAATACGCTAACACACCTATAACAACCTGATCCATAACGCCCGCTTTTGCGGGCGTTATGATCTATAACGCCCGCTTATAATACCCTAAGGTGTTTTTGTTGTTATTGTTCTATTAATTTGCACTTTACCCTAGGCAGCCACTAATGTCTGACCGAAAATAATTTTCGGTCTAGCCAGGATTCGAACCCGGTCTACCATCAACGTTTCCCATGTAGTCCAGCGCGATAACCCACAGGACCACCACCGTTGCCTTGCCTTATGAGATGTTTATAGATATATTAATTTATTTCGTTTCTATGTAAAGGTCGCAGGTACAGGTACAGGTCACAGGTACAGGTACATGTCAAAATACAAAACAATATTCTGTCACACAAGTTTAACTGATTTTGTTAATAATAAATTGATGAAAAAACATTGTGTTGAGTAGAAAATAAAGCATTGTATGCACCACGGGGATTTTAAGATTATAATGCCCTTCAGGCGAAATATATCCCTCGGGCCATAGGCCCTCGGGCTAGTTTCGCCTTCGGGCATTATAATCTACATAATCCCCTTGGTACATAAATAGCTATTCGGTCTAGCCAGGATTCGAACCCGGTCTACCATCAACGTTTCCCATGTAGTCCAGCGCGTTAACCCACAGGACCACCACCGTTGCCTTGCCTTATGAGATGTTTATAGATATATTAATTTATTTCGTTTCTATGTATAGGTCGCAGGTACAGGTACAGGTCACCAGAGGCGCCGACTTTTGAAAGTCCTCATGGGTGCAGAATAACTTCATAAATTTGTTTATAGGGGGAGGGTGAAGCTCGCCGTAGGCGCCGCCGAAGGCGAAACATTTTTTCTACGAGCGTGCGAGAAGTGCTTTTTTTCTGCACGCATTTAGGCACTAGTGCGGAAAAGTAAAATAATTATGCAGTGTTAAGTCACCCTGGTACTTTCATGTCCTGAAATGCGTGCGGAAAAGTACTTCTCCGGTTTCATTTTAGCCGCCTCTGTCAACTGTCAGATTGTCACTCTCAACTAATGAACTATTATTATAAAAGTACCGATACTTCGAAAAGATTATTAGGTATATCGATATTTTTTTCGATATATCGAATGTAAAATATCGATTAAAATATATCGATATAGTTTATTAGGTATTATAATTTTTTTTTTTTTGGGTTTGGTTGGCTTTGCACATAGTGCATACAGCCACTACAATCAACTTAATATAATATTTATGTAAATTATGATGTATATAATTATGTGTTACAAATAAAAATTATTAGGCAATCTCATGACCTGCCAAACGAAATTCAATATGGAAGGTCAGGTCAGACACCGTAGTCGAGTGTTTTCACAGCTATCAGACCACATACCCACCTTTACCACGTAAAACCTCCCTCCAGCACAGCCATCATACCACTACCCACCTCCACTGCAAACCTCCTTCCGTGAAGCTCCTACCCTAAAATCCCCCCACTATGAGCCTCAAACAAGATGGCCGCCATAGCAATATAATGTGTCCATCATAGCAGCTATAATAACGGATTTTAATCTGAAATTTTGGGAATTTGACCCGGGCCAATCCGTTATTATAGCAACGATGATGGACACATTATATTGCTATGGCGGCCATCTTGTTTGGGGCTCATAGTGGGGGGATTTTAGGGTAGGAGCTTCACGGAAGGGGGTTTGCAGTGGAGGTGGGTAGTGGTATGATGGCTGTAGAGGTGACGATATTATCGATAGTTTATCGATAGTATCGATATTTCAAAAAAATTCGAACAATCGAAAATTTCGATAGTTCAAAGTGCCAGTATCGATAGTCGCGGGATAATCGAATTCAATGAACTAATACTAACTTGAATTGAATAGGAAGTATTTATAGAGTTCACTGCTCCAATTTTGAATGTAACTCCAATTTTGAATGTAAAATAGGTTAGGTCAACGGGGTTTGGGGTGCACGGTACACAGGATTGACTGCACCACTGCACCCGGTGTAATCTACGATAGAAATTAGACAGAGACAAACGACAGACTCTCGAGCGGCGACTTATTAGTTTAGTTTGAATACAATAGCTCTGTTTCAATCGACATTCGAACGAACCGTTCCAGAACCAGTAATATCTAGTTGCCCACCTATTTTTCAATAAGTTGAACGTTTGACTTACATGACAAATGAATTGATCGACTGAAAATAACCGTTCTAGAACGGTTCTCATGTCGATCGGAACAGAGCTATAGGTTATTTATTTGAAGTTACCAATTTGAGTTCTTGTTTCTTTTTGGTTTTAGGTAGTTTCTAATATCAAGGTTTGATACGATAATGTTTCTTTCCATAAAAAAAAAATAAAACAATATCAATAATTTTTTGTTTGTTTCAAAGTATCGATAAATTATCGATAGTATCGATATTCACCACCATGATTATCGAAACTATCGATATTATTTTTTTATCACTATCGTCAACTCTAGATGGCTGGAGGGGGTTTTGCGTGGTAGAGGTGGGTATGTGGTCTGATAGTTGTGAAAACACTCTACTCACCGTGTTGTTTACATGGTTATTGACATAAATCAATGAAAAATTATTATTTTGTCACATTCTGGACATTTAGGTTTGACATTGGCATTGTCATATTGTCATGTTTGGCATCTACAACAATAAGGGCACTGAGCAAAAATGCTTTTTTTATGAACGTCACCACAATTTGACATGAACCGCCATATTGGAATAGATTGCCTAATTGTCTCGAATAAAAATGAAGATTCTTGAAAAAAAAAATTATCAAAACATATAGACAGGGTCACTCACTTCACGCCATAGGGTCTATCTAAATAGACGACTTTATTTACACAAACAGGGGTAATCGACCAGGTAAAAAGGATAACATAAGGATCAGTACCAAAGGATAACAAGTCCCTGAAGCTTTCTCACACACATAATATTTTGATTTCTACAAAACATCGATATATCATTACTATCCCTACCCACGCGCAAAACCAAATTTTATGGCATACAGTCACTATACGGCGCAAGCGCCAGACTTCCCGTTGTAGGCCGGACTTCCCAATTATTATCACAAAGAATAGAGATGGAGAATAGCAACATAAAGTAATAGAGCATACAACTGACTACAAATATATGAAGGACAGAATACTAATACCACTTGTATAATTCTTATACAAAGTTGTGTACATTTAAATTACATGTTACTGGATATTACCACATGGAACGGAATGAACATTTAACACGTTTGTACTTCCGTACTTCCCACGAGAGCTCCCATGGGTGCTCCGCACCCATGAGAGGTTGCTCATGGGTGCACCTGCCCCGATGCCCCCATGTAGTCGGCGCCAGTGCAGGTCACAGGTACAGGTACAGGGTGATCCAGTATAAAGTGAACACCCCCTACCTTTTCGCAAAAAAAAAATTTTTTGAAAAAATCAAGATAGCCATTTAATGTATTTTGTTTCTAGGAATTTGAAAACGTTTTTTGAAATTTAATTACATTTTTCGTTAAAGCGCTGTGACGCCAAAAGTAATTTTTTTAAATGGAATAACCTATATTCAAATCAATTTTTTGAACGCCCCCATTTTCCTCATTTCAAATATATAGTTTGTTTATCTTTATTTTAGTAATTTGGGATATATTCTCACTTTAAAATTCACATAAAAATAGCCGAAAAGGTATCATAAAACATAATAACCAGTAGTTTTATTAAAGGTAAAATTATTTAGGTTTACCTTGATACCTTTTTGGCTATTTCTATTTGAATCTTAAGATTCTTAAGTGAGAATATATTCCAAATTACTAAAATAAAGATAAACAAACTATATATATTTGAGATGAGAAAAATAAAGGCGTTTAAGAAATGGATTTAAATATAGGTTATTCCATTTAAAAAAATTACTTTTGTCGTCACAGCGCTTTAACGAAAAATCCAATCAAATTTCATAAAACGTTTTCAAATTCCTAGAAACAAAATACCCTAAATAGCTATCTTGATTTTTTCAAAAAAAAAATTTTTAGCGAAAAGGTAGGGGGTGTTCACTTTATACTGGATCACCCTGTACATGTCAAAATACAAAACAATATTCTGTCACACAAGTTTAACTGCTTTTGGTAATAATAAATTGATGAAAAAACATTGTGTTAAGTAGAAAATAAAGCATTGTATGCACCACGGGGATTTTGAGATTATAATGCCCTTCAGGCGAAATATATAGTTTCGCCTTCGGGCATTATAATCTACATAATCCCCTTGGTACATAAATAGCTATTATGCTCGCTGCAGCGTGCGATAATCGTTGATTATGATGCATGCGTGATAAAAAAATATAAAAGACCCTGTCTCTTTAGTTAGGTCGTCATTATTAGTCACTATTAAGTTAGTTGAGTTAATGTCCAATATAATTGTAACTTGTATTTTAATAGTTATTTATACACCAAGTGAGTTAAATGAATAAACATCTTAACTCACGTGATGTATACAAAATTTTATCCCATTTTGTGGAAATTTTAAAAATAAAGTACTGAGTACTATAATGGAAAAAAATATATAGGTATAGCATTCCTAGGTTTTTTCATACACACTTCTAGACTTTTCAGGCATTAAGCCAGCAACTACAATATCAGCCAAATTTTCCATTTTTGGGGGTAATCCATCATGGAATTATTCTTTTTTTAATGTTTTATGAACATTTCAGTGAATTCAACATTGACAATATGACAATACAAACAAACAATTCCGTTGTTACCAGTTGTCAAGCACATTACTGAAATTAGCCTTTTTCAATCATTTCCGATAAACTCAAATGCGACAGAAAAATGTATTAACTATAATCGCCGGAATATAAAATATTGTATGAAATTAGGATCATAAACAATCATTATGGCTCACGCCGAGTTATCAGACTCGGCTGACGCCTCGTCTGATAATATCCACGGCTAGTACCATAATGATCGTCATTATGATCCTTATAACATAAATATCTATTATATCACTGAAGTGATAAACGTCTACTTACCTTTATTGTTATGCGTTCAATAATGTCATTTTTAAACGTCAAAATGGGATAAAATAAATTAGTATTTTTTTAAAAGACCAGCGTTGATTTATGTTTTGTATGATCTACCTGTGTAATTTTAGTTTTTTACACTGATGTTTTTTAGTTCTGCTTTGTCAATGAGATGTTTTAATATTTTTTATGACAATAAAGCTGTTTTTAAATTTGAATTTGAATTAGATATCTATTGGTTAAAAAAATTAGCCATTTCACTATAATCATTTAACTAAATTTTCTTTTACTAAGGTCTGGCAAAAATCGCCGACATCAAATGCGAACAATACAGCGGCGGTAATAAGCGCAGACTGAGCTTTGGAGTTGCGGTTATCGGTTTCCCAGATTTCATTTTGCTGGACGAACCGACGAACGGCGTCGACCCCTTATCCAGGCGGAAGTTTTGGTCTCTGATAAAAAAAATCAGAGATATGAAACAAAACTCGTTTATTTTGACATCTCACAGTATGGCCGAATGTGAGGCTGTATGCAACGAGTACGTAAATTGACGTATTGTATTTGTATTTGAAATAGAAAAATGTTTTTGTAGTTTAAAAATTATGAAAGCAGGAACTATAAAAAAGGAAGGTCCAATAGCTCAACTGAAGAATGAAGTATGCGGCTTTAATGTGATGCTAAAGCTCAAACAAGGTGACTATGATAAAGGTGGAGGACCAAGCAAATCACAAATCACAACCGTTACTGAGCTGAAGGATTTTTTCCAGAAGAAGTTTCCAACTGGACAAATCAGAGACGAACACTCAGTAAGTACTCGATCCAACAAGATTAAGCAGGCTTTAGTAATAATTTTTTAGGGCATGATTCATTATTACATAGAATCTAAAGAAAAAAGGTGGTCGCAACTTTTTGGTCTGTTTGAAGACCTAAAGCAGAAATCCACATTGATTGAAGATTATAGTATAAGCGAAGCTTCTTTGGAGGATGTATTTTTGGACGTCGCCAGACATGACGATGTTGCTGAGGAGGGTGAGGCTTTAGTAGAGCACTTAAATTGTTGAGGCAGGACGATGAAAATTTAGGAAAAAATTTCTCCTATGTATCGATTGTTTCGTATAGTAGGGGCTAGCCTACAAATGGCAATGATTCGATTTTGCAAAATAATATCATTTTCGGGCTGGAAAAAATGTCGATCCCCCTCTCTGCATGTTGGATACCTATAAATCATTTGAAATATCATAAATATTTTGTTCGGAAAGGAAATGAAGTTATTAATTTGATTTATTCCAAGTATTTGTAACTGATGTGCAGACAGGGGGATTGTATCCTTTGTCATATATTGAATAAATCTACAGATAATTATTTAACTTTTCTTGCATCAAAAATGGCCAGAGCGTGTCACAAGCAAATTTTTTGGAATAACATATGAGAGATAACATAATTTCTAGACATACATTTGAAAATGAATCATTTATGAGTTCCTTGTATATATTACCTTGATATATTTTCATTCAGTTTTGTGTGTAAAAGAAAAATAATTTTCAGAAAGCATCAAAATTTTTTGTGAAGTTTTGAGATATTCTGATCTTGTTAAGTGTTTTTATCAATTTTAGGAAACCGTTGAAAAGTGAAAAAATCCTCCAAGTTTGTTTTACCCTGGCCCTGTGAAAAGTCAAAGACACTCTGAGAAATTAAATTTTCAGGACGGTGCTTCGATTCATAGGGCGTGAAAAATGAATTGAATGGGTGATTGGAAAAAGGATAAAATTCCAGTAAGCCTTACTTTTGGGAAATCAAAAAAAAAAAAACGTTTTTGCGGCGAAGCCGGCAATTTTACAAATATCATTACTATTGGCCAATTGTACACTTTGACAAAGTACATTTGATGCCAAAGTTTCACCAGTTTATACCTATCTGGTAACTAGCTACTGGTATTTGAAAGTATAAAAATTGTATCGTTTTTCCACTCAAAATGAAAATTTTATCCTTTTTCCACTCAAAATGCAAAAAAAAATTGAAAAAAAAAAAGAAAAAGACGACATTTATAAAGAAGTAGTATTTATTGAAGAAAAGCATTTCAAAAACTCAGATGCTCGATGCTCTGATATAGCGCGAAGTTCTAAATCCATGGAAGAACAACACAATTTCAGGAATATTATCCTTTTTCCATCACTCACAAATAAAATTATCATATGAAGCGGGCCGGCGATTTTATCGTTTTTGGGCTCAGCGGAAAGATAAGAGAAATTAGAATAAAATAGCTATCTCACTTTAATTCGCCATATTTTTGGAATTTTATCCTTTTTCCAATCACCCATTCAATTAATTTGTACAATTTATATAATAATTTTGTATGTATGTATGTATTGTATTTTTAAATTATATTTACTGTTGGTGATACCTAAATATTTCAGTCTGTGATACATTTTGAAGGTTAATAAACTTATCATAATGTCTAAAATTTCGGTATTTTTATTGTTGTTATCAAAAACAATTTAACTCAGACTTTATTCAAGTTTAAAGTGAGAATGAATGAGGAATCCACATTTCCATCATTATCGCAACTATTACGAAGCAAGAGTGAAACTTCGCAATGTCTAAAAGGTTTTACAGCAGGTCATACAGCGATCATGACCCCCAATACAACCCTACGACGATAAAATAGCCCTTTAATCAAATGCTTATATTACCAATAATTTTACAGAAAAATCCTCGGTATATTTAAAACTCTCGGGAACGGGTTATAAGTCGTTTTCTAATCAAGTTCATTGTTGGTACACATATATAGGACGTCAAAAGAAATTTTTCCGAAAAAAAATCGATCTTGACTGTGACCTTGATCGTGACCTTGACCAATAAAATTCACGTACATGGCAGTTTATCGTGCTGATAATTTGTATAGTGTCAAAAGGCATCTCAAATGACCTATATACCAAGTTTTACACACATCCAGAGATACGGCAACCTCGCATTCTCAGTTTGGGTGCTCGGGAATGGAGTAGAAGGCGTAGTCCGATTGAGTTCATTTTTGGTATACATATGAATCTCAAAGAGAAGATCCTCGAAAACGTAGATCCACCAAAAACGTGAAAAACCCCTTTTCAAATATCAATCATATCAAAAAAATCAAAGTCACGGCTAAAATCAATTTTTTTTTCCGGCGGCTTTTATATGTACAGGGTGCTGCAATTTGGAGTGTTTCAATAGGAAAAACACACTTCCAGACTAGATAGAGGAAAATTGACTTAAACGTCATGGAATCGATTTTTGTGAAACGTCAATTGTCAAAAACCGTATCACGATATCTTCAATGGCACCATTGATACAGGGTGATTTTCGATTTTTCCCTATTATGAAAAATGGCTATAAGTTTTTTATTTATCAATTTTTTTTATTTCTGTAAAAACATTATGGAGACACTTTTTTGTGCACAATCCAGTGGCGCACTCAGTTTTTTTTCTATATCGTTCCAATTTCGAGATACCGACCAAATTCCGATATTTTCAAATGAAACACCCTAAATATTAATAGCTCATTGGATAGCTCTGTTTTTGCTGATTTCAATGATATAAAGTTCGATAGGTTTATCTCTAACAGTTTTCGAGAAAAAAAATTATATAATTTTTTGTCGTAAGGACCAATGTGTTAGAAAAGGATTTTATATGTGTAAGGAAAAAGAGAAAGGTCTCTTTCTAACACATTGTTTCTTATGACTGAAACATATAATTTTTTTTTCTCGAAAACTGTTAGAGATAAACCTATCGAAGTTTATATCATTGAAGTCAGTAAAAACAGAGCTATCCAATGAGCTATTAATATATAGGGTGTTTCATTTGAAAATATCGGAGTTTGGTCGATATTTCGAAATCGGAACAATATAGAAAAAAACTGAGTCCGCCACTGGATTGTGCTCAAAAAAGCGTCTCCATAATGTATTTACAGAAATAAAAAAAATTGACAAATAATAAACTTATAGCCATTTTTCATAATAGGGGAAAATTGAAAATCGCCCTGTATTAATAGTACCATTGAAGATATCGCGATGCGGTTTTTGACATTCGACGTTTCTCGAAAATCAATCCCATGACATTTAAGTCAAGTCAATTTTCGTCTATCTGGTCTGGAAGTGTGTTTTTCCTGTTAAAACACTCCAAATTGCAGCACCCTGTACAGGGTGTTCCAGAATATGTTGGCAATCTCAGATAGAACACAAAAAAAAAACATGACAACTTCCTATAAAAAAAAATTCCTACGGCCCCCCCTACGAAGTTACGTGCCCCTAAAGGACGCCTCTGAAAATCGGTTTTTTGTTGATATCTTTCAAAATAGTTCGTATAATTTTTTTTTTTTTATTATGATGGATATACTAGATGATACCCCTTAAAATGGACCCTTTCAAACACACTTGGCCAATCTAGTTTGCCAAGGACGGACTAGCCTTAACACAATAATGCTATTTTTTTTACACCCTGTATGATATAGGCATAACAATAATAGTTTTAGATAGTATCAACCTTGAACTAGAAAAAAGGTAGGTACTCTTATTCGATGTCAAAAAAATGAGCTGGTTTCGAGAAAAATCTGTTTTTGTGTATTAATGGTACTTTATTAAATAATTTTTTATTACGCATGCATCATAATCAACGATTATCGCACGCTGCAGCGTGCATGAAATGATGTTTATGATGCGTCTACCTTTTCAAAGGTTTGCTATAGAAACGTTCGATCTACCTTCATTACCTAGATATTTACCTGCATACCTGCCATTTAAATTACTACTTATCAAACTTTAAAAACATTTTTGAGATTATGATGCATTCGTAATAAAAAATAGCGTATGATATGTGTTTATAAGAGGGCATTCAAAGCCCTTGCGACTTACAAAACACTCCGCTGCGCGTCGTGTTTTGAAATATGTCGCACCTGCTTTAAATGCCCTCTTATACACTTATATCATAATATACTATTTTATGTCGACTCGACATAAGATCTTTCTAATCTTGTGCATTTCATACCTATTTTAATGAAAGATTGTTCGACTCTCGAAAATGCTTCAATATTAGTCCTTATTTCGGGACAGTGAAAATTAATCCTTTCTACTAATATTTCCTCAGTGTCATTATTGCGTTAAAGCTAGTCCGTCCCTGGTAAACTAGATTGGTCAAGTGTGTTTGAGAGGGTTCATTCTAAGGGGTCTTATCTAGTAACCATCATATTAAGAGAAAAAAAAATACACCAAGTATTTTGAAAGATATCAACAAAAACCGATTTTCAGAGGCGTCCTTTAGGGGCACGTAACTTCGTAGGGGGCCCGTAGGATTTTTTTTTATAGGAAGTTGTCATGTTATTTTTTTGTGTTCTATCTAAATCCGAGAGATTGCCCACATATTCTGGAACACCCTGTACATATAAAAGCCTCCAAAACTGTGTTTTTACGTTTACAAAAATGTAGCAATATCAAGGCGTGGTACTCTGATATTTCCAATTTTTTTTTAGATTTTCAGTCGCAAGCCACAACCTATGTAGGGCCCCCCCACTAAACATATTTTCTGGGTGCGCCACTGGCTATACGTACATTAACAAACAGTTTGAATACTTTGTTGTGTATAGTATTTAAACCTGTATTTTCAATAAATCGTTGGATTATTATTTCCTTTCCGTTTGTTTTCATGATAGGTATCTTTACATCACATGAATATATCATGATGCAGGGTCGGCGCAAGCGACTTTGGCTCCCTAGGCAAAGGTACTGTCTGCCGCCCCCATCGACTGAAAATACAAATAATATGCATGACTATTTTTAAATACATGTTTTATAGTTTTATTAATGATTGTACATAGGCATACCTGACTTACACATGCATTATGCAGGACACAAAAAATCCTGTTGAGGTGCCACGCCCAAAATGCTAATTTTGTGCCAAAAATATTCATAATATAAAAAAAGTAGTTTTTGGCCGCCCGCCACCCGGTCGCACGACCCCTATACATGGCCGGATGGAACCCGGGGCTAGTGAAGTTTTAGGGGGCCTTTCATGCAAATAATATACAGGGTGTCCCACGACGTTTTTCCCAGGTAATAACTTCGGAACGCATCATCCAATATAATTGAAATTTTGAGGATGTGGGTAATTTTTTATGCCGCTTCTACCAGTTCTACCATCGTCATCCAATTTCCACATTTTCGCTTCAATTTCGGTCAAGTGACGCCAACTTTCGAATATTGAATGTAAGGTAACTCATGGTATATTATGGCATTTTACGTTAGAAAATTAAATTACAAAATCGTCAATGCTATGTTTGTTATGGCTTTGTTAAACAAAATGATAGAAAAATATGCAGTGGAACATACGATGATGAGTTCCGAAATTATCATTTGGGAAAAATCGCGTGGTACACCCTGTATATAAAAATAAACTAAATTCCTGATATAACAGTCTGACACTGCTATACTTAATATACCTATTATCTATTCACAATCCGATGTCCAAAGGTAAGGGTAAAATTCATCACCTTTCAATGCTATTTGATAGAGAAAGATGATAAATTTACCTTTACCTTTGGACTACAGATTGTGACTAGGATATACATGTTTTACCAAATTATGTCAAAATATCTTTTTTTTGGCCGATGCGGATGAAATTCGGAATATAGGTGAAAGCGGTCCAGAAAAGTTGATATTCCAAATTTCAGCCCTTTCCGACCTACCGGAGGGGTTTTGGCCCCTATCCCTCCAATTTTGGAAAAGAGCGTGTAATGATACATACACGCCCTGCATTTACATTCCCGAATTTTGAAAAATAGAAAATACCACCGGATAGAGGAGCCAAAAATACGTCGGAAATCTCTCCTGGTATTTTTCGCTCCGACGCTTCGTAAGCCTGGAAAAAGATAAAATAAATTTTGATCCTGGATTTTGGGGACCCGACACGGCGCCACTTTTTCGCTTATAACTTTGGTAATTTCGAACCGATTTTCTCGAATCAGGTTTCCTTCGAAAGAGGAATAAATTACCTACAAAACTGTTTTCTATTGATATTCCAGGTTGTTTCTGTCTCCGAGATATAAGCCGTCAAAGTCGAAATTTCTCTGAAAATGTATTGAAAGTTTTGAAGTCGATTTTCTCAAAAACGGTGCCCCGTGGAGGGGTAACTCTAATAAGCTTTTTTATAGTTCTCAATGTGATCTACAAGTTTTGCGATTAAGGTTTTCCTTTCAGGCTCTTTGTTTTCCAGTTAAGATTGAAATTTAAAAAATAAATAAATAAAGGGAATTTTTTGTGTCTAAAGGGGATCCCAAATATTTCCTAAATGGGTTCAGTTCATTTTTTTTTCTCGTTTTTTTGTTTATTTTTTTTTCAAAATATATGTTTTTCTGCGATTGACAAGAAATATCAGCATTTTTGACCGGTTGACAGGTCGCTATATTCTGGTATTCTAATTATGTTTCAATAGTTGCTAAGGAATCAATGAATAACAATACGGGAATCACTTTTCTGGCCTAGGCCGGGAAAGTGATTCTCGTACTGCTGAACAATAATTGTGGAACAAAAAGTCAAGGATTTAGCAGATATTTAACCGATCACAGAAAAAATAGTATGCGTATTTCGGTGGAAAAGCAAATTCCCTGCCTTCGGTGTTTGCCGGCATCGGCTACGCCTCGCCCGTCAACTTACACCGTCGGCCGAGAATGTGTTACTTTTCCACCTAAATACACAATATACTATTTTGCGTTCATATAAGTATATGATATTATAATAAAAGTAACATTCTATTATAAATTCTTATCAAAATTCCTGAAAATGGCCGGATCCCTGCTTGCCCCCACCAGGCGTCGGAACCATGGGGGCAATGGGGGCTTGAGCTCCCGTAGTGAATTTGCTAAAGGGGCTCCCCCATAGTGATTTTGGCATTGTATGTAGTGGGTAGGTACAAAAATATTGAGTTCCTGATCCTAACATTCCTAACTATTTATTTTTATGTCAAACTTGTGTGTTTTATGTTTTCGTTGTTCTTGCTATACCTTCTTTGACAAACAGTTGGAATATTTTTTTGTTTAGTATAGTATAGTAAATTTTAGGAACCTTAATACAAAAAGCTTAGATGACAGATACCCATTATCCAACATTACCCAACATCTATTGAACAAGCTGGGACGACCCCGTTCCCGAGAGCCCTAATCATACCAAATCCTCTATTTTGTCTACAAATGTTTTTTTTTAAATTTAATCCAAGCCAAGTCAAGCAAAATGTGGATGTAGCGATACAATAGTTGTTATTCAAAATAGAGGAAAAATTTACATCCTGAATGGAATAGTCTTATTTTGATAATATCTATAAATAAATATCTGAGTTGTATCGGTGTATTTTCAATTATCGGGAATCAATTAATAATGGCATTAATTTACTTAATGTATTGTGTAACATATTTTTATATCCTACTGAACTATTATATCCATGTAATACCTTGGTTACGATAATCATAAACAGGGTCTTAACTCTCAAGGGAGTTAAGGATTTTCATAACTCCCGCGCGCGAGTTAAGGATATCATAACTCCCAAGGGAGTTAAGGATTTCCATAACTCTCGCTTTTACCTTGAGTAGGTAAAACTTTGTAAACTTTATGAAAATAGACAAAATACAGTAAATTCAGTAGGATATAAAATTATCTATGTACCACGGGAATTATCAGGTGTTAATACCCACGGGCACAAACGTTGCTCTGGGATATTAACACCCTCATAATTCCCTTGATACATAAATAACTATTATAGGTATATCACATAACAATAAAAAAAAGTATTATTATGTGTACTGTTTTTATTTACGAATTAAATATATTTGAGTTAAGAGTTACTCTCAACAGTTTTATATCTAGAAAAGAGACTAAAGGAGCTCTACCGAAACAAAAAAAGGTAATTCAAATCAAATCAAATTCCATATTTGTAATATTTGGAGTAAATAATAATGACGCATAAATAAATATAGATAAAATCACAGACTCGACCATATAAGTACAACAATAGACTTGAAATCAATAAGGTGGGAAGTTAAAACATAATGACGTGAGCATACCAGAAATTTAATTACCACGGTCACCTGTTGTTTACCATCAGTTTTAGCGAGATTCTTTGACACGGCCAACTATACTTTTCCAACATACGCGAACCAGAAGGAAACATTTCACAATTAGTTTCAGTTTAGTTTCCCTTTGTAGTGTAGAATTTGAGTGCTCGTGAGTGATACAAAAAGACTAAAGTGAGTCTGGAACAAGTTCTACAATTTCAAAATCATCTACGTAGTGGATAAAATGTGGCCTAAAAAAAATTGTGAAAAAATCACTGTTTACAATGATAGTGGTGCTCCTTCAACGGAATACAGACATTTTATTAGACAATATAGTTCTCACAATGCCGCAACTGATTTAAAAAACAAATCAACTCCTAAGAATAGTGACAGTAAACAGCATGATTATTATGTAGACGACAATCATGTGGACACCGACAAAATAAGAGCATCTCAAACGGCAACTGATTCAAGAAATTTTTATGGTCATAGAATGGATTCAGGTGATACTCTAGTTTCCAATGTTTATGATTCTAAGGCGGTACAAAACACTATTGGCAGTTGTGGAACGGTAATTATGGATAAAACAGGCGATTCTGAAGATATTATTTATTCCAATGATCGTAATTATGGAAAAACTGGATGGAATGGACACTTTACTTATGAAGCTCCACAAAGAAATCTTTCCAAAGGAGATCCTATTGCTGTTACATCTACTTCAGTGAAAAATAAAACAGATCAATCTCCTGCTGGAAAAACTCATAGAGGATCCTCTCCTCCTACATACTACGTAGACGAAAATCACGTAGACACTAATAAAGTAAGACAATCACAAACCAATACCGATTCTAGAAATTTTTATGGACATAGAATGGATTCAGGTGATACTCTAGTTTCCAATGTCTATGATTCCAAGGCGGTGCAAAATACTATTGGCAGTAGTGGAACGGTAATTATGGATAAAACAGGCAATTCTGAAGATATTATTTATTCCAATGATCGTAATTATGGAAAAACTGATTGGAATGGACATTTTACTTATGAAGCTCCTCAAAAAAAGCAATCTAATGGATCTCCAGTAAAAAATAGTCCATCAGGTCAATCTGCATCCAGGAATCTTCCTATGAAAAGTTTTCCTCCAGATCAACCACCAAGAGGTCCATCAGACCATTCTCCTAGCAGAAACATTCCAGAACCAACTTCATCTACATACTACGTAGATGAAAACTACGTAGACACTAACAAAGCGAGACAATTGCAAAACAACACCGATTCTAGAAATTTTTACGGACATTCTGTAGATTCTAAAAACACCCTAGTTGGTAATGTGTACGATTCAACGGCCACGCAAAACACTATTGGAACATCTGGGAAAATATTCAAAGATCACATGACTGATTCTACCGATGTGATTTATTCGAACGATAGACTTTATGGTAAAACTGGATGGAATGGAAAGTTTATTTATGAGAAGCCCAAGCCTAAGGATAAACCTAGAACTTGATGCCTCAATAATGGACAAAATTTAGAAAAACTTCTGTGTTCTTTTTTTCTCGCATTTATGTTGACGTAATGAACCCACTAAGTTAAGTTAATACACAATCAAACTACCAACTACTTACCTACATATTAAATAGTTAATTGAATTTTTTAGATTTATCTTTAGTTTATTGTATATTTATTCAAAGTTATTGAGAAATTTTGATATATTCGCTAATAATTAATATCTATATCTATATTTTTCTTATACAGGGTGATAGTCTGACACATTTAAAACGTCGTCAGAAAGCCTTATTTTTCTAATTTACAAAAACGTATATATGTATTTACTTTTTTAATTATCCTGAAATTGCATCTTATAAATTATGCACTTTGTTGACAATGTTTTAACTAGTTAATAAAAGTACCTAATAAACACAAATTGATTCACGACTTTTTTGCATCTAAGTGAGGAAAAAAATCATAATTCCATCTCCGAGCCTGAGATCCATGCGTGGTTTGTTTTGTTCGATAAACACACCCTACCCAATAAATCCTGAAAGTTTGAAGTCCCTCTGATTGCTTGTACCTAGTATTTTCCAAAAGCTTCCAAAGCTAATTTAATAGAAATTTTGTATGAGTTTCTGCATTTAAGTGAGAAAAAATTCATAATTCCATTTCTGAGTCTGAGATCCATTCGCGGTTTGTTCTGTTGGATAAAAATACCCTACACAATGGATCTTGAAAGTTTGAATCCTTCTGCGATGGCTTGAATTATTTTTCAGAAGCTTTCAAAACTGATTTAATAAAAATTTTGCTTGATTTTAATATCAAAGTGAGAAAAAATTTATAATTCCATTTCTGAGATCCACTCGCGATTTATTTTCTTCGATAAGCAGACCCTAATAAATCCTGAAAGTTTGAAGTCCCTCTATGAATGCTTGAAGTATTTTTTAGAAGCTTCCAAAGGTGATTCAATAGAAATTTAACATGATTTTCATGCATCTAAGAAAAAAAAAATCATAATTCCATCTCTGAGCCTGAGATCCATACGCGGTTTGTTTTGTTCGATAAACACACCCTACTCAATAAATCCTGAAAGTTTGAAATGCCTCTGATTGCTTGCTTGAAGTATTTTTACGAAGCTTCCAATGTTGATTTAGTCCAAGAAACGGGGATCTGAAAAGAGGGTTTACCTCAACATAATTAGAAGTTAACATTTTTTCGGGGAGATCGGTCCATTTTAATATGCTAAATAACATATTAAGTTTGCGACCTTGTACTTCCATAGGGCTTTTAGTTAGGGGTGGTTTTTAGGGGTAATTTGCGGTTTATGGAGAACGCTGCTCAAAGGGATGGTCCAATAACAAAAAGTTTCAAATGATTGTTGTAGCTGAAGTTTTTTGCTATAAAAAACTCAGCGACAGCACCCCTTTATCTTCTATAGCTTTTTTTCTGCAGCCTCTTGAATAGTATCATGTTTTTGTTCAAGGTTACTGAATCAACGTTTCAACTGTTCGCGCGCATTTGATGCAGTAGCGGCCGAATACATAATCCGATTTCAATTTTTCAAACACCACATTATTGCTAATGAAATGCACTCTCCAATGCGTTTTTGTTCGAATTTTTTGCTTGAAAATTAAGCGAGCACGGACTTGCCCAATGTGCGAGGAAGTTGTAAATTGCATCGAAAACTACCCCTTCCTTGCATTCACTGTTATTGTTATTTCTAAACGGGGCCAAACATTTGGTGACAGTTTTCGACAATCGGCAGCCCATTTATTCCTCTCATAAGGCCCCAGCGGATTTTTTTTTTCATTAATTACTCAATGACTTATTGGCCAGAACATGTCGCGCGGAATTTTTTAAAAAGTCAAAAAAAATTAAAATCGTCGCACAGCGCTGAAATTTGGAACGATGCGATGGCTTTATTTATTGTTCTTATGAATATAGTGCAATTTTAATTGCTTCACATGACTGCTGCAACAATTAGAATTGCAGTATATTCATGAGAACAATAAATAAATACATCGTACCAAATTTTAGCGCTGTGCGACAATTTTAATTTTCTTTTGACTTTTTGAAAAATTCCGCGCGACGTGTTTTGGCCAATAAGTCATTGAGTATTTAACGAAAAAAAAAATCCGCTGTGGCATTTTGAGAGGAATAAATGGGCTGCCGATTGTCGAAAACTGTCACCAAATATTTGACCCCGTTTAGAAATTACAGTGAATGCAAGGAAGGGGTACCTAGTTTTCGATGCAATTTAGAACTTCCTCGCACATTAGGCAAGTCCGTGCTTGCCTAATTTTCGAGCAAAAAATTCGAACAAAAAAGCATCGGAGAGTGCATTTCATTAGCAATAATGAGGTGCTTGAAAAATTGAAATCGGATTATGCATTCGGCCGCTACTGCATCAAATTTGCGCAAACAGGCGAAACGTTGATTCAGTGACCTTGAACAAAAACATGCTACTATTCAAGACGCTGCAGAAAAAAAAAACTATAGAAGATAAAGGGGTGCTGTCGCTTAGTTTTTTATAGCAAAAAACCAGCTAAATCATTCGAAACTTTTTGCTATTGGACTATCCCTTTGAGCAGCGTTCTCCATAAACCGCAAATTACTTCTAAAAACCACCCCTAACTAAAACCCCTATGGAAGTACAAGGTCGCAAACTTAATAAGTTATTCAGCACATGAAAATGGACCAATCCCTCCCAAAAAATGTTAACTTCTAATTATTTTGAGGTGAACTTCCTTCATTGCTTGGCCTAATTATATGTATAGAAATTTTGTATGATTTTCTGCATTTAAGTGAGAAAAAATTTATAATTCCATTTCTGAGCCTGAGATCCATTCACGGTTTGTTCTCTTGGATAAAAAGACCCTACTCAATAGGTCTTGAAAGTTTGAAGCTTCCTGATTGCTTCAAGTATTTTTCAAAAGCTTCCAAAGCTGATTCAATAGAAATTTTGTTTGATTTTATCATCTAAGTGAGAAAAAATTTATAAATCCATTTCTGAATCTGAGATCCACTCTCGGTTTATTTTGTTCGATAAACAGACCCTACTCAATAAATCGTAAAAGTTTGAAGTTCCTCTGATTGCTTGAAGTATTTTTCAGAAACTTCCAAATAGTCTAGGAGGCATGCAGTGACGATTTTCGGTACTTACTTATTTTCCTAGTCAGATAACATGATGGATAGAATTGTAGTAATTCTAAGCAAAATTCATAAATATTTAGGAGGGGTTTTTCCGATGGGTTGAGGCGCCAAATGGGTTAGAACTCACCAATGCACGGACCTTTTTTTTTTTTTCAGTGATAAAAATAGCTGTACTAATGAAAAGTATACTAAAGTTATGTAAAAAAATAGTCCGGTTAATCTGTGAGTATATGGATTATACTTCTGGCAAGTGAAAAATTTAAGATCCGAAAATTTTCAGCCAGACTCACTTCCCACTATCTGAGATAAGCCAAATTGCTATTTTCATATACTTTATGTTCTATTGTACTAAATGTGAAATATTTAGCCAGACTCAAAACTTCTTGTTTTGTATCACCAAGAGAACAAATTATTTAATATAAGGAACCTGACCCAAATAAGGCTATGTACCTAATAAGGCCAGTGCCCTTTATTGCTTAATATTGAATCACATTTTCAAAAATTACAATATTATTAGAAAAAAAATCTATAATGAAAATCAAAAATTATTGCGAGGATTCCTAGCAACTCCTCATATGTCGAAAAATGGCCAACCACATATTTCATATGTCACGTTATAACTTTGAGGCTGGAACCTAATTAGTTTATACGCATGTTTATAAAGTGAATGGAGCGAATGTAATTTTTACACGGACATTTATGTTTTGAGACAGCTACAGAGTAAGTACAGAATAATAGCTTTTCTGGATTTCTAGTTACAGACTTTTTTTATCAATGTAACATGTTCCTAATAAGGCCATATGAAAAATATTCAATTGGCATCACATCACAATGTTTTTTTAAAAGAATGTGTCATAATATTACCTAAGTGATGTTTTTTGAAATGCCTGGAGTCTAACCAAGCAAAAGATGCTGCAGTTCATTTGTCCTAGTTGTATGTAGACTTATTTGGATCACCATCCCAGGACTTGGAATTATTGTTTTTTTAGGAATGCAGCAAACATATTATTTCTATTTTGTGTACTATTTTTCAAATAATAATATTTTCACAAAAAATTGTATTTATTCTAAACATTTTTTAATGGTGGCCTTATTAGAAGCATAGTGATCCAAATAAGGCCAATGATATGCATCTTTGTTTTACGCAAAAACCACCACTTATATAAAAAAATAAATAAATTGGAGTTAATATTCAAGTAATAGAAGCGAAACACTTCACATATAAGCTCTTGATTTTTATTGAGTTTGGTCGATAATGTTAGGAAAAAATAAAACTTCTTAACATTGCCTTATTCGGGACAGGTACCTTATATATTTTTAATTATCTTGGAATTGCATCTTAAGGTTTTAATTACTTAATAAAAGTACCTACCTAATAAACACAAATTGATTATCGATTTTTTTGTATCTAAATGAGGAAAAAAATCATAATTCCATTTTTGAGCCTGAGATTCACTCTCGGTTCGTTTAGTTTGATAACCAGACCTTACTTAAAAAATCCTGAAAGTTTGAAGTTTCTCTGATTGCTTGAAGTATTTTTCAGAAGTTTCCAAAGGTGATTTAATAGAAATTTTACATCATTTTATTACATTCAAGTGAGAAAAAAATCATAATTCCTGTTATGTCGGTGATGGCGTGAAGGACGAAATAAAACACTTTCCTATGATACTAATTGAAGTTTCTATTCACGATTACATAAAATATTATCGAGTCAAGAGGAACAATTCTAGTCACGTTCAAGCGTTGACAAAAGACAAAATTTTGCCCGTCATCTATTCGACGTGGAGAGTCATGTGGAACAGAGATAGGTATAATGTTCTCACTCGTTAGCTGAAGGCTCGTTTACTCTTGAACACAAAGTAGATCATGTGATACTGATCTCGGTGTACGTACACCACAACATCACCCTTCTTAGCTGATCTCGGTTCCACAACTCCCACTTTGCATAATAAATCATTTTTAAAATACAATTCACAAACATAGTGGACAACAATAAAAAATTTACAATTTTTTTACAATCTTTAAAATCACGTCATGAAATCCAAAACAATTGAAATGTTACCAGTATTAAATTTTGTATATTTCTGGCAACTTGATGTTTCTCTTTGGATGCTCGTCTATCTTTCCAGTGTCACATTTCTTAGAACCACTAGAGTCTTGTTTCACAGCCTTCATCACATTCTTGGATTCTACAATTTTAGTTCCTATATTTCTTTTATCAACAGAGTTTGCAGAATTTTCATTTACGCTAATTAAAATAACTTGATTTCGGTCTCCACATTTATTAGCAAATTCTTCGGATTCTGCATCAAAAAATATAGAATCGTTATTTACATTTTCCAAATTTTCATTTTCGTCATTTTCACTATCTAGCATATCTTCTATATTTTCAAAAATTACAGAACTGTCATGGTGTTTGGCTGTTTGAGTAAGATTCTGAGATTCTTCGGGGTATGTATTTAATATCATTTAAAAACGAATAATCTGAAAATGTTTGATTAATTTTACCAGACTCACCCTCTCTCTCAAATTCAGGACGAAAAACAGGACATGGCTGGACAGGATCATCACGTGATATTATCTGATTAACGTGTCTTTTCCAGATGTTATACCTTCTGAAATCCTACAAATATAAGTTGACTTACCAATTCGCTGTATGATTTCGGCGGGCGTCTATGTTTTTTTATTTACAACCCTATAATCCCTGATCATGAATTTGTTACTTACCTCAAACTCTTTTGCTCTTCTCGAATTCTTGGGTTTTTTTATTTGGTTTTCTTGTTCTTGTCTGACTTGGTTTTCTTTATCATCCCTATTTGTTGAGGTTTTATTATTATCTTGCAATTTTTCTCTGAGCATGGTAAATCTTGTTCTTACTGGTCTGTTTAGCATTAAGCTAGCTGGTGTTTCCTTGGTGGTGCAATGTTCAGAAGTTCTATATTGAAATAGTATTCTGGCTACCAAACTCCTTACACTAGTTTCCTGATTGGTCGTGTCCGTCAAAGCAGTTTTGAACTTTTGCTTGAAAATAACAGCACTTTCTGCTCTACCGTTGGACACTGGGTGAAATAGTTAGTGTTTTTCGCAGCCCAAATCGTGCAAAAACTTCTCTTAGGTTTTCTATCGTTTCTTCTGTTGTTATGGTCCTCATTGATAGGGCCTCGATCCACCTAGAGCAAGAATCTATAAAAATCTATAAAAATTTTACTCCGAGGCTCTGATGCTTCCGGCCATGGAGTTAGCTCAGCCTTTGGTGGCCTTTGCCTGTTCATTAGACATGGCTTGTGTTCTTGGTGCAATATTTTCAAAATATCTGCCCTTAAGCTTCTTGGAATGACCATTCTGGTTTCCCAAATTAACACATCATTTTCAATAGTAAGACCCTTCCTTCTAGAATGGTATGCCTTAAGCCCTGTTGGAGTTTTACTTGGCCATCTATTTTCTCTTAGGTATTTCATTATTTCCTGAAGTTCTTGATAATTCTTTGTGTGTTGACCAAGTTTTTCATTATCAATACCTAGGCCAATCCTCGAGATTTGATGTTAATCTGATAAAGTTGCAGTTCTCCTCATTATCTTCAGTGTTTTTCAATGGTACCTCACCTACCCTAGATAAAAAGACTGCATAGTAATTTTTTTCACCCTTAATATGTTCAAGTTTATAATTGAACCCTGCCAAAAATGCTGCCCATCGTTGAAGCAGTGGCGTAACTTCAAATCCGGGGCCCCCCGCAAAGATTTTCTCGGGGCCCAACTTGCATGCATGTATATGAACAAGTAAATTGTATTCTAATATAAATATATAAGTATATACAGGGTGTCCCACGAAGTTTTACCCAGATGATAACTACGGAACGCGTCATCGAATGTTCCAATTTCGAATTTTTAATCATTTTCTTTGACAAAGTATTAACAAATATGGCATTGCCGATTTTGTAATTTAATTTTCTAACGAAAAATGCCATCATAATATACCATAAGTTACATTTAGGATTCTGAATTTGCCACTTGACTGAAACTGAAGCGATAATGGTGAAATTGAATGACACATGAAGAAGCGGTACAAAAAGCTACCCAGATCCTCGAAATTTCAATTAGGTACATTGGATGACGCGTTCCAAAGTTATCACCTGGGTAAAACGTCGTGGGACACCCTGTATAATAAATACCTATGCATTTATATAATAGCCGCTGATTTGCTTGAAAATATTTATTTTTTGCACATTATGTGGCTCTGAAACCGGACCTAAATCTTGTTAAAAATATTTCACTGTTGCTTTGCTCTAATAATTGCTTCAATTTATCTAGAAATCTTTCCAGCGATAAATGGTGACAATTTACAATTTGTTGGAAAGCATTATGCCAAGCCTTCAAGGAATTATTAGTCCTAGGAAGATGGGATTGGAGTCTTCCATATATATTCCAAATGGAAATTTGAAATACTGGAACCGTCAATCCTCATTCCGACGTATATGGACTCCCAGTAGTGCACAATGGTGTTCATTTCTTTTAGGTGTAGTAGAATGAAACAACGTTTTTATTTTCGGTTGTGCAAAAACTCGTTTAAAAATAAGAAACCAAGAGATATACATAAATCAAATTTTGGAAATAAAACAAAAAATAAGGAACATAGGAATAAAACAGAGATTTCTTCAGTTAAACTATTTAGATCTAAGTTAAGTTCCACATGTTTAATTAGGATTAAATGGAGTAACTCGTAGCAATGGAATCTAATTCGGACTTAGAAGTATTTAAAAAAGAAAACTGTTTGTGGCCCTGCGAGGCCCCTAAAGCAACGGGGCCCCCCCGCGACTGCGGGACCTGCGGGCCCTTAGTTACGCCACTGCGTTGAAGACGATTTATGCATGCATCTTAGGCAACCCTTTGTTTTCCTTAAACAATGAAATCAATGGAAGATGGTCTGATCTAATTATGAATTTTTTACCAACAAAGTATTGTTGCAGTTTTGCTACTGCCCAATATATTGCTAGAGCCTCCTTGAGGATTTTTCAGCCTTGTTTAACGTTCTCGAGATACAATATATTGTTTTATTTTTAACCATATATGTAATATTGACATTACAGTCTTTTTAGAAATTTGAAAATGTCACTTTACTGTCTCTTCATTTCCCTGCTCCACTTCCCGTCCTCATTTCCCGTCCTGACTTCCCGTCCCCATTTTATTAAATTTATGTGGCAGGTATTGTCAAGTTTCTTTCAAAATTGATGACAATGACATAAAATTCAAGCAAATAGCATGAAGCTACATTCACATTTCATTTCATTTCTAATTTAAATTGGCAAAAATTATGGTTAAAAATAAAATAGTATACTATGCTCGACAGGAAATTTAATTACTGTCTCGAGATATAGTTTATCTCGACGCTACGCGTCTCGATAAACTATACAATCTCTCGACAGTAATAGCTAATTTCCCGTCTCGGATTGTAATATACTATTTTCCTGACCATTTTCCATTTTGTGTGCTAAAACCGCAGCAATTCCAGTTTCTGAGGCATCTGTGAGAAATAAAATAGGCAAGCCTGGATCAAAATGAACAAGGCTGTTGATCTGATACCATTATTTTCTTGACTGCTCAAAAGCTTTTTGACATTCACTAGACCAATGAAATTTTTGATTTTGCTTCAACAATTTAGATAGGATTTAATATATCTGACAATTTTGACAAAGATCTTACTTCAGTTATGTTTGTTGCGTTTTTTACGTCAACAATGGCTTGAACCTTGGATTTATCCGTCTACAGGCCTTCCTTATTGATGACGTATCCCAAATAAACAATTTCAGCTTCAAATAATCTACATTTTTCTCGTCTCAGTGTCAGTCCTGCATCCTTCAACTTCACCAAGACATTGTTCAGATTCCTCAAATGCGACTCTTGATATTTGCCTGTAATAATTATGTCATCCAAAAAATTTGCCACATGATCCATACCCTGAAATAATTGTTCTAAATATGTCTGAAATCTACCACTAGCTGGAGATATTCCAAATGGCAGTCTTTCCATTGTAAAAATACCCCTATGAGTTGACTATCTCAATTTTTTTGTCGTCAAGTTCAAATTGGTTAGCTCTATCTAAATTCAGTTTACTAAAGTACTCGCCTCCCCGTAGCTTTGCGAAGATCTCGGCTGCTGTTGGAATCGGATAATGCTCTTCGACTAGAAACCTATTCACAGTAGCCCTGTAATCGCCGCAGAGACGTAACTTACCATGAAGCTTCAGCACTGCCACCAACGGTGTAGCCCATTCGCTTGTCTCTACCGAAGTCAAAATTCCCTCTCCAATCAGCTTGTCCAGTTCCTGGTCCAGCATCCTACGATAAGCAAGTGGGACTAGTCTTGGTTTGTAAAAAGCTGGCCTTGCATCTGGCTTAACCTGAAGTGAAATTTTGTTGCAATTAAATTTCCCGATTTTGTCAGAAAAAACTTCCGGAAACCTCAGAATCAGACTTGGAACCTCTTTGTTACCATTATTCAGTTGATTCTGAAATGAAATATTATTACAAATCTTTAAACAATAATTAAAAGCAATGAAAAAATCTCTACCCAAAATATTTGGGCCTCCATTTTTAATAACATACAACTTCATTTTCAATTTTTTATTTGCATAACCAACCTCGACATAAATATCACCTTCAGGTATAAAAGTGCCATCATTATAGCTTAGCCCCTTCTCAATAAATCCTGGAAGTTTGAAGTCCCTCTGATTGCTTGAAGTATTTTTCAGAAGCTTCCAAAGGTGATTTAATAGAAATACATGTTTTTTTGCATTTAAGTAAGAAAAAATTCATAATTCACTATTTTGTGTTATAATATTTTTCACTTTCAACATGAGAAATAATCATTATTCGATCAATCATCTAGCAAAACGATATTTTTTCTCAACCTAGAGTCAGTAATAAACTGCAAAGCTTGAGACAATGGTAAGCAGTTGAGGAATAATACATAATACTCTCACCTTTTAAAAGTGTGCAACTTTTTAGGATCAATGGTATTGATAAATACGTTAGAGCGCTCTATAACATTCTCAGCTATCCATTTTGATTTATAACACAGAGTTTGGACTTTTATTTTGAAATATTGTGAGAGCTGGGGTAAGCTTTATTCTTGAACCGGCTTCCTCAAAACAGTAAGTAGGTAATTAAACAGATTTCGAAAAATAATGAAAAATTAAATTTTGCATAGGAAAGGAGACCGTTAGAACGCTGTGAAAATTGCTCAAAAATGATTATGGATCTGAAATTTTCAAAAAGTAAACCTTGAAATGTTTTTTTTTTTAAATTCCAGTAGGGAAATTTCAAGAAATCCGACGTTTGATGGGGAATTATTGAGGAAATTCGAGGAACTACGAAGTACCTACGAAAAATATTTTGATATCGATGTTGAATGGTACTTTCTATACAAAATTTAAGAGGATCGCTTTTTCCTTTGCTTGGTCTTTCTATTATTTATTAACGTCTTTCATTTCTCTATTTTTATTTTCATTTTCTTCATGGCTTAACATGGACTTACTCTTGTAAACTGTCCAGTAATTTTTGTTTGAATGCTCAAAATAAGGGTGAAAGAACACCTGGAAAGTTTTTACCCCCATCTGAGGAACCGTAGTTGAAGTTTGTGGGAATCCAAGGAAGTTCGAATGAAAAGAGATTTTTTAATTATTTAGGAGTTAAATACACCGCTCATGAACTTTATATAAAAGGGACCCCTGGGAAATTTAGAGAAATCCGAGGAAGTTTGATGGGGAGTTATTGAGGGAATTCGAGAAGCTTATCGAAGAAATTTCGAAAAATATTTATTGAGGTTAAAGATACTTTCTATACAAAATTTCATAGGATCGCTTTGTCCTTTCCTTGGTCTTGTTATTATTAACGTCTTTCCTTTCTATATTCAAAAAAAAAGCGATGTACTGAAGAACTTGTTGGAAATTCTGTTGAGTGAGCAGCATTGTGGAAGTTTGAGGAGCTTTGGAGACCCCTGCATTTTGCATTTTCGCGATTTTTGAAAACTTATAACTTATTTGTAATGTGGAAATAACCAAGGATGGTCCAAAGCTGGTTTTAGGCACAGGGTGTTTGTTTATAACTGGAACACTCAGAAACTTTTTCATTATTGAAAATGATGAACATGTTTAAATTGGAAAATGTCTTGGTAAATTGCAACAATCCTAATCGCTACAACGATATTTTTTGTCGCTATATGTGTACAGGGTGCGCCAAAAAAGTCATTTTTTCAAATGGAACGCAAATATTGTTGCATTTTTGAAATTCTTACAAAATTAGCTTCACAAAAATATCAAACACTATTTGGATAACAAAAATATACAGGGCATTCCAATTAAAAAAAAATAAGTTTTTGGCGCACTCTGTATACCGATGACGACAAAAAAATATCGTTGTAGCGCTTTTAAGGTTGCAATTTACCAAGAAATTTTCCAACTTAAACATGCCTTTTATTTTCAATAATAAGAAAGAAAGTAACTGAGTGTTCTAGTTATAAACAAACACCCAGATACATGTAAAAATTAAAATATGTACTCTGTTTTTGCAACATTACAAAATAGCAATCTCATCAGATCCTTATTCTAATTTTTCCTTTATATTCGCCACAAAAAAAAAGATACTGGAAAATCATAGTTAGGTTGGGGCGTCTACAAACAGTAATGTTGAGCTTCCAACTAGAAAATTAATACAATCTACAGTAGTTAATAATAAGCTTTTAATAGGAAAAATATTCAAATTTATTTTACCTAATACTAACAATTATAGTTAAAAAGCGGATAGTAAACTAACATTTTCTAGCTAGGGATGGGCAAATACAATAGCAACAATTAAACGAGCAAATTTACCATAAAAATTGCCCAGCAGCGATAGTTGTAAAAAAAAACTAACAGAATATTTTGTAAACAGTAGTAGACGCAAACGAGCAAAGTAAAGTGAGTTTGAAATGTTTATCAGGAAATATTGTAAATTTTAAATGGGCCCTGATTTCATCCTGACATGGCACATCAAGGATACCTATAATGAAAGATAATAATTTTAAGTGGAATACTTTAATTTTTTTAAATTAGGTAAGTACGTAAAAATACATTTAGTTATCGTGAAAATATTTTGGTGATCAGTGCGGTTAAAATGTTGTAATGACAGCAGGAGTTATTTCTAATTTCGATTTTTTATTCTAATGGAAAATATAAAAGTGAGTATTTAACACTGAAGGTCATTGTTATTTATTTGTAAAATATTTATAATTGTGTGCCTAATTAATTATGTTGATATGCGAGGTATTGTTTTTTTCAAGCAAATTTTGAGTAAAAATATGACGTTTTCAATATACATTTTTTCAGAAATTAAGGTAGTATCAGATATTTTATGTCCTGGATGTTTCAAAAGTGAATGTGCATTGAATGTAGTAGAAAAACCAAATGGATAAATAATATGGTAACTAATAAAACTAGATTTTTTATCTTATTGTTGAAATCAATACTTAATTAAATTAAATCATTGAGAATGCCTAAATAGGTATAAAAACTTCTGTTAGAATTGAATTATTAAGCATTGGTGAAAATTTACTTTGTTGGGTGGGCCTTAATTGAATTTGAAAATTCAAGACTTTTCAACACTATTCCTGGAAAAATCACACATAAACATAAAATGGGTCTACTTAGGTAGATATTTATACTCCCATGTAGATTTTTTTCTACCAGGGTGTTACAAATTCGTGAGTAGGCATGGGGTCCATCGGGATCGCGGTAACCATACGGGATACAGGGTCAGTTAAATTGAGGAAACAACCTAAGGAACTAAAATAACGTTTCGAAATTTGGAAAATTCCGAATTCTCCGGGAGATATTCAGAAAAAGACGAAATTTTGCCTACAATATAGCCTATAAATATGGTATTATCAAATTTGAAATCCGACTTGTCAAAGAAAAATGGGATTTTATTTTTGGATTTTCATCAAAAGATGCCCAGTCATTTCGATTTAGTTTGATTCAGAGTGGGTGCCATTTATGAAAAATCAAGTCAACCATAGACATTGCATTAGCTAGCTTTGGGTGCGTTTACATCAGAACCTTGAAAAAATATAAAAATGTAAAATATTTTTGATACTTTTACTGATGATAATAGTAGAAAACAAAAATTTGCTATATTACACAGATCTTTTTCTGGAAAAAGTCAAATTTTCGATTTACCCAAAGGAGGGTTGAAGCAATAGATTGAGAATTTTTGGTGGAATGAAAATGTTCAACTTTGCGGCTCAAATGCCCCGAAAGTATTCGAGCTATCAAACTCCAATTTAGCACAAATTAACAGAGTATTTAATGCTCTTTTTAATGGTGTAAGTATAGGTAATTTATTTTGATTTGCTCGAATTTTAATGCAAATATTGGCAATTTTTCCTAACCTAGTGAGGGTTTTGAAAAACAGATATTTTCATCATTTTTTTCTGTTTGAAATGATTTTTTGAAGACGATAAAGTTTGTTTCGCCAGGGTTTGTACTTGCCCCCAGCATTTGTCTTCCTTGTTTAACAAATAAAAATTGACTGAAACAAATCAATGACGTCAAAAACGTTCGTCGGTTCTTAAACCAGAAGTTATTCATTTTAACTTGTCAAAAAAATTGAATGTGTCATATGAATTAATCCACGACAACCCTTTTTTTTTCAAGTTTCAAGGTCAAGTATGAACCCTGGTGAAACGGACCTTAGGTCTGTTTCTGCAGAAATCACATACCAGTCAGAGTGAATTTCATTGGTTGAAACTACTTTTCTGATTGTTTTCAACCAATGAAATTCGCTCTGACTGGTTTGTAATTTCTGCAGAAACAGACCCTCTATTAGATTGTTTTTTGACTAATCTAGACCCATAGAAAAGTGATTTATATTCTTAAATAGAACATTCACTGGATTCATCCCCTCCACTTTTTGTTTTAGTTCGTGACTACACCGCTGTGCGCCCATATCGCCGTTTCTTAACGTCCCCCTCGTTTTTATTCTGTGACTTCACCGATGAGGCATAATATAATGCATATGTCATCTGAATTAAGCCGGTTTAAGAGTTGTTGCCACAATGTGTGACCAGGCGGCAAAATATAAATCGGTCAAAAGCGAATTGCAGCCACAGACCAGGGAAATCTACCTCAAAAACAACACAGAAACAGAAATTTTGGTTTTGTTGAAGATAAACAACCTAGTGCCAGTGTATGATGCTCCATAATACATGCTCGAGGGAATTATAAATTACTTGATCAAATATGACAGTCATTCAAATGGAAAAATGGACATTTTCAAAAAGCAAATTGGAAAGTTTTTCAGTTAGCTTATGAGTCAGATACGCCAAATCATCTAGATTATAGACTATTTTATTCATTAAGTGATTCTCACAAATATATGAAAATAAAATGTATAAAATTTTAGTTTATGAAGTTTTGGAGCACTGTTCATGCACTGTTTTATTTTGAAATAATTGAAATGTCAAACGAATCATTTGAAACCGAAATTCAAACGGCCCGCCAAATATTAGTTCAATGACTACACCGCTATAGCAGCACCGTCGGAAATGTCACTGGGCGACTACAACAGAAGTGAGCGTTCTATATCAAGAATATAAATCACTTTTCTATGTCTAGACCTGTCAAAATTCGGAAAATATAATAGTATATTAAAGTATAAGTGGATATTAAGGTCTTTAAAACACGCGCGATTTTTCGAGCACGACAGCGCAGCCGGAGTGCTCCAAATAGAGCAAGTGTTTTAAAGACCAGTTATCCACGAATACTTTACACTATTTTTTTTTATTGGTATACGTTCAATCAAATCATAAATTACTAATAATTGTAGAATCCATAATTCGTGCTTGACACTTGTTATATTTTATTTGACGTTATCTACAAAGTACCTACTCCTGACAAATCAATAATTAAAAAGTTGACATTTAGACCTTTCTCGGGTTGTTGGTTGTTGATGTTGTCATTGGTAACTTTAAAACACGCGCGTTTTTGAATGTTTGATATAAACACTCTGAGGAGTACTTTAAATAAGTGAAATAGGTTATCAATAAAAAAAAAAAAATTAATTTCGATTTGAAGAGTACCTAGGTACCTACCCCTTTTGAATTCTTATTTCAAAATCTTTACGCTTCAATATCTTGCTTGAAATCTGTGGAAGATATTGAATCAAAATTTTCAGGAAATAGAGCTCCCATTAGGCTATAGAAAACGTATGTTGGAAAATATTGTCACGGATCTGCCGGATTTGGCATGCGGGACTGAAATCTTGGGTCCGTTTAATCAAAACTCAAAGTCGAATTAACACTACAATAATTTATTCAACGTTACTATAACACTCTGACACTAATTACTTCACAAATTAACTCATGGGACTCCTCAAACTCCATACATTAAACTTTTATGAGATTTGGAACCGGATTCTATGAAAAAAAAGGAGTTCTCTACTGCCCTAAAACCGTACCGATTTAAAAAAAAAATGAACACGATGTTGATAGAATGTATTCATCACCTGTCAAAAGATAAATGTGGAACCCTATCAAAAATCATCAGAAAAAAAATAAAAACTCAATTTGAAGTATATTTTTTTCAAATTTTCAACTCATAAACTGTACGAGAAAATAGATAACATAAGCAACATAGCTAAATCCCTAACAGCTTCCGTTAATGATCACGAACGTGCAATTAGCACCCTTGATAGCAAACTGGATGAAGTACCTAATGCAATTTTCCAATTTCCAAGAAAAATTCCCTTCGTCTTAATGGAATTCCATAGGCAAGGGGTGAAGAGTTGGCTGCTGTTGTATTATCGGTCATGAAAGGAAACCTCAAAGTTGACTGCTCTGTTGACGACTTCGATAGCTTCTATTGTATTGGTAAAAATACTGAGAAACCCAGAACCGTAATTATAAATTTCATCAGTAATATCAAGCGTAATCAAAAATTTTCGGCCAAGAGTAGACTTAAGGGGACGCCATATTCTGTTTATGAGGACTTGACCAAGTTTCGTTATGATCTGCTACTGCTAACAACAAAAGAGAAGTTTGGAAACCAGCAGGTTTGTTCTGCGAGTGGAAAAGTATTTGTTTTCAATGAAAATAATAAATTTGTGGTGAATTCTTTAGCAGACATTAAGTTTGTTGTTGTGGAAGGTCTATAAACTTTGATAATAGTTTATTTAAGAATTTATTTCTCCATCCTTAATTTTATTTTCTTTTTTTTTTTTTGAGTCGAATGCTTTGTTTTGCTGGTAGTTTTCGTATGTATTCGGTGGAGACTCAAATACTCAATCCTATTCTATTTTAGGTCTCTCAAAGACATGGTTATACAGAACTCCTCTTCAAGCTCAACTTTTGATATACATACCTACCATCATATAAGTTAATTAGAGCTGACAGAGCTGGTAGAGTTGGGGGCGTAGCATTTTACATGAAAGACAATGTCTCAAATATCGCTCTACTCTCTAGTTTTTTGATTAAGTATGGCTTGTACCAAGTAGTTTCTGAACCAACTCGCATCACTACAAACTCAAGTACTCTTTTAGACTCAATAGTCACTTCTAATAAAAAAGTTGTTAATTGTGTTCTATCTATCTATCTATTCAGCCTTCTTCAGTCCATCTTTGGACATAGGCCTCCCCCAGTCTTCTCCATTCTTCTCTGTCTGTTGCCATGTTCATCCACCTGGTTCCAGCGTACTTCTTCAGGTCATCAGCATACCTCATCTGGGTCCTTATTCTTGAAACAAGGGAGCAGCGTTCCCAGGAGAACGAATGTTCCGTCTTTCTCAATGATATGCAAATGACAATATAAGTAATAAAGATAGAACACTCGTTCTCTTGGGAACGCTGCTCCCCTGTTTCAAGAATAAGGACCCTGGGGTCTTCCTCTACTTCTTTTATTCTCCCAAGGTATCCAGCTTAAGATACATTTATTCCATCGGTCGTCTTTTTGTCTGATATTGTGACCTGCGAATTTCCATTTTAATTTTGCTACCTCCTTTCTAACGTCTCTTACTCTCGTTTTATTTCTTATCCACTCGTTCCTCGTTTTATCTATCAGTTTCACATGTAACATTTGTCTTTCCATTGATCTTTGAGCTTTTGGTATTTTATCCATGTTTTACTTTGTAAGTGTCCATGTTTGGGATCCATATGTGAGAACAGGAAGTATACATTGATTATAAACTTTGGATTTGAGGTATTGTGGATTTTATCTATTTTTCAAGATGTAGCTTAATTTACCGAATGCTGCCCAAGCTAATCTAACTCGTCTCTTGATTTCTGCTGTTTGGTTTTCTCTGCTGAGTTTAATAATCTGTCTCAGATATATATATTCATCGACTTGTTCTATTTTTTCCTGTCCTATTCTGATTATGATGTCATCGTCTGTGTTGGTTATTGTTTTAGTTTTAGCGTAGTTCATATTGAGACCTATGTTTTTAGCTGCTCTGTCAAGTTTTTCCAGCATTTCTGTCAGCTCTTCTTTCTTATCAGTTATAAGGGCGATATCATCCGCGTTGTTGATTCTTTAAAATAATGAGAGTGGACTGTATTATTTATATATTTACATTTATTTACATACACGACTATTTACACTATTTACAGTTTGCATTTTCTCGTTTTTGTTTACGTTTTTAGACTTATAGAGTCTGTAAAAATGGTCATATAGGACCTGCCCAGAATTATCTGGTGCGCTCGGTGAGGTTCGATTCGACACTGACTGTTCCCGTTGGTTCACTCGCGTAGATGCCGGAAGCCACTTTACCAAAAACTTTGACAAGTGATTTTTGACACTGTTTGACACATACGCGCACACTTCCGGTGCATACCGGGAAAATTAAAATTTGAATTTTAAATTTACTGTTGGAATATTGTTTCCAACACGCGTATCTTAAGTTGCTCAAGGGTTGTCCGTATATTTTTATACCTTTTTCTTCCCCGTCTAGTTTTTTAAAAACATCTTCCAGAGCCTGGTTGAAAAGTTTGGGTGATATTGTGTCGCCCTGTCTGACACCTCTTCCTATGGGTATTGGTTTTGTTCCCTCGTGGACTTTAATAGTTGTTGTTGCTTCGCTATATATGTTAATTATTAGGTCTGTGTATCTGTAGTCTATTCTGCTATTAATTAATGAGCTCTTTACTGCCCAATGTTCAACACTATCAAAAGCCTTTTCGAAGTCGATAAATGCAATATAGTGGGATGTGATATTCGTTGGCTCGTTCTATTAGGATTTTCATGGTTAATAGGTGGTCACTTGTACTGAAACCCTTTCTGAAGCCGGCCTGCTCTTCCGATTGACCATCGAATTTTATTGTTAGCCTGGTGATGACAATTTTTGTGAAGAGCTTATAAATTACATTAAGGAGTATTATAGGTCGATAGTTTTTCAAGTCTGTTCTATCACCTCTCTTATGAAGGATGATTGTAATGGATTCATTCCAGTTGTTTGGGATTTTCTTTTCTTTCAGTATTTTATTTAGGAGGGTATGGAGAGTATTGATGACCGTTTTTCCACCGTATTTTAGCATTTCTGTCGTGACTCCGTCTTTTCTAGGTGCTTTGCTGTTTTTCATTTCTTTCAGAGCCCTCTTTATTTCCAATTTGCTTATTTCGGGTTGTAGTTCTGAGTTTACATTCTTTATTTTAGTTTGCAGTTGTTTTACGGTTTCTTGCGGTGGTTCCCTTTTTGTTTGATATAGTTCTGTATAAAACAGTTGTGTGATATTTATGATATCCTCCTTAATATTAGTTTCTACGCCGTTCTTGTCTTTTATTTTATTTATTTCGTATCTTCCTAGTGTTGGTCTTAGGCATTTCATATTCCTGTTATTCTCTATGAATCTTTCTATTTCTATTTCTTGGTTCTTTCTTTTGTTTTCTTTTATCATTTTCCTGATGGTATTATTGATTTCTGTGTATTCTATCGATTTCCTTTTCCCTTCTTCGTTCAGTTTTCGCCTTCTTTCCATGAGTTTCTTTGTCTCTTTTGTTATGCACTCTACCTTTTTTTTATCTTTTTGTGCGATTTCGTTTCCTACCCTAACCATGGTTTCCACTAATGTATCATATATTTTATCTATATTTTCATTATCGTTGTTCAAGTTCTGGATCAGTTGTTCCTTCAGTCTCTCTTTGTATATGGTTTTATTTTGTGCAAGTTTGGTCATGTCTAGTTGTCCCTTGTTTCCATTAGTTTTATTTCAAAGTTGTCATCGATACATATTTTTGCTCTGACCATTTTGTGATTGCTGCCTCCGGTGAATCTGTTCAGGACTGTTATATCTTTAATAATATATTTTTCAGTGGTCAGTATGTAGTCAATTTCATTTCTCGTTGTTCCGTTAGGGCTGAGCCATGTCCACTTTCTTTGCGGTTTCTTCTTATAGAACGAGTTCATCGCATATAGATGTTTTTCTTCTAGATAGTTCATCAAGGTAGTTCCCCTATCGTTCCTCTCACCGTACGCAAAGTCAGCTTCTTACCAAGTTTGGCATTGAAATCTCCAATTACTAAAGTTAGGCGAGTTTTATGTTCTTCCGTAGCCTTTGAGATATCTTCATAGAATATTTCGATGCTCTCGTTGTCGTATGTTGAAGTGGGGGCGTACACTTGAATAATTTTAAGTGTTGTTTTCATTACCTTTGTAGTATAGCAGGTTACCGGAGTTCAATTTTATTCGATTTTCAGTTTTTTTTTTCGAGTTTCTGACAAGCCTACTATGTCGCACTTTATTCTTGTCAGCTCTTCCTCCAGTTCATGTATCTTTTCGTCAGTATTCATTGATCTTATATTGTACTTTCCTATTGTTAGGTTGATCAGTTTCTTTGATTTTTGTTGTGTTAGCCGTTTTCGTGGGGTTTTGATCTTTGTTTGGAGCGAATTTTTGCCTCCCCCAGATTTCGTGAGGCAGACCATGGAGGTGTGGGAGTCGGGAAATTTCCCACCCACCTGGGACCAGTTCCATTTGTTTTAAAATTCGCCATGGTATGTAAAGGGGGGTAATGGCAAGTAAAACACCACGCTTGCCAGGCCGGTTGGTGAGTTTTGATTCAGCCGCCCATTCTGGGACAGACGCTGTTTTCAGCCGCTCACTCTGAGGCAGACGCTGCAGTGCTAGTTTTGGTCCGCCCCGGGTATTTAATTTCCCCGGTACCACTCATATCTGAGAGGCATTCCGCTATCCGCCACCTGGGGAGGCGCCCGATGGAGGACTAGCAAACCTCACACGGGTTAATTGTGTTAATGTCATTAAAATGGATGATATATCTGATCATAACCTACCTGGTCGACTGCATCCTAAATTTAAAAAAACCTAATAATACCTAATCCTATTTTTCATAAATACAGAGACTATAGTAAATTTGATATTGATCTCCTTGGCTCACTGAGAGCTTGAAACTAATGATGAGGCTTAGAGATGTGGCATTTGTGAAATAATAAAAAAAAATCTGAAAATAACTGGAATCACTATCACTAAGGAGCTCAGAAATTTAGTTGACGCCACAGTGAAATTGGAAAAAAAAAATCTTTTATAGAATCAAGATCCAGTCCTAGATTATTTTTGGAATACTTACCTTGAAATTATTATTTATTAAATATTAAATCCGATAAAAGGGGTATAATAGACTCTATAGTTTCTCGGACGCAACTGCGTTAAATGATTATTTTATTAATAGTATTCCACAATTCGTTCAAAACCCTAACGACTCTACGAATGTACTGAATAAATATCAGGGAAGATTGCCGACTCTTTCTACAGAGTTTACATTTGCTGAAATATCTACTGAAGATGTGGAGAACGCTGTACTTTCCCTGTTCCCCTAAATCTAAAGCCAAGGGTACTGATGATATTGATCTACATATGGTGATAGATACTTGTTTTGCTATTCCTCCTAGAAAATCTTACATTCGTAATTAACAAGTGTCTTAATGACAGCACCTTCCCTAAAGCGTGGAAAAATTCAAATATCATCCCTATTCCAAAAAAAAACCCGCCTTCAGATTTGTCCCATTTCACGCCAGTTAGTATCCTGCTTGTATCTCTAAAATTTTGGAAAAAATTGTATACAAACAGATTAATGAATACTTTAGTTCTTTTGGTGTGTTATCTTATCAGATTTACAATTAGGCTTCCGGCCCCAGCAAAGTACTACCACACTGTACTTTTGAATGTTAGAGATGACATTTATCGGGCTATTGATGATAATAAGGCGACTTGTCTAGTCCTTTTGGATTATAGCAAGGCATTTGACACTTTGAATCATGCTATTTTACGTAAAAAACTAAAGTACTTTGGATTAAGTGACGCTGCGTTATTATTTTTTGGAAACTATTTGTCAGGTAGGCAGCAGAGAATTTTGGTAAATGGGCAAGTGTGGGCAAATTAGTAACTCAGGGTGTCTCACAGCGTAGTATACTGGGTCCGCTATTATTCTCTGTATTAACGTCCTCATTTCTAATTCACTCTAAAATTCACCAATACGCAGACGACACACAATAATTGTATTTCTTATTCATTGGATTGGCACATAACTTGAAACTTAATGAATCAAAAACTGAGATGATGTTGTTTGGTAAAGCAAAAAAAGGATGCTGTTGAGGGCAATCCTAGATTTGAAATAAAGTTGAATAGCGAGGTGTTCATTAAAAATAATTGTTGCAGGAATTTGGGACTGTTGGTGGATGAAGATTTAGGATTTGAGAAGTATACCGGTGAACTGTTACAAAAATGTTACGCTACAATAAAAGCCCTTAATCGAGATGCTTTGGAAACGTCTGTGAAGCTGAAGTTGTGCCAATCCCTGATCCTTTCGAATTTGTCATACTGTGATGTCATCTATTGGCCTGCTTTACTTAGTAGAGATAAATACACATTGCAGAAGATTCAGAATAGTTGCGTCCGATTCACTTACAGTCTAAGAAAATTTGATCATATTACAGTTAAATTCAATGAAACCAAATGGCTCAATTTATCTGAAAATTATATAGGTATATCATTTTTCGACTTTACTTTTCATAATAAACATAAACCAAGCTCCCGGGTACTTGATGTCGAGGTTGTTCAGGGGTTCTGATGTACACGATCGTCCGACCCGCTCTAGTCAAACCCTATCGAAAATCATCAGGAAAAAAAAATAAATAAAAACTCAATTTGAAACAATTTTTTTCACATAAGGGCCATAAGTAGGTATTCTAGAACCGTAGTACCGATTTTGGAAAAAAAATGGACACAATATTGATAGAGAAAGTATTAATCACCTGTCAAAAGATTAATGTGGAACCCTATCTTAAAACAATTTGATGCAAATTTGTTCATATTTTCAACTCATAAAGGCCATAAGTTGATAGAGAAAGTATTAGGTAATCACGTGTCAAAAGATGAATGTGGATCATGGATCCCTATCGAAAATCATCAGAATAGAAATAAAAACTCAACCTGACCTAACCCAAACTCCATACACTAAATTATTCTAAGATTTAGAGCCGGAATCTATGAAAAAAAGCACTCAGAAAAATTGAAAAATTTATAAGTTTATAAGTCACCCCAAATTACTTCACACGGTTCTATTTGTGGAACTATAAGTCCAAATGAGCTGAAATTTTCAGGGATTGTAGTCCTCTACTGGAATAAGAATCGCTGAATATTTCAGCTTTCTATCTATAATAGCAAAACAGTTATGACTTTTCAAAGTTTTCCAAAATCTAAATCATAAAGTAGCTAACCCAGTACTAAAACGATGAAATTTCAAAAAAACATTATGTTGAGATTTTGTGTCTTAATGGTCCTTTATTGGGACCCCCAAACTCCACACACTTAATTATTCTGAGATTTGGAGCCTTGGATAAAGGATTCTATGAAAAACGGCACTCAGGAAAATGGTGTAAAGTCCAGAAAAACGCAATAGTGTCTTTTTCTGAATAACGCAGTACGTTCTAGAATTCTATCTCGCGAATTTGTAACACCCTGTAAAGGTAACTCCTTGGTAATTCCAGAAACTTCCCAATTTTTTGCTAAATTGATAAATCACTAGATTTCATAAAAACAAACATGAATGAGTCGATTATAAATAGAATCCCATTAATCTAAAACTGAATAAACGTCCAAAAAAGCGACATAAGGCGCTCCAAAAACAAAAATAGCATTATTCAGAGTAGAAAGTGACGAATAATTAAAAAAGCCAACCTCGCAGACTGTCCATATAAGTAAAAGACTTAAAACCGAACGTGGGAGCTTGAAAAGGAGTGACGTATACCACAAATGCAATACCCACGGGTCACCACCGGTAACCTGTTGTTGTTCACCATCAGTTTTAGCGAGATTCTTTAGCGCGCTCAACTTTACTTTTCAAACGAACGCGGTCGCGAGCGCAGCATCACACAAATCGAGCTTTTTATATTTATAGTTTTAAAGACGAGCTTTTTATATTCTTAATTTTTGAATCGAACATTTTTAGTTTAACGTTTTGTTTTGTTTTCTTTGTAGTGTCGAACTTAAGTGCCTTCAAAAATGACCGTGAACAAAAACACGAAAACTAGTAAAAAGAAAAATCAAGCTTCAACTAGTACCAGCACTAGCCAGCAAGCTTCAAGCTCTAGCACTACTCAGCACCAGCAAAAGTCTTCCACGAAAAAAATTGTGTCTTCCAGTACAAGTAAGTCAGGAACAAGTGGTGTAGTTTCAAAATCGTCCTCAGCTTCTAGCTTAAAAATTTCCGATGTTTCACATTTACCTGTTAGTGGAAATGTTGTAACTTACACAGTGACTGAAATGTTACCTACAGGAAGCGGTGAAAAAATCACCGTTTACGGCGATAGTGGTGCCACTTCAACAGAATATAGACATTTTGTTACCCAAGACTCGACAGCTTCAACATCTCACAATGCAACATCAATTCAACAAATAAGTTCAACTTTGAATGAATCAACATCAAATTTATCAACAGCATCTGGCTCCACCTACACAGTTACAGAACCTAGAGAAGAACTGAAACTCACATATAACAAAAATGATTCCGGCTGGAATGGAAAATTTATTGTAGAAGAACCACAAACACCAAAAGGTAAAAAGAAACTAACAACTGTTGAGCAGAGCTCCACTTCTACAAGTCACCAAGAAAGTTCTTCTTTAGCCAAAAGCTCTTCTAGCAGCTATGTTATCGAAATTGTTGACGGAAAAGAAAAAATTATCGACCAAAAACACCACGAGTCAGCTAAAGCTCAATCTTCATCCAACGACGAATATCTATCATCAAAAACAGGCACTAACATCACCCCAGAAGTGCATTTCAAACAAACAGCAAAAGATAGTGCCACTAGTTACGACACAGCTATTCCTGAACTCAAACAACCTAAAGGTTTCACATCTGAAGCTCACAGAGAAGTGCATCAAGTAGGCGATAATGTAACTTCGACTCAAAGCAAAACTCATGAAAATGTGCCAACTTTATCGTTAAATCATGATACTACCAAGCATTCTTTAAAAGACAAAACCAAAGCTTTTATCAACAGCGAAAAAGTTGATACTAATTCTAAGGTGTTGACTGATAAAACTAGTAAATCGACAGATCGAAAACAATCTTCAACGCAAAGCTCAAGCCAAAACATCGAAACTTCACAGAACTTAGGCGAGACTGAAACTGTAACCACAACTTTCACTTATTACGACTCGAAAGGCAATGTGCTCAAAACACTTACTGATGTTGACACTCATGCCATTCCTGGATCTTCTAGCGAAGTCATTACTTCTTCCAAACAGGATGATTCCAAAAGGACTACTTATTATGTAGATGACAGCAGAACTAGAACGTCCGATTCAAAAAACTATAGTGTAGATACTGGATACTCTGGATCTACAAGTGAGATAATCACTTCTTCTAATATAGATGACAGCTATGTTGACAAAATTAAAACATCAAGTGACATTAAACAAGATAACTCCAAAAGAACAACTTATTATGTAGATGACAATCGAGTAGACACTGATAAAATCCGATCATCTCAAACTACGACTGATTCAAAAAACTTCTACGGTCATCGTATGGATACCAGTGACACTCTAGTTTCGAATGTCTATGACTCAAAGGCTGTGCAAAATACTATTGGTAGTAGTGGAACAGTGATTATGGATCGTACGATGGATTCAAAAGATATTATTTATTCAAATGAGCGTAATTATGGGAAATCTGGATGGAATGGACAGTTTACTTATGAAACTTCTCAAAGAAAGCAGTCACCCACAAGGAAATCTGATAAATCTCCTGCGAGACGAGGACCTATCGACACGTCTACTCCAGTTAAAAAGACTACTAGAGGTCCATCTCCTTCAGATCGGAAAACACCAAGAGGTCCAACCGAACAATCTCCTACTAGAAGAACTGAAAGGGGTCCATCTCCTTCAAAAGGGCCATCACCAAGAGGTCCATCAGACCATTCTCCTAGCAGAAACATTCCAGAACCAACCTCATCTACTTATTACGTAGACGAAAGTCACGTAGATACTAACAAAGTGAGACAATCTCAGACCACCACTGATTCCAGAAATTTTTACGGTCACACTGTAGATTCCAAAAATACACTAGTTAGCAATGTGTATGATTCAACAGCCACACAAAACACTATTGGAACGTCTGGCAAAATATTCAAAGACCACATGACTGATTCTACCGATGTGGTTTATTCGAACGATAGACTTTATGGTAAGAGCGGTTGGAATGGCAAGTTCGTTCATGAACCCAAAGATGGTCCTAGAACTGGTTCACCTTCCAGAAAACCTAAAAGACCTGATGAATCACCTAGTAGACGTCCTGATGAGTCTCCTAGTAGAAAACCATCTACAAAACGTCCAAGTGAATCTCCATCCAGACGTCCCAAATCTAAAGGTCCTACTACAGATTTTCTATCAACTGAAATCCAAGAGAACATCAATCAATTCACTGACATCAAGCTTAGTGACACAACAACCATTATAAAAGATTCAAAAACTTTTATCGACAACAAATTCACTGACATCAATGAAACTTTTATTGTTGTTGATGGACGCAAAGTTCCTAAAGATTCATATCCACGTGACAAATTGACTGATTCAAAAACTGTTGTTGAAACTTTTGAAACAGTTTCGAAATCTTCTGACACGAAAACATCAGTGACCAAAGACTCGAAAACTTTCGAAGATCATCAGAGTACCAAGGAGCATTACAGTACACATGATACTTGGGATAGTTCAAAACCCAAAGGACCCAAGAAGCCATTGGATTCAATTAGTAAACATACAACTATTGTTGATGATAAGAATATCATCGATAAAACTGATGTTAAATTCATCACAGATATAAAATCTGATAAAATCGTGAAGGACGTGAAGACCTTTGATTCAGTGGATCGTGTGGACAAGACCTTTATTCAAGAGAATATCGTCGACATCAAGGATATTGTAAGTTGTGAATGTTGAATTGTCATTGTTATTTATATGGTTGTTTTCTTTTCAGACCGAAGTCGAAAACATAACAAATATAAAGAAGGTCACGGATAATAAGGTCATAAACATCGTGAAAACTATAAAAGAAAAGCCGGAACCTGCGAAAATCAGGGTACCGAACAAGGAACAGTGCATCTGTGAATTGTGTACTTGCGGGTAAGTTTGTTTGTATATGTGATTTCTCTTCCAACAGATTTCTATCTTATTTTCCAATGTAACTTTTTAGGCTTTCTGAATATTAATTAGGTATATTTTCTGAATGCATTTCGTTTTTTTTTGTTCGCCCACTGGCTGTCCAATGTAATAAAATATCAATTTTACTCGGGTACCTATTTTAGTACCACTTAAACAATCTGTATTGAAACATTTCGCATAAAACTAAATTGGTAAATAGATATGAGATCATCGACAGAAATACATCCTTATTTGCCAATTTAATAAGAAAAAGAGACAAGGCGCAGGTATTCATGAGACAAGAACTCGTTTTGTGACTTGGTCGTACCGTTTTCTTATTCAGGAGTTTATATACAGTCAGGGCGTTTTAACGGTAAATATTTGAAACTCAATGAAGATGATTTTATTCTTAGAAGGCTAAAAATAATAATGAATTTTATTTGGAAATATTTCCAAATGCATCGTTTGCCCCACGTGTCTATAAGCTATTTTTAAAAGTTCATCGGAAATTTCAAATTGAGTTTTAATGACCTCATACTCAAAGTTTTTATAAAACATTCATCGTTATCGCAAACTGGCTTAATAAAGTTGACCCTAGAGTGAATGATTTATTCATTTTTTCATTAGGTTATTGACAAAATATCGATTTGCAACAAAAAAAAAAGTATTATCGAACATACAGGATATGATGTGTGCCTTTACCTGTACACTCATTATATAAATATAAGATCATTTTAAATCTATTATGAGATAAATTTTTCAAATATTTACTAGTCGAGTTGAATATTTTCTCACTTTGCCAAGGCCTGAATAGTTTACCAGAGATGCTATAATTGACCTTTATATAAATCTAGACTAAACGGCGTTTCGTCACTATAATATTTTATTAATGTTAGGAACGATTTTGCTAGTAAGTAGGTGAATATTTAACAATGAATGTGAATGTGAATCAAGCTCTACTAAGAACAGTTATTTTTCCCAAACATTCCATAACAGGCAGTCGAATTTACGTTGAAAAACTCTCACAAATCAAACTTATAAGGAGAGCTTAAAAATAAATCATTACTATTGTCAAGATATGAAAATATCTATAGTGGTATCACGTTCCAATGTGATTTTAATACATGGTACGTGACACCATCAAATAAAACGATTTTTTTTAAATGATAATATTCCCTGTTTCTGCTTTATTTTGGCCCTATAGATTTATCTAGCTATTCGAAAAATGAAGCTTTAAGTACCTTCTTTTACGACAGGTTGATAAGAGTTTCTTATCCTGCTGTTTTCTCCAATGTTGGACAAATCCAATCTAAATGAGTTTTATCCCACTAATAGGGTTCCATTATGAGCTTCATTATAGCACTCAGTGTCATTATGAATTCGTAGAAATGTTTCTGTGACAGGTTTAATGATAGCATCAGAGGATAGCATACACAAGCAAATTTTTGTTAATCAGCCTCGTCCAAGCTCCTGCAAGTCACAATATTATTCTAACTTTGATAAATAAAAACATATCTTAAACATTGTCACAATGTTGCTGAAAAATTGATAGTCATATTTCACGTTTTAGCGACGTTAAAATGACTAAAAATTATTAAGCTATTTAGATTTCAGTAAAGTTGCGACTATCTTGTCGATGAAACTATACATTTGCCATTAGAAAACTTTTAAATCTCGTATCTCGGACCATTGTAACAAATTCTGATTAATATTTTGATGCAAATCTGTAGATTTTGAGCTGATCTACAATTGTAAATTAACAAAAACTCGCTGGCCTAATTCGTTAAGAAGTTATGACTGTTTTAAGAAGAATGAAAACTAAAATCTTACATTTGCCATTTTAAAGTTTCAAACCTCGTATCTTAGACCATAGCACAAATTCTAATTCATATTTTTCTGCAAATCTGTAGATTTTGAACTGTTCTGATTATTTTAAAGAGAGTCAAGACTTAAATCTTTCATTTGCCATTAAAAAACTTTCTAACCTCGTATTTCAGACCATAACAACTAATTATTACTAATGTTTTGATGCAAATCTGTAGATTTTGAGCTGATCTACAATTATGAATTAACAAAAACTCGCTGGCTTGATTCGCTTAGAAGTTATGACCATTGACAGGTCTGCAGCCTGGGTTGTACATAATTAATACAACAGCTCAACTTTAATAGTTATTTTTGTTTTACTAGGCAGAAAATTACAAGATTTAATGCCGCGGCTGGTGTTTCATAGCCGAGGCTAGGAAACCAGCGGAGGTATTAAATCTGCTTTTCTGCCATGTAAAAGATATAATTTTTTCTCCGAATGCTCAAATTCTACACATGGACATCTTTTTTATATTTATTTCATTCATTATTAGATATTATCCAAATAATTAAATTATTTTGACAATTATCATTGTCACCATCAATTTCAAATACCAAATTGAGTAAAATTATTACCTGAAACGTTGTGATACTGTCACTTTTAATCCCTTGGCAGTAAAAGTCCACTTTTACTGCCTAGGCAGTAAAAATACAACTTTTGATCCTGTCAAGTGTCATTCAAAGGCAGCTTTTACTGTCATTCGGAGAAAAACTATATTTTGAACCATATATGTAATTTTCACATTTCTTACTGGTTTGAAGGTTCGAAAATGTCATTTTACTTTTGTTTACTTTAAAGCAGGCCGAAAGTGACAGTCCTCCTGTCACTTTCGGCCTGGAGAAGTCACTTTCGGCCTGCTAAATTGTTCTTTCGCACCTTCACAAATCCAGGTGCAATAATATGTTTCTATTTAGAAGTAGATGTCACATGTGTTTGTATTGTTGAAATTCCATAAGATGTCAATGTCGGTATCAGAATGTCAGTTGAAATTCCATTTTTGTCATACTTTTACCTTATTTTTTTTTCAATAATTGATGGTTCAAAATAAAATAGTATAGGTACATATTTCGGTGGAAACTTTTCACATATATTTTCTCGAGAATTGGTTGACCTCGGTGCTTCGCAGCTCGGTCAACCATAGTATCTCTCGACAATAATGAAACACTTTCCACCTCCTCATGTAATATACTATTACTATCACTGAATTAGTCAACTGTCAGTTACGACATTACTTTTTCCACCTGGCCAACAATGGCACCCAAAACATATAAACCTACAAAAATAAAAGTAACTAATCAATGTCTAAAACAACTATTCACTTTCGCAGTTCTAGCGAAACGCAACAACACAGACACAATACACCACACTCCTCCCCCTGGATATTTTTACGAAGCATACTCTTCTAGGGATTTGGGGGGCCGCCTGACTCTCATAGACGGTGGCGTATGAACAATTGGCACCCTCACATCAGAGATTTCTGGTTCCATCTGTGGTAAAGTCTCTGTAGTTAACTCTCCTGAGAACTCGCCATTACATAAGTCTGATTTCAACCCATCCGAAACTCGGGAACGGATTTGGTCAGAATGTCTTCGCATGATTTTTCCTTCCGTTGTTTGGCCTTGTAGCTCAGCGGACCTGCTGTTTCAATAATCGTTGATGGCAACCATTTCTGACCCGTTGCAAATGATCCTACATAGACTGGATTATTATCATTGAAAAACCTGGTCTTTTTCCCTTGTTCTGTATGTTGCTTGTGTTCTTGTTTAGTCATTATCTCCCTACGAAAATCTGGTTGTAATTTATCAAGTAGAATAGATAATCTACGGCCCATTAGTATTTCTGCTGGAGATCTACCTGTTAAACTATGCGGAGTTATGAGTTGGTTCAATAAATATCGGAATAGGGCCAGTTGTACATTGGTACCAGTCATTGCAATTTTAACATTCTGCACCATCCTTTCTGCCTGACCATTACTACTGGGATGGTAAGATGCTACTAGAGCTTGTCTAATTTGTTTTTTTTAAGGAATTCTTGAAAATCTACAGAAGTAAACGCTGTTCCCATTATCCGAAACAACGTTATCCGGTATGCCATGTGTGGCAAAATATTCCCGCAGCACTGTAATCGTCAATGCACTGGAGGTACTAGGTACTAGCCTTACTTCTAACCCCTTTGAGAAGGCATCGACCACAATTAAGAAAATATTTCCGTTTATTGGGCCGGCAAAATCAAGATGTATTCGAATCCACGGGCCCCATTCCCAAGGGTGTACTGACGATTTTTTAGGCATGTTTCTTGACTCTTGACACTCAGCACACCTATTCACTAAATCCTCAATTTGCATGTCCATGATAGGCCACCAGACGTATGACAGTGCTAGTGCCTTCATTTTCACTATGTTAGGATGAGCAGTGTGAAGTATTTTGAGAACTCTCTCCCTTCCCCCTGGTGGAATTATAACTCTAGTGCCCCACAATAAGCAATCCTGATAGCAGGTTATTTCATTTTTCCGTTGCAAAAAAGGTGTATACTCTGGCGTAAATCCCTTCTGGTTTTCTGGCCAACCTTTCCATGCCCACTGTAAAACTCTTGACAAAACTGGATCTTTCCTAGTTTCTAGGGCAGTGTCTTTAGCGCAGGAAAAAATTTCTGGGATGTTTTCTAGCATCAGGACCTCATCTGCCGCTGGGCGTCTGGAGTATTAATATTTAAAGGTAGTATGCTCAGAGCATCTGCATTTCGAATCTTGGAACCTGGCACATAAACTTATTCTCGCTGTGCTCCTATCATCATTTGGCTGACTCAACATACGGCTCACGCCATAGGGACTGGCATGGCGTCACATGTTAAAATGTGGTCTTCTTATCTGTATAATGTGTTAAAACTGGCCACTGCCATTGCGATTCTTTCCTCAGAAGGCAATGCAATGGGTTTGCTATAGTTGCTCTTTAAGGAAAACATGATAAAAATTAAAAAGTCCAAGGAAAGCCTGTAGCTCAGTCTTATTCTTAGAGGCCGGGGCATTAGCTATCGCCTGGATTTTCTTTTTAGTGGGCCGAATACCATCTCCACTTATTCGATATCCTAGAAAATCTATTGACTTGGTATTAAACACCCATTTGTCTTTGCGTAAATTAAGTCCATCTTCCCTAAAACGTGAAAGCACTGCGCGCACTTTACTATCTAAGGGCAGGTATTATAAAACTGCTTTGACAGTTAACTTGAAGTTAACTTTTTGAATTACATGTAATTCCAGAAGTTAACTTTAAGTTAACTCTCAAAGTAGTTTTATAATACCCGCCCTAAATCAGCTTCTGATTGTCCGACAACTAGTATATCGTCATAATATGGCAGCACACCTGGAATTCCTGCTAGTCGCATGTCTATGAAACGTTGGAAAATTTGTGGGACTACTGAGATACCAAACTGTGAACGATTACATTTAAATGCACCTTTGTGGGTAATTATCGTCTGTGCTTTGGCAGATTCATGATCGACGCTCAACTGTAAATAGGCCTGTGCCATGTCCAATTTAGAATAGTTATTTACCTAACAAATGCGGAAAGTGATACTTTACCGCACGCAACGGCAGTTGACCGAACGACGCGGAGCGGAGTTCGGTCAAGCTGTTAAGGGCGGTAAAGGCACTTTCCGCATGTGTTAGGTACAAAATTTTACCTATGAGCATCTACATCTCTAAAAAAAGGCATTGATAAAATTAATTATTGAATCAGATTAATTAATGAAATTAGATTAGATATAGAAATGATCAAAAATCCATTTTCTGAAAAAGAGAGGATTTCTGATTTAAAATATCAAATTTTACTTTACCGCACACTATGCGGTAAAGTGCACTTTACCGCACACTTTGTAGTCCACTTTACCGCATACTATGCTGTAAAGTTAACTTTACCACTTTACCGCATAGTGTGCGGTAAAGTGATACTTTCCATTTGCAAATACGTGCGGTAAAGTGTACTTTACCGTACGCTCGTAGGTAAAATATTTTACCTCCTGCTAGCACTGATAATATACTTTGAACAGAGGGCACTGCATAAGGCTCTGTCTGCAGGGCACGATTCAATGTACTACGACAGTCCCCACAAATTCGAACTTCTCCGTTATGTTTGCAAAATACTACTATTGGAGTACACCATTTAGCATAATTAGTTGGCTCCAGAGCACCTATTATTAGTCTATCTAGTTCCATATCAATTTTTCCTTTAATGCAAATGGCATTTTTCGAGCTTTTAAAATGATCGGCTTTAAATTTGAATCCAGGAAAAAACTAACTGGAGGTCCCCTGTAGGATCCTAACCGAGGGGGAAGTCACCCATAAAATTTTGTACACTGAAATTCCTCTGAATGGAAATTCCTTGAAATTCCGTGCAATTCCTTATAATTCCACACAATTCCCGGCAAATTGCACACAATTCCTGGCAATTCCCTGCAATTCCTTACAACTCCTGCCAATTCCTCGCAATTTCCTCCAATTCCTTCCAATTCCTCGCAACTCTTGGACAAATAATTTTATGTTTGAATAACCTTTTTGCAATTAAATATAGATTAATATGTTTAAATTATTTAATTATTGTAATTCTGTTGAAAAGTACAATGTATGTCAGGTCGTTTATCAATTATTGGGTACAGGGTGATCTATTATAAATGTCACCCCCTGCTTACTTTTTCATTTGACGTTTTTGACTAATGGCGTTTTCTATTGGTAGATTCAGTGCGCACTGAGTGTATTTGCATCCTTTTAATCGACCTGTAGAAGAAACGCCATAAGTCAGTTTTAGGTATACAGAGTGCATCAAAAATTTGCAGCAGTGTGAAGTTATATTTTTTTAAATTGAACACCCTGTATAATCTGCGCTTATTTGTTAGTTTCCTTTAACCTGATTTCAACGATAAATGGTTTGATATGTTTATCTCTCGGTTTACCTCCAATAGTTATAGGGAAAAATGCGAAAATTCCTTCCTAGGTCTTTCATGTTATTTTTTTAAAAATAATAATAATAACTTAGACATCTCGATTTATTATTATATATCACCTTGTATATTGATGAATGAAATTTGAACAATAAACTGTCTATAAAAAAAATTCTCTAAGGCTTCAATGTCATAATTTTTCTTTTTTCAATATAAAACCTTGAAAGGGGTTTTCATGTTTTTCCCTATAACTATTGAAGATAGACATATCAAACCGTATATCGTTGAAATCAGGTTAAAAGGGACTAACAAATAAGCGCACAATATACAGGGTGTTCCACTTAAAGAAATTAAACTTCACATTGCTGCACTTTTTTGGCGCACCCTGTATGCCTTAAACTGACTTAGTTGAAAACTTTGGACAAATTCTTGAAACTTTTGTGTTTGACACTATTGTCAAAAATGTCAAATGAAAAAGTTAGAAGGGGGTGACAATTATAATAGATCACCCTGTACTTAAATTGAAACAAAATAAATTTTAAACTACATATAACATCCGATTTTGTAAGCAAATGTTGATTTTTTGACTTCTGTTCAATAAGAATATTCATGTGGTTAACTGTTGCTTGAAACTTGCCCATGGGTAGCTTTATTGTGGATTTAATTTTGTTTTTATATCTGTATAATGTTGATAGGGATTGTAGAATATTGTTCATGTTACTGTGTAAGGTTTCATAAAGTAGTTTGCCTCCTGAGTAAAACAAATACAAAGCAAATTTTTCGAAATTATCGTCATATTGGTGTCCACTTAGTGCGATATCGGACGATATCTCCTTACAGGGTGATGCAAAAAAAAAAATTGAATTACAAAGTTGTTTGATACTCTAATAGGCATAAGTTAAAAATATTTTTGAATATACAGCGTGCTTTGTTTATGGGTTATGCAACAGAATTTTGTTATTCTGAATGGAACACCCTGTATGTGATTGCAGATTTGGATTCTACGTGAAATTCTGAGCAGATTTCATGTAATATACACTATACCTAAGTTCAACTGTTTTGGAAATATTGACAGTTGAAAATTGACTTTTTGTAACTTTGACAGGCTGTAAAACCTAAACGGTTAACTTTAGACGAAAATTGATTTTACATTCCTATCTTAGATTTCCATAAATTATCATTTGACATCAACTTTGAATTTAACCGGAGATTAAATTTGCCAAAAATCAATTTTCAACTGTCAATATTTTTAAAACCGTTGAACTTTGGTATAGAGTATATTACATAAAATCTGCTCAGAATTCTACGTATAATCCAAATATGCAATGACATATAGGGTGTTCCATTTAAAAAACCAAAGTTTAGTCGCATACCCCATAAACGGAGCACCCTGCATATTCAAAAATATTTTTAACTAATGCATATTAGAGTATTACGAAGGCGTAGAAGGGACACGTATATATATTTTTTTATATACAAAGTGATTTCTGCGTTACGTAACGCAGAAATAACTATTTCCGCGTTACGTAACACAGAAATATGGTTGAGAAAATAAAAAATATATACGTGTCCCTTCTACGCCTTCGTAGAGTATCAAAGAACTTTGTAAATTAATTTTTTTTTCTTGCATCACCCTGTAAGAAGATATCGTCCGATATCGCACTAAGTGAAAACCCTGTATATTCTGTGTATTTTTACTGTTTTTGGTTGCAACATCTATGAGAGTTTCGAGGAATGACACGTTAATAAAATGTTTTTACAGTGTTGTTAAGTTTTTGTGTACAACAATTTTTGATGATACCTCAAATTCCTTAAATAAGCTGCCCTTCAACGGAAAAGCAAGTCTGGTCTGGTTTTGAGGTTAGAGTTCATGAAAAATGACTAGCGATGCAACGTTGCCAGACTTTGGCAAACTAAGAGAGCAAGGGAACGGGGTTTAAGCACTTTGAGATGAATGTATGTACCTATAAAAGTGTATCCGAGAGTGTATCACTGTATTTTGAGCATAAGCTAAATCTTTAATTACACAATAGATGTATCACTGGTGTAGAATTGAACGAGGATTAAAAAAAAAATCTTCATTTTATGAACACAATGTGTGATAAATACCAAAGCAAAGTATTTTTTTGGCTTACATATAAAGTATATAATCATGGCTTTCGGTATTCTGTCTGGAACAGTTATAAAATGATACCCAGGTACTTTACCTTTTTATGCTGGACAACGTTTGGCAACACTGAACATTTTTTCTAGGTTCAAAGTGATAAAAATTCAACGCAAACCCTTGAAATTCCTCGAAATTCCTTGAAATTCCTCGCAACTCCTAGAAAATCCTCGCAATTCCTCGAAATTCCTAGCAACTCCTCAAAGTTCCTTGCAATTTTTTGAAATTCTTCGCAATTCTTTGCGCGTGTACACTAAAATTCCTAGGTGATTTCCCTCTCGATCCTAACTTTTCAGCGAATACTTCAGGGTATTCCTGGACATAGTTGGACAAAGAATAAATTTGACTCACCTCTATGATGGATAAAACCAAACCTTCAAACCAATTTCGGCCAAGCAATCTTGCTCGGTTTTCCTGGGTAATTATGAGGGGTAGCCTGGCTTCCTGTCCTAGTTTAACAGTTACTAAACACTCAACCCTCGTAGGAATAGTCCCGTAGAATAATATTGGTGGATTTTATCAACGGAGGATTGTCGTCCAAAATTCTTTTGGAAGCTTCTTAACCGACCACAGAGTACCCGGCTCCCGAATCTACTTCCATACAAATTTTAGTCCCATTTACCGTAACTTCGGCTAAGTACCTACTTGCCAGAAAAATTGTCACAACTCACATTACTTAATGTAAACCCATAGTTCGCACCGTTAGAGTCAAACACTTTCCGAATCATTTTTCTGCTGCCTGAACCTCATGTACTTCGCTGGTCGGGTTCGTTTCAGTTTCTTTCAACATCGCCAGGCTCTGTGCAGCGACCTCGTCAGCAAGACACATATCTTTAGTTTTCTTGAATCTCAACTTATCTTCTGCCAGCAGTTTCCTTTGCAGCATTTCGTCGGTAACTCCGCATACGATTCGGTCACGCAACATAGTCTCTAAACTGGTGTCGAAGCCACACGATTCTGCCAGATGCCGTAATTCTTTCAAATATATTGAAAATGACTCCCCATTAAGTTGATCTCGACGATAAAACTTGAAACGGTTTACAGTTTCCGATGTACGTGGCGTAAAATGCTCCGACAATATCTTGATAATGTCCTTGTATGTTTTTCCTGACACCCTATCCGACACAAGCAAATACCTCAGGATTTCGAAAATGTGAGGTCCACACAAACTAAGGAAAATTGCTAATTTCTAAGTTTTATCAATAATATCGTTGGCCGAAAAATAGAAAACCATACGTTTGACGTAGGACTCCCTACCCTTTGGTTCGTTTACGTTGAACTGTTCGATGTTTCCGTACGAAGCCATTGTTCGTTGTCACCGTAGGTCTTACTTTAACTTCTGTCCTATTTTTGGTCACTGGTATCCCATTCTCGTCGCCAAAATGACAGGTCTGCAGCCTGGGACGCCTGGGTTGTAAATAATACAACACCTCAACTTTAAACTACTTTACTAACACTGAATTAGACTCTCGAATTCCCAATTAAACCCCTTGACAATAGTTATATCAAATTTCTTCTCAACTGTCAGTTATGACATTACTGTTCCCACCTGGCCAACAATGGCACCCCAAACATATAAACCTACAAAAATAAAAGTAACTAATCAATGTCTAAAACAACTATTCACTTTCACAGTTCTACCAAAACGCAACAACACAGACACAATACACCACAACCATATAAAATAAAATAAAGACGAAAATCTTACATTTGCCATTAGAAAACTTCCAAACCTCGTATTGCAAAAACTTGCAACAAATTATGATGAATATTTTGATGCACATCTGTAGATTTCAAGCTGTATTGTAAATTTACAAAAATTCGCTGGCTTCATTCGTCTAGAAGTTATGACTATGATGAGAAGAGTGAAGACTTAAATCTTTCATTTGCCATTGGAAAACTTTCAAACCTCGTATATCAGATCATAGCAACAAATTCTGAATAATATTTTGATGCAAATCTATAGATTTCGAGCTCATAAATACTGGAATCTTGCATTTGCCATTAGAAAACTTTCAGACCATTGCAACATATTTTGGTGACACCATCAATTGAAACAATTTATTTTGACCCTAAATTTATCTAGCTATTCGGAAAATGAGGCTTCAAGTACCTCCATTTACGACAGGTCGATAAGAGCTTCTTATCCTGCTGATTTCTCTAATGTGGGATAAAACTAATCTAAATGAGTTTCATCACACTAATAGAATTTCATTATCAGCTTCAATATAGCTCTCAGTGTCATTATGAATTCGTGGAAATGCTTTTGTGACAGGTATAGATACTGATATAACACTCATTCAGAATCAGCCTCAGCCAACCTCCTACAAGTCACAATAATATTGTTAGTTTGGTCAGTAAACACTGTATCATCCATGAAGAACGCATTTTAAACGTTGTTACAACGTTGCTGAGAAATTGCTAGTCATATTTCACATTATACAGCATGACTGCATGATTTCATTGAAGTTACAACGACGTTGTCGATAAAACTATTAGTCATAATAGTCATTATACTTCCAGCTACTCAAGTGGTTCAAAATCCACTCCACTTTTTGAAGATAATCATAACAATAATGTTATTCATGCTAACAAAAAATCTCTTGATCTAATAAAGAATGTTTTAAATGAAAATAACCTATCACGTCATGACATTTTTATACAATCACCGGCGCGACCACATAAGATGTATTGGTTCATTTAAGTCGGTTGCGAAACAACTTTTATAGTCGCTAATTGAATAAATAAACACGACTCGGACTTTCTGATTAGACTCCAGATCACGCCTTAATAGAAAATGATAGCCATAATAATGTGCAGCTTGTAAATTTTGATTCTGTTTTGTTACCAATTTCTATAATGAATAATTGAGATTCTATTTTTAAAAATTTGTAATTACATAATTATTTGCCTATTTATGTCTGTCATGGAAATAGTTTGTTTATATTTGGAAGATTTTTTGGCACAGTGTTATTATTTGGAACAGTTTTAATGATAAAGGTTGATAACCTTGACTTATTAAAGGATTTATGTATTTGCATTGATAAAATGCCTCAAAAAAAGCAGCAGTAGCAAAGTCAAATTAACAATAATTATAATGATACAAATATTCAAATAATTGTATAAATGGTTAGTTTTAAAAAAAAAACAGCTTCATTTGGCTGGATAATGATAACATTAAATGTAGAAGATTGAATGATGATAAAAAGTGAATCAGGAGTTTACTATTTAAAATGCAATAATAGGTGCATTATATCTTCGTTTAATGATGATAAATTAGTATGTATTTTTCTTTATTAATCATGCCTCATATCGAAAATAATTAGCAATAAACTACAGTACAGGGGTTTATTCAGTAGTTTTTTACTAGGTGTTGTTCTGGTTCTGGTTCTAGTTAATTAAGTAGGTAGTAAATATTTTTTGAAAATGTTTTTGAAGCAAATTTGGGTATATTATTGGTTAACTGATATAAGGAACATAAATTGAAACAAATAGCGATACAGATGATTTCGTAGATGTACTAAATTCTTGAGGCAACCTATCAGAAATTAAGGTCACTACAAAAACAGGTAAAGTACAGGTAAAACAATAATATGTGTGGAAAAACTTAGTGAATTTCCATATCCTACACATTAATATATCCAACACACCTCAATTTAGGTGTATTAACAAATTCACATGCTTCGCTTAATACAGTTTAAATTGCCATACAGTATAATACGATTTCTTTTCATAGTACCATCCATAGTCAATAGTAAAGCTTAGATACCGAGTTAAATACCGAAGAATTCCCTTAGCTACTTTTTTCATGCACATGGAGTGCAAGTGGGTTTATCCAAAAATCGAGACAAATAAGCAACAAATCAGGTAGGTCTGGTCACTAAAGATAGATACATACCAATCTTCGATATGGAACATTATCTTGTAGTGTAGCATTTATAGCCATTTGAAAATTGACTTCCATTGAAGTGGCAAATGACCGAGTTTCGTCCATTCTAATGTGAATAACATTTTTACTCCTCATCACATCCATTCCAAGAAATGTTTTCACTTCATACATTGATTTGACTTTGAATTCCCGAAACAAGTATATTGTGATCTTCGAAAATTTAAACTTGTCATGGCTTGATTAAACTTCATGTTCCAACATTTGGGCGCATTCCTTCAGGTGCTTTAAGGTACACATAATTTTCTAGGAATCCATTTAGAAATGCAGTAGGAACATCAACCATTCTGTAAAAACACTGATATAAGTAGTCTTATTGTAGCTAATCTATACACTGGGGTATAAATGAATTCATCACTTTCATTATATGATACTTGGAAACCTCTTGCCACCAATCTTGCTTTTTTTGTACCATCTTCTTTTATTTCAAAATTCCACTTCGTGTCTATAGCTGTTTGACATTCAGGAAGTTCTGCTGGAATCCAAGTTTTAGAGTTTTCCTGAGATTTAATTTCTTTCTCTATGGCTTCTCTCCATTCTGCAGTTTTACAGGCTTCTGCATAACTCTTGGGCGCATCTGGATTTGCTGTGAGCAAACAATAGGCACTTCCATGTCTTGCTATATAGTCGTTTTATTCCATAACATATGTTTTCCTTTCGCATCACTACTCGAATTTCCATTGCATCCTTGTATATTATTGGTCTTTTGAACAGGTCTCTCTTCTTGTATCTCTTCACTATAATTTTCTCCTTATCTCTTCTCCCTCTTCTCTTTCTTCCTCTTTATCAGGTAAGTAGTTTGGCTGTTTTCCTTTTTCCTTTGGCCCACTTTCTATCCCTATCTTCTTATGGCTTTTCTTGTACTCCATCAAATCTTACGTTTCTGGATCCCACTATTTTCTGCTCATTTAGTAACCACAATCTGTAGCCACCACCACAATATCCCACTATACCAGCCTGCTTTGCCTTAGCATCTAACTTATTACCTTTTGGTAGAATTGTAAACCAGGCTCGACACCCAAAAATCTTGAGCTTACTCAGATCATTTCGTCCATGACAAATTGTCGAGGGTGTTACTCCCCTAGGTAAAGCTCTAGTTGGAATTCTATTTAGTCACACAGAACATTTTAGCGCCTCATCCCATGGAATATCCGAATCTATAATCTTGGTTCTTATTTTATCCAATAGAGTTCTATTCAATCGTTCAGCTTTTCCATTCTCTTGGGGGTATATGGCATGGTATACTCCAAAGTCATACCATTCTTCTTACAAAAATTCCTAAAACTACTCGACACAAATTCTAGTCCATTATCTTGTCTAAATGCTTTATCCTTAACCTGCTGCTGTATTTCAAGGTCTTTTACATATTGAATTAGTTTTTAATATTTTTATCACTAAAACATGTGAAAAGTCATATAATATAGTTTGGAAGTAGGTACCATGTATAGTAGCTGGATTGATTGGTTTGCAAACATCACTATGTACCAGATCTCCCATAAGAGTCGAGGTTCTCTTATTCTCATTAAATGGACACCTTGTTGCCTTTCCTTCCAGATAACTGCTGACTGTTGCATATTCTATCAGATTTTGATAAACCTAGTTACATGAGTGCGTCATGATCTGCATGACTCAATCCTCTATGCCATGAGTCCTTATCAATTGAAATATGGCACTGGTAAGCAAGGGGTTCAATTATTCTGTCCACTGCTAACATAGGAGTCCCTTTTTAACTTCACACTGTAACGAAAAAAATTTCTTCCACTTATGGTCGTTCTACTTCTTTCCACAATAATCTTATGCCCTATTGAGGTCAGTTTTGAGGCGGAAAGTAAATTGTGTTTCATTTTTGGCACAATTAATGCTTAAATTGAGAGTGTGGTACCTTGGCATTGTGCTTTTAGGGTTCCAATCTTATTGGATTTAAGAATTTCTCTATTTGTTATATGTATTGGTACATAGTTTGGTAGCACCTTTATGTCAAATATTTTGGCTTCTAGACTTTCCTCCACAAAGTGATTACTCGCACCTGAGTCCAATATACAAAACTCAATTTGCCGTTAATTTCACTGCAATAGTTTGCAGCATATAGCATCACGTCTTCTTCAGCTGTGTTTGCCTGATACTTTCTTTCTTCATTCTCCTTCTATTTTTCATGAGGGCGTCCTCTGTAATTACCTCTAATAGTTGTTTGCACAGAACACTTTAAGGGGGATTTAACGATAATCAACGTAACCTCCCTTCAAATGGTTGGTGCAAACGGCCATTAATCCTCTATACATCCCTCTAAAACCCCTGTGAATTTCTCTGCCTCTAATATTTTCCCTTCTTTGTGGAAACTGTGCTTGAAAATGTTGTGGGCTGCCAGATACAAAACATGTTCTGGTATTTACTTGGGTATTTACATTTAGGCCTAATTCACTATCCTTAAAACGTCACTACAAAAACAGGTAAAACAATAAAATGTGTGGGGTAAAACTAAGTGAATTTCCATATCCTACACATTATTATATTTAACATATATTTGGTTCAAAATTGCATTAAAAACAAAAAAATGATCTAATTTGGCCCCAAAAGATGGCAATATCATGACAAAATGTCCAAAATGAGAGTTGATTTGCATTTCAACATTTTCTACAATTTTTCAATTCTTTATAATCACCTGATCATCTGCGTAAAGCTAAATATTACTTTCATCAATATTTAGAGAAAAATATAATAAAATAAATAGTTTAAATTCCTATTGGTTGCTTTCTCGATAAATCACCAATTGTTCTAAAATTTAAAGCCAGATAAATTACCACCCTGTAGTGTAGATAATTATATTGCTTTCAAAAATCTCCTACATAAAAAGTACCATATACAAATAATAATCTTCGAAAGAAGGTTATCCTCTGCGAAATTTATTCTACGAATACATGGCCGTATTTATTATTATGGACTTGAGAGGTCATCGCTTGTCCTGACCATTTATGGACCGCCCAATGTCGCCTTAAAGTAGTACCGTTGGGTGGTCCAGTATAGATGCCCAACCGGTACCTTTATTGGTTATGGCCAAAAACCTAAATTAGGTCAGATTTTTTCTAAAATATATTATGTGAAATTATGATAAGAATGATAAAGCTTTAAACATCTGTTTCAAGGAAAAAATTAGTTTTGTCTAATAGGGAATAGAGCTATGACAAGTTTAAAGAAGACTTTTTAGTATAAAGATATTTCTAATGCTTCTGGAATAGAAACTTTCAAAAAAAATTAAAAGCATGTCTTCTAAATTGATAATTATGTAATGGATGCACTTTGTCATTTTCGAGACATACTTCAAGTAAATCCACTTCTTGGAATTTAACATTGACCAGAACATGCATCAGACATACATGGTAATTGATGTTTATTTAAGAGCTCAAATCCATTAACTGGGTCATTGGAAATAATTAATTTATCGGATGCCGAACACGAGTTTGGTCGCTGCTGTTAGCATTGTATGCGTTCGTTTTTGTATGAAAAACGATTCAATAATTAGTAACGATGATTTTGCCTATAAATGGCGTTTTCTTTTTTTAACTGTATCTGCTCTCTTGAGTACTTAAATTAGCATTAAATTGGATTTGATAAACACAGTTTTTTAATTGGCTCGCGCGGAGACACGCTTTGATAGCCTTCAACAATAGTAGTAGGTAGCCTTATTAGAATAATTTTGCCATGTAACAGCATGAGTGCATTTCCTGAAATATTAAAAATGGTATTTGAATTGTTCATCTTCTATCAATAATTGTAAAGCCAAAAAGGAATATAAAAGTATAAAAATTATAAATCAACTCAGACTTAGATCAAACTCTAGCTGGGAAGTCATGGATTGATGTTTTTCTGTTTTATAGGTTTTATCAAATCTTTTCCGTTATTATACACAATATTTTCCCACAACATTTCGCTTCTGACACCAAAATGCCAAGAATTTCGCGGGTCCACCAACAACGAACAGTTTCGTGAGGTTTCTTTTAAATAAACAGGTATTTATTTATAGATATTGATTATACAATGGAATTCAGATATAGCAAACCGATTCAAAGTGAATGATGAACGGTTATAACAAACGATTTTCCAAATTCCCTTAAAAATTTCTCACGAGACCATTGAGTGAACCTCGGATATATAGTGAACCAGTTTTGATGCACTTTTCGAGTTCACTATATCCAGACTTCAAGGCTCAATTTCAACGCAATTTTGAAGCTCATTTAATCAGCTTTATTTCGAGGTGCTATACAAAGTATTGGCATTTTTTTCGTTTGGCCAATCAAGAGCCTGTAATAATCAAAATTAAAATTAAAGATTGAACTTCAAAACAACGTAGCTCAAAAACTATTCGAGACTGAAGCATTCGAGAGACTCTGCAGGGGCAAAAACGCTACTAAAAAACACTGCGAACGCGTCTGCAATATTCTTTGTACCAGAGAACAGGATATTATTGTAATTTACTTCAGCAGGAATATCTGAGTCGTCCTTTTGTTCCTTGATATAGGACCAGAAATGCCTTGGATTCTCATCCAGACTCTCTTCTACTCTATTAAAGTATTTAGTATAGGTCAATTTAATTGTCTTTTTAATTAAAGTTCTAATATTCCTATATTCACTTTGCCAGTAAGAAGAGTTGGTGGATTTGAACTTTCTAAAATAGGTTTCCTTTTGTTTTAGTAGTTTTATGATTTCCCCATTATACCAAACAAGAAATGTTCGACCAAGTTGTGTTGACAAAGGAACACATGTAATAAATATGGCTTGCATAATATCATAGCACTTACTTAGCACCTCATCAACACAAGTACGTACATAAAGAGATTTAAAATGGAACTATACATAAGGTTAAAATTTGCTTTTGTATTTGTTAACTGCTTACATACACAACATTCATTATCAGTCAAATATTATTGCAAACAATGCAGGGTGATATTGATCAACAGGCAACGGTTGCCTGTTGATCAGTATCACCCTGCATTGATTGCAATAAAAGGCACTTCAATCTAAATAATCATCATAAATAAATATTTATATAAAAAAACTTAAAACATTCTTTTTGTCTAAAAAATCACCAATTCGGAGATACTTAGGTATACAGGGTGACAATTTGAAAAGTAGCAATCGGCAATATCTCTTAGACAAAAAATACTATCAGGAAGATCTCAAATACGTATTGTGGGATTGGAGGGGGAACCAAAATGAGGGACTTTTTGAGCCTCACCCCTTAGGGGGTAGCTATCCTAACTTATTTTTTTTAAATACAAACCTATGCCTTGTGTTGCACATCGTTCGATAGCTCGCTGCTTTCCCTTTACCGAAATCTTGAATCGTACGAACATTTTTGAAAAATACATCATTTCCAACAGTATTTTAGAAAGCTTCAATTGTATTTCAGAATAGTCATTTGTATTTAAGAAATGTATTCCATTATTCATGGGGGATTTCTTAAATACAAATGAGCAAATGACTATTCTAAAATACAATTGAAGCTTTCTAAAATACTGTTGGACATGGTGAAGTAATTTTGACTATCTCTAAACAAAAAAAATCTGCCATAAAAGTCTCCGATACACATCGACCAAATAATGTGTTTATTGTAATTCTATCTGCTTCTGCATGCCTCCAAAGAGAAATAAAAAACCTTCCAAAGGAGGTCTCACATGAGGTAGTTTCTCATTCTACACCGTTTCAACCTCAATTTCGGAAAAAGTAACTTTTATTTAGGAAAATGTAAATTCAAATTCGGAAAAAGTAAATTCAAATTCGGAAAAAATACATTCAATTACGGAGTAAATAATGTTATTTTTTCATAGAATAGGTATCTTGAATTGATTGAGTCCTTTATCTATTTAGAAAATCAAAAAATTTGTCCATATTTCTCAAAGAGACCCGATTTTTAAACCATGAAAAAAAAAAAAAAAATACCAAGTCTACATACATAGAGGATGACATTAAAAACGAAATAGGAGAATCAGATATTGAATTAATAGATCCAAATAAAGAAATATGTATGAAGGAAAAAGAACATTCGAGTGACATCAATTTATCAAGACAAGATGTTATTAGGAAGTTTTAATGTTAACTTGCAATGTTACATTTAAAACCAAATCAAATTTGAAACATCATTTAATAACACATTTGGATATTTGTTCTTTCGAATGTAACACTTACAAAGCGGAAAAAAAAAATGAGTTACAGCGTCACATATCAACACTCTCGGATATTTTTGCTTTTAAATGTGACACTGGTAAGAAAATATTTAAAGGAAAAGGTGATTTGAACGCACACATATTAACACACTCGAATGAGAAGAATTTTAAATGCAACATATGCAATGCAAAATTTGAAGAAAAATTTAAATTAGCAAAATTTAAACAAAAAGGTAATTTGAAAAGTCACATATCAACAGACTTTGATAGTTATCTTTTTGAATGTGACATTTGCAAAGCAAAATTCAAAGGAAAAGACTGTTTGAAGAGACACAAACTAACACATTCTGATATTTATCCTTTTAAATGTCACACATGCAATGCAAAATTTGAACACAAACGTAGTTTGCCAAGCCCCATATTAACACATTCGGATGAGGAGAATTTCAAATGTAACTTTTGCACTCGGATATTTAATTTTTTTGAATGGGACATTTGCAAATCAAAATTTAAACGGAAACGCGATTTGAAGATACACAAACTAATACATTCGGGTATTTATCCATTTGAATGTGACACTTGCAAGGCAAAATTTGAAGAAAAAGGAAATTTACAAAGGCACATTTCAACACACTCGGATATTTTATCCTTTTGAATGTGACACTTGCAAATCAAAATTTAAACGGAAAGCCAATTTAAAGATTCACAAACTAACACATCCATTTGAATGTGACACTTGCAATGCAAAATTTAAGCAAAAACATAATTTGAAAAGCCACATATTAACACACAGATTGTTTATTATTTGATTCACTTAATAGTGACATGTGTTTCGCTCCGGGATCCTTGAATTCGGCCACAAAATTCACCTGTTCCGGAATAAGGAAAAGGGTGACAATTTTATGATAGTTGGACTCGGCCCAATCGGTTATCGGGTAGGTGGATATTTTATGACCCATCGGCCATCAGTACCAATATGCAAATCGATACACTGAGATATAGATATTAAATCAACTTATTTACTTCCTATAAATAGCTAAAATCTCAGGCATGATAGAGGAAGATCCAAAACTTAGGCTTAAGCATTGAATATAAATATGTAAGTATGTTTTGAAACAAGAAATATGCGTCTTCCTTAAAAGGCGTATATCATATACGCTTGTAAAATTTAAGAAATTCAATATACACCCATTAGTGAAATTAACGACGAATAGTTTCAGTTCAACACAAGTTTGCTTAATTGTTTCCAGCGAAATTCCCACTAATTTATTCGAATCGTTATCTCGTTAAACCTTAAGCTCAAACTAATCCACTAGTTATCTCGTAGTCGTATTCTTGTAAATTCTTGGTTTCTTGAATCACTCTAGTGTGATCGAATTTCTGAATATTATCACGAACCGATCGTGCATTGTCTTTTCCTCACGAATATAATTTCCTAACATTTCAAATTTTCACATATTGAAAACATCTAAAAAAGTACCATGATTTGAAGGTTCTTACCCGAAATAGAGGGCTTCAATCTACAATAACTGTTTTGGTTTCATGGAGAATTTCGTTTTTTTTTTCTATGTATGTATTTGCTGTGAACAGAATCAAGTATCAACAAAAATGTAACTACAATTACTACAAATAAACTTGAAAAGACTTCCTGATTTAATCTTCTTAGGTTACCTTATACCCCATTTTGCTCTAGACTTAAAAAAGATAACCACATTAAACAAACAAAGTAGTTAACTTCGCTAATTAACCATAAATTTACTCCAGTTGTTTAACTAAAAGGTGTATCATTATTTGCGTGAAAATAGTAATTCGAATAGGTAAGATTATATCGGTGCGGAATCAGATTTCATTGCTTGACCAATCAAGTATGCCATGGGCAGTATGGAGTGAAACTTCGTTAAAGCTATCTTTATGGCACCATTAATAACAGTATTTTTTTTATTTTCATTTAAATACTAAAACGAGCACATAATAATATGAGTTTTCTGTGTGAGATTTCGTATGTATTTTTCTTCATTTACGGAGGAAAACGTAAAGTTACTAATAATTAATTTGAAATAAAAATATCCTTCACATGGACTGGAGATGTTTTTTACACTTAAGGCTTTTCCAAAAACGTTTCCTTCATTTGCCTTGAGATAACCATAACATCAACAAAAACAGCACAGCAACTTGAAATCTCTTTATTATTAATCCAAAAAAGGTTCATTAATTCTAATTCAAATGTCAAGAGCATCTTGTAAAATTTTACCAGGCTACTGAGCTATCGCAGAGAAATGAGGTTATCAAGTCACAGAAAAATTCATGGTTTTCAATAGTAAAATGAACATCATTAAAAATATAACAATGTCTTGCTGGAGATGTCTAGTCATTCATATTCCAATAAGGTCTTACGAACTCTCACATCAAATGTAAATTTGTTTCACTGCTACACAGTTCCTCGATGTTATTTCCGTGTAATTAAATGGTGAATTTCGTGACTGGATTTTCTATTTAGAACCAGTAAGGGAGTCTGATTTTTTAGTGTGAAAATGCAACTCAAATAACATCACGCAAAATTACTATAAATGATTCGAACTCGAACAAGCTTGAAAACATAATATAAAATCCAAAAAGGTCTCAGAAAATGGATGCCAAGGCAGAACATATAAATGTTTTATCTACAAACTATACGCTATAAGTTATCAAAAATTGAAAGTCCAATACTGCAAGTAATTTTTAAATCAGACTCAACCCATTTTACACGTAACAGTTACGGTACACGCAAATAACTACACGGTGTCACTATCCTATTAATTGGTGCAAACATGCATTGCTGAAATTTTATAATTATTTACATATTATTTAGATGACTTCGCTTAAAATTATTCACACAATAAAGTTTAGAAACATTAACAATTTGAAGATTCTTTTTTTGTGTAAAAATGACACTGGGTTCTTTTGTTCCAACCAAGGCCATGTTCTTAGAAATAAAAATCCTAACCAGGTTTCAAGGTCCTAATACTTCCTAACTAGTTTAACTCGAAATATAATTATGTAATAAAAATTAATACATTTTTCAATTGAAACTAACGACTTTTTAATAATACGTTTCAGCTGAATAAAAATACTTGTTTTTTTTTGTCAACCACCTACTATCTACCATCTATCATTACATAGAGCCAACCTACGTCAGACTGCGCTAGTTAATGTTGTTTCAATAACAATCAAAAGATCCATTATATGACGTCAGTTAAATATTTTTTAATCCAATTGAATTTACTCTAAAAATCTAGTGGTGAAAAATTAATACCTAGAATCAATCAGTATCATTTTCAGATGGAAGCCTCTAAAAATTGATTGGAAATTGCACTTCCACAAAGCTTCCTTTATTGACTCTAAACTTTCGTTATTATATATCAACACTAAGTTAACGAAGTTATACTTCATTTGGGTCTAACACGCAACATTTCGATGAGTTTTACGAGGGTCGGTGTTTGTGAAGGAACAACTAATGGCCTTTTCCGGTATCTTGAAACATTTATCTTTTGAATTTCAATATAGCCTTGTAACATTCAATGATCGATATAAAGCGTCCGGAAAAAGACGATTTTTGTCTATAACTTTTTTTTATGTAGATAAATTATGTACTATATTTTGGCTGTAGGAATATTGATTATTTACACCTCAATCGATATCATAATATACATAGCAAAATTGATATCTTTCGTTGTTTCTATTGAATTTGTGGGTATATTTGAATAAACAATAATTTATTCATAGATATTGATTATACCTATTTTTCAGGAATAAGTTGCAGGGCAAATTGCCTGTAATAATCAAAATTCATATTTAGCTCAAAAACTATTTGAAATCGAAGTTCAATAATAACGCCATTTTGAAGCTCATTCGATCAACTTTCTTTTGAGATATTGCACCTAATTGAGCCATCATTTTTGATCCACCAATCAAGACCCAGGGCCTATATAACAATCAAAAGTCGAATTTCGAAAAGGAGTCTTAGTTTCAGACAGTTTTTGGGTTTCAAAGTTCAATGAATATCAGAGAGTGAAAGACACTGATTTATTTAGTATTCAGGCTTACTAGACTGATTTTTTTTTCATATCAGTACCCTATACAAAGAGGCAGCATTGCATACATTTCTAGAAATTTTGAAAGAAAATACATTTCAATACAAAGTTAAAACGCAAAAGACAAATAAGATTCCAATTATTACAGAATTAAAGTGCTATAAATATCAAATTAACATAAACTGTTCGATCATGTTTGGCTACTATACTGGCAACATAAATCTGCCATATTTGAACAAATAATAACCATTCAGTGAATCAATGCACTGGCTACTAATTTTGCAATTCCGCGGGGTACTATATTTTAAAAATTCCTTTTGTTTCCGCACCCACGTAAACACCCACCATGAAACCCATAGAATCCGAACGAATACGATGACTAACGTAGTTTATTTCTCGATATTTCTTCTTTTATAGGTGACAGCTGGAGGCTTTACGTTCCCGTTTATAATACAAGAAAGATATTTATGTCTTGCAAAAAAACATATAATGAACTGCAAAACTAGAAGCCATCTGTCAGTTAATGTTTGAAAATTGTGATATTAGAACACTTGATAAATTCATATTTAACAGTAAAATGATTCATTTCTTACAGCAGATTGATTTCACTACCTCTTCTTCAAATGCCTTGTCCTCAACGAACGTTGGCAATCATCAGCACTATCTGTAGATACAAAGTATACTTTGACGACTGATTTTCTGCATGAATAGACTTGTCGTGGTTTCTCTCTAGTTGTCTCTAGCCAAGATATTTTTCGACTACCATAGGTCCTCTTCTGCCTTCGTTTTTTCCCTCAATTATGAGCTTGAGAAGTAGGTATTTGTCATTCCTGAGTATGTGTCCGAAGTACTCTAACTTCCACTTTTACGCGTAAACATAACTTCAAGATCTTTTGACATTTTCTTCATTGCGGACTCTGTCCATCCAAGATTTTTTTAACATCCGTCTATATGTCCATATTTCAGAAGCCTCTGGCTTTTTACACATGGCGTCTGTCAGAGTCCACGCCTCAATCCCATAATAGAGAATACTGAAGACGTATCAACGTAGTACTCAAGTGCGAACAGAGAGCGGAGTGACCTGACTACAGAACACGAACTTCATTTTTACAAATGATGCTCTGGCTTGTTCAATCCTAGCACGAACCTTCTGCATGTTATCCATTGGATCCATATGATTGGATCAGATCGATCTATTGGCTTGTACCTGAAGAATACCTCCTCCAACCTGGTTCTTACCAATCACCATCCGTTTTTTAGGCGTTCAATTTTAATCCAAATTCTCCACTTTCAGTAGCCAAATGATCAAGTAATATTTGAAGACCTTTCAGCGATTAAAACCGTACCTATTGTCCGTATACCGAAGATTGTTAATGTTGACGTCGTTGATAAAAATTCCCTTAGTGCAGTCTTCTAATGCTTTCTTAAATATTTTTTTCCAATAAATATTAAAAAGTAATGGTGAAAGAATGTAACACTGCCGGACACCTTTTTTTATCCGTACTTCCTCAAACATTTGTTGGTCTACCTTGATTTATGCGGTCTGATCCCAGTAGAGATTTGCGATTATCTTGAGGTCTCTATCATCCTCGAGAATTTTCATAAGCTTCTCATGTTGCACCATGTCAAACGCTTTCTCATAGTCTACGAAGCATGCGTACCTATACAGGAACAGAAACATCTCTCTACATCTTTGAACTAGCAATTGGATGCTAAGCAGGGTCTCTCTTGTACCAAAACCGTTACGAAGACCAAGTTGAGATTCGCCCGTGAAGGACTTGCACTTTACGTATATTCTTTTATTGATGATATTTAGGAAAATCTGGAGAAAGTGGATCATCAAGCTAATAAGGTGATAATCGCTACATCTTTTTGCAGAGCTTTTCTTCATAAACGTCTCATGCCCTATCAGTAAACCATATTGAAAAGCTTCACTTCTGAATAGACAACTTCTGGACCTGCATAGCTTTCTTGTTTTTGGATAACTGAATGGCGTGTTGGACTTCTTTCTTACTTAGTATATCTATAGTCCTCCTTGACAATACTCTTCAGGAATGTCCGATCTCTCCTCTTGAAACAAGCTTTCGATGTAGCTGCACCACTGGTTTTACTTTATCGTTGACATCAAGAATTATCTTATCTTGACTGTCCAACAGAATGCCGGTCTGTCGAGGTTTGTATATATCATCCTGCGATAAGCATCGACCTTCCTGTCTCAAATCCAAATCGAACTCCTAAGACAAAAAATCAGATTAAGAATTAACGATCGCATGTGTATTATTGCGCCTAGACAAAAATCTATCCGTTTACTAGGGCAACGTGCCACTAGGGGGGTGGTCGACTTCTCCAAAGTTTAGTCTAGCAGGGTAAATAGCTGGGCGCATAGCGCTGTGGCATAGCCTAGCTCGGGGTCGGAACGCCATGTGCCGGTCTCCGACCTCTTTTTATCCAGTTTTCAATTTAGTTAAAAATGTAGGTTACTTTTGCGTATAGTGTATTTCATGGTTGATTATATTTGGTTCGCGGATGAATTGGCCCAAAAGAAGTTTTTATGAATTTAATATTTAAGAGAGCCTTAGTTAAAATTAGGAAAAAACGATGGAGACGTAAAAGGTATTAATAATTTCATAGTCGATTTATTTCCAATTATATTTATGTATTTGATTTTATTCACATAGGAATTTTTGTTTTAGTTTTTTCACATAAATACACTTTTTAGACACTTACAGGACTTAATCAATAAAATACAAGAAAATATAATGCATAATACACATATTTGGTTGAAATTTTAGACAAATTCATACCACATCTGAAGAAAAGTAGTAGACTATTCTGCTCATAAAAAATGTTCCATCATGCCTCAGCAAATTCTCTAAAACCAAATACAGGGTGTCCGGAATAACTTGAAGTAAATGGGGAAGGGAAACCATTGAAGATACAGGGTGAACCAAATGGGAAAAAATTGCGCAATCAAGTGCCTACAAATAATCTGTTATCAACTTGTTTGCACTCGGAATAGCAACGGATATACAGGGCAAAAAAGAAAAATGTTTCTGTATATGCCCTGTATATACGTTGCTATTCCAAGTTCAAAGAAGTTGATGACAGATTATTTGTAGGCACTAGATTGCGCAACTTGGTCCACCCTGTATCTCTAATAGTTTCCAAAATCCCCGCATATACGTCAAGTTATTCCGGACGACTTGTATAAAATAACGATTAACAATACACTTAGAAAAATATGATAAAAAAGCTAATCCAATTACTTACTACACCTGCGAAGCTTTTATCGGAAATTTGATAGTCTGGCAGTATCGATTTTTGTTAAAATTAGGACAAAACCCCAAACCGTGTGATAAAAAATTAGGTTTATTTGATTTGCTCACGAAATAAGGAGCGTATATGCAAAAGAAGGCCCCAAATTTGGGTCTAGAAAAATGGGACCGAATATTTCGAAGGTGAAGTCATGCCATCCTCTAAAGGCCATAATTAGGCTCCTGTCTAGACGGATATGGGTGACTTTGAATCTCAGAATTTTTCTACGTTTCGACCTTGTGTATCTTCGATCTGTTCCATATTATTACGTAAAGTGGATTCTCAGACAAGTGAGACAAACTACTTTTCCAAATTAATTTACTTTTATTCAAGGCAATAATACAAAAATCACAACGGAACCAGCACTATTGAAACATCGTTTGACTACATACAATATCAAGCCTAACTAGTGAACTAGTCACAAAACTAACTCACTGCGTTACTATCACGGCTGGATCAGATGTATGTTAAAGAACAGAGTTGTTCAACTAAATATATGGCTTATGGCTTCTATTCCACCACGTACTTATGCAGATGATATTACAATTTTGCAAAACGGAAAATACGAAAACGTCCTACGTGAATCTATGCAGACCACTTTAAAACTGGTAGAAAGATGATGCTCAGGAAACTCACTTGTCGATCACTGCGAAAACCGAACTGAAAAAGGAAGCTGCTCAATTTTAAGACCACCCTTTTTTTCCCTTATCTATCTATCTATCTATCTATATTGATAAATAAGGTAGGTACGCTAAATATTGCCATTGTTCCTAATATGGTCACCCTCGTTACTCAGCTAGTATCGATGCTGCATGTAGGTGGCAGCAGCAGCAGGTACTTTGATTTGTCAGCGATTTGTTTTCTATTCGGCGGTTTACTCTATGCTAAACGTCAGACGTCAGGAACATGACATTTGTTTTTCCTGTCCGCGCTATAAGAAAATTAACTTTTCATTCTCCCCCTTATGAAAGTAGATTTTTGCATAGGCGAGCGAAAGTGAAAGTGAAACATGCTAGTAGTAACTTTCACTTTCGCTACTAGCATGTTTCACTTTCGCATGCCTGTTCACGATTTTTGAAGGGGAAGAATGAAAAGATTGATATATTTCACTCTGCAAAAGCCCTTTAAGGTGCTCGGAGGTATTCAAATAGCCTCGGCTGCGCTTCGCTTTGCCTCGGCTATTTGAATACACCTCGTACTAAAAGTATGCTTTCGCAGCTTGGAATGTAAATAACTATTTCGCGTTGACCCTACGCAATTTTAATTTACATTTACTGGATTTTTGTTATTAAGTACAGGGAAGTACATTCCAGTGGCTCTTGTTTTATAAATTGCATATGAATTATTTCAAAGTTAGAGATTTTTTTTTCTGGACGTCATTTGTTCCTAATATTGCCATCACTAAATATGCGCTTGTGCCTAGTCTGCTGTTCACGAGGCCTGTGTCAGAATGACAAAGAAAACTTTATCTGTCCTCAATGTTCTTGAGTTTAATTTTTTTTTTTGTCAGAAAATTTTGTTATTTTTATCTTTTGTTCCAAAGGTAGTTCCTAATTTTGACATAGGGTAGCAAGAATAGGGAGAGCTATGATCTTAATATTGCCATTCTTAACTTCAACTAACACGTTCAATATCTTGATTTTTATTTGAGGTGAATAAAAAATATGATTTAAAGAATGCATTTCTTTACTCGTTCCCAAATTTGTATTCCTTCATTAATAGAGGTACCTAGAATTTAATCACTTCCAAACGTTGAGGTGGCAATATTTGGCACACTTACCTTAAGACAAAATACAAATTAGATATGACCGGCTTACGAAAATCAAAATATAAACAAGTTTGTTCATTTTGCAGTGGTGAACATATGAAGGTACCATTTAAAACGAAACAGGATAAATAGGTATCTGATGCTACAATTATTTTTCAAAAAATCGCTCGTACACGTTATTCGATTTTCAAAGGGGGAAGTATTCTGCTACCATTTTTATCACTTCAACTTCAACCCTCTAGGCGGGATGGGACCAACTCTTACTATTACAAATGGAACAAGGGGTGGAGTGATACCTCTTTTAAAACAGCATTTAATTCTCTTTCATTTGATGTTATTTGAAAGAAAATTGAACGCTCTTTTAAAATAAGTATCACTCGACCCCCTGTTCCATTTGGAATGGCAAGGGTTGGTCTCACCCCCCTTAGAGGATTAAGTTAGTGCGGAAAATGTTTCAAATACTCACACAATCAAATCACGTGTACAAGCGATTAAAAATAAAATAAAAGTGGCATCAGATATTTATCCTGTTTCGTTTTAAATGGTATACCCTGTATAAGTACCGGGTTATTGTCTATATTTTGCACCCATACCTATCTCACCTGTTTGAAGAGATACCCAAAAATGTCAAATGTGAAAGTTGTAGGTAATATCAGAAAGTTTACAAGTATACAGGTTGTGTCACACAATTGTGGTGAAGCAAGGTGATACTTTTTTAAATGGAAAACCCCGTATATTATTGTCCCATTGGATTAGCTTTTCAAACCTGATTCCGTGATATACCCACATCCATTTCCTATTGATCAATGTGAATGATTACTCATACAGTGAGTTTTTTTTCATTACTCAATTGTTTTCAATCAATGAAAATATCCTGGTCTCATTACTCCACTATCTAAGAGCCAATCAGAAAATTCGACAAGTTGATAACATACATCAACCTTCCAATCGGACATTTTGACAGCTGATTTAGACAAGACTTGTGCCAACCCAACCGCACTTTGTCCTCCAGCTGTCAGAATTGTCAATTAATTTTGTTATGAAAATTAAATAAAAAGCCGTATAACTCGTGCCTATTATCTAATAATCATAGAAAAAGTATAGTAGGTATTCTACTCGTGGGTAATGGCTATTGCTCACTCGGATAAATACACTACTCGCCTGCGGCTCGTAGTGCAAACTTCATCCTCCGTGAGTAATAGCCTTCATAACCCGCTCGTTGAATAATATACTAATTTTATTGAAAACGGTGAAGTATAGCGACCACTAGCAAAATATAAAGGTAATCATTCATATAAAAAATCCATATTATTTCTTCAAAATGGGATATTCAGAGGCTGGACTATGAGGAATAAACCTGAAAAACCTAGTATATTTGGAATCAGGTTGGAAAGGCTAATCCAATGAGACAATAATATACCAGGGTTTTCCATTTAAAAAAGTATAACTTTGCTTCGCCACACTTTTGTGACACACCCTGTATACTAACTAATATCAGTGAAAACTTTCTGATATTACCTACAACTTATACATTTGACATTTCTGGGTATTTTTTCAAACAGGTGAGATAGGTATGGATGCAAAATATAGACAATCACCCGGTACCGACCTACTGAAAATGAGAAGAAAATTCTCTTATTATGTTGAAAAATATTTTCTAAATAAGGTATTGAAGTACTCAATAAGAGCTACTTACGAGCTCAGAAAAATTTGACTTGATAAGTACGTCTCATATTAACCGAGATATTGTCGAAATATTTTAAATAAAAAATCCAAAGGGGGTAGGTAACCTGAAAAGTCAAAATGTTTAAATTTTAATTTTTTCGAAATTGGACTATCCCAATCGGAAGATAAGGTTGAATAAGTGGAGAACAAATCCCAAATTATTTCGGAAACGGTAATTTTATTGAAAAAAAAAAATCTCAATTTTGACTTCAGAAATTTTCTTACAGTCTGACTTGTCAAAATTTTGCTCCCAGTTTTGGTAATTCTGAACGAATTGACTTGTATTATAGGTTTTCTGAAAGAGGATTAAATTCTCTATAAAACCTCCAAAAATCATACTATTGCTTTTAAAGGTTTTGAGAAATTAGGCTTCAAAGTTGAAATTTTACTCAAATTTTATCCTAAGATAATAATACTAGAAATAGACTGAAAGATATTTATATTTATTCAACAATTTCGAATTATTTAGGCCCGGTTCATTCATCTTCTGGTGAACTTTCTGGTAACTATCTGCAAGATAAATTTACTGTTCTATAATTCTGTTGGTCAATTTTATAATAAACTAGAAAAATTTTTTTGCTGATAGCTCATACCTACCTAAAATCTCAAAAAATTGAACATAACAGCCAACCATGGTTTGTGAAATTGACCATCTTTTAATTAATATTACTAAATCCTTTATTTAGCATGAAAATTGCTAGTTTCCAATAGTACAAAATACATAAATATATCGGGTGTCCCACCGAAAACTGTCAATGGCCTATATCTTGAAAACAGTAATCGATTAAAAAAAATAAATAAAAAACCCGTTTGGAGGGTTGGAAGGGGGAACCAAAACAAGGTACTTTTCAGGTCTCCCTGAAGCACCCCTCCAGCAGTAGCTACCCTAACCTCAAAATCTTAAATGGCATTATAGGTCATATGATACCTTGTTTGAAAGGTATATTAATTCTCCAAACAAATATGCAAAAAAAAATTATCTGGATACAAATTTAAATTGTCACAAAATGGCGTATGCTTCAAGTTAACAACTTTGCCCTCTTGAGGAGGTGAATACTGTCAGGTACAGTGAGGGGAAAGGGGTTCAAAAAATAAAATCTTGATGATTTCTTCAAAAATATTCATGGTGTTATTCAATTTGTATAAAATCGGTTTTAAATCACATTTACCTGTTCCACCCGATCAAATGAGGTTTTCATCGAAATGAGAGTCACATTTAAATCTGGATAATTTTTTTTTGTAGATCCATTAAGAGAATTAAAAGACCTTCAAAACAAGGTATCACATGACCTATAATGCCATTTAAGATTTTGAGGTTAGGGTAGCTACGGCTAGAGGGGTGATTCAGGGAGACCTGAAAAGTACCTTTTTTTGGTTCCCCCTTCCAACCCTCCAAAAGGGTGTTTCATTATTTTTTTATCGATTACCGTTTTCAAGATATAGGACATTGACAGGTTTCGGTGGGACACCCGGTATATGAAAAGTAAGTAAAAAATAAAATGTAAAATAATTCATAAAATAGGTAAACTAACAGAACAAAACTTAATAATCACAAACGATACACAGTAATTTAAAAGTTATCACAAGATCAACCATCCAGTATGTCACAATTACCTAGCATATAAATTTTTAGTTTTTTCTTGAAACTCAACAATGAAGTGCAGTTTTTTATCTCTTCTGGTAGGTTATTAAACTCGTTAAATCCTTTATGAAAAATTGAATTCATTGTACATTTTTTACTCTTTGGAGTTATGAAAAAACTATTCCTATTTCTGGTATTAAAGTTATGCACTTCATTGTTGTAAACTATTTTGTTTATAAGGTATTCAGGAGCACGTCCAATCTTTATCTTAAAAATGAAAACCAAGGCATTATACCTTACAAATTCCACAACCGGTAGCCATTGCATTACTCTTAACCAGGGATGTGCCGTAGACTATGAAATCTACTTTGCGCGGTTTGTCTACTCGTTGTCTACGTATTGTTTACATCCACTTTTTTCCATGTAGACTATGTAAACTATGTAGACAATGTAGACAACAGAAAATTTGAAATTTGAGTAATTTTTTTGAAAGTTTGCATTGCATTAAATTTATGTTGTATCAAATTAGACATTATCTGCAGTTTAATTAACATTACAAAGCAAAAAACAAAACAAAGCAAAAACAGAAACATAACCTTAAAGGCCTGCCAACTGTCTAAAATTTTATACTTTACGCGTTGTCTACATATTTTACACGTTGTCTACATAGATTACATAGTTTACATTGTCTACGCGTTGTTTACACCAGACGTAGACAATCTTTGTTTACGCGTAGATGCCCATCTCTGCTCTTAACATTGAGTTTATTGGTGTATACTTGATACAGGAAAGAATTACACGCATAGCCCGGTTCTGCAATTTTTGTAGTCTAGCCACCTCATTCTGCTTGAATGAATACATGATTGTTGCACAGAAGTTGAAATGTGGCAAAACTAATGTATTATATACAACTAACTTTGACCAGAAAGAAATAAAATAGGAACATCGAGATAGATAGTTAACACTAAAACTTATTTTAGACACAATATAATTGCAATGTTCCCTAAATAAAAGTTTATCATCCACTATCACCCCCAAATATTTAAACTTTTGTACTTTTTGAATGTTATTAGATCCAACCATGAATGAAAGATCATTGTCATCACAATGGAGTTTGGTTTTGTCATTGGTTATTAACATGAATTTTGACTGCGAATATTTAACTTTAAACGATATTATACAGTATATTTATAAATTCTATTCAACTCTGCATTCATGTTTTGAACAAGGCTTGTCAAATTCCTAGAGGCTGCATAAACCAGTGTGTCATCAGCAAATAAGTGAACATTAGCATTTCCTAAAATATCTGCTATGTCATTTATATATAAAATAAAAAGTAGTGGCCCCAGTACGCTACCCTGAGGTACACCATGATAATTTTCTAAATTTCCAGAAACTTTTCAATTCAGTTTAACATTCTGTAGGTACTCGATTTGCGAAATAGTTCTTAAACCATTTTGGTACACATCCACCAACACCCACTGTTTCAAGTTTATTTAAGAGCATTTTGCTGTCTACCGTCTCAAAAACCCTCTGGAGATCTAAAAACACTGCAATTACCATATAGTTACTGTCAGCCCAATTCTTCCACTCATCCACAACACACTGAACCGCAGTTTCACAACTGGTGGTGCGCTCTAAACCATGATTGAAATTAATTAATATAGGCAACGTTTATGATGGAAAAGTCAGTTGTGAAGAAATGTATGAAGTAGTTGGACCACAACTTTCGAAAAATATACCAATTATTCAATACCAATAAGAAATAATAAGCAAACATTCAATAATTTTGCATTTAATACGAATAGGTATATAATTTATTATTTTTATCGATTTTTTGCTTTTAAATAAAACCTTTCTATTTTCATTTTAGACGTCATAGCTGCCCTCACAACCCAGACGACTACAACGATCACCTTCACCCTGAAGGACCAATTTATGCCACGCCAAAAGACGAATACAATGCGACAAAGGGCGAAAGATTCCCAGTCAAGAAACCACAAGATCATTTGTATCCAGAAGGTAATAATTGTTACTGCATTAAATAGTAGTTCTTTAATAGTATTTTTCGAAAAAACACTGGAAGCATGGCAAATGATATAAAACATTGCACCACACACACAAACACATGAGTCCGATGCGACAATTTCCGCTAGTAGATCAATGTAATTGTGCCTAATTGAAAAATGGTTTTGTTTGCTAGTCGTAATTTTTAACCATTCAAAATTTGTATACGGTTTCAGACGACTGTTTCAGACTCTTATTATTGGTGCCGTAAACTGTATAAATTTCCCAATTTGTACTCAGAGATTTCAAAACTGAAGTCTTTTCTGAATCAATTCAACCTTTACGAAAAAATTAAATTTTGTTCGTTAAAAAAAAATATGATTTTCTGAGCAACTTCTTTTTTTTGAAGAACTGAAATGAAACGTTGTCCATAAAAAATGTCAAACCAGCAGTTGATATATCTGGCTCAGAAACTGAACTATGACCATTTACTTTCAATAGTGTCTATCAATGCAAAATATTAGATAAAAGGCAAAATTTGCAGGATTTGTAATTCTTTCACTGCAACTACATTTTCAGAAAATTTCAGTTCAATATCTATGATACCTACAGTTTTAAGTTCTATTATAGAATAGCCAATCAATTAAGAATGAACTCAAAATACTCAAAATTTGAATTAAGAATAGTAGATGAGACTGTAAAAAATCACTTCACTGACAATTTGGATCCCAAACCTTTTTAAACACATGCACTCTTTCACGCCTATAGTAAGCTCAATGCATTATATTATATCTACGTTTAGCTATCTCAATTTGTTATCGAATACCTTATAATTTATAATATATCTATCAATAATAATTATTAGGTACAGGGTGGCCCGTTTATTTTGTCCTATCTCGGTATATGGAAATCTGGATATTTTATGACAAGAAGTTAAATACAAAAGTTGTAGGGTTATAGTTATTAAGGTATCAAGGGTATTATGATATTAACGCTTGTGGTCAATTGTGTATTTCTCTGGCCCAAGTGATATAAGTACGTTGACCGAAAGTGAATTCAATAAATACGTTAAGGGAATGATTAGAACAACTAAACAAAAATATTTGGAGGAAAAATTTAAAATAAAAATCAAAAGGAAATCTGGAATAATATAAATACATGTTTACTAAACTTTTGTATTTAACTTTTTGTCATAAAATATCTAGATTTCCATATAGGTACCGACATAAGACAAAATAAACGAAATAAACGGGCCACCCTGTACATACTACATATCAGGAATTCATAGAATTTTGATTGCATATAGGTACCGTAGTCCTGTTTGAATGTGAACAATTTTTATTACTGTTCCAACAACTTTGCTACAATCTTCTATATTGACAATATAAACAATTATTCTTACAAAAAAAAAAATCTAAAATATTTTTAAATAAACATTTTCTGCAATCCGCATAGTGAGTGTATAAATGAAATGTTGGTGCAATGATTGTCCTGTTTATAAATCTACTGTTATTTATTTTAGTTTATAAGTGTTATTTGTTCTTTTCCAAAAAGGATTTTGTGTTTTCTCTAGGCGAATTCGCTAAGCGAGTACCGGAACAATGGCTTCCAGGAGACAGGGGTACTGTTAAGAAACCACAGGATAATTTACGTCCGGAAGGTAAGAATTTGATTTTTTTTGTGTTTGTTATATTTCGCATTCTGAAAGTGCTGCCATAAGATGCCTGATAAAGGTCTGTTCGCACAGAAATCACAAACCAGTAAGAGTGAATTTCATTGGTTGTAACTAGTTTTCTGAATGTTTTCAACCAATGAAATTCGCTCTGACTAGTTTGTGATTTCTTTGCGAACAGACGTGTCGATAAACACAGATGTTCACATTGAATTCTAGGATCTTCTCCAGAATCTCATAAAGAATGTCTGGTGAAGGTCCATAACGGAATCCATACTGGTAGTTTTCGGAGAGGAGAGTACCTAATACCTCGATAATTTTTGCACTCTGGAATCCTTTTTTATAAAGTGCACAGATTATTCCTGATAATTTTGCGCAAATTTTGCACAATTTTACATGACTCAAACCAAATTTTGCATAACCTCTTCCGAGAGACTGCAGCTGATTTTCAAATGGAAGCAAACTTGACAGTTTCTCCTCGTATGAAAATCGTTTCTTCCTCTTTTCATTTCGAAAATAAAGTCTTCTAAATCCCTTCTATCAATTTTACTGAAGAAACTGTAACCTGCTTTGATCTGCAATGTTTGATTCTATGGCAAATTCCAAGCACATTTTATGTATAAGGTACAGGGTGAGTCACCATATTTTGACACCCACCTGCAGCCGTAATTACAGGGGATAGGTTAAAGGTGTAAATACAAAAGTTGTAACATTTTATCTGAACCGCCAGAATTTTTTATTAGTTTAAACAAATGAGCAACGTAAAGTGAAAAAATATGTCGATGTTCATTTTTTTTAAATGGAATGCCCTTTATTTTTCTGATTCAGATCAAGATTAAATGATATGTAAATGTTTCTTTCAATAGTTTTGGAAATATCTGGAATTCAGTTATCCAAAGACAATAGTTTTTTGAATTTTACCTTGATTTACCTGTCACCTGTTCACAAAACATTGTGATACGTGAATAGGTCTTCGAATAACTAAACTCCTGACATATTTTTTAATTTTTTGTTTCTTTTTTTTTCAATCTAATTAAAAATTCTGGTAGTTCAGATAAAATGCCACAACTTTTGTATTTACACCTTCCACCTATCACCTGTAATTACAGCTGCAGATGAGTTTCAAAATATAGTGACTCACCCTGTACATACAAGGTGTCACGATAGGTTTGTTACAAACTTCTAGGGATGGTAGATGTCGTGAGAATTAAGTTTTTTTTTTGATAAACATATGTTCGGAAATGCTTCGCTTTCCAGATACAGGGTAGTGTTAAACTTTGTAAAAATAAGTCAATTTTTTTATTAATTCTTAGAAATGCGTTGAACGAATTCGATGAAATTTTCATAGTTTGTTAACACCTTCATATGTTTTTTGAATAAAACACTTAAAAATACAACTTTTTTGTCTGCTCATTTTTTTTCGTATGCTGCTTCGTTTTCCATTCTAGGCGAGCTACAAACGTCACTAGTCACTCACCTCCATAAATAAATAGTTATTTATTCACCTAGGTCAAAAAGTACAGCTTTAACGCCCGCAGCGTGTGTAACAGCCTGAGGCGTTAGCCGAGGGCTGTTTACACGCTGAGGGCGTTAAAGCTCTTTTTGACCGAGGTGCATACAAGATTTTATGCACGATGAGCATGTTTTCATTTTGATATTTGAAAAATTATAAATTTTTAATTTTGTAATGACATCAATCAAAAATATTTCAAAATATAAATTTTCATGTTCACCGCATAATAAGTCATAAGTTTTTGTCAAATTTAGATCAAGAAAGCAGTTGTTGACAAAAGTATCACGTAACTATTATAGCAACCCAGAACAATACAAACAAATAATTATTTTACTCTGTGTATTGTAAGTCTATAGTTTTCTTATGATGTATAGTCTGGCGTCTGAAAATGGAGCAAACTAGCCTCCCCAAGTTTATTTTTGAGGCAGTTGAAGAGGCCAGGGAAGATCTATTACCTTCAAAGTCCAAAAGACTATGAAAAACATATAGGGACTTTATTTCCTGGTGTGCCCAACATAGTATCAATGAGCAGCAGTACTTTGTAGAAGAAACCTGTCCTGGCATAAACATTAATGAAAAATGCAATAAAAAATAAACCATCCACCATCCACACTTTGGAGATATTACTCAATGTTGAAGGCAATTTTAATTTGAAAGTAGATTGAATTTTATTATTATTGCTTATTCCATTATTCTTATTAATTAAAATAAAGCTTGTTTCGTTGAACAAAGTTGATATTTTTTGGACTAAGCAATAGAAATGCAAAAGGTTCAAAAAATTGAGTCGAATTCTTGCTTATTTTTGAAATTTTAAAACTTTCAGGCCCGCGGGCATAAAAGGCGCCCTAGGGCGTAAAAGTACTACTTCACGCTCTAAAATGCGGGCGTGAAAGTGCACTTTTACGCCCGTTCGTGCATACAAATGAATTGCCTCAGAATTACTTCAAATTTAACCAGCCTATTTATTGCTTAAAAATAGACAAAAAAAAAAAGTAGGAAACTTTTTTTCTAAAACGCACGCATTTCTAAGAATTGATAAAAAAAATGACTTATTTTTACAAAGTCAAGTTTGCCCCATTTGAAAAAAAATCGGCTATAGTCTCTCGGAAAAGGGTGTGCAAATTTGGTTTGGGTCGTGCAAAAATGCAAAATTGTTTATCCTTTATTCCAGATTTTGGTAATATTTGTGAATCCTTTTGATAAAGTATAGTTGCTGATATGTTCGAACAACTCCGAGATTAAACCATAATTTTTGAGATACCTTATTCTTATAGCACGGCACGATTTACTTCAGAAACTGTTGGTGTTTTCTACTGAGCATTCCTTCTAATCCTTCTAATTGCTCTGCTTATCGACTGCAAATTTTTCTCTGATCGCCTTTAATAAGCGGATCTTGGTTAGAGAGATGCGTTTAAAATGTACAGCTTTATATAATTTCCTAGCCTTATTTTGATCATCAAAGTTCTCGTATTTCTTCCAGCTTCTTATTTTATAATCCACATTTTTTCTTCCTTTGTACTTGGTTTTTCTTGTCAGCGAAGTTGTTTATATTGAGTCACTTTGCGTCTTGTTCTTCGTTTGCAAGCAACACCGAATAAAAAAAAACCAAAAGACTAAATAACCTAAAACCCATGGATAACTACCAACCAGAGGCGTACCCACGGGGGGGGGGATAAGGGGTATATATCTCCCCCCAGGAAGTCCCACCAGATGCCCATACCAGCATCAAAGTGAAAATGAAAAAATAAAAGATACCTTAAGCACAGCAATTACATAGAGAATTCCGAGGAGAATTCCTTCATTCGACTATACAGGGTGTTTGGTAGGTACATCGATAGGAAGTTTTCAATGTTTCAGCAGGATTTCATGGGAAACAGTCAAATGCCTTACTTAGGTCACAGAAAAGCACAGCACTAAATTGGAGATTGTCAAAAGAATCCAGAATACCGGCAATGAGATTCAATATACCCAATGTAGTACATCTGCCCGCTCGAAAACCAAACTGGCATTCAGTAAAGCATCAGTTCTCCTCGAGGAACTTCACCAACCTCAAAGCCATGCATCTTTCCACAATCTTAGACAATACCGACAAGAGCTTCCTTCAGAATATCAGGAAAACATTTTGGCGAAAACAGGAATTAATTAATCTGGTTAGGGGAATGATAATAATATTCTCAATGAATTTGATCAATTTGATGCTCAAACCAAAGATATCAATGCTGGCCTTATTTTCAATGTTGTCTATGATATCCCTAATTTCACTGCAGGGTACAGGAGAAAAGTTGAAAATATTAGGTGGAGAAATCATGTGGTTTAGGTAATGTAAAGGACCAAGCTCGTTCGGACCAATCTTGCTAGTGAGATCCTGTGCAATGCTGCAAAAGTATTTATTGAAATCACTAGGTGAGAGAAGCGAACTAACTTCTTCGCAAGAGTCTACATTTCTCGATTTGTTTATGATTTTCCACATTACTTTAACGGGATTTTTTTCGGGCAGAATTATGTTATCATTATATGCTGTTTAGTTGGGGTCATTCGGGAGCTGTTAACCACATTTACCCCTATGCAAAGTTTCGTCATTTTTGAGATATCAGCATTTTTAGATATTTTTGGGAAATATTTGAATTGTTTCTAAAACTTTTGGTAGTGAACACTTCACCCTTTCTCAATTTTTTTCCGATATTCCTCATATGCACTCTTTCGGAAAAATATTGAAAGAATGGATGATACAAAGAATATGTAGCTCAAGTTATGTGTTAAAATACATGGATTCAAAATATCTGAAATGGCGATATCTCAAAAAACGGCGAAACTTTGCCTGAAGGTAAATATGGTCCAACAGCTTCCAAATCACCCCCAGCTGTCACTCATTAACATCTTCTTTTCGATGTACCAAACACCCTATATATTTCCCCCATTTAGATTGAGGGAAATATCCTCAGAATCCTTATTCCGTAGAAATGGCAACCTTGGTCATTGCATCACTGTCACACTGTTAGAATTGCAATTCATTTTCCATTTATTGATCGTTTCATTGGTCAGATAGAAGAGAGATTTGCTAACTATAAACAGATTTTTAAAGGCTTTATGTGCCACCAAACAACAAATGATTGCGATGCCTATGGAGAACTTTCACATTTGTATATTCCTGATGTGTAAAAGCCGAAACTAAATTATGGCACAATTATTTGAGTAGCCATCTGGATATGAGAAGTAAACGTCAAGCCTTATCGCACTTGGAATTATGCAACCGATTAGCTTTAAGGCTTACCCTTAACACATTACCAGTATCCACAGCCACCCCAGAGAGGACATTCTCAACACTCAAAAGAATGAAAACTTATCTTCGCAACTCTACTTGTCAAAACAGGCTTAATGGATTGGCAATGATGTCAATCCATAGAGAACTATCTGCGAGTGAAGATGAAATCATAGATGAGCTAGCAAAAAGACCTAGGCGACTAGATTTTGCTTTATAAAAAGCTTAATCCGACAGTTGATTGAAAATTTGCTTGTTGTTGCCCTGATTATTTTTTATCCCCCCCTAAGACCAATGTCTGAGTACGCCACTGCTAACAACCATATCCGAGACTCTGGGAGAAAAAGGGAGCTATGGAAAAGGTACTAACGTACCAACACCCTAACACAAAAAATCAAAGAAGTTAAGCTGGCCATACATTGACAGCCTAACAAACTTTGAGAATCCCAAAAAAACTACACAAGTACATTAGATTACAACTTAACATCAAAGTAGGCATTCCTATTTTAAAAACTCCAAATGGGGAAATGTGCACAAATAATATCGAGAAAGCCACCATCTTGGCAGAAGAGTTTTCTAAAGTATTCATGACGGAGGCATTAACTCCTGAAGATCTCCAAATAAACTTCGACAGAGGGTACCTTCAACTATCCAAATCACAAGCCAATATATTCTAAAGAAGGGAGAAGTTCTGAAGGTTACCAGCACTCCAGGTCTGGACGGAATATCCTCATTAGTTCTGAAAAAGTGCTCAAACAACCTTGCTTCCCCTTGTTCCCCTATGCAAAATAATGAATATACCACTGGAGCAAAAAAGGCTCTCCGCCGCTCACCACGATATACAAAAAAGGTGATAAACTAGATGCTGGAAAGTGGAAACTCCAGGCATATAAGCTTGCTACCTATTGTAAGCAAAATCATGGAATCCATGGTAGCAGAAAATCTGAGGGGTTTTGACTGGCAACTACCCCTTAATGTGGAAAAATGTGTAGGACTCCATCTTCGGAAAAATAACCCAGAATATGAAAACACCATTAATGAGTCAGTACTGGTCAGTGTTCACCAACACAATGACCTTGGAGTTCTGATAACCAAAAACTTGACCTAATTAGCAGATGTAACAATATGCAAAGAAGCCAACAGCAAGTTATTCCTCCTAAAGAAGGTCGTCCCAAACACCGCCCCCCCCCCCCTCCCCAGAAGCTGTACAACTTATACTGCAGGCGAATCCTAGAATATGCAGGTCAGGCTTGGTACCTATAGACTTCATTAGAAACCGCAATAGCCTTGAAGCTGTACCGTAAAGTCCCCTAACTTTGACTGCTCCCCTAACATTGACCAAAAGATCATTAAATGATATAATGCACCTTAAAAAACTGTGAATTTATATTGCTGGCGATTTCTACCTACAAACAGTTAGTCTAATGTCTAATAACTGGCACTGTGTTGCGGAATGCATGTTCAGTTAAAAATCAGATGCACAATAAACTTTGACCGTTTGAACCAAAAATTGGTTGAAAATTGTCACTTGCAAACTTTCCCTCGTGGAGAGCAAACAAAATATAATCAGGAGTCATCATTACTCACGGTGAGTATCCTGTTATGTATGTTCGCAAATGCATGTGTTAGATTTGGCGTTAACACTTTATTTAGAGTTCAGGGATTTTTTTCAAAATTTTCTAACCTATTTTTTTTTGCGTTCCTAACTTTGACCACCGGTCATTGGGTCATTTAAAATGATTCGGAAGTTGATGTTTCATTTTTACGAAATAAAAAGTTAATTTTTTTCTGGCCAAACGTAGGTAGTGGATCAATCGATTATAGAACCAGAGCAGATAGTTACGAAACTAAAGAATTCTTCAAATAGAAAACAGGGGTTATTTTTTGGAGAACTTCTTCTCAATCCTCTAGAAATAGACTGAAATTAACAAGTAGAAATTAGATTGGTTAGGTAGAGGTTTTTTTTTTAATGTGTTCTGTTTCACGCCAAAGAATAAAGGTTTATTTTATTTGTAATATTAGATTTATGAATGATAATATGCAATTTCAGCGGCAATTCCACTCATGTATAAATAATCCCATATGAAATGTCAAAAATCGTAGTTTGCTAGCGGATAAATAGGAAGGAAGAGAAAATATAACTGGATAAAAAAATCGGATAAATTTTCTGTTGATGCAATCGTTACCGTAGTAACAATTGCATATAAAATTGGTTTTTGAATCATCTGTCAAATAATTGTCACAAAAATTCACAAGTTCTATCATTTTAGCTTATTAAAAGTGTATTTTTAAATAAAATTAAAAATATTTTCAACATGCAGCGATTTGGGACAATTAAAGATAAATTTATAGCGAAATAGAAAATTCAATTCCTGAGAATACAGAGTCTTCTTCTCTTTCTGTAGAGTCAAATTTTAAGGGGCAAAATATTTATTCTAATTTTACCTTCAATAACTGTTCATTTTAAAAAGTATTTCCATATTTCATTTTGATTATGCATTCGTGGAATTGCCGTACTAAATACCATTCGAGCTCAGATTTTGAGCAGGATATTTTTTTGCTTGCTCTCTCATACCTACTTTCATGCAATTTATCTCGATCTGTTCCACAAAATCACTCGAGCTGCGCTCTCGTGATTTTGTCGGAACAGCTCTTGTTAAATTTCCTAAAAGTAAGTATTCGAGACCAAGCCAAAAAATATCCGGCTAAATCTGAGCTCTTATGGTATTACCTACGACAATTCCACTCATGTATAAATAATCCCATTTGAAATGTCAAAAATTGTAGTTTGCTAGCGGATAAATAGGAAGGAAGAGAAAATATAACTGGATAAAAAAATCGGATAAATTTTCTGTTGATGAAATCGTTACCGTAGTAACAATTGCATATAAAATTGGTTTTTGAATCATCTGTCAAATAATTGTCACAAAAATTCACAAGTTCTATCATTTTAGCTTATTAAAAGTGTATTTTTAAATAAAATTAAAAATATTTTCAACACGCAGCAATTTGGGACAATTAAAGATGAATTAATAGCGAAATAGAAAATTCCTGAGAACACAGAGTCTTCTTCTCTTTCTGTAGAGTCAAATTGTAAGGGGAAAATATTTATTCTAATTGTACCTTCAATAACTGTTCATTTTAAAAAGTATTTCCATATTTTATTTTGATTATGCATTCGTGGAATTGCCGTATTAAATACCATTCGAGCTCAGATTTTGAGCAGGATATTTTTTTGCTTGCTCTCTTATACTTACTTTCATGCAATTTATCTCGATCTGTTCCACAAAATCACTCGAGCTGCGCTCTCGTGATTTTGTCGCGAACAGCTCTCGTTAAATTTCCTAAAAGTAAGTATTCGAGACCAAGCCAAAAAATATCCGGCTAAATCTGAGCTCTTATGGTATTACCTACGAATATAATGCAACTGACTGATTAGAAAAAAAAAATATGTTATTTCCGTTAGAATTTTAGTTAACGTTGATTAGATAATAACATTTTGTTAATATGTCTTTGACTTTTGGATACTATAATATCAGTTACAGCCCCAATATTGGCACTTTTGTTTGATTTTTGTCGCCTTCAAGTAATGCAATGTTGCAGTGTAAAGTTGAAAACCGGTCAAAGTTATGTCACTTTATGGTACAGAGAAAAGCAACACGATTGCAACATGTTAGAAGAAGACCTACATATAGGGAAAGGCTAGAACAACAAAAACTGCTGAGCTTCCAAAATAGAAGAACAAGAGGAGACCTTATCTTCACCTACTAAACACTCCACAATAACATTCAAACAGTTAGACACCTCTATGCCTTGATCACAGACCAGAGACTCCAGGGTCACAGTCTCAAACTTGAAAAAGAAAACTACTCCAAAGTGTGCAGCAAGATTTACCAAACATCAGTCTTTGCCCCCAGGAATCAACTCCCAACTGAAACAGTTAGTGCTACTTTAGTGTCAATGTTCAAGACAAAACTTGTTACATAGTCAGTTCCCATAGTGTTTAAACTAAAACAAACCCTCAAAAACTAGCAGTTCAGCTGCTGTTTTCATTAACGCATCCCGATAGTTTTCCATCGCTAATAATCTAGAGATATAGCGTTATTTGACACAGTACTGCATTAGATTCAACAACAAAAACCTATGACGTATTTTCAGAAATATTTTTTTCCTAGGTGAATTCGAAAAACGTCGTCCAGAAGAATGGAAACCGGGCGACCGTGCCCCCGTAAAGAGACCACAAGACAACTTGAGACCGGAAGGTGACTTCAATGTGCCCGAAAAAACCGGATATCGCCCTGCGGAGCGTCCGCAGCAGAAAAAACCGGAAGACAATTTGAGACCAGAAGGAGACTTTGAAAAACGCACTCCGGAAAAATGGCAACCCAGTGAAAGACCGCAACAAAAGAGACCCCAAGATAATCTAAGGCCTGAGGGTGACTTTGAAAGGTAAAAACTAAGTTTTCATTGACAAACATTCGATGTTTTTTTTTTTTTTTAAGGCCAACGCCTGAAAAGTGGCAACCAGGCGACCGCGCTCCAGTGAAAAGACCAACCGACAATCTACGACCCGAAGGCGATTTCGAACGACCAGAAAAACCCGGATACCGTCCCGCTGAAAGACCGCAACAAAAGAGGCCTGAGGATAATCTCAGACCGGAAGGTGACTTTGAGAAACGTACCCCGGAAAAATTTGTTCCAGCTGAAAGGCCGCAACAAAAAAGACCCGAGGATAATTTGAGGCCAGAAGGAGAATTTGAAAGGAGGAAGCCAGAAGAATGGAAACCAGGTGACAGAGCTCCAGTTAAAAAACCTCAGGATAATCTTAGACCTGAGGGTGATTTTGAGCTACCAGAACCGCAAAAATGGGTAAGCAATAATTCCCAGAAATTCGTGAAATAAAAAATGTTTTATCCTTATTTAATTTTTCAGATGCCAGCAGAAAGGCCTGTAGCCAAAAAGCCTCAGGATAATCTTAAACCTGAAGGCGAATTTGTGAAACGCACTGTACAAGACTACAAAGTGATTTGTGGAGACAGGGCCGAAATTGTACGACACGAAGATAATATCACTTTTGGAGGAGAATTTACAGGTAACCCACTTTCTATAGTTTTATAAAAATTATTTGCAATTATTTCTGGATTTCTATAGATATCACCACATCCAAAACTGACTTCACGGGCGAATTGGGACCAAGAGAAAGCCCAGTGCGACGCAATACCTTCACCAAAATCGAAGGCGAATTCACTTCGGACACAACCAACAAATCCGAATTTATTGACTACAGTACCACTGTAGAACGAAGTACCGTCCAGAAAAGAACTGACAACCTAACAGTAGAAGGCGATATGACTTTTGACACTTCCATGACTGTTGAATATACCGAGAAGACTCCCCACGTGGACCGACGTAGAAGAACTTGGACTAAAGATGACGTGGACAAATTTTATTCTACACAAGACACTGAAGTAACCACGACTAGTCAGGATGTCTACAAGCAATTTGATACTACTGATTTCAAACAAACTGTAGTCATTCATCGTGATAATCTACGTCCAGAAGGTGACTTTCAAAAACGTATTCCTGAAAAATTTGTACCCGCTGACAGACCCCAACAAAAAAGACCTAAAGATAATTTACGTCCCGAAGGTGACTTTGAAAGACCTGAAAAACCTGGTTATCGTCCCGCTGAAAGGCCCAAACAAAAACGTCCCGTGGACAATTTGAGACCTGAGGGAGACTTTGAGCGACCAACGCACACAAAGAGTGGGCCAGCTGAGAGACGCACTCCAATTAAACACGACGACAACTTACGTCCTGAAGGCGATTTCGAACGTCCAGAAAAACCAAAATATAGGCCAGGAGAGAGACCTTCAGCTAAAAGGCCAGAAGACAATTTGCATCCAGAAGGAGATTTCGAAAAACGCACTCCAGATAAGTTTGTGCCCGCCGATCGTCGTACACAAAAACGTCCCGAAGACAATCTCTATCCTGAAGGCGTATTTGAGAGACCTGATAAACCTGGATTCAGACCAGCTGAACGTCGCGAACAAATACGACCAGGCGATAATCTTAGACCTGAAGGTGTCTTTGAGAGACCAGAGCGTCCAGAATACAGACCTGCTGAAAGACCCAAACAAATCCGCCCAGAGGACAATCTACATCCTGAAGGCGATTTCGAAAGACCAACTCCAACTAAAATCAAACCAGGCGAACGCAGGTCTCCAATTAAACATGACGACAATTTGAGACCGGAAGGTGACTTCCAACGTCCGGAAAAACAAAAGTATCAACCCGCTGAAAGGCCAAAACAAAAACGCCCAGAAGATAATTTGAGACCGGAAGGTGACTTTGAAAGACCCTCTCCAACGAAAGTTGGCCCAGGTGAGAGAAGGTCTCCTATTAAACATGATGATAATTTACGTCCTGAAGGTGACTTTGAACGTCCAGATAAACCAGGATATCGTCCAGCTGAAAGGCCAGCTGCGATAAGACCATCAGACAATCTCCGGCCAGAGGGTGACTTTGAAAAACGTACTCCAGAGAAGTTTGTGCCAGCTGAAAGACCAAAGCAGAAACGTCCTGATGACAATTTGCGTCCTGAGGGAGAATTTGAGAGGCCAGAGCGTCCTGAATATCAGCCAGCTGAGAGACCCAGACAAAAACGTCCAGAGGATAATTTGAGGCCGGAAGGTGAATTTGAAAGACCTTCTCCAACTAAAGTGGGTCCAGCAGAGAGACGTGCACCTATTAGACATGATGATAATTTACGTCCTGAAGGTGACTTTGAACGTCCAGATAAACCAGGATATCGTCCAGCTGAAAGGCCAAGCCCTATCAAACCTTCAGACAATTTACGACCAGAAGGTGACTTTGAGAAACGTACTCCAGAGAAGTTTGTACCAGCTGAGAGGCCAAAGCAGAAACGTCCCGATGACAATTTGCGTCCTGAGGGAGAATTTGAGAGGCCAGAGCGTCCTGAATATCAGCCAGCTGAGAGACCCAGACAAAAACGTCCAGAGGATAATTTGAGGCCGGAAGGTGAATTTGAAAGACCTTCTCCAACTAAAGTGGGTCCAGCAGAGAGACGTGCACCTATTAGACATGATGATAATTTACGTCCTGAAGGTGACTTTGAACGTCCAGATAAACCAGGATATCGTCCAGCTGAAAGGCCAAGCCCTATCAAACCTTCAGACAATTTACGACCAGAAGGTGACTTTGAGAAACGTACTCCAGAGAAGTTTGTACCAGCTGAGAGGCCAAAGCAGAAACGTCCCGATGACAATTTGCGTCCTGAGGGAGAATTTGAGCGGCCAGAACGTCCTGAATATCAACCAGCTGAGAGACCCAGACAAAAACGTCCAGAGGATAATCTGAGACCGGAAGGTGAATTTGAAAGACCTTCTCCAACTAAAGTGGGTCCAGCAGAGAGACGTGCACCTATTAGACATGACGATAATTTACGTCCTGAAGGTGACTTTGAACGTCCAGATAAACCAGGATATCGTCCAGCTGAAAGACCTTCAGCGATTAGACCTTCAGACAATCTCCGGCCGGAAGGTGACTTCGAAAAACGTACTCCAGAGAAGTTTGTGCCAGCTGAGAGGCCAAAGCAGAAACGTCCAGATGACAATTTGCGTCCCGAGGGAGAATTTGAAAGACCATCGCCAACGAAAGTTGGTCCAGCAGAGAGACGTGCACCCATTAGACATGATGATAATTTACGTCCTGAAGGTGACTTTGAACGTCCAGATAAACCAGGATATCGTCCAGCTGAGAGGCCAAGCCCTATCAAACCTTCAGACAATCTCCGCCCAGAAGGAGACTTCGAAAAACGTACTCCAGAGAAGTTTGTGCCTGCTGATAGGCCAAAGCAAAAACGTCCCAATGACAATTTGCGTCCTGAGGGAGAATTTGAGAGACCTGAGCGTCCTGAATATCAGCCAGCTGAGAGACCTAGACAAAAACGTCCAGAGGATAATTTGAGACCAGAAGGTGAATTTGAAAGACCATCGCCAACAAAAGTTGGTCCAGCAGAGAGACGGTCACCCATTAAACACGACGATAATTTACGTCCTGAAGGAGATTTTGAACGTCCAGATAAACCAGGTTATCGTCCAGCTGAAAGGCCAAGTCCTATCAAACCTTCAGACAATCTACGTCCAGAAGGTGACTTTGAAAAACGCACTCCGGACAAATTTGTGCCTGCTGACAGACCGAAACAAAAACGTCCAGAGGATAATCTCAGACCGGAAGGTGAATTTGAGAGACCATCTCCAACGAAAGTTGGTCCAGCAGAGAGACGGACACCTATTAAACACGATGATAATTTGCGTCCTGAAGGCGATTTTGAACGTCCAGATAAACCAGGATATCGTCCAGCTGAAAGACCAAGCCCTATCAAACCTTCAGACAATCTTCGGCCAGAGGGTGACTTTGAAAAACGTACACCAGATAAGTTTGTTCCTGCTGATAGGCCAAAGCAAAAGCGTCCAGATGACAATTTGCGTCCTGAGGGAGAATTTGAGAGACCTGAGCGTCCTGAATATCAGCCAGCTGAGAGACCCAGACAGAAACGTCCAGAGGATAATCTCAGACCGGAAGGAGAATTTGAGAGACCCTCGCCAACGAAAGTTGGTCCAGCGGAGAGACGGACACCTATCAAACACGACGATAACCTGCGTCCTGAAGGCGATTTTGAACGTCCAGATAAACCAGGATATCGTCCAGCTGAAAGGCCAAGCCCTATCAAACCTTCAGATAATCTCCGGCCAGAGGGTGACTTTGAAAAACGTACTCCTGACAAATTTGTGCCTGCTGACAGACCGACACAAAAACGTCCAGAAGACAATTTGAGACCGGAAGGTGAATTTGAAAGACCATCTCCAACGAAAGTTGGTCCAGCAGAGAGACGTGCACCCATTAGACATGATGATAATTTACGTCCCGAAGGTGACTTTGAACGTCCAGATAAACCAGGATATCGTCCAGCTGAAAGACCAATCCCTATCAAACCTTCAGATAATCTCCGGCCAGAAGGTGACTTTGAAAAACGTACTCCAGAGAAGTTTGTGCCAGCTGAGAGGCCAAAGCAGAAACGTCCAGATGATAATTTGCGTCCTGAGGGAGTATTTGAAAGACCATCGCCAACGAAAGTTGGTCCAGCAGAGAGACGTGCACCCATTAGACATGATGATAATTTACGTCCTGAAGGTGACTTTGAACGTCCAGATAAACCAGGATATCGTCCAGCTGAGAGGCCAAGCCCTATCAAACCTTCAGACAATCTCCGCCCAGAAGGAGACTTCGAAAAACGTACTCCAGAGAAGTTTGTGCCTGCTGATAGGCCAAAGCAAAAACGTCCCGATGACAATTTGCGTCCTGAGGGAGAATTTGAGAGACCTGAGCGTCCTGAATATCAGCCAGCTGAGAGACCTAGACAAAAACGTCCAGAGGATAATCTCAGACCAGAAGGCGACTTTGAGAGACCTTCTCCAACAAAAGTGGGTCCAGCTGAGAGACGCACACCAATCAAACACGACGACAATTTACGACCTGAAGGCGATTTCGATCGTCCAGATAAACCAGGATATCGTCCAGCTGAAAGACCAGCTCCTATCAAACCCTCAGACAATCTCCGCCCAGAAGGTGAATTTGAAAAACGCACTCCGGATAAATTTGTGCCTGCCGAGAGACCCACACAAAAACGACCAGAGGATAATCTGAGACCGGAAGGTGAATTTGAAAGGCCATCGCCAACGAAAGTTGGTCCAGCAGAAAGACGTACACCAATTAAACACGACGATAATTTGCGTCCTGAAGGTGACTTTGATCGTCCAGATAAACCAGGATATCGTCCAGCTGAAAGGCCAAGCCCTGTCAAACCTACAGACAATCTCCGGCCAGAAGGAGACTTCGAAAAACGTACTCCAGACAAGTTTGTGCCTGCTGAGAGACCAAAACAGAAACGTCCAGAAGATAATCTGAAACCAGAAGGAGACTTTGAGAGACCAACACCAAGCAAAATTGGTCCGGCGGAAAGACGTTCTCCGATCAAACACGACGACAATTTACGCCCCGAAGGTGACTTTGAACGTCCCGACAAACCAAAATATCAACCTTCCGAAAGGCCTTCACCAGTTAAACCTTCAGACAACCTCAAACCAGAAGGTCAGTTCGAGAAACGCACTCCTGACAAATTCGTTCCTGCAGAACGTCCCAAACAAAAACGACCCGAGGACAATCTGAAACCTGAAGGTGAATTCGAGAGGCCGGAAATCAAAGAAGTGGGTCCTGCCGAATTGCGTAAACCCATCAGACATGAAGACAACCTTAAACCTGAAGGTACTATGCAAGTTACTAGACGTGACGATTACACAGTAACTCGTGGTGAAAGAGTTGATGTTGTACGTCATGAGGATAACCTTAAAATGGAAGGTGAATTTATTGATACAAGAACTAGAGACGATTACCGCGTTGTCAAAGGAGAAAGACGCGAAGTTGTCAAACACGAAGATAATCTTAAAATGGAAGGCGAATTCACTGATATGCATTCGAGGGATGATTACCGTGTAGTCAAAGGTGAAAGAACTCAAATAATCAGACACGAAGACAATTTAAGAACCGAAGGTGAATTTATTGACACAAGAAGAGATGATTTCAAGGTCACCAAAGGCGAAAGAGCTGAAGTCATCATACGTCAAGACAATCTGAAAATGGAGGGTGAATTTAATGCGTACAGCAAAAAAGATGAGTTCAGCACACACACTGAACGAACAGAAGTTATCCGCCACGAAGATAATTTGAAAATGGAAGGCGATTTCGAAAGACCGACTCCTACTAGAGTAGGCCCTGGTGAAAGACGCAGCCCAATCAAACATGATGACAATCTAAAACCTGAAGGTGTCTTTGAAAGACCAGATAAACCAGGCTACAAACCTGCAGAACGTGTCACACCTAAAAAGCCTCAGGATAATTTGAAGCCAGAAGGTGACTTTGAACGACCCAGTCATACACCTGTTGGACCAGGAGAACGTAGAACACCCATTAGGCATTCTGATAATTTACATCCAGAAGGTGACTTTGATAGGCCTCACAGACCTGGATACCAACCAGCCGAAAGGCCAACACCCAAGAAGCCTCAGGATAATTTAAGGCCTGAAGGTGACTTTGAAAGACCGAGTCATACACCAGTGGGACCTGGAGAACGTAGAACACCCATTAGACATTCTGATAATCTACATCCAGAAGGCGATTTCGATAGACCTCATAGACCAGGATATCAACCAGCAGAAAGGCAAACACCTAAGAAGCCTCAGGATAATTTAAGGCCTGAAGGTGAATTCGAACGACCCAGTCACACTCATGTTGGACCAGGAGAACGTAGAACACCAATTAAGCCTTCTGATAATCTACATCCAGAAGGTGACTTCGATAGACCTCACAGACCTGGATACCAACCTTCTGAAAGGCCTACACCTAAAAAACCTCAGGACAATTTAAGGCCTGAAGGTGATTTTGAACGACCCAGTCACACACCAGTGGGACCTGGAGAACGTAGAACACCCATTAGACATTCTGATAATCTACATCCAGAAGGCGATTTTGAAAGGCCTCATAAGCCTGGGTACCAACCGGGTGAACGTCCGACTGCAAAAAGACCGCAAGACAATTTAAGACCAGAAGGAGCATTTGAAACTCCAGAAAAACCAAAATATGGACCTGGCGAACGTGCAGAGATTGTCAAGCATCCAGACAATCTTAAGATTACTGGTGATTTCCAAGACACCACTGTATCGAAGAGTCAATATACAGTTGTACGTGGCGAAAGGGCTGAAATTAAAAAACACGAAGATCATTTGAAAGTTGGCAGTGGCAAAATGGAAACTGTTACAACTAGCAAACAAACATTTGAGAAGACTCCTATTAGGAAAACTCCTGAAAGGAATGTGGTCGATAAGAGACGTCATATGGAGTCTCATTTTACACTTGGAGACGATAAATCAGTCATGCAAACAACCAATCAAACTAATTACAATACATACACTAAAAAAGTAGACAAAGTCGTTGAAAATATTGATAAACAAATAGTCGATAAACGCGTAAGAAATGTGGTTGATCATGTAGACAAAAAGGTAACTAAAGTTGTTAATGTTGACAATAAACGCGTTGTTAATGTTGAAAACGTAGACAAACGTGTGGTTGATAAGAAAGTTGTTATATCAAACGGAGATGTTGTTGATAGATCAGCAAAACAAGAAGTCAACGTATCTTCCGACGTAAAAACTTTAGCCGATGGTACTATTGTTAAAACAACCCGTACTGTTACAAGAAACACTGGACAAGCTCACAACGAAATTCGCAAATCTTCATCTCAAACTCACATGCAACAATCAAGTAGTCAACACACTGAAAACAAAAGTACCACAAATCAAGTGAGACAAAATAACATAATCAATTCTTCCAGTCAAACAAACATAACCAATAATCAATCGCATCATCACAGAAAAAGCACAGTAAGTTCTGAAGAAATAAACAATCAAATTCTTCACCGTAAAGGCCTTCACACATCAACCGAAGCTTTGCATGCTACAAGTGCTTCAGCTTTAGACATGAGAAAATCTGTGTGCAATATCCACGATCAAGGACGTACAGTTGTCAATACAGATAGGCACAGTTTAAGTGCAATGCACCGGTCGCACCAAGAAGCAAATAATGCCAATAGGCGTAGTCTACAATCTACAACATACCAAGTGGTTGAAAGACCTCAGAAGATTGTACGTAAAGATAATCTTGCAGTGGGTGGTCACTTCTATGGTCAATCTGAAGCTAAGTCTTATGGGGAGTTTACTAAGCAACAAAATATTCAAAAAGTTGAAAGAATCACTAGACGTTCCAATGTTTCAAACATCACATTAGGTGATAGCAATGTGCACGTTGTCACGTCGTATAAGAAGGAGTATGCTCCTAGAAATGTGGGTCCTTGTCCTGCTGTACTAGTGGACACACCTAAAGGACCATTTAAACATACCAGAGATACTAAGTCTCACAAATTTTATATGCCTATTACTGCCAAAATTGGTAGCAAGTAATACCAAGCCTATAAAATTGTTGATTTATTAATCATTCCCAATTTATTATGTTTAGTTTTAGTTTATTATTATTAGACTGTTATTAACATTTATATTCTAACATTGTGATATACATTTTGTTACTGTTAATATATTTTTTTTCTAATTGTTTATTAACTTAATCGCAATAATTTAATTATTATTTACCTATTGCTTACGGTATCTGGGTTTTATACTTAAAAATATAATTTTTATATTGCTTGCCAAGCTTGTTCTGTATTCAGTGTAAAACCCAATAAAAATTATATTTATCTATTTTTTTTTGGTTATTTATTTATTTTATTTCCTTTTGTCTATTTGATTTTGGATTTTTTTGATCTCCGCCCCAAAGGTACTCTTGTTAAAATAAAAGTAAATGTTTGGGGTACTTGCAACATTTAGGTTATCGATGTAAGCACCATCGAATAGGGAAACTTATTGCGTGCGGTGTACAAGGATTTGTAAATAAGTAAATAATCTTAATAAAGACTTAATTTTTTTTGTAAAAGGAATGTTTTATTTGTAGAAGAGACCTTCTGTAATAGTAATTTGGAATTTCTGGGTTCAAATAAAATCAAAATATGCTTTATTGTTTAATAGCTCTTTATGTACCAAGGGGATTATATAGATTATAATGCCCAGAAGGCGAAATATATCCCTCGGGCCAGAGGCATTATAATCTAAAAAATCCCCGTGGTGTATACAATGCTTTATTTTCTACTCAAGACAATGTTCTTTTATAAATTTAGTATCAAACAGTAATTATTTATACACAGTGAGTTAAATGAATGTTTATTCATGAGAAAAAAGTTGAACCCACGAGCCCTAGCGAGTGGGTTAATTTTCTTCGAATGAATAAACATTTTAACTCACGTGATGCATACAAAATTTTATCCCATTTTGTGAAAATTTAATAAATAAAGTAACAGGGTGTTTCATTAAGAATGGTACTCGGCCATATCTCAGAAACTATTCATCAAAATGTTGACAAAAAAAAAATTATCCTATAAATTTGGCCAAGAGAAAATGCTGGAAATATATTTCAACTTTCTAAAATAACCGAAAGGGGGCGTAACCCAACAGTCAGAGTACAAAAATGGCTTAATTTTTGAAATTTCAAATTGAAACATAGCTTGAAAATGGTAGCAATGGATTTTTGATAAAATTCCACACAATTTTGGTTCGACTTTTTACCATAACTTATCGGATAAGATAGTTATGAGCTGTCAAATATTGCAACTCAAGAAAGCGGATAACTTCGAAACGATTGAACAAATTTGATCGATCTCAGGTTCGTTAGAAAGACAAAAGTCTGCTCTTCAATAATTTTGTTGTAAAAAATTCAGATTCTGTTTAGTAGGACTGACTTTATGGGTGGATATTTAAAAACAATTAAACTTTTCTAATTATTTGTGAAATTTTCAAATGGAACGATATATTTAAAATATATTCAATCGATTTTTGAGGATGTTTTACACAGTTTGTCATCTTTATATTACCTATCTATAAACCAATTCCAGAAAGCGTTAAAATTAATTTTATTAAAAATAGTCAGTATTTGTGAATGTAGTCTATATTCAGAATACGGTTATTCGTAATCGGCAAGGTTGACTGCATTCGACCATCTTGACAGCATGATCATCCTCGGTCGTACCAGTGATCAATAATCTATAATATTCAGATAATAATTGAATTAGATATTCGATTAAAATAGTTTAGGCATGTCACATGTGCTACCATAAGCAAAACTGAATCAAAAATTCAATTAAAATAATATGCGGCACAAAGTAAAAGCAAATAATTGAATCAGATATTCAATTGAATAGCCAGTAGTAAGCCAGATACGTCAACAAGCCAATAATTGAAACAGATATGCAATTAAACAGTGTACCATCGTCACCAAAAGTAACTGGGACTGCATTACATTAGCTCTTTTCCTATTATATGAATGTTATTGTCAAATGTTTGTCAAACTATGAATTAAATGCATTGAAATGTATGACAGTAGAATTAGTCCAGGAGATTAATATGCATTATTTCTGTCCCAGATACTTTTGGTGACGATGGTACGTCAGATACGTCACCAAAGCAATAATTGAATCAGGATATTCAATTGACCCGGTACCTATCATTTGGAAGTACCTCTTCAATCCTAATTCGTCCTTTGTAATTTTCCAAAAGTTCCAAAAGCTCATTGTTGTTACTTGGAAAATTTGTGACCTTAGTCAAAGCTATAAGTCACCAACAACATATTCAAAAGGTGGAGCTCTTTTCTTATTAAATTGTCGATTCTGTTTCTCACGATTTTCTTCCAACTTTCTGGAAAAGTATTTTTTCAAATTAGTTACATCAACAGGAACATCATTATTATTATCTATATATTTATCTCCATCAAGTATCCAAAGAATAATTCACTTGGTGTTGTTCCAGTTATTCGAAGTTTGGTGCTGTTGATACCGTGCTGAATATTTTTGAGTTTCAAATCCCACAAGTTTGTGTCCAAATTAGCACTCGTAGTCGCCAATGCATCTAATACAATCTTATTTGACCTTTCTACCTGCCCATTACCTCTTGCCATGCCAACTGCAGTGGTAAATGCTTTTATTCCCTTTTCCTCTGTACTGATATTTTTTTAAATCTTTAGATACAAAAGCTTTGCCTGCATCGGTTATCAGTCTATTTAAGGCCGGGGTTACCCAATTCCTTAATTCTTAATTTTGGTTCTTAATTCTTAATCCTTAAAAACACCAATGTTAAATAAATTGAACTTTTTAAGAATTAAGAATTAAGGACGAATATTAAGAATTAAGGAGTTGGGTAACTCTGGCCTAAATTACCAAATATCTCATCCTATTACACGCTTACTTGAAGTATCTGGAACTGCATTTTTTAAGGAATGGCCCGTAAACCACATCTAGATACCCCGGAATAGACAGCACCAAACTTTCAGTCAAGAGTTTTTTAACATTAGGTGAAAGAGTGTTTTTGAATTCATAGATAAGTTTTAATTTGTAATATGATCTTTGGCATATATTACTTAATTATAGTTAAATGAAAGTTTTCTGTCCATATATAGTCCGAGGTTCTTCACTTCATCAGCCCATTCAATTGCAACACCGTTAAGGGTAATATGGTGAGAAGATAAATCAATATCGGTCCGCGAAAACAGTATAGCTTGGGTTTTGTTAGGATTTATGAGAAGAGAATTATCAGAAGTCCATTCTGATATATTTTGTAGATCTACATTGATCATTTCAATAGTGTCATAAAGATCAGCCGGGGATCTTGGAAGATAAATTTGAAGGTCATCTGCTTACATGTGATATTTACAGTGAGATATTCGATCTACAAGATCTGATGCGAAGATTGTGAAGAGAAGTGGACCGAGAATAGATCCCTGTGGTACTCCCCTCGTCACAACCCTCCAATCAGACAGCATCACTCTTTCAACCCCAGCCAGTCTAACTGCCTGTTGTCTCTCACAAAGGTAACTTCTGAGCCAGTCCTGCTCCCCAATGTTATAATACTGTAACTTTCGACAGCAACGTAAGTTCTTGTATTATGTCAAGTGCTTGATTCCATTCACACAAATGTAATTTTTCTTATAAAAAACGATTTCAAAGCAAAATATATTTCATTATAAAGGTATAGTTGTTCACATGAAACAATTATATTTAATTACACTTTTTTTCTTGTAATTTTTATTTGCCAAACACTTTTTATTATCATTAATTCAGGCGAGATTCAGGCTATTGTGCATACCCACTACTTGTCATGCCAGGAACAGTTTCACAAATTGTTGTGTTGTTAACTGTGGCAATAATTATGCCAACACAAGTTAGTCTGTGACACGACCGCGCCAGAAATATCTTCCAACAAATTATTAACAAATTGAAAAAAACGTAACACTACCCCCATCGAGTTATGCCCTAAGTAGGGTATCACTGGTATGAGATTAAAGGTCTCGATGTCCTCTATCTAAAAAGTCGATCCTGCCTCGTGAGAACTTGCCGGAAAAAGGTGGCAGGGCAGCTTATTGGGGCAAAGGCTCGGGGTCTCAGCTTTGACACCTATCAAGTTTTGCACTGAATGATGTGTCAAATTAAAGTTGTCAATAAGTTGATTTAAGGTCTGTTCCCATAGAAATCACAAACCAGTCGCGGCGAATTTTATTGGTTGGAAACAGTCGGGAAACTAGTTTCAACCATTGAAATTCACTCCTTCTGGTTTGGGATTTCTGTGCGAAGAGACCTTAAATCAACTTCGACACCTTTAATTTGACACATCATTCAAGGCAAAACTTGATAAGTGTCAAAGCTGAGACCGCGGGCCCTTGCCCCAATAAGCTGCCTTGCCACCTTTTTCCAGCAAGTTCTCACGAGGCAAGATCGACTTTTTAAATAGAGGACATCGAGACCTTTGATCTGATACCCTACTTAGGGCATAACTCGATGGGGGTAGTGTTACGTTTTTTTCAATTTTTTAAAAGATATTTCTGGCAGCATTTGCTCTCAGGCAGAAATACCGGTTAATAGATGCACATAATACTATATATTGATAATAGTGTCGACACATAACTCGATCGGGGTAGAAAAAATGCGGTCGTCTCCTTAACTAAGTGGAAATGTTCACTTCTACAGTTTTCCTAGTCGGCCCCATGATCAGGAAAGACGTGAAAAATGGATTGAAGCTGTCGGAAGAAATGTAAGTTCCTACTTCTATCAACATTAACCTTCACACCTATTCATAGGAACTACACACTGAGTTTTCATATTGATTTGGTTACTTTACTCTTTATCGTTTTAAGATTCAATTTTTAAAGTAGTAAAATGTGGGAGCCAGAAAGACAATCGAGGATTTGTAGCGTCCATTTTATTGTTATACCTACCAGCTGTAGCTCAACAACATAAGGAGAGCTGTTTATGGAGGTTTGGCTCATAATATGCCCGATGGATAAGTCCCCTCCAACTTTTCGTTCAACTACTTGCAATACATGTTCAGCTTGCACTAGAGCCTCGACTATAGAACCACACTTTTTTTGTATGCAGCTTCGTGGTGAATAAATTTTATATTTTGGAAACCAAAATGTATTTCCAGCTCTATTTTTCGAAATTCTAGTGAAAATTTGACAAAATATTAATACAAAAACTTTTGACATCTCTCACTAGGGGTCGCGGATTTAAATTTGTGACCGGTCCCTATAATGTGATCTGAAACCAGACTGAAATTTTGGTAGTATATTTGTAAGAGACAAAAACTGCACAATCTGACATTTAACCACCTTTTCAAGAATTTTTGAGGCAGCAGGCAGTATGCTTATTGGCTTCAATTCATTAACGCCCGAAGGATTATTTACCTTAGGAAGCGGGGTGATGAGAGCCATTTTCCAGATGCTTGGAACCATACCAGTTTGTAAGGAAAAATTTATAATATTTACTAGTGGCTTCAGACAATATGGTAAATGTTATGTATTTAAATATAACAAGACGGTTTTGATTAACTCTTTTAATAAGAATGCAAAATATAAATTAACGATTACAACGTGCTTACTCGAGACCCGTGGAAGACAGACTATCACTGTCATTCCTTGACATCACAGATTCTTGACATCCCTTATCACTAAAGCTAGACTCACAACAATTCTCCCCTTCTTAAAGGTTAAGCTTGTAAGTAGGTTTTATAACTCTACCATAGCGGGAGACTTTCGTTGGAGTTACACTTTCAGGAATCACTTGTGGAACTTCTTCAGGATTTCCTGTTGCTTGTGAGAGACTTGTAGGACTGAACTTCATCTCAGAAGCACTTGATGGTTTAATAATTTGAGGTAACTGTGATGGCACTGATTGGGGTAAAACTTCGGGTAAAACATTGGTTTGGGGAACATTAGCCTGTGCACCACAATAAACATCATTGGGTATAACACTTACATCACTAATATCATTATTATATGTTGAATCACTCAAGCCTAAATCAGAACGCAAAGAATCTGCATGAACAAATTTGATAAGCATGTCAACTTGTACCAAATATGTACAAAAACTTAAAACCCTTACAATTTTGCCTTTCTGCCAAAGCTTGGTTTGTTTATTTTTCACATAAACTGATTCGTTAAGTTTATACAATTTTTTTACTCTAGGAATATTATCAGAACTACCCTTAACATGTCTACTATGACCAGAAGGTTTTAGCAAGTCGAATCTGGTTCTTGGTCTTAGTTTCAGCATGCATTCAGCTGGTGAAATACCATTACTTGTGGTTGGTGTATTTCGATAAGAAAACAAGAAACTTGATAATTTCAATAAAATTTGTTGTTCTGTGATATTCTCTCCTTCTGAGAATAACGCTTTTCTTAGATCTTTTTTAACTGTTTGAACCCCCCTTTCTGCAAAACCATTACTAGGCGGATGCCATGGAGGAGATTTAATTGGTGTTATCCCATTTGCTTGACAAAAAGAAACAAATTCGACTGAGTTATAGGGTGGACCATTATCAGAGACTAATTCTACAGGCAGACCAAAAATAGAAAAAATCTCTTTCAATTTCGAGATAGTTTCCGAAGCAACGGTGCTCTGATCCATTAATTTCACTTCAAGCCATTTCGATTTTTGGTCGTAGACAAGTAAAAATGTATAATTGAACTTCTTAAAAAAATCTATAAATATTCTATAAAAATTATGAGGTGCTTCTGGCCAAGATAAAAGAGGACTACTATTGGTAAAATTTTGGAATTTTTGACAAATTTCACATGAAGCAATACATTTTTCTACATCATTATTGATATTTGGCCACCAGCAGTAGGATCGAATCAAGATTTTGGTACGAATAATACCAAAATGTTGCTCATGGAAGAGTTTAAGGATTTCAGGTCTTAATACAGCTGGAATAACAACTCTATTGCCAAATAAAATACAATTTTGTTCTATAGATAAATCATTTCTGTGCTTGAAGAATGGTTTTAATTTTTCATCTTCAACAGTACTTGGCCATCCTGACAAAATGAAGTCATTTAATTTCAGAAATAGTGGATCTTTTTGTGAAGCTTTCCTAATGTCATCAACATTTAAAGGAATTTCGTTGACCAAATTAAAAGAATAAATGAAATCAGGAATCTCAGTTTGACCAGACAAAGGTAAACGTGACAAACCATCAGCATTGCTTATGGATTTCCCTTTTTTATAAATGTCATATTGATAGCCAGATAGTGTAATTGCCCATCGGGTGACTCTTGAAGCAGCTGTTGTAGGTATATTTTTGTTCTTTGCAAAAATGAATTGAAGTGGTTGATGGTCAGAAATAAGTGTAAATTTACGCCCATATAAATATTTGTGGAATTTCTTAACTGCAAAGATCAAAGCCAACGCTTCACGCTCCAAGTTGCTGTATTTTTGCTCTGTAGGAGTGAGAGTACTTGAAGCAAACATGACAGGTCGTTCCTCTCCCTCAACAATGTGACTCAGTACAGCTCCAACTCCGTAACCACTTGAATCACATGTGACATAGATAGGTAATTTGGGGTCATAATGTAATTGTCAGATGTTAGAAAATCTTTGCTAATTTGAAATATTTCTTGACACTCTTGAGACCAGTTATTAGAAAATTCGATGCCTGGCTTGCATAGATCATACAGGGGTTTCAATTTTGATGAAAGCATAGGTACAAACTTGATGTAGTAGTTTAAAAGTCCAAGGTAAGATTTCAGCTCAGTGACATTGTTTGGAGAACGAGCTGATCTTAAAGCCTTGACTTTCTCTTCTGTTGGATGAACACCATAAAAATCTACTAAATGCCCCAAAAATTCAACACTAGACTTAAAAAACTTACACTTTGACTGATTGACTTTGACATTATATTGATCGAGTTTCTTGAAGACATTAATGACGTTTTCATAGCATTCTTGCAAGGTAGAGCCGTAGACCAGTATGTCATCCAAATAACAGTTGGTGTTCTTTGAACCTGCAAGAATACTATCCATGATCGTTTGAAAGATTCCAGGAGCTGAACTTATTCCGTAAGTCATTCTTGTGTACGCAAAAAGTCCAAGATGGGTGTTAATGACCAATAATTCCTGAGACTTATCGCTCACTTCGAGTTGCTGGTATGCTCCTTTCAAATCGATAACAGAAAAATACTTATTTCCAGACAAACAAGCAAAAATGTCTTCTGGAAGTGGTAAAACGCAATGATCAGCATCCAGGGCTGGGTTCAAGGTTTTTTTGAAATCGACACAAATTCTGATCTCAGAAGAATTTTTCTTCGGGACCACTACGATCGGACTTGCCCAATTACTAAAACTTATTTTTTTTAGTATACCAGATACACACATTTTTTGAATTTCAGACTCGACTTTATTTTTCAAAGAGTATGGCATATTATATGCTCTGTGGAATACTGGTTGAGCTCCTTCTTTTAGTTTCAATTCGACTTTAAAATTTTTGATAGAAGACTCTGTATTATCATCAAACACACCGAGAAAATAATTTTTAATTCTTGAAACTAAATGTTGAATTTTTGACTCGACTTTTAAAAACTCTGACTCATTGACAACATTTTTGGACAATAATTTAGACTCATTATTGACTTCAACCACTGCCTTCTTAGGCATTGGATTTTCAGTTTTATTCAGTTCCAGCTGACAAGCATCAACTGACTGTCATGACTCTGACACAGATTTAGAATTACAGACATTTTCAGTTAATAATTTTTGACGCCAGTTTGGGTTTAGTACATTTAACCAATTTCGACCAAGTAATGGTGTAAATTTATGACTGCTATCAATTACTACTATAGGCAAACTCACTATTTGATTGTTTTTTCTGACAAAAACATCAGTTTCGCCAACAATTTTTACACCATCACCAGTCAAAACTCTGAGATTGTACTTTACATTATTAAGACTTAGCTTTGACAAATACTTCTGATAATCTTTAATATGAATAACGGTTCGACAAACATCAGTTTCGCCAACAATTTTTACACCATCACCAGTCAAAACTCTGAGATTGTACTTTACATTATTAAGACTTAGCTTTGACAAATACTTCTGATAATCTTTAATATGAATAACGGTTCGACAAGCTCCGCTGTCGATATCAAAGTTTATCAGTTTACCTTCGATATCCAATTTCCACTGGACTGGTTTTTCTTTATCGTTGCTTTGAATCGATGATAAATACCCAAGCACTAAATCATCATCTGCATTTGACGATTCACCATAATCCTCATTCAGGACATGGACATTACTTTTTCTGCACACACGACTAGTTTGACCTTTTCTTTTGCACTTGAAGCATTCCCAGTCTTTTGCGGGACACTTCTCTGGATCATGCTTCCTCACTCCACAACGACGACATAACTTACCATAATTTTGACTTGTTTTATTACTTGGTTCGAAAGACTGATTTTTATTGTGGCTTCCTTGTACATTTTTTGACTTCTTGAATGAAATCTTGTCAATATCTTCTGCCATAGAATAAACTGAGGCACTGACAGGATTATCCATGTTCATAGATCGTACCTGGTCTTCAGCTAACTCCATCGAAAATACTTCTGCACAAGCAGTGTCAAATGTAAGTCTATCCATTGACAACAATTTTCGTTTTATGGCTTGAGACTTTATACCACAGACAAACTTGTCACGCCAAGCTTCTTGTAGAAAAGCACCAAAGCTGCAATGCACTGACAAATTTTTAAATTCTTGACATAAGCTTTATTATCTTCACCTGGTTCTTGTACGGCTATCCAAAACTTATATCTTTCCGCTATTTGGACCCTTTTCGGACTATAATGCTCGACTAATTTGGTTTTTAAGACGTCGTATGTTTTTGAACTTGGAATATCTGGTGTTAGGATATCTTTAAGTGTTGAGTAGGCCTCACTACCTATCAACGTTAATAGCATTGACACTTTCATTTTTTCTTCGATAGCATTACAAACAAATAACTGCTCTAACCTTTCCATATAACTTGTTATTTCTCCAGACTTGGGACAAAATTGTTCAATGTTTCCAATTAGATTATTTGCCATGATGGACTACACGTGGACGATAATCAGTTAATGACTTGACATTGACTAATTTTTTTGACAGACTTTTTTTTTTAAACTGATTCCGACCGGAAAACTAATTAAAATTAAGACGGACACTGACTTTTACTCCGGCAATCTCAATCACGTGATTTTATAATGGCCGTTCGGGTCAAATATTTCGGTGACAAGGGTGACAAGCCGGTGACGTTCATAAGGAGAGCATTTGTGCACATTTGTGTTCTGGAATTTTATAGTCTTTGGTGTTTCTACGTATTTTTTATTGGTTTTGGCCATTGTTGTTTCCATAGTGAATTTTATAGTCTTTAGTATTTCAACGTATTTTTCAGTGTTCTGGCCCTTGTTGTTTTCAAAGTGATATTTATAGTGTTTACAGTGTTTCTACGTATTTTTTTAATTTATTAATAAATTCTGAGATGGAGAGTGAATATTTTAAGGTATTATTATTAAGGAAAAATCGAGCCTCTGTTAAATCCTTTCTTTTAATTGCAGGAATCCATAAAGCCCTGCGTTGCCAATGATTTAAAATAGCAGGCACTGAATAAAATTTCACATTTTTCCTGTTACCTCGACTTCCACACCCAATTACGATGCAAATCGCTGGCATTTTAATTAACACAATACCTAAACACACACAAAAATACAAAATCCGATAATTCAAATCTGGACGTTTGTCCAGAATGTGACAGAATCAATGACATACAGAATAAACAACACAGTGCTTGACCCAATGCTTGACCCGAACTTCCATATTGAATTTCGTTTTTGACAGGTCAGTAGATTGCCTAATAAGAATGCAAAATATAAATTAACGATTACAACGTGCTTACTCGAGACCCGTGGAAGACAGACTATCACTGTCATTCCTTGACATCCCTTATCACTAAAGCTAGACTCACAACAGTAAACATACTTTTAACATTTTTATAGAGATCTGATCCACACCAATAGCATTACTTTTAATGTTTTAATACTTTTAATACATGCTAAAATATCATCATCAGTCACAAGGTTAAAATGAAATGGCTCCCAATCCGCACTTGAACCGAGGAAACAATTTAAGACTTCTGGATCAACACTAGTTTGAGGTATATTATCCAAAAAATGATTATTTATTACATTAGGTTCTCTAAAATTATTTAGAATATCTTTAGTGTTTTTAGGTGTAATATTCAGTTTTGACATTTTATCCCAAATTAGCTTGTTTTTATTTGTACCGGTACATTCATTTTATTCTTTTGAAAAATATGCCTTTTTTTCGGCCTTAATTGCATGAGGATGAGCTATATAATTTTTTAGCTGAAGGTAGTACTGTTTACTTTCAAAAGACCCTATTGTTTTATATTTAGAAAATGCTTTATGTTTTAGTTCAATAATTTTTTTTAAATTATATGTAAGCCAGGGAGGTTTTGATTTCCTCAGTTCAATTTTTTTGAGAGGACAATACACATCAAACAAATCTAAGAAACTACTATTAAAAATATGGACCTTAACTTCGATATCACAAGAAACATAAAGGTTATGCCAATCTATATTCCGTAATTCTGCCTGAAATTGCTCAGTGTGTGCCATTTTTAGGCTTCTACTTTCTACAATCTTATTGACATGTCTGGGCTTTTCAAACTTTAAAGAACAATAAACAGCCTCATGGTCGGTTTGTATAGGGTCACATGGTACCACGCCACCATCGATAATCAGTTCAGGTTTGTTTACATAAATTAAATCTATTAGAGATTCATGGTTTGGCGCAATTCTAGTTGGATCTTTAATTAGTTGACTAAAATTAAATGAAGTAAAAATTAAAAATATCACAGAGAAATGTATAATCCACACCAGCCTGAGGCAAAAAATTTATATTAAAATCTCCCATACACACACATATATCACATTTAAAAATTATATCAGGTAGCATATCATAAAGGAACTGTAACCCTGCATATGGAACAGAAGGTGGGCGATAAACAACACCCACACTGGCACACAGTTTGTTATGTTTAAAGGTAACCCAGAGCACATCTATTCCATTATCCATATCTGGAGTTATGATTGATACTATGTGCAACCTACTGGAAACATAGATTGCAACACCCCCTTCCCTACCAGTCCTATCGTTTCTGTATAATGTAAAATTTTCTATAGCATATAAATGAGAGGGTATGTCGGTATTTAGCCATGTCTCCGAAATTGCAACAATGTCAAAATCAGATTGGAGAATATAATTTTTGATATCAGAAAATTTATTGCAGATCGACCAGGGGTTTATATGAACAATTTTCAGAGAGCTTACATTAATATCTGTGCTAGGTAGTTCACACGAGGACTGACTGTGATTTGGCATCTCTACTTCCAGTTCCGACGATGCATTGGTTGTGAAAATTTTTTATGGGTCCGATAAAAACCCTTGGGTCTTCCATGATTGTTCTGACCTACATTTTTATATCGGCCAACAACACAGCCATCAGGCCAAAAGTACGTGGAAAGGTACTTTTTTTCCAGTTCTTCAGGAATACCCAGTTTGAAGGCTGCACTATTTGGGTTTTCAAATCTTGAGGGTAGTTTATGACACTGGTAAATATGAGTAAACTTAGGGTTGAGTACAGCCAGAATATCATCTGGTTTCGTTTCAATATCTAGATTGGAGAGATAAACCCAACTAAGTTTTACCATTCTTTCACCTATGTTTTTATTCGCCACTTTTAGACTAGGACGTTCAGGCCCAGAACAAATTCTACCACTAGCTCCAGACGCAGAGTTTGATCCACTTGAAGCTTTTAGTTCTGATGTAGGCTGCATCTTATTATTCAAAGCCTTATTTTCCTCAGTACTATTGTTTTTCAAAACTAGTACATCTTTTTTAGGTTGTCCTTAAATAATCGAACTTTGTGAAAGCATCAATGGTCACTAGTAGATATTTATTTCCAGTCTTCGTTTCCACAAAAGGTCCTAAATGATCTACATGAAGTGTATTTGGTCATGCATAATTTGAAATAAAATATAAATATCCTGTTTTTTTACCACCATGGTGTTTATGATACAGACAGTTGATGCAAGCAGCTATATATTTTTTAACAAATCTTCGCATTTTAGGAAACCGATACCTGTCCTTTATACGTTTGAGTATCTAATGCGAAATATCCGATGTCATTATGATTATTCTCCACTATCTGCCAACGACAATTTTTTGGAACATACCATTTTCTACAGTAATTCATCAGTTTGTAGACTTTTTTGCCTCTTAGATCGAACTCTTTGAAAATGCTTTTAATTTTCACTGTCTCCAGATAGAAGGATATCTTTAATTGTTTTAATGTCTTTATCTGTATATTGAGCTTCACATAGATAATCTTCTTCAGAAATTGAAGCTACATTTTAAATTTCAAGTACCTACCTAAATTTTCCTCACTGTTTGCATCAAAATTTCTGCTGAGTGCAGCAACGTGTTGAAGTTGATTTCCAGACCTATGTTTAATTTCAAATGAAAAATCTTGTAAATATAAAACACATCTTGCAATGCTGGGAATTATACTTTGTTTTTTTAAAGCATTTTTAACAGAGTTTCAGTCTGGTTCATCACAATAAATTCAATGCCTCGTAGATATAAATTATTCATTCTTTTCGAACAAATTCCTCTGGCTTCGATAATATCTCATCAATGATGATAACATTTTTCAAATTTATTCAAGAATAGAATCCTTGCATTGACTTATTACGATACTGATACTACGGAATGACGTCACATAGTATTAGTCTTTTCACTGCTGTAACGTTGTAAATTTTGAAGATATTCAAATTTTGTTGACACGAATCAGTTTTGAGGAATCAATTCAAAAACTAAAAAAAAAGCATCGCATTTTGTCTTACAATAGCATTTTTCCATGCCTTGCAACTCCTTCCACACAGAAGACAGCTCGCTCCATTCTGGAGTTTATTTATTGTTGCTCATCAAGGTCCAGCCCCAGTTTTCGGGAGATGGAGAAAGCGACCTGCCTCATATTTGTCCAGCTTGATAAGCTGCCCTTTTGGCTTATTCCAGAATGCTACCTTGGGACGGAGGAGTTGAACTAAGTGGTCGCTCTCCAGAGCAGAAAAGAGATTCTCGAGTCTCGTTGACACTAAAAGATTCACTGTTTATGTCGTACATAAGTATAGTGAATCTTTCTATGTCTTTCAAAGCGTTAGCAGGAAAAATATAGCAGCTACTTCTACTGCTCAAATATTCAAATGTTGTACTGATCTCTTCCTCCCTCCAGGGTCCTTATTCTCGAAACAAAGCACCAGCGTTCCCAGAAGGACGGGTGTTCCGCCTTTCTTAATAATATGAAAATTATAATATAAGTAACAAAGACGAAAGCCTCGTTCTCCTGGGAACGCTGCTCCTCGGTTTCAAGAATAAAGACCCAGGTAATCCATGCCTGTTTTTGCTCCTGTTTGCAAAAAAAGTTACCGTGTCACAACCTGTGTTATGTGTAGGCGTGTGCAATGCACTTATCACATGCACGTTTCACATTTGCTGCATATTATGACACTTTAGGACACTTCTTGCGGTTTATATCGTTCATAGTGGCCAATACGAGGTAGGAGTAGGCACAGTTGGCAATTTTTGAAAACCTTATACGTTACTGAGTAGTATGCATCAAGGTTTTGAAGGTCATTTCAACCTGAGAGTATTTTTTTTAAAATGTAATATAGGACTAGGAAGTAATCAAGTTTAGTCACACCAATATATTAATATCTGAAAGTAAAATTTTGGATGCCATTTCAAAATAATTAAGGGTTTTCAAGGTCATCTAGGTTAGCTCAACCTTAGGAGTATAATTTCTATTGTCTGTATTTACAATCGTTTATAATATTATCCCAGTACATTTGAAAATAAGAAATTAGTACTAAAATACTAATAATGCACGCGATTTTACAAAAATGATGGTTTTAAGGGTCATCCAAAGGTCACAGCGTTCTAAAACAGTTTTTTTATCATTCTGCGTCCTCGAAATATATAGACTAGAGTATAATCATGCTTGTCTGCACTGAATCAAAATTGAAATTAAAAAATTGGCCACCATTTTGGAAAAATGGCGATTTTTTTAGTCGCAGTGAGAAAAGTCGATATGTCCTCGACTCAAATCGATTAAAATGGCCTACTTAGCCACTGTGCCAAATTTCATGCTAGTATCATCAAATGACGTTTTCTCTTGAAAAAATCCCTTAAGCAACCAGACTATTGTGAGAATGTGAGGACGAATAACTCAAAGGATACCGAAAACTCGTGTTGGCCGTAAATCACCAATTTAATTCCTTTTACCTTGATTTTAATATTTTTATATCCTACTGAATTTACTGTATTGCGTCTATTTTTATAAAGGAATGAACCGTGAATCAAAATTTCTATTTTGTTTTCAAAGTTTTACCTATTCAAGGTAAAAGTGGGAGTTATGGAAATCCTTAACTCCCGCGCGGGAATTATGAAATACTTAACTTCCGGGCGGGAGTTAAGACCCTGTTTATAATTATCGTAACCCAAGGTATTATATGGTTATAATAGTTCAGTAGGTTATAAATAACTATTATGTCATCATGTATTGGTATGAAGGCCCATCCTCAATCAATTTGGTAGCGAAGTGGCACTTCGGCACGCAAGCTAGGAAAATGTTGTTTAACGTTGGCATCCTCAATTCAATTCCGTGTTGGCATGCACGCCGACTCCGAAGTGGAAGCTTGCAAGCTTTTTCGATGCGTGCCGACTTATATGTCATGCGCAGTACGGTGAAAAATAATGTAGGTTATGCTTGCGTTCGGTATTTTGCTCAAAGAGCAGAGCGGAGCCGTAATCACGTGACCAGCGAGCGCACAGAGCAGTTAAATGCTGTATCAGAGGTTGCCTATGATCAGAGGGCTCGAAATTTTATTAAACGAACGTGAATGAGCCTGCACCGAGTTCACTTTTTAAATAAACGAACGGTAAATTCATGCTCGGAGAACTCAGATCAATATACCGAACGCACGGTATGTGACCGTACTACACGCACAGCAGACTGAAATTTGACAGCATTGAGGATGGGTATCAATTTCCCAGCACGCGTGCCAAAGTGCCACTTCGCTACCAGATTGATTGAGGATGTAGCTTAACTCATACCAATACATTATTGTGTTTTTATACCTTAGATACTATCTACATAAGTCATTACTTTATGCCCGTGCGGGCATAAAGTACACATTATGGCCCGCGCGGGCATAAAGACGCAAAAAACAGTTTTCGATTAACTTATTATTCAATAACATTGTACAATTGTCAAAAAATGATGATGTTTGCACACTGATGACAATTTACGAAGTGATACTTTTTTCAACATCAAATGGTTTGACATAAAAGTTTGTATGCACCACCAGAGCCGTAACTAGACCTGTTTGCGCCTGTGGCAGCTTATTAATTTGCGCCTCCGCTTGATATCCAATGTAGAGAAGTGGGTAACTGATATAAAATTAAAATTAGTTGAATACTTGAAGTACATGGGGGTTTTGGAAACCATTGAAGATACAGGGTGGACCAAATGGGGAATATTTACGCAATCAAAAGCCTACAAATAATCTGTCATCAACTTCTTTGAACTCGGAATAGCAAAGGATATACAGGGCAAAAAAGAAAAAAGTGTGAATTTTTTGTATTATTCAAATTGCCCCATGTACTTCAAGTTATTCCGGACACCCTGTATCCTGTATAAGCTTAAGCTTACTAAAGGAACGCTCACACGTAGCAGTAGTCAATGGAAGGCTTAGAAATATTGTTAAAGCCGAGGTTAAAACTGTCCATATGTTGAGATAAATATTTTCAAGCAGTTCTTCGCCTTAGGATTTCAAAAATTCTATTCTATTTGCCAATTCTAGCTTTTTTTTAACCTTAAAGTCATCTCCTCGATAGCACGACCACTGAGAAAAACCGAAATCAGCTATCACAGTATTAAGAACAAGAAATTATTCTTCAATCTGTGTTATAATTGCCTGAATGACTTGCAAGAGTTCAATTTTCAAATGTGTTTTGGAAAAGATGGGCTTCGTAATATTCTTCCTAACCAGGCATTTTTGGTTTCTATCTTCCTCTGGGTTGTTTTAGTACCATACCATATCAATAAATCAATATTTATTTCGCTGTATCAAGAATAAAATCCGGAAGCGCTCTTTCCAAGTCATAAATTGCCTTAACAAACTCTTCTAGCTTTTCAACACGTCAAAAAAATTCTCTCATGGCAACTTCCAGCCCTCAAGGATCTCAGAAGTAAAACTCAAGCCTATAATAGTAAATTCAAAATTGCATTTTCGGAATATATTTGTTTCTGGATGCTAGAAATTAGTGGACAAGGCTCTTCTTGACCTCTAATCCTTCCAAAGGCAATTTCCAGAGTCAGAATAAAGCAATGAATCAAGAAAATCCAGCTCTAGGATAAAACTACTTGAAATGCAATTTTGCTTTTATCTCTGGAAGTTGGAAATTGCAATAAATCAATATCTATTTCGCTGTATCAAGAGTAAAATCTGGAAAGCGCTCTTCGAAGTTTTGGTGTGTTGCGCAAAGGGCGCTTTACTCTTAACGATTAGAGGCAGACTGCGCCCTTCTGAAGCTTGCGCCTGTGGCAAATGCCACCTTCGCCACGCCCTAGTTACGGCACTGTGCACCACCGATAGAGGTGGGAAACTATCGAATGAAACTATCGATATATCGATAGCTCGTTGCGGAATTAAAATTATCGAACTATCGATAATTTTCTCTAGACTATCGAATACTATCAAATTTTGTATTATTAAATTGGTGACACTGGGCGAATTCTTTTATTCATCGATGGATCCATCTGTTGACAATCCATCTGTAGACAAAGATAGACAGGTCATTGATATTATGGAGCCATCGGTGAATAAAAGAAAGCGCTTACTGACTAGGAGTGGTGACAGTGGTCGACAGCTATGCTGAATTCTGACAGGAGTGACGAAGTGAAAGATGGCCGACGTAGGGGGGCGCTTCCATTTTGCGCCATTTCGGAAAGGTTATTCTCGAAGGCTGGTAATATTTTGACAGTTAGAAGAACCAAACTTAAATCTAAAGATATAAATATGTTGAATCAAAATAAATGGTTGCTTTCTTAAAGCGTTGTAGTTAAATAATTATTTTTGTAGGTACCAATACTATTAGAATCTTCAATTTTCATTTCAGTTCTAGGTTATATTTTTAAACCGATAGTACTATCGATATATCGATAGTTTTTGAATTCGATATTTTCCCACCACTAACCACGGGTACTAATAGATATATATACCCTCGGGCGACTTACGAACCCTCGGAAGGCCCTCGGCTTTGTAAGACTGTCGCCCTCAGGGCATAATCATCTACTTAGTACCCTTGATACATAAATAACTATAATTAATTTGGGGTCAACCCTAATTTTTTTCATTTTCAATTTATTGATACTGATGTGAATTATTGGAGATTCAATTTTTGATTATTTGATTACATTGTAAATTACGGGTTTATTTTTCGCGGATCATTACAATATTGACCAAAGTCCGATTTTTTTCAGTAGGACACCTTATACAGTGAGCACGTAAAGGTTGGAATAAAATCTATAAAATATACAGGGTGGATATTTTTCAAAAAACCTCGGACAAGTCAATTTTTGATTTTAGTGGCCGTTTTTTTGATGATAATACCATGTATACAGGGTGACTCTAAAACAAGTTATGACAGCTAACTTTATTTTTTTGAATGAATTCACCAATTTTGTATTTCATTTTCAAGTTCTACGTTAAATTCTGAACCTATTTCATGTATCATATCCTATACCTATCTTCAACATTTTCGGAAATATTGACAGTTGAAAATTGACTTTTTTGCAACTTTGACAGGCTGTAGAACCTAAACGGTTAATTTTAGAGCAAAACCGATCATAAATTCTTAGTTTTCCATAAACTATCATTTGACAACAACTTAGAATTTAACCGGAGATTAAATTTAACCGGAATTTTTAACCATAATGGATTAAATTTAAAGTTGGTGTCAAATGATATTTTATGGAAAACTAAAGCAAGAATGTGTGATTGGCTTTGCTCTAAAAATAACCGTTTAGGTTTTACAGCCTGTCAAAGTTGCAAAAAAGTCAATTTTCCACTGTCAATATTTCCGAAATGGTTGAAAATAGGTATAGGACATGATATATTCGGCCTAGTCGGGTTTGGAAAAAGGACAGTTCTAGAACGGTTCAAAACAATGCCACAGTTTATTATTGAAATTTGTGATAGCCGAGTTGTTGTCATTTCGTTGATTGATAAACTGTCCGACTATTTTGAACCATTCTAGAACGATCCTTTTCCCAAACCAGAATAGGCCTATATAAAATATGTTTAGAATTTGACGTAGAATTTAAAAATGAAATAAAAAACTGGTGTTTTCGTTTAAAAAAATAAAGTTAGCTGTCTTAACTTGTTTTTGGGTCACCCTGTATATATGGTACATCAAACAAAAACGGCCAATAAAATCAAAAATTGACGTGTCCGAAATTTTTTGAAAAATATCCACCCTGTATATTTTATAGATTTTATTCCAACCTTTACGTGCTCACTGTATATCAATAGCTCATTGGAAAGCTCTGCTTTTGCTGATTTCAATGATACTAAGTTCGATAGGTTCAAGAGGCCTTTCTCATTTTCCTTACAGTTACCTATCTAACACATTGTTTCTTATAAAAAACACTAAAATAATTTTTTTTCTCCAAAACTGTTAAAGACACGCTTATTGAAAATGTATCATTAAAATTTGCAAAAGCAGAGCTTTCCAATGAGCTATTAATATATGTATAGGGTGTCCTATTGAAAATAGTCGGGCTGGTCCATCTCTCGAAATCAGGGCCAAATAGAAAAAAACTAAGAAAATTACTGAATTCTGCTTAAAAAAGTTCTTCTAGAAAGTTCTTACGGAAATCAATTAATTATTTTCGTTAACAAAAAAGTTATGAAGGTTTCACAGTATTGATTGTTCAAAATCGAGAATCGCCCTCTAGAGGCCAAACGGTTGAAGATATCAAAATGCGGTTTACACCAATCAAGATTTCATGAAATTTGAGCCTCAGAGTGGGGGGATCATTCTTTCGTATCTGGATCAGAAATTGACGTTTCAATTTAAAACCATCCAAATTGGGACACCCTGTTGTACACTGTCTGCTATAAATAGCGCGAAGTAGTAGTTTAGGTGAGTCAGTTTAAAGGGTCATTTACATCCACTTAACTTAACGTACGAAAATTGATAATAAAGAAAAGTTGAAGATCGTGTACTAATATGTAGTTGTTTACATCCATTTAAAAATTAAGAAACTTAAAGTGTTACACGGAAGAGTTGAACCAACTTCAACATAAGGAAATCCGTGCGTTGACAGACAGATTGAGCAAGTCTGTGATTATCAATGTCATTGGTGATTATACGTAGGAAAATTATCTTCATTGTAAACACACAAGTTTGGAACGGTGATTATAATTTTCCGTACGTTGTTACGTTAAGTGGATGTAAATGACCCTTTAATTCGATATCTGTTGTGTATGTTTCGATACTAGTAGTTTTATACTGAAATTGTTCGATTTTTTATGTTGAATCAAGTTTCATACTTTTTTCTTCTGATTTTGAATTATCATGTGCTATTTCTCCCTATAACTATAATTATTAAAGCAACACCTTGCAGGTGCACTCCATCAACTCTTTGCAAAAAAAAATTACTAATAAATCTGACATTTAAACATGCCAAACTAAGACGTCAATATAAAAGACATGCCACTGTACTTAAACTATACAAATCCTTTTATATTATGAATTTACATGTTTTTTGTAAATATTTAAGTGTTATGTTACTTCTTCAGTGTGCCCTGTCGAAAATGCTTCCAGCAATTGAAGGTTTAAACAGGTTCGTTGAGTGATTATTTAATAAAATCCTGGAACTTAATATTTATTAAAATTTTAAAGTGAACTTGAACAAGTAAAATCAGAAGATAAAGCAAAAGAGCAAGAAATTCAGTCAAAAAAAGGCGACATGGAAGGATATACACGAGGAAAGAGGGCCCTTGAAGATAGTTTAAATAAAAGAAAGCAATGTGCAGTTATGTACAAAAACGAGGAACCTGTTGGCATTTTACAAGTAAACCACATTATCCAGATTTAAAAAAAAAAAACCTAACAAAATAATTTTTTTTAGTCATATCAAGGTAGTTATCGACTCTTACCGATCCACATCGAAGAAAGTATTCCGGTCGATATAAGTCCAATACAAAAAGCAGACTCTGAAGAAATTGATAAAAGAGATACCGAAACTCAAGCAGCTGATTTCAGCGAAAGAAATTATCCCTATATTTTCGCCAAATTTAAAATCGACACTAAAGTTGAGAGTCAAAAGGCGGCTAAAAACTTACAGAAACGAGAGTTGAAGCACACGAAGAAAAAACCAGCATTATTAAATTCCAAACATATGAACTCATTAAGGTAATTTTTTTTGGTTATTTTAGTTTTTTATTTTGTAAATTTTACTTTTAGCTCGACATTATTGAAGATGCAAGCAAATGAAGTTGGCGCTGAAAGTGAATTAAGAACTGTGTTACACGATATGGGACTGATTGAAGATTCTCATATAGACGATCAACAAAATGAGCATATTGATGAAAAACGTAAAGCTGATTTGGAACTGAACGAGAATTCTCATACAGATGAACAAAATTTTAATAAACCAATTGCTGAATCATCCCAGCATGGTGAAGAAAAACGCGACAATGCTCAAGCTGATAATACTGACGAATCTCATCATGCTGAAGAAAAACGCGACAATTATCAAGCTGATAACAGTGACCAATCTAATCATGCCAAAGAAAAATGTGAAGATGCTCAAGCTAATAGCAAATTGAATACTGACCAACAACTTGATAAATCTAATCATGCTGAAGCTGCGATGACGAATGAAAAATCCAAAGACGATTCTCATTCAGAAGAAAAACGAGACCTTAACATTGTCGAAGATGAAGACTTGGAACTAGGAACTAATAAAATCAATTTAATAAGAGTACCTAATTAATTAGAATTCGTTTGGCAGAAATTATTATATTTTTTTTTGTAGATGGAAGATTCTGTAAATGATAGATTGAAACGTGAAAATGAAGTCACAAGGCACTATGACGCCATCGCATTTCCTGAACCGAAATCAAAAAAGCAGGAATTGTTTGCCAATGGGGAATGCGATGAAAAAGAGTCTGAAGTTGCAAGTAATGACAGAGAAAATAAAGTAGAAAATGAAAACAAACAAATGGCAGAAGAATCTGAGAAACTTCTTTTTGATGATAAAAGTTCGGAAATTGAAAAACCAATTGAAGTGGATGTTGGAAGTAACGGAAGGGAAAAACGATCGGAAGATGTACAGAAACAAATGGAACAACAAATTAAGCAGAGATTGCAAAAGATCAAAGCGGAAGTGAAAAATGAAATAGAACAACTTAAAAAGAATAGTGATGATAATGAAGAATTTGCTGATAATGTTAATGAACATAAGAAGGAAAAGGAAAAAGCTCAAAGGTAAAATGTTTAGGACGTCTACACACTTTTGCATTCTCTATTTTGTTTGCGAAACATTAAATTTTGTTTTACTGGCTGCTGCCTTCAACTGGAACCTAATCATTTGATGATTGATTTGTAGGAAAAAAAGAAACGCTTTAAAAGATGTTAGTTCCTTAGAAGACCAAGAAACTACCGATTTAGACCCAGTTTTGTTTGGTGATAATAATATGGTACCTCACATAAGAACGAGAAGAAGAAAACGGAGAAGCTTGGATATGGATAGACAGTATGCTCAATTTGAAAAAACAATTAACGAAGAAACTTTCAAAAAAAACGTAGCACCACTGGTAGAAGAAAAAATCATAGACGCTAGTCTAATGGCGAAAAATAAGGAAAATCCTGCAAATTTAGTAATTGACTTGAATTCTCATGACAACTTTAAAGCTGATAAAAAAACAAATAATAAAAAAAGACAAGGTAATCTCATCAATACTAATCTATTAAAACCAAACACAAAATTCTCTTGTTTCAGATTTTGACCCTAGATCAACAACAACAAATTCCTATCTTAGTCGTAGCCTTAAAGAATACAGAACTGACTTCAACAGCAATCCAGAATTTCAAACCTATGACTTGAATAATGAGGAAGATCTAGAACCATCTAGAGAGAAGAGAGCCAACCAAGAACAACCCAACTCTCCACAACATCTGACTAATGTTGATGGTTCAAATATAGTTTATTTTGATGGGGCTCCTGTTTTAGCCGACTCACCTTCTAGCGAAGACAAATCAAAAGCTTCAATGCAAATATTACCTAGCAATGGTAATGGTAAAATTAAAACTAATATTCTGCTTGGGCTTAGAGATGGAGGTTATATGTTGGACTTGGACCCTGATATTTATAGACTTACCAATGCTCAAGAACCAAGAGAAAAACGACAAGCTAGCTTTATCGATTTGGTAGCTATTCATGGAGGCGGTCCTGTACTTAACCATTTATTAGCTATAAGAAAACGAAGCATGCTTCCTATAGCAAGAGTAAAAAGGTCAGATAATGCTAATAATAATTATAAAATGCTAAGTTTAAAGGACATGTCTGATGTGGATTTATTCGGCGATTTGCCTCAAAGTTATGAAGGAGAATTGGCTAGGTATAAAAGAGTCAAACGAGAGAAATGAAATAAATGTAGTGTGTTAGAGGATTAAGTATAAATGTGTGTAAAATGGCCTTTACAATTACGGGTTCCTTTTGTAGGAAATTGTCTAATATTATGCTTCTTTTATCTAATCTACTGATTATCATAAAAATATACATATTGAAATCCTAAAATTGTTTTGTTGAATTATTGGGCCGTATTCATAAAAAAAAGGTTATGCTTATACTTGCAGAATATAAAGGAAATTCTTCAGCTCGCATTCATAATATTCCGAGTAAAACCTTATACTTAGTATGAGCATGTTTTTCACAAAAAGTAATTGGTTATTCATAAACGTTACCTAAAAAGGAAAACCTTCAATAATTTCCAGTGTGGTCAGTAGCAGACTCAGTCGTGTAGGATCAGTTGTAGCGATGGCAGATGTTGTAGAACTGAGAGAGATTTAACACTACAAGCAGCGTTTATCAGTACCTACCGTTGCGTGATTACAAAGAATTATACCGGTTTGAAGATGAAAATATGCAATGGCTTGCCAACAAATATTTGGGAATAAATGCTGAATCTCGAGGAAGTGCGTTATCATCCGTCCCAAAAATGCAGATATGTTAACGCTATCTGAGTGACCCTGGGTATCAGAAAGGCATTGGTCGAGAACTGGGTACAAGTCAAGCTACGAAGCTACAGAAGAGTGACTGCCGTAATTGACAGCATAGTGGCGCAATCAAATTATGTACTTGATAAAGTTTCCGTCCACCAACAATGAAATTATGGATGCGAAATAGTAATTGGCGGTAATGGCAAAGCAAGTATAGGTTTCTGACAGCAATTGGCGTAGTTGACCCACCCAGGTCCGGGTCCTGATAATATCCATCCTGTCTTTCGTGAAAATGGCCCCTTTATTCTCGCTAGGCCCCTGCCCCTACACATCATATTCAATAAATCTTTGGAAAGTGGATCTTCTGGAAAACAAGTTTTCTCGTCCCAATACATAAATCTGGATACAAGTCCAACATAAAAAGTTACCGCCCCATTTGCATCATCAATACCATCCCTAAAATTTTGGAAAACCTTGTTACTAAATATCTATAAGCTCCCTATTCTCTCCTGAAATTATTAACCAGCCGTTTGGCTTCTGTGTGGGTGGAAATACTGAACTTATCTCCTTACCTATTTTCAATTTGTATTGCAGGCCTTGGAGAGTGGAGCGGAGGTACATTGCGTCTACACAGACTTCTCCAAGGCTTTTGATTGTGTCCACTAGTCTTTGAAACCTATGTCAAGAAATGTTGTGTTAAATGAATGTATTTATTATTTTTGTAAATTATTGCCTACGGTAATTTTAATTTGATTGATATTGTTGACTTGCTGGTTTCTAGGTTTAGTTGTAAAATTTAATTTAAGTTGGGTTAGCTTTGTCAATAAGATTTTTGTATTCTTGGACAATAAAGCATATTTACTACTACTACTACTACTACTACTACTACTAAGGTTCTACATAATGTATTGATAGACAAACTTAAAACGATGGGTATAAATGAACCCTTACTCTGCTCCCTGGACGGCTACCTTTCGAATAGGATTAAAATTGTGAAAATTAACAATTTCCTGTCTAACGAAATTCCTGTGCCGTCTGGGGTCCCACATTGGACCACTTCTTCTTAATATCTTTATCAATGAAGTTGCATCCTGCTTCCAGTCTTTGGAAACGATCTAAAAATGTCTACAGTAATATCCGATCTTAACGACTGCATTGCTTTGCAGGAGGATATCCACAGATTTGTGGCTTGGTGTCGTGATAATGGTATGCATGTTAATATCTCTAAGTGCAATCTCATAATATTTTCTCGTCGTACAGTTAAAACTAATTTTCATTCAACGGAGCAACGTTACCATCAGTTGTAAACATAAAGGATCTTGGAATTATTCTTGATGATAAAGTATCGTTTTCCTCTCACATAACATCAATTATAGGTAATTCACTGAGAAGGTTGGGATTTATTAAACGTAATATTTCTGACTCTGTTACTGTACACTAAAATTCTATATTGCAGTCTTGTTAGAAGTCTCTTGGATTATGCCACCTCTGTATGGGACCCTTAGTATGCTTTCCATATCCACAAAATTGAGCGAGTGCAGAAGAAATTTATACATCATATTCATTTCAAACTCTATAGAGACACTGAATGTAACTACAAAGAAATGTGTCAAAGGCTAAATATGTCATCACTTTAAGAAAGAAGAAGTCTTAACCTACTTCTTTTCAAAATTCTCAACTCCCTTGTTGACTGTCCCTATCTCACTTCCAGGATCGACTTATATGTACATATATACCACCTTTTATTACGAGAAACATCCCAACCTTCTATCAACCATATCACCGCGCAAATTCCTTTGTCTGCAGATCCGCGTCTCTCGCAAACCAACATTCGCTCCTTAATTTTTTCTGTTCACATTCACTGCAATGGAAAATAAAGTACCTATATGAAAATAGCAATTTGGCTTATCTCAGATAGTGAAAAGTGAGTCTGGCTGAAATTTTTAGGATCTTCAATTTTTCACTTGCCAGACGTATTATCCATACTCACAGATTAGCCCGACTATTTTATTACGTAACTTCAGTATACTTACCTACTTCTCATTTAGTAGACCGATTTTTATCACTGGAGAAAAAAGGGCCGTGCATTCGTAAGCTCTAACGCATTTTGCGCCTCAACTCATCGGAAAACCCCCCTAAAAATATATGAATTTTGCTTAGAATTACTAACCCTACAATTCTATCCATTATACCATACAGAAGGTTATCACTACGCTGGGTTAAGCGTCACTTTTCGCAGGTTGGTGACGTAGGTTTTGGAATTTCCTGGGGAACCAGGTTTTTGGAAATATTATCGGGGGAAATTCCACCTCTACCACTGGGACCGAAAGTATATAACACTTATCCGAGGTTAGATCCACTAAACTTCACGCATGAGTCAAAATCTGCCCCAAATTTGCTACCTATGCAACACAAGCTGCATTTCCAAGGAAGATAGAAATTTTCCGTTTTCCATGCGATTCCTCTGTAACAGGCCAATATGCAAAACCTGTAGTGGAGTAAAAACTGCAACTGAGATACGAGCCATTTGACTACAAACTCGTATCTGCTTATTTTGGTGTCCTGAATGCAAGGATAAAAACCTAACGGACAAACTCACTCCTACTCCTCTGCTCTCTAGCATCAATAGTCAGCCCCCCAACACCGACTATAAGTCATTGGCCTTCTGCTAGCAGCGTCAATAAAGCAACCGAAGTAGAAAATACTTATCTCAAAAACGTTATTCTTAAGTCTAATGTCAGTCTCCTGGAGCTTAGAATCAAGACCCTGGTATCTGAACTGTCTGCACTTCATGAAGCACCTACTCTTCGGATGGTGATGCCGCATCGAGTGTGTCTGAACCCAGACCACCACAAATTGCAATTGAGAATCCGTTTTATGAACTTGAGTAGAGAAAAAGCCACCGATACAACTTCATAATTTTCAATTGCCCAGAGTTGACTACCAACATCAATGAGGTGATCGCTAGTAGCGTGACTGACCACTGCCTCGGGCGGGAAGCTGGAGCCGATCTTCAAGTATTTCGCTTGGGAAGAGTGATTCCTGGTGGGAATAAGCCAATAAAGGTGATATGCAGCTCAAGTAACTTAGCAAATGATATACTACGCAACTCAAATGAGCTCAGAACACATAACAACCTCAAGCATCTGTCAATTAGGGAAGACAAGACTACTCAGCAAGTCCAAGAGTATCGTAAGCTCAAACAACAAATGGATAAACGTGTTACAGCTGGTGAGCGAACCTAAGGATTGTTTACAAAAATAGATCACCAACAACTATCCCCACTAATCAAGCTGTAAATTTAAACTGATTGGGTTATCTAGCAGGAATATTCAAATAACATACCAAAATGCTAGTGGCTTAAAACACTAAAACCACTGTATTTTATAAATCGGTTTCTCACTGTGAGAGCCATGTCGTGGCAATATCGGAAACTTGGATGGTGTATTTGATATTCAATTGTTCAATGATAACTATGCTGTCTATAGGGCTGGCCGCAGGCTTCTTCTCATGGATGTCACAAGAGATGGAGCTGTGCTTCTTGGTGTTAGGCACGACCTTACCTCGTCAAAGCTCAACCTGGAAGAACTGGAAAATCTAACGATATAGATATAACTCTACCCTATTTATTTTTAGTATATATATTCCACCTTACTCACACCAGAGCCTATTTGAAATTTTCTCCACATATGAACCTATTCAGAACAACAAAGTTGCTTTTATCGGTGATTTCAATCCCAACACAAAAATTAAGAGAAAAATGATGTTTTAGCGCTAGGGGGCCTAACATAATTTAACACTTTCGCAAACATATCGGTTAACATATTGGATCTTGTTATTGCTAACTTTGAATGTGTGGTAACTAGAGATCATCTTCCCCTTGTCCCGGAGGATGTTGCACACCCCACCCTTCTTAACGACATTACATTTGACATGCAGGTAAACCCAGATGCCGGGTTTAAGTGACTTCGCAACCTGTAACACAAGTAGAAACTATAACTTCAATAAGGCCGATTTTAACCTGGTGTATAATCTACTACCTGTCGCAAATTGGGACTCTTTAATCAATGAAACTAATGTTAATCAAGCCGTCAATCATTTCTATAATACACTTTACAGCATTTTTGACCAATCTGTCCCGTTGTATAATAAAAAATCAAATAGAGTTGTGTACCCCAACTGCCAACTGGTACACCAAAGAAATAATAAACAATATTAATGAGAAGAATAGGCTTCACAAAAAAAGTGGCTCAAACTTGGACTACCAAGCATACTCAAACATGAGACGTATGATAAAAATAAAAATTTATGTCGCATACAAAGCATATATCGTCGTTAATTTCACTAATGGCCGTATATTGAATTTCTTAAATTTTACAAGCGTATATGATATACCTACGCCTTTTTGGAAGATGCATATTTCTTCTTTCAAAACATACGTCTTAAAGAAAAATGTGTATCTCAGAAACTACTGGCAGTTCATATGCGCCAATTAGAGGGCGTAAAAAATTTGATGTTTTGCGACATAAATTCCCTGAAAACGAAAAATCGCCTATTTCTCATATATGTCCCTTTGTCAAATTAACGACGATATATAAGGGACACAAAATCTTCAATCAAGAGGAATCCAAAGCACTTCTGGAAATTCATTCGTCAAAACGCAATAAAACACGTATCCCAAGTAAACTAATTTCAGGTCAATACTCCCTGGATTGTCTACAGAGTATATAGTAAATGGCTTCGCTGAGCTTTTTAAAAGTATGAACTGTCTTCAGATTTTAGCTTGGATAGCCTGAATGAGGCTGGCAACTCTCAGAAAATAAATGTCACCCATGTTACTGAATCTGAAATCTTTGAATCCCTGAAAAAAATTAAAAACTCACATACTTCTGGGCATGACAAAGTACCATCTTTCATACTGTGTGACTGTGCCCCATGTCTTACATCTCCACTGCACCACATATTTAATTTAGCAATCAAGACAAACACTTTCCCTGATCACTGGAAAAAAAAACTAAAATATGTCTAGTATTTAAGGGTGGGGATATTAACAAGATCTCTAATTATACACCAATCTCCATTTTGTCCAACTTCTCGAAGGCCTTTGAGGTCTGTGTATGTGACAATCTCTTCCACCAAGTTAAAAACTTAATTACCACTGTACAGCATGGATTTTATAGCAAACGCTCAACTATCACTTACGTAACTACTTTCCTAAAAAAGGCATATCAGGCTACAAATGAAAGAAAACAACTTGATGTGATCTACACGGACTTTCCGAAGGCGTTCGATAAGTCGGACAATGGATTTATTGCTAATAAAATGCTTCAAATTGGGTTTCACAACAACCTTATTAATCTATTTATCTCCTATCTCAGTGGTAGGTCACAATTTGTCGTATGCAATGGATTCCAATCCTATATGATTATAATGCCACCAATGGAGCCCCTCAGGGAAGTAATGTCGCGCCTCTGATATTTGCCATATTTGTCAATGATATTACCCAGAACGTTTCATCACACAGTTTATTATTCGCAGATGACCTTAAACTATTTAGAATTATTAACAACTTAGAAGATTGCAAGGAGCTGCAGAAAGATATCGACGCACTATCAGGTTGGTGTCAAAATAACAAATTATATCTAAACATCAATAAGTGCAAATCGATGACCATCTCAAATCTCAATCATGAGTTGAACTTTAATTACCAATTTCAATCTAGTTTTCTTTTGAGAGTCGACTCAATCCGGGATCTGGGGGTGGTGATCGACAAAAAGCTCACATTCAATGACCATATTGATTAAATTGTGCATTCATCATTGAAAACCCTAGGGGAGAGTTTAAGAATATCGACAGTCTCATCATGTTGTACAACTCTTTGGTTAAGTCTAAATTGCAGTATGCTTCTCTGGTGTGGTTTCCTTACCATCAAGTACATGTGGATAGGCTCGAATATGATCAACGGCGATTCCTAAAGTCTCCAAGTTACAAAAAGGATGGAATTTACCCTCCAAGAGGATTTGACCACCAGTTGCTATTCAACAAGTTCAACTTCCTCTCACTTCAACAGAGTACAATTTTAGCAAATCAACTCTTTCTTTTTAAATTATGTAACAACCTGGTAGACTCTTCAGATCTTCTAAATAGCCCTAATTTTTCTTTACCAGTAGTCAACACACTTTCCCACCGCAAATTCTATTTGAAAAATCGCCCCACATATCTTGCCAGAAATGAGTCAATCTATCAAGCCTGTTCATACTTCAATCACCTACAGAACAGTATTGATGTAGACTTATTTGCAGGTTCAGTAAATTCTTAAAAAAAAAATATATCTTTCTAGTGGTTCGCAATCTGTGATGATGTATTTGCTATGATATTTGTTTAATCTCATCTTGGCCGAGTTTCGATTTTTTTTTTCGCTATTTTTTATTTTTATTTTTGAATATGATGGGCTGTTTATTTGCGCACTGTGTGCTTCTTGAGTGGGAGGGTGTACGATTTTGCAATGGTTTGACTTGACTGCATCTTTTGCTGGTAACACTTCTTACGCGTATTACTTGTTATTACTACCCAGGATTGTATTGAATTACAGTCGTGCCTGAATATTTTGAATGATTGGTGAAAGGAAATCAGGCTTCTTTTGAATGTTGAGAAGTGCAATATTATCAGTTTCCACAGAAAAAAAAAATCCTGTTGTAGTTGACTATAGCATTGAAGGTACTATATTGGCTCGGCTCAATCAAATCAAGGATTTAGGAGTGATATTCGATAGCCGTTTGACTTTTGTACCTCATGTTGACGCAACAAGTGCATTAGCCCTCAAGACGCTTGGCTTTGTTTTCAGAAACAGCAGACATTTTTCAAATCTATTTGCCTTTAATCTTTTGTATTACACTTTTTTAAGGTCAAAGCTTGAGTATGGTGCAATTGTGTGGAGTCCTATATATTATGATTGTCATGTTAAAACTGTTGAAACTGCCCAGAGACTATTTCTCAAATATTTAGCAAAGGTAAATGGTGTTTACCCCCAAGGGGTATCGATCAGGATCAGCTGCTTGAGCGATTCAGTGTTCAATCTTTGGCCGACCGAAGAGAGGCTCAGGCAGTGAGGTTGCATCATATTATAGACTGCCCATACCTAGTCGCTCAGGTATTGTTTCATGTTCCACGCATTGAGGGCAGATATAGTCGGACATTTCATCTGTGCATAGCTTGATCTAACATCTTAGCACAAAGCCCAGTGTATCTCATGTGCGCTGTTTTCAATGCTGTGTCGGGCGAATGAGATATTAATCATGATAGGCTGTTGCGGATTCTTGGTGCTCTTTTCATTGATTAATTATTAGCTTCAGGTTTCTAGCATTGGTGAAAAAAATGTTTTTGTTTTTTTGTTTGTCGCATTTTTTATTATTGTTATTTTTTTTGCTCTGTTTTTGTTATTTATCTATAATTTAGCACGGTATATAATATGACAATAGCTATAGTGTGCTGTTGTGCACAATTTTCTATATAGTTTTTCATTAAATTTTATGTGTTTTTCCTGTAATTGGCTTTATTCCTGTTGGAAATAAAGGCTTATTATTATTATTATCATTATTATTTTTATTTCTTCCCACCTAGCATCAAAGTTATAGAAACCCTCACTGATCGATACTGCTACTATGATTAGGTAACAAAATAGTAATTGGTACCAAATAACTTACTATGAAGTATGTAGTAAGTCAGAGAATTAGTGGAATTTCGGTAACACTTATCCAATTTGGTGACCCTATGGTGTTATTACCTTGTGGTACGTTTCAGGGTTGCTGGAACCGTGGGACGTTAAGTTTAGCTACTTATTTGATACCAAAACTTTAAAGTAACAAATAATTTTCACTGTAACGTCAAAATTTCAACTTTCGAGTAGGCGTGACTACAAAGTGTTTTTAAAGGTAACCACAACCGCAGAGGGACAATAGAAAACACTTTAGAGTTTGCCACTTCCAATTAACATTGTAAGGTAACCGATTCGTGAGCGCCACTTATGCTTAGGTAAATTATACTTTAATGAATTTATAGGTTACTTCAACGTAGCGTTGAATATTATACGCCATGTTTTATAGGAAATTTAAGACGTCATTTTTTGGAAAAACATCGTTTTCTGTAAAAGTAGAAAATTCACGCCTTATATTATCTGTTTACTAATAAAAACTTTGACTTTTATGATTTCTAATTATAATGGACCTATTAAAAGTGCTAACTCCTTGGAATAAAGTATTTTGAGGGCGCGTTGTTATTTTCAGATTTAGCATAGGGTGAAAGTACCTGTTAGCCGGCCACCCCCTGTTGTCGGACACTTTATGACAAAATATCCAATAAATAAGAAAATATTATATCAAATCCCTTTTTAAAGTAATACCTACTTTCAGACACTATTTCTCCACCAGTTTTTGTAATACCGCCCTCTTTACGGGCCTAGACCAAATTAAGGAAATTAATAATGTGTCTGCTGTTTTTCCCAACACATCCCTTTTGATTAAGTAAACAAGTTTGCTAGTGTGAAGCTAAGAAGGAAATAGTGAGTAAAAATGTTCCTACTCCATTTTTTGGTACTTTCTTGATGTTTTTAAGTTATAAACATGTTAATTTACGATTATAGCCATAAAAATTAAATGAATATCAGTATGTATTTTGTTTATTTTATTAAATGTCCGGATAACCGGTCTTATAAATCGGCAGACTCCTCTTCTCGGCCACTCTGTCCGACAATTGGCCAGGCACGTTGAAACTATATGTATCTTTTTCTAGCTTATTTGATTTCCAACTTAATTTTCCTTATTAGTTACATTTAGACGACTGTATCGAGATTCTATGGACCAGTTTGCGGACACTATAAACTACAGAGGCGTCAAATTGTAGTATACCTGAAAAAGTGTCCGAGAAAAGGTTGGTGTAAAGTTCTCGGACATTTTACATTACTTATATGGGTATGGGGTAGTGCTTTCTGCTTTCATTTTAATAAAAAAGTGTTACAAGTGTACAGAGAATAAATCTGATAAAAGTATTTATGAAATAGAAATTGAAGAAGCAATGGAAAAATCTCCTTTTAAAGATCAAAGCCATTTTCCTGGAACTGAGAAACCTGAAAAACAACAGACATAGGAATGGAGGCTCAAGAAGAAACTCCCATTAAAATGCAAAATGTTGCCGTTGCTGTAAGCCCTTCCAGTCGCCCACCTCCAGTTTCCGGAATCTATGAAATAAGAGCCAAGAAAACAAAAAAAAAAGAGAAATTACCAAGTGCAATCTCATCGAAGGCATGGAGATAGATCATATTATGAAAGAAAGGAACGAGACAAAGAAAAAAAAAAATTGAAGCACAAACAAAGAAAAAAGAGGAAAAGACTATAGAGAAACAAAATACCAAAAAAAGTTCAATCAATGATGGAAGAAAAAGAAAATTGACTAAAAATTCCAAAATAAAATATTGGCTGTGAGAAGTGCCCAAACTGGTACCATTTAGTGTGTAATAGATAATGTGGACGAAAAAACGTATTTCTCGGACACGCGTCCGACAACGGGTCCCTTTGTGTCCGAGAAATGTGATGATTGTCCGACAACCGGTAAAATGCACGTTTTTGAATAAAAGCATTTTTCTATAAAAATGCAAAACCTTTTAGCCCTTTTTTGTTGCATTAATCAATTTAATATACTATAAGGTATCATAAAACATAATTTAAATTCCATACGCTCTATCCACTAATTTTCAATCGCCATTTTATTCCAGAATTTGCCTTAAGTGGCCGACAACAGGTACTTTCACCCTACTTAATTTTCACAGAAAAATTTCACGCGTTTGGTTTTAGCTGCTTGGGTACGAAAATCAAAGCCTTTCAATATACATATAGGTACGTAATAATAATGATCAAATAAACAAAATATAGGTCGACATATTGTGAAGTTAAAGTACTGGCTGGATGAACGGGAACACAATATACATAATTTTAGTTGAAAGAGAGAGAAAGATCAAATAAATATCTTCAAGGTTGAAGGCGCATGGAAAAAAGTCCCATTATGGTTGGCATTACCACACACTTACGGTTTCGCAACGTTTCCAAAACGGTATCGGGACGTAAACTTAAAGTTCCGAGGACGATGCAGGCACGTAAACGTTACTGCAAAATCATTCCCCATTTTGGTAACAACGTGGTGAAGAAACAGTGCCTGAACGGTTCCCGATACTAGTAACACCAACTTTAAAGTTATCTTTGTAGTCGAGGATACATACAGGCTCTGAGCGTACCAGCGACTAAAATTGCTGGTTGGGTTGCATGCACATGTTAGATTAAGTTTGATTTATAATTTTATCATTGTTAAAATATGGCCTGCCGTCAATAAATAAATAAATAAATAAAGATTTACTTAACAACTTACCGTTGAGATGTATCAAATTAGTTGTTTCTTCATTCCCTTGTCGCTCACCTACTCCGACAGATTTTACTCCAAATTTGGTAAACCTTCCGCTGTCCCTGTGAACTAGCCTAATAATAATAATAACTAATATAGTCCTACTGGAAGAACAAAATTTATTTTAAAATTTTTCAAATATTCACCACTTTTTCTTTTTAGACAAATAAAAAAGAAAATAATAATAATAAAAAAAAACAACGTATTGCACTTGATTAACTAAACCTTAACATTATACACAATATACATGTATACAAACAAATATAAAAATACACAAATTTTTTTACAAAATCAATTAGTAGTTATATTTTTTTTTGTTTTGTTTAAATTCAGTCATGAGGCTAATTCTGAAGAATATCGTTTCTATTTTAGCTTGATCCCACAACACGAACTTTTTTACTATAGTGTTTAACATCGATATATGAATTTTCTTCCAATGGGAAGATACATTTAGGTTATGTATAGGTATTGAACAAAAAAAATTGAAGTATGAACTTGGTAAGAAATTGGGTACTTGCAAAAAAAAATTTTGTGAAACAAGTTTGATATTATTTTGTCATATTGCAAAGAAAAATTACAATTTACTCTCACAAGAGCTCAAAAAACTCTAACAGTGCTTAAATAATTATAGATAATGATGATAATAAAAAGAAACATATTAACATAAATTTACAAAATGCTAGTTGAATCCAACAGCACCAGGCTACTAAGATGGTATACGGACTCAATTCCCTACGATCCAAAGATGGCACAAGACTGTTCTTCCATTAATTTTCGTTGGAATAAACACTTTCAGAGAATCACAAATAAATAATGACATTTTCAATGAAATTCCAAAGAAAACTCTATCAATTATGTTGTTTTAAAAAGAAATGTTTAGTAATGACTTTGTTATACCAAATTATCCACTACTTTTTCACAAACTCATTTCATAATATTTTCCTTTTGCGGGTACCTTATTACATTCAACTAAAATTGATTTCTACCCATCGAAAACTATGGACCATTTTTGCACATAATAAAGATTTACAAACATAACAAAAAACCATTTAAGCCTTAGGCAAATCATTTTATAAAATTTGTCATTTACCTCCTAAAATGTAAACAGTTTTATACAATATATAAAAAATTTAACCAATCTAAATTAATTTTATTTTCTAACTTTCCCAAATTAAATCGTTTTGTTTTTTTTTTTAATTTTTTTCACAGTCGCTTAAAGACTATCCTTCAGTCTTTGATATTAATTGTTTTACTTCACTTCATGACATTACATTGAGAATCTCAAAATCCTACAGTTGAAATAATTGTGAAACCACAGAGATTTTTATTATTTATGTACAAGATGTTGTTGAGAATGTTAAGATAACTTTTGACAAGGTTATTTTAAAGTTAATGGTAATATTTGTTTTAGTTAATTGACTCATGAAGCTCAAAGAACTGCCTTATATTACGATGGATTGTTATGCACTCTAATCCTAAATTTATAATTTGACCATACAAATGGGAACACTTTTATCGTGGACGGTTCGACTATATAAAAATAGTCAGGATCTAAGACTATAAGAAGCTTCTTTAATTGGAATTTATATGGTTTAATCAAGCTTAATAGTCTCATTAATTACTTGGTTATTGGTTGTTTTTGGCAGTTTCATTAGACATATACTTAAGATTCAGATATGTTCAATAATAATGTGGCATTGATGATACCCACTAACTATTAAGGCCAAATTCACTCTAAAAGGGTTTTGAGGAAACTTTAAAATAAATATTACCAAATAACCAATTTGTTTTCTTTGATACTCAAACCCTGTTGTGCTTCTTTTGATATGTACCTACTTAAATGATTAATTTTTGTGCCTTTATCACCTTCATTTTTGTTTTTTATTTAGTTAACAATTTCATTATACATAATCGAAGAAAACAAATAAAATCCTCTTACTCAAAAGACATCTCAAACCATTCTCGTACAAAACATATATACATATAATGTTATATCCAAAATTCGTCAACTGCTTTGCCATTGGCAACACTCGCTTAAAAATGTCACTAAAATCTAACAATCACACTTAAGTAGTCCAGATAAGATATTTAGAAAAAAAAATCATTCAAGACTATATTTTTTTTTTGCAAAAAAATGCTGTGGCGCACTGGACAAGACGACTCTTTTTTTTTTTTAAGTCGGTGGCGGTGATGGAGAATCCCTAAAACAATATTATTAGCTTTTTCCTAAATTCAATTTTACTAAACTCACCTTTGTTATGATCTATAATCTTCGACGATTTCTGGCATGCCTCCCATATTGTTAAGCATTTGCAATTCGGCAAAATCGAGTGAACCTAGACCTTCTTTTAGTTGTTCGTCCATTAGGAACTCGCTATCTAATTGTCTACTAATATCTTGACCTGCTGAAAAATCTAGAGAAAGAGAAAAAGGTTATTGAAGATTTATAGAAATGGACAATGTAAACTAAAAGATGCAAGGAACACGATTTGATACATATTATTATATCAAGGTTTTTGAGGCCTCACAAACATTAGATGAGTCGAGAAGTTTAAAATTTCTTTTGAGAGATGGACCTGCAATTTAATTAGTATTATAGTGAGCTTATTATTATTATTAATATTATTTTTATCAGTATAGCAATAGGAATCTTTCATTTATGAGTAAATAGTTACAAACAAATAATGCACTAAAGGCATTATTCGACGTTTCCGGGATTTTGTCTAGTCAATTTTTGAATACATTCTTGTTAGGTGCACTCATAGTTTCTTGACTTGAAAAATTCCACAGGTATACGACACGGTTGCTCCTTCCGAACAGTAGGGCTCTTCCTTTTTTTTGATTTTTGGTGGTGTCCTCTGAAATTGCGGTTCTGGTTTAAATTCAGATTATACATATCTGTCATCATAATGTCCGGCGAGTAGAAACTGCTGAGGATTTTATAGGTCTCTATAAGGTCACCTCTTTCTCTTCTTTGCTTTAATGTTGTAAAATTGAATCTCTGTAGCCTGGTCTCGTAAAGTAAGTGTCTAATTTCAAGTGGATATTTCGTTACTCTGCGTTGCACCCGCTCTAAGAGTTCGATGTTTTTGATATAGTAAGGGTTCCACACTGTTTGGCCATCTTCCAACTTGGGTCTCATGTAAATAGTGTATAGCCTGTTTATCACGCTAATGGAGTGGTTTGCAAAGGCTTGTTTCATCGAGTAGGACATCTGGTTGGCCTTTTTTACTATGTGTCCTATATGCGTTTTCCATTTTGGATCGTTAATAACATATACTCGAACATAAACATCTAGGTCCTTCTCCACATTTTTTAAATCCATATTGTTAATTTTGTACTGAATCATTGGGTTTTTGCGATCTATATGAAGCACTGTGCATCATGCCTCGTTGAGTTGCCCTGGTACTCATCCATTGCTTTATTGTTTGTAGATCTTTGTGAAACAGGCGTATTTGTGTCAGTTTTTTGTCATCTGCAAAGGTCTCAATGTTCGTTCTGATGCTTTTTGCCAGATCTGTTATGTAGATCAGAAAGAAAATGGAAGCTATGACCAATCTTTGTGGTACTCCACTCGTAACTCTATAGAGGTCTGAGTGGGTTCCATTTGCTTGGGAGTGTCTGTCTTTGAGAAAATTCCTGCTCCACTGCAGGTAGAAGTCTCAGATTCCACAGGGATCCAGTTTGTAAAACAACAGCCTCTCATGAGGGACAGTATCAAATGCTTTTTGGAAATCTAGGAGTATATCCACCGAGTTGAGTAGATTTGTGGTAGTAGATCCACTTGGTAGAAAGCCGTGAAAATGTGTGTCTAGGAGGAACGTGGTTATTTCTTTGACCATAATTTTTTCCAATACTTTACACATTGTGCATGTCAGGCTGATTGGTCTATAATTAGCCGGATTATACTTCTCGCCGCTTTTGTAAATTGGTATTACAATTGCTCGGGTCCATATTTCTGGTAGGATATCCTCTGTAAGGGAACCGTTAAATAGTGCCTTTATAAATGGTGCGCAATTTTTCAGAAATACTGCAGGTATTCCATCTGGTCCTGGACTAGAGTGAGTTTTTAGGTCTTTTGAAGCTTCAGTGACCGCTTCTGTGGTTATGATTATGTTTTTTGATTGGTCTTTCTTTCGTGTTTGTTGCAGCAAACAAGGAAAGTTGATTAAGGATTCATTTGTGAAGACTGATTCAAACTGACTTGTAAAGATATTTGCAGTATTTTTTGGGTCCCTCAATATCTGTTGGTCTTTTGGATCCTTTATTATAAAATCATGTAGCTGGCTATTTAGATTTCTCTTTATGTAAGAGTAAAAATGTATGTTAGAGTAAAAATCTTAGTTTGCTTTTTTGAATAATGTAAAACGTTGATTAATTAAGTCACGACAAAAATTAATGTCTATGAAGATGAGTGAAATAGAAAATTCAGAATGTTAATTAATAGAAGTTTAAAGACACCATAAGAAAATTATAGGCCACAGGTGCTGATATGCAGGACAAACATGTAGTTTGTTACTGGAAATGCCGAAGAGTTTTTAGACAGTAATAAGAGTTTTAGAGAACATGGATCCGATTGATCTCTGGTAAAGTCAAAGGTGGAAATGAAGTAGAAAAAAAGTTATTTCTAATATCACTATAAAACAACATTGTTATTCATATTTGAAAGATTATTTGTAATGTCATCAAGTCAGGATAGGGAAAAATTTAATTTGGCACATTTATATAGGTCTGTTTCCACAGAAATCCCAAACCAGTCACACAGTTTGTTCTCATATGTTCTTCTTCTTAAGGAGCCTTTATCCATTAATTATTGTGGCCACTAATTCTGGTATATTCATTTAGATCTCTCTGGAAAGTCATGTTCTTTAACCGCGAATATTTCTTCTTCCCATGCCTCTTTTTCCCTCGATATTTCTGTACAGTAGCATGAAGTAAATGTAGCATTTTACAAAAAGTAATGTCAAGTTACGACTATTGTGGCTAGAAATAGCTCTCATATTCATAAATGTCGACCTGGCTTGCTCAATTCTGCCTCGTATTTCTACGTCTCCGTCTACAATCTAGATCTTCAGTTATCCAGCTTCCCAGGTATCTAAACGTTGCGACTTGCTGGATTTACCCGCCATTTACTGTGACATTCAAGTGCACATTTGGTGTTTTGGTAATAATCCCATATACCAAAAAAATTTAGAGAAAAATTTGATTCTAAAGCCGAAAAGCAACAATGATAGATTACACAACAACTGGATATAGACTTTGGAACGTTAAAGAACAATAAGTAAGCAAGGAATGTGATTCTTAATGAAAATTAGTTTCATTTTAAATCAATCTAAAGAAGAAATATACAATAAGATAGTTAAACTTCCCAATAAAAGCACCTTGGGTCCTGATGGGATTCAAAATTGTTTTTGAAACATTGTTTATGCACTCTTATGGCTTCTTTGCATATGTTATTTAACAAGTCATTGTGTTTGTCAACCTTTCCAAACCTTTGGAAGGATAGTTTTATTGTTCCTATTTTCAAAAATCAGCATGGATTCTGCGCTGGTCGTTCAACAGTAACCAACCTAGTCACATATCATAATAAAATAACCAAAGCCTTGGAAGAGTTTAAGCAAGTTGATTCAATATATACTGATTGGGCGTTTGCTAGAGTGGATCCCTATACTTTTACTTTCCTTAATAGATTACATGATATGGGCTCAGTGCGGCGACTGTTGGTTGGACAAGGAGTTTTTTGTCTGATCATAGGGAGAAGGTGAAAATTGGGTCTTTGCAGTCTGATGCAATTTTGGCTACATCAGGCGTTTCTCAAGGAGGGCATTGCTCTCCATTATTTTTTGATTTGTTTGTTGATTCAATTTTTGATTGCTTCAACAGTGAGGGTCTCGCTTTTGCTGACGATTTCAAGGCTTTTAAAATAATTGATGACTTGTCCGATCAACAGCTCCTGCAGGAGGACTTGGACAGGTTGAACGATTGGTGCAGTACAAACAAACTGTTTCTGAATATTTGAAAATGTTGTCAAATTAGTTTTTATAAGGGGAAAAGAAAATATCATACTTCTTATTCAATCGATGGGGAAGATTTGAAATATGTAAAAAAAATCAAAGACTTGGGGGTTATTTTTGATGAAGGCCTAACTTTCGTTGATCACATAAGCACAGCTACGGTGCAGGCTTCTAAGATGTTGGGTTTTATTTTGAGGAACTGTAACAGTTTCTCTGTTGATACTGTTAGAAATGTTTATTGTGCATTAGTGAGGTCCAAACTAAAGTACAGGGTGGCCCAAATTCGAGCCTCATCATTGGAATCTCGGTAACCGTAAGAGATACGGGGTCGGTTAAATTATGGCAAAGTTGCGCAATTTTATGGCCAATAGAGTGTCCTTTTGAAACTAGAAAGATTCCGAATACTTCCGGAGATATTCGGAAAAAACGAAATTTTGTAAAATCGTTTTTATTTTTTCCTGGGCGTATCTGAAAAGCAATTTTAAAATAAATGTCACTTCATCATTGTCAGTTTTTCCCCTTTAGAAGATGGTGCTACTAAATTTAAAATTCGACGTTTCGGCCACCCTCAACTTCCTTTTTTTAAATACGGACCTGGATTTTTTATTTGCGATTTTGTCATCTTTGGGCATCCTAAAACCAATACTGTTTATAATTTTTTCTACTTGCGTGCGCAAAGTTATTACTTTGCGCACTCATTTGCGTGCAGAAACTCTTTGCGCACTCATTTTTGTTACGCATAGTTACCGCATTTATACTCGATTTTTCAATGTTTTGTGAGTTCCTGGATAACTTATATTCAGAAAGAAGGGCTAATTTGACACTTTCCGTCACTGGCGTAGCCAGGGGGGGGGGGCAAGGGGGCATTTGCCCCCCCCAAGACCTTTAAATTTTATGAATATTTCTTCAATATTAAGATAAACAGTCCCAAAAATAGCGTAGAGAAACCTGAAAAAGGGGCGTGGCACCCAAAAATTTCGCGCCTGCGGCGCTTTGCCTCCGGCAGTGCTCGCGGTAGGGCCACAAGAGACGCTTCCTGCAAATTGCCCCCCCCCAAGACAAAATCCTGGCTACGCCACTGCTTTCCGTATGAGGAGCGAGGGGAGGAAAAATCCAGCAAAAACAGATGTGAGGTCATATGACCATTGGCATGGAGAGCCACCAACTCACATTCCTGTGGAGTATCAGATTATAAAGGTTGGACTGTAAGTTATACTCCTCCATACCAAAACTTTGGCAAGAAAAACAAAATTAACGACTTGTTCAAATTTTAAGTAAACCTCGCTAGCACAACCAATGCTGTGCAAATAAAGTCAAGCTGATCACTGAAAAAAATATTGAAAACACAACACATTGAACTAGGAGAGAAATTTACCAATTTTGAGCATCTGGAAACATTTAAGAAGATTAGGTACAGCTCCTTTGGATGCAAATCTTCAAACACTTGTAGAAAAAGTATTGTTCCTAACACTTGCGCAAAGTGTCTTTCCCGCACTCAAAGCTTATCCGAACTCCGCTTCGTGTCGTTCGTCTAACTGCTTTTTCGTGCGTAGTATCATTTTGCGTACTTGTTAGGAAAATAACTATTTCAATAACACGGTGAAAAAAGCAGGTCCGTATTTAAAAAAAATAAATTGATGATGATTCCAGAGGAACGAAACGGTGAATTTCAAATTTAATATCGCCATCCTGTAGAGAAGAAAAAGTGACAATGGGAATGAAAATTAAAAAAATGAAAAAAATACGAAAAAAACATGAATTTCTCGTTTTTCTTAAATTTTTTCCTGATTCCATTTAAAAAGTTTTTAAAAAACTAATTTCACATTCCCATTGTCACTTTTTCTTCTCTACAAGATGGCGGTATTAAATTTGAAATCCAACGTTTCGTTCCTCTGGAATCATCATCAATTTATTATTTTTAAATAAAGACCGACTTTTTTTACCGCATACAGTATCGGTTTTAGGATGCCCAAAGATGACAAAATCGCAAATAAAAAATCTAGGTCCGTATTTAAGAAACGTAAGTTGAGGATGGCCGCCTGAAGACGAAACGTCGAATTTTAAATTTAGTAGCACCATCTTCTAAAGGAGAAAAAGTGAATGATGAAGTGACGTTTATTTTAAAATTGCTTTTCAAATAAGCCCGGAAAAAAATAAAAACGATTTTACAAAATTTCGGTTTTTTCCGAATATCTCCGGAAGTATTCGGAATCTTCCTTGTTTCATAACGGCATTCTATTGGCCATAAAATTGCGCAACTTTGCCATAATTTAACCGACCCCGTATCTCTTACGGTTACCGAGATCCCAATGTTGAGGTTCGAATTTGGGCCACCCTGTACAGTGCAGTTGTTTGGTCTCCGTACCACGCAGTTTACAGTTACACAGTGGAGAAGGTTCAGCACAGGACTTACTTTTCTGTATGGTATTGTTAACAGTACAATTGTTTCTGATTTGTTAGGTAAAATAAATATTGAGATAGTTACTAGAAATAGAAGACAAAATGTCAAAAGACTTTGGTCAAATCCTATATTCCTTTTCACCGTACAAATTATGGTTTTAATACGCCTATAGATAGATATTCTAGAGTTGTTAATGACCATCACATTGAAATATTTGGTATATCTTTGAGAGAATTTGAAAAGCAATTTAATGGTGTCACTTTTTAGGGTTCTGTGCTTTTCAGGTTTTGGTTATGGTTTTGCTTACTATATTTAATGGGCTAGTATTAAGAGGGGTTGTTTTGGTTAGTTTGGAATTTTTTTATGTCTAATCTATATTCATAATTTTATATTTTGTTAATTGTAAACTGTTAATGGGGGTTTTCCGTAAATAAATAAATAAAATAAATAAATATACCACAGCAGAGTTTAGAGTAAACGAAATTGACATTGATTCATCAAATACAAGTAAGATAATTAAAAGATTGACTAAAATACCTCAAAGATATGATGATTATGAAATGTGCATAGTATTCGATGCTGTGTCTAATGTAGAAGAAGTACCAGAAAATGTAGAAGATATAATGCGCAGAAAAAAATAAGAATATGTGAATCAGAGCAATGGAAAAGGAAATAAAGTACAAAAAACAAATGTAATAAAATATGGATATTTTATCGATGGTTCAGATTTGGTGTCTGCTGTGACAAAAGTCAAAAGCTTGGGGATGTTGTTTGGATCCAAATTAATATTTTTTCATCATTGTAAAGATGTTAACAGCCTTGGGTTTGTGACCCGTAACAGTGCTCAACTCATACTACGCATGTCGTATTAGTGACATTGTGTAGATATTTTTAAGTTCCTTGGCTCTCAGGGCGAATGTCAGGATACATGATGGTTATCAAATTAACTATTGTGATCAGTCAGCAGCATGCTGACACTGAGTCTCCCGCTAATTTTAGAACCATCTTATTAATAACCACACTTTCAAAAATCGTCGAAAAGTTGGTGAAGACACGAGTTAACTCATTCATTGATGGCAGAGCTGGGCAGTAGCTAGCTACCAAGTAGTTAAGCTACTAGCTTAGCTACTTTTGGTAGATAGTTAATAGTTATTTAGGTATTAATGGCAGAAAGTGCCATTTACCGCCCGAGGGTGTCGTTAACGATACTCAACGCCCAAAATACTTATTACGTTTTATGCGCAGCGGACTCTTCTAGTTCAAAAATAAAATAACTATACCTATAATATAATGGCATCCATTCAACATTGTTTTCAAAAATAAACAGTTTTCCCCTTATAAAGGCACGTTTCCACCAACCTATCGCCCGCGTTTGAATTTACCGCTCGATAAAAGTAACTTTATACTTTAATTGCTCAAGCTACAATTATCATTTTCTGGAAAATTCTTATCCTGCCTTGCTTAGACTAGTTTCTAGTTATCTCTGTAGGTACCTATGTTTTATGTGTCCTATTATATTCTCGCATTCGCAGATCACTGTGATCAACGTGAACCTAATAAATTAATGTCCAGTGGTTTTTGACAAAAATATGAATACTACTTCTTAGAGAAAGTTAATATGTTATTTTCGTATGATGATATTATGAAATTAAATTAGGTAAGGCATGTCCATTGATAAAAGTAGCTTAAATAGTAGCTTTCACTAATTCAAAATGTAGTTAAGTTACTAATAGCTTAGCTACTTTTTCAAAGAGGTAGTTGAGCTACTGAGTAACTTAGCTACTTACAATATAAAGTAGCTTGTAGCTAGCTACTTTTTCCAAGTAGCTTGCCCAGCTCTGATTGATGGGCGTGGTATTTTGAGTGTGTCTCAGTACGGATTTCGGGCAGGGAAAAACACGAACGACGCGGTGTTTTTTTTTTCTTCTAGATAACCTATATCTGAGACTGAATGAGAGAGAACAGGCTGCAGCAGTGTTCTGTGATCTTTCAAAAGCGTTTGACTGCGTTAATCACGGAATACTGCTTCAAAAGCTTGAGGTGTATGGTTTTCGGGGTACTGCTCTTGCCTGGTTCAAGTCTTACTTGAGCGAAACAACACAGAGGGTGGGTGTGCGAGGTTCCGAATCTAGCGAACTGACTGTTCCCTCCGGAGTGCCGCAGGGCTCCATACTAGGACCTATTCTGTTCTTACTTTATGTTAACGACATTGCCACTCCCAGGATTAAGGGTACTTTCAAGTTATTTGCAGATGACACCACTATATTGTGGCATGGTTTTGATCCTATTGAGTTGAGTGAGACAATTTCTAAAGATATTGCACATGTGAAGCTATGGTGTGATGCCAACTATTTATCTCGTAATATTTCCAAGACAAATATTTCACAATTCAATGGTTCTTTGCCTGGCATAGCCCTTGTCACAAATAAAATTTCAAATTGCACAGATGTTAAATTTTTGGGTTTATGTATAGATAGCAAGTTATGTTTCAAGGCCCACATCTTGAATCTTTGTTCAAAGTTGGCAACTGGCTGTTTTGTTGTGAGAGTTGTGTCACATGAACTTAACATAAGTATGTCTCGTACAGTTCACTTTTCTTTGGTGGAGATATGGTACTCCTTTCTGGGGAAACTCTAGCCAATATTTACTGAACTCCGTTTTTGTGTTGTAGAAGGGTGCCATAAGTTATATCTGCAAAGCTGGTATTAGAGATTCTTGCAGGCCTTTGTTTATCAGGCATAAAATTCTTACTTCAAAAGGTCTCTATATACTGGAAACAGTTTCCTTGGTGCACAAAGGGCATCATACTTCGACAGTGGGCAGTGGCCTTTACAACACCAGACAAGTTGGAATGTTGCCATTGCCTATACCACACTCCACTTTGATAGAAAAAAACTCCATCATTTATAATGCCAGAAAAATGTATAACCACTTGCCAATTGCTGTAAGAATCATACAGCCTATCAAGAAATTCCAGCATGCTGTAAAAGCTTTGCTGACTGACAAGGCATATTATACCTTAGCGGAGTACTTTGCTGATCAATTTTGACTTTGTTTATCATCATTTTATCTATTCTGTTTATCATGTCAATAGTTGTGTTTTTAAATGTTTTCTTGTGCTCATTCTTCCAGTCTTTCCTACAATTTATCAATAGTAATATAACTAGTGCAATGGAAATTATTGATAATTTTTGGGAAATTTGCCCGAATGCATTTTTAGTTGAAAAAGAGCCTTTTTCAGTTAAAAACGCACGAGTGCAAATTTGTCGAAAATTATAAATATATTTCCATTGCACGAGTTGTATTTAATGAGAGAATTTCATAAATCAAAAATTTAAATTTTTTGTCAAAAAATGTCAAAACACCAGTTTTCGCACCAGTTAGTATGCAATTATCTGATAATTTGCACTAGTGCAAATTATCGCGTAATTACAATCTGATTGGTTCAAATCAACAATCAAAACATGTCAATTTATTGTTGGAATACCAGTTTTGACAGATGTATGAAATTCTCAATTATATTGTTTCTGTTTCAACACCTATGTTTTTATTTAAGTTTTACTACCTAAGTTCAGTTTGTGTTTTATTTCCAAGTTTAAGGCTCCTGTTTTTCGCTAAGTAAGTACTGTACCTATTTGCTTGTTATGTTAGCTTATTTTTAGTTTTAAGGATTCTGCTTTGTCGATAAAATGTATTTGCACTTTCCAGACAATAAAGCTTATTTGATTTGATTTGATTTGATATTAACAGTCTTGAAGTAATAGTCTAAGAGCTGACCGCAAGAAAAGGAGTAGGTAACTTAAAAGGCTAAACTTTATAGGAATAGATGCGCCATATGTAGGCCTCCAATAATCCGTCGGGTTGTCACCCCCTGCGTTCAGTGTCTTATTAAATTATTTAGTTTTTGCAAAAATACATATTATTGATAAAATAGACGACAGTATGGATGGCTATATAGTTGTTCTCACCTGTCAATATAATCTCAGGCAGACTAGTAGGAGTATTGGGCGACGTGTTCTGCAAACCAGGCGACGGCGAAGGATAGACCAGTTGCTGTGAGGGTGAAGTACTATAGTAACCAGCATCCGTTGACCCTTCGGGCAGATTTTGCGACATTTGGCTGTTGTTAGCCGTCTGATCACCGTAGCTCATCTGGCCAATCGGAGGATCCGACTAGGCAAAAATTGAATTTAGTATTGATATCATTCATGCATTGTTTTCAATGAAAATAAAAACACGAATAGACTATTCTAAGCAAAGTTTCATTAAAATATAGGCAAGAAACTATTGCCTATAGTAAAAAGTGCTAAAATATAATACACTAGCTAATAAAACATCAGCCATTGCAGAGATATATATTAACTACAAAGACACTTAAATTACATGCTCTAACATTATTTAGCGGCATGCCAGAGAAGTTGAGTTTTTTCAATTTAAAACATTAAGTGTCTAAACATCTATCTATAGCGGAAACAAAGTATCCATAAGTAAAAAAATCAAACCACCATCCCAGAACATATTAACGTTCCAGGACATTCTTTGTGTAGGCTAATAGAAGCATATCAAAGAGGACACGTATAATAAAAGAGAGAGAAAACTAGTATTAAAAAATAAAAATAAAAAATTGGTTAGCATTTTTTTGTTAGTATACCTCGAGTTGCGCGGTCCACGTGCAGCCCGACTCCATTAGGCTGGCAACTAGCTGCGCCCAGTCCTACCAAAACACAACATGCACACACATTTATACACTTAGAACACCATTATTATTTGAATTATATTTATAGTTATTATTGTATATAAGTTTGGCCAAATTTTACAAACAAGACATTGATTAGTCGCAAGAAATTTCACTTGAAGGGTGAGCCAACAAATGTTAATGGTTGACATACATCAGATTATTTGCTACATTCGTCAATGATTATTGGGTCCAACACACTATACCAATAATTTGTTTTATAAAAAAAAAACAAGCTATACAGGGTGATTTACGCAGCACATGCAGTTTGCAGGTGAATTACTAGAAATACCATCTCATCCACCTGCAAACTAATGCAGGAGCTACGCAAATCACCCTATATAGAAAGAACTAACTTTGTGATTCACCCCTCAAACCTTGATTTTCTTTGCTTCAGACTAGATGAGTTAGATAAGCGATCAATTTTAAACATTTCAAGTTACTGGGTGGCAGATCCGGTATTAAAAGTGTAAATTGTGGCCCTTTTAATCTAGATTTGGTTTCATTAAACAGCACAAAGCCTGAATTAGAGACAATATATCACGAGCATTATTTCAGAACTTTTGCAATACTAATAAACATACTCATTATTGTAATGTGAGTCAATCGTGTGTTTTTTTTTCAATGCCAGGTAAAGAAACTAAATCTAGCGTGTACACAAAAAATCTATAAAATCAAAAAAACATAAAAAATACTCGGCTATGCTAGCATTTTCTGTATTGTTTGGGTGACAATAATGTGGAATGATGCCACTGGAACAAGCTATAAAATGAGAAATGTGGTGAGTGATAAATTATGAAATGATTATTCGATCACGGCTAGGGTTATTATAACAAACACGACTTACCACTCCCTGTTAGCAATTGAAAATTAATAATTAAGGATATTAAGAGGTTCTCTACTAATAGCTTTTTTTTTTCAGGACAATATTACATCAAAAATATCACACACACACACGAATGTATGGTACTTTTAATAACTTGCCCATTTTCTATATTGTAGCCACTATTTCTGTCCTGTTTGTTACGAGTTACATGATATTTAAGTTGAAAATTTAGATGAAAAATATCTTCAATGAAATACTTCACCTAAATTTTCTTGTTAATCTAAGTTACCGTTAATATGACAATTTCCTAAAATGAATGACCCTGGCGAATATGACACATAAATTCTAGCACTCGTCTACTATAAGTAGACAAAAATTTCTAACAGCTACATATACTTACCACTGTCAACTGTTCAAAATGCTGCTGAAACTGCATATTTTGATTGTGGATGTTGTGATAGTCGTTTTGTAGCGGACTAGGCTCGCCAGGGCTGCAAGGGGCCGAGTGTCTGCCTCCTAAAGTGGGCGACGGCTGCGGACTGGGACGCGGGCTTCGGTAACCGCCGTCCATTTGAGGTAATTGCTTCGGAAGAATATTTTCGTCTAATTTTGAAGGTGAATGTGAAAAGTAGACTTACCACTGGTGATGCTGGAGATCCTGGTTGTTGTTGCTGGTAAGGTCCAGACATAGCGCCTAATTGTGAAAAGTCGATGTTATCTAGCCCTATGTTTTTATCACTCTGAAAGACAATACAAATATGTTAAATGTTGCAATTTGGACAACTATTAAATGAACAAATATTATGTGAAAGTGCAAAATGGATAAGAATCAGAAGGTGCTCTTGACTTTGGATTACCAATTCATTTATCTATCACCCGTAGTACTAATTTTTCTTTTCTTATGAGTCTGGACATCTATGTACACATCAATCTTGATACTCTATTTTATTGAGGAAGACTTGTGGCACGTCCCATTCTCTCATTCATTTTACGTACATTTCAGTTGAAACGGTCAATCAAGTTGCACCTTCTGGTGCCTTTATTTTATTGTTGTGCTGTAGCAGAAGTTACCATTTTACATATAATGTACACATCTACAGAATTGGGTTAGCAAATGAAAGGTGAATTAAATCGGGTTAAAGAAATATGATGAAAAAATTCTAGATGAACCTACCTACCTGAGATAAAGACCGCTGTTGGAACCTAGAATACCTAGAATTACTTGGAACTGATAAATGATTCTGAAACAAAATAATAAAAAGAACATGCAAAATAAAAAAATAATAATAATAAAATTGTTTGAGAATAGCAAATAAAATATAAAACAGATAAAGCTAGAAAAATATCATTGTTTAAGCTGCTAACAAGAAAAAAAAAAGAAAACTAAAAGCAAAACCCATCTAGACACTTCAAGAAAAAAAACCAAAGAAGGGATAGACAACACTATTAACCTTACTCTAGCTAGTAGCTCTACCTACCGAAAGAGACTGTGATATGGGCGGTGTAAAGTTAAAGCGACTATGATGGGTTCTGACACCAGGCATCATGCTGGTGGGGGAAAGTGTTGATGGGCTCGTATTAATGGGACTCTGAAAAGGTTCAAATAAAGGCAAGATTTGAGAATATAATAAGGGAATAGAATTCTGCTAACCAAAACTAATAATAAATTACTTTTTATCTAAATAATTCACTTACAGAACTATAAGGAGAACCATTATCTTGATCTTGATCAAGTGGTGCGTGAATGGGAGAGGTGAAATCCATGTTTGTTAGATCCGGAAGCGAACCCGTGTTGTTGCCTATGGGTATTTGCACCAGGCTAGGGTCATGGACAGAAGGGTATATGCTAAACATAATTTGTATTATTAGTTTTGTATTATTTATTAGAAACTGGGAACTTACTGAATACCAGGTACGCGTGGTAAATCACAACTAGATCTAGGTCTTCCATCGGAATTCCTGTCGGGGCCGTTCATTGTGGGCAACATACCCCAAGACACTCTTTGGGATGGATCGCTTCTCTCCATACCCATCCCCTAAAAAAAATCAATGTGAAAAATACTCGGTGTGAAACTAACGGTTTTTTTTTAGCAGCCAAAACTGATAAGAGTTTCTAAATTGATCTACACCTTCAAATTGGGTAAACCAGTTTGCTGGGGCTTGTTTTTTTTTCAAAAAACTCAATAAATCGTTCACGGACTTTGAGGTAGTACCTACTTTTAATTTATTGTAAATAAGATTTTCATGAAATTGAAAATGACCAATAGTTAAAAGAAATCTGTGTGATAGAAAGGTTAGAACTGAGGAAAAAAAACAATATGAAAAAAAAAGTAGAGTAATATACCTAGATGGTAGACTTTGGTATTACACTACATATTTTGAAATATCCGTATGAAACTATAGGTGATAATATATAATAAACAAAACTTCAAGAAGCTACCTTATGATTTAGATTTTGGAAAACTTTGAAAGGTCATAACGTTTTTACTATTACAGATTACAGTAAGGGCAAAAAATCTATTAGATCTCCCATACCTCTCACTCTAGCCCTGAATGAGATAGCGCTAGTAAGGGCAGGAAAATCTCACGGATCTCTCCTGTTCTCTCACTCTAATGTTGGCCGCAAATATATGTATTGAGTAGATAGACAAATGGCTAATCCAACCTTCTTACTACTTTATTGGTGTTTTATTAATTTTTCAATTTTTCTGAGTGCTTTTTTTCATAGATTCCGGCTTCAAATCTCAGAATAATCAAGTATATGGAGTTTGAGGGATCCCAAAGGGACATTAGGACACAAAATCCCAACAAAAAAAAAATGAAATTTCATCTTTTTAGTACTAACCTTATGATTTAGATTTTGGAAAACTTTGAAAGGCCATAACTTTTTTTCGAGGGGTGTGACACTTAAGTAATATCCTGTACACCCTTTGGATAATCCCGGATAATCTATACAAATATCAGAAATTTTGAACTAATCAACTAATACCTAATGGTACGGTATAATATCTGGAAATATCGGATAATACACTACAAATACCTACAAATATCTACAAATACATACTACAATTTCTATAATTCAATAATTCCATATAAAGCTTACAAATATTCAATAATTCCCTATGGACGCTACTCCTGATGCTACTATACCACAGTATAAAAATATGACGATCAAACAATCAATGTGCCTCTACTGATGAAATTATTAAATAGGTACTTCAACATAAAAATTATTCGACCAAAAAAGACTACTTTCACATTTTTCAAACACATTTAAATAATTATTATCACAGTTTTCATTATTGTATTAGGCATTCTAATCGAGATTCTAATAACATCCTCGATAACATCTAATATACTTTTTCCAAAAAATAAAACGCTTATTTTTGAAAATAAAATTATTTGCAAATTCAGGCAAGGACTATGACGTCAAAGTCTCTCAAATCAATAGAAATGCGAGGATGCCGAATCTCTCATCAGTACAAAGAATTGTATAACATCGAAACCTAATTGCTATGCTATAAAAAACCCTCGAAAAAAACCAAAGGATATGCATAGTCGCCAATCGGTGAACTCTTGTTATCTAATAGGAAAGATCCTAAATGTTTGTCTTCATATTGCCAAATCCTTTTTTAAATCTGTATCTCTGAAAGTTCCATTAGAAATAAGACGAAAAATTGTAGCAGAAAAATTTATTCTTAAAAATGTTCAATACGTACATACGGTGATTCATTAAGAATGGCACTCGGCCATATCTCAAAAACTATTAATCGTAGTCTTGTCGGAAAAAAATTATCCCATAAATATGGCCAAGAGAAAATGCTGGAAATATATTTCAGCTTTCTAAAATGACCGTAAGGGGGCGTAACCCAACTGTCAAAGTACAAAATTGGTTTTATTTTTTTATCCCATTTTGACGTTTAAAAATGACATTATTCCACGCATAACAGTAAAGGTAAGTAGACGTTTATCACCTCAGTGACTTAAAACTTTTTTAACTCACTCTCGGCATTTTAAGTCACTCTGCCCAACTAAAAATCTGGGACCTCAGTGATTTAAAATATTTTTAACTCACTCTCGGCATTTTTCCTTACACTTTATTTTTTGAATTTCCACAAAATGGGATAAAATTTTGTATACATTACGTGAGTTGAATTGTTTATTCATTCGAAGAAAATTAACCCACTCGCTAGGGCTCGTGGGTTAAACTTTCTTCTCATGAATAAACATTCATTTAACTCACTTGGTGTATAAATAACTATAAATTTCAAATGGAAACGTATCTCAAAAATGCTAGCAATAGATTTTTGATGAAATTTCACACAATTTTGATTTATGACTTTTTACCATAACTTATCGGATAAGACAGTTATGAGCTGTCAAATATTGCAACTTAAGAACACAAATAACTTCAAAACGACTCAACGAATTGGGTTCGTTGGAAAGACAGGAGTCTGTTCTTTAATTTTATTGTAAAAAATTCCAACTTCAGTTAGTTGGACTAACTCTATGGGTGGATATTTGAAAACAACAACAAATCTGGTCGATCTTAGGTTTAGAAAGCTGAAATATATTTCCAGCATTTTCTCTTGGCCATTTTATGGGATAATTTTTTTCCGACAAGACTACGATTAATAGTTTTTGAGATATGGCCGAGTGCCATTCCTAATGAATCACCCTGTACATAACTCTTGAATATTTCTAATCTAACTCAGTCGTACTGGAAAAATAAGAAAAGTCCTGTTTTAGCGGATGCCTTTGTAAATACATCAGAATTTTATAACATTATAATAAAACAAGACAAATATATTATTTCAATTTCCATCTGATTTGATATATCTCAAACCTGAAATTCTATTTCTCAATTTTTCGGAGTTGCCCTCACTAAATTCAATCCTTTTAAGGGAAGTCTTAAGCAAGTACGAAAATTATCTTCAAATAAGTATATACCGATGGGGCTAAAAATAGTTCAGGAGTAGGATGTGCAATTGCTATACCTGAATTGAATTATGTTAAAAAATTCAAATGTGAAAATAATGCATCTATCTTCACTGCCGAAGCACTAGCAATAATGAAAGCATTAGATCATATATTGTCAAAGGGAAATATCTTTCCATCTATTGTTCTCTCTGATTCTCAGTCAATTTTGAAGTATCTCAAAAATGCGACAAATTGTAAGCATCTTATTATAGCCAAAGTATTGGAGGTATTCTCTGTTTTGTGCTCTAAAAATATTTCTGTCAAGTTTTTTATGGGTTAAGGGATATACAGGTCTCAAAAGCAACGAATTGGTTGACAATCCAGCAAGGGAGGCAATCGTATCAGAAAAGATCGTGGAAATTACTCCATATTCGGACTTTTCCGAAATAATCAAAAAAAGATCTTGGGAAGTTTGGCGCAGTAATTATATCGCAATGGCAATTAACTCCCCTAATTTGTATAACTCCTTTTATCCTAGATTGAATAAAAAGCCATTAATACAACGTTTTAAACTTTACAAAAATGTGTTTGTCCTATTTCAGATTTTTAGTTGGGCATGGAAAGTTTAGTAAGCATATGTATAAGCTTAAGTTATGCGAGAACACGCGATGCTTTTGTGATAACCAATCTGAAGATGACTTGAATCATAGATTATTTGTTGTAGACACAATGAATTGGCAACTTCGTTCTTAAGAAGAGAATTGGAAAAACTCGATCTAATACCTATGAACCACAAGGGTTTAATAAAGCTTATTTTATCAGATGATAACTTGGAAAATATATTTATTAATTATTTAAAATTATGTAAAGTCCTTATTTGAAAGATAGTTAGAGTTAGCTTCGTTTCCTATGTTTTTTTTTCCTTACATGCTACATCCCCCCCTAACCGGGTCCACCTGTGTTTTGTTGAAGTTTAAAAATGTTCTGCATAGACCTCAGGACGAAAAGGTTGGTTGGGTTTAGGTAATTGTGAATGGTTAGCAAGAGTTTGAACTTTTGAATTTTGTTTTCGTGGCTAAGTGAGCTATGGTCAAGGCCAAAAAAAAAAAAAATGTGTGGTAAAATAGGGTTAAATGTCATTTTGGAACAAATGGAAAGAAAAGATTGAAATTGAGAAAAAAATTAAAAGTTCCTTCTGATCATTCACCTTTAAGGAGCAAACCACCTAGGAATACTTTGCCAAAATTGTGGGGAATTTAGAGAAATTTGTGGGAATTTGTGGGAAATTTGGAGGAATATGTGGGGAAATTGTATGAGAACTTTTTTGGAACAATTTTGGGCGTGTTTATGGAATTTGTAACAAACATTTGCAAGGAATCTGCGAACAGTTTGGAGGAATTTACAGGGAATTTGTGGGAAATTTGCGGGTAGATTTAGGAATTGTTTGTACGAATCCAGGGGGTGGTTTACTCCTTGGGAAAAAAACGTGTAGTCCATGCTAAAAGTAGGCTGAATGGAAATTTCGCATTTCTAATGTGGCAACAAAGCGCATGAATATCGACTTTAGCCAATGAGAGAATGTTTCCAGTGATGTGAACTTATTCAAAGTGATGGGTGTTTGATTAATTCCCATCAAATTTTTTCTAACCGAGCTATTATAACTTAAATAACTACCAATACTGATAATACCAACTAATACTACTAATACCTGCAAATATTACTAATACTTGAAAATACCCATACCTACTATTACTAAGAATACCAAGTAATACCTACAAATATTGCTAATATTTGATAATACTAACTAATCCATAAAAAACGAATATTGTACAGAATTTCACAGAGTGTCACCCCGCGCTTTTTTTCTATTATAAATAGAAAGCTGAAATTTTCAGCGATTCTTATCCCAGTAGAGGACTATAATCCCTGAAAATTTCATCTAATTAGGAATTATACAGGGTGTCCACTTAGTGCGATATCGGACGATATCTCCTTACAGAGTGATGCAAGAAAAAAAAATTAAATTACAAAGTTAGTTAAAAATATTTTTGAATATACAAGGTGCTCGGTTAATGGGGTATGCGACAGAACTTTGTTACTTTTATTGAAACACCCTGTATATGATTGCATTTTTGGATTCTACGTGAAATTCTGAGCAGATTTCATGTAATATACCCTATACCTAAGTTCCCCTGTTTTCGAAATATTGACAGTTGAAAATTGACTTGTTGCAAATTTGACAGGCTGTAAAACCTAAAAGGGTAATTTTAGAGGAAAATCTATTTTGCATTCCTATCCTAGATTTTCATAAACTAGAATTTGACATCAACTTTGAATTTAACCGAAGATTAAATTTAACTGGAATTTTTAATCATGGATTAAATTCAAAGTTGGCGTCAAATGATAGTTTATAAAAATCTAAGATAGGAATGTAAAATCGATTTTCGTCTAAAATTAACCGTTTAGGTTTTACAGCCTGTCAAATTTGCAAAAAGTCAATTTTCAACTGCCAATATTTCCAAAACAGTTGAACTTAGGTATAGAGTATATTACATGAAATCTGCTCACAATTTTACGTAGAATCCAAATATGCAATCACATACAGGGTGTTCTATTTAAAAAAACAAAGTTCTATCGCATCACCCTGTAAGGAGATATCGTCCGATATCGCACGAAGTGGACACCCTGAAGTTCCAGAAATAAAATCGTGTTAAGCAATTTGGAGTGTTTAATCAATTTTTCAATTTTTCAGAGTGCCTTTTTTCTTAGATTCCGGCTCCAAATCTCAGAATAATCAAGTGTATGGAGTTTGGGGGATCCCAAAGGACCATTAGGACACAAAATCCCAACAAAAAACCAGATGTCAAATTTTTGACATGACGCTTCCTAGATAAATAACTACCTAATTAATGATTGTCATTGTCATTTCAAACCATGAATTCATTTTTCATTTTTTTAATTTTTTTTTTTATTTTTTTTTTTTTTTTTTTATATAAAGCTAAAGTGTGTTTTTTTTTAAAGATAAAAGTCAAAATGACATTATGTTGGCAATGCAATGTAAAATTGTCAATGCTTTCAAATTTTGTATGTTGAAAAGGCTTGTGTTGCCAACATAGTTACTAAATTTTTGACTTGGGGAATTATCTTTAAAAAAAAAACACACTTTAAATGTGCTCTTACCAATCAATGAAAAAAAAAGATGGCGTTCCCATTTAAAAAAAAAGATCAATGACGTCATATCTTGGAGAGGAATTATTTTTTCTCCTATATCTCTGCGTAACTTTTCCCTACACGTCGTCTTATACCTATTTCCAAAGTTTCATCAAATTCCATCGAGCCGTTTTCTCAGAAAAATGCCAACACACACACATACACACATACATACATACATACACACAGACGGAAATGTGCCACCTTGCCAAAAAAGCTTAAAATGATCCAAAACGTCAAGATTTAATGAAATTTTGACATGATCAAAATCATTTGAAATTTCATCGTCTTAGTACTGAGTTAGCTACCTTATGATTTAGGTCATAGCTTTTTTTCTATTATAGGTAGAAAGCTGAAATTTTCAGCGATTTTTATCCCAGTAGAGGACTACAATATCTGAAAATTTAATCTAATTAGGAATTATAGTTCCAGAAATACAATCGTGTTAAGCAATTTGGAGTGTTTTATCAATTTTTGAATTTTTTAGAGTGCCTTCTTTCATAGATTCCGGTTCCAAATCTTAGAATTATTTAATGTATGGAGTTTGGGAGATCCCAAAGGACCATTAAGACGCAAAATCTCAGCAAAAGAAAAAAATTAAATTTCATCATTTCAGTATGTATGTACAGGGTGAGTCACTATATTTTGACACCCACCTGCAGCCGTAATTACAGGTGATAGTTAAAAGGTGTAAATACAAAAGTTGTAGCATTTTAACTGAACCGGCAGAATTTTTAATTAGATTGAACAAATGAGCAACACAAAGTTAAACAATATGTCAATGTTCACTTTTTTCAAATGGAATGCACTTCTTTAAGTTCTTGTTTTTCTGAATCAGATTATATACTCCTGGACAAAATTATCGCACCACTGCTTATGGTGATGCTTACGTGCAGTGGTGCGATAATTTTGTCCAGGAGTATATAATATGTTAATGTTTCGTTCAATACTTCAATAGTTTTGAAAATATCTGGAGTTCAGTAGTTATTCAAAGACCTATTCACGTATCAGAATGTTTTGTAACAGGTGACAGGTAAATCATTTGAAAAAAGTGAACATCGACATGTTTTTTACTTTGCGTTGCTCATTTGTTCAATTTAATCGAAAATTCTGGCGGTTCAGATAAAATGCTACAACTTATGTATTTACACCTTTTACCTATCACCTGTAATAACAGTTGCAGGTGGGTGTCAAAATATGGTGACTCACCCTGTACATACAGGGTAATCTATTATAAATGTCACCCCCTGCTAACTTTCTCATTTGACGTTTTTGACAGAAGTGTCAAATACAAGAGTTTTAAGAAATTGTCAAAAGTTTTTAACTAATGGCGTTTCCGATTGGTAGATTTAGTGCGGAACTAGTGCAATTTTTTCTATTTCTCTCTTTTTCTTCTACAGGTCGATTGAAAGAATGCAAATACACTCAGTGCGCACTGAATCTACCAATCGGAAATGCCATATGTCAGTTTTAGGCATACAGGGTGCGTCAAAAAAGTGCAGCAGTGTGAAGTTACATTTTTTTAAATAGAACACCCTGTATATTGTGCGCTTATTTGTTAGTCCCGTTTAACCTGATTTCAACGATATACGGTTTGATATGTTTATCTCTCGGTTTATCTTCAATAGTTATAGGGAAAAACGCGAAAATCCCTTCCTAGGTCTCTCATGCTATTTTTTAAAAAATAATAATGGTAACTTTAGACATCTGGATCTATCATATTTCACCTTGTATATTAATGAATAAAATTTGAACAATAAACTGTGCATGAAAAAATTCTCTAAAGCTTAAATGGTATAAATCTTGTTTTTTTTTAATATGAAACCTTGAAAGAGGTTTTCATGTTTTTCCCTATAACTATTGAAGATATATATATCAAACCGTATATCATTGAAATCATGTTAAAAGTAACTAACAAATAAGCGGACAATATACAAGGAATTCTATTTAAAAAAATATAACTTCACACTGTTGCACTTTTTTGACACACCCTGTATGCCTGAAATTGATTTAGTTAAAAACTTTCGACAATTTCTTGAAACTTTTGTATCTGACATTTTTGTCAAAAATGTCAAATAAAAAAGTTAGAATGGGGTGACATTTATAATAGATCACCCTGTACCTTATGATTTAGATTTTTTAAAACTTTGAAATATGTATTGGGCTGAAGATAACAGAGATAAGTTGGAAATAATCCCTAACTCGGATCTTGAAAAATATAACCACTGGCTGAACCTTAGATTATATACCGGGTGACAATGAAACTACTACCCACGACGGCATTTCAAAACGGCTCGAGATAGAAATATGCAATTCCGTATGTCGATAGGGTTGAAAATTTTGAACAATTTTAACATAAAAACAACTGAATGGCTTTTCCGGTTTCACCGGAAATGGCATTGACTTTGTTATTTTAAATGGGACACCCTGTATATTATCTGTTTTTTGGACTCTCTGAACAATTCTAAATAACTTTTGTCTAACATACCCTATGTCAAAAATTGATAGTTTTCAAAATAGAGTGGCTCAAAAATATGTCGTAATTCCTATTGGTTTGTATTTTATGTAAAAACTGAATATGCCAGAACAAAAAAAATCATGGTTATTTGCTCCTTAGTCGAAGGGGTATCCGTTAAATGATAAAAGAGAAGAATTAATGCAAGTTAAGAAAAACGCGTTTTTCGAAAATGAATGTTTAAGTTTTTGATTGGATCCTGTACGAAAATGGTTCAACTTATGGAAATGAAACTTCCACTACCCAATCCTACTTTTTTATCCTTTATCCAAATATGACAAATTTAACCTTCATAGACACCTGCAAGATTAAAAATTTGATAACTTACTTTCAAGTTGTTAGTGCCAAAACCAATATTACTTTTACCTGAGCTTTTACTCATTTAATTACGTATACCACGTGCAAAGTTGGGTATGGATTCAAAATATTGTACTGTCCAAATAGTTAACCCTTTTTTGTCTAATTTGAATTTTTGAAAAATACATGAAGTATGATAGGGTGAAAACAAATGAATTTTATTACAATGGTGTAGGTATGTAATTAGTATTGAAAAAACGAAAGAACCAACAACTTGAAAATGGATTATCAAATTTTCAATTTTGCAAGTGTCTATGAAAGTTAAATTTGTCATATTTGGATAAAGGATAAAAAAGTAGGATTGGGTAGTGGAAGTTTCATTTCCATAAGTTGAACTATTTTCGTACAGGGTCCGATCAAAAACTGAAATATTCATTTTCGAAAAACGCGTTTTTCTTAACTTGCATTAATTCTTCTCTTTTAGCATTTAACGGATACCCCTTCGACTAAGGAGCAAATAACCATGATTTTTTTTATTCTGGCCTATTCAGTTTTTACGTAAAATACAAATAAATAGGAATTACGACATATTTTTGGGCCACTCTATTTTGAAAACTATCAATTTTTGACATAGGGTATGTTAGACAAAAGTTATTTAGAATTGTTCAGAGAGTCCAAAAAACAGATAATATACTGTTCCTGTTGTTGCAAGCACCAGCGCTTCTAGAGTACTGTCCAGGTTGAGGGGTACTTGTCGAGGTACTCGTTCATAGGTTTAAGTATGTAAAAGAAAAGCATTAATTTTGATTTTTGAAGAATCTAATTCGTGATTTGTTTGGACCCCTCAATTATGAATTAAACGTACTGGAATAATATTCATTAATGGTGTTATGTCCACCATTCAATTGAATAAACCTAAAAGTTTGTCAACTTTCAAAAAGGGATGAAGTTAGGCTCAATTTGGAACTTGTCGGGAGCAAGAAATTAATTTTCATTTGGATTAATTTATCAACAAATGAACCAAATTATTGGTTGGCCAAGTAGTGGTTTGGTCTGCCTCTACTTTGACTACTAAACAGTGGTTAGGTACTAGGTACTAAGTTTAAATCATACATGGCGTCCTTGATGGTAACAATAATATCATTCTGATGCTATAGTCAACTTAAAAAATATATGTACTCCTAGTACTTTTCGTAAGTATTCAATGAGTGGTGTGAATAAAAACGAAGTAGGTACCTACTACTAAGTAGGTATAATCTACTTAGTATTCACTTCAAAAAGAAGGATTTACTAATTTCCGGTAGTTTCGAAATGTAGTATCTACTTCGTTTTAAAGTAAATACTACGGAGAATCTAATAATACTTGTAGTAGTAGCAGATACTTCGTTTTTATTCATACCACCCAATATTCACTTGAAAGTTCAGTGCATTATATTTTCAGTATTTGCATTATCGATCAATTTGCTTTAAGTATATTTTTGTTGTCAGTAGCTACCTCAACTGTTTTAATATTATTATTAATTTTCTGAATAAACATTGTTTTTTATGGTACTGTTGTTAAATTATTACAAAGCTACCCTTTTTTGATACAAATCCCGAAATCCCCAAAAAAAATTTTAAAAAAAATCGAAAGAAATATTAGGTTTGTTTCTGCAGAAATCACAAACCAGTCAGAGTGAATTTCATTGGTTGAAACTAGTTTTCTGACTGTTCCTGACTGTTTTCAACCAATGAAATTCGCTCTGACTGGTTTGTGATTTCTGCAGAAACAGACCCATTGTTTTGGTCCCATCTCATGTATTTTTTTTTGGGAACAGTCCAGTTTACTTTCAGTTTACGTGCTCGAATTTATCATTTTTATAACTACCTTTTTCTGAAATTAAATATATATTTCAAAAAATGAGTTTTTTATGGGTACGCCTATGGGAGCCTTTGCTTCTAATAAAATACCTCTACGTATTTCTTGGGAATACGTAGAGATTCTTAACACATGTTTGTGCCACCTTGCTCCAATGCTTTTAGATAATAAATATAAATACAGAAAAGACAGAGTGTATGATTGTAAAGCAAAAAGGACACTCGTAAAATAAACTTAAAATTAGGCAACGCAATATTGAAGCTCTCAGTACAAATATCTAGGAGTTATTATTCGACAATTTGAGATGGAATGAAAAAGCCATGTGCTATAAATCAACACTATTATTATTAATATTTCTTCAGTTTTGGCTGCTTAAGAAGGGCTTAGAAAGCATTCCTCAACTAATTACATAATGCAATTCACTATCCTCAAAAAATATTAGAGAGTTATTGGCAATTTTCAATACTGTCATGCATTTACAGCAAAATTTTTCTGTTCAGAAAATAATAGGTTTTATTGCCAGAAGCTGCAGCTAATTTGTTTCAAAACGAATATCTTTCCTCGTTTTATGTTTCTGTCTCGTTTCCTGGTATGATTGTGTAAGTTTTGTCACTGCTTTGCTAATGTTACCAAAATAATATGAGAATTATATGGTTCATTTGAATCTTTAAACTATCAAGATTTAGATAAGTAAAGCTTGTGTATTGACTAAGTTGAATAGACTAAATGAAATTAAAACATAATTAACAAATTGAAATATGTAGATCCGTTTCCAGAAATTCAATTATTATTCGTGTCTCATACGAAAGAATTTGATGTAGATAAACTGAGTGCATGTCAACTTGTGTCCATTAAAACACATTACATGAATTAAAAAGTTCCTCTTTTATTTATGTACTCAAGAGCACCAACTCAATATTGCTTACTCCAATAACTCTCCAACAATTACTCTACACCAATAATTACTTACATAACAATTTCTAGGATCTACACGACTATCTACCTGCATGGCGCTCTGGTGCAAAGCAGAGTCGCTGTTGGTGCGCCTCCACCCGGTATCCGAGGGTGGGCTCAGGTAAGGTCCGCTGGAATAGGGCGACGGTTTTCGTTCTCTGGTACTGCGAATGGGACCGCCGGGCGAACGCGTTCGACTTTGCCTGGACGGGGTGTTCACCATTCGAGTTTGAGGAGGTTCTTCGTTGGGCTAAAAATAAATTAATTTGATATAATAACAATAGATATAAATAAACATTTCTAGAAAATTAATTAATAATAAATACATTGTTTATTGCAACAAATGTAGGACTAAAGGCGGGGCATGCCATGCATCACGAAAATGTATAATTTTTTTTAATACTTTTCCGGTGAATCATTTTAATTTTCCAGTTGTTTGATGCAACACAATATTGTGCTTTATATAATCATATTTTTTCCTTTGGGAATTTACTCTGACCTGATTATTTATTTCAATGCAATGTTCTAAGCTATTGTAATTTCTGAAAACATTATTTCTGGCTGCTTAAAACTTATCCAGTTCAATCTTGATGATATGTTCCATCCGAAGGGTGGTTAACTCCTCAAAATTGTTACACAGATTTAAAATCTTCATTGATTTTGTAGGATTTTGAGGATTTTGGAAATCTTCATATGATTTTACAGGATTTTAAAAGATTGATTTTGGAGCATTCGTTTTAGGGAAGTTAGAAGGGTTTTTAGAGATCCTAAAGGATTTTTGGAGATTTTAACGGATTTTTGGGGATCCCAAAGGATTTTTGTTAGGAATTTTATAGGATTTTGCCTGCTTTTTTTTGTTCCAATAAAATTTTGTTAGATGTTTAAAGATTTTAAAGATTTTCAGGGATTTTAGGTAGATTTTACGAGTTTTTCTGGGATTTTGTCCAACTTGTAGGTATACAAATTTTTATCAATTAACCGCTTGAACTTTAATTAACTCTATAAAATGTGTACATAATTAAATCTTCATTGATTTTGTAGGATTTTGAGGATTTTGAAAAACTTCACGTGATTTACAGGATTTTAGAAGATTTTAGATTTAAGAGGTTTTAGGTGATTTTGGATCATTTTAGGGAATTGAGAAAGGGTTTTAATGGCGTTTTTACCAACTAATTTAGGGGAGCCTTAATGATATAGTTATTTTCCTAACAAGTGCGCAAAGTGATACTTTCCCGCACGAAAAAGCAGTTAGACGAACGACGCGAAGCGGAGTTCGGATAAGCTTTGAGTGCGGGAAAGACATTTTGCGCAAGTGTTAGGAACAATATTTTTTCTTCGAGTATCTTAAAAAAGTAGACTTTGAATTAATTGTTAAAATATTAGAAAAATCAATCAAATCAAAATCTTCAAAAATTCCTTTAAAATCTTATATCGGAATTCCTCAGAATGTCTTTTAAATCAAATATCTTTTTACATCTTCTGGAATTTCTAGAATCAGCAAGAATATTTTCATGAGAGTCTCTTAAATATCAAAAACTTTACAAATTCCTAGCAGTACAGGCTGGTCCAATTTGGACACCTTTGATAGGAAATATCATGTTAACTAGGCATTAATTTCAACTAAAACCCTTCATTTTGAATATTAGTTTATTCAGAAACCATCAAAACATTGAAAAATCAAGTATAACTATGGTAATTATACGTAACAAAAATGAGTGCGCAAAGAGTTTCCGTGCGCAAAGTTCAACTTTGCGCACGCAAGTGAGTGTGAAAAGTGATTACTTTGCGCACGCAAGTAGAAAAAGTATTTTTTAAACTGACATTTCCCCATAGAAAACTGTCATTTTAAGGAATACTTATTGTTGAAGCTCCCCTAAAATAGTTGGTGGAAACAGTCATTAGGGATCCTAAAGGATTTTTAGAAATTTTAATGGATTTTTGAGGATCTCAAAGGATTTTTGGAAATTTTGAAAAAATTTTTTTTTAGGAATACATATCAATGATTTTATAAGATTTTGTGTTGCGATTTTTGTTCTAATAAAAGTCTGTGTGATTTTGTGAAATTTTATGCGATTTCAAGTGATTTTTAAGGGATTTTGTGAAGTTTTATTAAATTTTCAAAGATTTTCAGGGATTTTAAATATATCTTACAAGTTTTTCTGGACTTTTACACAGATTTTGACCAAGCAACCGTTCCGAGGTTTAGTTAATTCTATAAAATAATGAACACATATTTTAAATCTTAATTGATTTTGTAGGATTTTGGGAATTTTGAAAATCTTCACACGATTTTACAGGAGTTCAGAAGATTTTAGATTTTCAAAATTTTAGGTGATTCTAGAGCATTTTGGGGGTTTTTGAAAATTATTTAGAGATTCTTAATTCAAATGACAAATTTAAATGGAAAAACGGAAATTCCTAGACCTTTTACTATAGGATTTCATAATACTTCTCCGAATTTCATCATATGATTTTATGGAATTCCACCATAAAATTCAATGGAATTCTTAGACAAAAATTCCTCGGAATTACACTACTTATGAAATTTTATGAAATTCTTCGGCATTCTACTAAAATTTCAAGTCATTCCATGGGAATTTTTGCTAATTCCAGAAATTCCTTTGAATTCCACTAAAAGATTTTATGAAATTCCTCGAAAGTTCAAAGTCAGTAAATGACAAAGAACCCCGCACATTTTTTATGGAAAAGTGATCTATGTGGAATTTTGCTGAATTTTTGATATTGTGTATAGGGAGTCGTCCTTAACAAAAGTTATCATTGCGCCAATGTTTAATACCGAACAGTTTTTAAGATATCAACTAAAAACCTTTTTAATATAATACTCTTCAGTATGACGTCAGCGGTATGCTCACAGCTCCAAAAATTATTACTATCCTTGCCACTTTTGAGTTTTGAACGATAAGATTTCATAATACTTTTCCGAATTTCACCATAAGATTCCATGGAATTCCACCATAAAATTCAATGGAATTCATGTACAAAAATTTCTCGGAATTACAGCAAAAGATTTCATGAAATTTCTTGGAATTTCACCAAAATTTTATGTAATTCGACAGAAATTACTCAGAATTTCACTAAAATTTAATTAAATTCTTCGGAATTCCGTCGAAATTTCTCGTGGTTCCATGGAAATTTCACGGAAATTCTGTTTAATTCCAAGGGAATTCTTCGGATCCATGTAATTTCACTGGAATTCCACAATAAGATTTCAGGGAATTTCATGTAATTTCACGAGAATTCCTTGGAATTTTACTCGACATTTTATCGAAATTTTATGTAAGTCGATACAAAGTGAAATTATATATAATTTGATAGAAATTCTGCGAATATTTCATAATTTTTTTTTTCCGAAATCCCACTGAAATTCTCCAAAATTCTATAGAAATTCCAAATTCCATAATTTTTTAAAACTTTATTGAAATTCCCCAAAACTTCACCACTGAAATATCCTATAATTCTACAAAATTTTCATAAAATTTTTCGGAATTTCACTGACATTTCCTGTAATTTCTTAGAAATTCCTCAGAATTTCACCAAAATTTTATGAGAATTTTTTGAAATTTTACTGAAATTCTACCTTTTTAGTCGAAAATTTCTCGAAATGAAACTTCAATTTTTTTTTCAAAATTTGATTTATTTCCATAAGATTTTTTCGGAATTTCACTGAAATTCTCTTTCAATAGTCACGAATTTCTGGGACTATTAATGAAAATACAAGTAATTTTTTGAAAATTCACCGAAATTCCTGCAAAATATATTGAAATTTCATTACATGGGAATTTTTCCAAATTTCACCGAAATTCCAAGTTTTTAGCCGGAAATTCCTCGGAATTCCACTTGTAAAATTTTCTCTAATTTTACTAAAATTCAGTAATTCGATGAGAATTTTTCGGAATTTCAATTTCACTAAATGCCATGTTTTTAACTGGGAATTCCTTGGAATAAAAAAAATAAAACTTCATGTAATTACATTAGGATATTTCGGAATTTCACTGGAATTCCTTATGAAACGATAAGAGTTGTTCAAAATTCCACTTAAATTTCATGTAATTCCCTGACAATTCCTTAGAATTCCATGCAATTTCATCGGAGCTCCATATAATGCGACGAAAATTCTTCGGAAATTATGTAATTTTTTGAAATTTTTTTCCCTCTTTTCTCTATGGAAACTCCGCAAAAATTTCACGTCACATTTCACACCATAAAATTCAGTGAGATTCTTGGATTTTTTTTTCTTTAGAATTACAATATAAGATTTCAGGAAATTCTTCGGAAATGCACTAAAATTTCAAGTTATTCCATGAAAATTTTAGTCAATTCCATAGAAATTCCTTAGAATTTCACCAGAAGATTTTATAGAATTCCTCAAAATTCCATTCAAGTGATAAATTTGAATGGAAAAACGTAAATTCCTAAAAATTTTACTATAAGATTTCATAATACTTTTCCGAATTTCATCATAAGACTCTATGGAATACCACAATAAAATTCAATGGAATTCTTGAACACTATGAAATTTCATGAAATTCTTCGGAATTCCACTAAAATTTCAAGTTATTCCATAGGAATTCCGCGAAAATTTTAAGTAATTCCATAGAAATTCCTTAACATTTCACTAGAAGATTTTATGGAATTCTTAGACAAATTTTTTTCGGAATTACAGTATAGGATTTCATGAAATTCCTCGGAATTCTACTAAAATTTCAATTTCAAAATTCCATAAAAATTCCATATATTTTTTTTTAAACCCCAAGATTTCACCACTCAAATATCCTGGAATTCCGTAATTTTAATCTGATTGGTTTAAATCAACAATCAAAACATGTCACTTCATTGTTGGAATACCAGTTTTGACAGATGTATGAAATTCTCAATAGTAATATAACTAGTGCAATGGAAATTATTGATAATTTTTGGGAAATTTGCCCGAATGCATTTTTAGTTGAAAAAGAGCACGAGTGCACGTAGTGCACGAGTGCCTTTTTCAGTTAAAAACGCATGAGTGCAAATTTGTCGAAAATTATAAATATATTTCCATTGCACGAGTTGTATTTAATGAGAGAATTTCATAAATCAAAAATTTAAATTCTTTGTCAAAAAATGTCAAAACGCCAGTTTTCGCACCAGTTACTATGCAATTATCTGATAATTTGCACTAGTGCAAATTATCGCATAATTCCAATCTGATTGGTTCAAATCAACAATCAAAATATGTCAATTTATTGACAGATGTATGAAATTCTCAAAAGAATTTTCCGGAATTTCACTGAAATTCTCTAAGAGCCAGGAATTTCTGAGAATATTAATGAAACCTCAAGTAATTTCTTGAAAATTCACCGAAATTCCATGTGGAATGGAATTTTACTAAAATTCAGTAAGAACTGAAATTTCATGTTGGGAATTTCTGTGTAATTTCATATAATTGTTTAGAATTCCTTCAGGATTTCGTGTAATTCGATCGGAATTTCACTGAAATTTCATGTAATTCCAGAGGAACCAAAATTTAATGTGAATTCCATGGAAACTCCGCAAAAATTTCACATGTAATTCCTTTTTCAGAATAACATAATTATACCGAAATTTCTCTAAATTCCACTAAACTATGGAATTCTGAGAGACTTAAACAAATTTTAGGGGATTCCAAAGGATTTCTGGGAATTTCAAAGGAATTTTTTTTTAGGAATGTTAATGATTTTATGAGATTTTGCAGGATTTTTTTGGTTTTAATAAAATTTTGTAGATTTTGTAGGATTTTATGTAATTTCAAGAGAATTTGTTAATAATAGTCTAGGAGGCAATGACGATTTTCGACACTTATTTTCCCAGTCAGACAACATGGATAGAATTGTAGGGTTAGTAATTCTAATCAAAATCCATATATTTTTAGGAGGGGTTTTCCGAAGGGTTGAGGCGCAAAATGCGTTAGAGCTTACGAATACACGGCCTCTTTTTTTCCAGTGATGACAATAGGTCTACTAATGATAAGTATACTGAAGTTACGTTAAAAAGTAGTTCGGCTAATCTGTGAGTATGGATGGCAAGTGAAAAAATGAAGATCCGAAAAATTTCACTTTCCACTATCTGAGATAAGCCAAATTGCTATTTCCATATACTTTATGTGCTATTGTAGTGAATGTGAAATATTTATGATTGGGAAAATAAAGTGTATTTGTATTTTTCTTCTTGTGAACCCATCCGAAAATTTTTGCAAAACCCAAATATTCTTGTTTTGTATCACCAAGAGAACAAATTATTTAATATAGACTAACTGGGAAAATAAGTGCTAAAAAATTTCACTGCCTCCTGGACTATAATTTTTTAAGGATTTCAAATTTTTTTAGGGATTTTGAGTAGATCTTATGAGATTTTCTGGGATTTTGACCAGCTTGTACATGGATTTTGACCAGCTAACCACCCCTCAGTTCCATCTAATTTGGGAGAATTTTAAGGATATTTCTTGGACGATTAATTTTGTATATTATAAAGTGCCTAGTTTTTTAGTTGAAATCTCGGTTGAAATCAATAAAATCAGGCAATTTCCAAGAAAAACATCTCTTATCAAATAAATTACATAAACCATATTAATCAAGACGAATTTGTTTAGGAAAACAAGGCCAAACACGTGCAAAAACATTATATAATATCAAAAAAAAAAAGAAAAATGTTCAAGATGTTTTTATTTTAAAAACGTTTTTTCAATTTTAAGTCACGTGTAGTAATTATAATAAACGCTAATTTAATTTCCAAAAATAATAAAGCGTGAAATTTCCAATTTTCGATACGTACATATTCTGTTATTGTTGGTTTCGAATTTTATTGAGTTTGGCAGAAAAACAATAATTACACTGTTCAAAAATACAATTTATTTCAAAACTGCATCAGCTTTAATTGTGAGTTTTGAATTTCGCCCGAAAATTTTTGTTGCCCATTTTCAATGTGTTCAATTAAAAGCAGCAAAACACTATCATTAAGGTTTTTTTTTTTGCCAAGGGTGTACATTTGAACGCTTTGTTACCAATTTAAACTATAATTAAGAAAATTGAAAAGATCATGGTTAATTAGCTCATTGAAACAGATGTAACACAACTCAGTAATAATCTATTTATAAATTATGGAAATAGTGTAAAAGAATAGGCCTCATTAAAATACGGCCTGTGTAGAATAATAACTAAATTAATTTTAAAATTTAATCACCATTATCAGATAGGAAATATTACAATAATTTAATCTTTTTATGACTTCAACTAACTGGTTTTAGGAAGGTTTTTCTCATTATATTTGATTGTAAAGATGAAATGATTTAAAGCCAATTAGGACTTCAACATTCTGATTTAGCGGTTTTCAAAAATAATCCTTTGCAAAAAAAACGTATTAAAATATGGCAACCTCAAGGAGACGGTTGAACAATAATATTTGGCCAAATTACTTCATTCTAAGCCACAAAGCTTATTTAACCAAGGACGTTCCTCACTTTTTGTTTCACAAATCTGCGGCAATGTGTTTTAAATTTTAAATAAGTGTAATCAAATAGAAATAAAAATAATAAAGCATTTTGGGACTGTCAACCATTTTTAGATATACAATAAACATCACAATAAACTGTGGAAAAGTTTTCTTTAATTATTCATCAGGATATTTGAGCACATTGTGAAAATGTGTTGTTGTCAAAGAAAGCTATTAAATAATGTAATTATGGAATCCCAGCGCCAATATTCAGTAATTCGTTCCATTGTGTGATTTTAAATTGAAAAGTTTGAGATTTGCAGTGGGTTTAAATAAGAGTCGATAAAAATACTTCTAAACTATATAACCGAGACAATGTCATCATGTTTGTAATAATAAGTAATCCAATAGGCAGTTAAAAAGAAAAAGTTTTTTTTTTTCACACCGGTGACCATTGTATATTCATCAGAATCAAATTACCTTCTAATAGATATTCATTAAGGAAAATAATTGGCTATAGGGAAAGTTCTTTTGAACAAGATTCATCAAAATGACAAGAGCCTTGCTTTCGATGTATCACAGCATCCATCAATTGGACAAAGTAACCATGTAGTCATATCAGCCAAATCCAAAACCAACAAATGAAATATATAAGAGGAGATTTTTTTGGCCGCAGACTATGAACTTATTAACACATCTACACCAAGAAATCTTTGGTCAATCCCCAAAAGCCTTGGCAATTAAAGAACCAAGTCAACAACCAAGCGAAACCAGGAAACCGGACCGGTGTCAAGTTAGCACGCTGCTCGAGCACGCCAAAAAGGAAAGTTAGCACGCCGCTCAGGCATGCCAAAGTGTGAAGTTGGCACGCCATTCTAGCACGCCGCAATTTTTTTTTTCTTTCATTCAGGTAAGATGGTGTTTCTTGTCCATATTTGGAGGGATGCTTCTTCAAGGGATGCCTCATCATCCCTCAAAAGGAAAATTCTTTGCCAGCCGTCAAACTTAGAAAAATCGTCGCTTGTGTGAAAAATACTGAAAATTTAATATTTTCTTATTTTTTCTTCAGACACCTAGATGGTGTTCCATGTTCAAATTTGGAGGGATGCTTGTCTAAGGGATGCTTTATACTCCCTTGAAAGGAAAATTCCTTGCCAGCCGTCGAACTTAGAAAAATCATCGCTTGTATGAAAAATTATTGAAAATTTCATATTTTCTTATTTTTTCTTTAGACACCTAGATGGTGTTTCATGTTCAAATTTGGAGGGATGCTTGTTTAAGGGATGCTTTATCCTTCCTTAAAAGGAAAATTCCTCGCCAGCCGTCGAACTTAGAAAAATCATCGCTTGTATGAAAAAATATTGAAAATTTCATATTTTCTTAATTTTTCTTTAGACACCTAGATGGTGTTTCACGTTCAAATTTAGAGGGATGCTTGTTCAAGGGATGCTTTATCATCCCTCAAAAGTAAAATACCTTGCCAGCCGTCAAACCTAGGAAAATCGTCCCTTATATGTAAAAATATTGAAAATTTCATATTTTCTCATTTTTTGTTGAGACACCTAGATGGTGTTTCACGTTCAAATTTGGAAGGATGCTTGTTTAAGGGATGGTTTATCATCCCTCAAAAGGAAAATTCCTTGCCAGCCGTCAAACTTAAGAAAATCATCCCTTGTATGAGAAAATATTGAAAATTTCATATTTTCAAAGGTTTTTCTAAGTTCAACGGCTGGCGTGGAATTTTCCTTTTGAGGGATGATGAGGCATCCCTTAAACCAGCATCCTTCCAAATTTCAACGTGAAACACCATCTAGGTATCTGAAGAAAAAATGAGAAAATATGAAATTTTCAATATTTTTACATACAAGGGATAATTTTCCTAAGTTTGACAGCTGGCAAAGAATTTTCCTTTTGAGGGATGATAAAGCATCCCTTGAACAAGCATCCTTCTAAATTTGAACGTGAAACACCACCTAGGTGTCTGAAGAAAAAATTATAAAATATGAAATTTTCAATATTTTTACATATAAGGGATGATTTTCCTAAGTTTGACGGCTGGCAAGGAATATTCCCTTTAAGGGATGATAAAACATCCCTTGAACAAGCATCCTTCCAAATTTGAACGGGAAACACCATCTAAGTGTCTGAAGAAAAAATGAGAAAATATGAAATTTTCAATATTTTTACATATAAGGGATGATTTTCCTAAGTTTGACGGCTGGCAAGGAATTTTCCTTTTGAGAAATGATAAAGCATCCCTTGAACAAGCATCCTTCCAAATTTGAACCTGAAACACCATCTAGGTGTCTGAAGAAAAAATAAAAAAATATGAAATTTTCAATATTTTTACATACAAGGGATGATTTTCCTAAGTTTGACGGCTGGCAAGGAATTTTCCTTTTCAGGGATGATAAAGCATCCCTTGAACAAGCATCCTTCCAAATTTGGACGTGAAACACCATCTAGGTGTCTGAAGAAAAAATGAGAAAATATGAAATTTTCAATATTTTTACATATAAGGGTTTATTTTCCCAAGTTCGACGGCTGGCAAGAAGTTTTCCTTTTGAGGAATGATAAAGCATCCCTTGAACAAGCATCCTTCCAAATTTGAACGGGAAACACCCTCTAGGTGTCTGAAGAAAAAATAAAAAAATATGAAATTTTCAATATTTTTACATACAAGGGATGATTTTCCTAAGTTTGACGGCTGGCAAGGAGTTTTCCTTTTGAGGAATGATAAAGCATCCCTTGAACAAGCATCCTTCCAAATTTGAACGTGAAACACCATCTAGGAGTCTGGAGAAAAAATGAGAAAATATGAAATTTTCAATATTTTTACATACAAGGGATGATTCTCCTAAGTTTGACGGCTGGCAAGGAGTTTTCCTTTTGAGGAATGATAAAGCATCCCTTGAACAAGCATCCTTCCAAATTTGAACGTGAAACACCATCTAGGAGTCTGGAGAAAAAATGAGAAAATATGAAATTTTCAATATTTTTACATATAAGGGATGATTTTCCTAAGTTTGACGGCTGGCAAGGAATTTTCCTTTTGAGGGATGATAAAGCATCCCTTGAACAAGCGTCCTTCCAAATTTGAACCTGAAACACCATCTAGGTGTCTGAAGAAAAAATAAAAAAATATGAAATTTTCAATATTTTTACATACAAGGGATGATTTTCCTAAGTTTGACGGCTGGCAAGGAGTTTTCCTTTTGAGGAATGATAAAGCATCCCTTGAACAAGCATCCTTCCAAATTTGCACGTGAAACACCATCTAGGTGTCTGAAGAAAAAATAAAAAAATATGAAATTTTGAATATTTTTACATACAAGGGATGATTTTCCTAAGTTTGACGGCTGGCAAGGAGTTTTCCTTTTGAGGAATGATAAAGCATCCCTTGAACAAGCATCCGTCCAAATTTGAACGTGAAACACCATCTAGGTGTCTGAAGAAAAAATAAAAAAATATGAAATTTTGAATATTTTTACATACAAGGGATGATTTTCCTAAGTTTGACGGCTGGTAAGGAGTTTTTCTTTTGAGGAATGATAAAGCATCCCTTGAACAAGCATCCTTCCAAATTTGAACGTGAAACACCATCTAGGTGTCTGAAGAAAAAATAAAAAAATATGAAATTTTCAATATTTTTACATACAAGGGATTATTTTCCTAAGTTCGACGGCTGGCAAGAAGTTTCCCTTTTGAGGAATGATAAAGCATCCCTTGAACAAGCATCCTTCCAAATTTGAACGTGAAACACCATCTAGGTGTCTGAAGAAAAAATAAAAAAATATGAAATTTTCAATATTTTTACATACAAGGGATGATTCTCCTAAGTTTGACGGCTGGCAAGAAATTTTCCTTTTGAGGGATGATAAAGCATCCCTCGAACAAGCATCCTTCTAAATTTGAACGTGAAACACCATTTTTCTAACTTCACACTTTGGCGTGCTCGAGCGGCGTGCTAACTTCACACCGGTGAAACCAGAAAGGATCAAGTGGACAGTCGATGAGTACAAAGAAATAATGTGGTGCCATCTCCACACAGTAGAAAGAACTGGAACAGCCAATCTCAAGGAAACATTCAGACTCTGGAAAACTTATAACCCACACCCAAAATGCAATCTCACTGCAAACACCATGGCCACGCAGAGAAGGCACATCCATCAACAGAACAAAATCAGCGCACCAGACTTAGAAAAAATCCCGGAAGAAGTGAAAGAAGAGATCCAGAGCCAAACAATAGCAACCAACATTCAAGAAATGGAACAGAAGGAAACTCTAAGCAACAAGTAAACGAGGGGACAGATGTGAAGTAGGAAGTAAAAGATTTGTAAAGATTGATGAATAAACTTAGAACGTTTTTACAATGAGGAATATTAGGTATATTATTCTGAAAGTACAACTACAAAACTTCAATGTCATAAATAATAAATCATATATCAAAATGTACAGGGAAACTTCATAGCTGATGTATTAGTGAAAACTTCTTTCTTCAACACTCCCTCTTAATAAAACAGTCAACAGTCTTCTGAAGTTCACATCATTTTGATAAACCCAAAACTCAAACATCTGTCTAGATAATGGCTTAATACAAATGTCAGCCGTCATCTTGTTTGTTGGAAGATATGCTAACTGAACTTCACCATTTTCAACCTTGTCTCTTATGAAGTGAAACCTCACATCAATGTGCTTTGTTCTTCTGTTCCAAACAGGATTACATGCAATTTTTTGAGCACTTTGATTGTCATTGTAAACTTTCACAGGTTTTGAAAAATTTACATACTGATAAAAATCCTTTTAAATGTATTGCTTCTTTTGCGGAATCACTGATTGCCATATATTCAGCTTCACACGAAGACATGGCGACTGTAGTCTGCTTGCGACATTCCCAAGAAACAACTGCATCAGCATATTTGAAACAAAAACCAGTGTACGACTTTCGATTTGTCGCATCACTAGCCCAATCTGCATCGGTGTATCCAGTCAATTCTTCTTCAGATTTCCAATAAACTAAAGCTCTGTCTGCTGTTCCTTTGAGATATCCTTATACGCGCTTCGCAGCTTGCCAGTGTTCTTGACCATACTTAGTATTGAACTGGCTCAAATAGGAGCATGCATAAGCAATGTCAGGTCTAGAAGTGACACTCGAATACATTAGACATCCAATTAGTTGCTGATATGGCACATTCAGGCTCTTTTCGCTCACTAATGGCAGTTGCATAGTTGAATCCATTGATGTACTGATTGGTTTACAATCCCACATCCCAAACTTCCTTAGTCCATCCATGAGATACTTTCTCTGACTGATAGAAATACTACCATTTCGATTTTTCCGCACTTTCATGCCCAAACAGTTATGTATAACTCCAAGATCTTTGATTTTAAAGTGACGTGATAGTTGCCTCTTCAATTTCTCAACTTCATTCTCTCATCATCGTTAAAAATTGAAAAGTCGTTCACATATAATGCAATGATAACTATGGAGTTCTTTTTCTTCATAGCGTAGATGCAACTTTCGTTTGCTAACTGCTTGTAATTAAGTTCTTCTAAAAACATGTCAATTATCTTATTCCAGGATCTTGAAGCTTGTTTTAGTCCGTATCATGTCTTTTCGAAGAAGACACACTTTATTAACCTTCCCCTCACCGACGAAATCTTCTGGTTAATACATGTAGATTTTCTCATCTAGTTCTCCATTAAGAAAAGCAGTGACAACATCCAAATGTTCCATTTCAAGGTTAAATTGAACAGCCAATGCAAAAAGCAAACGTATTGATGAATATCTAATCACTGGTGAAAAAGTATCAAAGTAATCTATGCCATACTCTTGTGTGAACCCCTTGGCTACTAGTCTGGCTTTGTAACATACATTGTTTCCATCGGTATCTTGTTTTACTTCGTACACCCATTTAGATTTGACAATGTCAACTTCTTTTGGCTTTCCAACTAGAATCCAAGTGCCAGATTCATGAAGTGAATCAATTTCATCTTGCATTGCAACTCTCCACTCTGAAGAAAAACCACTTGAAATTGCTTCATTGAATGTTTTTGGCTCAAAAAAATCAAACAAAGTTTGATATACCAGATGATCCGGGAATTCTTTCTGTTTTCTATCTCGAATATGATATCTGCATTCTGATTTTTGATCTAGTTGTTTTTTTTTTTTTTGAACTAGAAGGTTTGTTGTTGAGATGTGACCAGAAAGAACTTCTTCATTTCATATTTGTTCTTGAAAATCATCATCAGTCTCGCTTGTTGTTCATCATTCGCATTATCGCATCCAATCTCAATTTCCTCATTTTCGTGTTGAGAATCGGATAGTGACAAAATTGGCGCAAATACTTTTATAGAAGGTTTTTCATTTTCAGCCATCTGATTGGTGAAAAATTGACCTTCTAAAAATACAACATCTCTAGCTCTGCATATCTCATTTGTTTTTGGATTGAAAAGTCTATATCCCATGGCTTCTTCAGAATACCCAACAAATACCATTTTCTGGCTTCTATGGGATCCAACTTTCGTCGTTTTTGCTCTGGTATATGAACATACGCTATTGATCCAAAAGCTCTTAAATGGCTGAGATTTACTTTTCGACCACTCCACTTTTCTTCTGGAGTCATTTCCTTAATCAATTTTGTTGATGATCGATTGATCAAATATACCCAAGTATTGACAGTTTCAGCTCAAAAACGATTATCACAAAACGATTCTTGCATCAAAGATCTCGTCTTATCCAAAATTGTTCGATTCATGCGTTCTACAACTCCATTTTCTTGTGGTGTGTAGGGTACTGTTAGCTGGAATTTTATGCCATTTTGCTTTAGAAAATTCTTCAAAATATTGTTTGAGAATTCTTTACCATTGTCACTTGAGACTCTTTTCATCTTCAAATTACATTCATTTTCTACTTGCTGTTTGAATTCCTTGAAAACTTCTGTAACTTCACTCTTTTGTCTGAGAAACTGGACAAAAACTTTTCGCGTAAAGTCATGTCAGACAAAAAATATACCGACTTTCTCCCCAAGAATCTCTGGGCATGGGTCCACACAGATCCATGTGTATGAGCTCCCACTTTTCAAGAGTGGAAACCTCTGTTAGTTGCATTTAACTTGCGACCGGTTGCTGGTTGCTATGTAGTTGCTGTTCATAGAGAATAGGCCTGCCGGCTGTGTTTTCCTTGAATACAGGACTCACAAGGATCGTCAAGATTTTTGTTAGAAAAATCCAATCCTATAGCCATTTTGTCACGAAGAAGTTTCATACCCCCCCTGATACGGTTTAAATGTCCAAGTCTTCTGTGCCAAAGTACTTATGACATTTCTGTGTTTGAAAAATTGGCGTGTTCGGTTTTATTTAGATTGAGGCAATAGACTCCACCAATTTCAGTTACTGTAGCCACTGTATCACCTTCAATCACGCAGTTTTCAAGTATCTTGCATCCTTCTTGATCAAATACCACTATAAAGCCTTTAGAGACCATCTGGCTTACGGATAGCAAATTAGAGGATAGGTCCGGAACGTAGGCTACGTTAGAGATAACCTGGACTGGTGATCTATCCTTCAGACTAATAGATACATCTCCAATCCATTAACTGTATAAAATTTGATTATTTGCAACAGCCACTTCTAAGCCAACGTTTCATTCTTCTGAAAAATTGACCAGCCATTCTTTGCTAGAAGTCATATGTGACGAAGCACCAGAATCAACATACCATTTTTGTCTATTTAGTTGACAACCTAATGAGGTAATAAAAACTCCATTCTTGGTTGACTTGTTCTGCTCATACTTTTTATTTTGGTTAGAAGTAGAAGGTCCACCAAGAGGTCCACTGACTTTTGTATTTGCACAATTTTGCTTATAATGTCCCACAGAACGCCATTCCAACACCAAGGCTTTTTGTCTTTCGCATTATTGACTTTATTTTTCTTAGACCACAAAGCTTTATTTGAATTGTGTTTATCATTCTTCCACTTTGTATCTTGTAGTAACTTGGATTTGATCAAATCACTCGTGATCTGTGCACCAGAGGTACAATCGCCATCACCATAGGATCATAGCTTTCTGGCAATCTTTGAAGCATCATAGCTCCCAGTAACTCATCATCAACAGCTTTATTTATGGCGCTAAGTTTTTGCGACACTGTCATAAACTCATTAAGTAATCGTCCATTTTAGAAAAATTTTCTAACCTGTACTACATAAGGTTCGAAGTAATCTGATTCCCCGATTGAGACCATTATCCTTGTAAGCTGCTTTCAAATTATCTTAAGCATCAACAGCTTTTTCACATTCTCTTATGTGAGGATAACAGCAAGGTTGAACCATCAAACAAATCTTTGTAAGAGCTTTTTGATCTTTTTTACTTTTTACTGCTTCTGTTGTCGTATCGCCTCCTGGATAGTCATTTATAGAAACCCAAAAATCTTCATGACGAAGTAGCATCTTCATGGCAAACGACGAATCACAATAATTATTCTCACTTCCTCTTAACTTATCAAAAGAAGGAGCTGAACTGGAACTTTCTGCATAACGTACAGTAGTAGACCTAATTGAAATTTGCTCGAAAAAATGTCTATAAAATCCCAACTTTAAAAAAAAAAAAAAAATCTTGACAGTTGGAATCTACTTCAAAATTCTCTTGTTGCAGTTTCAGAGGTTGACGAATCTTCTTGTGATTACATCTGCTGGCCTATCTGGGCCCGTAACCTTTGTAAGCAATAAGTAAACGCAGGACAGATGTGAAGTAGGAAGTAAAAGATTTGTAAAGATTGATGTATAAACTTAGAACGTTTTTACAATGAGAAATATTATATTATTCTAACAAGTACAACAACAAAACTTCAATGTCATAAATAATAAATGATATATCAAAATGTACAGGGATGATGTATTAGTGGAAGCTTCTTTCTTCAACAGAAACAGAAGACAAGGAATATACAGATGAAGAACAGAGGAAACCACATGTCCTAGAAATACAGAGCCAACAAAATAGAAACCGAGAACAGACCCAACAGCAGAGAACCAGCAACCAGAATCACAAAGCAGTAACAGAAGATCATAATGCAGCATGCAGTGGGCTTAGGGAAAAAATACTGATCACCTTGAAAGTAAGGATAGACAAAATACACAAAGAAATCCCCTAAAGAAAATGAACAACAACGGAAAAGGCAAGAAACTAATCAAAAGCGGCAATGAGGCAATTGAAGAAATAATAGGACAACACCCAGATGAATACGGAACGTAACGTCAATCGTCAATCAAAAACCTTGCGTACGCAGCAACAATATGGAACATACTGATACCAGAAACGAAAGGGAAGCGAAGAATCCAGTGCCGAATAGCAACGTTGAGAAAAGATCTATCACAACTGAAAAAGACCCAAAGTCCTGCGCTCAGCAAAACAATGAAAGATAAGAAAAGAAAACTCTTCACGAAGTACCACATCACCAAGGAGACTCAACTCAAGACGACGCAAGAAAAACTGAAACAACAAATAGCAGCTAAAGCCTACAGAATAAAACGATACACCAAGAGAAGCAACCAGTACTAAAATAAACAGTTCACGGAAAACGCACACAGACTCTACAACGAGATACTAGGGAAGAAAAACGCAATCAGAGGAACGCCAAACGAGACAGAGATACAGCAGTACTGGAAAAGCATACGGGAAAGAGACATCAGACACAATAGTATTGCGACCTGGATTCATAACAAATACGAAAAAACCTCCAAAGTGAAATGCATGAACTCAAGCTAGCAACCGATGGAACAGTAAACTGGAAAGCCGCAGGAATAGATGGCATACGAACAAAAAGGCTGCGTCTTACGGGTGCAAAGACCACCTCTTGACCAGCAACATGATCCAAAAAGACAGTAAGAACAACCGCAAAAACCTCTCAATAGCCTGGATTGACTACAGAAAAGCTTGCACAGCTAGCTAGTAGAAACCATGAACATATACCGAACCTACTCGAAACTCGCCTTCATAACAAAAAGCATGGCTACTTGGAAAACTGACCTACACCCCTGTCAACCAGATCAACAACCCTCACAATCAAAGAAATCAACTTCAAGAACGGCATTTACCAGTCATCGCTACTGTTTTCTATTACCCTGTTCCCCCTGAGTACCATCCTTAACAGCATAGGTACAAGATACACTTGCAGAAACGAGAAGCAAAAGATAAACCACCTCCTATACGTTGATGATCTGAAGCTGATAGCTAAAAGCGAAGACGAAATAACGCAACAACTAGAAAAAATATACGAATACAGCGGAGACCTACAGATGCAATTTGGACTAGATAAATGCGCAAAGGCTAGATTCACTAAAGGAAAGCTGAAAACGTACTAGACGAGAACACCAGCATCAAGGAATTAGAACAACAGGAAGTGTACAAGTACCTAGGAATTGACGAGAACGACGGAATACAGCACAAGAAGATGAAAGGTAAACTGGAAAAGGAATACTACAGAAGAACCAATACCAAACTTAAGACAAAACCAAGAGCTCTAGCAGTCCTTGTAATGCAATACAGTTTCGGCATCATCAAGTGGACGCTAGCAGAACTCAGAAAAATGGACAGATAAACCCGGAAACTACCCAGCATCCACCCTAAAACCAACGTAGACCGGTTATACTTGCCACATAAAGAAGAAGGGAGAGGCATGCAAAGCCTGGAAAACTGCCACACAATCACGATGAGAGGACTGAACGCCTACCTCGACCTGAAAAAGAGAGACAAGTACATCTGCATAGTGAACCGACAAAGAGAGCAGAACATGGAAAAAGACAACAGCGAAGACGAAAAAGCGGAAAGCGTCAGCCCGAAACAACCTGAAACAAAAAGAGTCAAACAGTTCAAAGAAGGACAACAGAAGAGAAGAGAACAGACAACAAGGTTGAGGGAAAACGCCCTACATGGACAAATCGCAGAGGAATCGGAAAAGGAAACCATCAAAACAGCTGCATCATGGAAGTGGCTCACCCATGCAAATTTGAAAATAGAAACCGAAGCACTGGTAACTGCATGTCAGGAGCAAGATATAGCAACCAACTATATGGAGGCAAGGATAATGAAGGCAGACATAGACTTAAAATGTAAACTATGTCACGCCTATTCCGAAACCATCCACCATATAGTGTCAGGATGCCCTATCCTAGTGAAGAAAGCTTACCTGAACCGCCACAACACAGTCGCCGCCCACCTGCACTGGAACATTTGCAAGGAGTAAAAGTACATGAAAAATGGTACAAACATAGCCCGGACCCCGTCAACGACACTCCTGAAATCAAATCACAATAATATGGAACACACAAGTGGAAACAGACAGAACCATACTAGTAAACAAGTCTGACATCATAGTGAAGGACAAGAAACAGAACACATGCATGCTAATAGATGTAGCAATCCCTTCGGACTACAACATCACCCAGAAGGAAGCGGAGAAAGGCTTGAAATACAAAGATCTGCAAATTGAAATACAATGCCTGTGGAACATGAGAAGAGTAGTAGTCCCTCTAGATTGATATCGCACACCTGTGAAGCGATAAAATAACTTCCTGGAACCCACAACCTGATGACACTTTAGAAAGCGGTTGTGCTCATATAGTATACGGAAAGTACTTTGAGAAACCAGCAGTAAGCAAAGACCAACACCGAAGAAAGAATAACCTTAGGCACACGGAGTGTACTCGGTTATTCCCTCAGAAAGACAAACCATAGCCCTAAAGAAAAAGCTATGAGATACTGAAGAATAATAATAATAAAAAAATAATATGTACTTTCAAGCATGATAAATTCTTGTAAGAAAAATTGAATTTCTGAGGCCGAAATCTATAAAAATAATCATGCAAATCACTTGGACTCGGCAATTAAAAATGTAATTATCTCGCCCCTCTCGAAATGTCCATTTAACGGTGACAACATATTAATGAAATTTAATAAATTTTCGGGCGAACCTTATAAGAAATAATAATTATCTAAAGGTCAAAGTATTTCCGTAAACACGAAATATTTCGAAACAAAACTTTGAGACTGGCCAGAAAAAAAAAGAAGATTATTTCACAACAGTTGAATCTAGAGAAAAGCTCTTTGTTTTTATTATAATTGTGTAGTTGTATTGAATACCAAATAATAATTAAAGTATTTAAAAGGAATCGGATATATTTCAATTATTCGGGCGGCCTTGCCTGGTTACCACCTTATCTTTCAACTATAAAATTATTTCTGGAGCCATTAGTATGTATTGTAGAGATTAGAGTTATAAAAGTTACATATTTAAAACTAAATAAATAAATCCTGAATTAATGTGATAAACTTTCTAACATAAGCGTGTCATCCAATATTTACTTAAACAAAAACAAAAAATGTCTATTTTTAACTGGAAAGAATGTCTTATCCAGGCACAAAAGTCTCACCCTATTTTGTATAACGAGCCTATTCGTTAAAAATGCAAATTTAATGTGCAAGCTACAGGGTACAGTGGTGCAATGCAGTTACAAAAGCTATAAACTAAAGCTATATTCGCCTACTGGGGTAACGGTAGTATTTTTAAACGATATGAATCTAAAAGGATCGTAATATGAGGTATAAAATAAATTATAATTTTTATAGAACACTTTAAATCAATCAACGAGGTAGGTAACAAAATAGATCCATAAATTTAGGATATAATTTCTTCCTGATCGTATTGATTGGCCAGAATCGAACAATTGTGTCCCATTATGCATTATTTATTGCTCATACATGCTACGTATCCGTTAAAATCGGAAGTTCCACCCATATAAGTTGAAAAAGTTATAAGAATAAATGCTAATCAGAAAATAATGTGTCATTTTATTAATACAATAAACAATCAACTATTGTACCAAGTGGCGAGGCTTGCATGCAAATATGCTAATCTAAACTATAATGGATTTATCTAAATAAATATATCTAAAGTTGTCTATTGTTATTATTATATTTTCAATTTGGTAACATAGTAATCTAAGAAAAGTAAAAACTTGCATTACAAAATTCTAATATTTAAAAAGGGCTAGAAAACTATCTAATGTTTAATTAATCTAATAGAATAATAGAACTGGAATTGAAAACAGACATAATGCAAGCAACAATAAGAAGGAAAATAGATACGGCAGCTATGACATCAAAGACAGTTCCAAGTAACGATGTATTTTGAATGGGACAAAAATTGGAATTCTATTGAATTGAAAAAATATGAGGCCCAGGGAAATTGATCACCTTGGACTGTGCTACCCTTTTCCTTTATTGACTATAAAACTACTTCAGGAACAAAGACAAAAAACTTGTGTTTGCCCAATGAGGGTTGACTTAGTAAAAACTAAATGTATTAAAACTGGTTGTTTGGACACACCTGGAAATCATCCCCCCAGTTTGCCTCAGTGAGGGGGTAATTGAAAAGGCGAGGATGTTTTCCGAAAAAAATAAAACTTTCTGAATATTTTATTTGTTGTATGAAAAAGTAATTAGAACCAGTCTGATAGGCAACAACGCAACTTCTAAAATGGAGTTTTAATTCGTTTCAAAACCGGAAACATTTTTCTCATTCCATAGTTAAACTTTTCAAGTTTTTGAAAACATTAGTCTATGGAATAGGAGGGCACATGCTGTCTTCTCTCTTATTGAGATCAATCAAGAGGGAAAGCGAATGAAGATAAAGATGTTATAATTCCCCGAGGCATTTCCCGATCATTTTATATCCACTTAATGAGCGGATACAAGTGGGCCAGCCTATATACAGTGTGATTTTTTAAATGTGCAACATATGGGGATTTTTTTAGTAATAGCACAACCCAAATACAAACAAGGCGAAAAGTTGGTGCATGTCTGATAATCATATTAGGTGCCCTTAGAATGGATGCAAGTCAAACAGCATACAGGGTAGCTCAAACCAATATCAAAGCTGTATTGTAAAGTACCCTTATTTTAGAAAATTCAGCAAAATGTTATAGAGAAAAGTTGTTTGGAATTAAAAGTTATGCCTAAGTACCAAAACATAGCCTCCTAAGATTTTTTTTGATTTTTTTTTCGAAAAAAATCTATAATTTCTATATTTTTTTTATTTTTCATTTCCGCCCCTAATACTTTCAAAAATTAATTAAAATCAAATCAATTTTACATAACTTTGTTCAAATTCAAGCATATTTGTAAAATTAACTTAGATTTTTAATTTTTTATGGAATCACAAAATTCATGTTTGTTGCAATGATATTCAACACAACGTTAAAATGTCGTAATTTTTTTTTAAACAAGTTAAAACATTACTAATGATAATAGCGATATTAAAAAAACTCTCTTTAAAGTGCAAAAGTTTTATTTTATTCAAGTAAATATTACTAGAATTTTGATATTTTTTGAGCTACCCTGTATGCTGTTTGACTTGCAACCATTCCAAGTGCACCTAATATGATTATTAGACATGCACCAACTTTTGGCCTTGTTTGTATTTTGATTGTGCTATTACTAAGAAAAAATCCCATATGTTGCACACTTAAGTAATGACACTGTATATGTTTGGCATTTTTTGCTATTCACTGTGTTGATATTTCTACCGCTGAAGCAGATGAAGTTAACATCTAATTTTTAAAAACAGCCAGATAACATAGGATGAATCAACTGGATTCTTCCAAATGAAACGGACTGGATGTTAAAAATTGTTGATCTTCCATTCCATCGTATATGTTTCAAAAGAAAATATTACACACAAAAATGGGAAATGGAGAAATTTGTGTAAATAGTTTTTAAACAGTGAGAGGACACCAATGAACTATAGTTAAAAACTGGAATTCGCACACATTGCCATATCTGCCAAAAAAAGCCATGAAAGACAGATGCCACAAGGGGGAATGTTGTTTTTTTCTGTTGCTCGCTGACATATGACGTTTTCGAAAGTTTTGTCATATTTCCCTTCACAGGTTTCATCAATTGGAATACGTGTTGGAAGCAATTTTCGCGATTTAACATAATGAGTGCGACAAAAACAGGTATCCCCTCCGCAGCAGCCGCACTAGGCTTCAAGTTCGTCCTTATGTGTTAGCATTCCAGTTTTTGGTTATAGTTCATTGGAGAACACCTAAGGGAAAAAAGTGCATAAATTATATGCTTATCAGTAAGTTAAATCCCAACATTTCTTGCTATCATTTTGGCTTTTTTTGCCCACCTGAAAACTGGTGTTATTTGTTATTATGGTGATGCATTAATTGGAATTACACAGGTCGGTACCTAGTGGCAAGTGGGTTGAATTCCCATTCAAATTTTGATTTTTAATTTATCAACAATTGTCAAGAGGTGGGATATAGAAAAATTTAGATGTAGTGGAAAAAATCAACAGAACTTGATATATTGTATTGGTTGCTCAAGGATGTTCCATCAAAGCTGCTTTGATAGGGACTGGAGGGGAGGAATAAAACTGGGAAAACATAAGATCTATTGTTCTGATGAATGTCAAGTCTCGAAACGGAAAACAACTTCAAGAAGAGATAAAAAAATTAACCGAAGAGATCCTTGAAAAGGATAAATATATAGGCAGACTCCGAAGGAACTTACAGGTTTTTGAGGATGATATTCTGAACTATGAAAGAGAACACTCCAGTGAAATAAAAAAATATCATGAAGTCGTATTGGGTCTTCAAAAAAAAAAACCAATCAAAGATTGCTATGGTTTTCTAAACGTATGTCTTAGCAATATTTGTCTTTAATTTTGTCAATGAAATTTAATGTCAAAATGTGATGTCAAAAATTCTGACCAATAAAGAAACAGTAATGTGACGTACGTTTTCGTAATCAAAGCAGTTTTTTTTTTTGAAGACCCGATATCTACACTAAAGGCGGAAATCATACAGGTAGCAGAACGGAATACCCACCTTCAGGACCTTATGCAGAAGACGAAGGAAAACTTGGAAGAGTTAACAGCTCTGAACAACAACTTGAGGGTTTCCTGTGAAGTCTTGGAGAAAGAAAACGATATGGCTGCAAGGAAAACTAAGCGACTGCGTGGTGAAGTATTTCATTTAAAGAGCTGCAGAGTAGCCCATGCTGAACAAATGAATGCGGGAAGCCATAATGCAAAAGAGAAAGGCGACGTAGTTACTCCCCCTAAGAATAATATATTCATCTTGGGTGATGGTTTGGCGAAAGGTTTCAGGGATATTGTGGAGCGATGTATGGGAAAAGAGTATCACGTTTCGGCCTTAATTAAAGAAAATGCGTTACTCGATGACGTTGTGAAAGAGGTTTTTAATTATACACGTCATTTTGACAAAAAAGACTATGTGATGTTAATGGCTGGTGTGACAAACAACACATCCAAAGAATCGTGGAAGATTGTTAGTGACTTATTGGGGAAGAATAATAATAAAAGGGTAGTTATGAGCAAGTTAAAGGCTAATGATCTTAACCACTTTTAGTGTAACATTGCATCCAATCTAGCCGCTAGTATTCATCAGCCGCTTGATCCCAGGGCCTATCTAGAGCACATTGTGGTAGCTGAAACATTCCTTTTACCCCCAACATCAGTACAAGAGATTAAGGAAATTATTTACGAGATTAAAAATAAGAATACATCGGGTTGGGATAATCTTTCTTTGAGGGTTATGTCTTATTTACCTGATGGAGCCTTGCGAGCTTTCACGAGAGCTATAGATAGTTCGTTTGTGTCGGGCGAATTCCCTGTGTGTCTCAAACAAGCTGTGGTTATTCCCTTGTATAAGGGTGGAGACCACGACACGCCGTCAAACTTCCGTCCAATAACGCTGCTTCTCATTGCTAAAATAGTGGAAAAACTTGTGAAGAGAAGGATGCTAGCCTTTCTCGGTGGACTTGGACTCCTGAGCGCCCAACAATTCGGTTTTCGAGATGGGATTGGCACTGGCGATGCCATTTTCAGTTTCCTTGAGCTACTCTATAAGCAGTTGAACGGTGGAGAGGTAGCCTCGGCAGTCTTTTGTAACCTCTCCAAGGCGTTTGACAGTGTGAATAACGAGATACTACTGTGGAAGCTTGAGCGGTATGGTTGTCGGGGTGGTGCTTTGAGGTGGTTTCGCTCCTACTTGTCGGGTAGATCGCAGACCGTAAGATTTCAGGATGGTGAGTCAGAACGCATGAACATCAATGTTGGAATCCCACAGAGATCTGTGCTGGGACCCATTCTTTTTCTGATTTATGTCAACGATTTGCCCCAACACCCAATTTCAGGAAAGTTTACTCTTTTTGCGGACGATACGACAATCTTGTGGCACGGCTCAGATGTGGAGAGACTGAATAATGACATTAATGCAGATTTGAGGATGGTGAAGGACTGGTGCGACTCCAATTTATTATCTTCCAATGTTTCGAAAACCAATGTTTTAAACTTCAAATGCGAACTGGAGAGTGTGTACCTGGAGAATAATCCTGTAACTCCACAAAACCACAACAAATTCCTGGGCCTCACAATTGATGAGTCTCTCAAGTTTGACGATCACATTTCTAATCTCCGTAAAAGGGTTTCTTCGGGATGTTATGCCTTAAGAGTGATATCGAGGAGTTTGGATGTCTCGGTTGCTAAGAATGCATACCACGCTTTGGTGGAATCTCACCTACGATATGGCCTAAGCTTTTGGGGTTGCTGCACCCGTTCACTTTTTGATTCAGTGTTTCTGCTTCAGAAGAGGGCAGTCCGTTGTATATTCAGAGTAAGGTCTCGTGATTCCTGTCGCCCTCTTTTTATCAGTCATGCTATCCTTACGCTTTATTCGATGTTTATAATGGAAACGGTGTGCATGATGTTCAGGAAATACGGGGCTGAGAGGGAGGCGGACAAACACTATAATACTCGTCAGTCGTTTCTTCTCGGCTTGCCCATACCTCATTCCCAACTGGTAAAAAAAATCATTTATATATGAAGGTAAAAAACTATTCAATCATCTTCCAATTGAAATAAGAAAGCTTGGATGCTACAAAAGTTTTAGGAAGCAGGTTAAGGCTTTTTTGGTTGATAAAGCATACTATAGTCTCGAAGAATATTTTAATGAAAGGATAGTAAATTATATAATTAATATAATATATATAACTGGTTGAGGAATATTGGACCTTTGTTTTTGACAGCGAATGACAATGTATGTTTGGTATCGTTTCCTTTGCAATGAGTCAACTTTTATATGTAAGAAAAGCGAATGTTATTTTTTTTTTTTTTCTATATTGTTGCGTTGTGTATTGTACGAGATTTTATATTTTTGTCTGTGTTTCATGTGTTGGTAAAGACTTGTTTTTTCTGTTTTTTGTTCTTTTATTCTCTGTTTTAACTGAGTAATGTTTTAATTTTTAATTTTAGTGTTAGTTTTAGACTTTATTTTAGTACGGCTTTGTCAGCAACATTTTGTTTTAAGACAATAAAGCTATTTTTGACTTTGACTTTGACATCCCTTGCTCTTCTGCTTCAAAAAAATCTTCCAGTGTTTCTTCTGGAGTTGGTATATTCCATTTATCTGGAAGTTTTCTACTATTCTCCTAGTCTATGAATCTGGGACAAAGATGAAGATAATAACTAGTGAAGAATTCCAATAATCTCAGCTAGCTGCCTTTTCTGATAAAATATTATCTACATACAAACATAATTTCGAGTGTCAAATCGGTTCTAACTACTTTCTTATGCAACAAATAAACTTTCAACAAAAAAAATAAAGCTATGAGGCATTTTGTCTAATTTATTCTACCAAATGAAGACGTTATTTGGAACTGATAAACTGCATAAACTGCAAAAGCGCATGTCACCTTTGATGCCACGCCAGTTTTGATGCCGGTGGGGCGCTGCGCAGAAACGTCTGGCAACGATCCGCCACGAAATGCGCCTAGCGACTGGCCAGGCTGCGCGGTACCGATGCGCAGCGTGTTTTTTGACCGGTCGATATGAGGCGATGCTACCTGTAACAGTATTAAGTTTTATTTATGGGGAGCGGAAGACTGTGACAGATCCTTATATGGAGGGCCGTGCTATACATATTCTATATGTCCTATTTTAGTTTTGTCTAAAATATTTCAATTGCCTGTAGATTTTGCTTTTCTATTACAGTGCCTTAGTTTCACTTATAATAGTGCTCATATTAATGGTAAGTGAGGAAGTTTACTTGAAAGGAGAAGCTACAAATGACAAATTTCTTATGAATTAATTAAAAAGCAAAAGATTGTATCAAGTTGGAATATGCTTTCACCGTACAGCAAGAAAAAGTTGATTTCATCATTTTACCAAGCAGATAATAAAATACTCCTCACAGAAAAACAACACCAAAATAAACTCTATTTAATTTTAGCTTTATTTATTACAAATAATATCTCAAATGCATGGTATTTTTGTTTTGTCACTCGATAACAAACACAATCTTGAAAATGACCAAAATCGTTTTGCAATACAAAAAATCGTTTTGCAACCCAAAAAAAAATGGTGTTATTTATAAACGTTTCGATTAGACAACATTTAAAATTGATCTAATTAACTTATGAATAATCTAGAAAATAGTAGAAAATAATAGTGAGAATTTCATAAATCTGTCAAAACTGGTATTCCAACAATAAATTGACATGTTTTGATTGTTGATTTGAACCAATCAGATTGTAATTACGCGATAATTTGCACTAGTGCAAATTATCAGATAATTGCATACTAAATGGTGAGAAAACTGGTGTTTTGACATTTTTTGACAAAAAATTTAAATTTTTGATTTATGAAATTCTCTCATTAAATACAACTCGTGCAATGGAAATATATTTATAATTTTCGACAAATTTGCACTCGTGCGTTTTTAACTGAAACTCTTTTCAACTAAAAATGCATTCGGGCAAATATCCCAAAAATTATCAATAATTTCCATTGCACTAGTTATATTACTATTGATAATTTCGTTTAATTTATTGTGGGTGAATCATCTATTAGCTTGCTTTTGGTTTCAATCAGAACCAGTTCTAGATAGTTGTACCCTCGGTTGTACCATATAATTTTCGATGCCATTAGTAAATAATTATGTGAATACCAACACCAACTATTTTGAAGGGTTCTAGAACTGGATTTTGCTTTAATATTATTTTGAGGAACAGAGAACAAATCTTTAAGGTCAACTAAAACGGCCTGTTGAGAATTTGCATAAAGGTTCATTAAATTTTAGCCCATTACCAGTATGCTAACTTATAAAATAAAATGTTGATATTATCTACCATCCATGCTGATTATTGAATATTAAGTATACACATTAATTTTTATTTTCCGCATTTTAATTAAAATCAATTTAAATATATAAGTACTCAACTTAAATGGTTTTAAGTGGATTGAAATTGTTTGAGCAAAATTCATCCACGAGGAGAAAACGCCAAGAGAGCCTACCGAAACATAATTAATATTTAGCAAGGATCTTTTAAATAATTGAACTTGTTCCAAATTAAAAGCACATCGCACCTGATCAACAATAATTCTCGTATTTATTTTTAAAGTAACATTACCTATGTTTGAGCATTGAGAGAATTGATATTGTATCGGAATTCCTGATTCAAACAGTGATTATGATTATGTTCAAAATTTTTCTTTGTTAAAATCAGTATCCAGCTTGACTGAATACAAATGAAAGAAATAAGAATTCCTATACCGGAGTAATGACTTTTCATCATTTGTTAATTTTATTACCATTTAAGTAGATCTTGAGGCAGCTGTAATAGTTTGATAATGTATTTAATTATTATATTCACCAATTATATGTATGTATTAATCGAGGTATTAATTATATGTACAGCGTCAAAAATTAGTTTATAAATGACACCAATTATAAGTTTTGGCCTCGATCTTGGCCCAACAAGTGTTTATATTATTTGCTGGCCAATATTTAGGTTTCTAGTACTACTACTTAGTGCTAAACTTTGATGCCACTCACTGGAACTATATTAAAACGGCTTCTAATAAAATCTATTTAAAAATTATGAGTTTTAGGTATACGCTTGGGGACCTTTTTAATTTCTATTATTATTTTTTGTTATTCCAAATTTATAAATTTTCTTTTTATTCTATCCCAGGCTTAAAGATGTTCACAAGCTTTAACTGATTCAAGTTGATTTGGGGTAATTTGAAAATTAATTTTAAAAGATTAAAGCTGATTTAAGGAGGTTCAAGCTGATTTAAGAAGATCCAGCTGTTTGTAACTTTCTTCGTTTTCCTACTAAGAGAAGAAAAACAGAAAATTAAAGTGCATACTTGGAATTAATGATAATAATTGAGAATGAAGAAAAACAGAAAAACACTTGGAAAAACAGTTATTAAAATTAAAACATGTCACCCCTGTAATTTCCATGTTATACTTCATCCCCTCGCTCCTTATTTGATAGCCCCCTTCAACCCGATTTCAACAATATATGGGTTTGATATGTCTATCTCGGTCTATCTTCAATAGTTATAAGGGAAAACATGAAAACCCCTTTCAAAGTCTGTTGGAGAAAGAAAAATTATACCGTTAAAGCTTTAGAGAGAATTGTTTAGAAACAATTTGTTCAAATGTTATTACTCATTAATTTACTAGTGGCCGTTTGTGATAAGTGTTCCTTAAAATGACATTTTTACATGGAGAAATGTCACTTTAAGGAATACTTATCGCTAAGGCTTCCTTAAAATAGTCGGTGCAAACGGCCATAGGTGAAATATCAATGTCTATCAACTTAGCGAGACAACTTCGAAAAATCGATTTTCCATTATGCCAAGAATTTGCCGCTTTTTTGCCGCTAATTAAATGTGGAATTAAAAAATTTGCCGCTCTTTTGGTTTTTTCTTAATTACGTGTTTTGCTAACTTGACGTCAAGATAGCGAGACAACATCACTAAATATGTCAGCATTAAAAAACTAGGTACGTGAAAATTTGCCGTTTTTTTGCCGCTAACTAGTTGTGAAAATCAAAAATTTGCCGGTTTTTTTTTTCATAAAAAATAAAGTTTGAAAAAAAAATCATTTGTTTCGCTAACTTGACGTCAAGTTAGCGAGACATTATCACCAAAAAGGTCGGTAGTGAAAAATTGAGTGAATGGAAATTTGCCGTTTTTTTGCGGCTAATTAAATGTAAAAACTAAAAAGTTGCCGCTACCTTTCTTTTCATAAGAAAATCGTGTTCGAAAATAAAATAGTGTTTTGCTAATTTAACGTAAAGTTAGCGAGATCACTTAAAATGTCGGTAGTCATAAATTGAGTGAGTGGAAATTTACCGCTAATTAGCTCTTTTTCTACAAGAAAATATCGCGTTTGAAAAAAATATCATGTATTTCGCTAACTTGACATAAGTTAGCAAAACAGTATCAATAAAAATGTCGGTAGAAAATTTCATTCATCTGTCAAAACTGGTATTCGAACCATAAACTGGGCTCTGTGTCATTTGCGCGACAGTCGTTTGCGCGAGGGAGAAAAGCGCGAGGGACAAAAGTGCGACGGAACAAAAACGCGACTGGAATAAAGCACGATTGGACCACAACGCGAGGTATCTAACTATCTACGAGGACTGTAAGCAAAAGATGAGGGACACATCAAATTGTATCAATAATATTCAGAAAAATGCAGCCTTACTCAAACTAACCCATACTAGCCCGTTCGCCTAGTGCGATCTAGTCTTTGTTAAATATAATTTTATTTGAAAACAAGGCGCGGTCAAGGGACCCTACGCTATAAATAAATTGACTGTTTTTTTTTGAATAAAATGCTAACTTACGAGTACTAGATCGCAATAGGCGGACGGGTTATTTTGAGTTAGTTTGAGCAAGTCTGTATTTGCTTTATTGTTATTGGTTCAAATTGATGTCGCCATACAGACTTACTCAAACTAACCCAAAATAACCCGTCCACCTAGTACGATCCAGTCCTCGTAAGCATTTTATTTAAAAAAAAAAACAAAGTTAATTCACTGATTGCTCAGGGCCTCTTGAGAGCGCAGTGCTTTTTAAATAAAATGCTAACTCACGAGGACGAGATTGCCCTAGACGGACGGGTTAGTTTGAGTAAGTCTACATAATTTTGATTAATATTGGAACAATTTGATGTTTCCCTCTTTTGCTTAGAGGTCGTCGTTGTAAATGTCGCTCTTTTAATTTGTCACTGTTCTAAATCTCGTTCTTTACATATGGCGCTCTTTTGATATGTTGCTGTTTTTTTAGATGTCGCTATTTTGAATATCGCTGTTCCAAATGTCGCTATTTTGATATATCGCTTTAACAATGTGTCGCCTTTTTGATGTTGCTATTTTAAATATCGTTCTTTTGAACCGGAGCCACCGAAAATATCTTGTATTTTGGAAAACGATCTTCAGTTCTCGTAGTAAGGCACTTCACGTTTTTGGCCAATCGCGCTTTATCCAGTCGCGTTTTTGTTCTGTCGCGCTTTTGTCCCCTCGCGCTTTGTCGCTCGCGCTTTGTCGCTCGCGCTTTTATCCAGTCGCGTTTTTGCGCAGTCGTGCGCTTTTGTCCCTCACGCTATTGTTCCTCGCGCTTCTATCCAGTCGCGTTTTCGTCCATCGCGCATTTGTTCTGTCGCGTTTTTGTGCCGTCGTGATTTTGTCCCTCGCGCTTTTCTCCCTCGCGCAAACGGTTGTCGCGCAAATGACACAGATCCCATGCATAAACTGGCATTTTTTAATTGTTAATTTCAACCAATCAGATTACGATTACGTGATAATTTGTACTAGTGCAGGATTATCGGATTGGATAATTGCTTACTAACAGGTGGCACTTGATTCATGAGATAAATGAAGAGAAAGTGGTACTCAGCGTGTTTGTGGATTTGCAGCGTGCGTTTGAAACAATCGATCGAGGTATACTTATAGAAAAGTTAGAATTATATGGTTTAAATGGCAGCGTATTAGATTGGATGAAGGATTATCTCAATAACAGGTATCAAATAACTAAAGTAGATAATAAGCTTTCAAAAAAGAGGGAAAACAAATGGGGTGTCCCGCAAGGAAGTGTCCTGGGCCCTCTACTATTTGTTGTGTATGTTAATGATATTCACATTCATTTAAAAAAATCATTTATCAATTTATTTGCGGATGATACCCTTATATGTGTAGCAGGAGATGACTTTAGAGAAATATCGATTACTCTTAACGACGAACTAAAAATCATGTATGACTGGCTCTGCCAGAATAAATTGAAACTAAACACATCAAAGACAAAATGTATGGTAATAGGTTCAAAGACAAATTGTAGGAAATATGCCGAGCTGGGATTAGCTCTCAACATAAATGGCTCTAAAATTGATTTTGTTTCTGAAATAAAATATTTAGGCATTTTTTTAGATCCTCAACTTAGTTTTTCTAATCAGGTAGATTATCTTTGTAGAAAGCTAGGTAAAAAAATTGGTTTTTTCCATCGCATTTCAAACTGTTTGTCACGATGGGCTAAGACACTTGTTTATAACACAATTATCTTACCGCATTTTAATTATTGTTGTTCCCTATTGATATCGTGTACTCAGGAAAATATTAACAGACTGCAAATTCAGCAAAATAAAGTGATGCGCATTATCCTCAATTGTAATAAATATACCCCAATAGCGAACATGCTGCAGGCATTAAACTGGTTGTCTGTCGGTCAGGGCATCAGAAGGGCGAACTTGGTTTTAATATATAAAATAGAGCATGAACAGTTACCAAAATATCTTAATGATTTTCTAAAAAAAAGATCAAACTTTCATGAATATAATATTCGTTCAAGGCAGGACTATAACATATTGTCAGTTAGAACGGCAACTTTACAAAAATCATTATTTTATGAAGGTGTTCGCATGTTCAATGCTCTTCCCGACGCAATAAAGAATGCACCAAGTTTGAGAGTTTTCAATGCAGAAATTGATACATTCCTGAGGGGCACATAGTAAGTAAGTGAGTAGTAATATTTATTTTTGTAACTAACAATACCTTTTGTAAATACTTGTATTGCAATAACTAGCCAAGTGCTAAATAAAGATCTATTTATTTATTTATTTATTTATTATTTGACATTTTTTCTGATTGGTGACATTTTATACTTACGAGGATATACTAAAAATTTATATTTTTGATTCATGAAATTCTCTCATAAAATACAACTCGAGCAATGGAAATATATCTATAATTTTTGAGAAATTTGCTCTCATGCATTTTTAACTGGAAAAGGCACTCGTCCCTCGTGCTTTTTTTCAACTAAAAATGCATTCGGGAAAATTTGCCAAAAATTATCGATAATTTCCATTTTATCCCAATTTAATTGTATTTCTAATTTTATTTTCTGTATAAATGAGCACACGATATTTCGCTTTCTGATTTTTGAAACCTATAAGGCCTCCAATAGAGTTTTCCTGAGCTAAAGAAAAAAAACTGAAAAACTATTCTCAAAAAATTTAGAAATAAATATTTGTTCCAACAAATGTTGAGTTTCACTAATTAAAATATACTTACAGGGTGCATAAAAATCAAGGGTGGGAGATCATTTATAACGGAACACCCTTTTACTCACCTAATTTTATAGTGCCCTTCGTTTTTTGTGATGATGTCGGTCTAACTTAACGGCAAGCTTGCGAAACACAAGTTTTTTTCAAACACAATTTTTTCATGGAGAAAAAGAGCGGCAAATTTTTGGGTTTTCACATTTAATTAGTGGCAAAAAGCGGCAAATTTCCACAGCTTTTCTCTGCCACTCAATTTTTCTCTACCGACATTTTTAATGATACATACTGTTTTGCTCACTTGATGTCAACTTAGCGAAACACATAATATTTTTTTCAAACGCGATATTTTCCACTCACTCAATTTATCACTACCGACATTTTTAGTGATCTCGCTAACTTTACGTTAAATTAGCAAAACATTTACCTATTTTATTTTCGAACACGATTTTCTTATGAAAAGAAAGGTAGCGGCAAATTTTCAGTTTTCACATCTAATTAGTGGCAGAAAAACGGCAAATTTCCATCCACTCAACTTATCACTACCGACATTTTCAGTGATGTCTCGCTAACTTAACGTCAAGTTAGCAAAACACATGATTTTTTTTTCAAACTTGATTTTTTTTTAAAAAAAAAAAGCGACAAAATTTTGGTTTTCACAACTAATTAGCGGCAAATTTCCATTCATTCAATTTTTCACTACCGACATTTTTAGTGATAATGTCTCGCTAACTTGACGTCAAGTTAGCGAAACAATGATTTTTTTTCAAACTTGATTATTTATGGAAAAAAAAGAACCGGCAAATTTTTGGTTTACACAACTAATTAGCGGCAAAAAAACGGCAAATTTTCAACTACCTATTTTTTTACTGCTGACATATTTAGTGATGTTGTCTCGCTATCTTGACGTCAAGTTAGCAAAACACGTAATTCAGAAAAAACCAAAAGAGCGGCAAATTTTTTAGTTCCACATTTAATTAGCGGCAAAAAAGCGACAAATTCTTGGCATAACGGAAAATCGATTTTCCGAAGTTGTCTCGCTAAGTTGATAGATTCGAAATATCATAATAATAACATAATACTTAGGGGATTTTTGCCTTTTTCATTATAACTATCAAAGATAAACCGAGACATAAACATATCAAACCGTATATCGTTGAAATCAGGTTGAAAAGGACTAACAAATAAGCACACAATATACATGGTGTTCCATTTAAAAAAATACAACTTTGCTCCGATACACTTTTTTGACGCACCCTGTATGCTCAAAACTGACTAAGCTAAAAACTTTTGACAAATTCTGAAAACTTTTGTATTTGACACTTCTGTCAAAATCGTGAAATAAAAAAGTTAGGAAAGGGTGACATTTATAATAGATCACCCTGTACAGGGTGTCTGGTTATAATTTAACACCCCACCACTATCGCCTTTATCTTTACAGGTAGATGAATGGTGTAAATACAAAAGTTGTAAAGTTTTAGCTTAATTTTCAGAATCCATCGTCAGAAACAAAAATTTATTGTCAGAAATTTGAAATTTTGCGTAGATACTTTCAACTTTTTTCAAATGGAATGCCCTAGGTATATTTGATTCTATAAGTATTCTTGAAAAGCACGATTTTCCGATTCCCAAAATAAATAGTTTGTCTTTACTGCGCAGAATTCTGACATTTTATTTATTGTATCTGACTCCGGTTGGAGCAAAGCTAATGATATAATAAAAAATGATAAGCACCGCCACCAAATATGTTTCTATTCCAGCAGAAGTATCTTTACCGGCTCACCCACTGATTTGAAGAACTTGTTTGTCCACTTTTTGAAACCCAATCTTAAAATGATATAGGTTTTCAAGTTTTTAATCTAGAGCACCACAAATAGGTTGAAATGGTTAATTTTGCATTAAGTAGTAACAGAAAAATAGAGTTAATGTTGTTTTTTTTTTGTATATATATATATATATTTTTTTTTTTCAAATGGAATAAGGGTGGCGGTGGCTCATTACCATTTTTTTTAAGACATTTTGATACTACACCATTGATATTTGCATTATGAATGTTTCAATTACTCCATTACATTATGCCCTGGATTAGGCCCCAATGTTAATTGATTAATCAATAGTTACAATATGGAATTACTTAAAAGTATTCAGCATTAACATGAATTACCTCAGATTACCTAGCAATATTCCTAACGAACTATTGGGGTTACTGGCATTAATTACAAAAGTACCTAGCATTACTTTGACGTTCAGTAATATTCATTGCCTACCTACATAGCATTACGTTTAACAATATACAGGATTATTGGCACTAGATATCTAAATATTCGAGAATACAGTGTACAGTGAAATTCTCGTTGAAATAGCTCTCGCTTGATACTTAAAAGTTTGTAAAAGTCGAGGTAAAAGTTCAATGTCAAAAAACTTCAAGGCTTTGCAGCTACTAAACTATTGAAGCTTCATTGAAACTAGTAACTAGAGACTTATAGAGAATTTAACTAGCCTTGAATAAAGCTTAATTATGCAAAGATCAGATTCAAATTAGGAAGTTGTGAGGCAAAATCTGTGTGTCTATGTCGATTTAGGCGGCGTTCCGTATCTTAACCAGAGTTACCGATTGGTATGGAGCGGTTCGTTTATGGTGACAGTCTGGTTTCTGAATATGCGGTTTATGTGTGGAACCGCGTTTCATAACCTAACCAGATTTCAGGTGTGGTTAAGTTACGGAACGTTTACCGGAAAAACCAAGAATCTTGGTTAACTTACGGAACGTCCCCTTAGAAAAAAATCAATTTTTCTACGAGCGTGCGGGAAATGGCTCTTCCCGCACGATTTGCTGTGCGGGAAGAGATTTCTTCCCGCACTCAGTGCGGGAAGAGTTTGAAATAATCATTGGTCGCGTTCACCAGTACTCAACATGTTGAGTGATTAGTAAACGGCTTTGTTCCAACAAGTGGAATACACAAGGTAGAACAGTTTTGATTGATCTAGAGCTGATTTTCATCTGTTTTCAACAAAGCCGTTAACTAATCACTCAACATGTTGAGTGCTGGTGAACGTGACCAATGTGACATGGAATTGTTTGTATTGTTGATACACCTATACCTGTACCTTTACCTTTTTATAAATACCTTTTAATACATTTTTAATTCTACCTTCTGCATAATCGCATTGTATTTAAATTAAACTCTTCGTAACATCAGCTTTAGTATGCTCGTAGAAAAAATATAGTTCCTAACTCTTGCGGGAAGAAATTTCCGGCACTCGGGCGCTTCGCACACTTGTGCCGGAAATTTCTCTTCCCGCACTCGTTAGGAAAATAGCTATTCCAAAAAATTGGGGGAGTTTATTTTTTGTTGAAGATAATGGAGACTTGGATTGAAATTTTGCAAATGGAGAGAAGTTGGCAATATGTGTAACAATTTAGATTAATTTTTTCTGGGGTTTGGTCAATAAAACACAAAGTTACGTTTCGGTTTGATAAATTATTGGGTAAATTTTCATCAGAAATTTTCCTAAATAAATTTGTCTTTTAAAATTTTACAAATGCCAAAGCTTAATGGTATGTATCGTGCTACAGAAAATTATTCAATTAAAGGGAGATACTGGAAATTAACAGTGAAGCTTTCCAAGGAAGAAAATAGATGCAATTTTTTAACTAGATGTAAGAACCTCAGTATTGTACACACATTTATACATAAAAAAAGTCTGATGATGGTTTAATATTTTTAATAAACCGAAACGTAACTTGCTCGGTAACTTGAAACAAATCAATGTTCTTTTTTGACCCAGTTTTTGACCAAAGCCCAGGAAAAATTATTCTACATTATTACCCAATGGTCAGGAAGTTATTATTCTAAATATGTGTAAAGATTAAATTTTATACCATTCACATTAACACCACATATTTTAGAGGTTTTGATCATCCCGCAAATTTTTACATTCTTTCAGTGATTCTACGGTTTTATAAATTTTTAAATCAACTGGGTAAAGAATGGCTAAAAAATATTCAACCAATTTTAAGATATCATTTTGGACACCACATTAGCTTTCTCGATGCAAAGCCCCTAACCTTGACAGCTTGACTGTTTATAACAAAGCACTACTTTAATCTCAGCAATAAGCATATAGTGAGATTACCATGTTGTTGAAATTGCGATGACTATCATTATGTTACTATTTGATACAAATTCAAATTAGGCACCAAGTTTTAAGTTTATATTCAAAATTATTAATTTGTAACTAGAGATTAAAGTGTGGTAACGTTACCGCGGTAACGGTAATTTTGGTAAGGTAATTTTCAGAAATGCTTCCAGAATGAAATCACATTCGGGCGACAAGCTTTTTCATGCATTATTCGCCATCTAGTTGTGAATCTGTAACGTGCTTTCACGGTTGGCAGTTATTTACCCAACAAGTTCGGAAAGTGGTGCTTTTCCGCACGCGACGGCAGTTGGCAAGCTGTCAAGGGTGGAAAAGGCATTTTCCGCAAGAGTTAGGTGTAATGTTTTTCCACGACTTTTTCTCTCCATTTTATTTTTCAAAAAATGACCAAAAAAATGCGTTTAAGATCTAGGTTTTCTGAATGGAAAATAGTACCTATAGATAGTAATTTGATTTGAAGTAAAAAATATGTAGTACCTATATCTTGAATGAAAATATTGTGCTCGAAGGAAAAGCCTATTTCAAAAACTCAGTGGGTTTTTGTTGACTTCTGAGTTTGGAATGTCATTATTTGGAATGTCAAAGAGTCAAAGATCTTAGAGCACAAAAACTCTACAAAAGCACAACTTTCGCAAAAACCCAAAAAACCAATAGAAATTTCCAAAAATCCGGGCTTTTGCCAACGCTGCACGCTTAAAGTGATTAATTTTCTTGACAGAGTTAGGTATCTCTTATGCTATACTTATTCAGATTTTTATTTATTTGTTTTCTTTTTGCCCTTTGAAAGTAGGTATTTACTTTACTATTTAGTTTAGCACCAGATTAGGAATTTATTTCTGTTTTATTTTTGTTTGATTTTCTTTGCTCGTTTCTCGTTCTAGAAATTAGGTATTTATTTGTTTAAATATTGTAATATTTCTACGAGGTTAGGTTTTACAACAAACAATATTATAATAAATGGTTGTTGAGGTAAAAAACTCTGGAAATATATCTATGGTGGGTAGGCTAACGAGTACAAGTCAAAATTTTGCGAACAATCTATTGGAAGATGGCGTCCGATGATGACATTGAGTCAGATTCGGCTAGCGTAAATAGCGTTATTAGTGCCAAAGATAGTGTTAGAAAATACAAATGTTGTGCTAAAAAGTCGTGCAAGTCCTATTTTTGTGTTGTGTGTGAAGAAGTTTACCATGGTAGCTGTGCAAGAAGGAAAAACTTAAAGTTTATCAGCAAGTCCGGTGTCCAGTGCTGTGATTGCAGTGATTTGCCGCCAAAAGTTGACTTATCAGATGTAAACAAAGATGTTTCCTCAAAACTAAAATATGAAAACGACAAATTAAATACTGAAATGAGTCTACTAAAAAGGCTTATCGATGAAATGGCCGATAAGAACACAGTTTTGAAGGAAAATAACCGTCTTTTGGTGGAACGTATCTCTAACCTAGAAAAAGAACGTAAACAAAGCCAAAGTGTAACTGTAAGCCGCGATCCTGCAGGCGGGCGTTCTACCAGTTCTACTTACTCGACCTCTGGCCCTGGTGTAACCCAAGAGCGTTCGGTGACTCCAAACCCGAACAAGACTGGTGACACTTGCGCCGGGACCCGGGGCGAGACCTTAACCTCTAACGACAATGTAAACAATGGCCATAGTAGTAAAATTGTTGAAACTGTTTCGCTGACAAACGCGAATCAGGCAATTAATAATGCAATTATAAGCAATATGAATCATGCTGGAGACAACGATGGTTTTTCTACAGTTAGTTACCATCGTGGTAGAAGGAAACAGTTTCGTGGTACCTCAAAGGTTGAAATAAATCAAGAATTTATATCTTCAAAAGGAAACAAGATGTGGTTTTACGTCGGAAAGGTGGCCCAGTCAGTGGAAGCTGCTAAAATTCGCAGGTACATAACTCAAAAACTGCCAAATATTAGTGAGGAAAACTTAATTATTGATCAGCTTAAAACTATAGGGAAAACCAATTCTTTCAAAATTGGTGTCATTCCCATTCACTACAATGCTATGAACTCCTGCGAATTCTGGCCTAGTGGTGTGATCTTTCGTAGATTCAACTTCAAGAAAAAACTTGACACATCAAAAAATGACCCTGGTGCTGATTTTCATTCGTCCCAGAATTTTCAGAATCTAGCCGTCAATCAGGAGGTATTTGCAAACTAAATAGTTCTGTATCAGTCTACTATCAGAACGTGCGTGGTTTGCGTACTAAATTGGTAAAACTAATCAGTTCCATTCCTTTAGTTGCATACCAAGTACTCGTTTTTACAGAAACGTGGTTGAGTGATAACTTTCTTGATGTAGAACTGGGCATGGACAATTACAATATTTACAGAAGTGACCGAACTCCAGCAACAAGCACATCCTTAAGGGGGGGAGGTGTATTAATAGCTGTCCGGAATAACATTCTCAGTTCCATTTGTGAATCAGCCTCAACCATTGAGCAGTTATTTGTAAGAGTGCAGTCTGCTAATAGTAAACTATTGCTTGGAGCTGTATACCTACCTCCGAAATCTAATGGAGATAATTATAAGTGTTTTTCAGACTCAGTAGATACTTTATCTGAAACATTTCCTGATTACAAGCTCTGCATATTTGGGGATTTTAACTTACCCAAAGCACAATGGGTTGATGACGGCCTGAGCTCAAGTGCTACTGCAACCCCCTCCGCTATTCCCTCAGAGCGCGCAGCTACTGAGTACCTATCCAACATGAGTGCTTACCATAACATGTTTCAAATAAACAAGTTCCACAATGCGCATGGCTCTCTGTTAGACCTGATGTTTAGTCAGGATCCTGATGACACCTGCACCTTGGCAGATGACATCCTTCTCCCTATTGATTCATATCACCCTGCATTAATATTAAACATATTATGTGCCGAGACCCAGCAGTGTAACTCAGACTACCCGCAACCTGATGAGTACTACTATGATTTTAAATCTGCCGAGTATGCACTTCTCAATGATCATCTAAGTATGATCAACTGGGATGCTTTACTCCAAGGCCCAACTGTAGCAGAAATGGTCAGTATTTTTTATGACATTCTTTACACTGCTATTGACTGCTTTGTACCAAAGAAAAAGCTTTCCACCCATAAATTTCCTAAATGGTTCCCCTTCGACCTAAAGGAACTCATAATCAAGAAGAAAGAAGCACACAGAACCTGGAAGCGGACTGACTCTCCTAGTGACTATGACAACTTCTCGAATCTTCGCACTCGGTGTAAGACTCTTTCAAAGGACTCCTATCTGAATTATGTGCAGCGCTCTGAAATGTCACTGCTGAATGATCACAACCTCAAACACTTCTGGAGTTTTATCAATGCCAAGCGAAAAGCGAATGGTTTGCCGTCTCACATGTTTTATAATAGCAACATTGCCAAAAATGGTTCAGAGATAGCTAATCTCTTTGCTGAATACTTCCATTCTGTTTATTCCAACAAAATCTGTGTTGCTAGTCAGGACATCTCTCGGAGCGATGCACATATTCATGAATTTAACATCTCAATATCAGTTATTTATGAAGAACTATGTAGCCTGCAGTCTTTTAAGGGTCCAGGTCCAGACGGTGTCCCACCTCTTATGATAAAGAATTGTAGCTTTGTATTATCCCGTCCACTTTTCATTCTTTTCAACAAGTCACTCAGTTTGGGTGAATTTCCTAAACTCTGGAAGCAGAGCTTCACCATACCCATTCATAAATCTGGCGATAAAATGGATATTTCAAAATACAGACCCATTATCATCCAAAACACCTTCCCAAAGGTATTTGAGAGCATAGTGACAAAGTTTTTAACTCCAAAAATCAATCCCTGTCTAATTGAGCAGCAGACCGGTTTCCGTCCAAAATGCTCAACTGAAACCAATCTCCTGTCCTACCAGGACAAAGTTTCAAGAATTCTTGAGGATGGCGAATCAGTTCACTCCATATATACCGATTTTGCAAAGGCCTTTGACCGTGTCAACCATGCCGTTCTGCTTGCTAAGCTTGAAAGTGCTGGAATCTCCGGTACTTTGTTGAAGTGGATTAGCGACTATCTTGGGGAGAGAACTCAAATAATCAAAGTTAACAACTTCTTCTCACACGAAATTGACATCCCATCGGGCGTTCCACAGGGTTCTCACTTGGGACCTCTGCTGTTCAACGTTTTTATTAACGATATCAAGTCTTGTTTTATTAACAGTGAGTTCCTGTGCTTTGCGGATGATTTAAAGGTGTTCACCCGGGTCTCTTCTATTGAAGACTGTGCCAGACTACAATCTGACCTCGACAGACTCTCTGAGTGGTGCGCTTTGAGCGGCATGGAGCTCAATGCTTCCAAATGCAAAGCCATTGTTTTCTCCAAGGGTCGTAGCCCTCCACAATTCGCGTACCATATAAACAACATTCCGCTTGAAACTGTCTCACAACAACGAGATCTTGGTGTCATTTTTGACAGCAGTCTCAATTTTATCACCCATATTTCAGACATCACAACAAGGTCGTTAAAACTTGTAGGCTTCATTAAGAGGTGTTCGAGAGATTTTACAAGCATAGATTCTATCAGATACCTTTATTGCTCAATGGTGAGGCCCCTGATGGAGTACTGCTCCTCTGTCTGGTCACCAATGTATTCTAATCATATCAGAGCCCTAGAGCTAGTGCAGCGCAAATTCGTACGTTATTTAGCCTTCAAGGCAGGTATTCCTTCGCCTGAGAACTATGTGTATGACTATGACGACCTATACAGACGCTTCAATCTACAACCCTTGGCAGCTAGACGCAATCAAAGAGATTTATATACTTTTTACAAGGTACTGAACTCCATTAGTGATTCCGCATACCTACTGTCCAGAATAGGGCTTCACGTCCCAGCAAGGGACACCCGCTCTGCCATAACCTTCTCAGAAAGAAATCACCGTACAAACTATGGTTTCAATACATTCATCTCCAGAACTTCTCGATTAGGTAACACCCATGGTAGCCTGGATTTTTTTGGACCCATAAATAGCTTTAAAAGAGAGCTTAACTCTCTAATGTAATTCTCCTTGTTTGTTTGTGATGCCAAGTTCGATAGCTAAGAATTTCTAGTCATCTTGATCAGTCATTATTTATGTTTGTCCTCTATTTTCTTATACCTATAACTGATTTAATGTTTTACTGTTAATAATTTATATGTATTTTTATCCTGTCACTACGCCAAGTATTACTGGCCTATGTTTATTTAGTTGTAAGGTACTTAATGTTTCTTGTTGTTTTTTTTTTAATGGGTCTTGCCCGTAAATAAATAAATAAATAAAATGAGTTTAAGTCATTTTGGTATATATTTTCGGTTCCTACATCGACTGGTCCAAACAGTATATTTCAATTTATTTGAAATACTTTGCTTTCAATTTTAATCCATATAGTTTAACTTAAAAGGAATTTTATTCTGTTGGGCATATCAGTATAAGTTGAATTGTACTATTTAGATTATACACTATTAATAAAATTCAAATAGTACAAGTAGACTTATACTATTCCTATCCTGATTTTGTCGACTTATACTCTTTTTACCATTTGGTGACCAAAGAGGTTATGTTATCAGCTGTTTTGTGGAAAAGAGTTGGCCTTCTTTTTTTTATAGTTTCCGTGTTTTTTTTGTTCAAATTAAATTTGAAAATGGCTTCAAATAGGTCCAGAAGATTAGTAGAGCTCGCTCGAATGAATTTTGGTGAGTACCAACTGTGTTTTTAAGGGGTTGCTATTACGACAAATGTAACTTCTAAGTTTTAGAATCAGAAACAGAGCGTAATCAGTCTAATAGGCAAATTCATGGGAATTTTCCGCCTGAAGTCCCTTCATCAAACGGACAGACAGACAAGCCGGAATCTGAAAAAGCAGATAATCAAGGTATTGTTAACTTGAAGGCTGATTTGAAACTTTTTAAAATAATGTAATTATGTATTTATATAGGTACATTAGAAGAAGAAGAAGATATTTTAGAAAATCAAACAGGATACAGTAGCGACGACAGTATTGCGGATAGAGACTATGTTCCGGACAAGGAACCTCCAGATTCCGATGGTTCCAGTGATGATAATATTCCATTGCTGGTAGTGAAAAGAAAAATACCTACTGGAAGTGATGAGATGAAGGAACAAAACAAGCGAAGGAATGCAAACAAGGATCAAGACAAACAACCTGAAAGAAAACGATTAGTAGATGGACCTTATACAAGAAAAAAAAGGAAAGAAAGAATAGAAAATAAAAACACCGGGCAATCCTATGTCACAGCAAAAGGCAAGGAAGTTCGAAAGAGAGAAATGAAAAATTTGCCAATCTGTAGAACAAAATGTCGTGAAAGACTGGTAGAAGATGTAAGACAGGGCATTTTCAACGAATACTGGGGTCTTGGAACTAGAGACAAAAGGGTAACCTATATTGCTGATCATTCAGAAACAAAAGAAACAGCTTTCAAAAGAAAACGCACTGACGATCCGGCTAAGTCAAGAAATCGTCAAGTGAGCCATTCATTTCATTTTAAAATAAATGGTGAAACAGTTAAAGTATGCCGAGGTTGTTTTATGAAAATACTAGATGAAACACAGATGTTTATTACCCTTGCACTTGACAATTCTCGACTATCATTATCTGGAATTGTTCAACCTGACAAAAGAGGTCGCCATGAACCAAAAAATAAACACAGTCAAAAGATAATTCAAGAAGCAATTGACCACATCAAATCATTTCCCGCGCACCAATCCCACTATACTAGAAGAACAAACGACAAAAAATATTTGGCTCCTTATTTGACCCTTCAAAAGATGTATGAACTATATTGTGAAAATAGAAAGGAAAAAGTCTCCAGACGCATTTACGAGAAAGAATTTCATAAACTAAAGCTGGCCTTTAAGAAACCGAAAGTCGACACATGTCACAAATGCGACATACTACAGATGAGACTAAAAGTAGCTGAAGAAAACGAAAACGAAACTATACAAACCGAAATAGATGTTCACCTTATTGAAGCAGACAACGTTTATAAGCAAAAGGATACTGACAAGACATTTGCAAAACAGAATGAATGCACAAAATGTTATTCCTTCGACTTACAACAATGCCTCCCCACACCGTTTGTTAATTCAGGCGTTGCTTTTTATAAAAGACAGCTATGGACATACAATCTCACTCTTCATGATATGGGAAATGGAGCTGTCACTTGTTTTATGTGGCACGAAGGGGAAGGCGGACGCGGCGGTAATCAAATTGCAACTTGTCTTTTTCTGCAAATATTGTCTTTGCCAGAAAATATTAAAAATGTTATCCTATACTCAGACACATGTGGCGGACAAAATAAAAATTCGCATGTCGCTGGTATGTTCCTAACTGTTATGCAACGTAAAAAGACTTTGGAAACGATCGATCACAAATTTATGGTTAGTGGCCATAGCCATATGGAGTGTGACGTGGACCACGCTCTAATAGAAAAACAGAAAAAAAAGTTGGGAACTGAAATTTCTCATCCTCATGATTGGTACCAACTTGTGAGGAGTGTCGGCAAAAAGCAAAAGTTTTCAGTCAAAGAATTAACGCACGAAGCATTTTTAAACTTTGCCGATTTGTACAAAAGTCAGTTGGTATTGCGAAAAAAAGATTCTTCTGGAGATTCCTTCAAATGGCATGATGTTCAATGGCTTCGGTATACTAGAGAACCTGGCAAAATATTTTTTAAGAAAAGCTTAACTGATGAAGGAAATTTTGCAGAGATTTGTTTTGCTAGACGTGGAAAGGGCGAAACATTATTGTCACCTAAAAAGTGTTATTCACAGAAGCCTCCAATATCTAAAGAAAAGAAAACTGATTTAATACAGCTACTGCCTCTAAAATCTCCTGCTTTTAGACAGTTTTACCTTGATTTGCCCACAAGTGGTGACATACAAGACACATATCCAGATGTTGAGGAGTTCGATGATGATGAAACTTAAGCTCAATTATGTTTGAAATGTTAAAATAAAAAGTAATACTTATATGTTTAAATAAATATTTTCTGTATATCTTTTTTTTTTAATTTTGTACCTCCAGTTTTTGCAAATATCAAATTTTGGGTTGAGCAAAACTAGTATAAGTCATTTCTTAGGTTAGGTCAAAATATTATAAGTCATATTATCTTATTTCATAATAATATATGTCATCTATAGGTCTGGTCAAAAAAGTATAAGTCCAATTTTTTTTGTAATAAAAAAAAAACAGAACAAAAAAAAATAAAAAAATAGATTATCTCTAATAAAAAAACACCTTTGTAAAGTTAAAAATTCGATTCGTTCGAAACAGCCACAAAAAATCCAATTATTTTAAAGTCTAATATTTCGAACGCATTTTTCTTGATTTGTCTAATTTTGACTTGTACTCCTTAGCCCACTCACCATAGATATAATCCTTGAACGTATATACCTAGTATATAATATAGTCATAATTCTTTTATGAAATATTTCCAAAATTACCGGAAAATTACAGGTAAATTACCACTGAAAAAGAACAAATGAAAATTACCGGTAAACTTCAATCTCTATTTGTAACTAAACTGAATGTTAGCCAATCAAGCAAACTTCCAAAAATACCAAAAGCACTTAAGTTAAGTAATGAAACACTATTATAGTTAGGTCACTCTGTTAGAAAGCTTGCTAAAGCAATTATAATAGCATTAATTTGATGGTTTTGCTTCAAAGACTAAATTAGACCCTCTTAGAACATCAATAATTAGGTATGAGAAGTTAAATATTTAAGAAAACAAATAATTAGGTATTATTGTGAGCTTAACTGTTCAAAAGCAGAACACAAAAAAAAAATTCAAGCCACAAATAAGTAAACATCAATCAAAAAACTAATCTTATCTAACAAGATTAGTTCTTGCTGATTTCTAAAAAAAAAGGATTTCAAGATCAGAGGCCAAAGAATATGAGCAAGAAACTAATAATAATAATTGTCTGGGTAAATGTTGCAAAATTACTTGCTGACTTTTGAGTCCTTGTTGAAAGGATAGATCAGACACCAAAGAAAAGACCTTCATGTAAAAAATGAAAAAAATATTAGAAGGGAATTGAATTGACTGGCGTAATAATTATCATCCTTGGTACCCAGTGTTCTAAGAGACTGTTTACAGGATTTAATAATATGAATTGTAATATAAATAATATCAAGTATTGCTTACTTAATAAATGTTTAAAAAAAGTAATTTATTAAAGTACCTATCTTTTGCCATGCAGGCATTCAAGTAGTGCCTCTGAGATTATCAGAATAGTTTCCATAAGGCGACTCTAGTTTTCCAAGCAATATTGGAGGAATATTAATTTCTAGAAACTGGTCCAACGAGCCTCATTAGTGAATAAATATCCTAATTAGTAGCCAATAATTATCAATAAACAAGTTTGTTTTTTTTTGTGTGTAATAATAGCAACTTAATTGGATATTATCACATTACCCTAGTATTATTCAAAAATTTGTTGTTGCTCTCTTGGTGTCAAATATTATTGATTAACATAAAAGTTATAAAATCAGCAACATTTAATTTTGTGTATTATTGAAAAGGAGGGAAATATTCCTCCTATCCTAAGCCAGTGCGTTGGATAATATCCATCTGCTTGTACTATTATTATTCTCATATGCTGAGTGCAACAGCAGCACCAGGTCAAAAGAATGTTGTTTACGTCCCAGTTGGGTCAGATTTGTAGCTTGGATAGGTTAAAATGAAAACTTTCAGGACATACCTTGACGTCGGAAACTTCCTTCATTATTTTCTCGAACGCGGCAGTTTCCTCTGCCTGCCGATGGGTATGTAAAGCGATTTTTTCACTAAATTTCCTCGGATTCGCCATGATTGCCTACACAAAATATTCACCGTCCCTACACTGTGCGCGGTTCCTTTTCTTGTTCGTTCACCAACCCAGAGAGTTCCAGTTCATGTTGGCACAATCGATAATAGAGTTTTCTTTATGTTTTTTTCAAAGTCTCGGACATCACAACAAAACTATAATTATCGTCACTCACACAATGCATAATTAATAACGGATTTGTTTTAACGAATTATCCGCTCGTTTAGCTGGCCCGCCAGACAGTGTCGGTCTTTGAAAATTGCGTTCTCACGTTTTTTTTTTTCGCTTCAAGGAAATGGAATTTGGAATAATAACATACGAGGCGCCGTATGTCTGGTTGCCTACAGGCGATTGTTGTGTTGACGATTAGTGACAGCTGTCAGAGGCGCGTCGGCGTCGCGACGCATTTTTTCAGGACCGGCTTTTGAAATTCGAATAATCTTCCATCCAACAAAAATCTTCTATACCATAATCAAATCCATTATCCATCCATCCAATTTTGATTGAAAAGTGTAAAAAATTTGAAAGAAAATTTCGTTGAAATGTAATATTTTAATGAAAGTCCCAAAGAAACATGCCGGTGGATCCATCCAGGACCAGTCTATCTTTGTCTAGTTCATAGAAAATCTGAATGGCTGTCTCATAATGGTGGATTCAAATGGATACATCCACGAAAAAAAGGCACTATCACCAAGGATAATACACATCAATACTACAGGAAAGCTTATCCTCAAGGCCTGTGTAGATCAAATGTCAATGCCCCCACCCTTTGCCCACCTCCACGCCAAAGAACTAGCGATGACGTAGGCAGCATGTCGTTTCTCGCCTTGACGTATGGATCTTGCACCAGAGGTTATTGCGGCGTTCCGTATCTTAACCAGAGTTACCGATTGGTATGGATCGGTTCGTCTATGGTGACAGTCTGGTTCCTGAGAATGCGGTTTATATGTGGAACCGCGCGTTTCATAACCTTACCAGATTTCGGGAGTGGTTAGGTTACGGAACGGGAACCGGAAAAACCAAGAATCTTGGTTAACTTACGGAACGTGGCCTATGATTCCGCGGGCTTTTGCTCAATAGTTGTATTCCTTTGACACCTAGGAGGAGCTCCGGAACAGCTCCGGGGCGTTACGCGCCTATTCCTTTCGAAAAGTGTTTGTTGCACCTAAGTGCTTAAGCCCGACTCAGACCATTTAAAAATACACGAAAAACAGCGTATCTGTTCCTTTCAAATCGGGCTCGACTGACACCGGTGCGAGTAGCTCCAGTGTTATAACTCTTGAAAGAAATACAACTTTATGCATACTTGGTGTTAGTATATTAATTAACATTCTAAGGGCGGGTATTATAAAACTACTTTGAGAGTTAACTTAAAGTTAACTTCTGAAAATACATGTAATTCAAAAAGTTATCTTCAAGCTAACTGTCAAAGCAGTTTTATAATACCCACCCTAAAACAACTCTGTTTTGACTGTTTTAGATCTCGTTTGCATCTTCCTCTTTGCCTATTATGTTAATCAAAATTAAATAATATTTTTCATCATGAATGTATATTCTAAACTGCGACTGCTGGCGCATACAGCTGACGACGTAGTTGATGACGTCGTCAATGGTGCTAATATTGCAGCGATTCCCAAAAACGAGTAGGCCATGGGCCTTATTCTGTAGGGAACGAACCGTTCGATTCGGTAGAATTTCTTCGATTGTGACGTAATTTTCAGTTTGGTTTTCGCGCTACCAAACCGGAAATGACGTCAAAATCGAAGAAATTCTACCGAATCGAACGGTTCTTTCCTTTACAGAATAAGGCCCCAGGGCAGATAAATTTTTTCGTAAAATAAAATTTAACAGCAAAATATCGATACAGTATTGTTAAGGATCATTTATAGATGTTAAAAACCAAAAATGCAACATCTAATTACCTACTTTTAGGGGATTTTATAAAAAATATTTAGGACAAAAATAGGGCTTTTTTTTGTTTATTTCACTGTATTTCGAAAACTAATGATCGGATGGTTTAGCTACTGTGGCAATAGTTTTAGAGCATCGAACAAGCTTTAAAATGAGCCATTATAGAATCCTGTAGGTCTTTTAGTCTTCGATTTTTTCCCCCAAAAAAAGAGATTTTCGTAAAAAGTTCCTAACTTTTTTAATTTTCATGCTAGACAATTAATTTTTTACACATACATAGTAGATGAGGCAGGCTTTATTGAGCCCAAATTTGGGCCCGGTCCGATGGGTCGTTTCGGCATAATACCCTTGTCAAGCAAAATGGGGATGTTTCTAAAGCAGTCTGTCGAATTGAGGATAATTTTTTTTATATTTATTTTGAAAAGTCGAAATGCCAAACTATCGATTCTCTATCTCAGATTTTCCATTTAATTTTTTTATCGCAAGTAAAACGGCTCCGAACATCACTGAAAAAACGGAGTAGGCAGCGAGCTCCCCCCCGCCCACGCAAATTACATTTTTTTCCATTTTGCTTGACAAGGGTATTATGCCGAAACGACCCATCGGACCGGGCCCAAATTTGAGCTCAATAAAGCCTGCCTCATCTACTATGGTATGTGTTAAAAAAAATAATTGTCTAGCATGAAAAATAAAAAAGATAGGAATTTTTTATGAAAATCTCTTTTTTTGGGGGGAAAAAATCATTTCTCGAAGACTGAAAGACCTACAAGGGTTGTATATTTAACGCACAAAATATCTGCAAAGGTAGCAGTGCTGAGCGGCTGAAAAGCCGAAACGACTCTCCCGAAATCTACAAAAAAAAATCTACAGGGTTGAATGATGGCTCATTTTTAAGCTTGTTCAATGCTCTAAAATTATTGCTACAGTAGCAAAACCATCCCGATCATTAGTTTTTGAAATACAGTGAAATAAACAAAAAAAAGCCCTATTTTTGCACTAAATATTGTTTATTTACGACGTATAATGTAAGTATTAGGTATACTTATGATTTTGGCAGTATAATGACATATGTTATTCCCGCAGGAAATAATGATGAGTAGCGGGATTAATGGTCATTATTCCTCAAAAGTGTCAGTGTCAAACGTGTAGTGCATGTGGATTTGTATTGAGAATTGAGATAGATGAAATTTGCCCATTAAAAATCTCAAATAAATTAATTTGTCGTAAATAAAGTAGAATATACTACTCGCAATAATGGCTATTATTCCCTCGGACTGTTACTCCCTCGCCGCTATTGCGGCTCAGTTCGTGAATATTCCTCGGGAATAATAGCTATCATTATTGACTCGTACTCGTGGTATAATCTACTATTAGGTATAAAATCCCCTAAAAGTAATATTAGATGTTGCATTTTTGGTTTTTAGCATCTATAAATGATCCTTAACAATACTGCATCGATAGTTTGCTGTTTTTTTATGTTACGAAAAAATTTATCTGCCCTGGCCTACAAATAGATCTGATGCATATAATATGAGTATTATTTGCTCCATTTGCTCGAGTTTTAACACATATTTTAAAAGACTACTCAGGCTTATGTGTATGCTCACTAATAATAAGTACCTACCCTACCTAATAAGAATGAGAACCTACCTTATAAATAATAAGAATAAGTAATACCTAGGATTTCCATATAGGTTTTCCGGAATTCAGGACAAAGGAGTCAAGAATCCAAGAAATCCGAAACTAAGCCGTTGCGTGTGTGTTAATAATCGTCGTCGCCTATGGTCGTCGCACCACATTGTTTCGAAACTAGGAACACAAACGCTGTAGAACCTTAATGGTGTAGACCATAGACTTATTTGTTGTTTCCATTTCCATAAACAGGTTGCGGCAACCAGCAACAAAATGGGTACATTCAGGCGGTGCCAGCGGCTTAGTTCAGCCACTCAGCGGGAACTTGGAACTTTATTCTCGAAACAGGAAAGCAGCGTTCTCGTTGGAACGAAGGTTCTGTCTTTGTCGTCTGGCATAACACTGACAATGACAGAGCAATCGTTCTTATGAGAACGCTGTTCCTTGGTTTTGAGAATAGACTCCCTGCTGAGTGGCTGAGCTTAGCCGCTGGGACCTCCTGAATGTACCCATTGCTCCTGTGTTTCTTTGGTGTGGACTAAGCTTTAAGCTATGTCCACACCAAAGAATGCGTCTCCTCAAATGGATCTGTATATGACCATCTGCTCCTTTTGGGTAGTTTTACTTTAAACTCAAACTTATTATGTTGAATAAGTTTAACTGAAAAGAAGTTTAAAACCTATGGAAAATGTCTAAAATATAATCTTATAGCCATTTGAGACATTTTTCCTTGATTTTTGAAGAAAAGCGTCTAGGAAACACATCTGGAACAAATGTGAAAAAACATCTCTGATTTCAAATGCAAATTTAAACCAAAAATACTGCTCCATTTGGGTCCTTTGTTGTAAGCCTCAAATTTTAACACCCATATGAAACTTCGTTGGATGGATTTTGATTGTAGTAAAGAGAAAGAATATGTTGTTGAAATGCAATCTCATTTGATATTTTGGACAGAATATTTCGATATTTGATATCTTGGACAGAATATTTCGATTGAAAAAAACAAAGGAAAGCGTATTTCGAAAACATTAGGGGCAGTTTCTGGTTCTAGGTGCAAATTTGGACAAAATAGTTATTTGTGTACCAAGGCCGTAAAGTTGATCGTTTTAGGCCGAATCAGAAATTTGCGGCCGAGGCGCAGCCGAGGCCAAGCAAATTTCAGGTGAGGCCAAAAAAGATCATTCGGCCGAGGTGCACACAAAATTTTTTAGACGAGTGTTTGTTCTTGAAAAAAGAAGAAAATTCAACAGTAGGTTTAAACTGTATTGATCAAATAAATAATCTAGCAAAGATAGATACACAATTATTAATAACAGAAACTTGTGCTATACCAAAATAATACTCTTAACCAATGCATTTCTGATGAGAGCCTGTGGCATAAAATCTTAAAGTGCATAGCAGCAGGTTTTCTAAAGTAACTGCCCTAGCAAGTATTCTCTCTGGTACATGTGTTCCTACCAGTGTTGCCAGAATTGAAGGATTTCCTTCAATATGAAGAGTTTTGGTCAAAAATTTTGACTACTGGGTCCTTATTCTTGAAACAGGGGAGCAAAGTTCCCAGGAGAACGAGTGTTCCGTCTTTCTCAATGGATATGCAAATGATAATATAAGTAACAAAGACGGAACACTCGTTCTCCCGGGAACGCTGCTCCCCTGTTTCAAGAATAAGGACCCCCAAGGATTGAAGGTTTTTATCCGAATTTGAAGGATTTTGAGGGAAATTGTATATTTAGCAAATACCTATTCCAATCATTTCACCAACAAGTTTAATTTTTATTAAAACGAATTAATTGGTTGCATAGGAAAAAATACGAAACGCCAATTTTCGCCACGCCACTGCGTCAGTTAGTGTGCTGTAGCCCAGCTTTAGGTTCAAAATTCAATAAAAGAAATTTCGTTCATGTTAGTCAAGGATAATACACACTACCAGCATAGCCTATCCTCATGAGGCCTGTGTGGAACAAGTCTAAAGCCTCCCACCACGCCAAATCACCGGTTGTTACGTAGGTAGCATGTCCTTTCTCGTCTTGACGTAGGCTGTTTGCACTACAGGTTATAATTCCGCTGGCTTTTGCCTTATGAATACTTGGTTTCACTATATTAATTAACATTCTAAAACAATTCTTTTTTAAATTTCGTTTTCATCTTCTTCTAAACTTCGACCGCTAGTGCAAACAACTGACGACTTAGTTATGACGTCAAAAATGGGTACAAACCAATATTGCGGCGTTGGAAGGCATTCGACATATCGTGTGGCGCCACCTTAAGACGAAATAACTTTCCTCTAAAAAGGGTTCCTGCTTAATTGTCCCCTAAAATTTGTCTTCATCGTTGAACAAGCTCAAGATTCTGACGACGTCTATTGCTTTGTCCTTGCAAAATAGCGTGGATAACATTTTTATTTTTATGAGAATTTCACATAAACTGGTCAACATTAAGTTCGGTCCATTCAATTTTTTGCCCGATTTTTAAACAGCTGTAACTTTTTTAAAAATAGATATTTTTGAACGCGGTTTGCAGCATTAAAAAGCGCGTCTCTTCTAGATTAGGCTGCATGTCACATATTTTTGGTGGGAAAGCTATTTTCATGATATACGGGGTGATAAACAATGTCATGCAAAAAAGCAAAAATTGTGTGTGTGTGTGACACTTTGGCAAAAAATATTTTTAGTTGCTACAATATGGTTCGTTACTAAGGTAACATCAATATCTCTAGACGTTTTTGTCACTTTTTGGATTTAGGCCCTTTTGGCCATAGATACACTACTAAACATCAAATCTTGGTAATGCAATTTTTAAAATGCTATAATTCGAAAACGAAATGACGGGTTTTCACGAGCACTTCAAATTCGGAAAGCCTATTTCATATAGATTTTCTATGACCTCAGAAATTTACGCAAGGTTTCAGTTTTAAGATTATACCAGGATACAATAAAATAAAATCGCTAACGGTACGAAAAAACTCGCCGGTGGTGCATAAAATCCTTCATAGCAATAGGTTTCCATAACAACGATGGACCAATGTTGTCATGGAACCCTATTTACCATTTAACATGAGACTCTATGGCATTACATTTTGCTTCAACTGCAAATTTTATCTTGTATCAGTTACAGTCCATCGATTTTAATCTTATACTCCAAAGGAATGTTAGCTGGTGGCTCCCTACATTAGAACTCCAAAAATCACCTGACGTCACATCTGTTTTTGCTATATGCTTCACCCCCTCGCTCCTCATACGGAAAGTGTCAGATTAAAAATGACGGACAATAAATTTAATTTTACCAAATGGTTAAACTTGGCCAAAATAAATTGAGAAATGTTGTGAGGTAAGTTTGAGCCCATAAAACTTATAAAGAAAAGACACATACGCATACCTACCTAATTTCGAGTGTGAAAAGGGTACTAGCCAGTGAAACCTAGCTTATGGCAATCCAAGTTATCGCTACCAACACCGTTGCGGACGAACGAGAAAAACAACATCAAGGCAGGATCGTTTGATTGCTCGTAATCAAACACGGAGTAGAACCCTTATTGCCATCAAACACTGCCAGAGCTTTCAAGCAGCATACGGATATCAATGCAAACCATAAGGCATAGACTTCACGAGCGTGGACTTACGGCAGAATACGGCTAATAGCAGAATGGAGTAGGCGCATGTTCGCAGATGAATGTAGGTTTAATGTATGTGGTAGTGATGGAAAAGTTTTAGTATGGAGAGGGAGAAATGAACGATATCTGGATCCCTATTCTTGAAACAGGGGAGCAGCGTTCCCAGGAGAACGAATATTCTGTCTTTGTTATTTATATGATTAGTTGCATATCATTGAGAAAGACGGAACATTCGTTCTCCTGGGAACGCTGCTTCCCTGTTTCAAGAATAGGAACCCTGGAACGAAACATGGATGCAAGGGAACTGTTTGTAGGTGTCGGTGTGCTTGTTAAGGGTAGTGTGATGATGAATGGGATAACGGATTTGGTTGTTTTACTGCGAGAATCGATGAATGCGGAAAGGTATTGAGACTGTCTCAGTGATATTATTATTCCTTTCCACACAACTTTGGGGACGATTTTGTCCTGGTGGACGACAATCTCGTATTTGTGAAAATTTTTAATAAAAATTTCTACAGTTGATTTTTTTTTGTGCGCATTTATAGTGTCTTTTTTACGTCCAATGATTTACCCAGTATTTAAGGTTTCCGTGCGGGATACCTATTTGTCTATTGTTGGCCTGGTCTGGTATGATGTTAAAATTGAAACCTTGCCTAAATTTCTTAGGTCATAGAAAATCTACATGAAATAGGCTTTCCGAATTTGAAGCGCTCGTAAAAATCCGTCATTTTGTTTTCGAATTATAGCATTTTAAAGATTGCATTACCAAAATTTGAGGTTTAGTAGTGTATCTAAGGCCAAAGGGCCTAAATCCAAAAAGTGACAAAAACGTCTAGAGATATTGATGTTACCTTAGTAACGAACCATATTGTAGCAACTAAGAATATTTTTTGCCAAAGTCTCACACACACGAAATTTTTGCTTTTTTGCATGACATTGTTTATCACCTCGTATATCATGAAAATAGCTTTCCCACCAAAAATGTGTGACATGCAGCCTAATCTAGAAGAGACGTGCTGTTGACTGCCGCAAACCGCGTTCAAAAATATTTATTTTTAAAAAAGTTACAGCTGTTTGAAAATAGAATAGGGCAACACCGCACAAAAATTATCGCATCACCAATGCTTTTAAATATTTTGGGTCCAGTAAATTTATTTTAAAAATTTCTTAAGTATTCCCTGAATGGGCATTCTTTAATTGAAAAACTCGAGTCAAAAAACATGTCGTTTCTTCTTCTCTTAGGTTCTTGTAAACTTTTTTCGGGAAAATGCGGATAGGCATACATTTCACTTTGCAATTATGCTGTTCATTTCTGTGTTTTCTGCTTTGATCGATGCGATAATTTTTGTGCGGTGTATATTTATTATATCGACAAAACAGATGAAATTTAACCTAATTCGAGACCTCCGAACCTGTCGAGACATTTCAATCGAAATAAATCGATCAGTCGAATGTCATGAACAACTCATTTAGATTTTCGATCAAAGATGACAAACTTTAAACGATTATCGAGTTTCGTGATCCCACAGAGCTGATTTACATTTTTTTTTGGGGAGGGGGGCTGAGTATCAAGTTAGCTAAGAGTCCATTTTTGTTTCATGTTATTTACAAAGTTTTGGGGGCTGAGCGTTAGTTAGTCCCCCAATAGGATTTTGCCTGAAAATTACCGAATATGGAAATTTCGAGAAAAACCTGATACAACAGTTCATTACACTCCAAATTGTATAAGAATCCATTATGTTTCATCTGATTTCCAAAATTTTGGAGAACTGAGCGGCAAGTTAGCACCCCCAGTAGAATTTTGTCGGAAAATGACTGAATATGGAAATTTTGAGAAAAACCCAATACAGTACAGTTCAGTACCGTTATTCCGATTGCATAAGAATTTGTCACTTTTTGACATTTCATCTACAAATTATTTAAATTTTTACTTTTTAATCTAGAGCGCCAAAACAAATTTTTCCAGGTTCCTTGGAGCAAAATTAAGCATTTTAACTAATTCATGGCACTCTAGATTAAAAAGTAAAAATTTAAATAATTTGGCGATGAAATGTCAAAAAGTGACAAATGAGGTGTCATTGTACTCGTAATCTACACCATTTCCAATTGACCTTTTGTTTCGACGCCATATTGCGGTGCGCGAACATAGTTGCCAAAACAAGAAAACCAAAAATTTCCAGCGAGCTGTCAACTAATAGCGATTTCCATTTGTCAGTCAGTGCGCACTGAGTATATCCGCACCTTGTTCTAAAAGCATGTAACATGTAAGGATAAGGATACATTTCTTTTTGCACTGGTTCGGCCTCAATCGAACAAACTTAACTTAGGTAACCAAAATTTGGTAAAGTAAATTAGGTAGATATTTTATTATTTCTATTCTGCCCAACACAAGCTACTGGCGTTTCCGATTGGTAGATTCAGTGCGCACTGAGTGTATTTGCATCCTTTTAATCGACCTGTAGAAGAAAAAGACAGAAATATAAAAAATTGCACTAGTTCCGCACTAGATCTACCAATCGGAAACGCCATAAAATTGATGGCTTTCCTTTCCAAAAATATTCGTAATAGGCGGCAAATTTAAATTTTAAATGTAATTTATTCACTAACTTTGGTTTTTAAAGTTGACAGAACGCTAAAGTCTGTTTTTTTTTTTAAGATAATTCCCCAAGTCAAAAATTTAGTGACTATGTTGGCAACACAAACCTTTTCTACATAAAAAATTTGAAAGCATTGACAATTTTACATTGTATTGCCAACATAATGTCATTTTGACTTTTATCTTTAAAAAAAAAACAGATTTTAGTAATTTTTTTTCTACTATTGGCAACTATGTTCGCGCACCGCAATATGGCGTCCAAACAAAAGGTCAATTCTCACTCGCGCGAAATTCGCTATTTTTTGACATTGCTTCGAAAACTTGACGTTTGCAATACACGTATAAAACGTCAACTTGTCGAAGCTATGTCAAAAAAAGGGCGAATTTCGCGCAAAAAGAGCGAATTTCGTGCAAGTGAGAATGAATAGTTGTATTCATTTGACCTTTCAAGGGTTTAGAACACTAGAGATACTATCTCCGGTGTAAGTCGACCCCGATTTTAAAGGAACAGATTCGCTGGCTTTCGTGCATTAGGGCCCAGTTGCACAATCTCGGTTCAAAACGAAGTTCAACTGAACTTGCACCAACTTGCATTGAACTCGACTGGTACTTGAGCTTTCCCATTATAGGCGATTTTCAGCCTGGAATAATTATTTATCGGTAAATACCGTGGTTATTCTCTTGGTTGACAACTTTGACAGCCAAGTGTGACGTCATAGACCCCCACCACTCAAGAATCATAACCCAAGGAACTGACCGCTGAAATGACTTGGTTATAGAAGTGTAGGGTTATCTTTATTATTCTTATTTGTTTTTTCGTTTCAACAATGGTTTGTTGTTTAGGTACCAAAAATGGAGCAGAATCTCTCGTTATAGTCTCGATTATCAAACAGATTTTCTCTGGGGATGATCTAAACATGGTGAGTTGCAGTGAGTAAGTGAGTGTATACTTCTTCCATTGTGCTAGGCCACAACACAACTGCAAAATCACAAAACATCAATACCAATTCCCAAAATAATAACAATAACATCAAAAAGCTGTAACCAAAAGATTAACCCAAGTCCAAAGCTGGGTTATAATCGGTTATAAGTGGTAAATACCAAAAGCAAATCAGCTGATATGTGACGTCACAACTTCCCCTACTTTGGTTAAAACCGCGACGGCGGAAATGCGTTGGTTATAACCAAATAATAATCATTCCAGGCTGAAAATCGCCTTTTAAAACAATTGACCTTTTGTTTCGACGCCATATTGCGGTGCGCGAACATAGTTGCCAAAACTAGAAAACCAAAAATTACTAGCGGGCTGTCAACTAGATATTTTATTATTTTTATTCTGCCTAATACAAGCTAAAATTGATGGCTCTTCTTTCCAAAAACATTCGTAAAAGGCGGAAAATTTAAATTTTAAATGTAATTTATTCACTAACTTTGGATTTTTACGTTGACAGAGCTGCTTTCCAGTGCACGAATTATAAGAGTATCATGCTCCTGAAGTGTGACGCTCTTGAACTGTTGGTCATAAGCAGCACTGGAACACTCTCGAAGAAACCGAATGAAAATAACCTGAATTTTCCTATCCCGCACCATTTCGGAGCATGAAACACCCAAACAATGGTAGGTGCACGAGAGGGCAGGGGATAACAGAAATGAGTAGTTCAAGTGCATGACACTCCAAGCACTGGAACGGCGCCAGTAAATGCGGTGTACTCCTGAGCTGCTCAGGAGTAACTCAAGTGGGTCACTGGAAAGCACCTCAGAACGCTAGTAATTTTTTTTTACTGTTGGCAACTATGTTCGCGCACCGCAATATGGCGTCGAAACAAAAGGTCAATTCCAAGCGGAGTAAATGACATTTTAATAACCTAAATTGTAAACAAACACCAGCCTTCCTATTGGTTAAAACGCACTACCTGGACCAGTGCCCATGCAGGGAGGACATTTGATAGGTTGCGAGTGTATTAATGGCCATTACATGAGAGTTGCATACACTATTTTTTCTACTGCCATTGATAAAACTTATGATTTTTAGATATGTCAACATTATGCTTAACTTTGAATAGAGATTTTATACTTAATTGAGTGATGCGTCCATACAGTTGAAGGTTTCATTTTTTGTTGTAATTCTTTAAAATCTACTATCAAAACATTTTCTGAGAAGGACGATGTATTTTTGGTGTTTCCAATCCATAAATTGTCCTAATTTTTCCTGCATTTGTCGCCCTTTATGTAATTTCTAGAGGTGTTAGTGACAATTCTTCGTTATCACTCAATATTTTCATAATAATGTCTCATCTCAAACTTTAGGTAACTTTTAATAACAATTTGAAGTATTTTTTTTATAAAATTATTGTTTTTCGCTAAATTACTAAAATTACCATGAAAAAACTATAAACAGAGTCACTGGCGTAACTATCATGTTTGGTGCAAATCACCGAGGCCCCCGAGATTTTAGGGGCCCCGCAGGGGCCCCTTATTTAAAATAAGTACCTACCTATTTTATTAAGTTCGTACAATGTAATTTGAAAAAAGAAATTTTTTTTTCTGCGATTGATAAGAAATGTCATCATTTTTGACCAGTTGATAGGTCGCAACACTTAATGCTCTGGTTTTTTCGATGGCTTCTTTTCCGACCCAGGCCGAGAAAGTGATTGCTAAGGAATCAATAGATAACAGTAAGGAAATCACTTTTCCAGCCTAGGCTGAGAAAGTGTGCTGATTTTTAGGAACAACAAACACAGTTTTTCTATTACTATACTATAAAATAGTATGTATGTTTCAGAGGAAAAGCACATTCTCGGTCTTCGGTGTTTGCCGGCCTCGGCTGCGCCTCGCCCGTTAACTTACACCACCGGCCGAGAATGTATCATTTCCACCTACCAAGTACCAATATACTATATTTGATGGCTTGAAATTACCGTTTTTAAGCGTGGCACCCAAAGAAAACTCCGGCGGGCTGATCTAATCTTGCACCGAGGCCCCCTGATGTCAAGTTACGCTACTGAACAGAGTGCTGTCAACATTCAAAAAAAAAATAATTCAAAATTTCTTAACTGCTGGCGCCATCTATTGACAATGTATGAAAATGAAAAGAGTAAAAATTCTTCCTTATCACTGATTATTTCCGTAATAATTATTCTTTGTCCCAAACGTTAGATAACTTTTAAACAATTCGAAATCCTTTTTATAGTCATCAAAATAATTGTTTTACGCAAAATTACCGTTTAAAATGTTTATTATCTTAACTGGTGGTGCCATCTATCTACATTGTATGATATTAAAAATCAGTATTAGGTATAATGAAAATCTGTATCATAATGAAGTTCATTATGATACAGATTTTAATCGTTTAATAGCGTATTATGAAATGTCAGTAGAAAAAGAATAAAATTTAACAACTTAAGTATTATTTGCTTATGTTATGATATTGTTATCAGAGGCAGCAATACAATATAACGGTTTCCGCACATCTCTCATGGGTTTTTGGTTTCCTGCCAAACTCAATGAAATTTTGATATGTGATGTACGTTGACTGATATTTGGAAGAGAATGAAGAGTGATTTAAAAGACGCGTCACGTAACGTCACGTTTTGGTGAATTTCGTTACACGAGAGAGAAGAAAGATATAACGTAAAAAGACGAGGGAAAACAGCCAATGATAAAAACAGCCGACAAACGATTGACACATAACAAGGAATATAATCAAGGACTAAGGAGAATTGCCTATTATTGTCAAGCGCCGATACCCTTGTGACGTCACTACAGATGCTCGTCTCCCTTGTGTGGTCCTTCGTCTTTACCACGAATCATAAGTCTAAAAGTTGTATGAGGGGGGGATACTTTTCAATAAGTTTCACTTCTAGTACGTGTACTACGCTTCACATGATTTTTTTTTGCATGAGGACCCTTTTCAATCGGCCGCCTGTGTGTTTTGAACCCACCGCACACATGGTAGCGGCGGCCCTGGCCGTGAAGTAAAAGCGGCCGTAAAGTAATAAAGCAAATGCGGCCGTGAAGTAAATGCGGCCGTAAAGTAAATGCGGCCAAAAAAGATATACTTTAGGGATGATCAGTGTTGCCGGACCGAGAATTCTGATTACCCTTTCCAATCTCATAAAATACCCAATTTTACCCGGACACTGAAAACAAAATCCCCGAATCATTAGGCTAGGTTAGGGCGCGGCCCGTGAATGACAATGTCAATTAGGCAATATCCAATCTGAATAAAATATTCGTTTACTAGTCACGTAAACTATCAACTCGAGCAGAAACTAGATATTTTTTCTTGTTTTTTGGTCCATGTGTGGCCGCCACGCCATCTTGAATGTCACGTGGTTTGGATTGTCTAATGCGCTGATAGGCACTTATAGCGATTTCCATTTGTCAGTGTGAACTGAATGTAGGTATTCGTTTTTTTTCTAAAATCATATAAAATCAAACCAGTTGCGCTTTCAATTTCGCTGTGGAAAATATTAGTTGAAATTGTTGAAAAAAAAAAAAGAATAGGTCTGTACCCAAGATGTACCTAATTCCGGATTCCCCGGTTTTACCCACATCAATATTTTACCCGAACACTAGTCGAAAATACCCGGTTTTTGGGGAATTACCCAGTCAACGGCAACACTGGGGATGATATTGAATCCGTAAAACTAATCTTTTTGTGACAGTTGCCTAAAAAATTATGTATCCGTGATCCGTATGACTATTTGCTCCAATTTAGGTTGTTTTATGGTTAAACTCAAATTTTAACATGCTGGATAAACAGGCAGCTTTGAACCAGTGTTAGTACCGCCACCCTGGGAACACCCCTCTGGAATCAAGTCGCCCCAGTGCAAGTACCGCCACCCTGGGAAAGCTCCTCTGGGAAACTGCATCGTCATCTAGTGCAAGTACCACCACCCTGGGAAAGCCCCTTTAGATAAGGATCAGTTAAACGACCATTAATATTCTAAATACGTAAAGTATGTTTTTTTTTAAAGATAAAAGTCAAAATGACATTATGTTGCTAACACAATGTAAAATTGTCAATACATTCAATTTTTTTATGTAAAAAAGGCTTGTGTTGCCAACATAGCTACTAAATTTTTGACTTGGGGAATTATCTTTAAAAAAAAACAGACTTTAGCATTAGTATCAAACAGACATTCGTTTTTAAGTAGCGTCAGACGTATGGCCCTTCTCACGGAAGACCATGTATCCAGGAGGATTCACGTAATAACTTCTTAGCAAATATATATATTTCTATATATCTAGCTGACCCGGCGATCTTCGTAGTTCGTACCGCCTCTGAATTATTGAATATACCTATTAAATGTTGTGTTAACGTATCTATTAGCTGAATTAAATTCAGTTTTTTTCGATGGTGAATTTGGCTTTGGTTGAAGAAAATTAATGTTTATTCTCTGGATCAGAAGTCATCTAAAATTAAAATTTTACATCATCCTTTTTAGGTAGCTTGTGGGCATTATTCTTGTAAAGTGTACCACCAAATAAATAAACTCAGGCACAGGAATGTTCAAAGAATGTAAAGAAAACAAAAAAATCTCTAGCGCAGTCCTGTTTCACTCTATCTGCACTGCATGCACTGCACTACTCCATTTGTTCTACTCTATCTGCACTACTCTATCCGATCTACTATTTCTGCACCACTCTATCTGATCGGAATAGTGGAATAGTTCTGTTCGAAATAGCTCCAGTTCCTGAGCAGCATTGTTCTACTGTATCTGCAATGCCGAGCTTCGTTCCAGGTATCAGAGATGGCGCGGTATACAAAATACAAAATAAACTTGGTATCGGTTATAAGAGATGGCGCCGTATGCGGGCTTAGTAAATTTTTTTCATAAATAAATTATAGTTATTTATGTATCAAGGGTACTAAGAAGATGATTATGCCCTGCGGGCGACAGTCTTACAAAGCCGAGGGTTCGTAAGTCGCCCGAGGGTATATATATCTATTAGTACCCGTGGTGCATACAAACTTTTATGTCATACCAGTTGGTTGTGAATAAAAATACTTGGGAAAAAAGTGTCACTTCGCAAATTGTCATCAGTGTGCAAACATCATTATTTTTTGACAAAAATAAAATGCTTATAAGCGTAAATTTATATTTTGTTGATAAAAAATAAGTTAATTGAAAACTGTTTTTTGCGTCTTTATGCCCGCGCGGGCCATAATGTGTACTTTATGCCCGCACGAGCATAAAGTAATGAATTATGTAGATAGTGTCTAAGGCAGTGGCGACGCGTGACCAGTAGTCTGGGGGGGGGGGTAAATGGTATGGGGGGCTGAGGGGGCGACCCCCAAAAACGCGCCGCATGCGAAATTTTTTGCAAATTTCAAGGTGATTCACCTTTTCAGAACAATTATTTCATTTGTGAGAAAAATAAAACAAAATAAAAATGTATTTTCTTCAATATATTATGTATTTTCTTTTTGGCATCGTGATTTTTCTTTTGATAATTCAATCCTGGGGGGGGGGGTAATTACCCCCAGTACCCCCCCCGACGCGACGCCTTTAGTCTAACGTATAAAAACAGAATAATGTATTGGTATGACATAATAGTTATTTATGTATCAAGGGTACTAAGTAGATGATTATGCCCTGAGGGCGACAGTCTTACAAAGCCGAGGGCCTCTGGCCCGAGGGTTCGTAAGTCGCCCGAGGGTATATTATCTATTAGTACCCGTGGTGCATGGTGCATACAAACTTTTATGTCATACCAGTTGATTGTGAATAAAAAATTCCTAGGAAAAAAGTGTCACTTCGCAAATTGTCATCAGTGTGCAAACATCATAATTTTTTGACAAAAATAATATGTTTATAAGCGTAAATTTATATTTTGTTAATAAAGAATAAGTTAATTGAAAACTGTTTTTTGCGTCTTTATGCCCGCGCGGGCCATAATGTGTACTTTATGCCCGCACGGGCATAAAGTAATGAATTATGTAGATGGTATCCAAGGTATAAAAACACAATAATGTATTGGTATGACATAATAGTTATTTATGATATAAGTGTTAAAAGTACATTTTTAAGGCACGCATGTGAAAGTTTGCAGAATGAGCGAAGCGAATTCTGCAATTCACATAAGTGCCTTAAAAATACTTTTAACACAAATATCATACAATATTTTTTCTACAAACGGCAATAAAAAGCAATAACCACTAACAAATTGGATTTTTAAATGAATAATAAATTGGAAGCATCTTTCCTACATAAAATTCTTGAATTTGACATTTGTCAAAAAATCCATACAACCAGCACCTTGTTTTACAGGTAACGAAATGTCTTGTCAGTTTCTTGAAAGTATGTCGTGGTCAGGAATGCTTTTTGCTAAAAATGCAACAAAATACAGAAGAAAAAGAGAGTTGCATCGATCCTTCGAAAAATATAGATGAGGCGGCCAATCGGGCTACCTCAGTTGTTCAAATTTCACCATTATTATCAATGTAAATAACTGAAAATACAAACTTTTTTTGACGTCCCCTCTCAAAATTTGATGTTTCACTTTTAACACTAGTGCTATAAAGACTTTATGGCACTAGTGCGATAAAGTAACATTTTTAATGCTTCGGGGCGATGTTAAAAATTGCATTTTTAACACGTTTGTAGAAAAAATAAGTAATGAAATGACCACATTAATGACATAACAACATGCTGGTACTGTCAACGCTGAAAAAAGTTTCAATTTGACAGCAAAATCCCCATTAACAAAAGGATCCTCCATTTATTGAATAATTCGCTCGACCGATTTTGTGCAAACTTCACATAAACCATCTGATAAATAGTCCGAACAAAGCCTAAACATTTAGTTTGGCTAGGTGAGCCCGTTCTTGAGTTATAAAATTACAACATCTATCCACCCTACACCCCCCGTCACAGAGAAGCTGTGACACTATCTATACTAATCCACCTGCAGTCTGGATAACTTCTAATGCACAGGCTACATACATCACGGTCTATATTATACCTATGAAATTTTCGCTTTTTCTTACTAAAGATACTTAAGTACTTCTCTACCTTTAGGCCAGTGCCGGCCCGAGGCTACTTTTAGTATGGAGCGAGATCTGACTTTGGCGCCCCTAGTTTAAATGTGATTCGCATGCGCGAGTATAGATTTTGACCATATCTAATCTAATAGGCAGGGTTGGATGGGCTTAGACAATTTTTTTCATCCAGCCCTCCCTTGGACAGCAAGAATGAAAAATGGGTTTCAGAAATTTTACTGTAAAGAAAACGAAAGAATATTTTGGAATTTTCATTCTCGATATTATTACATATAGATAGGTCACGGTCCCATTATGTGACAAACAAATAGGACTTGACGTTTTCTCTTCCCCTAATTGCTCCTTGCATTACATTCCATTATCTTTTGTCTGTCAAGTGACTACTCTTATGGCTAGGATGTTTGAGAGAGGTAGGTTGCCTGATAACTGTATGACGTCATCTGGGGTGCCTCATCCTGGCAGGAAAACTGAGGTACAAAAGTAACCACTTTTCCAGGAACTAGAGTAATTAGTAATTAGATTACTTTTGGATCGCTTTTCTGTCGATGCTACATCTTTGTTTTTGGTTGAGGAGCGATGATTAACCCACAGATTTGACTGGATTTGACCCATTTCCCAAAATCATAAATACTTGCTTCTTGATGTTACTAAATAGGTACCAAGATCGTGTAATTGTGAGACGAAATCGTGTAAAACTATGTAATTTGACCAGCATATCGTGTAATTTTACAAATTCAGATTGGCAACACTGCATTCTCAATTAAACCGTCACCAGTGGTTTCGGACCTCACGCATAATAGTCAGTTTAAGGCTATGGTCCGAATATAACCAAATGTTAACCAAAGTAACCGATCCGGTTAACAGATGGTTACTGAAATTTCCGGTTACCTAGGGAACACGAATATGAAATAAAAAATTGTTGACAGAATTTTTAGGAATTTACAGAGAAAACCAACAGAACCGACATCCGATAGTCGGTAACTATTTTGACATTTGGTTAACCAGATTTCAGGAAACCAAGGTCCAAAAGTAACCACTTTTCCAGGTACCAGAGTAATTTGATCGCTTTCGGACCGCGAAGCCACAGCCCTGGTTATATTCGGACCACAGCCTTAATATTGTTTTAGATAGGTAGTTTTCATGATGTTTTTGTCAAATATATAAATTTTAAAATTTTATTATTAATCTAGACGCGTCGGGCCTGCGGCCCGACCGGCCCAGAGTTATACCGGGCATTTGCCCGGTTGCGCGGTCGTCCCATCCAACCCTGCTAATAGGTTTGTTCGAACCTGTCAAAAAAACGTCCCAGAACGGTTTCGGAACCACTCTATATACGAATTTCGGTTTCTATGCAAAAATTTTAGGTTTTGCGCTGAATCCTGACGATAATATTACGGTTTCCTGCTGGGTTGGAACAAACAAAGCTCAATGTCTCTATTTATCTTACCAATTGAAATTTGAAAACATTTCTGTTCGTTGGTACAAAGTTCTCTTATTTACTAACATTTAGTTCACATTCTTTGATGGGATCAACCAATAATCCACTTTGGTAATATCACTTATAACACTTATGGCCATTTCCACCAACTAGTTATTTTCGGGAAGCCCTAACGATAAGTATTCCCTAAACTGACAGTTTTCATTGGAGAAATGTCAGTTTAGGGAATACTTATCGTAATAGTTTGTGGAAACGGCCATTAGGGCCGGTTTATTCACCTTCTGATAAACTGTCAGGTGTCAGGTATGCAATCTGAACGATAAAAATGCAATATCTTATCCCATTGGTTGGCCAGCTATGCGCCGACCAATAGATTTATAGAACGGTAAATTTATCTTGCCGATAATTACCCGCAAGTTTATCTGAATATAAATAAACCGGGCCTAATACATATAAAAATTGAAAAAACAAAATACGAAATTTTAGGTAAATTGGTGTTTGCATACTTTTGCATTAGCTTTATTCATAAATCCTCATATGACAATATCTGAGCTATAACATTTTCAATGGACAGCAGGGCTAGATCTTGAAGGTTTCTTTATTCTGCTAGAGTTGAATGCTAAGGTAAGTTTTAATTACCTTAAGCTTACTAAAGCTCCGTTCACCTTTTCGCACTGTAACAGGAATGGTAACAAAAATACGGAGAGCTGTCCAGATATAAGGAAACGTATCTTGCCAATTATTAAATTCTAACGCCTGAAGGACTGCTTTCAGGTGACCGTTATCACTATCCGAAATATCGTGATCAAATGCTCGGGTAAGGGCGCCACCACACACACGATCCGTGCGCGTCTCAAAAAAACGTCAGGACAGGTTATTCACATACTAAGTAAGCACAAAGCTTGCTCACAAGCAGAAAAGCAAAATATCGAAAAACAGAGACAGAATTCAAAGCGATAATATATTTTTCCCTTTTTTTTATTACCAAGGAACAAGTCGAAGGCGCCCCCCGAGGTCTGGCGCCTGGAGCGCTCGCTCAGTTCGCTTTATGGTAGGGCCGGCCCTGCTTTAGGCCGTCGGCGGAGAAGCGTTTGCGTTCAAAAACCCGGTATTGAGGTATAATTTATTGAGACTATTATCAGATGATTCAGCATATTTTTCTGCATATGAAATCGAAATGGACGACTTTTTTCATTGGTCGAGAGCCAAGTTAGGAGCAAAAAACTAAAAAATATACGGAAACTAAAATTTCCAACTTTAACCTCGTATAACTTCTAAACCGCTTAAGGTAATAGAATAATTTTTCTTCTAGATTCTAGACAAAAATATTCTCTTTAATATGGTGTATATATTATTTGAAAAATGTCAAAGTAGAGCTCAAAAAAATCAGTTATTTCGTAGACACCGCGCGATTGCATAATAGTTATTTGTGCAACCAGTTGGGAAAAGCACTATTTTTCATAACGAGCAGATTTCTGTGGAACGAGCGAAGCGAGTTCCGCAAAAGAAAGCGGGTTACGAAAAATAGTGTTTCACACAATATTTTTTCTAATTTTGTATATTATGATCTGATCCATTCAAATTCGAGTCAAAAACATGAAAAATGTCTCTTCTATAATTAGGCAATCCAACGACCTGTCCAAATGGCGTCTGGTTGGCAAACAATAAACAAAAAACATATGTTTTTTTTTGGCAGAATTAAGTATTGTACCCATAACAGCGAAATTCGTTTTTTTTTTTTTAACATTGCAACGACAATTTGACGTTTTATGCGTGAATCAAACGTCAAATTGTCGAAGCAATGTCAAAAAAAGAGCGAATTTCGCGATTATGAGTACAAGGCTTTATCAATACACGGGGCGAGTACTCAAATCTGACACTTTTCTGACATCGTCGACATGTAACAACCTGTATTCTAACCTCATAAAAATTTCAAAATGCCGGCTGGTTGGCAAAAGTCATCCTTGGGCAAAAGTCACGTGGTTTGGATTCCCTCTGAGTCTACGGAAGGAATTCGGACGTAAATGTACGATGTTGTCACGTTTAATTATAAAAAAGCGAAAATACTAGGTATAATATATAGTTAATTTGAAAATCCATTTTTTAATAACAAAATATAGATAACAATAATAAAACGTTAAATATTTTAACGTTGTTGTTCGATCTATTCTTATTTAAATACCTGATTTCTTCAATTTGGTCTATTGTAAAAGATAAAAGATAGACATTTTCTAAAGATTCCATCAGCTTTTGTCAATTTGGCAAGCATCCGGCCTGGATGAACCTGATTGGTGGAGTTTTTGGCATTATTGCCGTTGCCACCGGGAACCATGCCGTTGTCAATGGGTTAACGTCACCTTACGTCTCGCTATTGGCAAGAGCCGTATTCTTTCGGACCAGATCAGTTGATCAAAACGCGTTATGTTCCAGTGATCACGTTCTTTCGCATTTTGGCAAATGACAGTTAACGAATCATGATCCGAGAAATTCTGAACATATTGAACATTTTTTGTTTGTGATTAGTTTGTTCCGATCGCGAAAATCTAACCTCAACTTTCAAATTATTTCTTGTTTACTTTTTGCGCTTTCTGCAATAATATATAATATAAATTTTGTAAGCTCGTCCATTATTATAGGCACAGAAAAACAAACGTAGCAAATCAAAAAACTGCAAAATATAATAATAACCAACTGAAAAAATAGAGAATAGAGGAAAAGCACCAGCTGGCAGTGTCACATCAGTGACAGCGTTTTTTCGGACTAATAAATGAAACATGTTCCATCTGAACGAACGGATCAGGATTTCGGAATCATGATTCAAATATTTTGCGAAAGAATGCGGCTTAGGGCTCCCGTCATTGTTTCCTCCCATCTTGGAATATTGATTTATATTGAAATATCCAGTGGCGGGAGTTTGGTTATTATTGATTTTCGTGTACGAGTTGCAATAAGATAACACTTCCAAAAAGTTACGCACGCAGCTGGGTATTTTATGAATGAAATCAGCCATTTTTTTTTTAAACTGCATTCCCCTCACCGCTGCCCCGTAGACACAGACTCGCTGGGCAGACAATACTTATTGTTTATTGTCAAGTTTGGCGACTCAAACCGGTCATTGCTTTGTCACCAACATCCTTGGAGAGACTTCCATGAAACAAACATTCAAATTATTTATTTAATTAATGTTACACAGAAAACTATGTTGCCAATATCATCAATAATTGTTCAAATTGTGTTAAGTACCTATTAATATTTATATGAAATTAGTTTTTTTTTCATATATTGTCATATTATGTAACTTATTTGAATAAAATTAAATCATCCTAATATGTCCGTACAAAGAAAATAATAACAAAAAAGTACTCCGAGTAGTTCAGCGCCAAAAGTATCACAGATTTTGTTCCTGTATTTTGTGCAACTAATGGTGAAATTTACTTTTCATCACCAGTTGCGAAAAATTTTACTTTTCGTAACTGGTGATGAAAAGTAAGGCATTTGATAACTTCAACGAGTTTTGAAAAGTGTCACTTTAAATGTCAAAATTAGAAAAAATATATGTTTGCTTTAACCTGCGATAACTCCTTCATACAGGTCTGGCAAGCGAACATCTTACAGGCCAATTTCAATGCAATAGAATTAAATGTATAGGAAAAGTCTAAGGGTAAATAGAGATCGAACACGATTTCCCCTGTTCCATCTCCAATAAGACGAAGGCCGACGGCGGAGTCGAAGAAGACTAGCCGGTGTTGCCGTTCCATAGAATGATTATGCACCATGCATGAATATGGATAGTAATGCATCGTGAATAATTTTTATTATATACTTACTACTAATGTACAGGGTACAAGGAGTAGTACCTACCCGAGAAAAGTTTTACAAGCGCTATACAAATAATGATGCAAGGTAGAATGAATTTGTATACTGATCTTTTCGCTGCGGATGCAAAATATCACAGTGTATTTGAATCTTTCGGGATTAGCGTTTCTTTCTTTTCTTCGTGACAATATCTGTAAAGAAATAGCATCTTCTCTTTTATCTGCTGCAGAAAAAAATGGTCGCGAAGCACTGTTTTGTTGGCTTTTTAACACAAGGTGATTCCGCCGTAAATATATTGCAACATAAAAGACAAACAATATCCATGACGTTAATGTTAGTCCGTCTACATAATGAAAAAATTTGAAGTAGTAGGTAGCTACGTAAAGTGTAAAAGAGGGATACTTTCATTCATCCGTTGAATATAACAATTAATTAAACGAGCGGTAGATCCTGACAGACCAATCACACTTGAAATTACGGGATAATTATTCGATAGGTACCGATAACTTACTATCGGCTCAGAGAACCACCACCTACCTATTTAACTAATTTTTAGTTTTGACGTGCACTCGTTCTCTTTTTTAACTTAAGGGCGTTCGACTTACAAGTTTCCCAAAAATTTTCGATAATTTTCAGTTAACTTTTCATGTTACTATAGTCTATTTCATTGCAGTTGATAGTTCAAATCGAAGTTTAGGACCATGAAGTCATTTTAGAACCATTGTAAACCATTAGGTTCACAATGACTTTATGGTCCTACTAAACCTCGATTTGAGCTATCAACTGCAATGAAAAATGAAATAGACTATACTTACTGATAATCCAGGTATTCTTTCGATCTAAACAAACTGATCGAAGTCATTTGAGGTTTGTTTCAAACAACTGTCATCTGATTTTACTACGATTTCATAGCTCGAATTGTTTTTTTGACGCTCATAAACAAATCTGATGTAATTACATCAGTTTGTTGAGTTTGTTCAGATCAAAAAAATACCTGTAATTATCATCTTACCTGTGCAAACTCCTTATTCAAGCAGAACCCGATAAACTAGACTTTTCATAAATAGAACACAAAGTTCCATAGACAAGGAAAATTGACTAACATGCATTCTACGGCGTCGCACATAGTTTTTTTAATCATGCTCGTGGTTGTCAGCAGGCAGCGGGAATGAGAGGGGAACCACACAATTTCTCCCGTCAGACCGCGCTTTGTTGTGTTTAAACGGCTCTATTGAGTTTGTTATTGAAAATAGGTCGGTATATAATTGAGTCAAAAGTAAGCCAATTAAATTTGCCAGTTTTTGAGCGAAAAATGAATTAAATACTCCAATATATAAAGGAGTTATCGCAGGTTAAAGCAAACGTATATTTTATTCAATCGCGCCGTGTCTACGAAATAACTGATTTTTTTGAGCTCTACTTTGATATGTTTCAAATAATACATACACCATATTAAAGAGAATATTTTTGTCTAGAATCTAGAAGAAAAATCATTCTATAAGCGGTTTAGAAGTTATACGAGGTTAAACTTGGAAATTTTAGTTTCCATATATTTTTAGTTTTTTGCTCCTTACTTGGCTCTCGACCAATGAAAAAAGTCGTCCATTTCGATTCATTCATATGCAGAAAAATATGCCGAATCATCTGATACTAGTCTCAATAAATTATAGAGTGTTAATTTTAATAACAGACGATAAAAACTCTAAAAAATTGTATCAATAAATTATACCTCAATACCGGCTTGCTCCTTAAAACGAAGGCTTTTACGCGCTTCGCCGCCGTCCTACTTAACTTTATGAAAAAATGATTATAAAAAATGATGAAAACTACTTTGAATCTAGTTCTATGTTAGGGATATTTGAAGGCAAAAAGTAAATCTATTCCAAAATATGAATACAAAGCCTAATTAGTTTGACAACGAATTTTGCTATTACACAAATTTTGGAATTATTGAGGTCAGATTTACAAACAAACTTAAGTTAAAATGGTATTACCAGCCTTGAAGACTTTTAAAAAAAAATGACCCAAAAAAAACTAAACCTGTCCTAATGCGGTCATCTGGAACATTGCAAATGTCCATGATAATTGTCTTCTCACTAATAGTCCAAGGATATTCCGAAAGTGTCTTTCAAAACTGTGGAAACTTCGTAAGCACTTGGATTTTCATATTTTTCTGTAAGTTCACAAGCACTGTATCTCATTTTATAGTTTTAGTACCGTGATTTTTTTCCAACTAAATACCTATAGACAGAATAAATTGCATATGCGTTTATTTAATTAATAACAAACACATCTTTGCTTTCTGGTTTTAAACTATATATTTATGGTTAATTGTGAAGTCCTTAATAAAATATATTTATGGTTAATTGTAAAGTCCTTAATAAAATATATTTATATTATGTGGCTTTTTATAAATCTTCCACCAACTTTTAAATAATATTTTTTCCTTAATGCCATTCCATTAAAGTATATTTAACAATTTTGGGAAAAAAACAAGAAACAAAAGACAATATAAAATACATAATACAAAAATAAAAATACCTTCTGGACAATAATAAACATTACAACTTTTGTGTCCAAAAAAAAAAAAAATATTTCCATTAAGTAAAATACTGAGAAATCTAAACAATACAAATAGAAAAAAATACATATAATACATTTTGCACAAGAGGCAATGAACATTTTCGGCTTTTGCCAACAAGTTTTACCTAGTGCAATGTTTTTGTTCAACAAAATGCCGCTATAAAATCTGGATATCGTGAAAAAACATCATATTTTGCAAAATCGTTTCTATTTTTCCTAGGATTATTCGGAGTCATTGTAACTTTGAATGTACTCCTGTGGAAACCATCAACAATGATATTGTTGATAAACAAGAATGGCAATACAAATTCTTGTTTTTGGCCAGTCATTATACAATGGCCAAAGGTATCAGCATATTTCAAATTTGGTAGCAGCTCCTTGAAGAGGGTAAAAGGTTGCCCCAATTGGAATATAATTTCAAAATAAGGCCAGGGTTACCAGAGAGATATTTTCGCATTCTCTATTGACGTCCCCTCTCTATTGATTTCGGAAAGAGAGAAGAAAACAGCAAGTGCCATAGCAAAAGAGATAACGATCTCTGTCCGTTACAGAATCCCGCCACAAGCTCCTCAATTTTTGTAAAAAGATGCTTTTTGTGGTTTCTGATTATTTGAAATCTGCTTATTAAAGATTTGAATGAGTACCCTCATTTAAAAACACTGAGAACACGGAATGATTAAGATTGGGTAATCCCAGCCTTATTATTTTGCAAAATTTTGATTTTTCAACATATCTCATCAGTAAGTATTTGGAATGTAGGTATCATATTTGTATTTGCAAGGCCATTTTGTTCAACATGGAAATACTCCACTTTGCACCAATTTAACTAAACTTACCATTTTCCAGTTCTAAATGAACCTCAAAAGAGACTCCCAAATAACATAATTTAATAAACAAAACATACAAATTGGAAATGATTATATGCATGTAAAAATATAAAAAAAAATCAAATACTCCAAAACAAATAAATATCATCACAACACAACTAAAACAGTAACTTCAATTTACTCTTGCACACAGCAAGCTTGGTTTCATTTTTAGTCCCATTAGGGGTCCTAGAGGAAGGAGTTTTTGCAGATGCTGGAGTCCTGGTTGGAGTTTTAAAAGTGGGAGTTTTTTTAGGTGTCCTTTTAGTAGCTTGTGAGGAAGTCGCTGGAATTAGCTCACTTGGCAAGATGGTGCTGCGCGTGGATTGTCCTTTATTCGACAAGTTGCTCTAAAAAAAAAAACACAAAATATTTATTTATTTTTTATTATCAAGAGTTTCAAAGCGAAATACCATGCAAGCTCTGGTAAAAAATGGACCCAAGCTTTTTTCTTACATGCATCAAAATCTACATTTTATGTGTGACAAAAAAATAGTTAATAATAGTTCATACAAAATTGTTACAAAAGTCATACAAATTTCACACAAAGCAATATTGATGAATATAAAAAAAATAGTACTGACCCTCTTCAATAGGTGAGCAAAGAGAGCTGTACGCCATTGGGTTTCTCTGTAAATTAAAGTATTTTTTATCACTATTTATTAAAGTATTTAGTACATCCAATTAAAGTGTTCATTTTTTCCAATAACACAGAAATATGGCAGTCTAGTAAATAGGTTTTTTCTGTGCTGTTGACTCTATCGTCTTGAAGAAGTCTGTTCAATTTATGGAAAATAAGGGCAGTTTCACGGTAGTACCTATAGTCGAACCGTCCGATACAACACAATATTTTTACGGATCGCATAGTGAGTCTATTTGTCTTCTCTTAGGCCGAAAATGTATTATTTCTGATCTCGGATAAGTGCACATATGATGAACGAAATATCGGCAATGAAAAAAATTTTGTTCGTCGATTTTAATCTGATACTCGGATGGAATGTGAGCTGGTGGCTCCCTACATTAGAACGCCAATGGTTACCTGACGTCACACCTGTTTTTGCCATATGAAACACCCCCTCGCTCCTCATACCGCAAGTATCAGTTAAAAATCGACGAACAATAGACACAATCGAATTCTGTAGATTGTTCTGCACATTATTATATTACGAAAATAAGCCAAAAAGCACTGTATAAAATATGGATTTGTTCAATATAAAATTTTGTACTGAAATTATTTTAGGAAAGTCTAAAATCTTACCTGAAAGTCATGGTACGTTGTATCCTTAGTTTCATTTGGATCAGGAACCACATTTTCATTTTGAGCACCCCTACTTTGCCTGAGGGCCCTTTTCCGTTTCTGTTTTTCCTGGAACGAACGTGACCTGCGCTGTTTAGGCAGTGACATGGTTTGGTGTGTAACCTTGATTTTAGGAATCACTCTTGGTGTGCCTTCTATAATAAAAGGGAACCAATTATTCAGTTGTAAGCAAAATAAACTACTAAAAAAAATTTTTATCAGCTTTTTACATTTGAACGAACAAATTCTTGAACTAAAAGAATTTCTATAGTAAAAACTGTATTATAGATAATATGCTGGCTCATGCCATATATTGTATCCCTTTCTAGCAACTTAAATATTATCTAGAAACATCTACAATCAATTCTACTTACTCGTTTTTGAACCAACAGTCGCAGGTGCTGCCTTAGGCCTCTTTGCAGTATTCTCCGTATTAGGAGTGGCAAATATCTTCCTTTTGGAAGCAGACGCAAGCGTTTTTGGGGTAACTGTAGTGCACTTACTTGTGGATGGTGGAAATAAGCTCATACAAGATTTACCTGGAGTGCGAAGAGTTGTTTCACAACGTTGCAATTTCCGAGCGCTCAGCTTAGTTTTACGGTCCTAAAAAAATTGATTAGAAAATTTTGTTGCAAAATTAGAATCTATATACGTTTTCACGGGACTCGTGCAAATTTTGGATATATTCCTCGACAGTGCTACCAAAAGTCTTGAAAACTACACCGTTCTTAACCAAAAACGCTCCAGACAGATTCAACATTTGTTCTTCCAGTTGAGGTATTACTTTAGAGAGTTTATTGCGTTCTTTTTCTTCTTGCAGCAACTGACCACCTCGATTTTTAAATCTATTTACTCCAGTTGCATTTTCTTCAAATTGAATCATCTAGAAAAAATATATATTTGAAAAAAAACACACAAACAAAATAGGCAATTGTTATTACCTTATCCCACAATTCCTGGTGCTTTTTTATTATATCCAGAAGTTTGCCGTTTTCTTCGTAATATTTCTTCCATTTTTGAATTTCCAATTCATGCAGGTCAAGCAAATCCTCTGTATAAAAATCATTGTAAAAATACCTGAAACTCTTTTTGTCCGCATCTGAGCATTGACATTTTGTCCAAATAGTCTGGAGTTGGTCTCTTAATTTGTCCACAAAATTTTTTATGTTGGCTTTTCTAAGTTCCTCGCATCTTTTAACTTCAATTTTTAACGCTTCCAAAGTGTCTAATGAGTTGCCTGTATAATGACTTCTAAATTCATCTCTATCTATTAACTCGATATCCAACATTTTCCATAGGTCTTCAATTCTTGTTCTTAAATGTGACACTTCTTCTTCGGTGGATAGTTTGAGCTCTTTCATACACTTGGCGAAAAACTCCAGCATTTTTAGATTCTGGTTACTTAACATCATATCATCTGAAGACAATACCTATTGAAAAAATATTTATCAAGGGTTATTCAAAAAAAAATTTTTTACAAAAATCAAACCTCTCTTTCAAAGTCGCTATTTGGTTTGTATTTGATTTCATCAACGATTTCTGCGATTTCATGTTTCAAATTTACAAATTTTTCTTCGCGTTCAAACTTTTCTGCTTCTAATTTATCGATATACTTCTTCAATTTATCAAACTGTGCTTGGGTAGGCAGTGGGGGGTACTTCAAATCAATTTGTAGTTTCTGGTCCAACTCTTTGCATAATTGTATTTGTTTTTTGTTAAGATTTTCGAGAGCTAGTTTCTTAGCATTGATGACAACTTCATATCTAAATTGATTTGAAAAAAAAAATTAAATAGGTATGTAAATTAATTTTTTCAACAACTCACTCTTTGACATATTTCAATAATTGTTGCTGGGCTTCGTAAAGACTTAAACCTTCTTCCTTTATTTCAGGCATTGGTTGGTGGAGTTCGATGCACGCCTTTTCTAGTCGAGTGAAAAATTCTTGCATTTTATTAATGGTTGACGAATGAATTCGCGACATTTCGGCCACCATATCGCAAAAAATCTCATCGACCGACCTGAGATACTCATTATTCCACATAAGGACATCTTCGCCTTTGTTACCGGCTACTTTTTTTACAATTTTACACCAGTTGAGAAAGCCTTTTTTGCTATGCTGCTCAACTTTCTCCCATAAGTTCTGCGCCCATGGCATATCCTCAATGCTAGAACAAAGAGATTTTATAGAGGATTTCATCAAACTTTTAACCATTTTTAATATTGAACTTCGTTGACCAGTCAGAAACAACTACTCCGAGAGCAAATACCCCTACCAGTGTTGAATTACACTGATTGATCTGAGCTTTCGTTGTTATGAAAATTGCTAGGAAGGTTACCTTATTACCATTACTTGAGGAAAAAAACTTTCTAACAATTTTTATTATTAATTATCAAGTCAGACTACAAGAACCAGAACTAAAGATAACTCATTCAACTAAAGGATTAAAATGTGATATTGATAATAAGCATTATTTTCTAGTTCATAAACTTAATATCATAAACTTTTATACCAATAACTATTGGTTTCAGCTATAATCGTATTGTTGAATTGTAAGTTGTTGGTGATCAAATCTGGTAATTTGCTTGTTTCACATTCAGCAACAAAGAATAAAAACATAAATAAAACTTTCTAATGCCAATATCTGATGTGTCTAAAATACCAACCTGGAATTTTTTGCGCCAACCTTTCACTTATGGATTATGCGTGTCTATGTGATTTGTGAATATGAGGTAGAATAAATGTTGAGGGGTGCACTGCAAAAATCACATTTTTGATTGTCTTAAAAAAGCCACCTACTGGGATGTTTTTAAACATCTAACTTCACTCGTTGGTTATACACTGGTTTCACATTTATCTTTTGACAGATGATTACTACCGACCGTTCATCATTTTAATACTATCTGGCATGGATTTTTGAAATTTTTTAACTTTTTGTCTATTATAGATGGAAAGCTGAAATTTTCAGTGAATCTCATCCTTGTGGAGGACTATACTACAATCCCTGAGAATGTCTGCTCATTTAGACCCTATAGTTTCAGAAATGAAATTGCGTTAAGCAAAGTGGGGTGCACACCTTTTAATTTAATAAAAACTAATATTTGAAGTGACTTTGATACAGACATAATTGATATATGGGGTATGTTAAATAACTTGGAATCAAGGACTACACCTAGATCTTTAATTAAACCACGGATTTGACATACAGATCCCAAAGGGCAACCATTATAGTGTGGACTTGTTCCGTGGGATTTCTGTTATGACTAAAGGCACTTTTTAACATAAAGTTCCATTCTATTAATTTCGCACCAGCTGCTGGGACGATTCAAGTCGGCTGCAGTTTTATGCAATCAGTAATATAACGGTATTATTCTTGATTCTCATGTATAATTTTACCTAAGTCATCTGCAAACATTAGGAAGAAAGCAAAGACAAAACAGAATGCAATATCGTTCACATATAAATTTAAGAGTAGAGGGCCCAGGTGTGAACCTTGGGGTACACCCAATGGTACTTTAATTTCTATTGATTGCAATCCCTAAATACGCACTATGTGTGTTTTTTCATATAGGAAAGAAGAAAGCCATTCTAGAAGAACTCCCTGAATTCCCAGGCCCTGCAACTTATCAATTGAAACTCTAAGGTTAACCGGATTGAACGCCTTTGCAAAATCAGTATACACAGCATGAACTTGATAACCACCCTCCAAGGATTCCAAGAGATAGTCAGTAAATGTTAAAAGGTTGAGTTCTGTGGAGCGATGAGAAATGCATCCAAATTGCTGATCGATAAAACAGCCTTTTAAACCAGTAGACAGGTAATCACAAACAAGGCTCTCAAATACTTTAGGGATACAACCTCATGGATACAACTTAATATATTAATGGGAAGATAGTTATTAACCTGTGAATTAGTAACTAAGCTCGTTGAAAACTATTCTTATTGCAAAGCAACCAGCAGACAACCTTTTACTTAGTGCCCTGATATGGTCCTCAAATTTAAGTTTATTGTCTATAATGAGACCTAAAAATTTTGTAAGGGGTTTATTTTCTACAATTCTATCATTCAAATACAAATCATTGTAGCAAAACCCAATGGTGATCATACTGATTTTATTTACATTAACACAAAGCAAATTTGCATCACACCAAAGTTTAACTTCACGCAGGTCCTATCAACTGTTAATTTGAGGGCATCTCTGTTTTTACCATGCCAGGGAAGACTAGTAACATCCGCAAAAAATGTAAACGAACCCTGAATCTTTAAAGCTGCTAAGTCATTTGAATACAACAAAAATAAAATGGGTCCGATAACAGAGCCTTGTGGAACGCCTCTTGTAGTTCTTGTAGTTTAGAAAGCAGAATGTCCTGCAAAATACAGTCTTTACTATAAGTTTTAGAAAAGTTTTCAGCAAACAAATTAACAATCCCAACTCCCAACTCCAGAATAACTTATAACACCATTATAGCGCATTACAGAAGGTATATATCTCATAATTGAACCCGTACAGAAGAAAATCTTGAGATACCTACATAGGTTACAAATTGGAAATACCATCAGATTTTATTTTATAAAGTATAATCATCTTTAGAATATATTTTATCATTGGAAACATTAGAGCATAGACATAAAAAATTTGATCAGTTATTGATTTATAAGTTGCTCAGAGGTTACCTGATTTGCCCTGAGCTGCTCTCAGCTCAGCGACTTAAATGTCCCAACTAGGAACCTTAGATAAGAGATGTGCGCTGTTTTTCATTGGAGAGATATCACACCTCATATGGCCAACATATAACCATTAATTGGTCTATGTCTTATGCTAACAAGATACAAATAGACATATTTACTGCATCATTGCAACAAATAAGACTGTCAATGTGATATTGCTCTCGCATGTGTTTTTATTTTATCATAGGTTCTGGCGATAACCAAATAGGAAACTTCTTGAAAATGAATTTGATCAAAGGAACAAAAATATAAATTTTTAGGTAGACAATCTCTTGGAAGATATTAACCATCCGAGTTGTTAAAACAATATTTGACCTCAAAAGACAGTGGTGTTGCAAATATCTCCTACCTTGCATAAAAACCAGATCAAGTGAGTTGTTGTTAACATTTCCACCTGAGTTGAGTTGGTAGAGGAAAAGGTTGTGGTATGAGTATAGAAATGAAACAACTTGTAATTTCCCAACCTTTTAAAAAAAGCCAGGGTGATTCCAATTTTCAAGGGAGGAGAGAAGGAGTTACCTTCTAACTATCGCCCAATATCATTGCTGCCTACGCTAAGCAAGATAGTTGAAAAGCTCATGAAGGAGAGGATGGTGGTTTTCCTAAATACGAGTGACGCCATTTTCAATGTCCTGGAGCAGGTATACCTCAGACTTAATGATGGTGAGAAGGCTGCAGCGGTGTTTTGTGACTTGACAAAGGCTTTTGACTGCGTCAGTCACGAGATACTGCTGCACAAGCTCGAACTCTATGGTTTTAGGGGTATTGTCCTGAGGTGGTTTGGTTCTTATTTGTCACACAGAAGTCAGAGTGTTGTCTCAGGGGGTAGGGTTTCCGGTAGCCTAAGTGTTAGCGCCGGCGTTCCGCAAGGGTCTGCTTTGGGGCCATTGTTGTTTTTACTATATGTTAATGATCTTCCTGCAGCTGTGAAGAGTGGTCTATGCACTTCCTTTGCTGATGATACCACAACAGTTTGGCATCATAAAGACACCGTCATGCTTACTGCTATGGTGAACGATGACTTAGCGAGAATCAAAATGTGGTGTGACTCCAATCGGCTGTCATTTAATATTCAAAAGACATCCATCATGAATTTTAAATGTTATCTTGGTAATGTTTTTCGGGATGATACTATTATAGGCAGAAGCATGGAGACCAAATATCTTGGCCTGATTGTTGATGATCAGCTCAGGTGTGACAAACACACTGAGCATTTATGTAAAAAAATATCATCAGCATGCTTTGCTGTTAGAACTGTCAAGGCTGAGCTGGGCGAATCAGTTGCTAGACGGGTGTATTTTTCTTTGATCGAGTCACATCTTAGTTATGGCATTTGCTTCTGGGGTTCTTGCTCATTAACATTGTTCAACATCATATTTGTTCTCAAGAAGCGTGCTATAAGGTCGTTGTGTTCTTAGTCCACGGAACTCTTGCAGACCATTCTTTATAGACAGACGTATTTTAACCTTGCCCCCCCTTAAGAAAATGTTTAATCACCTACCTCATAGCATAAGAACAATAAAGGAGAGTAGATGTTTCAAGAGACAAGTCAAAAAATTACTTTTGGCTAAGGGTTTTTACTCTGTAGAGGAATACTTCTCATCTCCTCTGTTTAATGGTCAATAATTTTAAGTTTTAATTTTAAGTTTGTTTTTAATTTTAATGTTGAGCAGTCTTTCAATCTATTCTATCCAGTTCTTTTTATTCCTGTTTTATTCCTGTTTATTATCGTTATTTTTACGTACCTACTTTGTTGATGATTTTAATTTTAATTATATTATATTTGGAAGCTTTGTTATCAAGATTTGTACCTTTAAACAATAAAGCATATTTTGATTTGATCTGATTTGATTTGATTCAATTTCGTTTAGTGGAACTACCGCCATAGGCACAGCGACTGAAGACAATCCATTATTATTCCACTGACAGTACAAAAGATTAAAATTTCCCGGGATACAAAGTTTGTGTTCTGGATATTTTCCAGATAGGTTCTCAACATTCTCAGGAAACCTCACATACTTTTCTGGTGCACTTCGGGGTGGGAAATAAGCTGTTGCAATGATAATATTGCTGTTACCAATTTGAACTTTAACAAAAAATTCTTCAATATTTACTGTAGCTGATAAAACTACTGCTTATAGCTATTAGTACCCCACTTCCTCTATAAAAAGTAGTCAAACATTTGTAGTTTGGCATCATTAATGTCGCCAGTTAACTAGGGTTCATTAAAGACCGAGTTAAAGACTAAAATATCATATTGGAAGTAAAGAGGTGTTTTCTGATCTTACCTTGGCAAGCCTTTTTAGTTTTTTGTGATTAATTTTAGGTACTACATTAACATATTTCAGAATGAGATCATGTTCACCATTACGTGGTCTATCTTTGAGTTCATTTTTCAAAATATTTTTAAGCTTCTGTCCAGCTTCCGCTTGTTGCTTAATAATAAACTCTTGACTTCTTTAGTTATCACATTCATCTGGGTATCAAATTAATCTACTTTCTGACTGTTAGCAATTTGAAAATTGTACAGGGTGATCTATTATAAATTTCACCCCTCCTAACTTTTTAATTTGACGTTTTTGACAGAAGTGTCAAATACAAAAGTTTTGAGAAATTGTCAAAAGTGTTGAACTAAGTCAGTTTTAGGCATACAGAGTGTGTCAGAAAAGTGTAGCAGAGCGAAGTTATATTTTTTCAAATGGAAGTTCATGTATATTGTGCGCTTATTTATTAGTCCCCTTAAACCTGATTTCAACGACATACAATTTGATATGTTTATCTCTCAGTTTATCTTCAATAGTTATAGGAAAAAACGCAAAAATCCCTTTCTAGGTCTAATGCTATTTTTTTAAATAATAATATTAACTTAAGACCTTGCTTAAGACATCTGGACTTATTATAATATTTCACCTTGTAAATTAATGAACAGCATTTGAACATCAAACTGTTTATAAATAATTCTCTCAAAAGCTTAAATGGTATAAATTTTCTCGATTTTGATGTGAGAATGTCATTATTCCCGCACGCAAAATCGTTGAAGAATGAAGCTCATTCTTCAACGATTTTTAGTGACATTTAATTTTCAAAGTATACCATCCCCAACTAACAGCTTTCACAAAAAAAAATTTAAAAATGAAAAATAAAATCCAAAATCGAGAAAATTGTATAAAATACACGTTGCAGAATGCTATTCTCGCACTCATTTGTTCGTCCACTCGCTCCTTCGTCGCTCGTGGCCAAATTTCGAATTCGTGCGGGAATATGTGGCCTTCTGCAACTTGTATGCTTAAAACTAAGTGTACAAACACATTGCAAGCAGGTTAGGTTTCCGCTTACCGGTAACCACCGCCGACTCGCGCTTATAAGCGCAAAAAATGAATGCATGTTTTTAAATCGGCTAGAACACAGTAAAAAGCAGGTTGAGGCAGAAACCAGCATTCTCGCTTTAACAAGAATGAAAATTTAGTTTATTTCTCGGTTTATTTCTGCTTTTGCACGCGTCGCGGCCGTGTCTTTTCAGTTCTTGTGATGAATAAGGAGTTACTAATAGCTGCAATTGTTGAAAAAACCCCTATTTGGGACAAAAGGCATAAGCAGCATGGCAAACGAAATGTAGTCGACAAATATTGGAGGGAAATAATCGAGGAAATAATATTCTGCATACAAGTTTCTTTCACGATTAAGAATATGTATACCAATTCTTTTTAATTTAGCATGCACAGAATCTAGAGCAATCAAATAATCATCATCCGAAGATGACATATTTGCTAGGCTAGAAGTTCGAGATGAGACACAACTGGCAGGCGGCAGATTTGAAGTTTAAGAAGATTTTCTTGCTTTCACTCTATGCTATCTTGGCGCGAGAACAATGTGCAGATCTGCGCTGCCTACCAGTAAGCGAAAAACCTGCTTGCACTGTGTTTGTACACTAAAGCTGATATACAGGGTGTCCAGAAAATAGCGTAAAAGCTCTCCACTACGTAGTAGGGGATCCTTTGAGTAACCCTGGAAAAGTAATTTAAAAAAATCCTTCTCGACCATTCTTGGAAATATAAAGAGGTAAATGTGGGAATTCAACTTCTTTATTTTTTTATTTTTTTCCAAATTGCAATATTTCATACAAAGTGTTAGGTATCTTTTGTTGATTCATTACATAATGGTTCATAAAAATTTGTTATCAACTTTCAAAACGCATTATGAAAATTTCAAAATCTCTAAATTACAACAGCAAAATTTGATCTGACAACATTTTTCAGTCACCTTCGAATTTTCCAGGTAATTCCATAGGTATTCAATTCAATTCTGTAACAAATTGTTACCGGGATATTTTCAGTGTTGCCAATTTTAATAAATATTAAAATGCTAATAACTTTCTTAAGAATGCCACCAAATTTTTTAAATTATTTTTCTGGGGTTCCTTTAAGGGTCCTCTACCACGTAGTGGAGAGCTTTTACGCTATTTTCTGGACACCCTGTATTTAAAAACTTTTGACAATTTCTTGAAACTTTTGTGAGAAACGTCAAATGAAAAAGTTAGGAGGGAGAGACATTTATAATAGATCACCCTGTACATAAAAAAAGAATCAGCATAGGTAGGTATATAACAACAAACAAAATAAAAATATAACAATACAAATTCAAAATCAATTCCAACATCACCATAAGACGAAAGACTAAAAAACATGCTCATGAAAATCTTCTAAACAATAGTAGGCCTTTAACCGAGCCTTTAACTTATCATGTGGCAGAATTTTTTACCAACCAATTTTAAAGAATGTACCTATATTATGTTTTTATGTTTTTCTTTTAATTTTGCTGCATAAAAATCAATGTCTTGTTGTTAATTGTAATGTCCATTTATTTTTAGTTATTATAACTTTTTAATCATTATGACAAACCTAATTTATATTGACTAGTTTGTGTACACTTATAATTTAGATTTTTATTGCATGTATTTTGTTTATTGTATCATTTTGATTTTGATAAGACTGTTTTATTAATTAAATGGTAAGACTTGGCTTTGTCTGTAAATACTTATTTTGGACAATAAAGCTTTTTTTGAATTTGAACTTTATAACAGATTTTGCCCAATTTTACAAAACTCTCCAGATCATGTAGAGCCTTCTACTCATTTGGCAAATGATCTTTGAACTTTTATACATTTATTAGAATTTTTGGCAAAAACTGCTACTTGTGAATTGGGTCTATGTCAATTTGTCATAGTATTCATAATGAGATTGATAAATATGATGTCTTGTCTGAATGATGTTTTGTTGACTAACCCCACCCACATAATGCAAACTCTCAGGTCTATACTGACTGAGCTGGGATCTATACAAATAGATGAATGTTAGAAATTTGATATGCACCTTAATTCTTTGAGGAAAAGTGGAATTTTGATTGCTCTACAGTCTACACTAAGAATGATTTCAACAAAGCTTCATCCTCGTACCCGAGCATGTACCGCAAGGAATTTTGAACTTTTTCTAAAACATTTATATCAGAGCTCTTATTATAATATATACCTAATTGAAGACATATTTTCCTCTATATTTTTACCACACAGAACATATGCTTCATTCTTGATATTATTTTAATTATGAACAATTTGACAATATTTCAACAGAATTTGGAATTTATCTTGGAGCCAATAAATCTGGAACTTTTTATAACTTTTTCATATAAATTTTGATTTGAATGTTACAAGATTCTGAAAATCTTTTGAAACATTAAATGGCGAGCCGGCTTGCTGGATTCTCTGATCATACTGGTGTTATGCAGCAACAAAAGAATTTCATATTCAGGAGGGTCTGACAGAGTCTCTCCAAACTCCAAATAGGTACAATTCGAGGTAGAATTGGTACAAATTTAGATAAATAAATAAATAAATAAATAAATATCGCCTTTATTCAATATTAAGAACAGAAAAAAAAAATCGTTAAGATACATTCCCATACAAAGAAGAACAATAGTATTAGTAAATATAAATTAACATAATAGGGGATGCAAACTCTAGCATGGCAAAGTCTAGCTTGAAAGCTACTCAAACTCAACCATATCTAGTGATATGCATACACCCCACATATTAATGAAATGTACCATCATAATATTCCCTAAAAAACTAAACAGTATATCTAAAAAAAAAGCGCAAATATGAATAAATATTCAAATTTAAATATTTAACTATACATTACGTTGGAATTTTAACCAATAATATAAATAGTTTTAAGATAGTCCCGAGACACCAGCGCACCACCCTCTAGTAAGCCATCAGCAACTAAATTAAGTGAGGGAATTAACCTGCTCATTAAACAATATAGAACGGTATTCACGCTTGAAACTTGTGATATTATGTTCCTTTAAGCCATGTGGAAGAGAATTATAAAGCTTAATAGCATTATAAATAAAACCCCTTTGAAATAAGGAGGTTTTGTGTTGTGGAATTGTAAATGTCTTGTTTGATCTGATGTTCCTATTATGTACATTATTGCGGGGAATAAACTTATTCTTAAGTAACACAGAAGCATGACACAACTTACCCAAAGTTCAAATCAAATCAAATCAAAATAAGCTTTATTGTCCAGAAATATGTATCTCACTGACAAAGCAATTTCCTAATTCTAGAATTACACTAAGTACATGTCATAATATTATTAAAGAATAAAAAAACAAAAATAAAATCACAAAAAAAAAAACAAACTAAATTCACCAAAATCTTTATCCAATCACCGCTATGGATGGTGCGGACATGTAGCCATTAACATGTAGTGTATAAAAACATAACCATAAAATACAAAGTATAAAACATAAAATAATATAAATTATAAAACACAAAATACAAAAACCAAATATAAAACACAAAACAAAAAAATAAAAAAAAATAAATAAATAAAAAAATGCAAATATCAATAACAACGGAAACATTCATAAGTTTAGATTTAAATTTAAAATCCAGTGTCGTAATACTCAGCGATACTGTAGAGGGCTCTAGGCACTAAAAGGCTTTTCACAGAATTTCGAAACATTCTATAATTTTGAATATTTTTCAACTCTCCTGGTAAATGATTGTATATTTTAATGCTTTCATAAATCACCGAACTTTTTGTTAAGGAAGACTTTGGGATTGGAACTGGAAGATTATTGTGTCTTAGGTCATAATTTCTTTCTTGAGTGGTCCCAGAATATTTTCTAAAGATTAGACACACTGATTCTAAGATAAATAACGATGGTACTGTTAGTATTTCCTCCTGCACAAAGAGTTGTCTACACGATTCTCTACAACTTTTCTTGCAGAGATAGCGCACTGCCCGCTTCTGGAGAACAAAGACTGAGTGGACCGATTTCTGGGTGGAATATCCCCAAAAAGCAATTCCATATCGTATATGAGACTCCATAAGAGAGAAGTATGCCGCTCTAGCAGCTTGCTTTCCCAGATCCTGAACAAGAGATCTGATTATGTAACAGCTCTGTGCTAATTTTTTATTTAGTTGTTCAATATGTGTGTCGAACTTTAATCGTGTATCTATATATAATCCCAAGAACTTATTAGTTGTTTTTTGTTCAAGGGGAATATTGTCTAATCTCACCTCGCCCAGAGAACATTTGAATGTCAAAATATTAGTTTTTTTTGTATTAAAGCATAACCTATTTGAGTCGCACCAGCGTTTCACCTGCATAAGGTCCTGCTCAATAGTTGTTTTAAGCTCCTCCAGATTCTTGCCCTTCCACAACACTGTTTTGTCATCAGCAAAAGTTGTAGATTTCCCAGCGATTGGGAGCTGAGCTAAATCGTTAATGAAAAGCAAGAACAGAATGGGTCCAAGTACAGATCCTTGCGGTACTCCACAGGTAATTCTTGCCATCTGCGACTCTTTTCCGTTTATTCTTACGAATTGCTCCCTGTCTGTTTATCAATACAATACAGTCGTGGAAATAGGTTTTCTACAGCCTTGAAAGGCCAGGGTTCGGGTTTGCAACTGGTGGCCTAATGCCTGTTTCCACCAACTATTTAAGGGAAGCCCTACTGATAACTATTTGAAAAATATGTCAGTTTAAGGAATACCTATCGTTAAGGCTTTCCTAAATAAAATAGTTGGTAGAAACAGCTATAACCGACAATCAGGCTTATGATGTACCATTTTCTGTTATTTTAACAGCAACGTTATCTGTAGCTGTTTATTCTACACGTAAAAATAGAGACAGGTATAGATTTCGAGCTAAAACACAACTGTTAAAATAACAAGAGAGGATACATCATAGGCCTGAATATGTGTGTTTTTTTTTTATGATAATGTTATAAAACAAAGGCAAAATAAAGTAAAAAACGATGAGGGAAATAATTACTACGTTTTCATAGAGTTTTGAAATCGTTTTGAATCCAATCCTCTTCCCCGTTTTCATGCAGAGGTAAAATTAGAATTGAAATTGAATTGCATGTTTCTGAATTTCTTCTTCTTCTTGGTTTTTTATGGCTTTGCTACTAGGCAATTGCCAGCTCCATTTGGTGGTGATCGCGACCAGTCTGGCTCTAAACCATAAATGCGACCACCTAAAGATTATTTTGTAGTTTCTAGGACTTTTAAAACTTGAGATTAATTATGTTTAAGCAGTGTATATTAAAACTTCTATAACTCGTTAAATATGTGGGCAGACATATTAGTACATGGTACGACACAACAAGGGTAAGTAGGATGAACATAAAGACAAAGACGATGATGATGATATTCTGGAAAAAAGGTAAGATTGTGAGTTGAGCATTATAATTTGAATTGATTCAAGTTAAGAAATTGCATTAGAAGCTTGATTGTCTCCAAGGACGGGTTACTTAATATAGTTTCAATTGATAACGGAGGTGTAAATTTCAGATTAATGAATTCTTGATAAACAATAAGATTAGCGATGTTATTAATAGGGCATTCAAAAAATATGTGATTGAGGTCCTCTATTTGACCACAATCGCACAGAGGACTATCCTCAATCTTGATCTTGAATAAAAATTCCTTTGTAGAGTAATGACCCGTACGCATTCTGATAACCGTGGTAATATGTCTACGGTGCATGTATGACATTTTAGAAAACCATTTTTTTATAGGAAAATTATTTTGTATCTTGGAGTATCTGTATTATTTGTTGTTCATAAGAGTAATCCAATTTTTGATAAATTGTTCTTTTAAGTCAGTTTTGATTGAATTATAAATTTCTGTTGAATCCGAGGTTGAATTTATATCCATTTTTTTAGGAATCTTTAGAATTGTGCCCACCTTAGCCAAGGTGTCTGCTTCCGTATTGCCAGGAATGTTAGAGTGACCTGGAATCCATGATAATTTTATCATGAACCCATTTTGAATTCGCTAACAAGATTAGACATTTGGTTCTTAAGGTCCAATAGTCTGCTTTCGCGTTATGTAAATTGCTGTCAATCTTCTGAATCACACTTTTTGCATCTGAGAAAATGATTGCTTTTTTGATGTTTTTATTAATGACCGTTTTGACCGCATCATGTATTGCTATTATTTCGGCTTCACATATACATATTAGGTCGTCTAATCTAGATGCAAATTTATAATCCAGTTCTGGTATGGATATTCCATAGCCTACTTTACCATTTTTTTTTGGAGGCGTCTGAAAAAATGAAAACGAAGTTGTTGAGATATTTCTCGACTGTGAAATTAAATTTTTCTTTTATCATAGCCTCGTCTTTTTTCAAATTACAATTCACAATTTCAATGGGAGAAATTAGGTTTAAGTAATCGATTTCATAGCAAGGGAAGTTGCACGTTTTATAAATTTTGTTTTGGTGTGGTAGAAACTACTGATACATTATCATTAAATATGTTGCTTTTGTATCAACTATAGATCCCCTGTTACATAATATTCTTCTGCGACTCTCCAATATAATGTTTAATATTGGATGATTTTGAATCTTTACAATTTTGGATAAGAATTTCAGGGTCAAATTTTTCCTTCTTTGTCCTAAATTTACAATTGAGGCCTCAGCCAAAAGCGCGGCTTTAGGGGGTAGACTTCATACACCCAAGACATACACGTAAACCCTCATAAAAAATTATGTCCATTTTGTTTAAATCACTTTGACTAACCGGGTGAAGTAAGATCGATCCAAAATCTAAATGTGATACCACGAGTGCTTGAAAAATTGTTAATAATGTGACTGGATCTGCGCCCCACCAGACCCTACTAATGGCCTTTAGTATGTTTATAGCTTTTTTTGCTTTGTTTGAAATTTATTCTATATGAACTGACCATTTGAGATGTCTGTGAAACATAACACCCAAATACCTAACTGTGTTTTTATACTCTATCTCCTGCTCATTAATCATGATCGGAGGGGGAATAACATTCCTCCTGCCCTTTGTGAACCACATAGCTTTACACTTATTAAGATAAAGGTAATTCTATATTCCTTAGGTAATCGTTTACTGTCTGTAGAGCAGCAGTCATGACTGACACCATATTATCTATATCTTTTCCTTCCAAAATCAAAGCCAAGTCATCTGCATAACCTATTATTTGAACTTCCCCCAAATTCAATTTAAATAAGTCCTCAATATATAAATTAAAAAGAGTCGCGCTAAGCGGAGAGCCCTGAGATAAACCATTTGTGACCAGTATAGGGTCCAGAAACTCTCCATTACTTCCTCTGGTGTACAAGGATCTATTACGTAGTATTTTATGTATCAGATTGTCTAATTCTATAGGTAAATTTAGTTTAATCATTTTATTGTACAATTTAAAAATATTTACATTATCATAGGCTGCTTTAACATCTAAGAAAACTGTTAGAACTGAATCTGATCTAAGGAATGCATTAAATATGAAGGATGACAAGTGAGCTACATTATCATAGATTCCCTTACCCTTCCTAAAACCCCACTGTTTAATGTTTAAAAGATTTCTATTTTCTATCACCCAATCTACCCTATTTTTTATCATGATTTCTAATGTTTTACAACCACAAGATGCTAACACAATTGGTTATAGTTGTCTGCCACCTTTGGATCTTTGTTAGGTTTAGGAAAACAAATCATATTAAATTTTTTCCAAGATTTTGGTAATTCATCTCCTGCCAAAAAATTATTGTAACAATTAAGAAGGGTTTGCTTGGCCCTGAAAAGAAGATTTTTGAGCATAATGTATGCTATGTCGTCGATGCCTGCAGCTGACATTTTTTTATTGTACAAGGCTGAATTAAGTTCGTGCAAATTAAAAGGTTCTAAGCTATCATCTGATGCAGGTTGACACATTTGAAAGGTCAGGTCAATGTTGACTTTTGCCATTTTTAAGAGAATATTTTTTTTGATATTATCATCAATAATAAACTCCCTAGTTTTATTCTTTGTAATATTTGAAATTTTTTAAATTTTATTCCATATATAAGTTATGTCAGATTTCCTATTTAACGTATGACAAAAAGCAATGAATCTTGCCCTTTTTTTTAAACGTAAATTTTTTCTTGTTATTGCTATACTTCTTTTTGCTTTAATAAAATTATCTAATGAAGGTGAGTTGTTAAAAATAGAAATAGATTCCTTTCTGTCTTTAATCCAAGAAGAGCATTCCTCGTCCCACCAAGGGTTGTTACATTTACCTGGCATTCCACAAAGTCTTTTTTTAATTGATACATCAGCCGCACCATTCATTATGTCCATCAATTCATTATAATTTATATTTTCTACCTGTATATCAAGCTGATTTTGTATCCTATCAGAAAATAGCGCCCAATCCGCCTTTTTAAAATTTCTTAATTGGTAGGAATTTGTATAAATTTTCTTAAAATTTTCACTATTGTTACTTTGAAAAATTAGAGACGTAGGAAAATGATCACTGTTTCTGCAATCCATAATTGTGTTCCAAGAAGCATACATAGCCAGACAACTACTTACTATAGTGAGATCAACAGCACTGTTTAAATTATTAGGATTCTGCCACCTGGTGGTCAAACCATTATTCATAATAATCAAGTCGTTGTTCCATATAAAATCGCTAATGTATTTCCCACCATTGTTGGCAGGCATCCTATCCCAAAGAGGATGATTAGAATTCAGATCCCCCATGATTATGATTTTCTGATTAGTAAAGTCTTCTATAAGTGAATCGAGAAAATTTAAGTCGAAAGCAGTATTCAAATTACTATATATATTGATTATATTCAAATCTCCAATTTTAGAAATAATATATTGAATTGAATCTGAAGAAAATTTTTTAGTTGTGAAAAAAATTATGTTGTCTTTGACACATGTTGCCACTCCTCCATAACCGTCATTTCTATCCTGCCTAGTAATATTGAAAGATTTTAAAGAAAAAGTTTGATTTGAATTGAGCCAAGTTTCGTTGAGCAGAATCACATCTGGATCTTCTTCCGTTATAAGATTAATTAGGTTATCTCTATTAGATCTGACACTTCGAATATTCCATTGAATTATTTTCAAATTTGTCCCATTATTCATAGTTTATTATTTGTACTTATACTATAGAAAAAAAAAATAAAAAATAAAAAATAAAAACGAAAATAATCATAACAGAAGCTGCGATTATAATGAGTCCGAATTCTTTGATAAGTTTAACCTGAATCTGAGGATTGATCTAAATCCATAGTGGATTGAGGTCTACACTCAGTCAGGAGCAGTTCCCTACAAATATTTTTATTATTATCCGACGTATTTCTAAGATAGTTGATTACAGATTGTAAATCAAAAAGTTTAAATGAATGATTAAAATGGTTTGCTGAATTTGCACTAGTAGAAGGCATTTCTTCAATTCTTCGTTGAGTAAAATTTGAAGTAGGAGATAGAGTCTGAGATGAGGGTAAGATTTGTTTTTCAGGTCTAGAATTGGGTGAAAGAAGATTTTCATTATGAGCTTTACGATCATAACCTTTCTGTATTATCCTTTTTTTGGTAGTGTCTGAAGACGCCACCTGTTGAAAAGATCTTTTAATGGTGTTTGTTCTAAAGGATTGAGTTCTTCTTTCATTGGGCTCAATAAGTGTCTCAGAAATATTTTTATAATTATTCATTGACTTATTACCCCTCTTTAGCTCGGGAAAATCGCTGGGGCTATATATATAATCCCCTTTTGTTATATAATTTTTTCTGCAAATATCATTGGCTTCGAAAAAGGTTACGTTTTCAAAGGCCATAAGTTATTTTATATTTTTTTGCCTAATATATTCGGGACATCTTTTGTAATTAGATTTATGATTGTCTTTACAGAAAAAGCAACAAGGTTCGCAGGAGGGTTCCTCATTTTCTTGCATATGAATTTCTCCTGAGCAACTAAAACATTTTTCTTTTCCCTTGCAATTGTTACGTGTATGCCCATATCTTAGACAACGATAACACTGTGTGACAGGCGGAATATAAATTTCGATTGGGTATTCTAGATAGAAAAATTTAACATAACGGGGCAGTCTAACCCTCCTGAAGGTAAAAAGCACCGTACTTGTAGGCTCATAGGAGACCGTTTTGTCTTTAAATACTTTTCTGTTTAGTCTCTTAACATTAACTATTTTAATTTTATCATAAGTCTCACAAGCGCTCAACAATTCATCTTCAGTTAAATCTAAATCTACTTTTCTGGCCAAGCCTTTTGATGTGACAAAATTAAAGGGGATATATATTTTGTAACCTTTGTCTAAAAGGGTTTTATTATTTATAAATGAATTTGCGGCATTGCATGTAATAAACTGAATCGAAATTCATGACCTTCCATTGCCGGTTCTCTCAAGCGCACTGGTGCAAAGGTCAATTATTTATGAGGGAAGAAAAATATTCAACCACCTTCCCGTCGTGATCAGAAACGCGCGGGGCTTGAAGCATTTTAGAAAAATTCTCAAGACGTTTCTCATCGAAAAGGCCTACTACAGAACTGAGGAATATTTTAATGATGACACCATTTAGTGCTCTGGTGCTTTTTGTGGCTGATGGTGCTTGTATAATTTGCATATTTTTGTTTGTTTGTTTTTTTTTTAATGTTTTTTTTTGTGTGTGTTTATTCGACGGTTTCTTACCTATTTATGACTTACCTATTTATTGTTATTCACCTAGAATTAGTCTGCTTTGTCCGCAAAAATGTTTATTTTTTTTTTGACAATAAAGCACATTTGATTTGATTTGATTTGATTTGATATTCAAGCCTTTATTGGAAACCTTCAATACGTCGGTCAAATTAAGATTAAAAATGTCTCTAGCTATTTTAATGTTATTGGATTTGCCAATTGCAAAATCCGACTTTTTCGGTCGTTTCTCAATATACAATAAAGGGACCTTTATCTGTAGGCTCATAAAAAAGGTTATTTTTATTCAAATCAATTTGCGATTGAGGAATGTTGTTTTCTTTTTTATTCAATGGAATGTCAGAACATTGGTCAGAATTAATGGATAGGGGGGTCACCCATTTCTCTTTACAACCCCTCTTGAGGTCAATCAAGCAAAAAATGAAAATAAATTATAAGCAGTGAAATGAAAAAAGCTGATTATACTTGCTCAACTTACCGATTAAACGCGAACACACACAAGTTAGTAAGAATGCCCAAGGTCGTGTATTCTCAAAAACTTAAGCAAAACGCTGCGACTATAGACTGATATCTTTTGATAGAAATCAGACGAAGAGTTGAGGTTTTCAATGTTGTACTCCGATTTTTTTTACATAATAATATATTATACATCCCCATTAAAACTTACATATCAAAGTCAAGCTCTTCCAAGGCGTCCATATTCAGGTTTAGACCGCGTTCAATGCCTGCGGCCTGGGACTCCTGAGTTGATGTCGAATGTTCGTTACTCATTATAAATTGTTAAAAATCTTTGATTAAAATTGCACTGATCCTTTGGTATTCTCTACCCATAAATTACTCCTACATTCCTACGTCTTCTTTGTGATTCCTGCTGACGGTTGGTTTGGTTTGCACTTTGCTTTGCTCGGGGACTGAGGAGTACGAGGACACTGGTAATACTGGTATATTTGAAAATTTAACTGTCGAAAAAAATGAACAATCTCGACAATCAACCGTCTTTTAAGTCAGCAATATGTCATAGTTGAATATTTTGACACTTGTCAGTTGGGTGTGTTCACTAGTTGTATTCCTTTCACACCTAGGACGAGCTCCGGGGCGTTACGCTTTTATTCCTTTCGAAAAGTGTTTGTTGCACCTGAGTGTTGAAGCGCGACTCAAACCATTTAGATGCATGAAAGCCATTGCATCTGTTCCTTTCAAATCGGAGTCGACTAACACCGGAGCGAGTAGCTCTAGTGTTTCAAGCTCTTGAAAGGAATACAACTATTCAGTGCACTCAAAACTCGTTCGAAGAACAGATGACAGGCGTGGTGTTTCGATGTTGTACTTAAATTTCGGTGTTCGGGGTAATGTTCAAGTCTGTACGATGCTGTTGTTTTCAACATGATTGGTAACCATTCCTAAACCAAACTAATTTATATGCGATTTTATGTTCGCGAATAGCAGTCCAACTAATATGTAAAATAGCTCTAGTGCAGTTCGAACCGACACCAAAGTGTCGGTTCGTTCCAAAGAACGAGTGCCAAATGAATGTTACACTGGAACTGTACTAGAGTAACCAGTTCGAGTGCCAGTGCAATTTGAGGAGCCTATTCATTAGAAAACGATATCAGTAGTTTTATTTGTCAGTTGTCATTCACCACAATTCAATTGTCTCAATTTGTCTCCGATCTCCGCCATTTTATTTGTTTTCCGGCTTGGCATTTTCCAAGTCAGGATAATTTTCCACCTTTTTTCCATTGACCTCCTCAGAAAATAAAACGTTAAAATAACTCTTCGTGTCTGGTAAAACCAAAAAAACACTTAGAAATAAATAAAGGGTCTGGAAATAGAACTGACTGCTTGGTGCTTTGTCGGAATTTTCTACAAGAAAATTTCACTCTCCAAAGCCTCAAACTATTCCTATTAGAAATCAACAAAACGCAAGGTAAGCGTCCAGCTTTATGAACAGTTATATTTCGTTCTATATAAATTAATCAACAATTAATCCTAAAACAAATATTTTGCAGACAGAATGTCAGATTCAGAATCCAATGACGACGGGTACGTCGTAAAATTGCGGGGCCTGCCTTGGTCAGCTACCGTCGACGATATTTTAAAGTTTTTAGGAGATATTGGAGTCGATAAGGTCCATCTTACTCTCAGCAAAGAGGGCCGGCCCAGTGGTGAAGCTTTTGTCGAACTTGAAACTGAAGAAGATTTAATGAGGGCTGAAGAAAAAGATAAAAAGCATATGGGGTCTCGTTACATTGAAGGTAATTTGTTTATTTTCAATAGATTAATGTTTGCTTTAAACTTATTATTGGTTTTATAGTGTTTAAAGTTAATCGTGCTGAAATGGATTGGGTGGTTAAAAGATCCGGCGCTTCTTATGATGGGAATGATGATGGTTGCGTACGTCTTAGAGGATTGCCCTTTGGGTGCTCTAAAGAGGAAATTGCCCAATTCTTTACAGGTAATATTTTATTTTCAGGAGATAGTTTAGGTAAAAAGTTGAAAGCAATCTTATCAGAATTTTAAGCCTTAAAAGCAACATACTTAATCTCAAAAAAAAACAATCATTTTATACTACGTATTTTTGCTTTTAGGCTTGAACTTTTTGAATAGAAAAATATTACTGGTATAGTTTGTTTGATATTGCAAAATAAGGAACCTCTATATCATTGCAACTTGCAACCAAATAATTTACTTTTGTGTTGTCAACAAGGTTGTCAACATTTGTTTATGAATTTCATTTTTAATAATAATCAACTGTTTGTGTTCCTTATTTTGATAATCTCGCCACAGGATCTAGTCTTTAAATTGCTAAAAAAATGTAGTTCAAAATGCTTTACAACCTTTTTCTTGTTTGAATCAGCTTTGAAAGAACAGATTCTGTTTAAAAAGTAATTTCCATTTCGACTTGGTCTATTATTGCACAAAATAAGGCTTTTATTAAGATAGGTAATCCCATAAAACAATCAAGTTATATTTTATAATTTCAACAAGATATGTGCTTAGAGCTCCAGGGGGCAATGGGCAATTTATTTGTAGCGTGGTCAGTGGTGTGTAAAAAATAAAAGTATTTTCCTTGGTATTTTCTATAATATTTTTGAATACCTAATTTTATGAACAATTGTCCAAGTGTAGATAGTGCTCTATTTTGGCTTTTTCTCTTGAACATTGTCCAAAATTGCATTTCAGAACCACTAAATGGTTTAAATTTTTCCTAAAACTGCTTCCATTTAGCGTTTGTCTTGAAATATCTTAAAGAGAAAATTTCTAAAATGAGTATTAAATTGCATCTTAAGGATATTTTTAGCAATTTTTCACTTATTTTCATTCATAGCCCTTCCTAAGTTGACATAAAGTAAGCATTTAACCAAAAAACAACCTAAATTAAAGTTTATAGTCATACAGATCATTTTGTCTTGGTCCAAAATTACATTAATAACCACAAAATGGTCCAAATTTGTCCCGAAAGTGCTTTTTTTGTAGACTTTCTTCTTGAAATATTGAGAGAAAGAATCCAAAATGAGTGCAAAATTGTATTTTAACGTTTTCTGCGTTTTTTCACTTCTTCCTAATCAAAATTCATCCAAAGTGGACTTAAAATATGAAAAAAGCAATCCAAATTGGAGCTTCTAGTACCTAGTACTTTTGTTTCAATATTGTATTGAATTGGCTAAACACTAATTCGAATTACCTATGAAACCTTGGATTTTTTTTTTGTCCAAAAAATGCTTCTTTTTCGCTTGCCATTTTTGGAAAAAATCCCCTGCAACCCTTGAAAATCTTTCCGCAGTTCCTAAATTCTGCAATCTTGTGACATTTTTCTACTAGTGAGTGACTTGACTTTCGGCTCAAAATTTCAATAAAAACCGCAAAATGATCTAAATTTGTGCTTGCGATTTTTCCCGCTAGACAAATTTGAACATTGAATACATAAGAATTCATGAAAGGAATACATGAGAATACAACGGAAGTAAGATTTATACAGAAGAAAAGTACCATTTTTTTGTAATGACTGCTTAAAAGAAAAATCAGGGACACTTGTTAAAAGAGTAGAAAAATTAAGCTTTGATAACAGCAATTTGAAAATTGAGATGGAAAAAGTTATCAATCAACAACAAGAAGAAATTAGCGAAATAATTGAGAAAAATAAACTTCTTATTCAGGAAAAAAGAGATATGGAGGAATGTATGAAAAGGATTAGAAGCACTACTATGGATTTTGAGGATGAAGTCTTTGAAACGGAAGAATGCCTCAAAAGAGAGATCAACAAGCAGAAAGTTGAATTAAATAAGGTAAAGTACCCAGTTGTTGACAGGGTCCCAAAAGTTGACACATTAGCATATTATTAGGTTATAAGCTAACTGAAATAGCTTATAGTATTGTTGGAGCCATCTTTCAGGCTATAGCTGATGTATGGATTTGAAATGACAAGTTTTTTCAAAATTGTGGCAAGAAGTAGTGAACAGGTGCAAATGTTTGAATTTTTCTAGTGAAAATAGTTAAGGAGATATAAAAACAAAAATTCTCAAAGCCAAGGTAGGGTTGATAAATTATGAATAATATATATTTACTGTATAATAAGATACATTGTAATACATATTTATTATTGTTTTATATCTTAAACAACTGGCATAAACTTTTTAAGGGGGGGTCTCAACTATTGAAGCCCATATCGAGGGGTGATCCAAATGGATTTTTGGTGGTAAAAATATTTTAACATTGTAGTCTGTCTCTTTTTATTGCTCTGGATTAAAAATAAACCTAGATATGGGTTTGGGGAATGTTACGGTCGTAGATCCAATAGATGACACCCCTGTTACCCCTGTCAAGGTTTGGAGCTTTGGAGTGTCAACAATTGGTCCTTTCAGGTTTAAATCAAGAGATGACGCATGAAAAATGGAAATTGCTGAAATATGCACCAGAACTACCAGAAGACGTGATTGCTGCGTTGGATGATTGCGATAGGGGGCTCACTGCAGCTACAGCAGCAAAAAAACACAATGTGCCAATGCTTTCCAAGCAATTTCTTTTATTACCAATTTGGAATTGAAATTTGTATTTTTTTTCCCAACAAAAAGTTTCCCAATGTTATTTTTTATTAATAAAAAGTTTTATTCTTACATTATTGATGTTTCTACCAGGGTTTCTACTGATACAGGCAACATGTCAACTATTGGTTTCAAGAGTGTCAAGTAATGGAACCACAACATGTACTTTAAAAAAATTAAAATAACTGGTTATTATGCGCATATATTTTATTTAAAAAATTGTACACTTAGAAAAATATACTTCTTAGTTCCACAGACCGTGATAAAATTTCTTAAAAGTAAAAATTTGGTTATGTAAAAAAATATATGTCAACCTTTGGATCAAAAATGTGTCAACTTTTGGCGCAGTGAACTTTTTTGGGTGTCAACTATTGGGGTTTTATCGCCTTTCAGGTATTTTTGGCATAATAACACAAATAATAGTAATATAGAGTAAATAATATATCTACACATTTAATTATGAGTTTGAAATCACGCTAAAAAATATATCAAAGCCTTGGGATTGAAAATTTGGAAAATGTGTGGTATTCATAAGCAAGGATACCCTTAACATGTCAACAACTAGGTACTTTACCTTAATGTAAATAAAGAAATCTGGATTTGGGTTAAGAAATTAACAATTCACTAACTAGTAACCAAGAAACCAAAGAAAACAACAGAAAACTAGAGATGGACCTCCAAAACTTAATGGCACTTAATGACGAAATGTTAACCTCAATCAGAGCCCTAACCGAAGATAACAAAACTTATATGAATTACTACAAAAAAGCGCAAAAAGAGATCTTTCTAATGAGGACTAGCAACTTTCAGCAAAGAGAGACCGTTGATGTCAGTACACAGTATGATCCTACTATGATAGGAGTGAAGGGTTTGCAAAAGGCTATTGACAATAATGCTACACCACAATCAGAGCCCCCACCACTGATAACGCCACCAATATCTATGGAACCTGTTCAGCGTAAAGTTTTAATTGTATCTGACCAGTTTGGATATAACTTCGGATCAACAATACAGGACTATTTGCCAATTTTTTTTTGTAGAAACTTTCATAAAACCAAACGGTCGCTATGCAAATGTGATACAACATTTAGTACTCCATACAAGAGATTTTACATTGAATGACTCAATCATAGTTCTGGCTGGCTTTAACGATCTAAACAACAAGAAGTATCCTTTCGTCAAAAACATAAATAATATACAGGATGACACAAGAAATTGGGAACAACCTATAACTTTTTTAATATACAGTGTGTCCCGCTTAAGGACTGACCACCCTTCTGCGGCTTTACTGGTGTACAGGGTGTCCACATTTAAAGGCTAAAATTTCAATAAGTACTATTAGAATTTTTTTTAGAAAAAGTCTGATAGCAAATTCTTGTTTAGAATGGTCTAAAACCCAACTGTACTAATTTTTGTTTCAATACGATACAGGGTCATCACAATAAATTTTCAAAATTTAATGGACCAAACCTCAAAAATGTCATATTTTGAGGCCTCGAGAACAACAAAACTTGATGCAACATAGTTTTAGAACATCCTTAACCAAAACTTGTAGTAAGCTTGTCTCAAAATATGACATTTTTGCGATTTGATCCATGAAATTTTGAAAATTTGTTGTGACCACCCTGTATCGTATTGAAACAAAAATTAGTACATTTGGGTTTAAGGAGATTCTACACAAGAATTTGCTATCAGATTTTTTCTAAAAAATCCCTAATAGTACTTATTGAAATTTTGAGCCTATAAATGTGGACACCCTGTACACAAGTACAGTGTGATCTGTTATAAATGTCACCCCTTCAATTTTTTTCATTTGACATTTTTGACAAAAGTGTCAAATACAAAAGTTTCAATAAATTGTCGAAAGTTTCTAACTAAGTCAATTTTAGGCATACAGGGTGCGTCAAAAAAGTGTAGCAGTGTGAAGTTATTATATTCTTTTAAATGGAACAGCTTGTATAGTTCATACCAAATAAACTTGTAGTTGTGACATCGATGACGCCATTTTTAAAATCGTTATCGCCAACCGTGAAAATATTCGGCGTCGGATTGACTTAATTGGAATTTGAATTTCCCGCTGGCCATTCAGTTGGTAACAACACTTCAAAAAATGTAATGTTGCCAAATTAAATTCTTGACATTTTGAATTTTGATTGCGTTTTGACAGTTTACGAGTTTTTGGTTCAAGTGCTATTAATTGTGAGCTAGTTTTTCAAAGCAGCTTGTAGTGTGAAGTGTACAAGATGTCGAAGCAGCTTAATAGCCGTTGCAAAGAACTAATCGCATCCTTTTTACAATATTTTGAACGAGAACGCGATAATAATAGCCCTTAAATGCTGGTAGGTGGGTGTGATCAAATAGGAATTTTCAATTTGAACTTTATTTTCTCTCATTTTTAGCGCGTAGCAGAAGCTTTGAACTTAAGTATGTCCACTGTCTGTGCTATTTCAAAGAAAGTCAAAAATAACGAAGTTTTGGAATCGCCTTCTAAGAAGCGACGCACTTTGAAGAGAGTCTGTGATGTTTCAAAGTTCGATAGCAGTGCTATACGTAACACCATTTATGATATGTATACAAAAAGTAAATCGTCTGAGATAAGGTACATAGATATCTATGAATCGCCTTCTTTCTTCTTGTAGAACAAAATGTAACATTATTTTGTATTTGGGAGCAATTGAAAGCCAAACAATTATACCTATGATGGCAGTCACATGTCATTGAGTAGAATGTTAAAAGAAATAGGCTTCAAATGGAAAAAAGATGACTGAAGGCGAGGGCTCATAAAACTGCCTGATATTGCTGTTAAACACATATCATTTTTGAGGTCTTATCTAAGACTTAAGCAGGAGGCTTTGTACCAGTTTGTTTTCTTTCATGAATACAGAGAGCAGTTGTATTATATGTATAAATGAAATGCTTTTTTTAGAAATATCATACTTCATACTGGCAATGAAAATAGGATTCATTGAAGGTGCATCGCTGGTACTTTCATCGAAAACTCAACGACTATCATGGGAAAATCAGAATCAGGATAATTGAAAATATTCTTGATGGTCCAAATATTCATAATGTTTAATTATTTATAGTATTTAGAGTGGCTGTAAATAAAAAAGGTACTGAGCGTTACTATTATATTTTAAGTGATGATTGACAAATGAGTTGTTATTGAATATCTATCAAACCAAGCTTTGAAACAATGTTTATAATTTAGGTAATAAATAATGTTTGCATTATATTATAATATAATCCATTATTGTTTCTGAAAATATTTTGACCAAAGGAAAATATGCAAGAGGCGGCAACGCTGTGCTGACCGAGCTTGACAACCCAACTATAAGTTTATTTGGTATGAACTATATATGTCTATCTTCAACAGTTATAGGGGAAAACATGAAATTCCCTTTCAAGGTTTCATATTGAAAAAAGAAAAAATATACTATTTTAGCTTTAGAGATTTTTTTATAAACAGTTTATTGTTCAAACTTTATTCTATTATTTAAAAAAAAAATTACATGAGAGACCTAGGAAGAGATTTTCGTGTTTTTCCCTATTGCTATTGGAGATAAACCGAGAGATAAACATATCAAACCGTATATCGTTGAGATCAGGTTAAGCGGGGCTAACAAATAGGCGCACAATATACAGGGTGTTCCATTTAAAAAAATATAAATTCACACTGCTACACTTTTTTGATGCACTCTGTACTCCTAAAACTAACTCAGTTAAAAACTTTTGACAATTTCTTAAAACTTTTGTATTAGCAGGGGGTGACATTTATAATAGATCACCCTGTACAGCCGCAGAAATAAAATTATGAGCCTAATAGGTGCCAAATTCGAGTAGATGTAAGACAATTTTTTTTAAAATTGAATTGGTTGAAAAATAACAAATGTATAAGGGTGGTCAGTCCTTAAGCGGGACACACAGTATAAGTTGAAAATTTGAAATTTGGGGATCCTAAACGAGGCAACTTTTCGAGTTTTTTAGAAGAAAATTGCGTTATCAGTCACTTGTGGCCATAACTTTTGATATTCAAATGGGATACCCGGTATTTTTTAAGTTTTCTGACATCAGCAGATCATTTTACATATGTTAGGACAATTTTTGTCATACTATACAAGGGGAGTCATTTAAAAAAAACATAACTTTGTGTCACTTTTACTTATTGGGCCATCCTGTATACTGGAAAATAATTTAGGAATGTAGTACTCATGTTTATCTACCAGTTTTGTATTTATTTTTTTTTTTTGTCGATCTCCGTTAGTATAGGAGATATGGACCACCACGCGCTTAGTAACTCACCCTGTATATGACTACAAGGGAATACATAGGAATACATGCGAATTTTAGTAGCTATAATAAAAATATTGGCTATTAGGTTTAGCAAATGAAAAATGTCAATCGTTTGGTTAGTTTTATTATACATCAAATTATATTACACTACTACTTTTAAGTCTAGGTTTTTTGGTGTGGCTAGCCAGACTGGATTTAGACACGAGTTCTATTGCTGAAATAAAATCTTCAGAGTCTGTCTGTACTTACTCTACACGATGACTCATTCAGAAGCCAACTTTTTAATTATACTTAACATATTTTTCCTTTAGCTTTACCCATAACATAAGGTTTTTCTGTCGTATTGACTTCAGTGAATGTATTGAAGAAATTTTTCAAATCCAATGAGTATATTTCCTCTTCAGATGGAATAATATTTCCTCTCGTGTTTCCTTGATCCCTAGTACCATCAGTAAGGTTTTCAAGTTCGCCTATTTCAATTTCATCAAAATCTACATATTATGATTTACTCTGTGTCTAGAATCCCGGTACCGGTAACATATTTTTTACCGGTAGTTTTGATGCTACCCGGGATTCAAGTAAATCCCGGTAAAAAATGTAGTCGTTGGCGGTTTCTGTTTTATCAAAGTCCAACTTAACCTAATTTTTTATGTTTTTAACTTGTTTTGTTAACGTGTGAACGTAAAGTGGAGTGTTTTCGTGAATTTATTAACGTGAAATTACTTTTAAAATGGTTTTTAATGTAGGACAAACATTTAAAAGTTATAAAGAAGTTGAAGAGACTTTGACATGTGAAATGTGCCAGTTTGTGTAAAATACCCAAAATGTGGTATTGTTCTGATTGCTAACTTATAAATAGAAAATGAAAGATATTTATTTTAATTTACATTCTGAACAGTATAGTTATATGTATACAGGGTGTCCCACGAGGTTTTTCCCGAATGATAACTCCAGAACGCATCCTCGTATATGTTCCACCGTATAATTTTTTTATCATTTTCTTTAACAAAGCCTTAACAAATATGGCATTGCCGATTTTGTAATTTAATTTTCTAACGAAAAATGCCATAATATACCATGAGTTACATTTAAGATTCGAAAGTTGACGTCACTTGATCGAAATTCAAGCGAAAGTGGTGAAATTGGATGACATTGGTAAAAGCGGCACAAAAATTTACCCAGATCCTCAAAATTTCAATTATATTGGATCACGCGTTCCGAAGTTATTACCTGGGATAAACGTCGTGGGACACCCTGTATATTGACTCGAAGTAAATTAAATATTAAATTCGATTATAAACTGCTATATTATAAAATGACATTATTTTAAATTTGTTTAAATTCTCAGGAATCTCAGGGGTTTTCGGAAATATAACAACCTCAGATAACAACCCTAGTTTACTATCATCTGATTGCAGATTACTTCTAATCTGGGATGAGTTGTTCGACATTTCGGAACGCAAATCATTTATATAAGGAATTTCGAACCTAAACTAACTTTTAGTTTGAAATGTTTCAAAAAAGTGACGAAAACATATGATAAACTAACCTAAAATACCATAAATAATGATAAAAACAAAATCAAAACACCGGGATTCACTTAAATCCCGGTACAAGTGCGTCATATCGATGACGTCATCAAAACTACCGGTAAAAAATGTGTTACCGGTACCGGGATTCTAGACACAGCGTATGATTTATCATCTATGTCTTGGTGTATTATTAGTAGCAAATCTAAATTAATGCAGTCACTTTTATCAGCAGTAATTCCTAATATTACAATATCATTGAGAATGTCATTTAGAGCTGCATTTACACATGATTCTAAAATTCTAAGTTTATGGACAAGAGAATATACATACAAGAGAAGGCAGGATGGAGAAGGAAATAAAGGCAGTTGGAGATTTTATAAAGTCGGACCCTAATACACCTCTCGCGGATATTAAAACACTTCGGCTTGGCCAATTCAAACCAGGAAAAGTTAGGCCAGTCAAAGTGATTTCAACACGGAAGGAGATGCGTTATCCGTCCTCAGATTCAAGAGTAAACTGGATGGAACAGGGAAATATTTAAAATACATATGACAAAACTAAAGCACAAAGAGCCTACTTGAGCAAGGTTATACGAGAGGTTGAGGAGAGAACAGTAAAGGGTGAGATAAATATCAAATCAAATATCATAATGGGACCCCAAAGATCGTCAAATCCAGAGAGGCCATGGTAAATGCTGAAGGCAGCCAACAGCGGCCAAAAAACTCCCAATAATGTCTGAAGTTATATTCTACTATACAAATGCCAACTCAATAAGAAAATCCATGAATTTCAGACAGATGTCCTCAGAAAGAATCCAACTTTCATTCTGGTTACCGAGACATGGTTTCACAAAGGAATCCCAAACTCACTCATATGCCTACCTGAATATCATATGTTCAGGGATAAATGTGAGGATCAACGAGGAGGAGGAGTCTGCATCTGGATAAAAACTGAAATCAACGGGCAAAAAATTTTCGCGAGTATAAACCACAAAAATAGGGCTCCCACAGACAATATCAAAATATCCGAAACCTATATCCCACTCAAACCTAAGCTTGTGAATCATAAAAAACCATGGTTAAATAATGCAATATTTAGAGTAATCGAGAGAAAACGGACACTTTGGAACAAAACAGCAGATAATTACAATTTGTATAGAACTCAAAATCAGCTTAAAGAATACAATCAGGGCAGAATATGCAAATGGTCTCTTGGACAACAGAGTTGAGAAACAATTTTACACATATGTTAAGCAAACATCACAACAGCAACGCATCTGAGCTTGTGCTCAGAGAACTAATCACCGGAGAGATTATCTCTGATCCTCAGAAGACAGCTAATACATTCGCGGATCACTTTGTGAAGGTATACACCAGAGAAAACCTAGTAAATTTTCTATCGCTATTGAAAAGAGAATCAAGTCCAGGCCCCGGTGAAATACCGGCCATATTTTTAATAATGTGCCGGAGGACATTGGCTCCAGTGATAACTGGCCTCTTGCCGACACTAATCACTCAGCAAACTGGTGCCACAGGGATGTTCTCGAGCATACATAGTGCCAATCTACAAAAAAGGAGACAAGCTCATCCCTGGAAATTACAGACCAATTACCTTACCTGTAATCTCTGCAAGATCATGGAAAAAATAATAGTTCAGGAAATTACATCTTTCCTTGTGGAAAACAAGACCATCCCACCCACCCAACATGGATTTCTTCCTCAACAATCTACCACAACCAACCTACTCACCTGCATAAACTCATGGACGAAAGAAGTGGACAGTGGCCATCCAGTGGATGTACTGTACCAAGACCGAGACCAAGACTATGAGAAGGCATTTGACAAAGTGGAATTCAAGAGTTTATTATTCAAAATGCAACACTTTGGAATCAGGGGTGAGCTCCTCGGATGGATAGGCAGTTTTCTACAAAACCGCACCTTTCAAGTGACAGCAAATGGGCATTACTCTGATGAATATGAGGTCCTAGTAGGGTGCCATAGGGATCGGTGTTGAGGCCACTGCTGTTTACCGTATTCATCAGCGATCTTCATTTTCTTATAAAGACAAACATAATTTTTTATGCTGATGACACAAAAATATACTGCAATCCGTGCTTGGAGCATCACAACCTTTAAGACGACCTGAAAACACTCGAGAAATGAATCAGCAAATTGCAGCTAACACTCAACCGGGACAAGTGCACTGTACTGTATTGGCCCTAACTAACATGTCAAACATACCTCACAGCTTAAACGGCACTATTGCTGTCACTGAGCAGAAAGATCTGCGTGTCATTATCTCAAATCATTTAAAATGGGAAGTCCATATTTCTTCAGTTGTCAAGAAGACAAACTCTTTTGTATACCTCATACAGAAAGCTTTTAGTGACAGATCCATCCCCATGATTAGCAAAATATATAAAACATATATCAGACCTAAATTGGAGTTCGCACATTCGGTTTGGGGCCCATACCTTGTTAAGGACATTGAGATCTTGGAAAGAGTCCAGCGTAGAGTGACAAAACTCCCACCTGAAATCAGAAATCTCTCATACGATTCATACGAAGAAAAACTACTAAGATACGACGCACCCTTAAAGCTAGACGAGGGAGAGGGGACTTGATTGAGACGTGCAAAATCCTAAATCACCATTATTCTCCAGATTTGCAACTGGACATTTTCAGTCTAAATACTAACCAGCAACTCCAAGACCACACTAAGAAGCTGGTTAAGGAGAGATGCTCGAACCTGATCAGAAAGAATTTTCTGACGAATAGGGTTGTCCATCAGTGGATCGCCCTTCAGGAAAGCACAGTCAGTGTTCTTTCAAAGAACACATTCAAAAACAGACTTGACTGGAACCTGGAGAGAGCTAGACTGAATTTTGTGCATTACATGTAACTCATAACAGTGAAAAGAGGGATATAAAACAATACAGCAGTAGTCTCATCGATGTTGTGGCTTACTGCTGCTCAAACCTATAATAATAATAATAATAATAATAATAATAATAATAATAAAAATTTCTTCTGAGGTTACAATAGCGGGTTGGCCATTCTGAACAATTTTTTGCAAGGCTGACTGCCTATGTTTGGCATATGGAGTTTATGGGCTCTGGAACTGAAACGTTCAAAAATCATTTGGGAAAATCACTTTTAATATAGCCACAAAAATGTATTTTTAAAAATAAGTTTATTCTCTAAACTTTGAATTATTATTTTTTTATGGGCATTACCTACCTACTCGTTTTGCGTAAATATAAACAAGTCGAATGGTACAAAAAAAAAGTATTAATAATTTAGCTTTTGGGCAACTGTTGTTGTAATGATCGGGCGGTTATATATAAATTTGTTGGGTAGGGTTGGAGATAATGCCCAATGGCATAACGCTGCTGACCGACTACTCGGGGCGCAGCTCAGGGGAGGCCTACGTACAGTTTGCGAACAGGGACGTGGCGGAACGGGCTCTGCTGAAACACAGGGAAAAAATTGGACACAGGTGGGGTAAGGGCATAGACATAGAGAGAGATTATAATAGGCTAAACATGAGCAATTTACAAGCATGGTTGTAATTTTCCTTTCTAAATCATAGTTTTTGGATTTTTATTGTTTCAAATTAGGGCAAATTAATATTAAATGAGAATGAGCAGCCATGCTACTCTCTTTGTGTCTATGGTTAAGGGACGGGGGTGTGGGCGGGGGGCGACCCATGGCACGCTCTCTCCACAATACCTATGGTATAATTTAGCTTAAGATTTTTTTTTTCCAAATATTTATAACAATGAACTAATAAATATTTTTTATTTTTGAAAAGTTTAAAGTCATTATCATTATGGATGGAAAGTGAAATATGTATTAGTTCAAAAATACTCTCCCTGAAAATGGCAATGGTCTATGAATTATTTATCAGGTTTAATAATTGGTAGATTATTGAACTATCACTTCACAGTTTTTTTTTTTTAGTTTGAAATTGAGCACTCCATCAAATCACAAAGACTTATATTTATTTCTAATATTTCAACATTGCGAACAATTTACTGTCTGTCAGAAAAGTATTTGGCAAAATATGAAGACGATATTTTCATGTTGACTCAATATTGCCTAGTACTGATTGGATTTGCCTCGTTATCCTCACGTTAAATTGAATCATTTATTAGAGATGTTATAGATATGGGCGAATTTCTATATATGGAATAGTAATACATTATTTAATTTTGAAAAATTAGTTGTGAACATATCATTTTCAATAGATTGTCTCAAAATTCAGTCTCTTTACCTTCCTCTATCTACTCGTAAAAAGAAATGGCAAATTATTATCTGCTACCATACCAATAATGTACTAATTAGCACCACATAATGTATAGGGTCAAATTTAAACTTGAAGTCCTATCTGTCTTAAAACGTCAAATAAAAAAGTTAAATATTGGATTGGTCAAAATGTGGCCAATGACCCTGTACTTCCACATAAGTTCCGAATCCAGCTTACTTGTTGAGAAATTTAGTTCAACTTCTAAGTCATATAGGACTATAGCAAATATAATATCCCCAACATCTCTGATAACAAAAAAATAGTATGTATAAACTTATAAAAATTTAAAACAGGTACATAGAGATATTCCGCAGCAGTTCTTCTGAAGTGAACAGCGCTGTTGGTTTTGGCCCACGAGACGGTCCTCCATCGAGAGGTCCTCCTTTCGGGTCTCGTCCGGGACCTTATGATCGCGGAGATCGTTTCGGAAATAATAATGGAGGCGGTCGATTTCTGCAGCGAGGAAGCAGAAGCTTCAAAGGCGCTAATATGAGTAATAATATCTGTGCGTATTTTAGATTTATGGATATAGGAATGTTTTAATTGAAAATTGGGTCTTTCAGCACCGTGGGGAAATCAAAATGGAGGTCCGCCTAGATCTGGTATGGGAGGATCTAGAGGTCCTTTTGAATATGATTCATGGGACAATCGTACACCGTCTGTACAAAATCACTGCATTCACATGAGAGGATTGCCTTTCAAGGCTTCACAAGTCGATATAGCAGAGGTAGATTTTTTGTTAACAACATTTACAAAGTTTTTAAATATCCTTGTAGAAATTTCACACAAGCAAAATTCTTTCCTTAACATGGCAGAACGTAACACGTAACCAACATATCAAAATTGCCAGTAAATCACATTTGAATTTTTTCTGGGGAAAGTTTTCAGATATATACAAGTTGAAATGATGCATAGTTAAGTCTATATTATATGTTTCATTTATTTCAGTTCTTCAGGCCAATCATTCCGATAACAATTCACATACTATCGGAACCGTCAGGACGTCCATCCGGTGAAGCGGACGTGACATTCGCTTCTCATGAAGACGCAATCAGAGGTATGTCCAAAGACAAAAGTAACATGCAACACCGTTACATCGAGTTATTTTTGAATTCAACTCCTCCGCCGAGCGGACCAAATTCTGGCGGATTCGGCGGTGGCAATAGATTTAGACGCTAATTGACTTAAAACGACAGTCAGAAATTGTTGCACATTATTGAATAATGCAATTCATGCATTTACTTACATAATACTCTACTGTTGTTGTTTTTCTTATAATAACAAAAAACCAACAGTATTCTGACTGTTTCGCTATGAATTTATATTAATAATTGTATTTGTATATTTTAATGTCTAGATTTAATTATTGTCGTAATGATGGACTCGGTCCAAACATGTAATAGAAGTGTTTTACTTTTATTCTTATAACATAACATACCTAAATGGCCTCTTGAATAATAAAGGGTTTTGGTGCATTGTAATGTTGGAAAATTTATGTAATTCTATCTGCAGATTTTACATAAGTGGTGATTTTGTTGGTCAGTCAATAAAGTACATATTTTTTCATTAAATTGGCAGTTTTCTTTCATAATAAATTTGTCAAGTGTCTTCCAGAACATGTAAATTATGTATAATATGCAGCAAAGTTTAAAAACCAAATGACTTGTTTGGAATAATTTATTAATGACTAATAGAGGCATTTTCATCTATTTGCATATAAAAAAAAGTTACATTTATTTTAAAAATAAGTCTGTTTCAAAATGGAATACATTATTAAAAGCCCGACAATCTTAAAACACACTTGCGAAACTCTACTTAAAAGTTTAAATAAAAAAAATTTTTGTTAGCTTTTAAAACCACTAAATATCTAATAATATCACACAGATAATTAATTAATATAATTATTAATAATCTAGCTGGTATGCTTAAATATTCCATTGTCTGGAGACTTTGTATCATTTTGGACAGATATAGAATCAGATAATTCTGCTGACGAATCATGCTCTTCAATCGCTTCATTTTTCTTCTCGTAATTATCACTTTGAGATTGTTGCAGTCTCAAATTGTCAATGACGTCGAGCAAATTTTTCGAGTCCATTGCCAAAATATGAGCAGTGCTTAACATTCCTCTATAAAATATAAACAATAATTAATGCATCATTTTCAGGTGCCTCTAGGGCTTTTCTTTCATCTCCAAAAGCTAAAATTTCCAACAAAACAACCTACTTTCTATATTCAGCATCCAAAGTAGTTTTACTATATTGTTGGGCCAATTTCATAGCGCTGACTAGTTCACTCATATCTTTCGATAGTACTTTATGAGCCATTTCAACTTCTCTCAACATATTCGGAGGTAGACTGCTCACAATTTCATCCACACTGGTTAAAAGTAGTCTCAATTCCAAACCCACATTTTTTACTAACTCTAAGTACTGTTCAGAACGGGAATTTTGGACACCTTGCGACAATAGCATAATGGCTTTTACTACTTCAGTGGTGCATTTGTAGACTTTGTCGTTTTCACGTACAAGACTGATTGTATCCTGGAATAAAGTTGAAGGTATAGGACTTTTGCTACACAATTCTAAAATGGAAATTACCTTTTGTTCGCTTGTTCCAATCTGATTTTGTTCTAAACTGCTCATACTAGCTGAAGTAAGGACAGGAGAAGAGCTCTTACTTTTATTCAAAGATTCTGTACTATTTTGAATACTAGTAGCCATATTATCCGAATTTAATTCATCAACACCTGACACACTAAAAGAATTTAAACTCATACTATCCAATGCATCTACTGGAATTGAACTTAAGCGTTTTTCCTACAAAAAAATTAATTGAATCATTATTGCATAAATAAATTAATATTATTCTCACTAAATTAATTTCAGATTCGGCAAGCCATCTAGAGTCTTCATTACTTTCCAATTGTTGTTGGCGCAATTTTCTTTGCATAACATGTTCGGTGGGTAAATGAGATATTTCCCTTGTTTGATCCGAATTAAATTGGGTCGTGAGCTAAAATAGACATTTGTTGTAGAAATCCTATCTAAATTTTTATTAAGATTGTATTGAAAACAAGCATTGTTATTTATTTAAAAGTTCCACAAAAGGCAAAATAATAATCTTGAACAAATTTCATGCTACTCTAGCTAAAATTAAAAAAATATCAAGATTATATGTAGCGGGAGATACAGTGAGGCAGTTAGTGAAACTCTAATTCAATTTCCCAACGTTTCGTTGTTTATTCCAACTTTATGAAGGGTCTGTAAATGGATAAAAACACATCGATAAAATAAGTTAAATGAAATTACACAACAAAAAAAAAAAATAAAAAAAATAGAAATAGTATAATAATACATTAAAAAATCATTCAATCAAGAACAACATCAATTACATCAAAATTAACGTAAAATTACAGTTCAGATAATACATGAGAACCGAAGCAATAAGTGTCTATGTTGTTAATTTATTCAAACCCAATGGTAGGCGATTTTGACCCATAAAAACCATATGAATTATTATCAAGAACCACGATTTTAATTGTAATTCTTTTTTCTCACTCACCAATCTTAAAGTTACATGGGTGAAGTAGCCATTATAGCATTATAGAACATATAATACATTAGTGAATTGTAATATGGAACACATATGATTAATAACATCACACACAAAGTCAATATACAAAATATAATATGTCCACTGTAACAATTCAAGATGTACCTATTCTTTACAAACGGATCAACATCCATTCACTAATGAGATTGTGGCAATAGGACGAGAGTTCAGGATGTCTGTATTGAATGTGGAAATTAAGATTACATTATGGAAGCTTGGACTGCTTGAGGAACAGTTCAGGTACTATTGCTGCCAGAGCTAAACAGTTGGTGAACGCTGTGACCTATGAATTGTTCGTATCAGAGAATAAGAAAGCATATAGTAGACAATTTAATAAGATAAAACAGATGTCAAAACACATTCCAAGTATTACCCAAGAACGGGGATAAGTTCCTTTATAATTTTACGTACATTATTATCCCAGAAGAGGCTCACAAAATTTTAGCGTTAGGGCCGAATTTTAGTATTCCATTACGTAAAGAAGAAATTCCGATACCAACAATTATAAGAGATGTGGAATATTGCATAATGTCTTTAACCAACGATGTGGATGCTCACAATAACCTTCGAGCGTCAACTACGAATGTCATATCCAATTTTTACAACAACCCAGTCTTCAATAGTACAATACACTAATTAAATACTTTCAACATACCAAGAGGTTCCTAAGAGACCATCCGGAAATAAGGGTAACTCGACAGTTCTGAATTCAGATGAATATAACACTGCTATATCTCTATTGCTAGCGGACACTACTACTTATAGGATGATAAAAAAAGATCGGACACAAATGTTTCAGAGAAAGGCTAATGAATTTATAGGTGAGCTGAGTGAACTGGGGTTGTTGAGTGCGGAACAGAGTAAAAATTAAAGAAACATAACGCTGTTCCACCTCGCCTTCATGGTCCAAGGAAAACGTGTAAACAAGGGGTAATGTTGCGTCCTGTTGTTAGTTGTATAAATTCGCCCTCGTATAACATAGCTTGTTTATTGCATATTATTTTATCCTTACTATCTACAACTTTCAATTATAATTTTAAGAATTCTTATGAATTTGTGGATTCTTCGGAGACAGTTTTGTTGCCTCCTGACTACATATTGGTATCCTTGGATGTAGTTTCCCTTTTTTCTAACATTCTAAATGGGTTGGTGATCGATATCGTCTTGAGAGCCAGTCATACATGATTTTTAGTTCGTTGTTAAGAGTATTCGATATTTCTCTAAAATCATCCCCTGCCACACATATAATAGGCTATCATCCGCAAATAAATTGATATATGATTTTTATAAGGTAAGATGATTTTATCCACTACAGGCAGTAAAAGTAAGTTGATTGGCCTAAATTCGGCTGGGGCCTTTGGTTTGGAAACCTCAGGTTTGGCAACTGTAACACTAGTTTTCAATTCCCCCGGTATTCTTCCTGTTCGCATTTACAATATAAAGAAGAGGGTAACCTATTACACAGAAGGGGTCCTCTATTGGCCCATTATACTTTCCGTAGTCAATATCAATGAAATCCGTCTGTCCTTTATTATTTCCTACTAGTTCCTTTAGTGTTCTCCACATCTTTTTCCCATCTCCTTTGCACCTGTCTATATTCTGATCATAGTGCTTTGTTTTTTCAGTGCGTAATAACGAAGTAACTCTGTTACGCTTGGTTTGATATTCTCTTCAATCTTCGTCAATTCTTGTCAAAATAAACTTTGTATATGATCTGTCTCTATTCCTTTGCGCCTCTTTAACTGTTCTTGTAATCAATGGATATTTTGTAACGATGTTATGCTTTTGTCTTGGAGCTATCTTATTCACTGCCCTTTGGATTATATTTATAAAATCCGAATAAATAACGTTCATATCTGTATAGAGGTGTAATTTCAGTTCGCTCCTATCAATTTTCTACGACTAAGTTAGAAATGTTATTACCATTTAAATTTTCTCTTGTAAATAAAATATTTTTTAACAGAGGTGTCCACAAATTCTAATTCCGTACCAACTAACTTTGCTGGCATTGAAATCGTTGGTAATAATGAGATCAATTATTAGTGTTGACGATTTATTAGTGATTCTTGTTTCACGATTTGTGTCTCTAGCTGCCACTATAATTTTTTTCAAATTTTTGGCATTCATAGGTATCTCCTAAAATCACTATTTTTAGCGGTTGAAAACTGTCCTCCTCAAGTTTTGTGCCCAAGTAATCTAAATACTCCCCACAGTTTTCATATGGGAATCTGTGGATGGCTCCCACCACCAAAGCATCCTCACTCACATGCTTATAAACAGTGCCCAATAGCTGTAATCAACGGCGTCATTGCAAATCACTGTCCAATTTAGAACCTTTTTCTATGTAAATAACGGTACCCCCAGTGTGTCTACTGTTCGAGAAGCAAAACACTGCGTTATAGCCAGGCACAATAATTTCTGGGGTAATGCGGGTTTCACTGACACAAACAATCAATGGGTCTCGACTCTGGAACAATTGTTTTACCTCGAGCATGTGTGATGTGAGTCCTTGGTTGTTCATATGCAAAATCAACTCTCTATTTATTGGTAAAGATGCGTTGGCTGTTTTTTGTTGGCTATACCAAAGAATATCTTGGGTCCTAGATTTAGCTCTTTCCTGTGCCCTTTGATAACAGACGCAGTCTCTATCAAAAACAGTGTGCCTAAAATCTATGTTTGGAATCCTCAGAGTCTCGTGAGCATATTTACAATAAGTGCATTACTTTACTGAAGATTTACAATCTCCACTTTTATGATCCTGTTTACATAATGGGCATAAACCTCTGGCTCTACTTTTAGGACTACGTTATACAATTGCTCACTCTTTGGTATGTATGTACTTTTTGACTAATTTAATTTCTGTATTTTCACCAAATGTCGGAAGGCATATTTGGTTTTTTACTCTCTGAATAAAGTCCTCCTCTGTATTCAAATATGCTTCCTGTATACCAACAATGATTACTTTAGGAACCCTATTTTTGGAATTTCTATCGTATAGTTATCAGAAAGTTCAGCGACCGCCTTGTTTTGCAGTTTTCGCAGGGATTTCCTATCATTGCACTCAATCACAATACTACCTTGGCCTGCCGGTTTAAATTTTTCTACTTGCACCGATAAAACCGAAGGTTTAATTTTTTGTGTGATGACGCTTTTTGTAGTAGCACTGCTTTGGCTGATATTTTTCGGTTTTATTATTAATGGTGGAAATTTTTTCTTTTTAACAATATTTGACCATTGATTTTCGCTTTTTTCTGTTGTTGATGTTGTAGTATCCAATTTGCTGAGAATTTCAGTGGTGGGTCTTTTCTTTTCCTTGGCTTCATCAACCAATATGATACAGTCATCACAATACCAGAACAAATTTGCACAATCATTAATAGTTTTATACAGTTGGTCTTTTAGCTGCGCACATTGAAAGTGCTAATTAAGACTACATACGCCGGCATCCTGACTACTTGCTTGTTTTGATGTTCCTTTTTTGAAATTATATGTGGATGATACATTAGCTGCTATCCCAAGAACTAAATTCAATAATGTCGAAAACGAGAATCATGAGAAATTACAATTTACACTGGAGTCTGAAAGTAATGACAGTATCCTGTTCCTTGATCTTATGGTGCATAGCACCGAAACTGGTACAATGTTGACTAATTGGTACATGAATCCTACTAGCTCTGGTCGACTTCTGAATTACTATTCATGCCATTCTTCTTTTCAAAAGGTAGCGACTATCACTAACTTGCTGTTTAGATCTCTTAACTTATCTGATGAATCATTTCATGAGAGTAACCTTATAAAGATCAAGTAACTGTTAAAAGATAATAATTATGTGACCAATTTCGTCAATAGGACGATCACTAGGTTTAAACAATGATTATGGAGTGTAATAATTATAACAATAGTGACGTACGTAACAACAAGAGATATTTTAAGTTTCCATTCATAGCAGTTTTATCTGATAAAATTCAAACTTGCCTTAACAAAGATGAGTGCAGTTTAGCTTTTTACAATAAAAAGACAGCTAATCAACTGTTCACAAAATTAAAGGATAAACTTCTTGTTGACTACGAATCTAATGTCATCTATGGTATCCCATGTAAAGATTGTGATAAGTTTTACATAGGTCAAACTAGACAATTGCTTAGGGAACGACTGAAACAGCTGATATTATTGTGATAGACGAAATAGAACAGATTCAACAGCCCTTAGCCTTCATCATCACACTACCAGCCATGAGTTTGACTTCTCTCAGCCAACAATTTTCGATAAAGGAGTCTGATTTCATAAAGAGGAATATCAGTGTAATGATCCATATCACTGTAAATGACTGAATTAATTTCAAAACTGATACTAATAATTTAAGCTCTTGTTATTGCGGAATTTTGAATAAATAATAATAATAAATAAATAAATAAATAGTGTTAAATAAGTGATAGGGGTGTTAAATGCATGAGACAACAATATCTCTCTATGAATTCATATCGGTTCTAACCTTCAGGGCAGATTATTGATTTGTACAGTGGACATATATTTTGTATATTGACTTTGTGTGTGATGTTATTAATCATAGGTGTTCCATATTACAATTCACTAATGCATTTTATGTTCTATAATGGCTACTTTAACATCCCTGTAACTCTTTAAGATTGGTGAGTGAGAAAAAAGAACTTATATTAAATAAAATCGTGGTTCTTGATAATAATTCATAGGGTTTTTATGGGTCAAAATAGCATTGAATAAATTAACAACATAGACACCTATTGCTTCGGTTCTCATGTATTCTCTGCACTGTAATTTTACGTTAATTTTGTTTGAGTATCTTGATGTAATTGCTGTTGCTCTTGATTGAACGATTTTTTATTGTATTTTTTTTTTTTTTGTTGTGTAATTTCATTTTACTTATTTAATATTTTTTTTCTATCGATGTGTTCTTCTCCATTTACAGATCCTTGAAAAAATTGGAATAAACAACAAAACGTTGAGAAATTGAATTGGAGTTTCACTAACTGCCTTGCCCTATCTCCCGCTATATATAATCTTCATTGCTATATCAGGGCGTTATAGGCATCAACTATTAAAAAAATATCGTTTCTTGAAACTCATAATAAAACTGGGAGGAAGGAATGGCAAATTTCGAAAGCTCTATTATATTATAATCATAGTATTTGGAATAAAAACTGTGGAAAAAAAATATGGCATTATGGCTTATTATGGAATTAATAGACAAATTCTCAATAATAAAATGAAAAATTAAGTCAAAATTGTGGAGAAGAATTCCATATAAATTTTCGAAGTTCTCAATAAAAATGTGAAACATTCATGCAAAAAAAAAACAAGTAAAAAAATACAAACAAAAAAACTTCATGGACTTTCAATAGGAACTGGAAAAAAGAATCCCAAGCATTTTTCTGGATCGTAAACTATTTGAAAATTCTAATGTGAATACTTAAGTCCATGTACTCTTTTAGGAGCCCAATCAAATAAAATCAAAACAAAAATCCATGCAATAACAAAAATCCCATTTGGCAGAAACAAAAAAAAAAAGTGCTCATCTAAACATGCCAAATCGCAAACCTGCGGTGAAGCTTGATAATATCTGTCGACTGGACGAGTTTGTACCATTAATGGTTGCTTATGAGCGCAACTTTTCACATTTTCACCACCGAAATCATACAAACTCTCTTCGATTGCCACAGTTGACTTATTTTCGTACATAGTCGGCTCCTGATGGTAAGTTGGAATGGATTCTAATGTATAATTGGGCTTGCGCTCTAAGGAATTGTAAGCGCTATAATTACGTCTCCTTTCAAGGGATTGAACTTTGGGTAAATCTTGTTGGGTAAAATGCAAATTTCCTGATTTGTCTAAAGAATGTGAGGTGTAGCTCAACGAAGGCTTCCGTTCTAAAGTTGACGTTTTCGAAGAAAAATTAGATTCAATTTCCTTTTTCTCAATCAAATCTTGCTTTAACAATGAATTTTTATCAACATACGAAGCTTTTTCCGCACTATCTAAACTTGACTCGTTAGGAACTTGCGGATCTAATTTTTTAAGACTCTGTATGGGAATGGGGCGAGTTTTTAGAACGGGATCGGGAATGTGTTCGTGGTTATCGAATTCTACAGCTACAGTATTAAATACCGATGCAGGAACAGTGTACATTGCAGGTGTGAGGCCTCTGTTTTCGTTTTCTTTCATTAGGTGCGCCAATACTTCCGGATTCTGGGCGACGATATAAGTCTGTGGAGCGTAGGTTGTGGATGGATTTTCCATTGATGATTCTAGAACTGAAAAAAAAAAGTTATAGCAAAATAATTTGTGGAGTTATCAGAGACAATAAGAATTGGAAATCCATGTATACATTGAAAGATTTCCGCATTGGTCTAAAATCTCATATAAACACTCAAGAATCAAATAGTGTCTTATTTACTTTAACAAAGTTAAACAGCCAAGTCCATCAAGTTACTATTTCCAAAATCTTACCTGGATGTCTTGATGGTTTCGGTGGCGGACTGACATCATCGGTAGAACTCCACGACATGGCAGCCAATCGTCTTGTTTCACGTCTCAAAGTATTCTGTTGACTGCTTCGTTCTTCCAACAAAATTTCTTGCAATATTTCCCTGATTTCTCTAAAAGCGGGCCGTTTGCTCGGCTCGTAAGCCCAACACTGCGACATTAACGAGTACAAGCGAGGCGGACAGCTTTCCGGCAAAGGCAGTCTTTCTCCGTTTTCAATTTTACCTATTACGTCGTTGTTTTTTACTCCTTGGAATGGTTTTACACCTAACATGAGGATTTCCCATATACATACTCCTAAAAAAAGTTAGATAATATTAAAGCAAAAACACAATTATTTTAATTTTTACCAAACATCCAAACGTCACTGGCAGTAGTAAATCTCCTAAAATTAATACTCTCAGGGCTCATCCATTTTATAGGCAATTTACCCTTAGAAGCCCTATAATAACTTTGATCGGAACCCATCCATCTGGACAATCCAAAGTCAGCTAATTTTACACAAGTTTCAGAACTTACTAATACATTTCTGGCAGCTATATCTCTATGCACATATTTTTTAGATTCTAAATAACTTAAAGCAGTAGATAGTTGAAATGCAAAATTCAATAAAGTTTCTAATTCTAATAAGGATTTGTTACTTTGTAAATAGGCCCTTAATTCTCCTAATTTTGCCAACTCCATTATTATCCATACTGGAGAATCACTACAGACACCGATCAGTTTAATTATATGAGGATGATCAAATTTTTGCATGATATCTAAAAATAAATATTTGACAATGTTAAATTTTATGCTAAATCCTTACAAGCTTCTTCAAGGAATTTTTCTGTAGTAGAAACATCAGCATCTTCTTTGCAAGTTTTAATAGCTACAGGTACAATACTGCCTTCTTTGGTCATAACAGTACCCTTATGAACATCTCCAAATTGGCCTTTACCCAAAATTATACCTAATTCAATGTGGTCTCGGTTAAGTTCATAATCTCTTACTGAAATAAATTTGTATTAACAAAAACTCTCATTTATACACTAAAAATAAAAATACCTGCAGGTACCGAATAATCTCCTTCCTCAATAATTTCAGCATAATCCTCAGAAAGTAATATGCCATCGCTTTTAGAAAATTTACCCTTTTTTTTAATATCTCTTTGAAACGTTTCTAAAATAATCAAAATCAAACAAAAAAACATACACACTGACCATTTTTACCAGAAATATTCCAAACAGGCTCGCCAATATCGGAATGTAATCTACAATAGCTATCAATTAAATTAGCTAGACTTTCAGCAATAGTAATGTTAGCACAAAGAAAACACAAAACTTCTTCGCTAGTAGCCAGTTTGAGTCTTAAAGCAATTTTCGATGTGCCTTTGCCCTCTTCGATTTGCAAGTTTTTAATATGCCTAAAATCTATTTTTCTTGTAGCGGTTGCTTGTATGCCAATCTCAGGACCAATGATCAATTCAATAGGTATAGTGAAACTTGTGCCGTAATCCACTTCGAATCTTTCCTGATCAAAATTAGTATGTTGTTTTAGGATTTCTAAGAATTGTAGCATACAATCTAGTTCGTTGGTAGTGCCCATTTTTTTAAATTGTGTTTGAATATACTTTTTTAATACTTTTGGTTTAAGTTTATCTAAAAACCCTTGAGGTACGAATTTCTGAAGTCCCACTTCTCTATCCAAATATTCTATGGTTGATTTTTTGTCTAAGCCCGTCGAAGACATGTCTTTTAGGTATTTCCTTATTTCTAAGCAACATAAATGTAATACTATGTCCTGGTCTAGTTTTGAATGTAATTCTGCATAATAATCACTCCGAACCTACAAAAACATAACAGTAATCGTGAGCTTTTGTTTGATAATTTCAAGATATTTACTTGTTCATAAAAAAACGTGAAAGTTACTTTATCCTTATTACAAAGCTCTCTAAAAGTCGGAGGTAGATGCCTTATCCTAAGTTCATAACGCCATTCGGCATTAGGGTGGTTTTGTAGATATCTATCGTGAATCTGCAGCATTGTAAGGTCTTTATGCAGCCAGTTAATCTGCAAATACAAATTGTTAGGTAATAACCAAAAATTCTTTGTTTGTAGATACCTCTTTAGTGGGAGGCCGTGCGAGCCGCATGGCAAATAGTCCGTTATAAAATCCATTTTCAGTCGAGAGTTTTTCTGTTACAGTTCCAATTAAACCCTTGATGTCTATACTGTCTGTATAACGGACTACGTTAAATCCACCATTTGGAAGATGGACCTGTATTAAAATCAAAAAAAAATCAATTAGGTATATTTATTCACAAAAATTAAAGATTGCAGACCTTAAAAATACATCGAATATTTGATGTATTGGAATTATTTGTAGGAACGCATTGAATAAATCAGTTTTCAATTTACCAAAACAATTTTTACTTTTTTAAATACACCTTTACTAAAACTATGGTTTATTAGGAACTGCAATACATGTTCATTATATTATTATTTACAAATGAAGATATGTATAACTGACTCTAAAAAACTGCCATCTCCCAATAGGGACTTGGAAGGGTGTTCTGAAAAACTACCTCAAACTGCGAATCTTATTCTAGTAGAGGACTACAAGCCCTGAAAAAATCAGCCCTTTAGCTCATTTTTTTTTTTTAAATCATCATTCATTACAATAATAGGTAATAACAAAATTTCTCTAAACAGTGCCCGTCAGCACTGGTCTTGAGAAAATAACCTCAGTTTTTATTTACCTTATGTCTAAGTAGTGCTTAAGTATTTTTACAAATATATTGAAATTTCTTATATTTTTAATTTCTCCAGGTAGGTAACCTATTATAGGATTTGGAAGCTCGAACTATTGGATTATTGAGACCTAATATTAGTTTTAGTTACAATTTGGTAAATATCACAGTTGGTTCTGGTATTATAGTGGTGCACATCATTTGATAATATAATATGAATATCGCTCTTCTGACTTGTTCCAATATTTTATGCATAAGTTTACCCTGCTCGAATACATATATTTTTTTTCAATTTTTCTGAGTACTTTTTCTCATAGATTTGAACTTCAAATCTCAGAATACTTTAGTGTATGGAAATTGCGGGGGTTCCGAATGATCATTTAGACACAAAATCTCAACATAAAAAAATTTGAAATGTCATCGTGTACTCCCGGGTTAAAGACAAAACCTCAACAAAACTGCGGCTTTTATAATTTTTCTAGATATTTTGGATAAGGCACCGTTACTATCTTAAGAGGGACTCAACAAGGTGTTCTAGAAAACGGCCTCAAAATGGTTTTGAAATTGGTATTGGATGAGGGATGAAATTGAATATATCAGAAAACTTCAAGGAAAACTTCATAAAAAGTGAGGTTTTGAATGTATTCTGTGTAAGTTAAGTACGTATAAAGAAAAAACACAATATAAAATATACAATTTGCACGCTAAATTATGTTCGGTTTCGGTAAGTATGTTAATGAAATGTGCACCGAAATATATAAATGCTCGATATTTTACGTTCAATATTAAATAAAAGCTTGCATTTTACAGTAATATGAGTGCTCAATATTTATATAATATATTCAGGAAAAATTTGGATTTGACACGACACTCAGAAAATTTTATATCGGGAATTCATTACATTTATTGAGAGTCCATTACTTTTATAGAATATTTAATTTCTTGTTATGCATTTAGATAACTGGAAAATGTTATATGCATTGAGGAATAAAATATCGAGTGTATGATTTGATTTGTACCCATTTATTATTTGTTATCATTCAATTTTGGAGAGTATGTGTGCAGGACTACCGAAGTTTGAATAGGTATAATGGATAAAAAGGATGAATTGTACAACCTCAATTTTTGGCTAAGATTTGTAGGAGTAAAGCGTTTTAACTTTTCAAAACATTCAGCATTTCAGGACTCAGCTGGTGATTTTTTAGCAGCAAGCTGACAAAAGTGAATTCTCAGCAAGAATATAATAAAAGAGATAATAATTAACAATATAAATGACTCAAATAATACATTTACAGTTTTGCATTTAAATGTTATGACACCTGCCGCCTTGGCTATGATTTTAAATCTGCTGATTACGCACAACTTAAAAATCATCTTAGTATGATGATGAACTGGGATGCTTTGCTTCAAGGCCCAAATGTAATAGAAATGGTCAGTATTTTTTACGACATTCTTTACACTGCTATTGACTACTTTGTACCAAAGAAAACGCTTTCCACCCATGAATTTTCTAAATGGTTCCCCTTTGACCTAAAGGAACTAATAATCAAAAAGAAAGAAGCATACAGAACCTTGAAGCCAACTGGTTCTCCAAGTGACTATGACAACTTTTCGAATCTTCGCACTCAGTGTAAGACTTTTTCAAAGGACTCGTATCTGAATTATGTGCAGCGCTCTGAAATATCACTGCTGAATGATCACAATCTCAAACACTTCTGGAGTTTTATCAATTCCAAGCGAAAAGCAAATGGTTTGCCGTCTCACATGTTTTATAATAGCAACATCGCGAAAAATGGTTCAGAGATAGCTAATCTCTTTGCTGAATACTTTCATTCTGTTAATTCCAACAAAATGTGTTGCTAGTCAGGCCATCTCTCGGAGCGATGCACATATTCATGAATTCAATATTTCAATATCAGTTATTTATGAAGAACTATGTGGCCTGCAGTCTTCTAAGGGTCCACGCCCAGACGGTGTCCCACCTCTAATGATCAAGAATTGTAGTTTTATATTATCCCATCCACTTTTCATCCTGTTCAATAAATCACTTAGTTTGGGTGAATTTCCTAAGCTCTGGAAACAGAGGTTCATTATACCCATTCATAAATTGGGTGATAAAATGGATATTTCAAAATACGGCCCATTAGCATCAAAAACACCTTCCCAAAGGTATTTGAAGGCATAGTGACAACGTTTTTAATTCCAAATATCAATCCCTGGCTAATTGAGCAGCAGGCCGGTTTCCGTCCAAAATGCTCAACTGAAACCAATCTCCTGTACTACCAGGACAAAGTTTCAAGGATTCTTGAGGATGGCGGATCGGTCCACTCCATATATACCGATCAACAACAACAACTTCTTCTCACACGCCATTGACATCCCGTCGGGCGTTCCACAGGGTGCTCACTTGGGACCTCTGCTTTTCTACCTTTTTATTAACGATATCAAGTCTTGTTTCATTGGCAGTGAGTTTCTGTGCTTTGCGGATGATTTAGAGGTGTTCACTCAGGTCTCTTTCATTGAAGACTGTGCCAGACTACAATCTGACCTTGACAGACTCTCTAAGTGGTGTGTTTTGAGCATGGAGCTCAATGCTTCAAAATGCAAAGCCATTATTTCTGCAAGGGTCGTAGCCTTCCACAATTCGCGTACCATATAAACAATGTGCCGCTCGAAACAGTCTGACAACAACGAGATCTTGGTGTCATCTTTTACAGCAGTCTCAATTTTATCGCCCATATTCTAAACATCACAAGGTCGTTAAAACTCGTAGGCTTCGTTAAGAGGTGTTCGAGAGACATTACAAGCATAGGTTCTATCAGATACCTTTATTGCTGAGTACTGCTCCTCTGTTTGGTCACCGATGTACTCTAATCATATCAGAGCCCTAGAGCTAGTGCAGCGCAAGTTCGTACGTTTTTTAGCCTTCAAGGCAGGTTTTCCTTCGCCTGAGAATTACGTATATGACTACAATGACCTATACAGGCGTTTCAATCTACAACCCTTAGCAGCTAGACGAAATGAAAGAGATTTGTATACTTTTTACAAGGTACCGAACTCCATTAGTGATTCCGCATACCTACCTACTGTCCAGAATAGGGCTTCAAGTCCCAGCAAGGGTCACCTGCTCTTCCATAACCTTCTCAGAAAGAAATCACCGTACAAACTATGGTTTCAATACATTCATCTCCAGAACTTCTCAGTTATGTAACAACCATGGTAGCTTGGATTTTTTTGGACCCATAAATAGCTTTAAAAGAGAGCTTAACTCTCTAATGTGATAGTAATTCTCCTCATTTGTTTGTGATACCAAGTTAAATAGCTAAGAATGTCTAGTCATCTTGATCAGTCATTATTTATGTCTGTCATCTTTTTTTTTTTTCTATCTATAACTTTTAAATTAATGTTTTACTGTTAATAAATGTATATGTACTGTTATCCTGTCACTACGCCAAATATTACTGGCCTATGTTTACCTAGTTGTAAGGTACTTATGTTTTCTTGTTGTTTTTTTTTTCAAAAATTTTTAATGGGTCTTGCCCGTAAATAAATAAATAAATGAATAAACAAATAATAGCTTTAACTCTAAAGCCATATGGATTGTAGTAACTGTGATTACAAAAGAACAAACATAAACCTATAAACCTAATGAATTTAATTTAAAAAAATTCTACAATAGCATCCGAATTCATAAAAGAGTTGCCTCCCTCCCAATTAACTCCTGAAAACTACACTAATCAATTTTCCTCTCAACTAATTTTTCCAGAGCATGAATTCGCATTTACTCGGATAACAATTATTGAATTGTGTGACATAATCAAGTCCTTTAACACGTTCACTGCCGAGTACGAGTTAACTCGTAGTTGACAATCTTATTACAGGTACCAGCTACAAGATAACTTGTATTTTGCATTGTGTTGTTCAAAGTCAAGTACGAGTATATTCGTTGTAACAGGCTAATGGGGGTGCCTGGCCTACGGGACATGTATAAGAGTTTCACACAGGCATGGTTGAAAAAAAAAAATTCAAACATGGTAGTCTTTGGTATGGTATGGTATGGTATTTTTTTGCAAAAATATGGGTCAGGTATAGTCCGACAAATACCATTTTAAAGTCACGTGATACTGGTGGCAAAAAACGTATGTCCATTGATTATGTCGTTGATATCACCTACAAAAAGCTACTGGTGGTTAATTACTATTGAATTTTAATATATGTTCCCACTAACATTTTACAAACGCGTTTCTGAAGTAGTATTGACCAATCAGAGGGCAATTTTAATACTTACAATTGTTGCGAGACTCACTTTTGTCGCATCTGTTGTCTGTTGTAATACATTCTGAACTTAAACTGGGTACCCGTTTTCTTTTTGCTTCTTTTCGAGTTGGAGAAAGGTTAATGTGGTCAAAATTATTAGCTGTGTTCGTTCGTTGTATTATTTTCGAAAATAACTTTGACAAACTAATTGATGACAGTGACGGATTCTATTTCAGGTAAGAATATTATGAACAATAATTAGACAGCAATTTTTTTGTCAATTTTACTATCACCGCTGTTTAAAATGTATTCGACAAGGATAGAGAAAAATCACGTGACTTTAAAATGGTATTTGTTGGACTATAGTACAGTTGCGATCAAAAAAAAGTAGTACAAAAATTATTAACTCCAATTTGAGCTCCCGGTGTAACATACAAAATTTTGACAGTAAATAAACAGGCAATGACATATTCTAGATTAAAAATGCCAAAGTAATGTCATCTGAAGCTTTCTAGGTTAGAAACTTGTCGAAAAATGCCAAAAATATGTCATTTTTGGTTATGAATTGAATTGATGTATAATAGACCAGGAGATTTTGGAGATTTTTCTTGTAATACTTTTTTTTATCGCAATTGTACTTTGGATGAATATTTAATGTTATTTAGACCTATTCCAATGATAATAATTTGCTTGATTGTATTAAATACTCTGAAAGCTTAATTTTTGCTGACGATTTCAAAATTTTTCAAATGATAACTTGTCAAGAGGACTGTAAAATCTGTTTTTTTTTAAAGATAAAAGTCAAAGTGACATTATGTTGGCAATACAATGTAAAATTGTGAATGCTTTCAAATTTTTTATGTAGAAAAGGCTTGTGTTGCCAACAAAGTTACTAAATTTTTGACTTGGGGAATTATCTTTAAAAAAAAAACAGACTTTATAAAGTTGCAAGATGACCTGGATTCTGTAGCTGGTTGGTTTCTGGACCACAATATGATACTTAATATCAATAAGTGTCTGGTCATTACTTATACCCGAAAAATTAATTATATAAATACTACATATACAATAAATAATGTACCACTGCAAAGAAAAGATAAATGTAAGGATCTAGGGATTAATTTTCAAAGCAACCTGAAATTTAATGATCATTACCATTATGTCATCAGTAAAGCTTACCGTGCTTTAGGTTTTGTCATCAGAAATACAAAACACTTTAAACATGTTGATACAGTCATAAGATTATACAACGCATTAGTTAGATCCCACCTTGAATATGCCAGTGTAGTTTGGTCACCAGAGGCAGAATGCAACATCGATAAAATTGAGAAGGTTCAATAGCGTTTCCTCAGATATCTATACCATAAGAAGTATAATATATATCCCCATCTTGTATCTTATAAAAGTATGCTTAACATCTTTAATATTCAATCACTAGAAATAAGGCGTAGACTGAATTCTGTGTTATTTATATACATATTATGTAGCCAATAATTTAAGTATAAATCATGTTCCTTCATTAATTATATAAAATTCCATGTTCCTAAGATAAATTTATGTATAAGTAATGCTAATCTGTTTCACTGTGATATGTCTGATTGGTCTCTAATCATGTCAATGCAGCATAAGTTCAATATACTAATTAATAAGCATGATATTGACATGTGCAATGTGGATGTTAAAAAACTTAAATCCCTTTTCGAACTTTACTGATGTTGTTAACTACACAGAGCGTTATATAGATATATTGTTGTTTGTTAACCATTTATCTTGTTTTATACTTTTTTTTATTTGTAGTGTTTGTAATAGCTGTAGTAATGTAAGCTCTAGGCAGTAGATTTTATTAGATATAAGGCATCTCTTGCATGTTCTTATCAATATTATTTGATGTTTGTAAGATGTACCAATAAAATAAAAATAAAAATAAATAAAATATAGTTTTTCAACTTTGGCATTTTAGACCCGATCAACCGAAATCTCTCTGGCAGCGAACGTGTTAAAGATAAAAATAGCAGAGACTACAATGGAATAAATACTCAACTGATTAAACAGATTGTAAATATCATTGTTTATCCTTTAGTGAAAATTTTAAATTTGTGTCTACGAGATTCAGTTTTTCCTAGTGCCCTCAAAATCTCTAGAGTGGTATTACCTATTTATAAAAAGGGCTCACAGAAGAACCTAACAAATTACCGCCCAATATCAATTGTTCCTTTCTTCTTCAAAATATTTGAGAAAGCTTTAAAATCTAGAATTACCAACTATTTTGAAATACATAATATTTTTAGTAGCAAACAGTTTGGGTTCAGAAATGCAAAATCAACAACAGTGGCTATTAACCAATTTATTGAATTAGTAAATGAGGGTCTTCTTAAGCAGGGAGAATACGCTGCTGCCACATTCTGTGATTTGGGCAAGTCATTCAATTGTGTGTCCTTCGCCACTCTTGCAATGAAACTAAAGCTCTATAGAATAGAATGTTTAGAATGTTTATTTCCAAAATTTACAACATAGTATACAAAAAAAAAGCTTGCAAAAGCTGCTATATGGAAAAAAATTTAAATCTAATTTTTATCATACAATAAAAATTATTAAATTGAGTTTGGCTTTACATAAAGTAAGCAACAAGTTTACAGTAGGTACAAAGAAATGTAAAATACAAGTCAAATTGACAACACAACACAAACACTTAAAAAAAAAATTTAACAATAAGGAAATATACAGTAGGTAGCCAGTAATAAATATAAACATTTTGGCAGTAAGTAAAATAATCATTTCTAAACTAAAATGGTTAGGGGTTCGTTAATGCAAAATTTAGAATGTATGGTTAAAAAATTCATCTATATTATAAAAAGTGTGAGTATGTAGCAGATCTTTAAGCTTATTTTTGTAAATATTTTCATTAGGACTGTTAAGCAACTCACGCGGTAAGTTGTTTGAAATTTTTATGCCCATGTAGCATGGGTAGCATATAATTTTTCACCTTCAAGTATTGGATTGATAGAATCTTATCGTGTGGGAAGATCTCAAGTGGTTGATATTAAGGCCTGCAATTTGGATTCTGTGAATTACAATATCGTGTCCTCGATGGTGTCCCTCAAGGATCAGTGTTGGGACCGCTGCTCTTCCTGGTCTATACCTATCAAAGACCTGGAGTGCAGCGACCCTAGTGCTAATTTCATACATTTTGCAGATGATTCAACCATTGTTAAGAGAGGCTTAGCTTCGGATGACTTGCAGGTGGGGATCATGGAAGCACAGTCAAACATTTCAGATTGGTTCATGGCTAATCAGCGAGCTAATCAGTTAAGTATGAACCGAGGAGTAAACCACTCTGCGCAATACTGTCACAAGCGCACGAAATCCCTGCGCAATCATGCGAAATCGCTCGCAATCGTTGCGAAATCAGGCGAAATCGGGCGCAATCCTTGCGAAATCGCGCGCAATCCTTGCGAAATCCTGAGAAATTGCCAGCAATCCCGCGAAATCACTTAACTTTGCGAAGTCGGAGCCTCGTTCAAATGCGGATTTCAAGGCTGGCCAATCAGAGCTATTCAAAGAAATTGGCGGGAAATTCCTGCTTCTGACTTTTGTAGTCGTAATAATCGTTGTGTAAACGATTTTATAATTATTGTGTTTCACCAGTGTCTGTATCAGTTATTGAGGGATTGATTTTCAAAATTATCATATACGGTGTGTCCCGCTTTTCATGAATACACTCTGATATCTCAGTTATTATTTATGCGATTTCATTCAAATTTTGTTGGTGTTTGTATGTTAGAAAAATGAACTATTTGACATAGTAAACATTTTCATTTACCATTGGCGTGCGATCTTGGGGGGTGGACAGTGGTTGTAATTTTATGTAAAAGATATTAGAGCTTATTTTAGATAATGTTTTGCATCAGATTAAAAATCAGCATCCCTAAAAACCCCTTAATTCATATTCCCAAAATCTCAAGAGATGATAAGAGCGAAAAAATAAATAAATTTATTTTAATTTAATTTTTCTAATGAGCTGTTTATTTCTAATTAGAAGGTAGCTATGTTGAAAATACAATATTCTAAAATAATGTCATCTGTAATTTGAGGTTCGCAATTAAAAATAAACAACTTATTCCAAAAAGTGAATTGATATCTATTTTTTTTTTGGTAAAATCAGCTCTTGAGAATTTGAAAATACATATGAATTAAGGGGTTTTTGGGGATGCTGAATTTTAATCTGATGCAAAAAAATATCTAAAATAAGCCCTGATATCTTTTTCCCAAAAATACAACCCCTTTTTACCCCCCAACACCGCATGCCAATGGTAAATAAAAATGTTTACTATGTCAAAAAAATTCATTTTTCTTCAAAAGTCAGAAAACCTGATATTTATTTACTTATTTTATGATGTTAAAGTTTAACTTTTATGTCAGTTGACAGTCACTATGGACAACGCAAGTAAAAGACTTTTTCCTACAGCCGTGCGAAAATCGATTTTCCGCACTGATATGCGTGCAGAAAATGAGTTTTCCCGCATGGTGCGGTAAAACTTTTTTTTTTGACATATCAGTGCGGAAAAAGTTTTTCCGCACGGCTGTCAGTGCGGAAAAATTTTTACCGCACTGATATGTCAAAAAAAAAAAAAAAAAATTTACATTTTTTCACCTGTAGGAAAAATATTGTACCTAACACTTGCGGAAAATATTTTTCCGCACTTGTTAGGTAAATAGCTATTACCTCCGCTTGTGAGCGGGAGTAAAAGTCTTTTACCTCCGCTCGTGAATATTTGCCAGAACAACGTAAAGATTGACAATTTGTCACCTAGTTGGTGGATTTTTCAGTAACATCATTAATATTTCAGAAAATTTCGATTTTTTTTCTATTATTCAGATACGTTCGAAGAAAAAATAACCTGTTCTATTCGGAGTAAAAGCTACTTTTGTGACTTGTCTGTATTGCCGGCCTCACTGCGTTTGGCAGGCAAACTTACAGATCGTCACAAAAGTATCACTTTTACTCCTAATAAAACAATATACTATTTTCTAACATAAAATCACCACCAAAATTTGAATAAAATCGCATTATTAATAACTGAGATATCGGGGTGTATTCACACACTGTATAATAAATACCACAAGAGAAAAAGTTTTGTTGGCAAAATTTTCGAATGTAATACCACAAGAGGTTTCAGGATTACCGGATAATACTTATACCTGTCACGAAACGCGTTACGCAGCAACACCACGACTCCGAAGGAGGAGTGATGTTGCTGGTAACGCGTTGAGTGTCAGGTAAAAGTATTAGGTAATCCTGAAACATCGAGTGGTATTCAAAAGGTTATACAACGAACTAAACTTCAATACTTTAAAATTTAAAGAAAAAAAATTATAATAGAATTTGCCATAAATGCCACCAAGCGCGATAATCCCAAAAGGCTTATCACTTATTAAGCCTCTCGTGTCATATGGAAATATAGTACAGTGAGTTGTATAATCGACTGGTATGAAAGTTTGTTGCTTGGCAAGTGGCAATTTCGCAATGACAACCACGAGCCGTCAGGCGAGTGGTTTTGTCAAAAATTTCATGAGCGAAATTACCAAAAAGCAACAAACTTGAATAAAACCAAGAGAATAATAATTTTGCCTACATAATTTTTTCTTGAGTGGTATTCGGCTAGACTATTTCGCGAGAAAAACAATAAGCCAAATTTTCATTTGGAAAATTTATTTTCTTTAGGTGACACTTGTCAAACTCACTAGTTTTTTACTCTAACCACACAAAATTTTGTTGCTGAAAAACCATCATGTTGGTTTTGGAGTTTTGTCAGTAGAAATCGGCCGTTCCTATGACATTTTGTCAGTGTAAAATACTCTACAGTTTATTTTTTCCCAAGATAAATTTTGACATTGTCAACTTTGAAACATAAACAATGCCGCTTATTGAACGCAAAATGCCATTTGCACGACATGCATTGTAACTGTGTCAACCTGCAGGGCTCGCTGCAGGGACACCTCATTTTGCGACCAATCAAGGCCAAGCGTTATTGCTTATGTTTCAAAGTTTTCAATGTCAAAATCTATCTTGGGATAAAATAGACTGTAGTGAAATGGTCAAGAAAAAATTAAAAGAATATTTGTGATTTGATTTCAATAAAAGAATTACTAACGTTTTTTTTTTTGTACCTAAAGTGTTTTTACTTGATATAGCTATAATATTCACTAAAAAAAGTCCTAAATAAAATACTTTAAATTAGGAGAAATCCCGCGCAATCCCGAGAAAACCTGCGCAATCACGCGAAATCCTGCGCAGTCACGCGAAATCCTAGGCAAATTCGAGAAATCCCGCGAAATCTTGTACAATTCTGCGAAATCCCGTGCAATCATTACGAAATTTTGCGAAATCCCTAATTTTGCGCAATACTGTCACATTTTTACCCTAGTAGTTTACCCCTCGGTATGAACGTATGAACGCATCAAAAAAACAAAAACTTTACATCTCTACTCGAAATATAGATTTGCATTGTCCAAATGAAACAGTAATGTTTTTAGGGGTGAAACACATCGAATATATATGTTCAATAATTTCTTCTGGAGTTTTTGCACTTTGAAGTTAACCTAGAAATGTTTCTCCGGTGGTTGCTAGATCAGTATATTTTGAGTGTGTCCATTCTAGGGTATTTTATGATATCCTAATCTGGGGGCATGCCTCTGATGCTAGCCGTGTTTTTTCCCTCCAGAGAAAGGCAATAACGAGGGCAATAAGAATCCTACAGGATTTGCACTACAGTGCTGATTGTAAAATGTATTTTTCCAGACTAAATATCTCAACAGTTCCTTGCCTATATATTTTTAGCTGCTTATTACATACTTATAGAAGCAAATCTTGGAGATTATAAAAGGTTTGAAACTCGGTTTGAAAAAGTTCACTCCCACTTAACTAGGAATAATAGCAACTTATACACTGATTTCCATTGAATAAATCGTATGAAAACATGGGTATCTTTCTATGGACCTCTGTTTCATAAAAAAATTCCCCTTCCACACAAGGTCCTTACCGATTCAAGGCTTCAAAACAAGAATCAAAGAGTACCTTATTTCAAGTAGTTTTTATAGTATACATGAATACTTATCCAATAATTTCAGTGATATCACCTAATTACTATTAACCTAATATCTCTTTTTTTTTACTTGTGTAAAACTTTTGTTATGGCACCAATAAATATTTTGTATATTTATCAGGATATTTATGTAAATAATTATTGATACATTTTATATAGTTACTAAAAGTATATTTTTAAATATACAAATTTCACTTGTCTTCAATAGGGTTTTTGAGCTTTAATTTACGTTTGTGTTGGAACATTTAATTTGCTCATAATATCATGCTTTAAATAAACTACCTAGTAATACCTACATTGCAAAAAAAAAAATCTGCAATCTCTCATATTAATTTCAAATTGACCTGACGTTTAATTAATTAATTAACAATTATCATTTATAATACCTTGATAGTGGCCTTTTCCAAAGATTCATTATGGAGTGCATGATCTTGAGAATCCATACCCAATTATGTAGGACTTAAATACCAGTATTCTTCTGTGGATGGTTGAGACATTAGGACAAGATTCTAGAAACAGAAACAGAAATGTTTTTCTCATTTTTGTATTTTATATACTCGAATAGTAGGTAGTAGTATAAGTACTACTAAACAAATAAATAAAATAGGAAAATATAATTCTATTATTGCTTAAATATTATCTACCTTCAATTCTTTGTTAAGCAACCTTATAAATTTTAATTAGTATTTATTTGAGTAGGTGCAGGTGTTTTTATAATCCAAATATGGTTCAAATTCGAGTTAAAATTAATATAAATAATTTAGATTGTATCTGCCTCAATTAAACTCACCCTTGTATCTCGAATCACGATTTCACTATTTATAATCCTTCCTGTGCTGTTTTGTTGTAATTTTCAGATACATTTTATGAAAAAAATCATTATTGATTTTATTCGGATTTGGATCTGAAAGGTTATGTATAGGCGGAAACTGGAAAGGCGTTTTCAATTCAATTGAGTATTTTAATTATGTGATAAATGACAACATCCGGTGTGATAATTCAGTAGCCATTTTTTCTACGTGGGTTGATTAGTTGATTTGAATATTTAAAAAGGCAAATTATGTGTATCAAAGTACTAGTTTTGGGTCTGAGTTAAATAGTAAAAATTAGTAATTATTTTATCTTATGATTTTTCCATTTTTTGGGATCGAACATTTTATTTAAGTCGTTCGAGTGAAGAAGAAAGCACCTCTAGAACAGGGAACAGGTACGTCGGCTGAATGCACCATAATTGCCGCCATTCCATGTGTTTTGTTTGATTTTTGTCTATTTTCCTTTTCAGTTCCAAGTAAATCCAAGTTCTAATACTTCCAATCAAAGGCTAGTAGTTAAAACTATCTAAAACAGGAAAGGAGTAAAAGCCGGAATATTGGGTAAATTGCGCCACTACATTTAGTTATTTATAGTACCTACAAAAGAATTTTTCAATCTTCACTCTTTACTTCCCCAGGAAATTTCACTTGAAAAATGTTCAACCAAGCAACCATGGGTGGTTTTGGGGCCAATACGGCGGTCACCAACACAAATCCCATGAAGGATTACGAAGTGGTTCAACCGCCAGACGATTCCATTAGCTCTTTGGCTTTTTCTCCGGCAGCCATACCTCAGAACTTCCTCATTGCCGGTAGCTGGGACAACAACGTGAGATGCTGGGAAATTGAGCAGAACGGAACTAGCATTCCTAAATCGATGCAGTCTTGTGGAGCGCCAGTATTGGATGTGGCTTGGAGTGACGATGGCACCAAAGTAAGATTTTTTGTTTTTATAAATTTTGTGTTGATTGGGACCAACAAGCAGCCAGCAACAAAATGATCAAAGTAGACCAGCTCGTTACTGGTAATGATTATCATAGTCATAGTGTATATTCTTTCAAATGATCAAATCGCTGGTCAAAGAGTTTAGAATAGATACAGTTCCCCAGGGTTATTTCACCACTAGAACCGTAAATTTTTGGGGCCCTAGGCTCGGCCCTATGCTATTCGAGATTTGTGGACTCCTGATATTTGTGGGCAGTTTTCTTTTTTTTAGAATAAAACTAAACCATATTATATCCCTGTCTGAAATGTATTCATTTATTTACAAACTCAACAGATTTACATCCAATAGGGTAGTAGTCAATGAAATTGATGATCTATTCTACATCTATGAAGTAAATAAAAAATATAGTAAAAGAAGTTTCAGATAAAATTACTAACCTTGTTTAAAAGAGTTGTGAAAGTAGAGTTTTGGGATGCACTATTTAAACGGAAATATTTCGCGCCTTGATTCTACATCATAGCTGAGATGAGAGGACACGATCAAAAGCTTTCTAAAGAAAGATGCAATAAGCTCCTGAGGAGAAATTTCCTCAAGAATAGAGTTGTTTACAATTGGAACCGCCTGAGCGCTGAGACCATAAACTCTACCTCCAAAAATCAGTTTAAGCATCGCCTCGACCAGGAAATGACAATCTGGGCCATAACCTCCTTTGTGCACTACTATAGACCATACAATCAAAACTAAGAATGCGATAGCTGTCTGCGGCCGCCCCTAGTTTTGACCGCCCGCATGCGGGGCACGCGCTGCACACCTGCTAGGATCGGCCCTGGCCTCAAAGTTGGAATTTTGCCTAAATTTCATCCAAAACTTCAAGTTGAAATTGCTGAAAAACCACTAATGGTACAAATATTTCTCAAATACCACATCAAAGCATTCAGTAAGAGCTACAATCTCAGAAAAATTTGGCACGATACCTCTTATGGATATTGAGATATTACCTCTTCAATTATAACAGGTATATAAGGTAGAAAACACTTTTGTTGGATAATCTTGTACATACATAATATAGTGAAATGAATGTAATTAAGTAATAAAAAATCAATCGGAAAATTTCAAATTTCCAATTTCACAGTCTGGAAACTCGTGTAAAATTGCCCTTTCATTGCTCAAAAACACGACTTCCATAGCCAAAATAGATCAAAAAAGCTATACAAATCATGAAAACAAATTTTTCAAACTTGAATTTTGTATCTGGAAGTTGGAAGTTGATCTGAGATCTTTTTTTCCTGAAAAAATTAACTCAAACTTGAAACATTGAAAAGCCATCTTTTCCCCAATTTGGAAATAGGTCTGATTCTTGATTCCAATGTCCAAAATGAAAAAAACTTACCAGGATTTTCACCATGACTGCATATAATTCTGGATTCCAGTCACAAGTCTTGCAGATTTAAGCTTAAAACTCTCGGTTATTAGTGCTGCCCTATAACAAAAAGTTTATAATTTTAATAAAGAAAGTTGTATTTTCAATAACTTACCTTGTTAAGTTTCAAAATTGTAACTTCAAGCCCAATTTCCACACCACCCTAGAGGTACGAGCTGTCGGTGCGTTTTTTTTTTCAAGTGCTTTCCCCGTTAGGCCTAATGCACTTTGAAATTACACTGTCAACTATCCAATAATTCAACCTTCAGTCGCTAGCTCGGTCGCCAGCTAGGAAGGCACCACTGCAAACACTTACCATGCTTATGGTGTATATTTAGTGCAACAAATGAGGTCCAAAACAACTATGGCATTAGGCTCCCCCGGGGCTTCCCTGCTTTAAAGATTCAGTCGAATCATGAACTGTTTTTCGGGAATTGACACATATGTAATTTCACCTGGAAGAGAAAAGTAATAAAAGTTTGGATCCATGCAGTCACGTCCATCATTGTCCAGTCAGTTGTGGCTACGTCTACTATTGTCAGTCATTTGTTTCAATGTCCACAAATCCTAGTTATTTGTCCCATATCTAGAGTGGCTGTACAATGTCCAAAGTAATGATAAACTTAGCCTTTATTGATCCATTTGTATCATATCCATGACCAAAACCAGCTCATCACTTCATGCAAAGTCTCTTCATGGTTCAAAATTTGGAAAAGGGATGTCTGGAAAAGCAACTTTATGTTAGTGAAAATTTAATGTTTTATATTAAAAATTACTTATTTATTCAGCTTCCAATATCCAACACCCAAAATACTAAAGCACTAATGTAGGTAGGTACAATAGAACCCCGGTTATCCAAAGTAACGTGGACCTCGAATACGGAGTATGGACCTCGGATTTTTGGGTCTTTAGACTGGCTCGATTAATCCAGAGCTCGGATAATCAAGGTTCTATTGTATATGTGAAAAATGTACTATTACCTTGCACTTACAAACCACAATTAGGATTTTTACCAGAAATAATTAATAGCCTAATATTCTACTTGGGCTCAGAATCATTCTGGACTTTATTGGGTAACAGCTTACCTGAGAAATAGAAGTGACACAATTTTTATGGATATCAAACGAAAATGCACTTTTATACAATTTAATTTTTTCTGGAAAACTACTAGAGGGAAAATTGTGAAATTTTCAGGAGAAAAAGAGGAAAGTTAGGAGATCATCAGACTAAAATTTCAAACTTTTTCAGTGAAAAATAATAAAATGGGAAATTGATGAATATGTACTTACCTTTGTCAAAAATCCATCTAGAAGAAGATTCTTATTATAGACTCTTAGAGTCATCCGACGACTTCTGGATTCTGTTTGTTTACAGGAGGGCTCACCTGAAAACAATAACACAGCAGCAGAAAAAATTGTTCATGTATATACAGGGTGATTAACGTAGCCCCTGCATTGGATTGCAGGTGGATTACATACACCATCTCTATTAATCCACCTGCAATCTGGAAAATTTAATGCACAAAGCAAGAAAAAGTCCTCAAAATTTCAACTCTTTACTCACTTCAGTTTTTGAGTGAAAAAATTGTTTGTAGAGTATTACTTTACAAAACATCATTATTTAAAATATTTGTGGTTCAGAGTAGCCTTTTTTGGCTAGACTGCGCCACTCATTTTCACTCTTGTTTTCATCTAGATTGTACAATGTAATTTTGAAAACTTTTAATAAAGGCATTTATTATTATTATTATTATTATTAAAAAAAGTCATAACTCCATTAATAATAACTCAATTCAATCCCTTTTTGTTTTTAGTATTTTTAACAATGAATCTTCAGGAGAAAGTCCTCAAAATTTCAACTCTACACCACTTCAGTTTTTGAGTGAAAAAATTGTTTGTAGAGTATTACACATGATAGTTTACTAGAAAGGTACAATGTAGAAAATATCGATAAACATGGAATCATTCTTCAAGAAAATAAATTTGAATTTTGTATAGTTTATGTTAAGGAACTTGATGTTTGGATTGTTTGTGTGTATAGGCCTCCATCAGGTAATCCCCTAGAATTTTTAAGGTCATTGGAAACTCTCCTTTCGAAATTTCCGATAACTGCAAAAATTATATTAGCGGGCGATCTAAATATTGACTTTGATAGTAAGGACTCCAGAGATACGAAATCTTTAATAAACCTATTAACATGTTTTAATCTTCACACTTTTGTGAATGAACCCACATGTATTACTAACCACTCAGAGACAACAATCGATTATATCTGCAGTAACATCGACGAGGGTGATATTATTTGTAGAGTAACTCCATCAGATCTTTCTGATCATGAGGCTCTATTTTCAGAAGTGGTGCTACACCATGACGAGCAAAAAAAGGTGACAAGGGAGTCTCGAATCTTTAGTACAGCAAATTATAGGACTTTTCGAAACGAGGCGGAAACAATTAACTGGGGCAACATTAAAGATTCGGCAAATCCAATTACTACATTTCAAAAAACAGTTCGAAATATTTTTAGCCGAAGCTTTCCAAAGCGAAAAATTAAAAAAAGGAAAAGAAAGGTGTGGGTGACAAGAGGTATTAAAGTATCAGGTAAAAATCGTCGCTCTTTGTACACAATAAAAAAATTTATAAACTCTGACTGGAAAAACACAACGGAATTGCAACAATCTGACAATAAATCCGACAGATCTTAATCAGTTTTACTGCACTATAGCGAGCAAGCTGACAGATGGCATTGAGCGAAAGAAGGATCCACTAAGTTACTTATCAGAGTACCCTTCTACTGAGACATTCAGGCTTAACCCGACAAACAGAGATGAAATTAAAACGGTTATAAAAACCATTAAAAAACAAAACTCCTCAGGAGAAGATGAAATAACTTTGAAAATCTTCAAACATCTACCTGATGAAGCACTCACTGCACTCGCTGACTGTATAAATGAATCGTTTGTCTCGGGAATCTTTCCGGACAGTCTTAAACTGGCAGTAGTTATTCCTATTTTTAAAGGGGGAGACAACGAAGATCCGTCTGCGTACCGTCCAATATCGTTACTGACTACGCTATCAAAAATTATAGAAAAGATAGTGAAAGTGAGAAGTGAGTTACTTAAAGGCCCATAATGTTCTGACACCGGATCAGTTCGGATTTCAGGAATCAAAGGGGTGCAATGATGCCATATTTACGTTTCTGGAGAGACTCTTTTTTGCTCTCAATGATGGTGAGAAAGCTGCGGCAGTGTTTTGTGACTTTTCAAAAGCTTTTGACTGTGTTAATCACGAAATACTGCTGCGGAAAATGAGCCACTACGGAGTCAGGGGAACGGAGTTGAGCTGGTTTAGAGCATACCTTTCGGATAGATCCCAGCTAATAAGAATTCATGGTAAGGATAATTCAAAGACGCTAAATTTAACCCATGGGATTCCTCAAGGGTCAGTTCTTGGGCCGGTTCTCTTTTTAATTTAGATTAACGACCTGGCAGCACTGTCAATTTTGGGAGCTTTTGTAATTTTTGCAGACGATACAACCATACTTTGGCAACACAAAAACAATTCTTAACACGATTATTGAAAAAGACTTGGAAAAAATCAAGGGGTGGTGTGACACAAATCGCTTGGTTTTCAACATATCTAAAACAAATATACTATCATTCAAATGCACTCTTAATGAAATCACACTTGACCAGAAGCTGGTAGAAGATAGAACTGTTGTAAAATTTCTTGGTATGCACATAGATTCGAGACTTAAATTTGACACTCATATTGATACCCTTAATAAAAAACTCTCACAGGGCTGTTATATAGTGAAAAGCATTCTTCATGAACTGGGAAAGCACACAGCCAAAAAGCGTATCATGCACTTGTAGAGTCTCACATCAGATATGGCATAGCATTCTGGGGTTTTTCGACACAGGCAGCTGTTGAATCAGTGTTTATCTGTCAGAAACGAGCTCTGCGTTATTTGTGTAGGGTAAATCGTCGGGAAAGCTGTAGGCCTCTTTTCAAGCAGGAGCAGATACTGACTGTTCCCTGTATTTTCATCTTGGAAGTGGCCAGTTTAATATTCAAAAAATTTCAAGAATATAATTCGAGAAACTACAATTTGCCATTGCCAATCCCAAAGCTAAGCCTGACCAAGCACTCAATTATATATGAAGGTATAAAAATATTCAATAATCTTCCTCAGGAAACAAGGAATATTAGAGAGTACAGAGCATTTCGTACTAGTGTGAAAAATTTCCTGATAACAAAAACATTTTACAGCCTTCAAGAATATTACGGCCAAATTTAGTGTGGCTATTTACTGCGTGTTTTTAATTATGGGTAGGTACTTTTCAAAAACCTAATTGTTTTTGGTTGTTTTATTTGTTGATTTTATTCCGTTTTGTTTATTTTTTGAGACATTTTTTGTTTTTTAGTATTATATTACTCTGCTGCTTTCAGCTTTGACCTTTTTAACCTTTTTAACTTTTTAAACTTTTTATTTTTTCTATTTTATTGCAATAGTTACTAAGCCCTAATATATCTTTTAGTGATTTATTTGTTTTTATATTAAAATCGTCATTACCTAGGGGGTTACCGATGTTGCCGATGTTGTTCTATTGATAATAACTAGTTTATTAGTAGATATACATTTTATGTAAGTACTTTATAACTGTTTGTTTCTTCTTTTGTGTATTAAGTATTTTCGTCTCTTCACATATTTAATCGTGACATATAAAAATGTTTTGTGTGTTTAATTTAGGTCTTTTAAAATTAACTATGTAGCAGACATATTGTTTATATTTAGTTATTATATTATAAGATTGCTTTGTCAATGAATTTTTATAATTTACCGACAATAAAGCTTTTTTGAATTGAATTGAATTGAATACTTTACAAAACATCATTATTTAAAAAAAGTCATAACTCCATTAATAATAACTCAATTCAATCCCTTTGAGTTTTTAGTATTTTTAACAATGAATCTCCAGGAAAAAGTCCTCAATATTTCAACTCTACACTCACTTCAGTTTTTGAGTGAAAAAATTGTTTGTAGAGTGTTACTTTACAAAACAATATTATTTTGAAAAAGTCATAACTCCATTAATTATAACTCAATTCAATCCCTTTGAGTTTTTAGTATTTTTTACAATGAGTCTTTAGGAAAAGGTCCTCAAAATTTAAACTCTACACTCACTTCAGTTTTTGAGTGAAAAAATTGTCTGTAGAGTATTACTTTACAAAACATCATTATTTTTTAAAAAATTCATAACGTCATTAATAATAACTCAATTCAATCCCTTTGAGTTTTTAATATTTTTTACATTGAATCTTTAGGAAAAAGTCCTCAAAATTTCAACTCTACACTCACTTCAGTTTTTGAGTGAAAACATTATTTGTAGAGTATTACTTTACAAAACATCATTATTTTAGAAAAGTCATAACTCCATTAAAAATAACTCAATTCAATCCCTTTGAGTTTTTAGTATTTTTAACAATGAATCTTCAGGAAAAAGTCCTCAAAATTTCAACTCTACACTCACTTCAGTTTTTGAGTGAAAAAATTGTTTGTAGAGTATTACTTTACAAAACATCATTAGTTTAGAAAAGTCATAACTCCATTGATAATAACTCAATTCAATCCCTTTGAGTTTTTAGTATTTTTTACATTGAATCTTCAATAAAAAGTCCTCAAAATTTCAACTCTACACTCATTTCAGTTTTTGAGTGAAAAAATTGTTTGTAGAGTATTACTTTACAAAACATCATTATTTTAAAAAATTCGTAACTCCATTGATAATAACTCAATTCAATCCCTTTGAGTTTTTAGTATTTTTTACAATAAATCTTCCGGAAAAAGTCCTCAAAATTTCAACTCTACACTCGCTACAGTTTTTGAGTGAAAAAATTGTTTGTAGAGTATTACTTTACAAAACATCATTAGTTTAGAAAAGTCATAACTCCATTAATAATAACTCAATTCAATCCCTTTGAGTTTTTAGTATTTTTTACATTGAATCTTTAGGAAAAAGTCCTCAAAATTTCAACTCTACACTCACTTCAGTTTTTGAGTGAAAAAATTATTTGTAGAGTATTACTTTACAAAACATCATTATTTTAGAAAAGTCATAACTCCATTAAAAATAACTCAATTCAATCCCTTTGAGTTTTTAGTATTTTTAACAATGAATCTTCAGGAAAAAGTCCTCAAAATTTCAACTCTACACTCACTTCAGTTTTTGAGTGAAAAAATTGTTTGTAGAGTATTACTTTACAAAACATCATTATTTTAGAAAAGTCATAACTCCATTAATAATAACTCAATTCAATCCCTTTGAGTTATAAGTATTTTTTACATTGAATCTTTGGGAAAAAGTCCTCAAAATTTCACCTCTACACTCATTTCAGTTTTTGAGTGAAAAAATTGTTTGTAGAGTATTACTTTACAAAACATCATTATTTTAAAAAAGGTCGTAACTCCATTAATAATAACTCAATTCAATCCCTTTGAGTTTTTACTTAGGTCAGGCAGCTATGAATACGCTTAAGTGTAGGTCGAGCATATACAGGGTGACAATTAGAAAAGCAGCAATCAGGAATATTTCTTGGACAAAAAATACTATTAGGAAGATCTTAAATATATAACCTGTTGGATTATGGATACAGGTAAATTCGCCCCAATGACCTTGAGTTTCAAAAGGTCTACTTTAGCCGCTCAGGTATAGCAGATAAGATTCTATAAGTATAAAAACATTTTCTTATTTTAATTTTTGTCCTATATCCTATTTCCAATATAACCCCTCCTGTTTTGGAGATGGGGCTTGCCCCCCCCCCCCTAATGATTTTTCTAAAATGAGAAACACCCCTTTGAAGCCGTGACCATTTCATTTCAGCTACAATATAGAATATGATCAATTGACTCTTCATCTAGAAAACACATAAACAATTTTGCCTGCGGCAAAGTTGAAGAACATTCAGCTGTTCTATTTAAGCCCCATTATAGGCTGAATATTTACGTTGTGCAGCTGACACCCAACACCAAATTATAATTCAACCATTTCTCGCCGGTATTCGGTAGTGCCCCACTGCTACACTTACCGTATATAGTATATTCAATGCAACAAATGGGATCCTAACCTATTATGGTGGACGGCCTCCCCAGGGGACACCAATTACCAAAAAGACATGTTCAAATCCTAATTTGTTGCTCTGGATAATCAGTGAAACGCAACACCATAATATTGTAAATAACCCCATTGTAACTATATCTAAGATTAGTTTTTTGTGTAAATCAATGAATCCTCCCCTTCCTTCCACCATAAATGGTAATTGCTCAGCCAAAAAGGCAACTACATGAACTGTAATCATGTAAAAAACTAAAAATCATTAATGTAAATAGAGGCTAAGATCCACTATAATACTCTTTTTGAATAAATATAATCCTTATGTAATTTAATGGCATTTTCTTATTCATAGTATTTTTTGTCTCAGTGTTAAATTGTCACCCTGTATGTCCGACGTGGCCTAAATGGAAACATCACTGTCGGACAGTTTTGCCCGACGCGACATGCAAATGGTCTCTAGAAATTTCATTTTTTCGACATGGCTTCACAAAATCATCTATTAAGTACTCTGTTAATATTATATATATTTCAATGTAAAAATGACTATTCTGAATCAGAGTTTAATGCTCTTCAAGATGAAACACGTTTCATTCCAATATTTGAAACGGTTCTGAAGATATGAACTTCCAAAGTTGAAACTTTGAGTCAGATTTCCATAGAGCTCTTTTGATCCTTCATCAAAAATTATTTGAATTTTTCAAATTTCTGACTTTACCAGTCGAAAAATTACGTCAAATTTAGTAGATTATCCACTCATGTGTTAGAAATCCCATAAAACAAGTGACGATTTTCAGAATTACAGCGAAAATTCTCCCATGTTATTGTATACATGGTTGTCATGCTAATTTTTGATACAAACAAACGGTTCCTGATAGCAACCATTTATTTGTATTGATTGTTAAGATGTTCAAATCTTTTAATACATATTTATTTCCATATTTTTTGCATTCTCATACGTGAAATAATCCTCTAAATACCACTTGAGCTTTAAAATGAACCAGATAATTTTTCACTCATGCGTGTTTTCTCTGCAAATTTTCACTCATGCGTGTCTCTGCAAAAATTATAGAAAACACGCAATCGTGAAAAATTATTGGTAATTTTGAAGCTCTCGTGGTATTATCCCCGAAAATCATTGTGACAACTTTATGTTAAAGGTTCCAAGGCTTGAAACAAATTGAAAACACTTATTGATGTACGTTAATGACTGGCTTTCCAAAAGTGCACCCAATACCACTTTACAAAACATCATTATTTAAAAAAAATCATAACTCCATTAATAATAACTCAATTCAATCCCTTTGAGTTTTCAGTATTTTTTACATTGAGTCTTTAGGAAAAGGTCCTCAAAATTTCCACTCTACACTCACTTTAGTTTTTGAGTGAAAAAATTGTTTGTAGAGTATTACTTTACAAAACATCATTATTTTAGAAAAGTTATAACTCCATTGATAATAACTCAATTCAATCCCTTTGAGTTTTTAGTATTTTTTACATTGAGTCTTCAGAAAAAGTTCCTCAAAATTTCAACTCTACACTCACTTCAGTTTTTGAGTGAAAAAATTATTTGTAGAGTATTACTTTACAAAACATCATTATTTTAGAAAAGTCATAACTCCACTAATAATAACTCAATTCAATCCCTTTGAGTTTTTAGTATTTTTTACATTGAATCTTTAGGAAAAAGACCTCAAAATTTCGACTCTACCCTCACTTCAGTTTTTGAGTTAAAAAAAAATTGTTTGTAGAGTATTACTTTACAAAACATCATTATTTTAAATAAGTCGTAACTCTATCGATAATAACTCAATTCAATCCCTTTGAGTTTTTAGTATTTTTTACATTGAGTCTTTAGGAAAAGGTCCTCAAAATTTCCACTCTACACTCACTTTAGTTTTTGAGTGAAAAAATTGTTTGTAGAGTTACTTTACAAAACATCAATATTTAAAAAAAGTCATAACTCCATTAATAATAACTCAATTCAATCCCTTTGAGTTTTTAGTATTTTTTACATTGAGTCTTCAGGAAAAGGTCCTCAAAATTTCAACTCTACACTCACTTCAGTTTTTGAGTGAAAAAATTGATTGTAGAGTGTATTACTTTACAAAACATCATTATTTTAGAAAAGTCATAACTCCATTGATAATAACTCAATTCAATCCCTTTGAGTTTTTAGTATTTTTTACATTGAGTCTTCAGGAAAAGGTCCTCAAAATTTCAACTCTACACTCACTTCAGTTTTTGAGTGAAAAAATTGTTTGTAGAGTGTATTACTTTACAAAACATCATTATTTTAGAAAAGTCATAACTCCATTGATAATAACTCAATTCAATCCCTTTGAGTTTTTAGTATTTTTTACATTGAGTCTTTAGGAAAAGGTCCTCAAAATTTCCACTCTACACTCACTTTAGTTTTTGAGTGAAAAAATTGTTTGTAGAGTATTACTTTACAAAACATCATTATTTTAGAAAAGTCATAACTCCATTAATAATAACTCAATTCAATCCCTTTGAGTTTTTAGTATTTTTTACATTGAATCTTTAGGAAAAAGACCTCAAAATTTCGACTCTACCCTCACTTCAGTTTTTGAGTTAAAAAAAAATTGTTTGTAGAGTATTACTTTACAAAACATCATTATTTTAAAAAAGTCGTAACACTATCGATAATAACTCAATTCAATCCCTTTGAGTTTTTAGTATTTTTTACATTGAGTCTTTAGGAAAAGGTCCTCAAAATTTCCACTCTACACTCACTTTAGTTTTTGAGTGAAAAAATTGTTTGTAGAGTTACTTTACAAAACATCAATATTTAAAAAAAGTCATAACTCCATTAATAATAACTCAATTCAATCCCTTTGAGTTTTCAGTATTTTTTACATTGAGTCTTTAGGAAAAGGTCCTCAAAATTTCCACTCTACACTCACTTTAGTTTTTGAGTGAAAAAATTGTTTGTAGAGTATTACTTTACAAAACATCATTATTTTAGAAAAGTCATAACTCCATTAATAATAACTCAATTCAATCCCTTTGAGTTTTTAGTATTTTTTACATTGAATCTTTAGGAAAAAGACCTCAAAATTTCGACTCTACCCTCACTTCAGTTTTTGAGTTAAAAAAAAATTGTTTGTAGAGTATTACTTTACAAAACATCATTATTTTAAAAAAGTCGTAACACTATCGATAATAACTCAATTCAATCCCTTTGAGTTTTCAGTATTTTTTACATTGAGTCTTTAGGAAAAGGTCCTCAAAATTTCCACTCTACACTTCACTTTAGTTTTTGAGTGAAAAAATTGTTTGTAGAGTATTACTTTACAAAACATCATTATTTTAGAAAAGTCATAACTCCATTAATAATAACTCAATTCAATCCCTTTGAGTTTTTAGTATTTTTTACAATGAATCTTCAGGAAAAAGTCCTCAAAATTTCAACTCTACACTCACTTCAGTGTTTGAGTGAAAAAATTGTTTGTAGAGTATTACTTTACAAAACATCATTATTTAAAAAAAGTCATAACTCCAATAATAATAACTCATTTCAATCCCTTTGAGTTTTTAGTATTTTTTACATTGAATCTTTTGGAAAAAGTCCTCAAAATTTCAACTTTACACTCACTTCAGTTTTTGAGTGAAAAAATTATTTGTAGAGTATTACTTTACAAAACATCATTATTTTAGAAAAGTCATAACTCCATTAATAATAACTCGATTCAATCCCTTTGAGTTTTTAGTATTTTTAACAATGAATCTTCAGGAAAAAGTCCTCAAAATTTCAACTCTACACTCACTTCAGTTTTTGAGTGAAAAAATTGTTTGTAGAGTATTACTTTACAAAACATCATTAGTTTAAAAAAGTCATAACTCCAATAATAATAACTCATTTCAATCCCTTTGAGTTTTTAGTATTTTTTACATTGAATCTTTTGGAAAAAGTCCTCAAAATTTCAACTTTACACTCACTTCAGTTTTTGAGTGAAAAAATTATTTGTAGAGTATTACTTTACAAAACATCATTATTTTAGAAAAGTCATAACTCCATTAATAATAACTCGATTCAATCCCTTTGAGTTTTTAGTATTTTTAACAATGAATCTTCAGGAAAAAGTCCTCAAAATTTCAACTCTACACTCACTTCAGTTTTTGAGTGAAAAAATTGTTTGTAGAGTATTACTTTACAAAACATCATTAGTTTAAAAAAGTCATAACTCCAATAATAATAACTCATTTCAATCCCTTTGAGTTTTTAGTATTTTTTACATTGAATCTTTTGGAAAAAGTCCTCAAAATTTCAACTTTACACTCACTTCAGTTTTTGAGTGAAAAAATTATTTGTAGAGTATTACTTTACAAAACATCATTATTTTAGAAAAGTCATAACTCCATTAATAATAACTCGATTCAATCCCTTTGAGTTTTTAGTATTTTTAACAATGAATCTTCAGGAAAAAGTCCTCAAAATTTCAACTCTACACTCACTTCAGTTTTTGAGTGAAAAAATTGTTTGTAGAGTATTACTTTACAAAACATCATTAGTTTAAAAAAGTCATAACTCCAATAATAATAACTCATTTCAATCCCTTTGAGTTTTTAGTATTTTTTACATTGAATCTTTTGGAAAAAGTCCTCAAAATTTCAACTTTACACTCACTTCAGTTTTTGAGTGAAAAAATTATTTGTAGAGTATTACTTTACAAAACATCATTATTTTAGAAAAGTCATAACTCCATTAATAATAACTCGATTCAATCCCTTTGAGTTTTTAGTATTTTTAATAATGAATCTTCAGGAAAAAGTCCTCAAAACTTCAACTCTACACTCACTTCAGTTTTTGAGTGAAAAAATTGTTTGTAGAGTATTACTTTACAAAACATCATTAGTTTAAAAAAGTCATAACTCCAATAATAATAACTCATTTCAATCCCTTTGAGTTTTTAGTATTTTTCACATTGAATCTTTTGGAAAAAGTCCTCAAAATTTCAACTTTACACTCACTTCAGTTTTTGAGTGAAAAAATTATTTGTAGAGTATTACTTTACAAAACATCATTATTTTAGAAAAGTCATAACTCCATTAATAATAACTCGATTCAATCCCTTTGAGTTTTTAGTATTTTTAACAATGAATCTTCAGGAAAAAGTCCTCAAAATTTCAACTCTACACTCACTTCAGTTTTTGAGTGAAAAAATTGTTTGTAGAGTATTACTTTACAAAACATCATTAGTTTAAAAAAGTCATAACTCCAATAATAATAACTCATTTCAATCCCTTTGAGTTTTTAGTATTTTTTACATTGAATCTTTTGGAAAAAGTCCTCAAAATTTCAACTTTACACTCACTTCAGTTTTTGAGTGAAAAAATTATTTGTAGAGTATTACTTTACAAAACATCATTATTTTAGAAAAGTCATAACTCCATTAATAATAACTCGATTCAATCCCTTTGAGTTTTTAGTATTTTTAACAATGAATCTTCAGGAAAAAGTCCTCAAAATTTCAACTCTACACTCACTTCAGTTTTTGAGTGAAAAAATTGTTTGTAGAGTATTACTTTACAAAACATCATTAGTTTAAAAAAGTCATAACTCCAATAATAATAACTCATTTCAATCCCTTTGAGTTTTTAGTATTTTTTACATTGAATCTTTTGGAAAAAGTCCTCAAAATTTCAACTTTACACTCACTTCAGTTTTTGAGTGAAAAAATTATTTGTAGAGTATTACTTTACAAAACATCATTATTTTAGAAAAGTCATAACTCCATTAATAATAACTCGATTCAATCCCTTTGAGTTTTTAGTATTTTTAATAATGAATCTTCAGGAAAAAGTCCTCAAAACTTCAACTCTACACTCACTTCAGTTTTTGAGTGAAAAAATTGTTTGTAGAGTATTACTTTACAAAACATCATTAGTTTAAAAAAGTCATAACTCCAATAATAATAACTCATTTCAATCCCTTTGAGTTTTTAGTATTTTTTACATTGAATCTTTTGGAAAAAGTCCTCAAAATTTCAACTTTACACTCACTTCAGTTTTTGAGTGAAAAAATTATTTGTAGAGTATTACTTTACAAAACATCATTATTTTAGAAAAGTCATAACTCCATTAATAATAACTCGATTCAATCCCTTTGAGTTTTTAGTATTTTTAACAATGAATCTTCAGGAAAAAGTCCTCAAAATTTCAACTCTACACTCACTTCAGTTTTTGAGTGAAAAAATTGTTTGTAGAGTATTACTTTACAAAACATCATTAGTTTAAAAAAGTCATAACTCCAATAATAATAACTCATTTCAATCCCTTTGAGTTTTTAGTATTTTTTACATTGAATCTTTTGGAAAAAGTCCTCAAAATTTCAACTTTACACTCACTTCAGTTTTTGAGTGAAAAAATTATTTGTAGAGTATTACTTTACAAAACATCATTATTTTAGAAAAGTCATAACTCCATTAATAATAACTCGATTCAATCCCTTTGAGTTTTTAGTATTTTTAACAATGAATCTTCAGGAAAAAGTCCTCAAAATTTCAACTCTACACTCACTTCAGTTTTTGAGTGAAAAAATTGTTTGTAGAGTATTACTTTACAAAACATCATTAGTTTAAAAAAGTCATAACTCCAATAATAATAACTCATTTCAATCCCTTTGAGTTTTTAGTATTTTTTACATTGAATCTTTTGGAAGAAGTCCTCAAAATTTCAACTTTACACTCACTTCAGTTTTTGAGTGAAAAAATTATTTGTAGAGTATTACTTTACAAAACATCATTATTTTAGAAAAGTCATAACTCCATTAATAATAACTCGATTCAATCCCTTTGAGTTTTTAGTATTTTTTACATTGAGTCTTTAGGAAAAGGTCCTCAAAACTTCAACTCTACACTCACTTCAGTTTTTGAGTGAAAAAATTGTTTGTAGAGTATTACTTTACAAAACATCATTAGTTTAAAAAAGTCATAACTCCAATAATAATAACTCATTTCAATCCCTTTGAGTTTTTAGTATTTTTTACATTGAATCTTTTGGAAAAAGTCCTCAAAATTTCAACTTTACACTCACTTCAGTTTTTGAGTGAAAAAATTATTTGTAGAGTATTACTTTACAAAACATCATTATTTTAGAAAAGTCATAACTCCATTAATAATAACTCGATTCAATCCCTTTGAGTTTTTAGTATTTTTAACAATGAATCTTCAGGAAAAAGTCCTCAAAATTTCAACTCTACACTCACTTCAGTTTTTGAGTGAAAAAATTGTTTGTAGAGTATTACTTTACAAAACATCATTAGTTTAAAAAAGTCATAACTCCAATAATAATAACTCATTTCAATCCCTTTGAGTTTTTAGTATTTTTTACATTGAATCTTTTGGAAAAAGTCCTCAACATTTCAACTTTACACTCACTTCAGTTTTTGAGTGAAAAAATTATTTGTAGAGTATTACTTTACAAAACATCATTATTTTAGAAAAGTCATAACTCCATTAATAATAACTCGATTCAATCCCTTTGAGTTTTTAGTATTTTTAACAATGAATCTTCAGGAAAAAGTCCTCAAAACTTCAACTCTACACTCACTTCAGTTTTTGAGTGAAAAAATTGTTTGTAGAGTATTACTTTACAAAACATCATTAGTTTAAAAAAGTCATAACTCCAATAATAATAACTCATTTCAATCCCTTTGAGTTTTTAGTATTTTTTACATTGAATCTTTTGGAAAAAGTCCTCAAAATTTCAACTTTACACTCACTTCAGTTTTTGAGTGAAAAAATTATTTGTAGAGTATTACTTTACAAAACATCATTATTTTAGAAAAGTCATAACTCCATTAATAATAACTCGATTCAATCCCTTTGAGTTTTTAGTATTTTTAACAATGAATCTTCAGGAAAAAGTCCTCAAAATTTCAACTCTACACTCACTTCAGTTTTTGAGTGAAAAAATTGTTTGTAGAGTATTACTTTACAAAACATCATTAGTTTAAAAAAGTCATAACTCCAATAATAATAACTCATTTCAATCCCTTTGAGTTTTTAGTATTTTTTACATTGAATCTTTTGGAAAAAGTCCTCAAAATTTCAACTTTACACTCACTTCAGTTTTTGAGTGAAAAAATTATTTGTAGAGTATTACTTTACAAAACATCATTATTTTAGAAAAGTCATAACTCCATTAATAATAACTCGATTCAATCCCTTTGAGTTTTTAGTATTTTTAACAATGAATCTTCAGGAAAAAGTCCTCAAAATTTCAACTCTACACTCCATTCAGTTTTTGAGTGAAAAAATTGTTTGTAGAGTATTACTTTACAAAACATCATTAGTTTAAAAAAGTCATAACTCCAATAATAATAACTCATTTCAATCCCTTTGAGTTTTTAGTATTTTTTACATTGAATCTTTTGGAAAAAGTCCTCAAAATTTCAACTTTACACTCACTTCAGTTTTTGAGTGAAAAAATTATTTGTAGAGTATTACTTTACAAAACATCATTATTTTAGAAAAGTCATAACTCCATTAATAATAACTCGATTCAATCCCTTTGAGTTTTTAGTATTTTTAACAATGAATCTTCAGGAAAAAGTCCTCAAAATTTCAACTCTACACTCACTTCAGTTTTTGAGTGAAAAAATTGTTTGTAGAGTATTACTTTACAAAACATCATTAGTTTAAAAAAGTCATAACTCCAATAATAATAACTCATTTCAATCCCTTTGAGTTTTTAGTATTTTTTACATTGAATCTTTTGGAAAAAGTCCTCAAAATTTCAACTTTACACTCACTTCAGTTTTTGAGTGAAAAAATTATTTGTAGAGTATTACTTTACAAAACATCATTATTTTAGAAAAGTCATAACTCCATTAATAATAACTCGATTCAATCCCTTTGAGTTTTTAGTATTTTTAACAATGAATCTTCAGGAAAAAGTCCTCAAAATTTCAACTCTACACTCACTTCAGTTTTTGAGTGAAAAAATTGTTTGTAGAGTATTACTTTACAAAACATCATTAGTTTAAAAAAGTCATAACTCCAATAATAATAACTCATTTCAATCCCTTTGAGTTTTTAGTATTTTTTACATTGAATCTTTTGGAAAAAGTCCTCAAAATTTCAACTTTACACTCACTTCAGTTTTTGAGTGAAAAAATTATTTGTAGAGTATTACTTTACAAAACATCATTATTTTAGAAAAGTCATAACTCCATTAATAATAACTCGATTCAATCCCTTTGAGTTTTTAGTATTTTTAACAATGAATCTTCAGGAAAAAGTCCTCAAAATTTCAACTCTACACTCACTTCAGTTTTTGAGTGAAAAAATTGTTTGTAGAGTATTACTTTACAAAACATCATTAGTTTAAAAAAGTCATAACTCCAATAATAATAACTCATTTCAATCCCTTTGAGTTTTTAGTATTTTTTACATTGAATCTTTTGGAAAAAGTCCTCAAAATTTCAACTTTACACTCACTTCAGTTTTTGAGTGAAAAAATTATTTGTAGAGTATTACTTTACAAAACATCATTATTTTAGAAAAGTCATAACTCCATTAATAATAACTCGATTCAATCCCTTTGAGTTTTTAGTATTTTTAACAATGAATCTTCAGGAAAAAGTCCTCAAAATTTCAACTCTACACTCACTTCAGTTTTTGAGTGAAAAAATTGTTTGTAGAGTATTACTTTACAAAACATCATTAGTTTAAAAAAGTCATAACTCCAATAATAATAACTCATTTCAATCCCTTTGAGTTTTTAGTATTTTTTACATTGAATCTTTTGGAAGAAGTCCTCAAAATTTCAACTTTACACTCACTTCAGTTTTTGAGTGAAAAAATTATTTGTAGAGTATTACTTTACAAAACATCATTATTTTAGAAAAGTCATAACTCCATTAATAATAACTCGATTCAATCCCTTTGAGTTTTTAGTATTTTTTACATTGAGTCTTTAGGAAAAGGTCCTCAAAACTTCAACTCTACACTCACTTCAGTTTTTGAGTGAAAAAATTGTTTGTAGAGTATTACTTTACAAAACATCATTAGTTTAAAAAAGTCATAACTCCAATAATAATAACTCATTTCAATCCCTTTGAGTTTTTAGTATTTTTTACATTGAATCTTTTGGAAAAAGTCCTCAAAATTTCAACTTTACACTCACTTCAGTTTTTGAGTGAAAAAATTATTTGTAGAGTATTACTTTACAAAACATCATTATTTTAGAAAAGTCATAACTCCATTAATAATAACTCGATTCAATCCCTTTGAGTTTTTAGTATTTTTTACATTGAGTCTTTAGGAAAAGGTCCTCAAAACTTCAACTCTACACTCACTTCAGTTTTTGAGTGAAAAAATTGTTTGTAGAGTATTACTTTACAAAACATCATTAGTTTAAAAAAGTCATAACTCCAATAATAATAACTCATTTCAATCCCTTTGAGTTTTTAGTATTTTTTACATTGAATCTTTTGGAAAAAGTCCTCAAAATTTCAACTTTACACTCACTTCAGTTTTTGAGTGAAAAAATTATTTGTAGAGTATTACTTTACAAAACATCATTATTTTAGAAAAGTCATAACTCCATTAATAATAACTCGATTCAATCCCTTTGAGTTTTTAGTATTTTTTACATTGAGTCTTTAGGAAAAGGTCCTCAAAACTTCAACTCTACACTCACTTCAGTTTTTGAGTGAAAAAATTGTTTGTAGAGTATTACTTTACAAAACATCATTAGTTTAAAAAAGTCATAACTCCAATAATAATAACTCATTTCAATCCCTTTGAGTTTTTAGTATTTTTTACATTGAATCTTTTGGAAAAAGTCCTCAAAATTTCAACTCTACACTCACTTCAGTTTTTGAGTGAAAAAATTGTTTGTAGAGTATTACTTTACAAAACATCATTAGTTTAAAAAAGTCATAACTCCAATAATAATAACTCATTTCAATCCCTTTGAGTTTTTAGTATTTTTTACATTGAATCTTTTGGAAGAAGTCCTCAAAATTTCAACTTTACACTCACTTCAGTTTTTGAGTGAAAAAATTATTTGTAGAGTATTACTTTACAAAACATCATTATTTTAGAAAAGTCATAACTCCATTAATAATAACTCGATTCAATCCCTTTGAGTTTTTAGTATTTTTAACAATGAATCTTCAGGAAAAAGTCCTCAAAATTTCAACTCTACACTCACTTCAGTTTTTGAGTGAAAAAATTGTTTGTAGAGTATTACTTTACAAAACATCATTAGTTTAAAAAAGTCATAACTCCAATAATAATAACTCATTTCAATCCCTTTGAGTTTTTAGTATTTTTTACATTGAATCTTTTGGAAGAAGTCCTCAAAATTTCAACTTTACACTCACTTCAGTTTTTGAGTGAAAAAATTATTTGTAGAGTATTACTTTACAAAACATCATTATTTTAGAAAAGTCATAACTCCATTAATAATAACTCGATTCAATCCCTTTGAGTTTTTAGTATTTTTAACAATGAATCTTCAGGAAAAAGTCCTCAAAACTTCAACTCTACACTCACTTCAGTTTTTGAGTGAAAAAATTGTTTGTAGAGTATTACTTTACAAAACATCATTAGTTTAAAAAAGTCATAACTCCAATAATAATAACTCATTTCAATCCCTTTGAGTTTTTAGTATTTTTTACATTGAATCTTTTGGAAAAAGTCCTCAAAATTTCAACTTTACACTCACTTCAGTTTTTGAGTGAAAAAATTATTTGTAGAGTATTACTTTACAAAACATCATTATTTTAGAAAAGTCATAACTCCATTAATAATAACTCGATTCAATCCCTTTGAGTTTTTAGTATTTTTTACATTGAGTCTTTAGGAAAAGGTCCTCAAAACTTCAACTCTACACTCACTTCAGTTTTTGAGTGAAAAAATTGTTTGTAGAGTATTACTTTACAAAACATCATTAGTTTAAAAAAGTCATAACTCCAATAATAATAACTCATTTCAATCCCTTTGAGTTTTTAGTATTTTTTACATTGAATCTTTTGGAAAAAGTCCTCAAAATTTCAACTTTACACTCACTTCAGTTTTTGAGTGAAAAAATTATTTGTAGAGTATTACTTTACAAAACATCATTATTTTAGAAAAGTCATAACTCCATTAATAATAACTCGATTCAATCCCTTTGAGTTTTTAGTATTTTTTACATTGAGTCTTTAGGAAAAGGTCCTCAAAACTTCAACTCTACACTCACTTCAGTTTTTGAGTGAAAAAATTGTTTGTAGAGTATTACTTTACAAAACATCATTAGTTTAAAAAAGTCATAACTCCAATAATAATAACTCATTTCAATCCCTTTGAGTTTTTAGTATTTTTTACATTGAATCTTTTGGAAAAAGTCCTCAAAATTTCAACTTTACACTCACTTCAGTTTTTGAGTGAAAAAATTATTTGTAGAGTATTACTTTACAAAACATCATTATTTAAAAAAAGTCATAACTCCATTAATAATAACTCAATTCAATCCCTTTGAATTTTTACGTACATCGGGCAGCTATGATTACGCTTAAGTGTAGGTCGAACATATACAGGGTGGCAATTAGAAAAGCAGCAATCAGGAATATTTCTTAGACAAAAAATACTATCAGGAAGATCTTAAATATATAACCTGTTAGATTATGGATACAGGCAAATTCGCCCCAATGACCATGAGTTTCAAAAGGTCTACTTTAGCCGCTCAGGTATAGTAGATAAGATTCTATAAGTATAAAAACATTATCTTATTTCAATTATTGTCCTATATCCTATTTCCAATATAACCCCTCCTGTGTTGGAGATGGGGCTTGCCCCCCCCCCCTAATGATTTTTCTAAAATGAGAAACTCCCCCTTTGAGGCCGTGACCATTCCATTTCAGCTACAATATAGAATATGATCAATTGACTTTTCATCTAGAAAACACAAAAACAATTTTGCCTGCGGCAAAGTTGAAGAGCATTCAGCTGTTCTATTTAAGCCCCATTATAGGCTGAATATTCACGTTGTGCAGCTGACACCCGACACCAAATTATAATTCAACCATTTCTCGCCGGTATTCGGTAGTGCCCCACTGCTACACTTACCGTATATAGTATATTCAATGCAACAAATGGGATCCTAACCTATTATGGTGGACGGCCTCCCCAGGGGACACCAATTACCAAAAAGACATGTTCAAATCCTAATTTGTTGCTCTGGATAATCAGTGTAACGCAACTTCAATAATTGTTATTGAAAACATTTACAGCAAAATGTTTTCTTAATAAATAAATAAATGAATGAGGTCTTCTTCATATAGTATTTTTTTGTCTAAGTGTCAAATTGTCACCCTGTATGTCCGACGTGGCTTAAATGGAAACATCACTGTCGGGCAGCTTTGCCCGACGCGACATGCAAATGGTTTCTAAAAATTTCATTTATTCGACATGACTTCACAAAATCATCTATTACTCCGTTAATATTTCATATATTTCAATGTGAAAGTAACTATTCTGAATCAGAATTTAATGCTCTTCAAGATGAAACAAGTTTCATTCCAATATTTGAAACAGTTCTGAGATATGAGCCTCCAAAGTTGAAACTTTGAGTCAGATTTCCATAGAGCTCCTTTGATTCTACATCAAAAATTATTTTTTCGAGTTTTTCAAATTTCTGACTTCACCAGTCGGAAAATAAGGTCAAATTTGGTAGAAAAACATTGTGACAACTCTATGTTAAAGGTTTCAAGGCTTGAAACAAATTGAAAACACTTATTGGTCTTTAAAAATTTTATTTATTCGATATGATTTTACAAAATCATCTATTACTCGGTTTAATATTCTATATATTTCAATGTTAGAATAACTATTCTGAATCAGAATTTGATGCTTTTCAAGATGAAACAAGTTTAATTCCAATATTTGAAACGGTTCTGAAGATATGAGCCTCCAAAGTTGAAACTTTGAGTCAGATTTCCATAGAGTTCCTTTGGTCTTACATCAAAAATTATTTCTTTGAGTTTTTCAAATTTCTGACTTGAACAGCCAGAAAAATAAGGTCAAATTTAGTAGAAAAACATTGAGACAACTCTATGTTAAAGGTTCCAAGGCTTAAAATATATTGAAAACACTTATTGATGTACATTAATGACTGGCTTTCCAAAAGTGCACCCAACACCTCCATGAGTGTCTCAAAAAAATTGAAAACTTTCAAATTGTCTGTTTGAAAAATACAGCTACATAACTGGATAGCTATACTATCTTTATAAAAGAGTATTATTGTGTAATGCACCTGTAGATTTTTAGCTGAAAATGTTTAGTGGACTTCCACTAGCAATTTACCCCAAGGTGTTAATATGGGTAAGTTGTGTTGGGTTAGTTGGGTTGTTGCTAGTGGTAGTGGCTTATTGACTTAGTGACTTAAGACCCAAAAACATCTTTGGATAATTTCCAGTGACAGAATAGCTATGGATTTAAAGTGGCTTAAACAGCAAAATTGTGGACAAAAATCAATTTTTTTGGGACACTCCAGCATTTTATTACAACAGTATCTACATTCAGCTTACAGCGTTCTATTCCAACAATACCTATATACTACATAACCAGAACCCAGCATTCTATCTCACAACAGTGGATCATTCATCCTTCACACAAGCTCATCTATACTTTCTTCATTAACGCACTTTTGGAAAGCCAAATCAAAAAAAGAAAATTAATGATGAAAATAGATACTGGAAAACTAATTTTTGGACACCCTGTATATTTTACTAATTGCCAATAGTTATAGAAAATCAAATGAATTACAATTTAAATTGAAAAAAAAAAAAAAGTTGGATTGTTCGAAATTCAGAATTAGAAAAATCAAGGGTTGTTTATTCAAGATTCAATAAATCCCTATTACCAAAAAATAATTGTTGGTACTACTTACCAAAATCCAGAAGTCAATTGGTACACTATGGGCACACGACACAATAATCTAAGCGTGTGTGAAAAAAAATCGATATTCTCGGACGCAACTGACGGTGCTTCATCTCCGATTGGCGATTGGTACTCGACTAAATCCGAATAAATTTAAATCCCTTTGTCCGACAAAAACCCCCACAAAAAAAGGTAAACAGATAACGTAATAAATATGAATAGGTTAGGAGCAAAAAAAATTAACTACGTGATAGAATACAGGGTGGGCCAATGAAAACTTTCCACCCCGATTTTTTGGACTTGAAATGAAAATCTGGAAAAACGCTCAGACACGTCAGTTTTTTATTTGAGGGGGACCCATTTTTTAGTTTTTATCACCCCTGTAGCTTCAACCCCCTAGCTGGGGGAGCGCAACCCCCCAAATTTGAATAGGGGATAGGGGTCGTGTCATACCTCTTTTTAAAGGTCTATGACCCTAGAATTTCGTCTCGTTATTTTTATTCATAACTGTTTCGTCCACTCAATAGTTTTAAGTTATTTGTATTAAATTGCTAAGATTGTCCTTCATTGAATTATTTTTGTTTTGTTTATTTTGCCAATTATTTATTGAAGTACCTACATACTTTGAATTTGGAGTAAACTTTTAATCCACGATTCACCCTTCTGTTAGGAACTAGAATACTTGTGGTACTTGGTTTACTTTGCTACATATAAAAAAAAATATAACATGATTCTGCTGATATCTCTCACATCTCAATTTCATTAACTCTTTTCTTAAATTTTTCCAATCCTAGGTTAAAAATATCACATTGGTCTCTAAATTGGTTATAAAGTTCAGACATTGAAATAATGGGAAAATTGCTATAATAATTTGTTCAAGTAAGTATTATCTATATAAAATGTGATTGGATTTCTAGTTCTGTAGTTTGGTACATGTTGAGATACGCAATCAGATCAGAATCCGCAATGAAATTATTTATTAGCTTATTAGGCAATCCAATCCATCTGTCAGGAAAATTCAATGTGGCGTGGCGGCCAAGCAAGTTCGTTTTGAATATGTTTTTATGCGTATTTTAAATTATTTTGCATGCAGTTTTGCTTAAAACCACGCCATCTTGAATGTCACGTGGTTTGAATTGCCTAATACAAAAACATAATGGAAGCAATTTTTCTCCGATTATCTAAATATTCTAGATTGTAAATTTTCATTATGTCTATTCTGGGTATATGCAATCTATACTCAACACTTTCTTTTTAATGTATGTATTGTAAAATTTTGTTTTGTACCTTTTCTATGTCATATTTATAGTTTTTATAGTATGGATTCCATACCACTGAACAGTATTCTAAAATAATTCTAACATATGCCACATATAATCTTTTTATACACTCTGTGTTTCAAAACATCCTACAGCTCCGTACTACAAATCCATACATTCTAAGAGCCTTATTGACTATATAAGAAACATGTAGCCTTAAGCTTGCTTGAGAATCAAAAATAATTCCAAGATCCTGCATTTCAAAAACCTCTTGCAACACCATCTCATTCATCTTATACTGATATTTTAAAGTATTTTTTTTTCCTAGTAAAGTAAACAACATAACATTTGCTGATATTAAAATGGAGATTATTTGCATCAGACTATTGATAAAGCTTATTCGAGGGGTAAACCACTGAGAAAAATGTGTACACTAATTCCCGGGATGGTAACTAATTCCTCTTATTCCCCTAATTCCCTTCTAATTGCCCTGATATTTCTAATTCCCAAAGTAATTCGCTTAATTTTCTAATTCCCTACTTATTCACCAAATCTATCACAAAAATTTGGTCACATAATGGTGTACAATAAATCAAGAATATCTAGATGTTTGCACTATTACATGTTAAAATAAATAAGTCCGTAAAAAAGCTGGGGAAAAAAAAATACATGGGCAGCTTCTGTTAAGTCGGTGGCTTAGTCCTTTTCATAGTCAAGTTCGGAATTTTGGAAGGTGATTTCTCCAATATTTTCCGACGTGTTTTCCTTGTACTGCCTAAAAAACTTTTTAATCAGTCAGTACCTACTCAATCTTCCGCTAGACTGATCTAAAAGCCAGCAGCACAATGACTTTTTAATGATTGAATAATTTTTACCAACAACGCCGAAGTTTATATAACTTGTTGCCAAAGTATCACATTCGCGATCTTCATGAGAAATTTCCAAGATTCTTTTTTTTAAAAATAAGTCCATCTTAGTCATTTTCAATTTCTTCAAGGTTTTCGTCAACTTCAACGTCGCCTTTCTCAATCTCCATGTTTTCCTGTGTATATTCGATATTTCGTGTTCGGTTTATTGAAGGTACCTGCATATATCTCCAATCGGTTTCTTTAGCATTAAGACCGAATTGTGTCATATCCTCTATGACATTTTGCAGAGTTTCTTCAACTGTAGGTAGCTTTGATATCCAAATTTCTTCTTTACACAGTAGTTTTGTTGTTATTTTTATTCCATCAGGTTTTAGGGAACGAGTAGGTACGCATATTTGTTCAAATATGTCTGGTGTCTTGTACATCATTCTTCATTTTTTTTTTCACTACTGCAGTGGTACCACACCCAATCTGGAACTGGTAAAGAATGGAGTAGTTCTGTATCTTCTGGGATTATTATGTTTTTTCTTTTTATTCAGGAGCTAAACGAGACATCAAATCATTATTTAAATGCATATCAGGCGATTATCTGTCTGAGGAAAATCCGAGGGAAGATCCCATAATTGCGATGCCAAATTTCTTAGCTTTCTCCTTCATCCATTCCCATCTCAAAGTGACCTGCTCAGTAGTCAATGAATTATCAGTTCCGAATAAGGACAGACAGTATGTTGATGTCCCAGCATGTAACGGTTAAGCCAGTATTAGATAGGCATGTACTGCTTGTACTCCAGTTTAAATATATATCTTGATTGCTTCAGCAGAAGTGGCAGAAAACGTACCTTGTTGACTCAGGCCTTCCCTCAGCGTTGTTTGAGCTAGTAGAATTTTTGAGTAGTCGAGTTAAATCAGGCACAGATTGATAAGTCTTTTGGACAGTTTCTATTTCACTTATGTTCTCCAAAAGTTCCTCAGCTAGTACACTATTTCTACATACTTATAGAAGATTCTCTTAATGGAATTTGGAATTTTACATGGGGAACAAATTGGTTTCTCGATTGGTTTGGATGCGAAAGCTCGCAACATAAAATTGGCATCACAACTAATAGAATTTATTACCGTATTTCCGATCGGAATACCGTACCTTTATACAGTTTTATATTTTTACGGACAAAGGGTTTATTCTTGGACGAGCAGATTTATATTTCGCTGGCTGAAAGGAAATCATTTTTTTGTCACTAGTAGTTCTATGTGATCCGACGTTGACTGATTTGGTTTCTATATTTTCCCACTAATTTCCCGAATTTCCCGACTAATTTCCCAAATTTCCTGACTAATGCTTTAATTTTCCTTCTTGAATTGTAATATACTATTCCAGTGTTATTGCCTGAATTTATTTTTTTCTGATTGGCTTGCGAATGCATTGGGCTATTGATAACTACAATTTTGTTTATTTGTGCTCGTCCTAGAGTTATTGATCCCACAGAAGAACTACGTTTTGTTTTAGAAATACACTGTTGAGCTAGGTTCTCATTATTCACGTTTTTGCCTCCATCGGTATTAAATCCAATGGTGCAGTTTTACTAAAGAATGCTTTATGTTAACTCCACAAAAATATAAAACTCGTCCGACTCGCTCGACTGTTCTACACTATTTCATCAATCAATCAATCAATCAATCAATCAATCAATGTATTATTCATAATATGTATTTACTTAGCATTTTACGAAATATCAATGGAGAATAAATCGAGGACAAAAAAAATAAAACATGCTTTCTATTGGTAGAATTACACCATCTCCAACAGTATTTTAGAAAGCTTCAGTTGTATTTTAGAATAGTCATTTGTATTTTAAAAATCTCCCCATATGAATAATGGAATAAATTTCTTGAATACAAATGACTATTCTAAAATACAATTGAAGCTTTCTGAAATACTGTTGGAAATGGTATAGTGTGACATGAGCGTATTTTTGTTAGCTAATAAAGTGAATGAACGTTCAGTCAAGTGTGTTTCAATACACAACACTAACATAATATTTGTACAAAATAAATTTCAAAGATCTCTCTATATGTTCTTGAAAGCTCTTAAAAAGAATAAGATTATTAATCATAAGAAGTGCTCGAAGAGGTGTGCAACTGCAAATTTTTGCCTAGAATACCTACTTCTACTTTCAATGAGTTCAGTTGTAGTTTCTAGTATGTAAATCTCACATACTCTGAAAATTAAAAATATTTCACTTTAAAAGATTTTTGAATGATTTTTACGCTGGGTATAGACAGTTTTGGTTTGCTCAAGAGCACTCATTGCCTTTGATTATTTTATTAGAAGACAAATTTTTCAGCTTTGCGTAGGTAAGTACTGAAGTAGATTTCCAACCTCTATTTCTTCATATAATTCGAAATATGATTTTTCAGCTTCATCAAACTGTTCACTTTTTCAATATTGAGTATTTTGAGAGGTTGTTAGGGTATTATTGAGATGCCTGTTCCAGAGGCGGCACTTGGATGTATTGGACCCCTAAGCAAATATCACAATTAGGCCCCCCTGCGTTTTATTAATGGCAAATTGTTTGACTAAAAGAGCCAATTTTGAAACTGCGGAAAAGGAATTTCTGTTATTATCAACTCAAGAGCTGCTAATGAGTAATCGAAATTTTGATTATTATCGGCTCTTGAGTCTTGATTGCCCTTAGAAAAATTCTCTAGAGAATCCACAGTTGATAAAAGTTTAAATTTTGACTATTACTGGCTCTTGATTGGCTCCAGGGAAGTTTTCCAGAGAAATAAGAGCCGGTAATAGTTCAAATTTTCATTATCTGTGGCTCTTGATCCATTGGATAATTTTTCTTTAGCCAATTAGAAGCTGTGGAAGAAGAAATTTTGATTAATATCAACTTATCGGCTCTTGAGCTTTGAATGCCCTTAGGAAAATTCTCTTGCGAATCCAGAGTTAATAAAAGTGCAAATTTTGACCTATTAGCGGCTCTTGATTGGCTCTAGGAAGGTTTCCCAAAGAATCAGGAGCCGGTAATAGTTCAAATTTTGATTACCTGTGGCTCTTGATCCATTGGATAATTTTTCTTGGGCCAATTAGAAGCTAAGGAAGAAGAAATTTTGATTAATATCAACTTAGGAGCTGCCAATGATTATCCAAAATTTTGATTATTATCGGCTCTTGAGCTTTGAATGCCCTTAGAAAAATTCTCCAGCGAATCCAGAGTTCATAAAAGCTCAAATTTTGACTATAACCGGCTCTTGATTGGCTCCAGGAAAGTTTTCCAGAGAATCAAGCGCCAGTAATAGTTCAAATTTTCATTATCTATGGCTCCTTTATCCATTGGATAATTTTTTTGGAGCAACTAAATACCAACTATCAATATTGGATGCTGTGCTATGTCTGATAGACAAAATAGAAAGATCATGCTGACTTATGGAACTTCTCAAGTGATTTTTCAATATTTTTAATTTACTAAATGACTTTCCAGCAATGGAATAGTATATTGTTGTATTAGGAGTAGAAGCTTAACTTTTTTGTGCTGAAGCAGTAGGTTTGCAAGCCGAACGTAGTGAGGCTTGCAATACTGCTGAAGCACAAAAAAGTGCTTCTACTCCGTACGCAACACGCTATTTTTTCTCCAAACGAATGAGGTAAGCTTGGGGGCAACTGAATGGTTAAGCGGCAGTAAAAGTACGAGCGGCACTAAAAGTACTTTTGCTGCCGCTCCAGCGGCACTAAAAGTACTTCTACTGCCGCTGCGGTTGCCTAGCAGCATAGAAATTAAATTTCTACCATCTCGACAGGTGTTAACCCGCTGGATTTGCCTACCAGCATAGAAATTAAACTTCTAACATCTTGACAGGTGCTGAAAAAGTGACGTTTTTTTGACGTTTGGAGAAAAAAGTATTTTTACTTGAAGGGGGCCCTTTTGGCCCCCTTTCGTGCCCGGGCCCCTAAGCATCGCGTATATCCGCTTAATGGATATCGCCGCCACTGGACTGTTCTATAGGTTTCAGTGGAAGGGATTTTTTAAATTTTAATTTTTTTGTCTATTCCAGGCTTTTCAAGTTCTGTCTCCTCCAAAAGTTCTCTAAATAAAGTTAATTCAAGATCCTGGGAAAAGAAAAAGTTAAAAGTCTTATTAGAATAGTTATATTTGCCTATTATTATTTATAGTAAATTGGCGAGTTAGTGGTAAAGTAACCCTGGGGAAATGCATTTTGTACCTTTTCTAAACTATTTGAAAGAAGATATATTATGATTTTGCATTTTAAAATAATCATCACCAATAATGAATTGGTCAACTCTTAAAATTTTGTTGCTGGCAACAAACATCTCACTCAACAAATATTTAATTGGGGCTATATTTTTTTTCATAGGTTTTTGTGGCTGGTTGCGATAAACAAGCCAAAATGTGGGACTTGGCAAGTAACCAATTGGTGCAAGTGGCAGTACACGATGCTCCAATAAAAACTTGCCACTGGATCAAGGCTCCTAATTATTCGTGCCTAATGACCGGCTCCTGGGACAAAACATTAAAATTTTGGGACACTAGGAGCCCCGCTCCGATGCTTAGCATCAATTTGCCAGAACGCTGCTACTGTGCTGACGTTGATTTTCCTATGGCGGTTGTTGGCACTGCTGGAAGGCAAATTATTGTTTATCAACTCGAAGGGAAGCCACAAGAATTCAAAAAATTGGACAGTCCTCTGAAGTATCAGCATAGATGCGTCGCAATTTTCAAAGACAAGAAAAAATCTCCTACAGGCTACGCTTTAGGTTCAGTCGAAGGCCGAGTTGCTATTCAATATGTGAACCCTGCAAACCCCAAAGATAATTTCACGTTCAAATGTCACCGCTCAAATGGCACTCCGAATGGTTTCCAAGACATTTACGCAGTCAATGATATTGCTTTCCATCCAGTACACGGTACTTTATCGACAGTAGGAGCTGACGGGTCGTTCAGTTTCTGGGACAAAGACGCCAGGACAAAACTGAAAGCTTCCGAATTAATGGAACAATCTATTTCCAGGTGTGCTTTCAATCACAACGGGCAAATATTCGCCTACGCTGTTAGCTATGATTGGAGCAAGGGGCATGAATTTTACAATTCTCAAAAGAAAAATTACATTTTTCTCAGGAGTTGCTATGATGAACTTAAACCTAGGACTTCATCCTAATTTATTTTGATATGTATTGTTAATCCAAATAATTATTTTTCTTTTGAATTATGTATAGGAAAATATTTTCTTTTCCTCGTTTTTTTTTATAACTAGTTTTTGTAAGTACGCTTATGTTCACCTATGTAATAAAATATAATTATGTAATATGTAATGGAAATGAATTTTTTTTGTTTTTAACTGGGAATTGGTTCTTGTAAGTAAAAGTAGGTTTTTGTTTTTGTAGTTGTCTTTTTATTCATTCATCTCAACAAAACCCAATTTTTTTAGGGAATTTTCATATTTCTCAAATTATTTTTTTTTAGATACTTCTAGTGATCAGTTATTACATAGTTTTCTTTTTTTCTATTTTAATTTATACGTTGTACGAAAAAAAATTTATTGAAATTCAAATCAAATACTTTGGCGCGAAAACACAAAATCTCAATTTGACAGCGCCTGTAACGTTGAGATTTTGTAAACATCAAATACGCAGCAAACGAACTCCTGCTGACGCAGTGCTATTTTTGTCTTATTCAAGTGTGTTAAAGGTGTTGCTTTTTATGAAAATTGTCGCAATGGATGAAGAATATTGTGAAGGACTGCTTTTGTATTTTTTTTACGTGCAAGTTCCCTATCACAGATTTCCCTATTGACGGGTTTGTTTACAGAATCGTGACGTCAAAACAGGTATCCATCATAGGCGCATTGTTTTGGCGGGAAAATTTTTATTTCAAATTTAATATTATTTTTTGTGTAACAAGGGCAGTATCACTTAAATAAAAACTGGTCATATGAATATTGTGCAGTATAAACTATCGATTTAAAACAAATTTGGAAAATTTTAGTTCACTTGCAAGTTCCCTATTGAAAAATTTTCCAGTTTTTGGATAAGACTGATGCATTTTCTTATAAATATTATCAATTTAATGAAGTACAAAATTCCCTAATTGTTCATGCAATACCAGCTTGGTTAACAGAAATCATACGGACAAATCACAAAGTAGATTAATTTGAATAGGAAAACAAAAACTAAATTTTGTTTTTTGTTTACCGTTTTCCAAGATGCTGTATGCAACTTAATTTTTTTAAATGATAGTCTTTATATTTTTATCGTAACTAATTCAGCGACCCAACCTTAGATTGTCCCAACATTACTTAACCACCTAAATGCCAAACCTCCATTTGACTTGGTTTTTGAAATATGGCAAAACAGGCTTTTGAAAAATATGATATGATAATGTGGTTTTTTTCAACTGACAGGCAATGTAGCAACATATCAATCACGTATATTTTGTGTGAAAAGTGAATTAAAGCTAATCAATCGGCCGAAAAGTCAGTTCACAGTGTTCCCGGGAATTTTCTTCTCTTGTGTGAGTGTTCGTGGATCTCCGACTTATGGATTTTCGCTGGAAAAAAACCATAAAGTCGTGACTGTGTGACTGTTTGTTTACCGCAGTTTCTAACCTCAACTTGTGATCTAAACCTTAACCCGACTTTCCTAGCAAGGATATTACCAGTCAGAGGCTGTCACTACGCTAGGTTAGCGTCACTTCTAGCAGATTGGTGACGTAGGCATAGATGCTGTCCGTTCTCTTCAGAATTTCCTTGAAACCAGGTTTTTCTCGAAATAATATCGGGGAAATTCCACATACCACAGGGACCGAAAGTATATTATACTTATTCGAGGATAGATCCATCAAACCTAATTATGAGCCAAATTTGCTATTTATGCAACACAAGCTGCATCTCCAAGGAAGATAGATGTACCGTTTTCGGTTTTCCATGCGATTCCTGCAACAGGCCAATATGCAAAACCTGTAGTGGAGTAAAAACTGCAACTGAGATACGAGCCATCTTGCTCCAAACTCGTATCTGCTTATTTTGGTGTCCTGAATGCAAGGATAAAAATCTAGCGGACAAACTCACTCCTACTCCTCTGCTCTCTAGCATCGATAGTCAGGACCCGCCAACACCGACTATAGGTCATTGCCCTTCTGCTAGCATCGTCAATAAAGCAACCGAAGTAGAAAACACTTATCTCAAACTGCTCAACAAAGAGATGGAAGACAAAAACGTTATTCTTAAGTCCAATGTTAGTCTCCTTGAGCTTAGAATCAAGTCACTGGAATCTGAACTGTCTGCACTTCATGAGGCACCTACTCCTCGGGATGGTGATGACGCGCCGGGTGTGTCTGAACCCAAACCACTTCAAATTGCAATTGAGAGTCTGTTCTATGAACTTAAAGAGAGAGAAAGCCGTCGATCCAACTTCATAATCTTCAATTGCCCAGAGTTGACTACCAACATCAATGAAGTAGCTAGTAGTGTGACTGACCACTGCCTCGGACGGGCAGCTGGAGATGATCTTCAAGTATTTCGCTTGGGGAGAGTGATTCCTGGCAAGAATAGGCCAATAAAGGTGATATGCAGCTCAAGTAACTTAGCAAACGATATCCTACGCAACTCAAATAAGCTCAGAGCACATAACAATCTCAAACACCTGTCAATTAGGGAAGACAAGACTACTCAGCAACTCCAAGAGTATCGGAAGCTCAAACAACAAATGGGATGAACGTGTTAGAGCTGGTGAGACGAACCTAAGGATAGGTCACAAAAATGGATCGCCCACAATTATCGCCACTAATCAAGCTGTAAATTTAAACTGATAGGGTTGTCTAGCAGGAATATTCAAATAACATACCAAAATGTTAGGGGCCTTAACACTAAAACCAATGTATTATATAAATCGGTTTCTCTCTGTGAAAGCCATGTTGTGGCAGTATCGGAAACTTGGATCCAGGATGGTGTATTTGATAATGAATTGTTCAACGACAACTATGCTGTCTATAGGGCCGACCGCAGGCTTGATCTCATGGATGTCTCAAGAGGTGGAGGGGCGCTTCTTGGTGTTAGGCACGACCTCACCTCGTCAAAACTTAACCTGGAAGAACTGGAAAATCTGGTACCTGTTGTTGATATTGTAGGCTGTAAGCTATATTTAGATAACTCTACCCTATTTATTTTTGGTATTTATATTCCACCCAACTCACCCTCCAACTCACACCAGACCCTATTTGATTTTTTCTCCACATATGAACCTATTCAAAATAACAAAGTCGCTTTTATCGGTGATTTCAATCCCAACACAAATGTTAAGGAAACTCATATAAATGATTTTTTAGCGCTGGGGGGCCTAACACAATTTAACACTTTCTCAAACATTTCGGGTAACATATTGGATCTTGTTATTGCTAACTTTGAATGTGAGGTAACTAGAGAACATCTTCCCCTTGTCCCGGAGGATTCTGCACACCCCACCCTTAATGTTTCATTTGACATGCAGCTAAACCCAGATGCGGGTTTCAGTGACTTTCCAACCTCTAACACAAGTAGAAACTATAACTTTAATAAGGCCGATTTCAACCTGATGTACCATCTACTTACTGTCGCAAATTGGGACTCTTTAATCAATGAATCTAATGTTAACCAAGCCGTCAATCATTTCTATGATACTCTTTACACCATTTTTGACCAATGTGTCCCATTGTATAAAAAAAAATCAAGTAGGGTTGTGTACCCCAACTGGTACACCAAAGAAATAATAAACAATCTTAATGAGAAGACTAGGCTTCACAAAAAATATAAACAAAGTGGCTCAAACTTGGACTATCAAGCATATTCAAACATGAGACGTATGACAAAAATAAAAATTGATGTCGCATACAAAGCATATATAAGGGACACTGAATCTTCAATCAAGGTGAATCCAAAGCACTTCTGGAAATACATTCGTCAAAAACGCAATAAAACACGTATCCCAAGTAAACTAATTTCTGGTCAATCCTCCCTAGATTGTCCACAGAGTATAGTTAATGGCTTTGCAGAGTTTTTTAAAAGTGTCTATGAAGCATCTTCAGATTTTAGCTTGGATAGCCTGAATGATGTTGGCAACTTTCAGAACATTAATGTCACCCATATTACTGAATCGGAAATCTTTGATTCCCTGAAAAAATTGAAAAACACACATACTTCTGGGCATGACAAAGTACCATCTTTCATACTGCGGGACTGTGCCCCATGTTTTACATCTCCACTGCACCACATATTTAATTTAACAATCAAGACACACACTTTCCCCGATCACTGGAAAAAAACTAAAATATGTCCAGTATTTAAGGGCGGGGATATTAACAATATCTCTAATTACAGACCAATCTCGATTTTGTCCAACTTTTCGAAGGCCTTTGAGGTCTGTGTATATGACAATCTCTTCCACCAAGTTAAAAACTTAATTACCACTATCCAGCATGGATTTTATAGCAAACGCTCAACTGTCACTAACCTAACTTCTTTCCTAACAAAGGCATATCAGGCTGTAAATGAAAGAAAACAACTTGATGTGATCTACACGGACTTCTCGAAGGCGTTCGATAAGTTGGACCATGGGCTTATTGCTCATAAAATGCTACAAATTGGGTTTCACAACAACCTTATTAATCTATTTATCTCCTATTTCAGTGGTAGGTCACAATTTGTCGAATACAATGGGTTCCAATCCTATGATTATAATGCCACCAGCGGAGCCCCTCAAGGAAGTAATCTCGCGCCTCTGATATTTGCCATATTTGTCAATGATATTGCCCAGAACGTCTCATCACACAGTTTATTATTCGCAGACGACCTCAAACTATTTAGAATAATTAACAACTTGGAGGATTGTAACGAGCTGCAGAAAGATATTGACGCACTTTCAGGTTGGTGTCAAAATAACAAATTATATCTAAACATCAATAAGTGTAAATCAATGACCATCTCAAATCTCAATCATGAGTTGAATTTTAATTACCAACTCCAATCTAGTTCTCTTTTGAAAGTTGACTCAATCCGGGATCTGGGGGTGGTGATCGACAAAAAGCTCACATTCAATGATCATATTGATCAAATTGTGAATTCATCATTGAAAACCCTGGGGTTTATTATTAGATCAACAAGAGAGTTTAAGAACATCGACAGTCTCATCACGTTGTACAACTCTTTGGTCAAGTCTAAATTGCAGTATGCTTCTCTGGTGTGGTTTCCTTACCATCAAGTACATGTGGACAGGCTTGAATATGTTCAACGGCGATTCCTAAAGTATCTAAGTTTCAAAAAGGATGGAATTTACCCTCCAAGAGGATTTGACCACCAGTTGCTACTCAGCAAGTTCAACTTCCTCTCACTTCAACAGAGTACAATTTTAGCAAGTCAACTCTTTCTTTTTAAATTATGTAACAACCTGGTGGACTCTCCAGATCTTCTAAACAGCCTTAATTTTTCTTTACCAGTAGTCAACACACGCTCTCACCGTAAATTCTATTTGGAAAATCGCCCCACATATCTTGCCAGAAATGAGCCAATCTATCGAGCCTGCTCATACTTCAATCACCTGCAGAACAGTATCGATGTAGACTTATTTGTAGGTTCAGTAAACTCCTTTAAAAAAAATATCCTGCCAGTGGTTCGCAATCTGTGATAATGTATTTGCTGTGATAATTGTCCTGGCGGAAGTATGGGAGGTGACTTTCTATCTCTATTTTTATTTCCTATTTTAACTGAGTAAACAATGCTAGTTTTTCTTATTATTTTTATTTGTATTTTTGTTTTTATTTTTATTTATACTTATTTTTATCTATATTTTTATTTTTATTTTTATTTTTATTTTTATTTTTATTTTTATTTTTATTTTTTGTTATTAGGTATTTTTGTTTTTAGTTTCATAGTTGTTTTTATTTTTGTTTAAGGCTTCTTATTAGCTTTCTGCTTAGCTTTTAAATTTTCATATTTTTGTTCGCTCTTAAGTGCACTAATTGTCTCATTATTGGGAGTATGTATTCCTGTTAGACAATAAAGAATTGAATTGAATTGAATTGAAATAAAAAATGTATAGCGGGTCTGGTAGGCCTAGGTAGGAGATATTTTTCCTAGACTTATTTCTCTTTCAAATATGTAGAGTCCGCGTCAAGATTAAAGAGTACGGTGTTGTCATTTGCGCACAAACCCAATTTTGAAGACTCACCGAAGTATCGTATTGATCGGTGCTGCTGCCGAACGCCAAGCACGTGGTTCATTGTCGTACGGCCAGCAGGCATATTTATTTAGTTTATTTTGTATCCAAGTTTTGTCTAAAAAGATACCTCACTGCTGGTTTCAGCTCACGGCCGAGGTCACGGCAGACAGCGAGAGATAGACGAGGGAGAGAGATCCGACCCGCTTCGCCCAGCTTTTTATTTCGTCACCGTAGTCTTTAGTGCTGATTTTACCTCTATCAATAGTGCCTGGTCTGGTGGATATAATTTAAAAAAAAAAAAAAAACGATATTCTCTCAAATATTCTTAAAAAAAAAATTTGTATTACCTATCTAGTAAGAGAAATTAATCTGACTTGAACAATATTATGTAGATATTCTACTTCAAATGAATTCACTCACTCCTTAGAAACTAACAAATATATAGACCCTGAGATAGGGCCTGTTTAGTGGAGTCATTTTTTTTTGTCTGGCATTTTGAGGGATGAATGTGACTAGTTAGCTGATGAGAATATAAGTGGTTTTAATGCCTGCCTCCTGTTCGAAATGTCCACAGAATGTTTCGCCGGAAAACTCGATTTCAAACTGTGATTACCGTCTGGCGATTTTTCAGCGTTATTTTCACAACAAAACCTTTCATTCTCTCGATTGCCAAACAAAAAGTAAACGCGGAAGGTTCTTTTCTTTTCTCTTGGAAGTTGACACCCATCCCCATTTCTTCAGCTATTGAATAGCATCTGATATTTTTCATGGGTGAATTATTTATCAATGTCAATCTTTTATTTAAAAGATAGAAAATTTGAGATCATTAAAAAAAAATTCTTCATGTAAATCAATTTTTTTCTTCTGCAAATTTTCGAACGGGAGGCCGGCATTAAAATCACCCATATTCTCATCAGCTTAGTAGCCACATTCAGCCCTCAAAATGCTAGACAAAAAAAAATGACTCCACTAAACAGCCCCTATCTCACAGTCTAATAGTAAAAACTAAATAAAATTGAATAAACTAAATTAAAACTAATTTTTTTCGTACTCATTAAAAAAATTAAATAATACATAATTAAAAAAACATGAAGTTAGTTTTCATCTTCTTCAATTTTAGGTGCCAAATAGTAACGTAAATATCCCAAGTCAGGAATTTCATATTCAACTACCAATGGTACATTGTCACACATGGAAAGTGTAACTTGATTACTCAAAGGTGTTGCTTTGGCAAATGAGTTCAAGTATTGACAAGCGAACGTTAATGTGACTGGTTCTTGCATATCGATAACAACAGAATCTTCCTCTTTATCAAAATTGATGGTTTGGGCCAGTTTAACATTTCCTGTACCAATGTCGCCGCTGGCTGAGAATTTTACTCCTTCCTTTGTGCAAGATATAACGATGGACTCTCCAAACTGGGACAAGTCTCTTATAATCCTAGCATATTCGGCGGATGGCATTTTGATTATACAAGAGAATTCAGTGTCGGGAATTCCCAGATGTTCTTGATCTAAATTCATGAGTTTCATTTCGTAGTCTGAGATTTTATCTTGCTTTTTTGCTTCAAACATGAAGGACACAGTGTCTGCATCGTCTTGGGCTTTAATTGTGACTGTATCGCCTTCTCCAGAGGATTTGAACACTTTTGCAAGACTGAAAAAAAAAATAATACCTATTATTTATAGCTGTTTTATACCTTTGAAACAAATTAACAATCAGTTAAACCATGATTGAATTTGAAGTTGTCCAAAATTATCATAGACAGTAAATTTGATTAATTCAATAAGATTTTCTTTGTATTGAGATGAAAATAATGGTCAAATTAGGGTGTAAACTTACCTTGCAAGGTTCATTCCCAAGATCAGATTTCTATCACACCGATATTTATCGAACCCATCAGATTTCAGGTTCAAGGATACCAAGGAAACGTGAGAGTTATCCATAGCTTGAAGCTGGATACCGGAATCCGAACAATCGAAAGAGCCCTCATTTAGCAAATCTTTGATAGCATCCAAGACCTTCTTGAATATAGCACTGTTTAGTAATCTTGCTTCGAACATTTTTGTGTTTTTTTATTTGGTAGGTATAGAATATGTTGGATACAAATTTGGTGTTAGACCAAATGAAAAATCGAACAAAGGAATTGAATTTAAAAAAAGAAACGAGAAACACCACACAAAAAATAAAATGGCTATTGGAACTAGTGGTCAGTGCAAGCCGGAAAAAGGCGGCAAAAATTGACAGTTGTGAGATGTGAAGGACTTTGACATCAATGACACATTTTTTGACTCCAATTAGGTGTTTTCATTTGTATTTGCTGGACCTGCTCCAGGCAGATGTTCGGGTGTGATTTTTTCGTACCAAATAGAGTAGTCCTTAAAAGTGCCAAAAGTTCTATATCAGGGAAATTTCTAGTTTATAGGCGTTTGTGTGGAACTAAACAAAACGCTTTGCTTGACATTTTGTTCTCGCTCGGAATTCTGGGGCTGGAATTCATAAAATTTATTTGCAATCCAAGAATTAAGGCCCATCCTCAATCAATCTGGTAGCGAAGTGGCACTTCGGCACGCATGCTAGAACAATGTTATTTAACGTTGGCATCCTCAATTAAATTTCGTGCTAACATGCACGCCGACTCTGAAGTGCAAGCTTGCAAGCTACAAGCTTTTTCGATGCGTGACAACTTGTGTCATGCGCAGTACATTAATGGCCGTTTGCACCGACCATTTTAAGGAAGGCTTAACGTTAAGTACTCCTTAAAGTGGCATTTTTACATGTAAAAATGTCATTTTAAGGTGAATTTATCGTTAAGCCTGCCTTAAAACGGTCGGTGCAAACGGCCATAAATTACCATTACATAAATTGACAGCATGCTGAAGTGCCACTTCGCTACCAGATTAGTTGTATTCCTTTCACACCTAGGAGGAGCTCCGGAACAGCTCCGGGGCTTCACGCGCTTATTCCTTTCGAAAAGTGTTTGTTGCACCACGCATATGTTCCCTGCAAATCGGGGGCGACTAAGCACCGACGAAGCGAGTAGCTCGAGTGTTTCAAGCTCTTGAAAGGAATACAACTATTGATTCATTGATTGAGGATGTAGCTTAAGGCTGGTCCTCAATCAATTTGGTAGCGAAGTGACACTTCAGCACGCATGCTAGGATAATGTTGTTTAACGTTGGCATCCTCAATTCAATTCAAGCTGCAAGCTTTTTCGATGCGTACCGACTTGTGTCATGCGCAGTACGGTAAAAAATAATTCAGCTTATCCTTGCGTTCGGTATTCTGCTTGAAGAGCAGAGAGTGCAAAGCGAAACTGTAATCACGTGACCAGCGAGCGTACAGAGCAGTTAAACGCTGTATCAGAGGGCTCGAAATTTTAATAAACGAACGGGAATGAGCCTGCATCGAGTACACTTTTTAAATAAACGAACGATAAATTTATGATCAGAGAACTCAGATCAAAATACCGAACACACGGTTAATGACCGTAAAGTCTGTTTTTTTTTTTTAAAGATAATTTCCCAAGTCAAAAATCTAGTAACTATGTTGGCTAGGGTGACCATATTTTTTTTGTATGAATGCTGTACACATCTGAAATTTTGGGAGTGGAGAAAGCACTAAATGCAAATTTTTTCGACTTTATAGCCCGTTTTAGTACTACTTAACAAACAAAAAAATGAAAGATATAACATAATAGGTCTGTTCGCACAAAAATCACAAACCAGTCAGAGTGAATTTCATTGGTTGAAAACCTTAATGGTTGAAACCAAGGTTGTTTGAAAGAGGTAAGGTTGGCTGATAACTTTTATGACGTCATCTGGATGCTTAAACATAATACAAATCCAAATACAAACACAAAAACATAATAGATCTTCCTGATGACGTCATCTGTTTATCATTACCAGACAACCTATTAACTTTAGAAACCTTGGGTTGAAAGAAGCAGCGTGGAAACGAGAGAGAGATAAAAAAGGTAGTTAGCATTAAAAAGAATACTCTGGGAGATGATGGCGTAAATGACGTAAATCGCAATTGTAGAAATGTCGTTAGTTAAGTACCTACCTATTGACGGACAATTTTTCGTAAATTTTTTTTAAGAAAAACTAATTTATGTATCGGATCCGAATCGCTGTACGTTTGCTGTACAAAATCAAATGCTGGACAGACTTTGAAAATGCTGTACAATACAGCGAAATGCTGTACGTATGGTCACCCTAGTGTTGGCAACACATGCCTTTCCTACATAAAAAATTTGAAAGCATTGACAATTTTACATTGTATTGCCAACATAATGTCATTTTGACTTTTATCTTTAAAAAAAAAAACAGATTTTACTACACGCACAGCAGACTGAAAATTGACAGCATTGAGGATGGGTATGAATTTTCCAGCACGCGTGCCGAAGTGCCACTTCGCTATCAGATTGATTGAGGATGTAGCTTTACAGCTTTAAAAAGCTAAAACGCTGTTCGCGATGTCATTACATTAGCTCGATTACAAATTGGCTCTGCCCGAACACGGTAACACTCATGATCTGAATCAACCCGAACCCGAACATAAACTGTACTGCACCCTCGAAATGTAAAGCTGAGTACACATCAAGGTAGTTCGACATGGCATATTGCTCTGAGTATTTTCTCTAGCTCTGTCCTATATTTAATTAGGAAAGCAATGCACTGAGTGCTGTGGGTGCGCCACCAACTGAAAAGTGCGTGTCGCACTCAGTGCAGTTTTTTAATGGTATTTTTGAAATTAAAGGTTATTGCTGGTTGATGGTTTTTCATCAAGGTTGTTTGAGAGAAGTGGGTTGCCTGATATCTATATGACGTCATCTGGGGTGCCTCAACGTAATGCAAATTTCCATAAGGCATCCCAGATATGTCATCAAATTACCCATTACCAGATAACCTATTAACTTTAGGAACTTTGGTTTTTCATAAAAAAGCACAAATATAGGATTTTCACGCTAAATTTAGGATGACGTCACATTTAGTAAATTTCTGCTGCAAATCTAACAAAACTAAAAGTACTTCTTAACGCATTCAAAGTAGGGGAGTTTCAGGTGTTTCTGGTTGGCAACGGCGCGCAATATTGCATGATAAATGAATATTTTCAAATAAATATTGCCTGTCGATTCATTTTGTTATTTTTAGCTGTCAGTGGTCTTGATAATTCATTATGACATTCTGGTGAATTATAAAGCCTAGTACTCATAACTGCGAAATTCGCACTTTTTTGACATTGCTTTGACAATTTGACGTTTAATGCGTGTAGGAAACGTCAAATTGTCGAAGCAAAGTAAAAAAAAAGCGAATTTCGCAGTTATGAGTACTAGGCTTAAGAAAACAAATAGGCATTGACAACATTGTCAGTTCTTGTTCTCTGACGTCATCCTAAATATAACGTAAAAAACCTATATAATTTTTTTTTATGAAATTGTATATTTTAGGTATGACGTATATGGGACGGTGGCGACGGTGCAGTACGATGATGTTGGGCAATTTTTCGCAGGGATAATCAAGCATAATCAATATGCTGGGTTTATGTGATATATGATGGTGATGTGTAAATTGTGTCAAACTCCTCTAACTCCCTCAGCATCAAATTCTAGGCCTGCGAATGACGTCACTATCGGCAGCTTATGGTGATGACGTCACCAGCAGACTTCGATGGAATGCTTGCGATTCAGGCTGAGCTAGTGAGTTAATTTTTTGTCAATTTTAAATGCAGAAATAGTATATTGTGTATTTAGGTGGAAAAGTGACACATTCGCGGCCGACGGTGTAAGTTGACGGGCGAGGCGTAGCCGAGGCCCGCAATCACCGAAGGCCTTATGCTTTTCCACCGAAATACACATGCTATTTTTTCTGCGATCGGTTAAATATCTGCTAAATGATTGTCTTTATGTTCCAATTGTTCAGCAGTACGAACATCACTTTCCCGGCCTGGGCCGGAAAAGTGATTCCCGGGCTGCGTTCAGGAATGGCTACAGCCCAGCCAAAATTGGCATTTTGCGTTCGAGTTCGGCTCCAAACTACGTGGTTCAGCATTACCGGTGGAGGGGGAAAAATAGGTTTTGGCATTAGCATTGCCGTCCTTGAACGCACCCCCGTATTGTTATTCATTGATTCCTTAGCAACTATTGAAACATAATTGAAATACCAGAATATTGGGTTTTGCGACCAGTCAACCGGTCAAAAATGCTGTCATTTCTTGTCAATCGCAGAAAAAGGGGATTTTCGGTCTGTTCTCACAGAAGAAATCAATAGCGTATTCCATTGGTAGAGGTAGAGCAATAAGTGCAACACTGACACTTTGAAAAAACTGTACGCGTGCAGACTCAAGAAACATCATCGTACTGCACATACGTCAAACCTCAAATATGGAATTTCATTAAAAAAATTATATTTGTGCTTATTCTATTTTTTTATGAAAAACCATCAACCACAAATAACCTCAATTTAAAAAAAAAACAGCACTCAGTGAAATACTCAGTACATTGCTTTCCCAATGAAATAAAAAAGTGCAGCGCGGATTTTGCCAATGGATTTCCAATATTGCCATAATCGTGTAATATACCTTAATTAGTTACCGCACACTTGTAGATAAACTATATTATCATAAATGCATATTCTTAACTACGACCGCTGACGAAAACCGCTAGCGACACTTTAATCGGCAACGGTGCAAATGCCATATGAACTTGATTCCAAAAATCGAGGTGGATGAGCAATCCTGTAGAAGTGAGTATTATCCTTGGTGTAGCCTAGGAGCTCTAGCCCAGTTCAAAAATGCGCTTCCCAACGCTCTGTTTTTTAGAGTGTTATAGTATTTTACATTATTAGCCAGTAAAAACTGCTACCTGGCGTATAATGTACAATAATTTATTTGTTACTCATTTGTAAAAGATATAGGGACAAATAAAAAATTAATACATAACAAAATTTTGAAATTTATACGTTTTTCCTTAATTTTTTCTGATACAAGTTGGTAGTTGGTATACCTATGAGAATGAGATGTTGTTATGTCGTTGTTTCTAGTTAAAAATAGCTTTACTGACAGATTTCCATTTTTTGCAATTTTTTTCCAGAAATGAATGTGCTAGATGATATTAATAATGAAGCTACAGTCGTAGCTAATAGTTTACCACCAGAAAAGTCTACCAGAAGGTACCTACAAGCAATTATTCTTGTGATAAAACTGATTTTTTAAAAATAAATAATTCTACTGACTTGTAAAAAGTTTTTACAGTTTAGCTGTCAATTTTACAAGTCAGTAGAGCCGAAACCGAAAAATACCGGTAAGAACCGATTTATTTATATCGGTTCCGGTTCTGCTTGCCATACAACATTTCTATGAAATATGGGTTTCGTTCCGGTTTTTGATTCCCCGGTCCGGGTCCCTGATCATAAGAGCTGCTTTCGGGTGCCACCCTTTGAGCGCTCCCGAGTTACTCCGAAATACTCCGGCTACAGTTTGACCTGTTCGGTTTCAAACGTTCAAGTGCAAAACGCATGGAGTATGACAGGTGTGAAAAGGTTCTAGGAGCTTCGCACTCTGCGCACCCGAAAACGGCTAAAAGAGCAGCTGTTTCTGTGTCGGGGTACAAATGTTTGGAGCAGATGGCTTTTTAGAGTAGCCCAGTTCCGGCAGTTCCCGTTCGACTCTTATACGGAGTCGAGTAATTAGAGCTCACTCCAAAAGTTCCATCTTCGAAAAGGAGATTTCTAGAGTAAAATGAAAAAGGTTCACAGTTCTCACAGAGTACAAGTACAATGGTTAGTCTGTTCATTTGTACTTCCTCCACCTTTTAAAGAAATCAGGAAGATCTGCTAGGACCTAAATTTATGAGCTTATATAAATATGAAACAAGTGGGCGCCGATCAGTTGCTGAAATCTGCTTGGAGCAAGAAAAGCAGTACAAATGAAAACCCCTTGTGAACACGATAAATAGCCACCCACAGGGGCGCGTTCAGATTGAAGAGTCCGGACGACGTCCAGTGAAGAGCGCACCCGATAGAGAGTGCACTCCGAGTGTGCCCGGCGATTCGCCCAATCTGAACGGCCAAGACGCATTCTTTCTTTATAACCTCAATGATTCTAACATTTTTGCCGTTTTCTTCATAATTTTTTAAATAAATACTAACTATGGAAGAAGCCAGAGTATCTTCATATTTAAAGAGTTATTGAATGATGAGGACGCTTCATCTTCGGACGACGAGGATGTGCTAGTGTCAGTGATTGCTATCAATTTAGCATCACAAACTAAACAAAAAAAAAGAAAGAGGCCACCTTTTTTTTAAATAGAGTTGATGAGGATAACGAAGAATTTAGATAAACCCACCATAACTCGCAAAAATAATTATTTACAATATTTGCCTTTATTATTTAAGGTTAGAACACAAACGCGCATGCGGGGCAAATTTTATCTTGCTATTTTATGGGATGCAAAAGTGTGCGCCCGGGCGTCGTCCGGTAAAAATCTACTGACAATCTGAACGGCTGGGTAAATTTTACCCAAAGCAATCTGAACGGTCGGAACGCGCTCGGGCGACACCCGACGTTCAATCTGAACGCAGCCCAGATGTGACAGCCGATAGGTTGACGCGTACGTACAGCTCGGGGGCTCAACGCCCCGAGTAGCTCCGGGCGTCACACTCCCATACTGGAAAGCGGCTCCTGTTTATTGATTGCCGTTTATCTTCTGCCTTTCCAAAATTGGGACTAGTGATGAGCGATACCGTGATTTTTGATTATCAGTGATTTTAAAGCGTGACTTAATCACGACTTCCAATATATTTTAGTACAACTGAAACTGATGCAGACAGATGCTATTTTTTTTCTACTAGCTGTTGAGATATTTGGCAGCTAAAATCTACCAAATATCGCGTCGGCAAATCACAACGATATGGAATTTGCGGTGGAATTTGGAATTTGAAATTACAAAAAGAAAAAATGTTCTGAAAAACAAGAAATTAGTTTGCTACGTTGCTATTTATAGAACTTTGGTAGCAGTCGTGATCCGTGATTTTTAGATATCAGTGATGAAATCACAGTTCGTGATATATCGCTCATCACTATTTGGGACTCTGGCGTCACAATTGTTCCCTAAAATGTACTTGGTGAAAAAATTTAAAATGCAGCGCAAAGTTCATTTTCTCCCTTGATAAGTAAATAACTTCATCATCATCATATCACTTCATCAACATATCACCTCTTGATTGGAAGGGTACCTATAGGTATTAGTACAAAGGTATGTACAGGGTGTCCCAAATTCGAGGGTGACCATTGAGATATCGGAAACTATAAGAGTTTCTGATGTCCCAAAACCTATGACGTATTGCATTTATTCGAAAAAATATTTTTATTACTTTTTAGCAATTTCCTACCAAAATTATCTTCTCTGTCTCTCTCTAACACAATAAGTTCTTATGAAAAGGGCCAATAATATAAATTTTTTGAATAAGTGCAATACCTCATTGGTTTTGGTAAAATCTGAAAAAGAAAATAAGAGAATGTATTTAAAAAACTGAAGTTGATGATGATGGCCTAAAGACAAAACGTCAAATCCGAAATTTGGTAGCAACATCTAAAGGGGAAAAAGTGACAATAATGAAGTGATATTTTTTTAAAAATTGCTCTTCAAATAGACTCAGGAAAAAATAAATTTTGTGAAATTTCCGTTTTTTCCGAATATCCGACCTCGTATCGTATCTCCTATAGTTTCCGATATCTCGATGGTCACCCTCGAATTTGGGACAACCTGTACAGGCTGTTTCCTTATAGTCTGACCCCTACTTACAGCTTTAGCTATACGAGGTGGAAAAAAACTTTGAACATGAAAGTTGTAGGGTATGATGTTTATTATGTTTTGCGAATGTCAAAACGGGCAAATGACAGGTTCCAACTGTCACAATGACAAACACTTGCATTTCTCAAATAGAACACCCTGTATATTTTTGGCTGAAATGATAGCTTTTTTTCTTCTGATTTCAAATATACTATATATGTTGTAATTTGGTTCAGTTGTTTTTGCGCTATTTAATTTTAAAATTGCACTTAGCAAGCCTCATCATTGATATAAGGAACCAGGACAGAATAAATTAAGGGTAATGTAAATGTATTTTTAAACTTGAATACCATAAAAACAGCTGAACCAAATATCAACATATATGATATGTTTGGAATCAGCAGAAAAAAATCTATCATTCTAGCCAAAAATATACAGGGTGATCCATTTGAAAATGCAAGTGCTTGTCATTGTGACAGTTGGCACCTGTCATTCGCCCACTTTGACATTCGCAAAAGATAAAATCTGTTTTTTTTAAAGATAATTCCCCAAGTCAAAAATTTAGTAACTATGTTGGCAACACAAGCCTTTTCAACATAAAAAATTTGAAAGCATTGACAATTTTACATTGTATTGCCAACATAATGTCAGTTTGACTTTTAACTTAAAAAAAAAAACACACTTTAACAGACATAAAACCCTAGCCACAACTTTCATATTTAAAGTTTTTTTCCATCTCGTATAGCTAATAAAGCTGTAGATAGGGGTCAAAATATAAGGAAACACCCTGTACATATAGATTCTGAATAAATGGATATAATTTTTCCATAGAAATCCTAACACCATTATTGGCTCCTCAATTGGTTCAATAAGAATTCCAATTCCAAAGCATCAAAACTTTGAATTACTCTTCTATAAACTTTATTATGTTGAAACAAAAAAAAAAGCCTACGATGGACAAAATCATAAAATATAATCACAGTAGCTTAGTTTATATTCTTAAAATGACATGGCAAAAATCAAAAGAAACAAAAACCGACATCATTTATAACTGATTTTGTATTTAAATACTATGTATAAGTTATCTAAGTGTTTTTAACAAAAATCGGTTTATACGGGAGATTTGTGCACCAAGTTAAACCAGTGACCGCATTCACATCTTTTGGCCTCACCTTTGTGCAGCCACATCCAGTTGATGCTGGTCGCTTCTTCTTCGCAAATGCAACCCACTAATCTGGCATCGAATGCAGACGGAATTTCATTTGGTTGAGTTTTGGTGCCCGGCCCCCTTTTGTATACTTTCATATCAAAGGGATTGTCATTACCTTTTACTTTTTGTAGTATTTCACGTTTTTCTAGACCGGTGGTGTGGTCCACGGGGTCGCCAAATGATGCTGAAATAAGAACATTTCTGTCTAGAGTCAAGAAAAATCTATGTATTGTGATATTGTATTCAAATAATTATTTACAAGTTTGGGAAGTGCGACTTACTCAAGTACCAGTTCAGGATTCAGGGTATTCTGGAGGAAGCGCGAATTTCTGAACAATTTCTTCAGTAATGTAATAACCTAAAGGATGTATATGTTTCATCAAAAATTATATGTTTTAAATTTCCTCCTGTATGTACTCAGGTGTCAATTAATTAAGTAAAGCTATGCACTACTATGCAGTTTTTCCCTTCTATCAAGACTTGTTCTACCTCCTACAGACCTTTTTATTGAAATAACTAATTTGGAACATAAGTATAGTAGGAACCTACATGGGGAATTCCTTAGAAATTGTTGACATTGCACTTAGGTGACTGATAGAATAAGCAGCAAATTGTTTAGATAATAATGACAAAAGATAAAGGTAAATAATATGGGTTGCATAAAAAAAAGCTGCATAGAACAAAATTAGGTTACCTGTAGGAACACCTAAAATTTTAATTTCAATTAAATTAGACACATAATAATTATTGCTGAAAATCGACAATATGAATTAGAACAACAATATTGAAAATAAATTAGCTCAAAGCAAAGATATCCTTAAAAATAAAGGTCCAAAATCACAAGTTCGATCCCACCAATTACGTAATGATATATTTCAGGTAATGATTTTCCATGGAAACTCACCGTTTTTGGAGGCGCAGCGATAGCTGGTGGAGAGAAAATGTTTCCTAGATGAGTTTACCACCAGTCGACCACAAAGCGAAGCCATGGTAATTTATTAATTGTTAATTTTCTATTGTTTTAAACCTTGCCTTGCCAAGTCGATTTCGGAAAAATGGCCAAGGGCGCTACTGCAGCGCCGCTGTTGAAGAACTTCCAATTAAAATTCAATAAAGCGTTTTCGATTCGACGATTAGTGTCTATTCTAATGAATATTTCGATTTGACTGCACAGCACTTTTGCTCTCAGTCAAACTCGAACTGTTTCAGTCCGCACTGTTCGATTTTACATAATTATGTTCGCACTGAGAAAGGTGAATGTTCGATTTGAGAGATGTTTTTTTTTCGTTTCAGGGTGAAAATGCTAGAATATTTGTACAGTCTTTTGAAGAGTGATTCGAAATCGAATTTGGATGAAAATGTGCCAAGTCAGAAAAAACGTTAAACCTGAAATTTGGAGCAACGATGCATGCACTGAGCCACAGCACAGAGCTCGTATTTTGAGAGTGCAGAGCTCCAATTACACAAACATTGAGAGTAATGTGATAGTCAAAATTCGCACTTTTCTGCTCAAAAAGAGGGACAGTGGTGATGAGAATCAGTACAACGGGTGTTCACATAAGGTGGGTTCGGCTTGCTCACTTCGTGCACTCCGAATGACTCCATTGGCACTCTATCCGTTCGGGTATTGCTTTTTGGCGTATTAGGGGTTACTCCATTAGCGTTCGACTATACGGAGTGGAGTAAATGGAGATCACTCCAAAAGTTCCACCTCGGAAAAAGAATTTTTTAGAGTAGGCATGCGCAGAAGTGAATTATGGAAACACTCAAGCTGGTTGTCACGTTGTGGTTGTTGTTAAACAAATTAAAAATCGTTTATAATAGCTTTGTTTTGGTTCGAAATTTAGAACGGTTCGGGGATTGTGCAGAACTGCTTGCGCAAAAAAAAAAGAATAGTTTTCTGTTTTAATACTAGTTCTGAACCGATTCAGAACCAAAAAAAACAAAACACGTCGCAAATCACAAAATTCTAAAACAGTTCCTCCTTCAGAGCAAGAACTGAGAGAACCGTTATAGAACAGTCCCAGAACTGTTCTTAAATAGTTCTAGACAAACCATAACACCTTAGTCAACACAGTTCGATTACGATTCTAAAAAAACGAAAACGCGTTTTATAATAGGCGCATGTGCAGAATGATTCCGAACTAGTTCTGAGTGAAACCAAAACAAAGCTTATGTGTGGATGCGGGAATTGGTAAAATAATCGAGTAAAATAATTGATCTGTTTTTAAAATTTATTCAACATGATGGAAAATTTTCCTTGACAAAGTTAAACAGAGGCAAAAGCTTGATATTATTCATTATTGTGGAGGAATTGAAGTTAATTTATAGTACACGAAAGAGCAAAGACAAAAGTGAAAAAAAAAAATTGGGAACTGAAAATCGCAGGTTGGCCCACCTCTAGAACTGGAACGTTGTAAAGCAGGGCCGGCTCTAGGTATTTTGCCGCCCTGGGCAATGAGTAAATTTGCCGCCCCATCTCATGGCCCGCTTAGGGAAAATGTGAAAGAAAATAATTACACAAACCAGTGAGGCATAGCATCATAGCAATAAAACCACACACTTTATGTAACTTACATAACCACAAAAAAAAACTAACATAAGAAAACAAGAAACCATAACAAACAAAGTATAAAGGTGGGTTTATACAGCACATAACATAGCATAAGAAATAAGATTAAATAAGACATAACATAATATAAGAAATAACAATTTTGTGGCGTTTATACAGAAAATAACATAACATAAGAAATAATTTCTAACCAATCAGCTGGTACTTGTACTTATATAAACTCCAATGAAAACAAGATATTTGATGAAAAAATTTATTAATTAATAATTCAGCAGGAACACAAAAATAAATACCGAATCCAAGAAATTACCAAAAGCCAAAACCAAAATCAAAATAATTTTGTTTTATTTGGAATGTTTTGTTTACTATTCCGCCATATGTCGAAATCAAGGGATGAGCATGCGCAGATTCGTTTTCACATAAAATAAGACATAAAAGTTAAAATTTAACCAACTTTTTTATTTCTTATGTTATGGTATGTTATGTTATTTTCTGTATAAACGCCATAAGGGGTGTCCATAAGGTCAACTTTTTATCTTATGTTATGTTATTTCTTATGTTATGTTATGTGTCTGTATAAACCCACCATAAGAGTCAGCCAATCCAAACTCTTGGCAACAATCAACAGATACATTATGTAGATATACCCTAATAGCACAGAAACGTTTCAAAAAATTATCCGATCGGACGTCAGAACGTTTTAAATACGTCAGTAAAAGCGTTTGTACAACGTTCTATTTTAGTCCTCGGACGTTTCGATGTTAAACGGACTTAAAAAAAAAAAAACGTCCATCGTACCTTTTGTGTCATTAGGGTAAGTATATAGGTACCTTTTCAATAAAATTATTGGGAAATTATTTAAAATATTTACGAGCTTGGAATGCAGCAAAATCTTCAAGTAGATGATTCATTTTTAATTTAGCATTGATTTCATGCCCAATAGCAATCTTGCTAACATGCTAACCCCTTACCTTTTCTTGGCCGAGATGATCTTGAATATGTTTTTAATAATTTTAATTTAGAGAAACTTTTCTTAGCACTTGTAAGAGTTATGGGCAATGTTAATAAAATTCTGAGGATCTGAGGGCCACAACAACATTCGGTGCAATATCCAGTTGGACTGCTAATTTTAACACATCAGCTAATTATGCCACATTGACATTGAAAGAATTGTCATGCATGAGACGTAAATATTATAAATTTTTGCAATATTTCGATAACTCTTGTAAATGAAGTTTTTTGTAGTAAATGGATATCATCTAGGATATCATATAAGAAGTTGAAATGCCCACTGTGCTGGTTTAATTGTCCAAAATGACACCTATCCTATAATATACATACAGGATGTTTGGTACATCGACAGGAAGTTTTCAATGATCACTCATTGAAAACATCCTAACTATCACTAGTTGGGGTCATTTGGAAGCTGCTTGACCATAATTACCCTTATGCAAAGTTTTGTCGTTTTTGAGATATCAACATTTTTAGATATTTTTGGGAAATATTTGAATTGTTCCTGACACATATTGTTTTTTTTTTGGAATAACCACTTACCCTGATTGATACAAAAAATATATAGCCCAAGTTATGTGTCAAAATATCTAAAATGGCGATATCTCAAAAAACGGCGAAACTTTGCATGAGCGTAAATATGGTCAAACAGCTCCCAAATAGCCCCAACTATCACTCATTGAAATCTTCCTATCGATGTATCAAACACCCTGTTTAATTAGTTTGCTGTTCGATTTAGATTTCTTAATTTTTTTTTAAGTCGCTGGTTTAATTTTCTATCAATTTTTGTTGTTGTATGGTATGGTGTGAATTTGCCGCCCCTGGATCGTGCCGCCTTGGGCGGCCGCCCATCTCGCTCCCCCCTTAAGCCGGCCCTGTTGTAAAGTCACGGTTGACTCTTGTCTTCAAACAAGCAAATCAGCTGTTTGTCATTTTTGCATTGACCGTTCGGGGTCGTGCGTGTATTAATTTTTCACTCTAATCACTCCTAGATCACGTGACAAAAATCTGTTCTTACTCCACTCTAACTCCGTGCTGAATAGCCGAACCCAGCTATAGTTTAAGAATAGTCCCAGAGCTGCTTGGAGCAGGTCTAGCAAAATGAAAACATCTATAGTGCACCTGTCTGCAAAAATTCGACTTCCGTCGTACTGACGTCACATTTGTCATAAATAAAATACAGAAGTGACACTTGACATTGGTTAGGTTAGGTCTTCTCTCTTTTTCTTCTTGATTTGTCAAGGTATATGTTGAAAATTTTGTATTTTAATATAATTTTGCTAAAAAAATGGCAATAATTTATAAAATATGAATTAAAAATCGTTCTTTGATGTGTTTATTTCCTCGTCCCGTAAAAAGTTTTCGCCGATGTCCGTCGAAATTGAAGATAAAATGAGATTATCGGTGTTGTGTTGATTCGGGATTGGTGTAAATATGAATTTCGTGCTGTGTGCTTGGTGCATTTTATTCGTTTATTAGTTTCTTGTGCCTTTTCATGGTTGATGTTACATTTTTTAAAAATAAAATAAGCCTAATCCAGGAATTACAATTTTATAAACAAACGCAGAACCTACTTTATCACTAAGCCACTCTGTCTCGATTTATTCATAATTCAGAAAATCTCATTTCATCTACAGAAACTTTGGGAAATCAATTAACTTATTTTAATATTGTGCCTTCACTATTCACTAATAAATTTCTTGTTTTTAGATGTCATCAAAAATCATAAAAGCAGGAGGCGCTGAGCCAGATGCCTTTGAAGTTCAAGTTTCTCAGGCTCTACTTGACCTTGAAACGAACTCCGACCTAAAGGCACAACTCAGAGAGTTACATATAACGAAAGCAAGGGAAATAGAATTAAATAACAAAAAGGTAAAAATTTAATCATAAGTTTACACATAACCGAGCTCATAACTATATCAATTTTGTTGATTTTTTCTTTAATTCTGCCTTACTTGATGTATGTACCATCAAATGAGCTCTTTCACTAATTTTTGAAATATTGAAATAGAAAAATAAAGTTTTCTGCACTCTTACTTTTGAAAAACTTGGCGAGTCCTGATTGAGAAAATAAATAGAAAAGAAAACTCTAAATAAAAACACAAACTATTTTCCTACTATATCCCAAAACCAATTTTCCCAATTTCAAATTACTATGATTTCCTAAATATTCTTCCATAAAATCCTCAATATTTTGCTAGCTTACTTAACTGCCATTAATTCAGACCTGTGTCTCTGTAATACTTCTGAAGTTAATTTTCTCAAGACACCATCACAGAATTTGAACTAGTAGGTCTTGATCTTTGACGCCTTTCAAGTTGACTTGGAGCCAATCAAAAACGTCCAATGCTGATCCAATGTTTCAAGATTCTTTGGATCTTTAGCTATAAAACAAAAAAATATTTTGTTTGCTGCTAATCTTGCTACAGCTTCATAAGCTTCATGTTTTTCTCTCAGTTCTGGATGCAAATACTTAGCTGAAAGTAATTTTGCCAGAACCTTCAAGGAAGCATAATCAGGTTTTGTGTGGGAAGTAATCAAAACAGCCTTGCTACAATAATTCACTGGAATATTTAAAACATGATGTTGGCAATTCACTGAATCGGAAAGAGACCATATTTCACCCACAACATAGAAAGTTTCACATTTTTCTGGACCAACAATTTGAATTTCATTTCCTAGTAGTTTGGTAATGAAATTTTCTGAGAAATTTTCATATCTTTGTGAAATTTGGTTCCGATTTACTGTAGATACTTCAAGTGCTACCCTAAAAATAAAACCACAAGTAACTTTATAATTACTTCAAATTAAATTAAAAAAGCTTTATTGTCCAAAAAAGTATGCAATTCCATTGACATAGCAAAAAAAGTCTAAAATTAACTTCCCATTAGAGATGTACCGGATCGGGTATTTGGCTGATCCAGCCGGAACGGGAATTCCAGCTCCTAACCGGACCGGACCGCCGGAATTCCGGCCGGATCGACAGTTTTCTGCAATTTAACCGGCGAACCTACAGATGCGCAGTCTATCTCTTTCTAGTACATAGGAAATCAAGATGACTTACTCATAATGGAGAATAGCTCGATGGAAAAAAAGATAGCTCGATGGAAAAAAAGAAAGCGGCTGAAGTTTGGTTATGTTTGAGTTTGGCTGCTCCTTCAAGTAGATTGGCAAATCCCCGAGTCTATCTGGATGTCTATTTTCAAAACCGGGGAATAGCGTTCTCATGAGAACGATTGCTCTGTCTTTGTTAGTGTTATGGAAATATGGATATGGGTGACGAAGACAGAACCTTCGTTCTCATGAGAACGTTTCTCCCCTGTCTCTAGAATAGGGACCACAGACATCTGACTCAAACGCTTGTTCACGTGAAACTTAAACGATTTTCAGTCCAGTGTAGTTGCAGTTGTTTTGTGTTCCTGTGTATCCAGCTAAGTTAAAAATGTCAAAAGTATGGAAGTTTTTTGAATTCCATACCTGAATTTAATGTTTATGTTTAAAAAAAATATTGTTATGGTTTACAACTTTAATTTTAATAAGTTCTAAGTATTCTTCTTGCTTTCCGCTTATAAATTTATTATTTAACTCATTTCAAAATTTTCGAAAATTCCGGCCGGATCGCGGTTTTGATCCGGCCGGAACTACAGTTCCGGGCTATAGACCGGATTTAGTGGTACCGCCGGAATTCCGGTACATCCCTATTTCCTATATCTTAAAACATACTGAGAGTATCCTTTCAAACAAGACAAAAAACTAGAGAGAGAAGCAATAAAATAACAGTGAGAATTTCATACATCTGTCAAAACGGGTATTCCAACAATAAATTGACATGTTTTGATTGTTGATTTGAACCAATCAGATTGGAATTATGTGATAATTTGCACTAGTGCAAATTATCAAATAATTGCATAGTAACTGGTGCGAAAACTGGTGTTTTGACATTTTTTGACAAAAAATTTAAATTTTTGATTTATGAAATTCTCTCATTAAATACAACTCGTGCAATGGAAATATATTTATAATTTTCGACAAATTTGCACTCATGCGTTTTTAACTGAAAAAGGCACTCGTGCTCTTTTTCAACTAAAAATGCATTCAGGCAAATTTCCCAAAAATTATCAATAATTTCCATTGCACTAGTTATATTACTATTGAAAATTCTATATACAATCAACAACACCTGAACAGTTTACAATACATAAATAAAAAAACATTATCATGGGCTAGATTTAATAGCATCCAGATACCTCAGCAAATCCAACACAGAACTGATGAGCCAGCGCGGGATGGTAGCAAAATTTTCAAAAACAATCATTACTATAAATAAGGTCAAACACTCCATGAATCAGTTAAAGCCCATTAAAATAAATAATTTATTAATTGAGAAATTGAAAATATCACATTTTAAGAATCCAAGTTTAAAAATTACATTAAAAGTTTGGTCTGAGTAGAATTCCCCAAGACTGTAATAGGGTTTGGTTTCCAGAAATCTCTTTAAAATTTCGCCTTAGAAAAATCACAGAACACTGCCGCAGCCCTTTCTCCATCATTCAATCCCAGAAAAAGATTTTCAAGAAACATAAAAATGGCATCTTGTGTTCCTTTTCCTTGAAACTTAACACTGCTCTGGATGCGAAATGTTGTTTTCTGTCAAATATTCCAAAAGCCTAATCTTTACAATCTTCTCGACCATTTTTGATAGAGTTGTTAGCAGAGAAATCACGCGATAGTTAGAGAAGACTATTCCGTCGCCTCCTTCAAAAACAGGAATAATCAGGGCAAGTTTTGAACAGTCCGGAAACATTCCAGTTGTGAAAGTGATTTATACAGTCAGTAAGTCTATTTAGGGCTACTTCAGGGAAATTCTTAAAGATTTTTATAGATAGACCATCAATGCCCAAGGAATTTTGTTTTTTTATATCCTTAATTATGTTTTTCAGCTTATCCACATTTGTTGGTGTCAAATGAAAACACTCTTAGACTGAAAATGGCGTCAAGAAGGTAACCAGATAACGATTTTTTAAAAGTTTTTCATTAAGTTACCTGCTACGGAACTGTAAAAGTTACTAAGTTCCTGTGGTTCAATTTGTATTTTGTTTGTTGATTTATTTGTTTTTTCAACGAAGTTTGTTAATTATTCTCCAATACTCCCTAACAGCATTTTTTGCATCATTAACGCGCCCTCTGTAATATTGCCTTTTTGCTAGAGATGCACCAAATAGTGGTTTGGGTCACTGGCCGAATACTGGATATTCGCCGAACAACGAATATTCGGCCCATCGTCACGGCCGAATAACGAATATTCAGCCGATCCTCAGCATGGGGTTTTGGCCGAATATTTGGCCGCTTCGGCCATTATGCGGCCGAATATTCGATTAATATGAATTGTTGGTTGCATAATTTCTTAGGCTTTTTCAATGTCATTGGGATTTCTTCTGTTTTAAAGGTTGGGTTGTTGGGTTAGTTTGGGGTTGGCATTGTTGGCAGTTGGCAATACCGATTTTATTTTCATTATTGTGAATTCCTGTGGCGACTTGTGTGCATTTGTGTGTTTTTGAATAATTGCCGAATATCCGCCGAATACCTTATCGCTGCTGGCCAAATAACGAATATTCGGCATTTACTCAAAAGTGGCAGAATATTCGGCAAACCGAGGTGCATCCCTACTTTTTGCTACCCTAATTAGTTTTTTTTTAAATAAATTTTTCAGTAAATATTGAATTAACCATTGAACCATTCTGAATTTATAAACTTCCTAATGGTGTACAGAGATCGAAGAGTTCTTCCAGAGACTTTCAAACCCTGTGTTATCCATACATTTCTAGCTTTGGTCTTCATTTTTCTAAGAGGGAAACTTTGATTGAAAATACTCTGTAGAGACTCCTGAAAGTTTTCAAAAAGATTGCTGCTGTTCCGAATATTTTCCCAATCTATATTATGGGCCAACTGTCTGACCGCATTAAAATTACTTGTGCTAAACACTCTACCTACTTTTGCTACCCTCCCGCGCTCATCGTTGTACACCAAAATTCCTACCGAAAGTGCTTCATGGTCTGAAATGCCAGAAGGAACAACATCACACGAAACTTGAACAGTAACTCTAATGATTCCAGAAAATCTACAGCTTTCCAGAAGGCGGTCTATAGACACAAAGTGAAATAATGTTCAATTTCTTAATTTGTATAACAGAGAATTCAAATTTATTTGCCCTAATAAGAAAGTTATAGCCGTCCAAACTCTTAACATCAGTTAATCAGCGTACAAACCTCATTTTCCTTCTATGAAACAACAATCTCCCAATTTTCAAAATTTTATCCAGCACAACGTTATATTTGAGACTGTGAAGCAATCGTTTCATATGAGATATGTGCTGTAATCCAGACATCAATTTTACTTGATGTGCTGATCCAGATACTAGACTTGCAGCTGTTTGCATAGCGTAAATCTGACCAGAATCAGTAATACCTTTGGTTAGATTAGCCATGTAGAGTCGAGCTTAGTATTTTAATTCTAAAGCAAAAAAAAATTGTTGATTGGATGAATAGTCGAGAAATAAAACAGCAGAAGTGTGTTATTTAAAATTCGGTTTTTACAATACTGGACCAAGTTGAGTCTTCATTCCAGGTAAATTTTCCACCCATCCATGCACTTAATATTTTGAATATTATGTGATTAGCAACTTTTCTGAGCGAAATGCATCTTCTGAATATAGTAGACAATCATTGGTAATACAAAACTGTCAAAAAAAACAAATCATTTTGTCAGTATCAAATTTTGAAACATCAACAACTTTAAATAACCTTTCTTGTTTTATTTCCATCACAAAATTAAAAAAATATTGTATTTTTTTTTTTTTTTACCTATCAATATCCTGTAATTTAAGTCATATTAAACAATTATTGCTGCCACAAATCCCATACTCTTAGCATTTTTCTCCAAACAGTAACTGGACAAAAGTATTCCAGGGGTCGTATTTTCGAAACCATGCGAATTCTTTCGCATGCGATCTAATTCGAATGAAAAAAGTCGTGTACGAACTAAAATGCGTATTTTTGAAGGCCCTTCGAAAATGATATAGTGTACGAGTATCATTTGCGTTGGCATCGTCGCAAATTCGAGTATTTGGTAATGGCCATTTCGATCGATACAAAAACGAAGAAGAATTTTTTGACATCTGACTTATTAGACTGTCCAAGATGCTGTCAAACTAAAATTAATATGGTTGCCAAGAGGCACATAAACCCTTTGCTTATTTGCTATCAAATGGTGTTATGAGTTTTAAAAAGTACTTATTGTGAATTATTTGAGTTCTTATACCTAAAACTGTTGTTTTTATTAATGTTAGAAATAGTGCATTTGAATAGTGTATGCAAATAGCAGTTTGTGTTCCTTCTGCCGGCCATATTTTGCTTATCAGTCACGTGTTTTGGATAGGCTGTTGTTAACTTTTTCTTTTTTGACTTTAATTTCCACAAATTTTCTTTGTAAAACTAGTTTCGGTACCTATAACCGACAAAAATTCTCCCTTTGTTTTTCTTTTTTGTATTTTGTGGCTGTTTATTGAGTTTATCCACTGAGTTTATCACGAGGTTTATCAAGTATTATTGAGTCTGTTTCACTGGTATAGATCTTGCTGAAATAAATTTTGTGCACCTATTCGTTGGGATTTCCTTGAACGTCCTTGTTTTTTATAACGTTAACGAACAATCATGGTTTTTGGATGGGGCTCTAAAAGCTCTATCAACTCCGAGGTGAGTGGCTTCGTCAGGCAATATAATTTTCGGAGCTGAATAGCCGAATATTCTTCCAGCGGATCAAGAAAGGGATGTAACACCCATCCCTATGATCTGTCAGTATTTCCGCTTCTTCGAGGGCATCAATAACATTTCTTTCGATTAAATAATCCAAGCCAGCCATTCCAAAAACTGTCTTCTAATAAAGCAGGACAATTTAATTCACAAATTATTTGGAAACGAATGAAAAGTCAAAAGGAGAACGAACAACGAAGACAATTTTCAATTTGCACAACGTATTTAGGTATATAAACAACAAATATAACGTATATAAACAAAATAATAAGGACTTGAGGACTTCAAAATTCCAAACAATGCGCAGAATCAAGTAAAATCGTATGCGAAATGTGACATTCGACTGGTAGAGACCCACTCGAGTAAACGTACACGAACCAAATCGTGTACGGACCGTTCGAAAGTGATTCGAAAATACGGAACCTCAATTTTCATGCGAATTTCTCCTTATTTCGTATACGAATGGCATTCGAATGGTTTCGAAAATACGACCCCTGGTTCATATGTATGAAGGTGATACAAGCTGTCAGCAATGTATACATTGAAATTCAATCTGGCAGTTTTTCTGCTGACAAGATTGTTGAATTCTTTTTAGTCCAACTTGTCAGTGACCATTTTATTAATATGTAACAAAACAGCAGTAGTAAGTAACATGTGTTGTTCTTGTGATGTGTCGCTGGTATTCAGAACCGATTTGAAATAAATCAAACCGTTTGAATTCCCTTTGTTTATTTAAGTGGCACATTGTTTATGCAAACAGTAACTTTGTTGATTTTTTCTGTGTCAGAGTTTCTGTCGTCCATTTGCAGTGTCCGGAGCAGATTTGAGTTTTGCGTAGCTTTTTGGAGCTTTTGAAGCTCCAAGCACTTTTCAAAAACTACTTTCTTATCTTTATCGTCCAAATTTTTAGTTTTCTTGTTAATCAAATCTATTTCTGCTTTTTCCAACTCAGCCTCATACTCTTTATCAGGCGACATGGTTAAAACCAACTTATGATTATTCTCTTTAAAATAGGTTTTGATTGTCTCTTGCAAATAGTTGGGATTATTTTTCAGTTCCGACCTCAACTTTTTAATAACAGCATTCACTTCCAATGCTGTTAAAACTTCATTAGAATGATTCCACAGAATGGTTACGCCAAATAACAAATTCAAACCGAAATTCTTACTTTCGTGTTTTAACATCAACTCATAACTACGCAACACAGATTCAATATGGTCATTTGTGAAACCTTTTTGATAACCTCTCCAATAGTTTTATTGAAAAGGCCTTTTATTTTGCTAAAGTCTTCAGTTGTGATGCCTTTTTGACTTATAGTGAAAACAGTATCACATGATTAAGTGGAAGGTGTAAATCCAGTAGAAAAATTAGGCTCAATAAGAGTCCTATAAAAAGCAGCATTGGGTCCTTTAATAAGCAATTGAGTAATAAATTGCATCAAAAATGTCACAATCAGAGAGTAGTAGAGAAATTTATTTATTTATTTATTTATTTATTCCATTCAACAACAATATAATACACAGCAAGAAGATGATGATGAAACAATATGCATATAATGGACATGAGCGTCTGTGTGAATGCATATTGGGCTCATCAATAAATTTTACAATTAAATTAACCTATAACATTTAAAAAAAATACATTGACACATAATACATTGACACATAATACCAATAAATACCGAGAAGAAAAAAGAGAAACAATTGAAAAAAACAAATATGTTTTACTGTAATTTAATGACGCGTTTAATGGTATTTGTGTTATCCCTAATCCATATTATTTCATTATCACTCAATTCAATTTGTTTAGGTACATTTAATTCAAATACACTCGTTTCATCATCAGAAATATCTAAACCATTTTGTTTATTATTTGTTGAAGATTTTTCAGTTTCGTTTTTTGCTTGATCAATGGTGTTTTGTTTTTCAAACTTTTCTGCCATCGGATTGAATCTGGAAATTATATGTTCATGTTTTGGTTCTGACCAACGTTTTTGCTTAGGAAAAACTGTATTTATTGGATGTGAATAGGCATAATTTTTAAAATATGTGTCGTTAATATAATCTACTGATGGGTAATAATGGAAAGTTATCATATGACAAGCATCTACAATTACTTGGATTGTGGTGCCCTCTGCGAAACTCTTTTAAGCCTTCCCAGTAGTCCCTTGTATGCTTAAATAAGGTATTTAAATTTTAGTGAAAGAGCCCATTTATCACAAAACAACCCTAGGAGTTTATTGATCTGAACTCTGTTTTAGAACATTATTTATTTAGATATTTACCAAATTTGAAAAATAGATAGAATCACACTGAAACCACCAAACTAAATTATAATTTTTTGGAATGATAAAACTTTTTTTTTTTTTCCAGTCCATCATTATCTACGTCCCAATCCCCAAAATCAAGCAGTTCCAAAAGGTCCAAACCAGATTGGTGAGGGAATTGGAGAAGAAGTTCAGCGGCAAACATGTCGTCTTTGTCGGAGAACGTAAAATCCTTCCCAAGCCAACCCGTAAGACCAGAATGAAGAACAAGCAAAAGCGTCCTCGTTCTAGAACTTTGACCGCAGTCTACGACGCTATTTTGGAAGATCTAGTTTACCCAGCTGAAATCGTGGGTAAAAGAATTCGTGTCAAACTTGACGGGTCTTCCTTAATTAAAGTTCACTTGGACAAAAATCAACAAACGACGATTGAACATAAGGTGGACACCTTTGCATCTGTTTACAAAAAGTTAACAGGAAGGGAAGTTACTTTTGAATTTCCTGAACCTTATTTGTAAAAAATGGTTTTAATATAGGTTCATTCTTAATTAATAATTCAATTTGTTTGTTTTTTTAATACCTTTAATCAATATTATTTTATAACAACAAAATCTGGCTTGATAATTTAATCATCATCGCTACTAGACATACATATAATCCTCCGTCGTTTAGAAGTTCCTGAAGATGATGTTGAACTCTTTTTACGTTTCCTTTCTTCTAATTTTCCTTCCAAAATATCCAGTTCCGATAGTTCATTAATTTGTGTAGCATTTTCTTCATTATCTGTATCAATAACAAAGGAATCCTAGAAAAAAAAAATATTTTGTGGAGAAACCAGAAACTTCTGGTTAGCAATAGCGATCTGGCTTGGATCAATAGGGACTATTGATCCAAGCCAAAATTTAAAAAACAATCTTACCTCAAGATAAGTATTTTCTTCTTCCAAATCAGGAATTTGTGAATATACATTAGCTACATATTGTCTTGGACGTTGAATATTTTGGCGACGAGGACTCCTGAAAGTTAAAATAATTATTATGCTTGTCCTATTTCATACAAATTAATCCTACAATATTGAACGCATATAAACTCCTTGCATTTGAGTATTATTAAAGTTTTCAGTCTCATCATGGACAAAACTTGTATCATAAGTATCAAGCATAGATTCATCCTCGTCTTCAGATATAACAGTTTCGTCATCCGATACTTGTGCTTCTAGATCCAAGAAATCATTTTGTTTCTAAAAAAAATTGTATAAATTATGTAAGCCAAACTAAGTTCAACTCATTTATTATTACCTTTTTTGACTTTGACTTTAAACAGTTGATATTTTTCCTCCTTTGTTCATGTACTTTTACTGTTGGTGACGTTTTTTTCAACCAAGTTATCCTGTTGTTCTTAGGTTTATATTCACCAATGTTTTTTCTAATGGTTTGATTAGGATCCACAAAGTCATCACCACTTGAACTACTGTGTCTGCTGAAACCCTTTTGAGATTTTTCTTGAAGAATTTTCCTACCTTTTTCTTTAATTTTAGTATTGGAGTTGAATTTTTGTTTCTTGTGCGAACTGGTTTGTTGAGGAGTTTTATCATCATCACTGATGAGAATTGATTCATCAGTATTATTTAACTTGAGTCTTTCTTGAGTTGACTTTTTGCCAAATATACTTTTATTTAAATTAAGTTTTAAATTATTTTTCTTCTTTACTGAAGATAATTTAATTTCATCATCATCACTGGGGCATATTATTTCATTATCACTCAATTCAATTTGTTTAGGTACATTTAATTCAAATACACTCGTTTCATCATCAGAAATATCTAAACCATTTTGTTTATTATTTGTTGAAGATTTTTCTGTTTCGTTTTTTGCTTGATCAATATAATTTAACTTTTGTGTAATTGTTACTTTTGTTTGGTCAGATTGCTCTTTGATTGGATTTAGCTGTGTCATACAGGATTTGTCTAATTTGGCTGTAGGTTCTGTGAAATGAGTTTTTAAACCAAATGATGATATATCACAAAAATCACTTAGATCTTCAATAGTATCAGAATCAAGACGTTGAGTTATTTTTTCAGAATGCGCTTCGATATCTGCAGGATTTTCATTGTTTTTTTCAGTAGGTTCTTTGATAAAATATGATATATCGCAGAAATCGTTAAGGTCTTCAGTTATCTTATCAGAATCTGTAGTTATTGTCTTCGAAGGAACTTTAATATTTGAGATATCACTTAGATCTTCAGTAACTTTATCAGGACTTTTGGTTACTTTTTCAGTAGGCACTTTAAAATATGATATGTCGCAAAAATCGCTCAGATCTTCAATAGTCCTATCGGGGTTTTCAGTTATTTTGTCAGAAGGCGCTTCAGTATCTGGAATATCACAAAACTGACTTGGAGTTTCAGGATGTTCGGTTATGTTATCAGTGGCCACTTTAAAAAATGACATATCACAAAAATCGCTCAGAACTTCAATCATCTTATTAGGTTTTTTAGTGATTTTTTCTTTAGTATCTGGAATACCATTAAACTGACTTGGAGTTTCAGGATTTTCAGTTATGTTATCAGTGGGCACTTTAAAAAATGACATATCACAAAAATCACTCAGATCTTCAATCATCTTATCAGGTTTTTCATTGACTTTTCCAGAAGGCGCTTTAGTATCTGGAATATCACAAAACTGACTTGCATTTTTAGTAATTTTACCAGGATTTTCAGTAATGTTGTTAGTGGGCACTTTAAAAAAAGACATATCACAAAAATCGCTTAAATCTTCAGTAATCTTCTCAGTTTTTGAAACATCACTTTGATCATCAGTTATTCTTTGATCATGTGCTAAACCAAAAGCAGAAAGATCACAAAAATCATCTAGATCAGTAACTAAATCGTTTTGTGAACATTTACTCTCATTTGCTTCATAATCTGACTGAATAATGGTTTCTTGTGAACAATCAATAGTCACATCACCTAAATCGGCTATAGATTTTAATTTGAAGAATTCCAATATTTCTTTATCTGACATCTTATATTCATAATCCTCTTGTGTGTAATCACGGAATGTGTCCATTAATTTCATATAGCTTGTAGGTGCTTCAAACGAATATTGCTTTGAATCATTGAAATCATCTTGAAACTCATCTGCAAAATCTTCAATTTGTATATTTTCCTGCAAATAATAGCTGCCATCTAAAGTTGCTATATAATCTTCAATGTCGTTGAGGACAATGTCATTTAAAATAATTTCATTTGGAATAAAATTATTGTTATTATTTGTACGTAATTGATCGTTATCAATTACGAATTCTTGACAGTCAAAGTCCTGGCAAAAACGGCATTTTGATGGGGCATTCATTAGTTCCGACTCTAAGTAGTTCGATAGGATTTTAAACATTTCCGATGATGGATCTGAATTTTTGTTGGTCAAAACTTCACTTGATAATGGGGTGAATGAGCTGATTACGTCCGAACCTAGAAAGTAAACTGAGTTGAATGTATAGTAAAATTAGTTGATTGCTCTGAGCAAGAGGGTACAGATTTAAAAGCAATAGATTGTTAGGTGACAGAAAAAAATCTATTATTGTTATGTCTGGAGAACTAGGAGGCTATTCAACAAGACCTCTTCTCTGATTTCTATAATGATCAATCTAATTAGAGCTTCATAAGAGGAAATTTCGAAAAACAAAATCTAATACTGCTTACCTTCTTCAGTTGCAGGCTGAGTAGATTGACTTCCCTTGAAAAACATATTTCTAATGTCGCCTTGCTTTAAAGGTTTTCCATTGGGACCAGTTAAACTACCTGAAATTTAAAAACAATAAGCTACTTGAAGAGAAAACGAACATAACAAAATAAATATAACATTGTGTGATAAAATATAATAATATGTACCTCAATGTAAAACTAGTACTCAAGACCACAACCCAATCACATTATTCGATATACTGTCAACTACTTGAGTAAATACCACTCTGTACATTAATTTTACTAAAGTGAGTCGACGATTCAGCATTTATTTGGTATGAATACCGCGCCGAAATCCATTACCGGCAGACTAAGGCCCAGTGCAAACTACTTCAAAAGATGGGAAACGCCCTTCTGGACCTGTCTCAAACCTAGCTTCTTCTGGGAGCATTGAACGCAGCAGACTAGGTCCAGTGCAAACTACCTTTATTGGGAAACGCTCTTCTAGACCTGTCTCAAACCCAGCTTTAGTCTTCAGTCACGCCAAGTGTAAAGAGGGTACATAATCATAATACAGAGTGGCCTATAAGTAGTACGTCCCTCCGTAGAAGAGACGTCATGATACTATTTCTATCATACTATTCAATACATTATCTTATACCTATACCAAGTGAGTTTCTCTCTACCTGAACCCCACCTACGCCCCTAGGTCACGCTCCTGTTGTGACGTCCCAGGACGAAACGAATAGGGGTTGTGACAATACGAAGAATTCGAGGAGATGGAAATTGCCTGTTCAGAGCTGTGAGCCTGTACCTACACAGCACACAGGAGAAACACATGCAAATAAGATCTGACACAGTCCACTACGTAAGACAACACTGGAACGAATTTGAAAGAGTACCTCCTCCCAAATCCCACAGAGTCAAACGACTAGATAAGCTACTGCTATAAAATGAGACAGAGTGGAACGTACGGCACCAGCGTTGAAATACTAGCAATGTCAGAAATACTCAAACTCAACTTCGAGATCTACGCTGAAGATGAGATAACGGCGATAGTTACATCACAAGCAAGGCGCCCACGGTCATCAGTAAAACATCCCACCAAGTCAGCATTAAACTACTCATTACAGAAAACCTGGAGTGTGGATAATATGAACTCCTAGAAGACGCAACCAGGAAAGAACAACAGCACAACACCAACGACGGCAGCATCAACAGTACCAACACCAACAACAAGAAACCAAGCAGGACCAAAAGAAACCCGAGAAGAGATAAAACTCCACCCAAAAAAAAAAAAATGGTAAAACCAACTACAGACAATGCTAGAAGAAACCAAGCAAGTGAAAAAGATGTCAGTACCAAAAGCAGCACCCCTGAAAACAAACACCAAAGCAAGCCCAGAAGCCCCAGAACAAGGAAAAAACTCCAAAAGTCACAGAGTACAAATAAAGAGCCCTGATCGAAAAACACAAAAAAAAAACACAACTACTAAAACAAAAGATGGAAACCAAACAAGAGTAAAATAGACCATAGAAGGATACAATACAGTACACAATAGAGAAAACGGGAACGGCAAACTTGGAAGGTACCTATACCTTGTGGAAACAGAAATCGAAACCCCACACATCCCTTACAGCTAACACTTTGGGAACACAGGGGCGATTCATCCATAACAACAAGAAGCTGTCACAAACTGAAAAGTCATGTGCAGAGCGAAGAATCTCTTGAGAAACTATGCTAGATGAGGTAAACAAAAACAACCACTCAGGAAACTCAACGACAGCTCCAAACCAAGAGATCGAATAAGACTAGGCAACAAAGTTATAGAAGAAATAATTTCAAAGCAACCTGAAGCATACCACAGAATCACAAAACTGAACAAACTCATATATGCGACTGCGGAAACAATACAAGACAAGATAACACCTTCAGTGAAAACAACCACATCGAAAAAGAAGCTCTGGTCTGAAGATCCACCCTGGAAAAAGACAATACAATCACAAATAACGGAGATGAGACGGTACCTCTTACACCTCAAAGAATCTCAACAATGAAACCTTAAAGACAAGATGATGCAACGGAAGGAAGATCTGTACAAAAAATATGAAATAAGGAACCAAAAAGAACATACAAAAACGGTTGAACAACTACAAGATACCACCCATAATGCAACAGCCCCATGGATTCAACAGGAACATGACAAGACTGCTAACATCGACAGAATGAAATGGGAGAACATAATAGAAGATGAACTCAGTAATGCAGTTAACTGGAAAGCACCAGGAGCAGATTGCATTACCGGCTTCTGGCTAAAGAAACTGACATCATCTCATGCGAATCTAACGTCTGCATTCAATGACATGATCAACAACAAGCAAGGCTGACAAAAGGAAGAACGTTCCTAATACCCAAGAATGAGCACACTGAATAAGCAAAGAACTTCCGACCGATGTTGCTGACAAAACTTATAGCTGAGCGACTGTACCACCACCTGGCAGAAAACAATGTATTCCCTGCAGAACAGAAAGGATGGGCCAAAAACACGTATGGCTGCAAAGACAATCTGAGGCAAAGACCATCTACTCACAAGCAAATTGCTACAGAAAGATTGTAAAGAAAGGAAGAAAAATATGTCAATATCCTGGATAGATTACAGGAAGGCGTTCGATAAGGTCCCGCATACCTGGATAATCGAAGCCCTCAACATTTACAGAGCACCCTCAATCCTTCTAACCCTGATCAGCAAGACAATGAACGCATGCAACATGACATCGGAAGCAAAGAGCGACAACAATAACACAAACAAGGTAACCATTGAGAACATTAAGATAAGGAGCGAGATATATGAAGGAAACTCCTTATCACCTCTACTATGTTGTGTCGCACTATTTCCCCTGAGTTCCATCCTCGACAACTCTGAGACAGGATACCAATGCAAAAATGAAAGGGAGAAAATCAGCAATCTGCTGTATGTAGATGATCTGAAGCTAATATCAAATTCAGACGAAGAACTTGCAAAACAACTCATAATCGTCGAAGAATTTAGCGATGAAATCAGCATTGAGTTCGGGTTAGACAAATGCGCAAAGGCAACATTCCTGAAGGGACGACTGCAAGCCAAAGAGAATATCAAAATTGACAACTCAAAAACCATCACTAGAACAAACTGACGTGTACAAATACCTGGGGATAGATGACGACGACATCCAACGCAAGAAAATGAAGACCGAACTAAAAAAAGATTGCTACTGTCGAATAAGAGCAATCCTTAAAACCGAGCTTAATGTGAAAAACAAAATGATGGCAATAAACTTCCTAGCTCTCCCTGTCATTCAATACAGTCTAGAGATTATCAAGTGGACCCAGGCAGAGATACGGAAGCTGGATTCCCAAACATGCAAACTCCTCACAATGTACGGCGCTTTCCATCCACAAGCCAACGTTAACCGATTGTACATACCTAGAAAAAAAAGAAGGCAGAGGTATTATTGGTATTGAAACAACCTACAACATTGCTAAGGAGGGAATCAGCAGGTACCTGGAGTTAAAAGAACACGAGAAATATCTGGGAATGTTGTACAGACAACAACAAGGTGCCCCTAAAAAATACAACAGCACAGACGAAGAAGATAGGATAGAGAACTACCATAGCACAACAACCGCGGCAAACCTGAAACAAAAGTAAAAGAAATCACACAGAATTCAAAACAAAAGATGAAGGCAGAACGAATAATGAAATAGGAAGCTACGCCACTGCATGGACAAATAGCAAAAGAGGCCGTCAAAGAAACCATCAACCAGAATAACTCGTGGGCGCGGCTTTCCCATGCAAACCTGAAGACTGAGAGGAAGCGCTGATAATTGCCTGCCAAGAGCAAGCCATCACAACAAATTATTGTATTTTTTTTCACATGATTTTAAAATATTTTAGATTTTTAAGATTTTAGATGATTTTGGAGCATTTTAGGGAATTTAGAAGGGTTTTTGGAGATCTTAAAGGATTTTTAGAGATCCTGAAGGATTTTTTAGAGAATTTAACAGATTTTTGGGGATTCTAATGGATTTGTGAAAATTTGAAAGGTTTTTTTTTTCCAGGAATATATTAATGATTTTATAAGATTTTGCTAGATTTTTTTTTGTTCTAATAAATTTTTGTGAGATTTTGTCAAGGATTTTGTAGAATTTTATGCGATTTCAAGTGATTTTAAGGAATTTTGACTAATTAACCGTTCCGAGGCTTAGTCAACTTCATAAAATATGTACATACACATATTTTAAATCTTTATTGACTGTAGGATTTTGAAAATCTTCACAGGAGTTTAGATTGTTCAGAAGCTTTTAGATTTTTGAGATTTTAGGTGATTTTGGAGCATTTTAGGGGTTTTTGAAAAGTTTTTAGAGATTCTAAAGGATTTTTAGAGATTTTAACAGATTTTTGGACGAGAGACTCGGCGAGCAGGGGTAAATCCACGGGTAAACCACTAGTGGAAATTATTGCACATTTTTTTGGGAATCACAAAGTTATCAATCCGGAATACATGGAAATCACTTGGAAGTACCTAGGAATCGCTAGGAATCTCCTAGGATTCCATGGGAATCCCATAGGAATCCATTGGCAATCGTTGAGGATAATGTGGTAATCACTGGGAACATCATCTCATGACTCATTCTAACCCAGAAATCGCTTGATATCCCGAGTTTCCTAATAACTGAACCCGAGACTACGGAGAGTTTAGAACTTGAAGGGGAAAAAGAACAAGGTGAAGATTAGGTCTGTTCTCACAAACCAGTCGGAGCGTTTTTGATTGGTGCCAATCGCCAAAAATCAGTTTTCTAACTATTTTTAACCAATGAAACTCGCTCTGACTGGTTTGTGATTTCTGTGCGACCAGACCTAAAGTATGACAATATTGTAGACGGGATTGTGGATCATAAAAATGAAAACATGAATCTTGCAACCTCTCTCGAATCCGACTTGCCAAAAGAAGACACAGAATTCCTTCACACATCAGGGTTTAGAAATTAGGATTCGCTACAATGAAGAGATTATTCAGGGCTCAGCTTTAATTTGGTTCTTTTCAGAGAAGCAGGGACGTTTGACGATCGAGTATTAAGAGCTATGGGAATGTCTCTGAGAAAGATACAAAAGTCGGGAATCGAAGGCCAGAAGAACTTGAAAAGAGGAAAAGAAGAATAAATACTAGGCATAGCGAGAAGCAGAGACGAATGCACATCTGAATCAGAATCAGAAATAAGTTTGTCGAGTGAAACCCTAACTGAAGATGTCTCTGATTCAAATGATCATCCTAGTGAAATCAAAGAAATATCCATTATTTCAGATCCATATTCTGCAGTGTAGACACGCAATGGTATCTAGGCCTCAACAACTATTTATACCTACAATAAAATCGGTGTGGGTGTGGACAACCATGAAAATAAAAGTTGCTAACTTCTGAAAGAGTTGCAAATACAGAAGTTGCCAATTTTTCAGTGGAAACGTGTTTTTATAAGAGAAACAACTGTTTGTTTTGGTCATATCAATGCGAAACCTATCGAAGAAATCAAGTAATCAGTTGGGAATGATATAGGAATCCCCAGAAAAAATGGAAATCACCTGGTAATCATACAAAAATATCTGAAAATCATTGGCAATCAGTCGCAATTCTTGGGAGGGGAATACATGAGATTCATTATTCATTGATCAGTGATTGCCAAATATGGAATGTACATTTGTAAGCATAGTGGTTGACCTCTCGTTTTTGCGGATTCCAAAGGATTTTTGGGAATTTTAAAGGAAATATTTTCTAGGAATTCTAATAATTTTAAAAGATTTTGCGGGATTTTTTTAGTTTTACTAAAATTTTGTGCGATTTTATGCGATTTCAAGAGATGTTGTAGAATTTTGTTAAATTTTTAAGGATTTAGATGATTTTTATGCGATTTTCTCGGATTTTGACCAACTTGTACACGGATTTTGACCGCCCCTCGGACTGTGCCAGGCAGCTCCACTGGAACATCTGCAAAAACTTTAAGATATAGGTACACGAGAAGTGGTACCAGCACGCACCGGACCCTGTAGTAGAAACAGAAGATGTAACAATCATATGGGACACACAAATGCACACTGACAAGAAAATAATTGCAAACAGGCCAGACCTAATAGTCAAAGATAAGAAAAAAGCACTGCCTAATAATAGACGTGGCCATCCCTCCTGACAGATGCTTAAATATAAAGACCTGCGGATTGAAGTACAGCGAATGTGGAACCAGAAGGCCAAGGTAAACCCTATCATCATTGGAGCCACAGGACTCATCTCCAATGCCACCACCAACACCATCAAAGAAGTTCCAGCAAAGCACAGTCTCCTGGAAATGCAAAAAGCAGTGGTCCTGAGTACTGCTCATATAGTACGGAAAGTACAGTATCCGCCAAAATAAACAGTACCGAACATATAAATTATATAATTTATCAATTTGAATCATGCGTATATGTACAAAAACTTCATCATAGCGACTTAAAAAAGCTTCATAACGATTCTACAAATCATTGAAAAGATTCATTAGGAGTGGTTGTTGAAATTTTTCTGAGACTTGTTTCAAACTTGAGCCTTTATTCCTTCCAAATCCGTATGACCGGAAATAGTGCTCTACTAAGAAAACTGTTTCTTAAGTTGAGAGATACATAATGACGAAGATTTTAACCTTAACTTAATGTCAACCTCATAACTAATCCCAAGTAAGCGAAATATGATAAATGCAACTTGCGTGCGCAATTACTCAGAGCTCTAGATTTCGGTACTGTTTATTTTGGCGGATACCGTACTATAAAACCCATCCCAGTCACCAGCTACCAAAGCACCACCCTTGCAGCACTTGGTGCTGCTCAATACAAAGAAAACCTCAGAAGAAACTGAGTGGAAGAAAGAAATAATAATAATAAATGGCTTTATTGTAATTCATTAATTCACAAGTTATAGACATAAAACAGTTAGCAAATGTTCATGAATCACAAATGGCGGAGTTGAAGCTCTTCCTATCTCGACCAAAGTATAAATGTACAAATACAGGGTGTCCCATGGTGGATGGCGTATTAGACGTTAATGGAAAACTAAAAAGCGGATCATTTTGAAAATTTGGCAACCGGGATAAACGATCATAATCTACACTTTAAAAATATTTTTGTTTATGCGGTGTTGCCGCTTCTACTCTAAACCAGTGGCAATATCGTCATTTTAAATGGAATACCCTGTATATCATTGCATATTTGCATTCTTCATAAAATTCTGAGCAGATTTCATGTGATATACCCTATACCTAAGTTCAACTGTTTTGGAAATATTGACAGTTTAAAATTGACTTTTTTCAACTTTGACGGGCTGTAAAACCTGAACGGTTAATTTTAGACGAAAACCAATTTTACTTTTCTGTCTTAGATTTTTATAAACTATCATTTGACACCAACTTTGAAATTAATCCATGATTAAAAATTCCAATTAAATTTAATCTTCGGTTAAATTAAAAGTTGGTGTCAAATGATAGTTTATGAAAATCTAAGATAGAAATATAAAATCGATTCTCCTCCAAAATTAGCCGTTCAGGTTTTACAGCCTGTCAAAGTTGCAAAAAGTCAATTTTTCCAAAACTGTTGAACTTAGGTATAGGGTATATCACATGAAATCTGCTCAGAATTTTACGTAGAATCCAAATATGCAATCAGATACAGGGTGTTCCATTTAAAATAGCGATGTTGCCACTGGTTTAGAGTAGAAGCGGCAACACCTCATAAACTAAAATATTTTTAAAGTGTAGATTATGGTCGTTTATCCCGGTTGCCAAATTTTCAAAATGATCCGCTTTTTAGTTTTCCATTAACGTCTAATACGCCATCCACCATGGGACACCCTGTATGTGCTGCAGTATAAGTTTTAGTGGAATAGACCTATCTATTTTACCAGACAAAGACGTAATAATACGAAAACTTCATAAGATAAAAAAAGACACAGAACGCTCATTGCGCAAGACGAGGCAAAACGTACCAAATTATGTTAGACTTACGTATAGCAATCCGTTCTTTTTATTTGCACGAGATAAAAAAGGAAGGAAAAAGACCGCGTGTTGTGCAACTTATTTGTCAATGAAAATTTCAAACAACTTTTGAATGTCACTTGTCAAGCTATGTCAAGTTAAATATCAATCGTACTTTTATTCTTGTCAGACCACGGGCAATGAACAAGGACAAGGAGATGCCCAGCGTGCAAAACGAACACCTCTCACCTGTACTAGTTAGCCAATAGAAAAGCATTGCCTCGTGTTGCGCGCGCATACCAGGTAAAAATAGATAGGTCCAGCCACTTTTAGAAAAAATCTCTGGCAAAATTAGAAATCCAGAAGGCCCAAATGATCACCACTTTAATGAGAAAACGAAAAAAGGACATTTGATTAGGACTGGAAATCAATTCTGCATAAGTACGAGTCATGTAGAAGAAAAGTGAGGTTTCTGAATGATAAGATGCATTGTAGCAAACATTTTTGAAAATTTGAATAAGGCAGACAAAAAATGCTTGAAGAGCGAAGAACAATAATCAGAGAACTTGGAAAGCACCAAACGGTAAAGATAAATTTAATTTTAAATTTAAAAATTAGGAACGAGTAATAAATAAGAAAAAGATGCTCACCTTTTATTTTAGTAGGAATATTGAACCTTTTCGAATCCGCAAAACCTAATAAGTCATTGAGTATATTTGTGTCATCCGAATGGCCAACTAAATACGTTTTAGTAGCAGTCCTCATTTTTTCAATGTGCTTTTCGAAAAAAGTGGAATTTTCATGTTTCACCATTGGATTATCTACAATTAAAAAAAATATCACTTTTTTCAACGTAGGTACATAAAATAGCTGTCACCTACCTGATAACGATATCATTTTTGGTTCAGGAATTTTGTCTTGAAAATTCATCACTTCATTACTTTGGCTAAATACTATTCGTGAACCTGAACTACGCAGCATATTCTATAAGGAGAACACAAATTGAAATGAGGACAATTTATGAATCCATACAAAGAGCTTTTAAAAGTTATAAGTACACTAGAATTTTCTTTTTGTACTGAGCAAATAATAATAAGAAAAAAGATTTTATGTTCATGTTCATGAGTTCATCTTACAATCAAAAAGTTCCTACTTCATTATACTTGAACTCCTGACAACACATTTACAACTAGGAAAATATTCTACTTAGTATAGGACAAAGTCACCGTAACAATCATAGGTACCTTAATAGAATTTTTCTTTGGCTTTTCCTTAACGACTATAAACATTTTCTCACATTTAGGTTTAATCGTTAATGGAACCAATCGAGGACTAAAGGGATAAAGATCATTTTTAATCTGAGCAGATCCAAGTACATGCATAGAAATGTTATTTTTATGTATCAGACAGTCTTTCAGTGTTTGCTGTTCTTTGCCTTCTGTGACTAAAATGTATACGCTTCCTTCGCGTTTTCTTCCAGTTCTTCCCATTCTTTGTACCATCCTGATAGGCGATTTTGTTGAAATATCAAAGCAGACAATCAGATCTACTTCTCCTACATCTAAACCTTCTTCGCCTATACAAGTTGATAAGAGAGTATTGCATTTACCTTCTCTGAAAGCTTTAACAACCTAAAAATATACAAAATTTGAACAAATTGTTACGAATTCCTATTATTACTTACCCCCAACTGCGTTTTTTGCGTTATCCCTGATCCTTGGCCCAAAAATATTTTTGGTTTGACAAGAGGACGGGCTTGTAGCAAAAGTATATGAGCCTCCATAGCAGATTCTCTATATTCAAAGAAAACTATGGCACGGGTATTTTGTTTGTCTTCTTTTGAAAAATGAGCAGTAAGGACTTCGCGTAATTTATAGTGTTTTGGATGGCCGAATTTTATATTTTTTGGAATCTGAAATTTGAATTTTTAAAACATCAATCAATATTGGATTTGTACAAGGTGCAAAGACTCACGTCTGGATAAGTTCCATCAGGCAAAACTTCAATACTAGGAATCGGACCTAAAAAATCTCTCACATTCTCTAATATACGCCTGAGCATTACGTTTCCTCTAAGTAGCGGCTTTTCAATATGTTCTAAAACATGAAAAAAAAAGTAAAAAGTATTCATAAGTGTAGAGGGTTTTGCTAACTTACCATCAAAAAAGGCAAGAAAATTTCTAAGACCGTGTCTAATAAGCAGCTCATAGGCGTGATATAAAGTAACGCAGATATTTAGACACCTCATAATTTCGCCATAATTTGAAGAACTGAAAATACAACTTAAATCTTAGAAAACTTTTGATTTTATAAATGATTACCTTGCAGTTCTTTTAGCCTGGAAGTCTTTCATCAACATAAAAACTCTGCCTTTAGTTAATGATTCGCAATTACCTTGAATCACTTTGTTTTGTTTCAATGTTCTTGCATAGTGTTCTAAAATCTATAAGGCAATAATTGATAATAATTACACTACAATTGTTATTATTATTACCCTTAGATATTCTTCTTTAATTTCTATTAACTTATCACTAAGTGGTACAACAATAGTCTCTAGAGATCGCTCAAATACATATGGTTTAACATCTACACTTTCCTCAGTCCTAAACTCTAAATGAGATATTAGTAAATTGTGTATAACCTGAAATATTTTTTTCTTAATAAAATATCTTGTGAATTATTTATATGTATAATAATACCTCGGATACATCATTGACTCTAGAGCCAGGCGTAGCACTTAGAGCAAGTACACGAAAATTTTTATGATTATTCGAAAGCAATTTGCGGATTACTTGACAATAAGCGTGATTTCCACGTGCTTTATGGGCCTCATCGAATACCAAACATTTGATTTTGGGGCCCAGTTGAGCAACTTTCTCCAAATCGTTTTGCAGAACCTGCGGGGTAACGAAAAATATCCTTTTGTCCATCCAAATGTTGGATCTGGAAGATGAGATTTGTGCTCCTGAAAACATAAATTTTATAAGATATTTCACCTTTAGGCCAGATTAAACTTATTAGGTTAATGTTTTTCTTGTTGGGCATGTTTAATTAAGTAACATTTGAAGTTGATTTTGAAGTAAGCATGGATAATTAATAATTTTAAATGGTTTTTTTTTTTCCCAAAACAGACTCAAGCAGAACCAATATGATATTAAGGCAAAACATGATTGATTGATTGCAAAGTACTTTATTATCCGATATGGAGTTTGGGTAGTCCGAAATGATCATTTATACAAAATCTCAAAAATTGTAATTTCATCAATGCTGTGATTTAACTACCAACCTTATGATTAAGATTTTTGAAAACTTTAAACAAACATAACTTTATTTCTATTATAGAGAGTAAGTTGAAATTTTCAGTGATTCTTATCATCGTGGAGGACTACAATCCTTGGAAATTTCAGCCATTTGGATTTATAGTTCCAGAAATAAAATGGCGTTAAGCAATGTGGGGTGAATTATAAAATTTTTCAACTTCCTGATGTGAAAGTATATTTCTGTAAAGTAGAATATAGGCTTGAATGTAAAGTAGGGAAGGTGTCTATCTCGGTGTCTATTCATTGTGAACATAACTTATTCCATAAGTTCTTTACTTGCCTGTTAACTCTGTGGTGACTTCATGGGGTATAGCCATAATATTATAACATGCTTCTACTTGTTGTTTGACTAGAGGTTTTGTAGGTGCCATGAAAATAATTTTTCCTTGAGGATACCAACGGAAAAAGTTGTACATTACCACTGCTGCTATGAAAGTTTTGCCCAGCCCTGTGGGTAAGCTCACCTAAAATAGGATTTATTGTTTTGTTTGGTGGGTGAATGGGTTCGAACAGAACATACCAATGTATTTTCCAGTAAGGCCTTTTCGATTATGTTGTATTGATATTCTCGCGTAGGGTAATTTGTAGGGTAAATCCATGACTGGCCAGTTCCCAGGTCGAATCCTTCGGTTTCTGCGTTTTTACTTAACAAGGCTGATCTGGAAGTATGAATACATTATAGTCACATATTTCTAGCAATTAGGATTTGAGGAAGATATTTGAAAATATTAAAAATACTGACTGTGTTTGAATATCCATTCTTATTTGATTTATTGTACATACATCAAATACAAAGAAAATAAATAAAGTAAAAAATTAGTTGCAAAACGCGAAAATACAAAAAAACATTATAAGTAGAAAAAACACAGATAACAAGTATTTGAATCAAAGGTATTCACTAATTAAATACACTAAAAATTAAGAACTTTTTCGCAAATTAAACTTTTTCTGGGATAAATTTGTTTTGTTTACTATTTGTTTGTATTTGAAGGTTATGTTACGTGGTCTAACTCTAAAGCCGCGTCCACACCCAAGTCCTACGCCAAAGCACCAGTGATGACGTAGCAGCGTGTCATTACTCGCCTTGACGTAGGGTGCTTGCACCACAGGTTATGACTCCGCGGGCTTTTGCTTTATGCATACTACATTCTAAAACAACTCTCTTTTTGGATCTCGTTTGCATCTTTATCTATTATGCGTTAGTCTACGACCGCTGGCGCAAACAGCTGACAACTTAATACATGACGTCGACAATGGTACATCATATGACCGCGATTACCAAAGACGTGGCCGATAAGCTATCCTGTTGCAGTGTGAATTAGCCTTGGTTTGGATCAAGGTTGTTTAAGGGCCGAATTTATAGTCGTTCCTGTCTCCCTTGGAGGTCCTGAGTTTAGAATAAACACTTGCTACTTTTTATAATCCCGCAAAAAAAAAACATGTTTTTTGTTTATTGCTTGCCAACCAGGCGTCATTTGGACAGGTCGTTGGATATTGCCTAATTCTAAACATCCATGGCTACTTTAAAGGGGGTGTGACCATTGGTGTGACTCAAAAATGAAAGTTTTGTGCCAAAAAATATAAGAATAAGTATTTAAACCCCATCTTGCTATGATGAACCGTTATCGAGTGAGGGCGGTTTTTAAAGTGACGAATTCTTTGGCTGTGACGTCACACCGGCATTGGAGGCATAGTTAAAACTAAAACACGTGTAAAATGTTCCGAAATCAAAGTCAACGATCTCACTAAGAGCTGTTTTACACGGCAAAGTTTCTCCACGAAATTATTGCCAAAATATTTCGTAAGTTTACTATTCTTGGTTTCGGTTTTTCCTGTTTGACACGGCAGATAAAATTTAGCAAAAGTTTCGTGAAAATATTAGTCATACGCAGGCGCAGTTACGTTTTGCCATCAATAATATCAAATCATAACCTCATACTTTGGTAAACCAAACAAATAAAACTTTCGTTTTCTAATTGTTGTTGAATCTTTTTAGTTGTATTCCTTTCACACCTAGGAGGAGCTCCGGAACAGCTCCGGGGCTTCACGCGCTTAGGGTGGGTATTATAAAACTACTTTGAGAGTTAACTTAAAGTTAACTTCAAGTTAACTGTCAAACCAGTTTTATAATACCCACCCTTATTCCATTCGAAAAGTGTTTGTTTCACCACGCATCTGTTCCCTGCAAATCGAGGGCGACTAAATACCGGAGCGAGTAGCTCAAGTGTTTCAAGCTCTTGAAAGGAATACAACTATGAATCCTCTGCAGTATCATAAAGTTGAATTTCTGTGTTCCTTCCATAAATAAATATTTGTTTACCTTTGGCTCCGCCCAGCTGGTCCTCTCCCTCCCTCCTTATGTTTTTGTGCGCAAAACTTTTTACACCAGTTGAACCACCGATAAGCAGTCTATCTTTATCTGTTACATAGGAAATCCAATGACGGATTCATAAGACGAAGGAAAAGAATGCGCCTTTTATTTTGTCGTTTGACCATCTGTAATTCAATTCTATTGGTCGACCTAGATATTATTCCAAAAATTTTAACTTGCTACTTGCTCATCGTATGATGATGAAATGTGTGTCGAAATTGTATGATTATTTAGGATCAATGAAATGGGAAAAAATGTAGAGGACACTCAATTAAAGGAAAAGCCGACTCGTGCCGGCAATAAATTATACGATTTTTTGAAATTTCTGTCATTTTGGGACCTAATTTAAGTAGGTACCTAACCTTGTATTTAATCTTTTCCGGGTTTTGATTCATGAGTTCAACTAACTTGATGACACACGCTTGATGATTGGCTATTAAAAATTGAACGTATTTTTAATAGGGCTGTTTGCACAGCAATCACAAACCAGTCAGAGCGAACTTCATTGGTTGAAAACAATCAGAAACAGTCAGAAAACTAGTTTCAACCAATGAAATTCGCTCTGACTGGTTTGTGATTTCTCTGCGAACAGACCTAATATTTTAATTAATTTGGGGTCAGCGTTAATTTGTCTCATCATTTTCCAGTTTTATTGATACTGATTTGAAATATTGGATATTCAATTTTTGATTAATGATTGCATTTAATTTCAACTATTAAAGATATTGTAAATTACGGGTCTATTTTTCCCGGGTCATTACACCTGTATAAGAAATGGTTAAAGGTACCTATTCAATATTATTATTGTCTTTTATCTATTATTATAATCAAAAATCAAAGGTTTTAATTGTGCTTCAGTACTCAAGCGAATACACCCTATATAGTTATAAAATTCATTATCAGTTAAGAAATTAAAGAAAGCACTCTAATGCTAATCCAATTTTCTAAACAGGATTTCCCCGGAACAATTATTTTAATTCCATTAAAAGCGGAATAGAATGGAAATACTTTTTTGCGTCGCAATTTAGAGCTTCGCTCATCCATCCCCCAAGGGGATATTTTGACATGCCCCTTTATAATAAATTATAAAGTAGGTAGGCATAAAACTGCGGAAAATAGGCCGAACGACGTGCTAGCCAAAATATTATTATATTAATTTTCAGATGATGCTAAGAGTGAGTTTACTCCATATTTTTGTGGTGCTAGTTTATAATATAAAGGAGGTAAGTTATTAAAAAAGTTCATAAGCTTTATGTGCAATGAGGCCATGGTTTCAATTGGCGAAAAATAACAATTTCAATAGGTAATATATCTAACCATTTCAACTTGGATAATATAACAAAAACACATATCAATATTTATAATATCTAATTAGCTATTTATACAATAAGTTACGAAATGAGCGTCTTTTAGGCACGCGACGTGAAAATTGTCCAACGAGGCAAAGCCGAGTTGGACAACACGTCGAGTGACTAAAAGACATCGTTTCGTAACGTATTGTATACAAGATTTTTTCTACTGGCATTTTATAATAAAAAAAACACAATTTTATTTCATGTGAATAAGTCGATTACACCCAAAATCTTTGTCACCTGCTTTTACTTGACACCTGACACTTTTCATGCGATTTTCTTTTCAAAATTCGGCATCAATATTTAAAATCCTAGAAAGTAGGTAATAAAACAAAGTTCTGTTTTGAGTAACCCAACCGTTCAATTCAGTTATTCCATTTTCAATATTCATAATAAATACAAAACAAAATTCAAATATGTGTTTAGTGTTGTTTTTTATTTCTGAATAATGATTGACACTTTTAGGCACTAGTGCTTAAAAATTACTTTTACGCACTCATAAGTCACTTTTACGCATTCAAAAGTCACTTTTACGCACTGAGTGCCTAAAAGTAACTTTCACGCACTCAGTGCCTAAAAGAATGTCGTTTCAAAACTGAAATGACAATCGAAAAGTTGCTATTATGAAACGTCAGTAGAAAAAATTATTTACCTACTGTTACGTAGGTATACCTATAGGTAGTATGTTGATTTTTTCACGACTGCTCTAGAAAGTTGTTAAAAACGCACTATAGTAGGTACCTACTCACACTTATCTGGAAAATCAATTATTTCGAACAGCGTGCGAAACGTAGGTACTTTACACACGCTAAAATAGAAATTACACTTGTACTGAATTTTTGTTTCGCCAATTATAATTCTTTTTCCACTTCTAGTTTATGGCAATCTTACTTCAGTCCTAAAATACCTATAGGTAGGTACCTACCTACATCTAGAAAATGTAAGCATTATACCTATATCTACAGTATATCTATACATTTTTCATTAATAATTAAAAAAAAACATTACATCTGTAGAATGATTGAATAATTATTCCTTAATTGTTTGCTAAATATGCTGAAACATATAAAAGTTAAATATTAGTGTGAATGTAGTGTGTAATTTCGGAATCGTAGAAAAAGTATATATTAAAGTTATATAGTTATACCTAGTTGTGTAACGCATGCAAAAAGCACTTTCCACAGTTGTGTGGCCGTATTGCTCCAAACTTCCCAGCTCGTGAAATGTGATACTATTTTTAAATACCTATTGTAAGTACCCAGCGCGCAAAAATGTAATTGTTCTCAAGTTAACTTAGAAAATCCTGCATCGAACAGATTTATAGAAAAATCAAAAATCCATCCATATTCCTGACTGTGAAATTACATATTATTTAAAAAGTTTACCATTGCAATTGATGAGGTCCTTTTTTCATACATTTCGGCTTCAAATCCCACAATATAAATCACCGTATGTAGTTTCTGGGGTCCCAAATGATCGTCTAGAGTCGAAATCTCCACACACAAAAAATTGAAATTTGATTATTTTGGAAGGAAAGACCCTTCTTTGCATGGACATGAATTTTTGAAAACTTTGTACAATCATAGGTACCTAACTTTTTTTTATCATACATCGAAAGCTAAAATTTTCGGCGATTCTTATCCTGGAAGGGGACTACAAACTCTGCAAAGTTTCTTGGGGTGAATCTCAAAAGCAATTTTCCAGCAGTGTATTCCGGCTTCAAGCTTCAAATCCCACATTAATCACGGTATAGAGTTTCTGGGGTTCCAAATGATCGCGTAATCGAATCAGAACACTTACATTTTAATTTTTGTTGTGTTGAACGACATCAAAAATTGAAAATTCGATGCGATTTTATTTGATCTACAAAAATCGTTCAAGTAAAATTTCCCCGTGGTGGAAACGCGCCTTTATGATGGATTATAGACAGTTTGACATGGAACTTTTTGAAGTCACCTCAAGGTCCTAGATGGCGCCACCTGCCATTTTTGACATAAAACAGCTGTTTGGTTTTTAACCACTGTCAAAGAATCAAACAAAACAAATCATCCTGCAATCAAGCAACGCGATTCCGTAAATTAACAAGAAACTAGGAATAAAATATCTATAGAATCTCAGAATTATTCGGTGAAAATACATTTAAATTCGGGAAAATATCAATATTAAGATGTGCGACGCAAGTAGACAATGGTTCTATATATTGCCCGATTAATTACAATGTTTATTTTAACGTATACTGAGAATTCGGCCCTGGGATTTATTGATTTAAAAATGATTATGGGTACAATAGTGTCTATAATCTAGTTTTTGTAACAGTCTACTACTATTGTCTATATCAGCATGCAAAAATTTCTTCTCTAAAAAGGTATGAATATATAGAATTTAGCTCATTACACTCCTCATGCTTCTTCAGTGTCCGCATTTATTTATTTTCATGATACTTCATTGTTCATTTCAGAAATAGAAGCATTACCACACAAAAATGACCAAAAAATTTGAATTTGACTGGCGCATCACGGTACCAGAACCACTTCTAACCGGCATTGTTGCTGATAGATGGACAGAAGAAAAAGACAGCTACGAATTGGAAAGGGATGCTACATTTAAGGTCGACGAATATGGGTTCTTTATTTATTGGAAAAGCGAGGGAAAGGTAAAACCGAGAAACAATAATTTGGCAATATTTATATATAGTGGAGTTCGGATATAGCAAACCGGTTTGAAGTGAAGGCTCTTCAACTACCCCTAAAAATTATTATTATTATTATCTAGTTTACAGCAAGCGAGTAGTGAAAACTAAAATAAACTTATGCCTAACAAATTGCTAATAAATCTTAATTTAAGAAAATTAACAAAAAGTTTCAGATTACATAAAAATAATAGCCTCAAATTACTTTTTAAATTTTAACAGTGGTATAACAAAAATCTCAATGTGATGATCATTAATTAATCTAGAATAGCGATCTAAAGGTGAATTTTGACCATAATTTGTGCAGTGAAATGGAATGCAAAATTGTTGCTAATAGAGATTTGAACATTAATACATTCAACTAAATCAGGGCTATCAATTTAACTATCCACAAGATTATGCATAAAAGTTAAACCTGCCTTATACGATGTACCTCTAGAATGTCAAGAGTAGTATATTTTCAATTTGTTCATAATTATGGTCCTGAATAGTCATTCCTATTTTAAATGCACAGAACCTTCAGAATTTATGTTGAATTCTTTCAATGGTGTAGACATGAACTGCACGATAAGATGACCATTTCACAGAAGCATATTCGAGTTGTGATCTTACTTTAATTTATTCTCACAACACCAGTCTTCTATCCTGTGAAGGTCCTCTTGCAAAAGCTCTTGATCTTCGAGGCTGTTTATGAGTTTGAAAGCTTTGAAGTCATTAGCGAATAACAAGCCATCACTGTTCCGAAGACAATCAAATATGCAGTTCACAAGAAGACCAGAAAATAAAGGAGAACAGTGCCTTCCTTGAGGAACCTTCGAATAAACTTTTATTGAATCTGATTGAAATGAGCTTATTTTTACCGTTTGCTGGTGTCCGGACAGAAAACTCTTTGTTCAGCTGACCGAGGATGTACAAAAACGAATGAAATGAAGTCTATTTAGAAAAGGTGCATGGTGTTTTTGTTTGAATTCTTCCAAGCCCTTAATTATGTTGTTTTGATATGTTAATAGATTTAGTCATTGTTGACCGACCCGAGCAGAGCTCATGTTGATTCTTGTGAATAATGCTACAAGATATCCACCCCAGCTGGATACTGATCAAGCTATCAAAATATCAAAAAGCCAAAAAGCTTCGGAATCGACGACTATATGCACACGTTCCTGTAGTTCGAAACATTATTTCTCTCCCCACTTTTAAAAATAGGAACAATAAAACTAACTTTCCATTTCTTGTTCCATTTGATTGGGAAAGTTGATTCGGACAAGGATGGATTGCCACAAGTTTGAAATTCCATCCAGTCCTAAAGTATCTTTATTCAGTAATGGGCTCTTTCACTAATTTTTGAAATTGGCATATTTGGATAAAGCAACTAAAAACAGAATTTTCTGTATTTTTACTTTTGAAAAATTCAAAGTCCTTCTTGAGAAAACAGAAAACAAAGAAATACCTCCAAATAAAAACCCAGAATTTATTTCTATGACGTCGCAGCTCGCAATTTGACCGTGTTGCCACTAATTGTCAACATTGAAAATTTGTAATAGATTTAATTCTGAAATGTTGGCAAAATCTCATGAAAAGTAGTTAAATTAATTAGTTATAGATTCAAGATTTTATAACATTTTTTTTTAAAATTATGCTTAAATACAATTTAATGCAATTTTTTATGTTTAGTTTTATTTATTTATTTTACGCTGCACTACATTTAGTCACAACCGACAACAGCGCATTCGAACCTTTACGTATCTTTACAGAGCGCAAACACAGCCGAGCCCTTCCTCCTTGCAACGACATAAGCGAAATGAAGAATATTTATGTGACGTCGGCAAATCGGCGCGTTTTAAAATAGTTTGAATTTAGGCACTTTTGATTGCCTATGAAAAACTTATTGAACCTTGTACAACATTTTTTTTTTGGTATATATGCCTAAAATAGTCCCTCCTTTGAGATTTTATACTTAAATTACGTATTTAAATTTTAGTGAAAGAGCCCATTTCGATATTTTATTGAATATCTTTGTCAGAGAAATGGGTTCAAAGTCAAACAGCCTGAAATTATTCCTAGATGCCTCAGAGAGAGACAAGTTTTCAAGGCTCCCAGGGACATAAATTATCTCAAAATCTTTTTAAAAAATATAACATCTTGCCCACCAGTGGCACTCCCATTTTTATAAAACATTGTTTGAGGAAGGGCATTATTAGACGTAGGATCTCGAATTTCCTTCAAAAATAACTGGGATAAGCCTTGAACTTTTAGTTGACTTCAACCATGTAACTTGACCAACACACCTCTCTAACTCTTTTGCATTCTGAACCTAAACCAGCAAAATATATATGTAGTCCAAAGGTGATTTTAGTTTATCATCACAATTATTTATCACAGTGGTATCACATGTAATGCACAAGATGAGATGGTTTGACCATTGTTGCATTTTGACCTTATTTAGTCCTCGATTCAGTCTATTCTTAAACTGATTCAATAAGGTTGCATTTACAATGTCCTCCTCCAACCTATTCCAGGTATACAAAGAATTCTGTTGGTCAGAAAATTTCTTCGCAGCAGCTTGTTACATCGTTTTTTATGAAGTTTTTTGTTGTGACTTCTGAGGTCTTGTAGTTGACCAGGGTAAAACATATTAGGGTTACCTACATTTTACATTTACACTTGTCTTGTAGTCGCCACTTGTGATTCTGAATGTTTCAATAGGGTCACCTCTCAGCCTTCTCTCTTGTGTAATTGAATTTAGTCTATTTAGCCTGGTTTGACGGATTTTGGTGATTATCCTTTGCACTATTTCAAGGATTTTTATGTTCTTGATTTATTTCTTCATTTGACAGGATTACTTCATTGAAAGCTTGATTGAAAGTAAAAATCATAGTACAAGTTTCACAAATTTTTCTTGGGAATTTTATTCTCATATTTCCTGATTTCATGTTTAGGTTGGTAACACTAGATGCCAAATATAGAATTAAATGTTCTTTTTTATTTTTATTTTTACCAATTAAAATCACAAATGACAGTTCGATGACCATCAGTCAGCCAGTGTCACCAACTTCCGATAAGTAGAAAAGGAGTGTCACAAAGAGCTTCTTTTCGAAACTACTTTTAGTGTCGAAAAGACTTCGATATGGAACCAAAATAGAAAAAGTATATTATTTTAACAAAAACTCAATGTGATCAGCTATAATTATTAATACCTATAAAACAAATAAATTTTATATTTCTAGAGTTAAAGAAACTCAAAAATGTAACAATTTCAACTCCTACACAAACACTTCATCACATAACTCAATAAACCTACTTTTAGTTATCTCAGTAATTTCAAAATTATTCTGATTTTTCCTCGGATTTATCACTGAAAGACTTATTCTTAAAGGGGAGCTCAAACCAAATTCTGTTGTGTGAAAATCTACATAAAAAAGATATTTGTGTCTCACTTGTCTTACATAGGTACATGAATTGAGGGCAATCTATGTGATAATTCAAAAGATCATAAACAAAGCGCAATTCAATCTTTAATCTAGGAAACTCCAGGAAGTCAAGTTCAAGGTTCTTTCTTACCTTTGCCTTATGTGAAAGTGATCGATCACACAAACTGGTAAATCACTGTACACTTTGATGGGAATACTTTGGAAATACCTAGGAATACTTGGTAATTCTCTGGGAATACTTAGAAATCCTTGGAAATACTATGGAAGTATATGGGAATACTCTGAAAGTACATGGGAATAATTTGGAAATACATGGAAGTACTTGTATATTTCTATAACTTCCAACCCCAATTTTATCGTATTTTTGGGCATTTTCATTAAAATCTCAAGAATTGCGTGCATGTTCATTTGGGTTTGTTCTGGTTCAGTGTTCCACTACTTTGTTCTGGTTGAGTGTTCCAATTTTTTTTGGTCAACTGTTCCAGTTAGCTTAATTTTGAGGCAACTGAAACAGTGGCCCCTATTTTCTCATGCATTCACATAGTAATAATTCTGAGGCGACTGAAAGATATTGTAACGTACCTATGTGTAAAGATCCTACCCAATTTAATTTTTTTTTGCTCAAGAATTATGGGAAATACTGGAGATGCAACAAAACTATTACTTAGTAGTGGTGAGGAAATAACGTTTAATTATAATGGTAAAATGAACAAAAAATAAAATCAGAAACCTATTTTCTTTGTAAGTAATCCATATATCTCCATTTCTGCATGGTGTTCAGCACAGCTGACAGTTCTTCTTTTACTTCGTTCATATATTTTTCCACCACCCTATCTTGCTACCGACAATATAGGTACCTTTCCCTCTTGTTCCAAATACAAAGAGTCTTATTGTGGATCTTGGGATGTCATAGGAAACGGCAGCACCGTATATTGTTCTCTTAGCGTTTTGGACATCTTCAATTGGTTTTTTTCAGGGCCAACTTGGTGTACCCACCGTCCGCAATTTTGAAGGTTCTGCAGATATAATTCCTGACCGCATATTTGCTCTAGAACAAACAAGAATTTGTACAATACAATGTTAATTTCAGGTGGAACATGTTCCAGTTGGACACATCATATACGTTCCAGTTGCCTCTGGACGTATTTTACCGGGGCAACTGGAGCCCAAGCTGTGTTTTGTTGTTATGAGGATACACTTATTACACTTTGTAAAAGTAACGAATTCAAATTTTTTTCTCAGAAACTAATCCGGCACGGCGTTCTTTCTACTACATGCAGGGTATAAATGAGACACGCTTGTAACGAATTTTTATGCGCAGGAAATTCGAATTTCAATAATAAGCCAAAACTGGCCTATGGCGCAGTTACCTCACTGTTTAAGTTAAAACTTGACCTTACTTGGAAATACCGAGGAATACTTGGAAATACCCAGGGAAATAACGTACAAATTTGAGAAGTATTCCCAGAAACTGGAAATTACTGTACGTTTTTTCATGAGTGGTTGACCCCTCGCACAAACCTTAGTCTGATATGCACAGAATCGTGAAAATTTGTTCTGAACTCTCTCAACAGAACCTCGATATCATATGGCTAAAATTCACCTCAAAGTCATCGACCAAGTTTATCTGCTGCCTCTACCGACCGCCATGTAACACCGAGTACCAAAACTTTTTCGCGACATTATCCGAAAGCTGTGATAGTATACAGTCAAACTATCCACTGGCGGAAATTGTCTTTTTAGGCGATTTCAACGTCCACAATATACCCTGGCTGAAACACCACAACAAAACAGATAATGAAGGCAGAGAAGCAGAAGCTTTTGCCATAAGTTGTGGTCTAACGCAGCTCGTCGATGAACCTACCCGTATCTCAGAAAGGGGCGAATTTGCAGCGCTTTTAGACTTGTTCCTAACCACAAATCCTGACTCGTACACAATCCAAGTAGATACTCCACTTGGTTCGTCCGATCATAAACTTATAATAACAAAGTGCCAAATGCTCATCCCACCAAGCCAACAACCACTTCCTCGTAAAATGTGGCACTATAAATCGGCAAATGGAATGACCTAAAACAGTTTTACCTGGATTTTCCATGGCAAGAGGTTTGCTTTAAAACAGCTGATCTCACTATTTGCTGTGATGAAATAACACAAGTGATTTTGTCTGGAATGGATGCATATATCCCACATACAACTAAACGTAGAGCTTATGCAAAACCTTGGTTCAACGGCCAGTGTCAAACGGCTGTACAGAAAAAACACAGAGCATATAACCTTTGGAAACGACAACAAACCGCTCAAAACCACACAGAATTTATAGAAGCCAGAAATAGTTGCAAAATTACTATTGACTCCGCTAAAGAAACATACAATCAAAGAATAAAAAACAGGTTGCTGAATTGTCCAAGTAGTTCTAGGTCCTTTTGGTCTCTTGCAAAATCTGTTGGATCTAACTTCACCAAGTCATCCATACCACCACTTACAGATAAAAATAATCACTTAGCCACAACATCAGAGGAAAAAGCCAATATGTTTGCCCAAATGTTTTCCTCCAACTCCAACCTAACAGTGCCAAACGGAAAAACTCCACCGTTCATCGAAAGGGTTTCCCATAGTATGCCAGAGGTATCCTTTTGTCACAGAGAAATACGAAAATCCCTTAAAAAGCTGGATACAAACAAAGCAATGGGTCCGGATGGCATTCCCGCAATAGTACTCAAAAATTGCGCCAACGAACTCACCCCAACTTTCGCAAAATTATTCAATTTGTCTTACAGGCAAGGAGTATATCCATCATCATGGAAGTCTGCCGCAGTACAACCCATTCCAAAGAAAGGAAAAAAGACAGATCCGTTAAACTATAGACCAATTGCTCTACTTCCGGTGATATCAAAAGTAATGGAAAGAGTTATGAACAATCACCTAACCAAGTACTTGGAAAAGTACAAAATTATCAACGATAAGCAATACAGATTTCGAAAATATAGGTCAACTGGCGATTTACTTACATACGTCACCCACTTATGGCAAAAAGCGATTGAGTTGCGGGGTGAAACAAGAACAATTGCCTTAGATATATCTAAAGCCGAGTCTAAAGCATTCGACAAAGTTTGGCATGAAAATCTGCTCAGCAAGCTCAAAGCAATGGGATTATCGCCGAAACTTTGCACTTGGTTTGAAAGTTACCTAAAGGACAGATCCATTTATGTCGCACTGGATGGCCAGAACTCCAACTCTTACCAAATAAATGCTGGCGTGCCACAGGGAGCAATCCTTTCGCCAACCCTTTTTCTGATTTACATAAATGACCTCATAGATAAAACAGTAAATCCACTTTATTGCTTTGCAGACGATGGCAATGTAGTCTCCTCACTCATACCACCCACAGGTCTTTCCGCACGTGAATTCCATCATCTTAGACTAACTCAAATATCGCAGATAAATAACGACCTGGAGATAATAGAGGACTGGGGTAACAAAAACCTTGTACAGTTCAACGCGCAGAAAACCCAAGCAGCTCGGTTTTCAAAAAAGACCAGCACCGGTGAGCCAAACGTCATGCTATCTGGAAGTGCTGTCACACTACAGAGTCAGTTGAACATCTTGGGGGTTACTGCAGAGACCAACATGTCTTGGCACAGTCACGTGGCAGATATTGCTAAAAGGGCCTCCCAAAAGCTGGGGGTGCTATTTCGTACAAGACATCTGTACACACCAAGCCAATTGCTGACACTCTACAAAGCCCAAAGCTTGAATGTAGAATAGCTACTGGATACTGATACAAGACGTCCTGTGGAGGGATAACGGGCTGCAAGACGGATATCAATGCGTTGTCTCATGAGGGAGTGAAAATTTATTTTACACCACTTCATGCTTATGTCCGCCGGAAGAATATATGTTAAAAAATGGTAATACATCAGTCCAAGACGTTTTTTCGGGGAAAAAAGTTAATAAATCCGTTTTCTTTTTTTACTGAACTTTTGAGTTATTTACTGAACCGTTCACTGTTCATTCTTTTCTAAATCATACAGATGGAAAAGGACAGTTGACATAGCAGCTCAACAGGGGAGTCTGCTGAATACAGGAATTATAATTTCTGTTTACAATTCCAGGCAGATCATTTTTTTGCTGCTTTAAAATCAAATTTCTCAAATTTACCTAATACCTACTTACAATCCGTTAGGTGTTATGACATATCCACCTCAAAAAAAAAAAAAAAAAATGATTATAAGCTGTCAGAAAAAGAACAAATTTCAACCTTTTTTTTTTGATGTCCGTAGAGTCATTCAAATATACATATTAAGAGAATTTTGCAAAATAGAATTATTCTACGTGGTAAAAGCAAAAATATCTAAAATTATTGTGCGTAATTTGTAATTTGGAGTAGTATTCACATTTGTACCTGATGGATTTACCCCCGTCAAAATTAGTCAACTTCATCACCGTCTTGCAGTCCTTTCTTTCCATTTAGAACGTCTTGTATTTTTTTAAATGTTATCAATGTGTTCTGTTTTTCCCATTAGTATCAGTGCAAGACGGTGTAAAATGATTTCTCACTCCTTCATAAGACAACACATTGACCTCCGTCTTGCAGTCCGTTATCCCTCCACAGGACGTCTTGCATCAGTATCCAGTGGCTATTCTACATTCAAGCTTTAATCTAAATCAATAATGAAGTGGTGTGAAATGATATTTCACCCCTCTGAAAAATTGACAATTTCTATCCAATATAACAACCCCAAAACCTCCATGAAAACGTCTTGCATGTGTTGATCCAATTTTGTTTGTGTACAAATTAACTCAATAAATAAATGCAAGACGGTGTATAATTATATATTTTCCCTGTTTATGACGACATTTTCTGGAAATTTTTTTTCAGCGAAATCCCCCACTCCCATCTATTTCCCCGTACAGGTGCGTTTCAGCATCATGTTATCTAACTGATGATAACAATGCAAGACGGTGTAAAATGATTTGATGAAATAGGCCTCGTATCCCGTACTACTAGGGTTGGTCTTGGAACTATTATCTACAATAACTATATACTCAGATCGACAGTCACTAGAGAGTTTTTTACACTAAGATCTAAGAACAGCAAATTCTTGATAGTGAAAATCAGTTTTATCATTGAGATATCGGGTCTTCAAAAAAAAAAACAATCAAAGATTGGTATGGTTTTTTAAACGTATGTCTAAGAAACAGTAGTGCGACGTACGTTTTCGTAATCAAAGCAATCTTTGATTGTTTTTTTTTTTGAAGACCAGTTGCCTTTTATGGACTTTTCTTTTCATAGAAGTTAAATGCCTAAATTCTGCTGAGAATCATTTAGGAAAATAATTTGTCTGAGATTTTTTTTACTGTTACAAAATATTCAAGTGCCTCAGTCAATAATTTAGTGTTAAAAAAGAATATCGCCCCACTGAATACTCATCATTGGACTGGTCTGGTGTAGTGAGGATGCACTGCCCATACTCAACTTTAGGTCTTACATAGGTCTTGTACACCTTCAGGATCATCTAAATTTTCCATAAAACCAATAGAATGAACTTTCGGATACACTGAACCAAACTTTATCCAGGTTTAGTTGAATTTTCTTTTTATAGTGAACTTTTTCGAGGATTCCCCCTGATTTATCAATTTTTCGAGTTCAAAATTGCATTTTTTAGACATTTTCTGCAATATTCCACTTTTTCTTATTCAATTTTGCATCTCCAAAGCGAGCTTAAAATGCTCAATTAACAAAAATGCAACCTAAATTGAAGCTTTTGCCATAGGTACAATAAAGCTTTTCTAATTTCTTGGTTCAAAATTGCATTAAAAACCGAGTTAAGAACAACAAAATTGTTCAAATTTGTCCCAAAAGTGCTTTCTGTTAGCCATTTCTCTTAAAATATGTGAGGAATGTCCGAAATAAGTGTAAAATAGAGTTTCCTATATTTCAATTCATATTAATCAAAATCTATCCAAAGTAGTCTTGAAATTTGCGTTCAACAAAAATACAACCTAAACTGAAACTTATGGTCATACAAATATTTTCCTAGACGTATCATAAAAACCCTAACGGCCTAATTTGTACTAACAGTGTTTTCTTTTGGGTTTTGCCTTGCAAAAACATGTATAAAATTGCATTTTCTTTATATTTTCTGCAATATGTATGTATTGTAATATCATATTTCAGGAAGGAGACGTTATAGAACTTTGTCAAGTTAGTGATATCAGAGCAGGAGGTGTTCCAACAAACCAAAAGCTGATGAAAGATTTTTTAAAGAAGTATCCAACTGAATTGGATGAAAAGTCCTTAACCATTTGCAGCGGAACCGATTATATCAATATCAATTATCAACATATCGTCTGTCCTACACCAGAAATTGCAAAGGTAAAAAAATAACGAATCCTACAAAAATTCCATATAATTTTCATTTAATCACTTGCATAATAATTTTCGGAATTCGATTAATAATAATTAAACATTATTTAGTTTGTTATTTTTTAAGGATTGGTTGGACGGTCTTAGAAAAATTACTCACAATGTTAAAGCTAACAACGTTTGCCCAATGACCTGTTTGAAAAAACAGTAAGTCTTGTCCGAAAAGCATTTTTATGTGCATGTGACTTCTTTGTGTTTTGTTGCATGTGTGCTATATTCTTCAATTTAATGTATATCTGTTTCTTGGAATTTGTTTAAATTACCTGACTTCAACCAATGTAATGATTGTCTTTTTTTGTAATTATTGATACAGTGAAAAGTGCAGGTCGTAATCCTTTTGCTATAAAAAAAATCCCTTGATATTTTGGCATTTTCTGTTCAAACTCTCCAGCAACAATATTAATTCTAAAAATTACGAACTGTAAACAATAAATACTTTGAATAATTTGAAAATTTTAACATTCAATTTCAAGAATTTGTCATATCTATGGCCATTCTACTAAACTTTTCCCATTTTTCATGATCTGGCTGCTTTATATACCCATTATACCGTATATGATGCCCCAAAACCTAATTGCATAATAGTTTTCGTCCAAAGAATTGAATTATATTTATATTTCTAAGCATGAAAATTAAGTACCTACCTACTTATCGAATATTTTATTAACATTGTATTATTATTGTGCTATTTGTTTCTATATTTATGCATGGCTTTCAAAAATAACAACTAGACGTGGCAGGAAGGTCTAAGGAAGATAACTCACAATAACAAAATCTCTAATGTGTGTCCTACAACTACTTTAATGAAACAGTAAGTGTGCAATAATTCATAAATTAATAAAAGTAGTGAATTGCTTATATCAAGTTAGTCCTTGTCATGTATTAGCTTAGAGAAAAATGTTAGTCAGTATAAGCAAATTGTCCCAAATAGACTCACATTTTTATCAATGTTACATAGAAAATTATATTTTTTGATTACAGTTGGATGCGTCTAGGATTTTCAGTTGACTCGAAAGGTAAAATCCCAGTAAAAGTAATCGCAAGGACGTTTGCCTCGGGCAGAACTGAAAGATTGGTTTATCAGTTTTTGTCAGAACTCGGCCTGCCCAGCGAGAAGAATGCCACTATTGAACCAGAACAGTTTACATTTGAAAAGTTTTATGCATTATATCACAAAATTTGTCCTAGAAATGATATAGAGGAGCTATTTAAATCTATGTATGTATTTATTTAGCTAATGATTGTTATTATTAATTTTTAATATCTTTGTTAGTACACAAGGCAAAGGCGAATGCATGAACCTGAATCAATTTATTAATTTCCTTAATGATAAACAAAGAGATCCTAGATTAAATGAAATATTGTATCCGCTTTATGATGATAAACGAGCAATAGAAATTATACAAGACTATGAAACTGATGAGGCTTTGGTAAAGAAAAGTCAGCTAAGCAAAGATGGACTTATCAGGTTAGATTATACACTTATACCTATTGTTAGTGAACTGATTTTGAAATTTTTACATAGGTACCTAATGTCAGATGAAAATGCTCCAGTATTTCTTGATCGCCTAGATATTTACATGGAAATGGATTTACCATTGTGCGCCTATTACATAAATTCTAGTCATAACACCTATCTTTCGGGCAGGCAATTTGGTGGCAAATCTTCTGTTGAAATGTATCGTCAAGTATTATTAGCTGGATGTCGATGTGTGGAATTAGATTGTTGGGATGGTATAAGATTGAATTAACAAAGATTCTTTTTGTTAACAATGATTGCTTTAGGTAAGGGCGAAGATGAAGAGCCAATAATAACTCACGGCCATGCTATGTGCACCAATATTTTATTCAAAGACGTAATTTATGCGATTCGAGACACTGCTTTCGTAACATCAGATTATCCTGTTATTCTTTCCTTTGAAAATCATTGCTGTAAAAGTCAACAGTTTAAGCTCGCCACTTATTGTGAAGAAATTTTCGGGGATTTGCTATTGAAGGAGCCTTTGGAGGATTTTCCATTAGAACCAGGTACTTTTGGTGAAAAATTAGGAATCCTATCTCAGATTTTGTTTGTTTTAGGCATGATACTGCCACCGCCATGTCTTTTAAAAAGAAAAATTCTAATAAAAAACAAGAGGTTGAAACCAGAAATCGAGAAAAAAGAGTTGGAATTGTTCCGCCAAGGCCAATTTGTAATTGAAGACGAAGAAAAAGAGGACGCCAATGCGAGCTCGGATCGTCCAATTCCACCAGATGCGTCTGTTGAGGTATGTATTTTATTTTATCATTCTTTATAACCAAAGAAAATACAAAAATATCAATATTGTAGACTCCAAGCGGGGATGTGCCACCTGAAGGAGCCGATATCCCACCGACCACCCAACATACAAGCTCCACAACAAATGTGCACCCTCTTCTAAGTTCAATGATTAATTATGCGCAACCTGTTAAATTCCAAAGTTTCGATCTTTCAGAACGTAAGTAATAATTTTATTCAAAACTAATTTTGTGGAAATAGCATTCATTTTCTTTTTTTAAGAAAAAAATATTCATCACAATATGTCGAGCTTCTCCGAGCCAGCCGGACTGAATTTGTTGAAACAGCAAGCAATCGATTTTGTCAACTACAATAAACGGCAAATGTCGAGGATTTATCCTAGCGGCGCAAGGGCAAACTCTTCAAATTATATGCCTCAGGTAAGGAAAAAATTAAAGTACACTCTAGTCATAACTAATACATAACTGAAGGTTTTCTGGAATGCCGGTTGTCAAATGGTCTCATTAAATTTCCAAACATCAGACTTACCGATGCAGCTCAACATGGGAAAATTCGAATATAACGGCAACTGTGGCTACCTCCTGAAGCCGGACTTTATGAGAAGACCCGATAGGACTTTTGATCCTTTTGCTGAAAGTCCAGTAGATGGTGTTATTGCAGCTCAATGTTCTGTGCAAGTTATCGCTGGCCAGTTTTTGTCTGACAAAAAAGTATCAATTTCTGTGCTATTTAATAAACATATTATATATTTTTTAATTATTTAGATTGGTACTTATGTGGAAGTAGATATGTACGGTTTACCTACAGATACTATAAGAAAAGAGTTTAGAACCCGCATGGTTCCTGGCAACGGCTTAAATCCTGTTTACAATGAAGAACCATTTTTGTTTAGAAAAGTTGTATTGCCAGATTTAGCTGTACTACGGTTTGGCGTCTATGATGAAAATAGCAGGTTACTGGGGCAAAGGATTTTACCCCTGGATGGATTACAAGTACAATATTTCTATTTTTATTTATCCATTATTAAAACTCAAATTCTAGGCAGGCTATCGACATATATCATTGCGTACTGAAGCAAACTTCCCCATGTCTTTGCCGATGTTATTTTGCAATATAGAATTAAAAATTTACGTTCCGGATGGTTTTGAAGATTTCATGGCTGCTCTGAGTGACCCTAGAGCTTTTAGCCAAGCCAAAGATAAGCAAAATGAACAGATGAATTCAATGGGAATTGAAGTCACTGATACAAAGGCAGCTGAAAAGCAACCTAAAAAGGAAGAAAAGAAAGTTGGTAAGTTTTATTTGTGGTTTGTTGTGTTTTAGTTGTTTGATTGTTTGTTTTAAGAACCCCTCGTGTTTGAACCGATAACCATAGAATATATCAAGCAAGATAAAGGGTTTCAAAAGACAACCAAGAAGCAGCTTAAAGATTATGATACCCTCAAGAAGAAGCAGCAAAAAGAAAAAGCTTCGACACAAAAGAGTCAATGTGCTGCTATTGATAAACTTATCAAAGGCAAAAGGTAAGGTGGGTTCTAATTCGATAATACGGATAACTTCAATCTGATACCCACCCTCTGAATAAAAACTTTATATTTTTAGCAAAAATGATCTGGTAAATGACGAAAGTGTACGTAAGTTAGTAACAGAACAAACCATTGAGTGGAGCAGCCTGATGGAAAAACATAGAAAACAAGAATGGGAATTTCTAAGGACCCAATTGGATGATCAAAGAGATTTGTTGAAGAAGCATATGGAAATTTTACAGGGACAACAAATGCGCCAGCTGGAAGCCAAGCATGATAAGGAAGTCAAGGAAATGAACAGCCAGCAGGCCAAAGTGGCTGTAGAAACCGCAAAAGAGGTAATTTTTTTCAAACGAATTAGTTTGCCTACTCATTATAGCCGGAGAGCCAGCGCCGAAAAAATTCTCTGGATTTACTAAAGCCAGTTTTTGGTCAGTTGATTACAGTAATGATACATCATAGGCCTGATTATATATAACACATAAATAACAGTGATGTTTGTCAGTCAGTTGAATAGCGGAACTGGGCCAATCGGGTTTGTTCAGTAATATTAATATTTTTTGCAAATTACATTTATTGGGGCTGACTGACCAGCACGGTCCCGCTATTAAACTGACTGACTAACACTACTGTTATTTATATGTTATATATAATATGTATAACGATTTTCAGCTTTAGTAAATTCGTTGCATTACCCAAGTTATCTCGACACCTTTAACAAGATACCCTGGGTCCTTGTCCCAAGTTTCTCTTGACTGACCGCGGTATGTTTATGTACGTAAATACTGTAATCAACTGTCCAAAAACTAGCTTTAGTAAATTCAGAGAATTTTTTCGGCGCTGGCTCTTAGACTATTACTCATTCTTCTAGATTGCTAATGATAAAACGCTGAAAACCAAAAAAGACAAGGATCGTAGGCTAAAAGAAAAACAACAAAACAATACGAAAAAATTCATGGAAGAAAGGAAAACCGCTCTAATAAAGCAACAGCGGGAAAAAGACAAGTTGCAAATTACGCATGACAAACAACTAGAGATGCTGTCGCACGATATTCAAAAGATGATCGATATGTACAAAAATGAAGAAAAAGAGTACGATATGTCACCTAAAAATGAATTTTTTGCTTAGTTATATTTATGGATGTCAATTTTATATTAACACAGGATATCTGTTATGTGTAATTGAATGATAATTATTCCCTGCTGATAGTTGTTTGATGTTGAAGAGACAAGTCTTGCTCGTATATGTTACCTGGTGTAGTTTTTGGGACCCTTTTGCTGCTTTAAATAGTGTTAAAAATAAATATTTGGTACCAATTTACGATTATTATTAATATTGATAGAGAGATATGAATTTTTATCAAAAATAGTGAATAATTATATTTGCCTAAATTTTATTACATATTGTTATTAATATTATGATCTTACACAAATTTTAGAAAGTCGTTAAAATTCTGAATAATTTTAACTTGTTTCTGTTGTGAAATTTAAAAGTTTTATTGAAAATAATAAATAATTACCTACTGCAACTGAGATTTATTATACATATTTTTTAAATCCCATCATTAGCAATCGACATTAACAACAGAGTACAATTCATGAAGATCCATTGTGATGGCGGTGGAGATATACATGATTGAAGTACAACAAAATACCTACTCAGATTCAAAATAACAATGGAATTCAACAATATCTTGGAATAATGGAATGAGAACAGATGAATGAAAAATTGGTTCAAAAAACCTCGTTGCGTTAGTCTGATTTTCAGTAATTTTGCTAAAACCAAAGCTTTGGTCTACGTTACCTTATATAATTCTAGGATAAAAATACTTCAAAACAAAACCAATCCAGTTAAGGTCAAATTTCGAATTTGCAAACTAAATTGGATTGTTATCTATAACTCGATGTGATGCCGAAAGGGCCTCTGAAAAGGTAACGACATGAAATTGCTCCCTATCGTATCGGAAATCCCTATTATAGGTTCCAGAAGCACCTCAATTTTGGCTTCCGCACTAAAGACACTTTAAACGGAACAGGTTTAATAATTTATCAGGCTGATTTCATGTTTATGTGATCAACTTTATTCATGAATTTTGTATCATGACATAACATAATATTCTTTGTATGTTGATTGTTGATAAATTGATAAGTACACGGAAGATTAACCCTTTTCACCCTTGGAAGCTTAGGATATTTATTATTATTTGTTTTTTGTGTTTTTAAAGTAAAGGGTGTTTATATAGGTACCTACCTACATTTGTGATGAATCAAAAAAATGGACGGCTTCACAGCTAAAATTTACCTACGCTGAAATAGTTTCCTACTGAAGGAAATTGTTTGAAAATGAAAGTGACCTGAGGAACAAATAAATAGGTAAAGCTCAAATTAAAAATTGTATTTAAAATGTTATTTTACCCAAGGGTTTGTAGTGACGCGGAAATAAACCACCAAGAAAACAATTAAAGGTTCCGATTATTCTAAACAACTAAAGACCTAGGATCCAACTACCGAAAAATAATCAAGAATAACAAGGACTTACCAAACAACCATACCAAGAGAGATCATCACTTAGACAGCACAACTAGAAACTTCAATTAAAAATTATCTGAACATCGATATCCAGAAATTATTGAAAGCCGATATTGACTAATACATTGGAATGTGACTAAAGCAAAAGTTCATGGACCTTTTTTTTTTCGGTGCTTTCAACAATTAACATTCCAACGGAGCCGAAACATTTCTAAAAGGATCAATAAATCATGCACGAGCCTATATGATGATACCCACTTAACAAACCACTTAGCGACGCCCTTGATAGTTAATTAAAAGGGGACCAAATACACTATTTGATCGGATGATTCAACCACGAAAAATCGAGGTCAGAAACAATAAAGAAATTCAAGACAATGGAGGGACCAATGATATAAAAAGGCAACTTTGGCAGGAGAAAAATCAGTGTTCGAGAAAACCAGTGTTCGTGAAAGACCCGTGTCGGTTGAGTAATCAAGAAACAAGTAGTAATCGAGAATCGAGAGACCTGTGTCCAGAAAGTCAGAACTACGGCGTGAAAGAGTTGTCGAATTAACCGAGAGAAGAAGCACGACGTGAAATAACAGCGCGAAACTATTCGAGTTTTTTATTAAGTGTGCATAATTAAAGTAAATTCTTTCGACCAATAAGATTTCCATGTAATTAGGTGTGGCCAGCAGTAAATATATTATTGTTAAATGTAAGTAGAGTTTTTTTTTGTTCAGCCAGAAATTGTAAAGGCAAGAGTGTGAATCAAGTCAAACTGTAAATAATTTTTTTTTACTTGGAATCATATAAATTTTCCTTAACAGTTAATTGATGCTTATTAGAAATCTAACAAATTTATTGTAAGATTATTTTTATTACCGACGCCTGTTAATTTATAGCAAGCATTATTTATTTTAATAAAATGAACTTTATTTTAATTGACCACCATATTTCTGTGTTTTACTCTCTACCCGCAAATTGGACCCACTTTAAACTGTGTCTCAACTCAGAAACTAAAGTCACCGCTGCCAATTTGACATCTTGCCAAGTTTCTGAATTTAGGGTCTCACAGGTTTTCTAAAACCATAAATAAAATTTTGCAATATTTAATAAAATGGTGAACAGGGCTGGGACTCTGTAACGAATAGAGATATTTTCTCTATCTCTATTGTCATCCCCTCTCTATTGATTTCAAAGAGAGAGAAAAAGACAGGAAGTGCCATAGCGATAGGGATAACGATCTCTATCTGTTACAGAGTTCCAGCCCAGGCGTTCTTGATATACAGTGTCCCCCATAATGTTCGCTACATGTGGGAAAATTTTTTATTTGTAGGATATGGAATTTTTTCCTATGTGCGATTGATCCTGCATGTCCGATAACCTAAAAATACATTTTAACATCGATCACGTGATCACTGTTGTGGCGGCAAATTCGAAAACTTGGGTTAGATGGCAAAATTTCGGAAAAAGTTATTTGAAAAAAGTGATTAGAACCATGTTTTGCGAAAGTTGGAAAAAATTTAACAAAAAGTAGGAAATTACTTGTTTATCGCCATGGATCTCGTATCAAATAATATTATACCGTTTTTATTATTGAAATAGTCCAAGTACCTATCTCAATATTTAATATGTATGTATTGGTAAAACAAACTTAGATTCTTCATTGGAATCATTCCTAGAGAATTAAATAAAAATATTCGATCAGCACATGAAATTTTTCTGTAGCAAAACCCTGTATCTTGACAGTTAAGTAACGTGTTCTAGAACGGTATTGAAATACTTACCGTCAAACGGGGTTACTTGGGACTCAGGGAATACTTGGGACATTTGGCAACGGTGAAAATTTTTGACAGTTGCCAACAGCGGGGTGTTCAAAATGTTCGTTTTTGTTCGTGTTTATCAACTTTCGGTGTTCAAAATAGATATTTATCATATTTCCATTGAATTGATTCAAAAGTAGGTTATTTTATTTATTTTTCAAAAACCATGGTCTTTTATTAAAAAAAAATAGGTCGCAAACTCTGTGCGCCAGGAGGTTATGTTTTAAAATTTCCCAGGTATGCTTCTAAATATTGTTAACTTGGCTATTTTCCACTACGTTGCCATATGTATTTTTTTATTAAGATTTGTTTCTAAATATTGACAAGCAAAATTATAAACAAATGTCTGATGTGGTTGGTTTCTGTTTTCAGCAATGCTATAGGCGATAAGTTTAATGTTTATTTAAAACAATTATGCGTGAAAATATTGTTAGTTACCAATTATATATTATTTATAAAGAATAAATGTTCACTTTTTTACTTAAAACTTTGGTTTTTCTTTTTTTTTCTAAAGTTTTATACAGCTAAAACTTTTTTATTTTGTTTCTTATTGTCCCATGTTGCTTAGGAAGCTCCTAACTAAAGAATTAACGAAAATTTCAAGATGTCCCAATTTACCCCAACTTCCCTGGTAACTTGGGACAGTCACTAATTAATTTTTTTTTTGACTTTGTATATTTTTTTTTTCTATTAATTATGTTTATTTTTATTGGAACTTTGACTCAATATTTGAGCATGCTTTAGAAATGATTTTCCTAAATTTATCAAAGTTATCCAAGCTTGAATGTCAAAATTGTCCCAAGTAACCCCGTTTGACGGTAATAAAAAATCTCAATAAAGGTCCCTCCTAATTGTTGTATCAACAGTTAATTATTGCAAATCTCACAAACTGTCGACAAGATACTTACAGCGTATTGCTACAGAAAAGTTTCATATGCGCTAATCGAATATTTTTATTTAATTCCTGTATGTAGGGACCACACCAGTAGTAGAGACACTGTCTATTCTGTTTCTGATTAAGGAAAAGGGAATAAAAAAAAAACAATCACAAAAGAGTTTGCCTGTAGATATTTTTGGTAAAACTCCATACCCAATAAACACATCAGCTACATAAAGTTAAAGTAGAAATTTAGGTCCCTACTTTACCTTAATTATATAATTTTTAAGTTTTTTTCAAGTCTTATATAAACTAAAATTTAACCTAAAATGTCCCGCATACAAGTATTAGATGTAAAATTTATATCACATTGATTCAAACCATATTATGTACAGGGTGTTTCAAATTCGAACCACATCATTGGGATTTCGGAAACGGTGCAAGAGATACAGGGTTGGTTAAATCAAGGAAAATTGCGTAATTTGATGGTTAACATAATGCCGCTTTGATATTTAGGATATTTCGAATACTTCCGGAGATATTCGGAAAAAACTGAAATGTTCCAAAAATGTTTTTATTTTTTCCTCACTCTAACTGACTGACCTTGACTTAATTTACGTTAATCTCGCGTAAATCTATTTATATCCTCATTTCTATTCGCTATCCAGAATTCAGACAGCACAGAGACATCTCAAAGACATCCCTTAGATGTCCACAAACGACATTCAAGACGTTTTTTAGACTCCTGTTTACGTCTTCAAGATATCTTATCCATGAAGACGACGTATGTTACAACGCCCAACGTCTTTCAGACGTCTGCCTCGTATTCAGGACCGTTATTATCGCAGGTACCTACTCATTTATAACTTTATAAGAAATTTTTTTGTTCGTTGTGGGTACGCGAAAATGTGAACTAGGGAGAAAATGAAAAATTGAGTCTCTCGATATCGTAACTTTCTGACCGCGCTAAGAAAACTGATTGTCAGTCAATGTCATTCTCAAAAGGCGTCACAAAAGCGGTTTTGTCAGTCACTTTGATACTTACTAAAGGCGATTTCGCCCCAGATTTTTATCTGCTGTTTGGTAGACGAATGGTTAACCAATTGGTACGTAAGTGACGTAGCTCAACAATCTCATCCGAATTCAGTGGATAGGGCGTTTGGTACATTCTGACTTTGACATGTTAATTTGGACATGAGAGAAAAAGAAACAGAAAGCTACCAAACCTCCACTACCCAGTCAAACCGCGGTATAGCATCTGACAGACCAAAGGGCCTACCCATAGAGAAATATAATAAACCAAGGTGAGAGTTACCGATTCTGTGGTACGAAACTGGCAACGCGATGACGTCAGATCGATACTAGCGCCACCGTACACTACAAGACCAACTTAAATAACATTTGGCGGGCTTTTTGAACCTTTAAATTATAGTTTTGTTATTTCTGAAGGTAGAAATTTAACCCAGCGTTTTTCCGCGGTCGACAGAAAAAAAATTGCGGAAAAACGCTGGCCTGGAAACAAAAATAAATACGGTTAATCGCTTAAAATTGGCTCATATTGTCAACTCATAAACGTACACAAGCCCACGCATTACATAAATTAAGTAAATTTCCAAAGGAGGTCACCCCGGACTATTAAAAACAGATCGATTTTGCTTATGCCAGCAATAATTTCAATATAAATTCACGCACTGCGGAAATGCAAGGCAAGGTTGGTCTGGACTGCTTTATGCCTGATAAGGTACGAGCCTAAAGACCTGCCTTCTTAGCTGGGTACGACTAGGTATAGTCGAGACTGTGAAACTTTTTGGATGAAGGTCTCGTCTATAGCAGCCGTGTCACAGCGTCCCCAAGTTTAGACCTACGAGAACTATGCCCTTAGAGGGCCCGTTCTTTTAGTGCATCTTGGGGTTACATTAAACATTAAACATTCTTACATTTCGAGTTGACAATCGAAAACATGGTCCACTAGGGACGAACATCTGCGGTGTTAGGATTTTGGTAAATCTCCTTGAACTATAAGGTGTAATTAAGGTTTAGTAATAAAACAAATTAAATATTCGTGGTGGTATTCCTTCCCCCCATATCCTCTCTTTTCAGATAAACCCTTAGTGGACGCAGCCAAGCGAAGTAAAAGTGGTGGCACCGCTGACCACAACCAACCTAAGCGTGACAAATGGTGGAGGCGCCGGGCAGAACCAGGTGCGAGGAAAAATTGAAAGGCATTAAAGAATTTCCGAGGCCGAAGAAGCTAAAGGATGTACAAAGCTTCTTAGGGATTTGCAACTTTTATCGAAAGTTTATAAAAAACTTCTCAGTAATTGCAAAACCACTACACGAGGTAACAAGAAAAAATAATTTCAAATGGGGTCCAAACCAAGAAGAGGCATTTAACATCTTAAAAAATAAACTAACGACAGCTCCACTACTAAGACACTTCAACCCCGACATAGGATGCACCCTTCATACCGATGCTTCAATAAATGGAATAGGAGCAATCCTTTTACAAAAAGATGAGGATAATAATTTACACCCAGTAGCGTATGTAAGTAGAAGTCTGTCAAAGGCGGAACAGAACTATGCCATAACAGAGCTAGAACTTTTAGCAGCAGTTTGGAGCTTGGGATATCTTAGACACCTAGTATATGGACGACCGATAGAAATTGTAACTGACCATCACGCATTGTGCTGGTTAGACTCAATAAAAGAAAATAATAGGAGACTAGCGAGATGGGCAATAAAACTATCAGAATTTGATTACAAAGTAAGTTATAAAAAGGGTAGCACACACAACGACGCGGACTGTCTATCTAGGAATCCAGTACTAAAAGCGTTATCACCATCAGAGGAGAGGGAAATGAAGGAAATCCCCACCTTCGCCACAGCCAGCAAAAAAGACGACCCAGAGGAAGAGATAAGAACATTGGCAATAGGGAGTACAAAAATAAGTAATTTACAAAAATCAGATAAAGAGGTAGAAGAACTTAGAAGAGCAGTAGAAAATCCGGATGACACGAATATCCCAATAGCGACAAGAAGAAGAGCAAAAAATTTTAAGATAATAAACGACACTTTATACAAAACAGGCAATACAAACAAAGGATTGGGAAACTTACTAGTGATCCCAAAAAATCTAATAGGAGAAATACTGTGGGAGATGCACGCGGCTCCAACATCAGGACATCTGGGATTAACAAAAACAATCGAGAAATGTAGCAAAAGATATTACTGGGTAGGGATGTTAAAATATATAGAAAAGTATATTAAGGGATGCATTGACTGCCAGGCAAGGAAGGGACAACCCTATAGGAGTTCCAGGGCCGTTGCAACCAATAAAGGTTGGATGCGTAATGGACAAAGTAGGGATAGACCTTCTTGGTCCCTTTAGGAGAAGCAACAATGGCAAAACTATGATAATAGTTGCTACGGATTATGCATCACGGTATGCAATCACTGCGGCGCTGCCAAATGGAAAAGCAGGCCCCGTAGCGAAGTTCATATTGGAGAAAATTATTTTGATACACGGAGCCCCTAGGACATTACTAAGTGATAGAGGGAAGGTTTTCCAATCAGAAATGGTGAAGGAACTCGCTCGGATCATGGGAATAAGAAATCAATTTACTACGGCATACCACCCACAGTGTAACGGCTTAACTGGACGTCTAAACAAAACAATGGCCGACATGCTGGCGGTATATTGCAATACAGAGCAAACGGATTGGTGTAGCTACGTACCATTTGTCACATTTGCTTATAACACAGCGATCCAAGACAGCACAAAGCTAAGCCCATTTATGGTGACCTTCGCCAGGGAACCGACTTTACCATCGGAGGCAATGCTGCTGGATAGTGATGCGGAAACAGACATGCTACAACTTAGAGAAAGGGCGCTAGCTATAAGGAATACAGCAGCGGAAAATATACATAAAAGACAAAGCAAAGACAAACTGAGATTTGATAGCAAACACAGGGTACTAGAATTTGATATAGGAGACAAAGTTAAGATTTTTATCCCAGTTAGAAAAATAGGCCGAAGTGAAAAACTATTATTAAGATGGTTTGGACCGTATAAAATTTTAAGAAGATTAGGTGATGTAGATTACGAAGTAGAAAAAATTGGAGGGAAGAAAAAAGACACTGTTCATGTAAGTAGGATACTACCCTTTTACGACCCGTGGACCGCAGAGTCCCCAATTTTGGACGAGCTACTAGAAGAATCAGAGGAATCTCACACAAGTGACGTCGAAAACAAGGAACACGAATAATAGTCATTAATTTGTACAAAATAGCCGCGTGAATAGAGTCCGGACTCACCCCCTTAGACACTTATACCAGTAGTATTTAGCACATAGGTTATAAGAATTAATTTGAAGCAAATTAGTCTAGCAGCATAAAACATAATAATTCTTCAAAAAATCATGATATGGCGACGGCTGAGGAGGAACCGTTGACGAACGTGAAATCTGAAGCCTGAGTCGCAAACACGAAGATAATAATCTGTATTATAAAAGTATAATTCTGGTTATTTTAGAATAAGTTAGGGGAATCTGGGGAAATAATAGAATAATATAGGTATAAAAATCTTAAATATTAATAATAAATTACCACGGGCCTGTGGATAGAAACTAAGATGCTAGTATTAAATTGTACAAAATATGGTTTTCGTACTTTAAAACAAAAAGGGAATGGATTCAGACGAGAGTGCATAAACCATATTTTATTATTATTTTAGTTTAAAGTGTAGGAAAATAAACGAAAACCATTATTATTAAGGAGTTACCAAAAGTGAAATAAATTACAAATAATCAAAAATATTATGTATATTAAAGATCTTCTTAATCTTATAACATACGTGACAAACACAATATGTCGGGCCAGGGTCTGTATGTCTAGAACATGATGTCCAGGAGGACAAGGAGGAGGCCACACGTCCACGGAGGAAACCCTAATCCAGGCAAATTCGAACCTAAGTCCCTGGAAGACACACAGGAGGAATATCAAGACATAAAGGGGAAAAATATAGTAAAACCTACCTTGGATACGGGAACCCTGCGATGCAGTAGCCGCAAAATTCTCTTTCTCATAAACTTGTCTAGAGGAATGGAAAAAAAAAAAAGAAAAAAAAAAAAAATAATAATAATAATACAAAGACGAACGAAACTTAGACTCACCATTCATGTTCAAAGCAAACATCAAAAAATTGACGACCTACTTACGCATAAATCAATAATTGTCGCAAAAAACGCTTACAAGGCTTATATTTTACAGCAAATCGTTAGGCAGTGGCAGCAACAGAAAAAATCAACCAGGGGCGGAACAAGGATCCAGGGACCACAAACATCAGATAACAGTCCGCAAGCCACCACGTCTGCCAGCAAACAAGTGCTACGGCCGACAAAACCACTACAACTGTTCACAACCAAGGTGAACAGTCCGCAAGCCAACACGTCTGCCAGCAAACAAGTGCTACAGCCGACAAAACCACTACAACTGTCCACAACCAAGGTGAACAGTCCGCAAACCACCACGTCTGCCAGCAAACAACTGCTACAGCCAACAAAACCACTACAAGTTTCCACGACTAAGGCGAACAATCCGCAAGTGAAACAGCCGACAAAAGCACCACGACAGTCGACGAAGCACTATCCACGCAGAAGTAGGCACAAAACCATACCAAGCACACACGTGAAGTCTAGCACATTTTCCAGAACAATACCCTACATGAAGTACATGGAACATAAGAAGAGGTAGAAGAACCAGCCATAACAGACCACCCAGACGAAGACAACGATCCGAACGAAATAGAAGCTCTAATTTTAAGTTTTTGAATTGTAAACCCGTATGATGTTCTTCCGTTGGCATTGGGGACCAATGCTTTCATGGGAGGGGCAAATGTCAACTCATAAACGTACACAAGCCCACGCATTACATAAATTAAGTAAATTTCCAAAGGAGGTCACCCCGGACTATTAAAAACAGATCGATTTTGCTTATGCTAGCAATAATTTCCATATAAATTCACGCACTAGGGCAATGCAAGGCAAGGTTGGTCTGGACTGCTTTATGCCTGATAAGGTACGAGCCTAAAGACCTGCCTTCTTAGCTGGGTACGACTAGGTATAGTCGAGACTGTGAAACTTTTTGGATGAAGGTCTCGTCTATAGCAGCCGTGTCACAGCGTCCCCAAGTTTAGACCTACGAGAACTATGCCCTTAGGGGGCCCGTTCTTTTAGTGCATCTTGGGGTTACATTAAACATTAAACATTCTTACATTTCGAGTTGACAATCGAAAACATGGTCCACCAGGGACGAACATCTGCGGTGTTAGGATTTTGGTAAATCTCCTTGAACTATAAGGTGTAATTACGGTTTAGTAATAAAACAAATTAAATATTCGTGGTGGTATTCCTTCCCCCCATATCCTCTCTTTTCAGATAAACCCTTAGTGGACGCAGCCAAGCGAAGTAAAAGTGGTGGCACCGCTGACCACAACCAACCTAAGCGTGACAATATATTTTCATCTTTCGAAATTAACAAAGAACATACGTATACAAATAAAATAAATATATATAAACAACGTAAATAAAGAAATAATAAAAATTAAATCATACTTATACCGCAAGATAACAACAAAAAAAAGCAAAAACAGCCAAAACATCTCACTTTCTACAAATAATAGGTTACTATTTAATAATTATCATTACTTATGTATAAACTGAGCCATTTTCACATTGTATGTCTCGTAAATCTTACCAGAATCATGCATTTTTAAATCAACTGATAAATTGAGATTTAGGTTGACTAATTTGTGTCCAAATTTTTTTTGTCAGTTTTGAACATGTCATTGTACAATAATTAAAAAATCCTTTGTCCTCTTTTCCTTTATTATCGCATCTGTTAAAAAGAGATAGATATGAGAATTGTCAGATAGTTCCAAGCTATGCTAGCGACACCATGTGCTACAAGAAACAACTAGAAATACGTTGCCACTTCGCGCATATGAATCGGTAACTCTTACCTTGGTTTATTATATTTCTCTATGGGCCTATCAAAGTTGTTGTGACAGCATCATTCACCCATCCGAAATTGAATGGTACCTGTTTGGGAGACCAAACTGGGGTACCAAACTGAGGCGAAATCGCCTCATATGATAACCACTACGAAGGTCAAGGGCTGTCATGCAATCTGTCTTTTTGGCGGCATGTAAAAGGTCATCAATTCTTGGGATTGGGTATTTGTCGGCACGTGTGACTGCATTTAAGGATCTATAGTCAACAGTGAGTCGAACTTTATTACCTTTTTTGGGGACAAGGGCAGCTGGAGACTCACACTCTTCAATAATTACCACTTGCTAATAATTTGTCTAATTATTCTCGAAGTTGTATTTTTTTGGAGGGGTCTATTCGCAAAAGAGAGAAACAAACTATTGAGGTTTACTAAATTATATTTTATTATACTTAAACTAAAATTTTAAATAAGCAAATATCTTTCTATTCTGACAGACACTTCTATTTTTCCCAATAGGGTACTTGCATGGAAAATTAAATTGATTATTGTTTATTGCAAACTGTAGGAAATCGTTACTTTTTTTTTATTTCGCCTAAATATGATTATTCCGGAAGTTATTCAAATATTAAATTTTGTATATATATATATATATATATACTGAGCATGTGCAACGTCACTAATTTATTAGATAAGTGACGTCATAGGCAGATTTCATAGTGTTGTATCTCCCTCAATTTTTTACTAAGAAGAAAAAGAGAAAACATGTGTTAACTTATTTTTCATGGACTATCGAAATCAGCAATAAAAAAATTTGATGCAAGGAGCCTATTCAAATTATTTTACATCCGTTCAAATTTCATTATTACGGACCAGGAAATATCCATACAAAAAAAAACGCCCTACTTCTACTATTCTTAATAACTTATAAGTTTATACATTACAACACTTCCGATTCACATTCCTATTAAAACTACCTTTCACCTATATCTATAAATTCTTAAAATTCCTAAGTCCTTTACTGACTGCTTATGCAAAATAATTATTCAAGTCATAATGCGACTCACTGGATTAAGTATATATGCATTACCAACTATATTTTCATAAAATCTTACAATAATTTCTAAATGATTAAAACAATAATTCAAAATTTCAGCACTTAAGGTCATCAATGTTACAACATGAACAACAATTTTCAAACAAAACTTTTTATCAATTTAATCAGAACAATTACTATTTTCGGATTCCTAGCCAACAAACACAATTATTTAAATTCTTATTAGTTCGTTACCATATCCCTTAAATTTCAATTGGACAATCCAAGAATTCAAAATTCTTTAATAATTCCTACTTAAAATCGATACTTGTTAAGTGCATTATAAATTCCCCCTTTAAACTCTTTGCAAAATTAATTATAATGTCATTTTACTCGAAGGCAATTAAAGTTATGCAATAATGTTTTATAGTCAAAGCACTCGAGTTATTAATATTTACGCAATAAAGTTCCAAAGTTAATGTACTTCATACTCATTCATAATTTATAGTCAAAAATAAAACTTGTCACTATAGAGTACTTACATTTTGTCCATAAAACACTATACTAATCTTATTTAATTCTTTTGATTACTTAGAGCTCGCACATAATGTTGAATGACATTAAATGTTCTTTCTTTCACAATTTTCTGTACTTTTACAAAGATTCAATCAAACGCATTTTCCCCCGAAGCAAAAATAAAAGAAACTTTTCGCGAATTTTATCCTGACTGACTCATTAGGTACTGTAGACTTTTAACTCAAACTGGCCTGAACTAACAACTGGACTGAACTGATCACTGCTCCTCCACTTCTAAAACCGCTGTATTTACCTATATGTTTCGTTCTCCCAAAAATTTTAAATTTCATCATTCAATAACCTTTTTCTTTTATTTGTTTAAAATCGAATAATTATGTCGCAATTTCCTGGTTTATCGGGTCAACAGATTTGGTTGTAAGAATTGGACATACAACTCAAAGAAAACCGACACGCGTGCGCCATAAATCACCGATTTAATTACTTTGGCCTCGCTTTTAATAAGTTCATTGATTTGATTTAGGAGATGACATCACGCTTGATGACTAAATAATAAAATTTTAACGTATACATATAAATATTTTAATTTAATTTGGGGTCAATGATTCTTTGTTTCATTTTCAATTTATCGATACTGATTCGAAATACCGCAAATTCAGTTTTTGATTATATGATTACATTTAATTTTTACAGTAAAGACATTGTAAATTCGGGTCTATTTTCGCGGGCCATTACACTTAAAATATTCGTGCAAAAGTGCGTTAAGTGTATTTTTTTGTTCCCGCTTGAGAATAGAAACTTCGTCATCTCGCAGTTTCATAATTTCAAATTTTACATTATTCACAGTACAAGAAGGATCTAGTTCAGTATCGAAAACAAAAGTGAGTTGGGGATTTTCATCAAAATAATACTGATTGCTAGGTAAGTCCAGAGTTCAGAATAATGTTCGCTTGTTGGATGAAATCACATCCCAACAAAGTTCGACTGTTTTCGTTTTCGTGGTCCGGAACGACCGGAACAAATATAAAACGTGTACAAATTGTTTTATATTGTAACTTGACGTCCACTTCTGTGACGTCCACCATAGACGTCCACTTCAAAAATAATTACATTTACGCGACGTTTCCGACCGTCAGCTAAAGTCATCAGCATAATGTTCTATGATAATGTCTCTGGCATAATGTCTTTAGTGTGTGTAAGGTATGCTATCTTGCAATAATAGTTTCGCGAGAGATGATTGGGCAATACTAGTTTTAACTCCGGTGTCTATAAAAGCGTAACCATTTATGATCACAAATTGTAATCGGGACAAGAGGTTTTACCATGGAGTTTTCATCAAAAGTATTGCACAAAATATCTGCAGCGCGAACGTCCACTGGCTTAGGCTTACATATTGGATAATTGCTTTTTATGTATCCAGGTGTATTACAGCCATAACATGAAATAATATTAGGCATTTTAAAACTATTATCTTTATTAGCAGGCTTGTTTTTGCCGATAGAGTCTGCTTTAGCTACAAAAGGAGCAGGTTTATCCAAGTTTTTATTATTTGCTAATCGAGTCCATAAACCATGTCAAGTTGTGTTGATTCAGTTAACGTACCGACTAGAAGTTGTGCTGAATTTGACCTAGCCTTACAAATAAACACGTCAGTTTTGGTTTCATTGTCCTGCTCACTACTAAATAATTCACGGTAGACACAAAGTTACCGCTCTGTACATTTACCGCAGGAACACCTTGTGCAGCATTCACGCCAACAAGGCGTGTTGATAGTTCTTGAAACTGTTCGTCTGAGGGAGTAACCGAAGCCATCTTTTTTGTTGAACTCAAATTGTACGAATGTTTCAATTCCAGTTTGCAAGAAAAAGAAAAATAAAAAGAAAACTTATAGTTTGCTCCAAATAGTTCTCGGCGATGTCTCGCACGCAAAACTTTCGAAAACACAAGTTTTCACATAATTTTCGTCGCATAGCGCTTGAGGCATCGTGTAGCCGTACGTTCGTGAAAAATATGTGTCCAACGTTGGCCACACGCACCGTTCGGGCCAAAGTAGGTAGATTTGAACCGCTTCAAAGGAGGCCTCCAATATTGGATACATGTTGCAGACACTGCCACACGAGGATTGACAGTTCGTCCGTTTCTAGGTTAGATTCAGGGGCGCTGACAAAAAGTTTATGTGCCGATGCTTGTCGTGACTCATGCTACTTTGAAACGAAACGGCACTGACAGCGATACTCCAACCTTTGTTCCAAGGTTTGTACCAATGTTGGAAATGATGTTTGTCTCATGGTGTAGCGGATACATTCGCCAAATGCTAGAGTGCCAAGCATTGTACCCAACTTTGGATCCAACGTTGGGACCAATGGTTGGACACATCGTGTAGCGCCGGCTTTAACTGAATGTTAATAGGTCTGTTTCTGCAGAAAACACAAACCAGTCAGAGTGAATTTCATTGGTGGAAACTAGTTTTCTAACTGTTTTCAACCAATGAAATTTGCTCTGACTGGTTTGTGATTTCTGCAGAAACAGACCTATTGTAAAGTCTGTTTTTTTTTTAAGATAATTCCCCAAGTCAAAAATTTAGTAGTTATGTTGGCAACACAAGCCTTTTCTACATAAAAAATTTGAAAGCATTGACAATTTTACATTGTATTGCCAACATATTGTCATTCTGACTTCTATCTTTTAAAAAAAACAGACTATACCTAGGTATTTAATTACGCACAATGAACAAATGATTTAAATATAGCGTGAACTAGGAAGAAATTAAAAGGTGAACTAGGGAGAAAATGAAAATTTGAGTCTAGCGATATCGTAACTTTCTGACCGCTAAAAAAACTGATTGTCAGTCAATCTCATTATAGGCGATTTTGCCCTAATATTTTATTCGATTACAATTTTAGCTGACCCAGGTAGCAGATCTGGATTTGCAAATTTAAAACCTACAAATATAGGTATGCATGGAAAACATACCCCATTTATACTGCGAGGGGTGAAAATTCCATTTAATTAGTTTAATCTCTCTTTTTGATGGAAAAATCTACATACTGCGGAACTCCGTCCCTTTTTCATCAGGCATTTGTCGCAGGAGAAAAGTTCGGTCGGGATCCGGAGTCAGCCGAACGTATATCAGAGGAATTTCCAGCGTTTCTAGTTATCAGCGCTGGATTTCCACCCCAGCAGTAGCGATAGTTTCGGCACCGGTATGTAACGGAATCTAGATTTTCCATAGTTGTTCTTCCCTCCCAATCACCTGTTACACTACGTAACGTGCTTTTTTTAATTTATTTAAAATGCAAACAAACGTCCACATTGACACGAAAAATTTGGGATCGTCACCGGAGCATCGGATCAAAGGGTCTGGTCAATCGAAAAGACCTTTAGAAGTAAGCACAAATATTTTGTTTATTTTTAATACAATGATTTTGTTTAAATGATAAAAATTGCTATGTAAAAAAAAAACTGCTAAATGAAGAAATAATTATGTAAATTATTAGAAAATTAGGTAAAAATGAAACAAAATTTTTCATTAGGTGTCAGCAACTTGTTGAATAGAAGCCCAAAATAGTTAATTTGAACCTAGCAGATGCCTTTCAAATTCCGTGTTTATAGTTATAGGGATGAATGAATTTTAATCTTGAGAAATTCCTTGAGAACTGCAAATTGAAAAGGATGCGCCCTATTGCAGAGGGCAGGGTCGAGATTAAGTTTATGATTAAACGAATTCTTTCTTTTTTTCGGAAAATATAAACGGTTTTTTTGTTTTGCATTCTTCTACGTCAATTAAAATCATTCTGAAAAGTTTGAATTAAACAATTATCCATTTGAAGTCGTATACAGGTAAGTTGGTTACCTATGGTATAAGTATACAAAATACAATACAAATTTGAACAACAATCAATTAAATTATGATTTACCTTTCTTTTTATGAAACCTCATCCATGAATAATTTATATTAGCCAATATGATCAGGGTAGAATCACCTATCTGTTCCAGAATTTTTCCAGAAGATTTCGTTTTTATGTAATTTATAAAGTTCATATAAATTTTTAGGACTAAAGGCGCCATGAATAATTCATTTTGATAGCATTACCCTTGGAGATGAAAACGATTATCTCAGGTTTTTAGTGAAGATGTTCCGCTCTTGGAATATAAATCTAGTGTGAATAGGATTGCTTGTTTTTTTTTTTATGTAAGGTTGAATAGATATATAATACTTAAAATAAATAGGTATATACCCAAAATAAATATATACCTGCCTAAAGATTTTGAAAATGATCTGGGAAATTTTCAAAAGCAACTGGAACTTTGAAGAAGTATACTTAATGAAAACTGCAAGTAAGTATCTTCGATGCTTTTCCATTAGTAATTTTCCCATGAGGAAGAAGATAAAATTTGATGGTTAACTGATGTTTTATTCTTGATCTATGACCTCAGCTTAGGATCGGTAGGTAAGAGTGATTCCTGAGTAATTGAGACATATTCAGAAAACTTCAATACCTATTTCATTCAGTTTATATATAATTTGATATGTGACGAGTTTTAAAACAATAATTTCCCCAATTATTTGACTGAGAATATCGGCAAGAAAAAACGGAATCTGGTAAATAGGTATATTATGTTCTTTAAAAATTCAGTCACAGAAAAATCGAATACAAAATTAATAGGAGCAACATCATGATAATTTTATCAAGAAATATGTAAAAATTCAGTTTTTAATTATTATCAAATAGTTATTGATCTTTTACCGAGAAATATGCAATTTTCCAAGTTCATCTATAGGAAAAAGCATTGAAACTTCAGGATATAAGATCTAACATTTATCTATATATTTGTATTGTTATCTTTTACATGAAGCCAAATAAAACCAATTTTTTGAGAATGTGTTTATTAAAATGTAATTTATATTAAAATCAACATTTCAAACAGGAACAAATTGTAGAAATTGCGGAGGCGATGAAGAAGAAATGAAAAATTTGGTTATTTTTATTATGATAAAGATTCATTGTGGAAGAAATTAGGTTTGATTGATTGTTCCGATGATGCATATTTACAGGAATAGGCTAAAATGGAAGAATTTGTTTGCAATGATGAATAAAATTACCTCAAGGTAAAGAAAACTTGTATTCAGGAAAAAATACCAAGGATCATATGGCCTATCAAATATTAACTTTAGTATAATGACCTGGGAAAAATAGACCCGTAATTTACAATGTCTTAACAGTAAAAATTAAATGTAATCAAATAATCAAAAATTGAAAATGGAACAAATTAGCATTGACCCAAATTAATTAAAATACGTTCGTGTGTGATCACATAAATCAAATCCATAAAAAGATTAAAAACAAGGGCAAAGTAATTAAATTGGTGACTGAGTGACAGATTTCATGATTAACGGCCGACACGAGTTTTCAGCATTCTTTGAGTTATTCGTCCTCACATTCTTTCATTCTCAAACCAAATCTGTTGACCCCGATAATCCAGGAAATTGCGACATAATTATTCGGTTTTAAACAAATAAATTATATTTCCTAGAAAAGAAGAACGGTCAATGGCCAGTATTGTGTAAAGTGGCCGCGAAATATTTTGAGGGGAATGAAAAATATAAAAACAGCGGTTTCGGAATTATGGGATCAGTTTAAGTCCAGTTGATGCTTCAGTTCAGTCTTGAGTTTAAGACTGCAGTACCTAATGAGTCAGTGCGGATAAAATTCGCGAAGAGTTTATTTTATTTTGTTGCCACGGGAAAACGCGACTCTTTGATAAAGTAACGGAAAATTGTGAAAGAAAAAGAAAGAATATTTAAATTCGTTCAACATTATGTGCGAGCTCTAATTATTCAAAAGAAATTGGAATAATTAAGTGACTTTAAGGGCGATAATTTGAATGTAAGTACTCTAGTAATATGTTTATTTGACTTTATCAATGTTGAAATGACTATGAAGTGAATTGACTATGAAGCTTTATTGCATAAATATTATTATCTTGAGTGAATAACTTTGAATATTTTGTGCTTAGTATAGATAGAGAAATTTAATTGAAATGAATTTTACTGAAGAGTTTGGATAATCCAATTGACTGTTTTGTTCCGTTTAGTAAATGATTAGTTAGATATTTTGGTTTATAATTAAATGAATTTAGATAAAATGTTTATTGTTTTGATACTTTTGATAGTATTTATTCTGGCTAAGTACACGATTTTTGAGTATAAGTATATTGTCCAAAATTTGGTAGTAACCGAGTTCAGGTATTTTATACGCTTATAGAACAGGAGGTTATAATAATTAAACTAAATTAAGAATTATTGTTTTGAGGTGTAAAAGGTGTTTAGGATTTAAAAATATTGTACCTAACGTAGTAGGGCTATATGAAAGTGTTATTAAAGTACAAGGCTTTGTGATTGCATCATTTGATTTACAAGCTCAGAGACAGTGTAGAGGTGGCTGTACGATTGCATCAATTCAGAATTGTTTATTTTTATTTAGAAAGGTGTTGGATTAGGGTTTTAGAATATTTGTATCATTGTTATAGGAAATGAAAATCTGTTTATTTCTTATTAATAGAGTATAATTATCAACGGATAACGCAGCTGTCCAAGGAAATAATTACCATCAAATACGACCGCTCGCAATTTACTATCTAACCTTAATATTAGAGTACTTGGCGCGGATGCTACATTAGTAATCTCAATCCCAGTGTTGGTGGCTCAAGATACCAAGAAAATGTATTAATTATTGCTATACAAAGAGGGATGTATGTATGTATGTATGTATGTATGTATGTACGTGTTGGAGGTGTCAGTTGCACTGCGACCAAGGTTGATCTATTGTACCCCTCCTTCTACTGCTAAGTTCGGGTTTCCTGTTTAAATCAGCCCCTCTAGTCCTAGGTCCTTTAGGAATTTTAGGATGTCTAGCGGTTCCAGGGCTGGAATGTCTTCCAGCTGTATAAGGACTTCCCAAGTTCTTCATTCTTGAGCGGCTTACGGCATCGCAGTTCAGTAGAAGAGGGTGAGGTATTTCTTCACCGTCTTCACAGAATCTGCAAGTGTTTCCTTCTTCCAACCCCAGATTATGTAGGTGCCTATTCAGTCTGCAATGTCCCGAGAGAAACCCGGTTAGAGTTTTGAGACTTTTCTTGCTAAGGTTGACCAGCAGTTCAGATCTTTTTTGGTTGTAGCTACCCAGTAGATCTTTGGGCTGTCGTAGTCCTGGTTGGTCTAGCCATTGTTCGTTCCTTAGCCGGTTCTCTTCCTTTTTGAGGATTTCTTGCAGGTGCGCATTTCCGACGCCACAGAATGGTTCTGGCCCAGTGAAGGGAGTGGCCGCCCCGTTTTTGCAAGTTCGTCTGCGCATTCATTGCCCTCGACTCCTATGTGTCCAGGAACCTAGAGTAGGGTTACTTTGTTTTCCTTCCCCAGCTTATTGAGTTTCTGTAGACATTCCCATACTATCTTAGAATTGATTACCGGCGAGCTCAATGCTTTGATAGCTGCTTGGCTGTCAGACATTATTACAATTTCTCGTTTTCGGTACCTTCTGTTCAGGTTGAACTGCACGCATTTTCCGATCGCATGAAGTTCGGCTTGGAATATGCTTGGTGATTTGCCCATTGGCGCCGAGTATCTGGTTCGTGGCCCGAATACTCCGGCTCCTGTCCCTTCAGCAGTTTTGGAGCCGTCTGTGAACCATTTGATGGTGTTTGCGTCAAAGGACTGGATACATTCTATGTTCCATCTGTTCTCGGTACTTAGTTCGATGGAAAAGTTTTTCTCGAAACTGAATTTATCAACAATCGCGTCTTTGGGTAAGTCCATGAGGTGTGCACAGTTTGGGAGAGGGAAAGCTCTGCCAAAGTGCGTTTTCCCTTGTAGACTTATCTTCGCCAGTCTTAGACATGATTCACTGGCAACCCGCTTCACTATTGTGTGAAGTGGTGTCAGGTCTAGGATGACTTCCATTGCCGCGGTTGGGTATGTTCTCATTGCTCCTGTTATGCATACACATGCGAGTCGTTGTACCTTTCCTAGGGTTTTTCTAGCCGTTACTAGCTGGGTTCGGCTGTACCAGGTTACCGCTCCGTAGGTGATGATAGGTCTCACTACCATGGTATACATCCATCGTAGGATCGATGGGTTACAACCCCACGGTTTGCCCGCAATGTTTTTACATACCATGAGTGCCCAAATTGCTTTGTTTGTTATGTTATCTATGTGTCGTTTCCAATGGAGTTTACGAGTCTAGGGTTATTCCTAGGAATTTATCTTCTTGTTTCCAGTGAAGCCTGCTTCCATCGAGGCGAATGTTCCTCAGGTATGGGAGTTTCGTTCTTTTTGTAAATGTTACTAGTGTGGTTTTTGATGAGTTAAGATTCAGTCCCACAGTCTGACACCATTCCTTCGTGGTCTCGAGTGCTTTTTCTATAAGGTCACAGAGTATTCCTTCGAGTTTGCCTCTGGCTATGATGACAATATCATCGGCGTAACCAAGGCAGTTGAAGCCCTGGTCTGTCGGTGTATTTAGTAGATCATCGACTATTAGACTCCACATCAAGGGTGAGAGTACCCCTCCCTGTGGACATCCTCTCGTTGTGATGACTTGTATAGTTTGTTCCCCCACATCCGTGCAGTTCTGGTGGCTAACGTTTCACACATCCAGGTGGATGTGGTTTTGTCCACTCCTTTTCTGACAAGCGCATTCTTTATTGACTCATGAGAGGTGTTATCGAAAGCCCCCTCTCTGTCTAAGAAGGCGCAGATGGTTACTTCTTTATTCAGCAGTGTGTTTTGGATGCTGTCAGTGAGTTCAAATAGAGCGGTTTCTGTTGATCTGCCCGCTCTGTAAGCATGTTGCCTAGGATGTAGTGGCGTCTTTTCTAGAACATTTGTTCTGATATAGTTATTTACAACTTTCTCAACTGTCTTCAGTAAGAACAACGTGAGACATATAGGTCTGAACGACTTCGGTAGAGTGGCATCCTTTCTCCCTGCCTTTGGGATGAAAGTTACTTTAGCTCTTCTCCATTGACTGGGTATGTATTCGGTCGCTAGGCTGTATCTAATGAGTTTGATTAGATACGGCATAATTTCATTTTTTGCCCTTTTTGCAACAGGGCTGGAAAAATGCCGTCTACTCCAGGTGACTTGAACGATTGAAATGAGTCGATCGCCCAAGCCAGCCGCTGCGGAGTGCAAAGGTTCTTGGCAACCTCCCAGTTTTCTTGCCTGGTTTTTCTGGGCCGTTCTTTGTTTTCTTCAGTACCTTTGGGTATACTTCCTGGAAAATGGGTTTCCAAAGAGGGATACCCCACATGTCCTGAGCCAAGAAGAGAAAATGAAATTATTTTATTACATTACCCAGGCAACGATTCTCAAGTTTATTCGTTATGTTTCATGAAAACTATGGTAATTGAGCAGCAGCATTGTACCTACTGATATGAGAAAATTAATTAGAAACTGTATTACAAATTGTTCGAGTTGTATTGGATTTTCACCTAAAAGGAGCAAGATAGAAGGAAATCTTCATTCTATTTTCTAGAGAAATGTTTCTTTTGATATCTACCCGTACCAATTAAATCATTATGAACCACCCATGGTTGATTGCCCATATTCTGATGACGAAAACTAAGAATTTTTTCCTATTTTATCGATTTGATTGTTTTGTAGAAAACTCTATTTGCCAGTATAATGATTTTTGACTCTTTAGGTAGGTCTTAATTCCTTAGAGTAATTTTAAGCTCAAAAAACAAGAAATATAATTCAAAAAATCACAACACATGAACATCGTGAACTGTCCAACTGGAATACACAAAACTAGAACATAATTCTTGTTGGCGACTATATTTCATGTCACCAGAGCGTATCCTGTTATCGTAACGGGACCGTAGGAGTATTATATGGCTTTGTGTACACCCGATTTACCACAAAATGTCATCCCTTTGACCCATAAACTGAAACAATCGGTTACGGTTATAATATTGAGTTTGATTCTGCGTTAGTCAGTAACTCAAATTACTTACTGAAAATACAATTTAAAGTTAAATAATTGGAACATTTCAAGTTGAGTTAGAGCTTTTAGTTTCGGCTCAACAAGAAGTAAAAAGTCTGAAAAAGTAAGTTCGAATCTCAGATCTTGAGTCTTTTTCAAAGTTGTCTAGGTTAAATTTGTGACTGTTGCTGAAATGTGTCCGAAATTGACCTAGGGGAAATTTGGTTCCAACGTTTGAACAGGAATTAAGTTGAAGCCCATTAATTCAAAATAATGCTGTTTTTATCTCAGAATCAGAATATATGAAAAATCTGCCTGCATGTATTTCAAGTGAAAAACTTACCTATATGCATTTATCTATACTTGGTCACCTTTCTTTTTATATTCTGCCTTCCTAGCTTTCCTGATAACACCGCTCCACGATTCCAACTTTTTCAAAAGACAAAAAGAGAAAACTTTCCGCCCAAAAGTTTTCGATTTAAAAATACAAAATTTAAGTGCGGTATATTTCTTTCAGTTGATAACTGCATTTGTCAGGTTACACTATCCAGCACCAAAAGTTCAGAGTAAAATATAGGACCTATACCTTTTTTGTATGCAAAACTGCATCCGAGATCGAGAACAGAATAGTATTTTCTTATTCAAGAAATAATGCATATTTTGTTAGAAATGTGTTCAGTTTATTTTCTGACTGTAATTCGAAATTTGAGTGGTTATCTGGCAATAATCCAAAAGTCACAAATTTAACTGGAAAATGTTCTACAATATACAAATAATTGTGGAATTATAGTGACATAATTCATTATAACAACTAAAACGGGAATTCTCAAACTAAATACATATATCTTTTTCTCTTTGTTTCGTTTTTAAGCACATGGATTTAAGTTCAATAAATCTTTCAGTGATCCGTTAATTTATCTGTTTTAGCTTTTATAAAAACTTTCAAATGATCATTTCCATATTTTTCTAATTTATTTATTAAAGGTCCAATCGGGTTAGGCTTTATGAAAATTAAGCCTATAACGAAGAAGAAAATAAAGTAGAGTGGTGTGCTTAGTAACTTTTTAATCAAAATAAGCACATTTCGCAGTAAATTCGTTGATTTATCGAAAGAAAACTTTTTTTCTCGCTTATAACAAAGGCTTTTAGGGAATTCTACTAATTGAGACCTGGGCCGAGAAGAATAATAGAACGGATCTTTCCCAATTTGTTCAGTTTTTCTTTTTCTGCAAATTGGAAATAAACCAACATATCATTATTATCGATAATGGACCATCATCTATTTCAGTTTTGTCCTATTATAATAGATAGAATAGCTGCAGTGATTTCTTACGAATATAAGAAGTGGCAAAACAAGAGCCTCGAAATCTCTCCATTTAGGGAATTTTGATTCATTTATCATCTTTTAAAAATATTTTTCAAGCGCAGTGGCTGTCAGAAGCAGAAATTCTCGTTTTGATAAAAGAAGATATTTAGCGTTTTAATTTATTTCAAGAAATAAAGTGGAGAATAATGAAATTTTCCACATTTTAACGGCAACGATAAATTTATTCTAAAATAGAATAGTGAGTAAACTTTGATAGTGATGAAGATTTTGTAAATCGATGTAAAAGTCCTTGATGGAGAAAAGCCTATTAGTTAATTACATAATTATAATTTTCATTAAATAATTTAGTTTCCTTTTTCATGCCCGAAAACTGTTGACCGGTTTTTCATGATTCACGCTATATTTCAATACGAATATCCTGCCTTTTTTTCTCGTGTGTACAAAACATAATGTAAACTACATTCAAAATGAGACGTCTTTGGGTAAGACAAAGTATAAGAAATAGTAGGTATTTTTCTTAATTTCTTTCGGCTTTGAACTGACTTTGGGAATACCCTAAATCTTTGTCTGTTCGCTACTACTCTATAGCAGCCTCACTATAGATTTCAGGTGAAAAAGGCTTGACCGTAGTAGGTTGAGTAAGACAACAATGACAGTTGAATACTGATTTATTAATTGAAAAATATCAAAATTTATATTAATCTTATTTCGACATGAACCTATGATGTTCCAGAATATTAGCGAGGTCAGCAGTTTCCGACTCCTGACACGCTTGACCGTGAATATTTGATTCTATTGTTTTTATTAAACAATTGTTTTTAAATAAGGACATTCCATGCAGTTAATTAACCTTTTTTTTATGTGTCTCGAATGGCCAAAATCATCAAAATTGATTTTGGGCACATGGAGATACAACATCCTCCCGGCTGTCTGTGAGAAGCATGCTGCGTAGAGGACGTAGCATAGCTCGATCGTAGTAATCTGCCATGACCACTCTTGATATTATCATGATTATACATAGGGTTATGCCATTGCTCGCATATGTGTGGTATTGGATTTTTCAAGCTGTTTCTTCGTCGTGGATTATTGAAATGATTTGAAATTTCATCGTTTTAGTACAGAGGTAGCTACCTTATGATTTAGATTTTGGAAAACTTTGAAAGTTCAGAACTTTTTTTCTATTAAAGATAAAAAGCTGAAATTTTCAGGGATTCTTATTCCAGTAGAGGACTACAATCCCTGAAAATTTCAGCTCATTTGGACTTATAGTTCCTGAGATAAAATCGTGTTAAGCAATTTGGACTGATTTATCAATTTTTCAATTTTTCTGAGTGCCTTTTTTCATAGATTTCGGCTTCAAATCTGGGAATAATTTTGAGTATGGAGTTTGGGTGATCCCAAATGACCATTAGGATACTAAATCTCAACAAAAAAAAATTTGAAATTTCATCGTTTTAATAAGAAGGTAGCAGCTACCTTATGATTTAGATTTTGGGAAACTTTAAAGGGTCATAACTTTTTTTCTATTATAGATAGAACGCTGAAATTTTTAGAGATTCTTATCCCAGTAGAGGACTACAATCCCTTCAGCTCATTTGGACTTATAGTTCCTGAGATAAAATCCTGTTAAGCAATTTGGGGTGATTTATCAATTTTTCAATTTTTCTGAGTGCCTTTTTTCATAAATTTCGGCTTCAAATCTGAGAATAAATTAGTGTATGGAGTTTGGGGAATCCCAAATGACCATCAGGACACAAAATCTCAACAAAAAAAAATTCGAAATTTCATCGTTTATGATTTAGATTTTGGGAAATTTTGAAGGGTCATAACTTTTTGTATGTTAAAGATAGAAAGTTGAAATTTTCAGCGATTCTTATCCCAGTAGAGGACTACAATCCCTGAAAATTTCAGCTCATTTGGACTTATAGTTCCTGAGATAAAATCCTGTTAAGCAATTTGGGGTGATTTATCAATTTTTCAATTTTTCTGAGTGTTTTTTTTCATAGATTTCGGCTACAAATCTGAGAATAAATTAGTGTATGGAGTTTGGGGGATCCCAAAGAACTATTTCGATACAAAATCTTGACAATTTTTTTTTTTTTCAATTTAGTCGTTTTAGTAAGAAGGTAGCAGCTACCTTATGATTTAGATTTTGGAAAATTTTGAAGGGTCATAACTTTTTTTCTATTGAAGATAGAAAGCTGAAATTTTGAGCTGAAATTTTAGCTCATTTGGACTTATAGTTACTGAGATAAAATCGTGATAAGCAATTTGGGGTGATTTATCAATTTTTCAGTGTTTCTGAGTGCTTCTTTTCATAGATTTCGGCTTCAAATCTGAGAATAATTTAGTGTATATGTAGGTATTAGTATCTTCTGTTAGTGCACACAATGGCCTTGAATTTGTACAAGCTCCAATCTGGTGTAGCAGCGTGGTTAGTTCTTCATAAGTTAATGTCGTATCTTCCATGATTCTTTTCAAGTGATGTTTTATCGACTTTACTCCGGGTTCCTATATACCTCCAAAATGCCACTGCGTGTACCAATAGTATTCTTCTGTGATTTGTGTGATTTCCCGCTCTAAGTGATTAGCTGCTCCCACAAAGTTTGTTCCATTGTCACTATACATGTGACTGCGGTGCCCTCTCCGTTCAGTAAATCGTCGAAAATGCGGTTAGGAATGTGTCTGACGTCATACATCACTCACCACTTCTAGGTAAATCGCTTTTTTAGTCAGGCACACGAATATGGCTATGTAACCTTTATATGATTTGTCCTTTTGTTGCTCTAACCTGTATATAGGCCCGGCATAATCTACGCCTGTGTTAGAGAAGGGTGGTGACGGCGTAACTCGTTCTTTTGGCAGATTCCCCATTTGTTGATGCGCCGTTTGTTGTTTGTAGCAGATGCATTTTACGCATCTATTGATATTAAATTTCACTGCTTTTTTCGCATTATTGATCCAGAATTTCTCTCGTGTGCGTGCTAGCGTCAATTGGTTTCCTCCATGAAGTGTCGTTTCATGCGAATGACGAATTATCAGATCTGACAAGTGGTTTTTGCGAGGCAGAATCATTGGATGATTCTGGTCACTGAACAGGCGTTCAAAGTTTTCTAGACGTCCTCCTACTCTCATGACGCCTTCTTGATCCAATATTGGATTTATGTTTAGTTTTGAATTTAACTTCTTCTTTTCTATTAATACTCTATGTTTTGTAAACTCCTTACAATTGCCTTTAAGTATTATCTAGTTCCTCTTTCGTTAGGTGCTCTACTTCCGGTCTTCTGAGAAACCGCTGACAATATGATAGGACTTTAAACATCCTTGTGAAGCTACAAAGTCTCGTCTATTCTTCTTCAACTCTTTGGATGTTAACTTGATGACATCTTTTCACTTCTTGATCTATTTTTGGAATTTCCACATTTGTTGGCCAATCCTCTTTTGTTTTCATTCCACCATTAGTGCAAGTCTTGAAGTATGTTAAGATCAACTCCCCTGTAAATTACGTCGGCTGGATTCCAATTCGTTCTAACGTGGTGCCAATTTTCTGGAGGAATGTATTGTCGCAGAATTCGATTATTTTTATTTCGGTTTCATCATAACAAATCCATTTTGAAATTCTGATATTTTTGATGTGTTTAACGTCATTTATGAATTGTTGCCACCGCTCCTGGATTTACTGGCTCATCCCACTCTAGCGCCTGTATCCATAAATCTTGCATCAGTAGCTTGGCTTTTATCATGAACGAGGACAGAATACCTGAGGGATCGAATATTCGAGCTATTTCTGATAGAATTTGTCTTTTTGTTACACACATTTCACTTGATATGTTGACTCTGAATAGTAATGTGTCCTTTTTAGATGCCCAAAAGATTCCTAGCCTATTTCGAGAGTTGTTTTTTTCTCTTAGAGCGTCTGGAATATTTTCAAGGAATTCTACTGAATTGCTCCGATGATCTTGGTATCCACTTTTGAGAGAGGGAGCTTTTCACAACACTTCCTTGTCCTTCGACTAAATAACAAGATCTCTGAAGTATAAAGGAGTTGAGGACACCTGAGTATGGATCAACTCCATGCTAAGAGAAAAAAGGGCATCAAAATACTAGAGTGGTTGGAACAAAGCAAAAAGACTAAGCACGATAAGCCTTCTCAGGCTTCAGTGCTACATAGAGACTATAAATCGGATACATCTAAAAGAGAGAGAGAAAAAAAAATCTACTTTTGTAGGTAGGTACCTAATATTATTTCCATGTTTACCTACTACTACTATAGCAAAATTGTATTTACAATAAATTAAAATTAAATGGTTCACAAATGGTTTTTTTCTGAATGAAAAGCTTATAATATATATAATATAATATAATAACTAAGTGCTAGAATTAGCCCTACACCCTTAAACCTTAATTAAGTACTTCATTAATCTGTTTTCCGAGCTTTTAAACCATAAAAGCGCATTAAAGCAACTTAATACCTCTTATATGCAATTAGGAAACTTTGCACCACTAATACGATAGAAAACTGGCAATTATTCTAACAACTTCGCAGCATGAGTTTTATCATTCACAGCCAGCTTCCTCAAATCTGTCTATTCACTTTTTTATTGAATTACTTCTTAAGGCAAAACTGATGTTTTCAACTCTTAAACAGAGTTGAAATTCAATTTCCATTAATTCTATTCAAAACGGAGAACTGGACGTATATTGAATAAATAAGGAAAAAGTGTTTTCTTGTTCAAGTAGCGATAAATATTTATTTAATGGAAAGAGATCAATATCCATTTGGCCAGACAGCATCTTGCTTTAACCATAGGAAGTTAGGGGAAATCGCCATTTTTGTCCTTCCACATTTTTTAGGGTTTCAGTAGATTTGCGTATTTCAAAATTACCATAAATACAAAAAAAAATGCTGTAAATAAGTTTCCGTGACTGAAAAAAGGAAATTTACGCTGTTACGCCTATTTTCTCCTGCTAAAAACGCAACATTATAAATGTATTGTGTATATATTACTGTATTTTGCTTGAAAACTGTGTTTTTTGCTTTAATTTAAAATTGATTTTGCTCATAAATCAATATACATATTGTAGTATAAAGCGGAGTTCTCACTAGGCCATTTCATGGATAAATATCATTGAATCTATGCCATTGAAGTAAAATAAACTAATGTGAACATCCATTCAATGATATTGCTCAATGATTTTGTGTTTCAATCAAATTGGAAGGCATTTCTACTTTGAATGGATCAACGGGATTGATTCAATTAAATTGAACGGTAATTGACCGTGAGAACAAGCGTGTTCAGCCGCATTGAACTGCCGGTGTGTCTATTTTGACTATTTTGAGGTTAGAATCAAAACTGCGCTAGTTACATTTAAAATTTTTGTGAGATAGTGTTTTTGGGCAGTCGGTACAGTGTACCCAGAGACGGAAAAGAATCTGCAGTAGCTAAATATCTTAAAACTACTTGTAATTTGAGTCTTGCTGAAATAGCGTCCCTTAATGGAGAATTTTTTTTCTGTATCAAGGGTGACACTTTCTGTAGAAGTTCTTCAAATTTCTCATCGGTCATTTTTGAGTGGTTCCTATAACCATCCTGGTCACCCGTTCCCCATTCTTTTATCAGCTTCACAGAAGCACCTTCATATATACGTTGTTTTATCCATGGTCCAACCCACCATCGACGAAATTTTCTATTTTTCCTGTTTTTTATCGCGTTTTTTAAATACTCACAGAAAATAAGAACACCGGCACCCAGAATTTTCCTCTTTGCAGCCATTTTTAAAACACACTAGATCCTCAATGTTATTGGAAAATGTGAACAAATTTTCCATTCCATTCTTTGTTCAATCCTATAGATTCAATAATACTGGTCCATGAAATGGCCTAGTGAGAACCCGGCTTAATGTGAACATCCATTCAATGATATTGCTGAATGATTTTGTGTTTCAATCAAATTGGAAGGCATTTCTACTTTTCATGGATCAACGGGATTGATTCAATTAAATTGAACGGTAATTGACCGTGAGAACGAGCGTGTTCTACAAACATCTGGCAGAAATTGTGAGATAGTGTTTTTGGGCAGTCGATACAGTGCACCCAAAGACGGAAAAGAATCTCCAGTAGCTAAATATCTCAAAACTACTTGTAATTTGAGTCTTGCTGGAAGAGCGTTCCTTAATGAAGTATTTTTTTTCTGTATCAAGGGTGACACTTTCTGTAGAAGTTCTTCAAATTTCTCTTCCTTCATTCTTAAGTGGTTCCTATAAGCATCCTGGTACCTGTTCCCATTCTTTTATCAGCTTTATAGAAGCACCTTCATATATATGTTGTTTTATCCACGGTCTAACCCATTAACGATGAAGTTTTCTAGTTTTCCTGTTTTTTATCGAGGTTTTTAAATACTCACAGATAATACCGGCACGCAGAATTTTCCTCTTCGCAGCCATTTTTAAAACACACTAGATCTTCAATGTTATTGAAAAATGTGAACCAATTTTCCATTCCATTCTATGTTCAATCCTATAGATTCAATAATACTGATCTATGAAATGGCCTAGTGAAAACCCGGCTTAACATACCCGCGGGCTCGTTCAATAGGATTTAACGGTTTGAATTTTTATTAGGTATATCTTCTTTAAACAAATTTTCTGAAAAACAAAAGGAAAACAAATAGGACCTTAGGACCTACGTTGTGGAAACTTACTCAATTTTACTTACTTGAAATGCATCCGATAATAGCAAATAATGGAATGCCAAGATTATCACTGACTCTGTTCAAGACAATATTGCTGTGGACATATACATGGACATGGCGACCTTGTTTTGGATTTCTATTTACTTTCAATTAAGATATCCGTTTTATCAGTGCAGTTTAAAAGTCTCCAGAAAACACTAAACTGAGTACTTACAGTCACTCAAAAGCTTGCTGCAATGCAAGGTTTTTTTTTTCAAGAAGTAATTCACACAGAACAATCACTTAACAGTCCAAAAATCAGAAACCTAGATCTGGGAAGCGATGTACACGAATAAAGGCGTGGTATTTTTAGTCTAAAAATCGAAGAAAAATGGGATTTGAAAACGAACACTTCGCTTGACATAAACTTGTCACTTATAGTGCGAATTCAGCAAAAAATTGGGAGCTATGCGGAGCTGTTTGATGCATGAAACACAACACACGTATTTTCCAATAGTTTTTCGAAAATCAAAAAAAAAAAATTACAAACTCAATGTTTTCCGGACACAACGTTGGGCGTCAGTTCAGTGTACAATTTATTGTATCTGGGGAGCGAACCGAAAATAACTTAGATTTGCAAATGATTTATCTCGTGATTTATTCAATTTCTAAAACTGTAAATCAAAGAATATTATAGCGCAAAGTTCTAGCAAAATCAAATTTAAAAAACCCCTTCTAGGAGGGGTTAATCTGTGTGACTGACCACAGTGACCAGTAGTGGTGACTGACTATGTTACATCATCACAGCACAGCATAACTAAAAACTGGTGTTCCATTTGGTGGTGGCATCAATATGTGTGCGTATTCGAATATTATGGGATAAGGATGAGATATTGTGTTAATATTTGTTATAAAATATATTTTTTCTACCAACGTCACTAAAAGTGTCATTTTTAACGGATGCTGTCAGTGTCTAAAATGCCATTTTATGACACTGGTGTTAAAAGTGATTACTTTTAACACTAGTGCTAAAAGTAATCACTTTTAGTGCATTTGTAGAAAAAATAGTGTATGATATTCGTGCTAAAAGTGATTTTATTTTGTTCAAAGGGATGGAACACTCCGCCTTCGGCGTCGTGTCCCAAACTTCCCTTTTCACAAAATAAAATGTCACTTTTAGCACTTATATCATAAATAACAATTTTTACTACCGTGCGTAAAGTACTCACCTTACGCACTATTCAGAAGACGTAAAATTTCTCTTCACGCACTAGTGCGTAAAGTAATGTCAATGACAGATGTCGACACTATCAAATTACTATTTTTCTGGTAAATTACTTATTACTTCACGCACTAGTGCCTAAAGTGAAAATACGTTACGCACTAGTAATGTAAAGAATTTGTATACATTTATTTTTTTCACACATATTTGATTGGTAGTAGAAAAAATTTTGTATGCAATACGTGCGTAAAGCACCTTTTTTCACTCATGTGATTCTTGCACTCGCCTTCGGCTCGTGCGTCAAAATTCACATTCGTGAGGTTCACTTTACACACTTGTTGCATAAATAACTATTTTGATTTAGTATGTTTTCACTTAAACTCCCTACACTATAAATCCTCAACATTTTAAATTTATCGCCATGGTAGTTTTTGAAGTAAAAATTTTAAATCAAAGAGAAGTCAATTATTTTTCTTTGAATTATCTCTATTTGAAATATGTACTTCATAACTTTCTTATTAGAGGTTCAAACAATTTAGTTTTTTAGCCGAAGATCGAGTATCTACAAATCAAGAGCCGGGAATAATAAGTACCTAAAATTTTTTAAGTTTAATGTGGAATAACAGAGCTAATGGAATCAAAGTAGCTCTACCTTAACAGCAAGGCGATTCAACAGTCAGACGATTGACGCGAAGCGCAGTTCGGATAAGCTTTGAGTGCGGGAAAGACACTTTGCGCAAGTGTTACGAACAATACTTTTTCTTCGAGTGTTTGCAGATTTGCATCCAGAGGAGCTGTACCTAATATTCTTAAATATTTCCAGATACTCAAAATTGGTAATTTTCTCTCCTAGTGCAACATTGGTTGTGCTAGCGAGGTTTACTTTAAATTTGAACAAGTCGTTAAGTTTGTTTTTCCTGCCAAATTTTGATATGGAGGAGTACCTATAATTTACAGTCCAACTTTTATAATTTGATACTCCAAAGGAATGTGAACTAGTGGTTCTCCACGCTAATGGTCACCTGACCTCACATCTGTTTTTGCTGGATTTTTCCTTCCCTTGCTCCTTATACGGAAAATGCCAAATTAAAAAAGCTTAACACTACCTGAATACCTTTCTTGGAACAAAAATAACATCAGGCTCTTCTTTTTGAATATAAGTTTATCCAGAAACCCACAAAACATTGAAAAATCGAGTATAAATGCGGTAACTATGCGTAACAAAGTTCCCGCAAATGAATGTGCAAAGTAATAAATTTGCGCACGCAAGTAGAAAATAGTATATTAAAGTATAAGTGGATATTAAGGTCGCGATTTTTCGAGCACGACGGCGCAGTCGGAGTGCTCGAAATAGAGCAAGTGTTTTAAAGACAGGGGCCTGTTTCATAAAAATGAAGAGTTGATGAGCGACGAGTGAAGAGTGAAGAGTTGAGGAGTAAAAAGTAAACGTCGTTTTTGTTTCAAAATAAATTTGCGTCTACTCCTCAACTCTTCAAAACGTTTATGAAATGAAATGTAACATTATGTCGTTCCTCACTCCTCAACTCTTCAACTCTTCATTTTTATGAAATAGGCCCCAGTTATCCACGAATACTTTACACTATTTTTTTTTATTGGTATACGTTCAAATCATAAATTACTAATAATTGTAGAATGCTAAATGCGTGCTTGTTAGATTTTATTTGACGTTATCTACAAGTACCTACTCTTGACAAATCGATAATTAAAAAGTTGATATTTAGACTTTACCTTTCTTAAGCCTAGTACTCATAACAGCGAAATTTGCTCTTTTTTGACATTGCTTCGTCAATTTGATGTTAAATGCGTGATTCAAAAGTCAAATTGTCGGAGCAATGTCAAAAAAGAACGAATTTCGCAGTTATGAGAACTAGGCCTTAATGGGGTTGTTGATGTTGTCATGGGTAACTTTAAAACACGCGCGTTTTTGAATGTTGGATTTAAACACGCTGAGGAGTACTTTGAATAAGTAAAATAGGTTATCAATAAAAAAAAGTTTATTTTGAATTGCAATATGCAAAATAATTATATTCTTATTTTTCATATGCCTATTCAAACAGCATTTTTAAAATATTTTTAAATCTACTTATGTAATCAAAATATTCTGAAGCAATAACAAGGAAGTAGAAAACTAATAAGCCCTTCGGGTAATTATTGCTTTTATAAAAAAATAAGAAGGGATTTTCAAGGCTGAAATATTACGACCCTTGGATTTAGCCTTCGGGCAGGACTTTTATCCTTATATTATTCGCAACCTTGGACCCATGGCAAATCCTTTGATAAACTTATATAGGGAACTTTAGATATATCACATTCTTATCGGAGATTCATTGCATCATTTCTAAACTGAAATAAAATAAAATAAAACTTCGACCATTTAAACAAGAAAAAATAAACGAAAATGCCTTTATCTCAGTTTACGGTTCCTAGTATAAAAGATATACCAAACTTCAAATTTTCTTTTCATCACGATTCTAACTTCGCCAAAAGAGAAAACTTTATTCCCTTCGCGAGATATTCTCTTTAACTAAAAACTACGTTTGTTGTACCACCTTTATAGGACAAAAGTTCCAAATAAGATATATTTAGAATCTATATTTGAACGAAACAGCATGTGAGAGATCAGAATAATTATGTCTTATTCGGGAAATTTTCTTTCAAAAATGTCTCAAGTTTATTGTATTTGAGTACCTACCTATATTATATTATGACTGTACATATTTCGATATTGGATGACAGTTTGTGATAAAAAAAATCGAATGGGATTTAGTCTCTTAGTCTCTTAAATTTAACATGTATTTTTCTGTCTTTTGTTTCTCTTGAGTACGGATTTAATTTCAATAAATCTTTTAGTGATCCATTTATTTCTGTTTAAACTCGAATAAAACTTTTTGGATAAAAAAGAAAATGGCAATTTTCCAATTTAAATCTTATCCAATTTATTTATTGGATGGTCAAATTGGACTGAAATTATATGGATTTTATTGAAATTGAGCCAATAACGAAAATGTAGACTATATAAGAAGGAGAAAATAAGGCATATGTATTAACTTTATTTTAAATAAGCACAATACAAAGCAAAATCATTGATTTATCGAGAAAAAAACTTTTTTCTTATTTGTAACGAAGGGTTTCAGGGGATTGAGAGAATTGACATGTAGGCGGTAAAGTAGAATAGAACAAATCACCTTTTGGATTTGTTAAGAATTTTTTTTTTGTCTCGAAATTGAAACCGAATAAAACGATTTTATAACTGGTTCTTGTTATTGAACTATCTTGAATATGTTTCCTAATAGAACAAGTTAATAAGACTAGTATCGTCATATTTGCTATTTATTTTTATATCAAATAGGTATATCGTCCTAGAAGTCGATATTTTTGAGGCCAAATTTTTAATGGAAAACTATATGAATAGAATGTTTAAAATATTATTTCTTCAAATCTTGAATTTTTAAAAAAAGTTTTACTATGGAAAAACAAATGGTAAAGGTTGCAACTATGTATGCGCTGTAAAATGTATGGGAACGGGGGCGCGCCACAGAAAGGTACCTGTAATTACGGCTGCAGGTGGGTGTCAAAATATGGCGACTCACCCTGTACATTTCTTGAACATTGAATTACCCGTATATCAAAAACTAGTCATAGGACCAAGTTGTGACCATGGTAGTCGTTGATTAGAAAAGTGAGATCTATAACATAGTAAAATCTGGTTAAATTTGACCAGGGTCAGAAATCCCATAAGTGTGCGGAGTACTTTGGTCAGCAATTTGCCCTTCGTATTTGAAACTCTGAGGCCCGGCTTATTCATATTCAGATAAACTTGCTGGTAACTATCTGCAAGATAAATTTACCTTTCTATAATTTAATTGGTCGGCCGATAACTGGCTGACCAATGGGAACCAATGGGATTACAACTTGAGTTTTTATCCGCCAGATTGCATACCTAACAGTTTATCAGAAGGTGAATAAATCGGCCCTAAGAAAGTTATGAATTTTATCACATGATGATTTATTTTGAGGAGAATCTGACTAATCTATGAAATTTTTCATCTCAAAAACAAATCAAATTTGAAATTTTGAGGATTTGTTGTAGAGAGTTTTAAGAAAAATATGCTAAAAAATAGTTATTTTTTATTCAAGACGATAAAATGGTAGTTTATCATCGACCGGAAAAGTTAATTCACGAGCGGAATCGCGAGTGAAATAATTCCGGGAGACGATAATGGCATTTTATCGTCGTGTGTAAAACAAAGTTTTTTTCCATAGCCTAATTATGGACGCCTGTAGTATCAAAAATATTTAGAAATTCTTCGAACACTTTTGCATAAGTAGAAATTCGTTTGACAAACTTTGACAAATAAATAATAATAGTAATTTTTTCTACAATACGATAAAATTGTAGTTTATCGTTGACCGGTCATTTGACAAACTTTGACAAATAAATAAAACAAATTATTTGAGCCTCTAATGAGAAAGTTATGAATTATATCAAATAGAGATGATTTAAAGAAAAATAATTCACTTATATCTTTAAGTCAAAATTTTTCCTCCAAAAACTACCATGGCGAGAAATTTGAAATTTTTAGAATGTATAGTCTAGTTAGAGGGTTAACGGAAAAACATACTGAAAAAAAAAAAAAATGAATTTTTTTGGTATTTATTGAATTTTAATGGATTTATTGGATTTTTTCAACATTTGTTGGAATTTAAAGGAATTTTTTGGCGTTTTTGGAATGTATTATACAAATTTGACCAGCAATTTGCCCTTCATATTTGAACTTTGAAAAAAATCTGACTAATCTATGTAACTTTTTTCTCAAAAACTACTCAAAGGAAAAATTTGAAATTTTGATGATTTGTTGTAGAGGGTTTAAAGAAAATATAAGTGTAATTGTAAAATGAACTCACATTGGTTATCACTTCAATCTTTAAAAATATAAGTACTAAAAAAACAAATTATTTGACCCTCTAATTGTAAGTTATGAAAATATATCAAATAGAGATGATTTGAAGAAAAATAATTGACTTATTTTTAATTAAAAATTTTTGTTCCGAAAACTATCGAATTTTTTAGCATTTATTGGAATTTGATGGAATTTATTGGAACTTTTAGACATTTCTGGGCATTTTTAGATTTTTTTGTACAAATTTGGCCTTCGTATTCGAACCTCTAAATGATAATTTATTTTGAGGAAAATTTGACTAATCTGTGAATTTTATTTTTTTTTTAAACTAATCGAAAGGAAAACTTTGAAATTTTGAAGATGCGTGGTAGAGAGTTTAAATATACTAAAAAACCAAATTATTTGAACCTCTGTTAAGAAAGTTATAAATTTTATCACATGGAGATGATTTATTTTGAGGAGAATTTGACTAATCTGTGAAATTAGGTGTCGGTAATTAGATCTGATAGTTTACACTCTCGTTAAACACACCGGCAACAGCCGGTTTCAGAACAGATGGATTTTTGATTTGATGGATCGTATATTACGTCCTGAGTGTTGTAAGAAGCAAATTGCACACGAATGAAAAGCTAGGTAATATAAGTGCTTAATTAATTAACAACACAAACTATAGGTATATTCCATACTTTAACTATGAAACATGCTCAACGCAAATTTTCCATTCCTAATGGTCACTGTATATTCTCTGCTCACAGCTTGCACAGGTGAAGAGAAGGAAGCAGCGTGATTTTCAACTATTGACAGGCGTAGGCGGTCGTAGGTGAAATAATATAAAATTGGAATTTCTTCAAAATATATCAAATTAACTTAACTTAAAGTGCAAAGTTAACATTGCATTAAGAAGTTAAGGGACTATTATTCCAATGTAGTTAATTATGTTAGGAACTTTCGTACTCTACAAAGTGCATGCTTGAGATTTCCGTGAGACGACAACTCATTGGACCATAACCCCTCGAAAGAAACCAAACTGATAATATATTATGCCAGCACTTATTGGTTCAAAATCCTCAGTGGGCACCATTGTACCGGAAAAAAGTTGAGACAGCAATTAGGAACTAGCTGATGTCACACACATAACCTCACTTTCGCTGACGTCGCTGCGCCGGACTTGGTTTCCAACTACAACCACTGGACACCTGTAAAGGAAATTATATTATGATTTCCAACAGCCGGAACAGAGAGGTACTAGACCCATCATCATTATTATTACTCCATATTTCCTGACCTTCACTTGCCTTTTATCAATGCAATATGAGAAGTGACATTTCTTGGAGGACAAATCTTATCGAGCGTTACATACTAGATTTTGAATGCATATTTCAAAAAGTTTACCAACACAGTGCCTTTCTTTCGTATCAAATCCGAAAAATCCATAAAAGCAAAATTTTCTTCCCCTGTCTATGAGTAAATCAATACTCGAGTGGTAGTTTGCGGTCCGGCCGCTAGGCGCGTTAGTGTATTGACATTGAGACCGATCCTCCCACTATTTTCGTCCTCTCGTCTCGTCTAAAACATCTGTCAGAGATTAACCTAGCGGGACGATGTTAGAGGTCGAAATTTTAAAGTGCTTTAAGAAAATGAGAAAAACTAAAAACAAATTATAAAGTTCAACAATTTTATCAATTATGTAAAGTACGGCATTTCAATAAACTCGAAAGTTGACACATATCAGCACACGGTTATCAGAGTACATAAATACATAAGGAGAGTATAAAATAGTTGTTATTTTTGATATAATAGTCTTTTATTTTGGGGCCATATGTTTAGTTTTATGTGTATAGTATATTAAATGTTAGATTTTTTGATGTTAAATCGTTTTAGTAGCTTATGTATGCTCAATTAGAATAAAATAATAAAACAAATATGTCTATTTTGGTGTTTTACTGATTGTAGTAGATTATATCAAAAAACAAATATATGTATATCATAGTGGGGCCATCCAAATAGAATTATTTTAATAAAAAAAGAAAAATGTCTTCTTTTACTATTTTATAAAAAAATTATCACCGAGAGTCATTGCAAAAAAGTGACTTCGATGTTGAAATTGCGGTCCTAAATATGGCAAATGCTGTTCCTCAAATTAAACCTGTGATTGCAACTGTAAGCACAATAAATCCAACAAGCGAAGGAGAAATGGATGCTTTACTTTTGGGAAGAACTAGGGTGAGTTTTATGTATGTGCTATTTGTATGTAGTTTTTCCCATCTATGTCTGATTCCCATTAAAAACGAATTAATGTGTAGTTAAAAGAAGTTTTTCATCCGCACCAAAGTAGATTTATGAAATTAATTACCTAAATGTCTCCTGGAATGGTTTTTAAGCAGGGCTTAAAAATGCTTTCAAAAGTATTCTAAAAGGATTTTTTTAAATCCCCAGCCCACTGCCAGTTTCGATGTCATTCGGTGACTGAATAATTCAATCTAGAATCTCTTTCACAGACTTTTTAAATGTATTTTCTGGCACTATTGGGCCCCTTTACTGATCCTGCAAAAAAAAATTGATCAGACGTGAATGGTTAGGCTCATCCAAAACCATAATCTTTATCAACCCACCCATGCTTAAATTTTCACGTAACTAAAAATACTTTGCGGCGGATGACTAGCATCCCAAGCTTAATTTTTCGGTAAGTAGTTATCTAATTTTGACGCTCCTTCATTTCTTAATTTGCCATAATATGCGCTATTTAAAATACAAATTAGATTTTAGCATGACATGGTAAACTAGCACAATTAAAACACTAATTTTCTTCTTAAATAGTTTTTTTTTATTGATAACCCATTTCACTTATTTAAAGTACTCCTCAGCGTGTTTAAATCCACTTATACTTTAATATACTATTTAGTTGGGTCTATTGTTCACGAATAACTCTCAAGTTCCACTCTTGGCGGCCTGTTTTGCTGCGGTAGGCAATTTGCATTTCTGTCGCTTTCAAATTAAAATCGAATGATGAATTTTATGAGGAAAATGCATGGTAATAACGTCGTTAGCATTTCAAATTATACGTCTAATGGGTTGAAAGGGTCTTTTGTTTTGTCGGTTTTATTTATTTTTAATTTTCCTTTTTGAAGTCGATAATCTACTAGCATTGATATGAGTTTGACTCAAGTACCAAATTGTCATTATTAGTTTACCCACATTTTCAGTTGGCGATAAAAAGTGTCTTAACCATAATCTTTACGACGTTGATTGCTATAGAAACATTTATTACGAGGTTCCAGTATTTTATAGTTTCAGCTAAAGCTGTGGTAACTCATAAAAAGTCGGGTCATAAAACGTTACTTAGCTGAAATTCATTACTCGATTAGAGAAATATTTTCTTATTCAACAAGTATGTTGAGAAAGTGGCCTCTGTGCCAATATATAATAAGGTCTGGAGTGATGTAAATAAATTGATTTTATTCTTTTTCCATTTGTCATATTGAATCATATGTCCTCAATTTCTCAAACCATAAGACGTCCTTTTTGCTTCTAGGACCTCACCTTCCGGCGATTTTTCCAAGAAGTATCGTTTGGTTGACTATTCATTATGATGTGGTCCAGGTATTTAAGTTTTCGTGAGAAATAGAGAGAGAAATGCAAGTTTTTTCCATGTATCTCAAAGCATTTCCTGATTCATCAAGAGTCCTCTCCATAATTTTGATAATCTGTCTACTCGTTGGTTGGCTTTAGGTATTACTTCTTTAGGTACTTAGTTTTGACTTTCTACTTTCTCACACTGACCAAGAACTAAAAATGAACTATGGATTAACCAGCTCGGAGTCTTTTAGCTTTCAGCATTGAAAATAAACAGGCAAATTTCCAAGAACAGTGAAAGAGTTTCTATTATAAACAATCAACAATAAACCAGAAAACTTCCCCCTGTAATTCCACAACAACAACAAAACGAAAAAAAATCTATGTAAGTTGTAATGTTTCTTGCTGTAAAGGTCCCAAAGCAACTAACAAAGGATTCACAGTGGTCTGGTAAATGGTTTATCATTACATAAGCACAACAACAGTGTATTAACACAGAGCATCATAGGAAATGACAAAAGCGCCCGACATGTTTTCATACACTGGGCTGTCGAAGGTTGACGGTGTTGCCACTTCTAATAACGAAAATACATAACACGCCCCTTTTAACAAATAAGAAAATAAACAAACAATATTATAATCATAAGATTTGAAGAAAATCAAAAAATAACCCTTAGAACTAAATATAGAAACTTGAAATGCTGAAAGTTTCAGCCTGAAACGTTATTAAATATTGTAGCATTTTCAATTTCTTGGCTAATATGCTACTTTGTTTTAGTTTTGCTCTAGTGGATATGATTCCATATAGAACTATAAAGAAATAAATGAATAAACGACTATCTTTTCTGTGTCCAGATTTTATTACCTTGAGTACTGCCTTCTACTAAAAGTTTTTTGGTTCAGGTTTGCAATTGTAGTTGATTGATATAGGAAGGTTTGATTCAGTACGGCAGGGCCCGCTGTTATTGATTAGAATCTTATAAAAGGAGAGAATACCGACTAGTTGGCAAATTCAATCAATAAATAATCTGAGGTTATGATAGTTGTTGTTGTTTAGTTTTTTCGATTGAACAGCTGTCGCTGTCTAGGCGTTTTCTTCAAGACCTGTTCTATTTTTGATATAGGTTCTATAGGCAATTTTCAACATTCACCGGTTATCGGGAGTCATTTATACACAACCCACTTTTCAGTTCGTATTTTTGGGATGAAACTTAACACGCCCCTTTCTATAATTTTCATTAATGTCAAAATTACAAGTTTGACAAATGGAAGCCCTCTTTCCAAATCTAAAAGGAAGAATCTCTCCTTTTGGATCTTGAGACCTGATACTGTGAGGTCGGTCATGGCCCTAATTATTTTTGGGAAAGACTTTTTGGAATTTTGTGCCAGGGAACTCAAGTTTTAGACTAAATTCTTGTTGATCATTGTTTAGAGTTATCCCTTGGTCATTTTGGATTTTGTTTCGGTAAGTTTTGAGATTTTCTTCACGATTATTAACCTACAACACGTGTTTCATTTCTTCAATAGGATCGTTCCGAGCAGCTTTTGGAAGTTTAAAACTTCACTTTTGGCCTAGAGCATCCCTCAGTTAGAGGTAAGATTATTTCTAATGTTTGGGACTCGATCTGTTTTTTTTTATACGAACATCGTTATAGGGTCCTAGGCTGTACTTAGAAGATTCTGGGCTGTATCTAGACAGCTCCTAGGCTGTATTTAGACTGGACCTAGGCTGGATGCAGATTCCTCTTAGTTGGGGGGCCTTTAGTAACTCCTATTCAGCAACTCTTTTGGTACCACTTTGGTAGAACCACTTTGAGTTCTACGTTAAACAGATAAAACATGGGTAGGATTCCCATAGGACTCACTCACCATACCATAGTCTGGAACAAACTTAGAACTGCTAACTGCTTCTGTCTGGATCTACAATGAGACCAAACATGCAGATAACCACACTTTAGGAACTTCTCAGTTGTCACATACATTTGAAGATAACTAACACTTGTATACATGTAAGTTGCACTTTATACTAAATATTTAGGCAAATCTTATACAAATCACTTGACACTGGATTACGTTCAGTACGTGCCCTTTAAATAAATCTCTAGAATTTTACCCTGAGGTTGCCCAAACGATAACTTTCACTTTTCTGGTGTTTAATTTGCCTGTTGGTAAAGTGTAACCAATACTGTAGTTTTTCATCATTCACAAGTGTGAATATCAAACAGTTTCAGTCATGTTTATTTAAAATTCATATTTATCTATACCATATTTACATTCTTTTTTTTTATTTTCAAATATTTATAAATTCGGTACAAGCCGTAAATCTATATACTTTTTTATAACATCCTGGCTATCCATAATTAGTTTTGTAGTTTTGTTATTATTTTTGATAAAGAAGCCAGATACATTATTGTACCTAATTAGTTGTTTTATTGCTAAGCTCTCCAATTGCACAGGTTCTGTTTATGACATCAATAAGTAGTCTTCCTAGTTGAGTCACAATTAACTTGGTGGCGTCCAGAGATAAGATGTATACAAGGAACCTATAAACCCATGGCCTCCGAATTGATGCTGACTAGCCGTACGCAGTATAATTAGGCAATTGCCAAATAAGTACGTTATAATATTAAATTATTTTATAAATCAAACAGTTTCGGTTTTTCAATGATTCGACCACTTCTACTCTTCACGTCATTTCCTGATAATACTGATGAGTCTTTAAATTCGTTTTCTGCAGGATTCGGGTCACAAGGAAGCGACTCATGATTATGTTGAGCATTTTCTGGTGGAGTGAAAGTCTCCGTTTCTACCTTCGATTCCTGCTCTGATCTTTTTGGTTTTAGTTATTGGCGGTTTCTTTGCAGATCCTTTCCATCGACTCGAATTAAATAATCATTTTGCCCGGATTTAGATAAAACCTCACCAGGCTCCCAATCACGTACTCGTCTTTGAACTAAAATTTCTTGTCTAGGTTCCAGTTCACCTAATTTTCTAGTTGACACATCATAGTATTGCTTTTGTTTTTCTTGATTAGACTTTAAAACTTCTTTAGCATGTTGAGTCGAAAATTGTGGGTTCAGGAGACGACTTACTGGCAAGCTAGTTCGTAGTCTCCTACGCATAAGAAGTTTACAAGGAGATGGTAAGCCTTGTTTGGGAGTAACATTATAGTTTAGGACTGCAGCAAATGGATTCCTCCCCGTCTTATAAGGATTTAGTGAGAAGACTTTTCACAGTCTGAACTGCCCGTTCCACCATTCCATTTGATGTAGGGTAATTTGGACTTGAAGTAGTTAGCTTAATGTCATATAGTTTTGCACTAAACTCATGTGAGCTGAATGGTGCGGGCCATTATCTGAGAATATTTCTTGTGGCAGACCATTTATTGAAAAAACATTCTTAAGGCCAGACACTACGGCACTAAAGTTTACTTACTACAATGAACTTGCTAAAGTAGTCTATTATCACTAAGAAATCTTGAGATCCCAGCAACAAAAATTTCATTTCGGATAGGCCAGTACTTTTTTACATCTTGTGAAACCAAGTTTTTGTGTTCCGGCCACCCATTCAACGTATGATTTCTATCAAAACTGGATCAGTTTCAATTGTATTCAGGATTCTTTGTTCAGTTTCTGGTCGTACTGCAATTATAGAAAATATTTTTAAGTTGGAGTCCAAATAATCCGTATTGACACACTCCTTGATGGGATCTCGACTGAGTTTGTCTGGGATCTGCAATAGTTTACCTAATACATAAATAAGTGTAAATCGGTACCACCCTCTCCAACGACTCGAAGATGAACTTCTGAAACATTTCTGGTGTGCAGGATACTCCATAGGGAAGGCGCAAATGTCTGTATCTTCCAAAATAAGTTGTAATAGTGCTTACAAGGAGCTTTCATAGTTTAACGGAAGTTGCAAAAAAGCTGAGGAAGCATCCAATAGGCTCAAATATTTTGCGCCACTCAACTGTGAAAACAATACATCCTGTGTAGGGATTTGAATTGTTCCTTCACCATTTCGTCAAGCTTGCATTTATTTTTTTCCTTGAGGGCAAGACTAATTTTCCTTGGTGCACAAACACTAGATGAAGCATTATCCATTAGTGTTATTTTAAATTGTTTGTTTACTTTGCCTATACCTGTAAATAAATTATCATACAATTTCACAAGCCGCAACAAATTATCGCCACTTTTATTTTTTTCAGAAAAGTTAATAGTGGCAATATTTTTATCAGTTTTTTTCTGGATTATGCGAAGAGGACGAATTGCATCAAGTCCCAACAAAGAGCATGGTTTATTAGAATTTAACACATAAAAAAGAAAATTATATTGATTTTTGATGTAAACACAGTTTAAATAAATTTGTCCCAAAACCTCAATTTTATGTCCAGAATAAGACACTAGAGCTAAAGATACTTTTTCAAGTGACTCGTAAATGAAAATCAGAGAGATTCAAAGTACTAACTTGACTGCCGTGTCGTGTCGATTTTAAACTTGATTTTCAAACCTGAAATATCTATTATTTCCAACCAGTCTATGGCACCAATGTCCAAGGTAGTAATAGTCCATACTATTGGATTTGACTGACCAACCACTCTATAAAGTATTTCTAGAAAAGCTACCAGATTGACTGTCATCTTCACTAAAATCATAGTCATCATCACAAATTCCAAACTCACTAAATTGTTCAGTTAGTTGTTAGTTCATGTATTTTGAGTCTTTTTTTACAAAAGTTGCGATAATGTCCCGTCTGTTTACAGAAACTGCATATTCTGTTCCATGCAAAGCACTTACCTGATTCATGTTGCAAACCACAATTAGAACAGGCCAAGTTACCTCTAAATTGCTTACGAAAAGCCCCAGAACTTGCTCCAGAATATCCAGCATCTGCTGACGGTTGGTTGAGCCTATGAGAACCATCTGTTTGCTGCCAGCCCTGTTGCCGATAGGGTCCAGCAGACGAAGTGCTAGCGCCTTGACTGTACTGTTTAAACTTTTTCCCAAGAGTATTTACTGACACTGACTCTTTGCTGATTTCCTTTTGTGTGATAACACTAGTCTGCATAGACCTACAAATATTTAAGGCATCACTCAACTTCAGGTCTGGATATTGCAGTAGCTTTTCTTGTATGCGAGAGACTTTCACTCCTGACACAATACAATTGCGAATCAAGACGTCCTTCTCAGCAAATTCACAAGAAGCCGCAAGTTGCTTTAAAGCTGTCACAAACTGGTCAACGGTTTCGTCAGGGAACTGCTCTCTTTTGAAAAACTTGAATAGTGTTTATATACAAGATTTTTCGCATGGCTGCAATACTTGTCAAACTTCTCAATAACCGTGGTAAGCTTCTGTTCATCTTCATGTGGCTCATACTCAAAAGTATTAAATACTTTGAGACCTTCATCCCCTAGTAGATTTAAAAGAATTGCAATATTGACATTGTCCTTTTTTTTCAATTTTTCCACTAGCAAGCAAAAACAATTAAAATTTTTGCTTCTACAACTTCCAATTGCTTGCTAAATCGCCAGAAAATGTGAATTATTCCGGAGTACGACTTTCCGCTATTTTATACTTACACCCTTTTTCAGCCTTTCCAGTCAGCTTTATCTGGGCCTATAACCTTTTGACTTTTCACCTTCTTCCAAATTCTTGCACACAAACCAAGAACCAAGAATAAACTATGGATTATCAGTATAGTGTCCTCTAGCTTCCAGCATTCAAAATAAACAGACAAACTTCCAAGAACAGTAAAAGCGTTTCTATTACAAACAATCAACAAAAAATCAAAACTGTTACTTACAAACAAATACTACGATTACTAGTTCGTTTTCCTAAAACAAAAACTACATCATCTATATCAATCTAACCTAACTAGAACATAGTGCGTTCAGAAAACGTAATATATTGGATTTGGTTACTTACTTTATTGTTTTAAAGTTCAACAGAACGGCAATTTTGATACAGACTTTTGGTTCACGATTAGGAAGAACTCATTCGAAAATATATTTTTTGAAAGTTTCAGATCCGTACCTATTTCTGAAAAGGTTTCCCATGAAAAATTTATTTTTCTCTCAAAATCTGCACATTCACTATTTTGAGTTCGTCGGTCAAGAATAAAACATCAGTTAACTTCTCTAGTATGCAAAATATTCGATCATTCTGTAAGTACTTACCTATGTCTTCAAAAATCGCGAAAAAGCAAAATACAGTCCTTTATGGAAACATGCATTCGTAAAACGAAATATACAAACTTGAAGTCTAGAAATTCACAATTATTAGAAAGGGCACATTTCAAATTTTCCTTCTTGAAAGATCTTGCCTGAAACATATTCCTGGCGTGCTTTTATTTCCTAGTTTATGAATAATGTCATCCAGTTCATTAAGAGTCTGCGCTTCAGAATAGGTGGCAAACTTTAAATGACCTGCCTGTTGTATTAAGCACAATTTCCAGTGAGATTTGCTATTTTTGAATAATTAATTGGGACAACTACATGGCATAGCGAGCAATTAATGAAACGTCTCTGGAAACTACGTCCAGAGTTGAATAAAACTTGTTATATTTCCAAGTTCAAGTTTAAACATAATTCTAATTTATAATTTTTAGTAATCTTAGTTTCTAACCAAATGTTACTACTATTGTAAGCTGAAAAAAACACCAAAAACTAGGACATATTATCAACCACAAAGTGAACATATACAATATATAAAATATTCACACTATCTATCTGATGAAAAATCAAATTCATTGATCTGAAGTGCAGGAAGTGCTGGTATTATACTGGGTTCAGGTTTTTCGGCGTCTAAATAACACATTATATCTTTAGGCACTCCATCAAACTAAAATCATCTTTTACGTCCATAAGAAAGTTCACATTTGAAACAGAACAGATAAAAAGTCATTTTGTGCCTCAAATTTAGTAGGTACCTACATTTTTTGCACGCTTGTATATAAACTAATTTTTGTAAAATTATGTATTCATTTTGTTCTTGAAGTGCCAATCTGTTATCGAAAATGGGCGACGTCTTCTCTGAAAACACCAATGGTTGACATGTTAAACCAAGACCTAGATTTTTCAACCATGAAATTCTTCTCCTTCGCGGAACAAGCTTGTCCAAAACTATGTCCTGCAGTAATAACTGAACTAGCTCATATTGCAGTAGGTTATTATTTCTCATACCGACTTTCTCAGGAATCATTGGTAAGATGCACAGTTCATGTTTTACGACGATACAGCCGAAGTTCAACTACCTATTCCGATCTTTCTCGAAATTGCTTTTGTAAGGATCGACAATCATTGTACTCTATCCAGAACCAACGATAATACATAACATACCCATATATGACCGGCTTTTTCATTTTAGGCCATTATCATCATAGCCTTTAGAGACATTGACTTGTCAATATAAGAGCTACATTGATTCGATTGATAGTTATTCCACATTAAACTTCAAAATTCAAAATTCACTCATTCCAGGCTCTTGATTGGTTATGCTAGCTTCACATGCTGACTTCAAATTTCGCCTATTCCCGGCTTGAATCATACTGCTACAAAATGAATTGAATTTATTATAAAATGTTGACTTAGTACAGTATGAAATAAAAGAAGTTAGTAATTTGTAAAATGAGAAATTACATTGTGGGATTTTTTGAAACAAGTAGGATTCTTTTAAGTTACTGTAATTAAAGGACTGACAGTTTACACTTTCGTAAAACACAGCAAGCAATTAATGAAAAGTCTTTGGAAACTATGTCCGTGGCAGAATAAAACTTGGTATATTTTCTAGTTCACATACATTTATATATAATTCCTATTTTAAAATGAAATGGGAAAGACTTGCATGATAATTTTTAGTAATCATGTTTACCAACCAAATATCAGTACTTTTAAACATACTCTACTATTGGACAATCATTGTTTGATTTCTTGTTAATTTGTGTTAATTGCGTTTTCACACCATCTAAAAAACACTTAACAGTAGGAAACACTATCAACAACCATACAGTGAACTATTTATCAAAATATACATAACATACCCATATACGATCCACGTTTCTATTTCAAGATTGGCCTATTATCATGATAAGCACCCAGCTTTGAAGACTTGAAAAGTGGGCTCCTAAGGCTAATTTTTCACACTTGAATATATTTTATTTACATCAATAACACAATAATTAAAACAAAATACTAATTTAGATTTCTGAAAATAAATTAAAATCAAATAATCCTTGATAGTGTGTCGCATATTGAAAGAAAGTTGTTGGAAAATTTCTTTGGAAATACACACAAGTATTGAACCAAAGCTCAAAAACACTGCTAATTACTCATTCTATGAGTTTGTATTGCTCTAACATGGTCCGATTTGCGCAAAATGTGGTGGTTTTCCTTTAAAAGACAATGGAGAAACCCTAAGTCTCAAATATTGAGTACTTGCGCTAATTGTAGACCGGTTTCGACCTTCTTAGTTCCTGTCCTGTCAGTGCAACATAAGCGAAGGCACGTCAACTTAGAGCAACAGGTTAAAGAAGGTGTGACTCTTAAAAACGACCTAAGATCTATCTAATCTACGTTCTGTCGTCCTATATTCAAAATAGTCTCTGAGAAAATTCCTTGTGAAGATAAATTATGCAGGAACTTGTGATGTCACAACCGCCGAAATCGCTGTCTTCTATTCGTTCAGTCGTTAGTGAACCGTACGCTATACTTTGAGTGGTTGCAATTCGCTCTAGGAGATAATTGTCTTTTATTTTGGAAAATTCTTACACGTGTTAATACTGTCCCTGATAATCCACTATGACGTCACAAGCACCTAGTTGTAACTTTAAACTGCCCTAACTTGAAAACGGACCATTTTAGCTAGATGCGGTTTAAATATTTATTCTCAGAATTTTTTACACTAAAAATTTCACCCCCTTTAAAAGGAGATTTACACGATAAAAAACATATACTTAGACCTTTAATAGCGTGTGGCTCCCTCTCTTCGAAGTCCCACAAAGCAAAAACCGAAAACCACCCGTTTGGTCGTAAAAAACTCCGAATTTTCGGGCTTTTTTTTAGAAACTGGTAATGGCAAATGCCAGAGGACCCTGTGTAATAGATACCATTTGTTATAAACAATTCCTCAATTAGAATCCGATAGTATGTCCAATGTTTTGCTATATGTCTCCAATTTTGAAATATTATCCAAAGCTTTGCCCTGATGGCTCACCTCGTATACTTCCATTTTAAAACATTGCTTCCATTAGGCCTATTTCCATGATATGAGTTTCAATAGATTTATTTTCAATGTTTTCTGAGAAGAAATAATTAAATTTATTTCTTCGTACGGAACAATGAGTTAGGAAGCTTCGAAATCTTCAGTATATTAGAAACTTGGTGGATTATAAACGTTATTCGTAAGAAAAGCCATTTTTTTCCAAGCATCAATGATAGTGACATGTCTCCCCTGACTCATCAAATTTTACTGTTCTATGGCAGAAAACGTGACCAAAGATATTCAACACTGATCCACTTAGTTTACTTTCAAATAATTTCTTTTACTTTTTCCCTACTACCCTAGAAGAATTGAAAAAAATCATATCAGGTATTAAAATTAAAAAAAGCTCTGGGGTTGAGAGTCTATATCTATAAAATTATTTGCAAATATGCCTGACAAAGTTTTAGATATTTTGGTTCAGGCAATCAACTTATCTTGGGAATCTGGTGTATTTTCTTCATGCCTTAAGCTGGCAAAAGTAATTCCGCTTCACAAGAGCGGAGATTTGGGAGATTCCTCTAATTATAGGCCCATATCACTGCTTTCTAATATATCCAAAATTATAGAAAAGCTGGTTAAAAGTGGAGTAATCTAATTTTTGAATACAAAGAATGTTCCAAGTTCTCTTCAATTTGGCTTTCGAAAACACAGATGATGCGATTTTTTAATTCTTGGTCAAGATCTTTATTCCGGCATTATTAATGTTGGAATAAAGATCAATGGACTAACTGCAGTAGCTTTCTGCGATTTATCAAAAGCATTTGATTTCGTCAATCGCCACTTTCTGTTGCTCTCTCACTATGATTTTAGAGGAGTGTCACTCATACGGTTTCAATCCTAATTGTCCGATCGTCATCAGAAGGTTGTCTCAATCGAGGGTTTTGGAAAATAATTAGGGTGTACCTCAGGGGTTGGTACTGGGTCCGCTCTTATTTCTAATTTTTATAAATGATCTTGCGTCACTAAATATTACAGGGAAATATACTTTGTTTGCAGATGACACCACAATTCTGGCACTGTGCTGACCATCAGAGTCTTATACGGGATCTCACAAATCTTCAGCAGCTCAAATCTGGTGTGATTCTAATCTTCTAGTGCTAATTTGTCTAAAACAAATATTCTGTCATTTAGATTCGATCTGAGTCCCGCCAACGTCCACAATGTTTCTATGAAATGTCGACCTGATACTAAGTTTCTAGGACTTATTAATGACAATGAATTGAGTTTTAAATATCACATTTCAGTCTTTCGAAGAAAATATCATCTTGTTGTTTTGCAGTCAGAATACCGGCCATTGAACTGAGTCGTTCCTTGTCCAGATCGGTCCATTTTTCCTTGATTGAGTCAAGGCTAAGATATGGTATCCGCTTTTGAGGGTTCTGTTCCCAGTTGGATTCTGTTTTAATATTACAGAAGCAGGCTCTTAGGTACATCTGTGGTGCTAAAAATAGAGATCACTGCAGACCTTTATTTAAAAAACTAACCTAACTTAAACGCATCCAACTCAATGTTACTCATACTCCACTTCACACTGGCAAGAAAAATCTATTATACCTACATAAAAGCATTAGGATTTACAACCATTTGCCAAGGAATCTGACGTCCATTCCTGAGATATTTTAGGAGGAAAATGAAGAGATTTGCTGGTTGGTCCAGCTTATTATATTTTGAAAGAATTCTATTGTGATGATTTTTGGTGAAGGATTTTTCTCTCGTTCATTATTTTTTGTAGATTTTATACTTAGAATTTTTGGATAGTATGATAGGATATACGTCATTGAATGAACAACAAACACACGGTTCCTTCTGCTTTTATCTTATATTTTCTTATAGAGAAAATGGCTGAAATTTTTCGTGTGAAAACTATTAGAGATAACCATATATATCATCGAAATTAGCTTAAAGAGACAAACAGAGCCATGCAATGAAATGAAAATAAAGTGTATTTTTTTTTTTAAAGATAAAAGTCAAACTGACATTATATTGGCAATACAATGTAAAGTTGTCAATGCTTACAAATTTTTTATGTAGAAAAGGCTTGTGTTGCCAACATAGTTACTAGATTTTTGACTTGGGGAATTATCTTAAATAAAAAAACAGATTTTATATGGGATAATCCATAAATCCTTATCCTTTCTATCAGTCAAATCTTTTACTGTCTCGGGTACATGCTCAACATTATTTATAATATTGCATCGAAAGCCATGTAAATTTTAAGTTTACTGTATCTTTTTTGTATGTTCTCTTGAACATATCCTTGACTTCTATTTTATTGGTTGTCTCTGTAGCGTCCGCGGCAAGTACTCTAATATTTGGGTTAGATGGTAAATTGCGAGCGGTCTTATTTGATGGTATTTTGGCAGCTACCTTAAAATAAAATTGTGAGGGCGGGTCTATTTGCAAGTGAGAGAAACTAGACAGAGCCTTTATACCAATAATAGAGAGTGCAATAAGAAAAAGCAGTATTTAAATTAGCCTTATTTTGACATCTACGCATGCGCATTTGGGCCTGAAAATAAGGATTCCCAATCATACATATAATGTTGACTTCACTGACTTTTAAAAACTTTGAAAATGTCACTTTTTTGACTTTTACTTTCGCCTCACGGGTCGAAAGTTTACTTTCGACCCGTGGGCCGAAAGTAAATGAAATTTTTAAAATTTATTGTATTTTTTGACTTCTACTTTCGGCCCACGGGTCGAAAGTTTACTTTCCTTCCGTGGGCAGCAAGTAAATGAAATTGTTAATTATTGTATTTTTTCGAGATTTTAGTTAGACCTCGGCTGCCTTACTAAAATCTCACTACAGTAATGAAACTTTTTCCACCTAGGTATGTAATATACTATTATTTCAATATTTCCGACATTTTTGATGACTTTGACGTTTCGCTTTTCGACGATGACGTAATTTTACTTGGAGAATTTCTTTTTTACAATAGTTTTTCATTCTACTGTAGGTAACATCAAAAAATGGGTATCAGCAGAAATTCACAAACAAAAATAAACACTTTTTGAGGTTGAAATTTATAAACATAGCTATCAGCTGTCAAAATTATGAATACAAAATAAGGTAATACTTAACACATACTAGAGTCTTCCAATAACTGTTATTTTCTTAGAGAAATAGTGCTGATGCACTAATAAAATAACGTAGATCCTCAATACGGCGAGGGCAGTATTTAATAGTTCCAATAACTCTCTAATATCTAAATTACAATTTTCCTTAAATTTATAGCCTAGCTAACACCTTTCTAATACAATTAAAAAAAAATCTAAAATGGTACTAACATTACAGCCAACTCTTTACTCCAGAGTGAAATTCAATTCTTTATTGTAATCCTATTTCAACTTCCAACAAAATATAAGATTTTTATTTACAACCACATACGTAATGTTGACATTTCTTACTTTTGAAAAATTTGAAAATGACACTTTTTTGAATTTTACTTTCCTCCCGGGTGGAAAGTGGTCCGGGGTAGAAAGTGCCTACTTTAAACTTCCAATAATCTTTAAAATTATTAAATCTTCACTCGAAATCAACAAACTAGAACAAAATTACATTCGTACTCAAAAGGCAATTTATTTAAATCTAATGATTGAAACCTTTCTCAAAATCATAAACTTAGCCAGAATAAATAACTTACAAACAATGAACATTTTACTTAAATTTATTTAATATGATATTTAACTACAAACATTTACTAGGCCGAACAATATTATTTAATTATCATCATACTTCAATTTTTTTCATCAAACAGAGCTCACAATATTCAACAGTCAATTTATTTATCAAAACTCTTCAGTAAATGCATTTCAATCAACAGTCATTTGAATTAAATTTTACCATTTATACTAAGCAAGAATATCCAAAATTCATTTCACTCAAGTTAATAATATAATTGCAATAATGTTCCATAGTCAATTCACTAACATCATAGTCATTGCAATAATTAATAAAGCCAAATAAACATGTCACTAGAGTACTTACATTTCGTCTCTAAATCACTAACTTTCTCTAATTTTTATTTACTTCAAATAGCTAGAGCACGCACATAAGATTTGAAAGATTAACTTCTTTCACTACTCGATTTATTGACTGAAAAATACTTTTCCGGAGTTTTTCCGAGGCCCGAATATGGATAAATCGCCACTTTGGATTTTAACTATTTAGTGATGAAGACATTCATCATAATTCTAATTCTCCTCTCTACTTCAATTTCTGCTTCTTTTATACTATCATTTACCCAACATAAGCGACAACATGGGCGGTCGTTGACTATCTGTAACCTCTGACAATTCAATTCTATTGGTCGACCTAGACTTTATTCCAAAAAAAATATAACTTGCTTAACGGAAGGTGTCGAAATTTCGATGATTATTTGGGGTCATCGGAATTTGAATGAATGCGAAGGACGCCTAATTCAAAGAAATGCCGAACACATGTTTGACAGTAAATAATGTTTTATTAGAATTCTGTCACTTTTGGACTCAATTGATTACTTTAGCTTTGTTTTTAAATATTTTGCCGGTTTTGATTCATGAGTTCAATGTGATGAAATATGCCTGATGACTATTGTCCGTCGTTTTTCATCTGACACTTTCCGTATGAGAAGCGAGGGGGTGAAGCATATGGCAAAAACAGGTGTGACGTGAGGTGATCATTGGCGTTCTAACGTATGGAGCTACCAGCTCACATTCCTTTGGAGTATCAGATTGAAATCGACGGACTTTGTGGCTATCAAAATTTAAACATATTTTAAATATTTTAATTAATTTGTGTCAGTGCCAATTTGTTTCATTATTTTCAATTTATTGATACCAATTTGAACTTCCCTTTAAATATTGGAGATTCAATTTACATTATTTGATTACATTTAAATTTACTGTTTTTGTATTTTTAAGTCCTTGTAAATTATGGGGCCATTTTTCCTGGGTCATTACATCTCCATTCATTTATTTTTATAATAAAATTCATTTTCATTAAATATTAAATCTGCTGCTGATATTATATGTTATTCCGTAATCTACATTTTATTTTTTCCCAAGATAGATTTTGCATTGAAAACTTTGAAACATAAACAATAACGCTTGACCTTGATTGGTGGCAAAATGAGGTGTTTCTGCAGGTTGACATCAGTTTTACAATAGCGACCAATAAGCGGCATTAGCGGCATTGTTTATGTTTCAAAGTTGACAATGCCAAAATCTATCTTGGAAAAAAATAAACTGTAATACCCTATATTTGTATACATTAGCAATTCTGTTTTGGAATATGACAGTATCCTATTGACCCAAATACTTCCAATCTGATTTATTTCCACTCTGTATACGTGTAACATTACTCGCACTTCTATAAAACAAACACTGCAAGTCCAAATGAATTATTTCAAAATTCCTTTGGCTTGGCATTCAATTCTAGCATCTTGAATTAGAGTTCCAGTTCCATCTACATGATTTTTGTTAACACACTTTGCTTTACCTTTTTTTTTCAGTATCAGGAATTTTGTTTCAAATCCTTCTAAAATCTAAATCTCTTTTGTATCAATCCCTCAATCATATTAATTTAAACTTAGCCTACGTACAGTAAGAAAACAACTCGATGCTTCAAACTTATATGACTAATCACTCATTGTTTGTGCAAATAAACACACGTCCGTTTTTGGAGAAAAACCACGCCTACATTACGTCCACCTGCAGCCGTTCCTGTTGTACAGGACCGCAGTGTAAGTTGCAGCACAAGAGAGGCAAGATATCCATTTCGGGTTGTGATTGCGCGTTTGTCGCGTCGCAACGCAACGCGATCCGCGATTTTTTTCGCCGCATAAATTTATCAGTGATAAATTTAATTAAAGTTCTAGTATAATTAAAAACTTGTGTTGAATTTACGGTGGTTCGTATTTTGTTGGTATGAAAACGAGTTTTTTTTTTTTTAATGAGGAACAAAATAGTATTTCGGATGACGAAAATTATTTATAAGTACTGAATATTTTCAGAACACAGTAGTTGAAAAAATAAAATTGTGATTTAATATTGTAAAGTTAGAATCATAAGAGTTTTTGGGTTCAAATTATCAGTTTTGTGGAGGTAACTTTCTTGCTACAAACATTTTTGCTCATCACAAATCATATTCAGTGCACTGCAAAAACAATTAAATTCGAGAATCATAGCATTCACTTTACAATTTATAATTTGAAATTTCTTTATAACTTCAACCAATCCTCATAATTTTGAAAGATATGACACACCGTTTATATATATATAGACATATATTCCTCAATACTTGAAATTCATCCATTTTTCATTTGGAAAAAATAACATTCTGCCTATCGGTGTGTCTACATTATTCATGGTAAAAATATGCATTTTTCTCCATCCATCATCTTTAATACAATAATAAAATTTTCTTTCTATAGTCGAAGCTCACGATCCACATTTTCTTTAGTCTTTCAAAACAAGAGCAAAAAATGAAAAACTCGCTTTATTATAATATCTTTCCTTCATCTTTCAAGCCTTAATCATTGCGAAAGATCAAAGCATCGAGAATAAATCATATTATACAAAAATGCCTTCGATGAATAATCCTAGTCCAAATATCCATATATTCATTACACCGTAGCTAAATATTTCTTTTTTCAAGAAGTTTCCTTATTTTTCTAGTTTTTTAATTAAGTTATCGGTATTGTTTGGGATACATAATCAAACATCAGATTACCTATTATCCCTTGGAATAATTATAAGTTATAAGATAATGGATAGAGTTCGATAGACACAATTCACGGAAAATAGTTGCGTCATTGATACATGTTCATAAATCACCTCTAATTAATTGGTAGTTACCCTAAATTTCAAGTTGTTGATCAAAATAGACTCACACTATATTATTGTAGTAAATTTAAGAGAATTGAGAGTGAGACTCAATAACAATAGATTTTCGATTCTGGTAATTGTAAGTATATATCTATCTACCGATAAATAATAAACAATAGATCTAGAGCTTACTAAATTTACATCAAGAAAATAGAAAACAACGATTTTTCCAAACTTGCCATAACTCCTAATTGGAGAATCACCATTGATAATTTAATAAAAAATGCTTAAGAGGTGTCCTCTAGAGTAAAACTAAGTTTTGGGATAGAAAGATAGTATTTATTATTTTATAATTTCACTTCTCACTGGAATGATTATTGCGTTAATCTGTAAAAAGTGATAGGTTTTAAAGTTTTTAAACTTCAAGCTTCCGTACTCCGGTTTGAACATATTTTTTTAAGATTGGGTTGTTAATAATTCCATTTAATTAAAACTTTAAACGCTAACGAAAGTTTTCTGGCAGTTGCTATGGTATATGGAAGAGCATTCTCAGTATTTTTCTTATATACATTGAGAAATATTTATGTATATAACAATATATTCAAAATATGTAGATATTATTAATTTAATTTTATATTATTATACTTCAAAACAATCTTCAAAGTTTCAAGAAGTGATTGAATAATTGATATTCTGCTAAGGCATTAAATTCTTTATCATTTAATTCGTCTGAGTCGAATTGCTTGTTTGCCACTCCTAATACTTTTCTAACCAGAAATTTGTTTTGTCTAGCTGTTGCCCCTGGATCCATTATCAAAATAACATATTTTCCATTAATATTTATCTCAACTTTCCATACAAGTTCACTGCGACTCTCCATTATAGAAACTTCGTTTAAATAACTTCCGTTTTTAGTATTTTCTTGATTTCAGAAGTACTATTTGCAGCTGCACCAATATTGAAATTTTTATATCAATGAAGAGACTTGAAATCTCTATTGCTATAATTTTCTTATGAGTATTTTTTTTTTTGAAAACCTCGACTGCCTCTACTTTATTATTTGGCTTTGGTCCTATAACTTTTCGCTGGATTCTCTTCTAAGTATAAATATTGCCTTCTTAATTTGGATTTTTTTATTAACAAGTCACATTCTTGATTGTAAGATATCTGGTTCGGTATTCGCCGGTTATATGTGTTGGAAATGCTGACTGATTGCAGTTGCTGAGGAATAATTAGGACACAAATAAAATACACATTACTTTACACAAAGAACTATTGTTTTAATTTAATGCTTAGAGATATACAGAATAAACAGTGACAAGTTGATAACTAACAGAGATAACTAACTACTGAAATTATTGACAGACAAGGCACTTCTCATTTTTAAGTGATACATCCGGCCTCAACTACTATTTCAAGGATATGATATAAAATAAGTTACCTTAATATTGTAATCACAACTGTTAAATTAGATTTAGATTAAATTAGATATTATTGTTTCTGAACATATTATATTAGTACCAGCAAATTTGTTATCCACAAGCAATTTGGAAAATAACTGGTATTGATTGTATTGTCATAAAATTTGTCAAATAAATTAAAAATCCTGTCTAGTTCAAGATAATTTCTCTCCGAATAAAAGAAATTTATTCAAATATACAGTCCATTAAACTAATATTGCATTAGTTATAAACATTGGTCTCTACGAGCCGGATATATTCATGTAAGTTCCAGCCAAATAGTGGGTATTCACGCAATAAATGTGAATATTGGAATTGGTGTTTCTCCATTAATGATCGGAAAACGACTGTTTGTCTAACAGTTGGATTGTTCCACCACGGGTCTTCAGTTGGAATTAAATAAGGTAAGAGAATTGCTGAGATTTAAAAAAAAAGTGTGTTTAGATTTGAATCAGTGAAATGTCTGACGAATCAAAGTTAAAGATTAAAAAGAGTAATTTAAAATCTAAATTAACACGATTTAATAATTATTTTGATAATTTAAATAAAGATAATTTAACTGAAGAGATAATTATAGAATTAGAGGAAAGATTGAAAATTTTAGAACCAATTTTATCTGAATTTAATGATGTTATTTGTGAACTTTGTTCTTTAAATGAAGAACAAAAAACAGGCCTCCTTGAAGAAGAGGAGGATTTTGAAAATAAATTTTATAATTTATGTAGTCGGGCAAAATTAATTATTAAAAATGTACGTACTGACTCTGAAACAAATTCTGAAACAAGCAAAGGTAGTGTAGAATCAACTAGACATAGAAATCATAATTCAAATGATCATAATCCAATAGTAAAATTGCCACCCATAACTATACCACCATTTGATGGTAAATATTGCAACTGGTTGCAGTTTAAAGATGCGTTTATTTCATTAATTGATCAAAATAAGTTACTCAGCGACATCCAAAAATTCTATTATTTGAGAAGTTCTCTGCATAAGGATGTTCTTGAAGCAATTCAATCTATTGAGGTATCAGCAATAAATTATAATGTCGCATGGCAGTTTTTACTCGAAAGATATGAAAATAAGTCCCTAATGATTCATAATCATATTAAAATCATTTTTGAATATCCAAAGTTAAGGGATGAATCACATGTAGGATTGAGAAATTTATTTGATACAACTACAAAACACTTACGTTCTCTAAAAAGTTTAGGAGAAAATACTGATTCATGGGATAGGTTAATCATCTATATTTTAGCAAATAAATTTGATGCTGTTACTCGTCGGGAGTGGGAAAATTATAAATACCAGAACGACCTACCTTCGTTACAAGATTTGAATGGCTTTCTTAAAAATAAATGTGATATATTAGAGAAAATAGAGGCCACTGGCTTGGAAAGTCTTGATAACAAGGGTAAAAGGAGTCGTAGTCATGGTTTACTAGCTTCAGATAGTAAATTAAAATGTTATTATTGTTCAAAAGATCACAGTATTTTTAAATGTGATTCATTTTTGAAACTATCTACTCAACAAAAAATTGAATCAATAAAAAGTTTAAAATTATGTTTAAATTGCTTCAGAAATACACATCAGTCATGGAAATGTAAACTAAATAAATGTGCCAAATGTCATAAACCGCATAACACCTTGTTACATTTGGAAAATATAAATCGAGATTCTTTAGTAACTCCGGACATTGGCGATTCCAGTGTAGTTACCCATGTACAAAGGAGCGATTTTGCTATGTCTAGTTCTCAAGTATTATTATCTACAATAAAACTTATAGTAAAAAATGGTGGGAAGGAAATAACATGTAGGGCACTTCTAGATAGTGGGTCTCAAAGTAATTTCATCTCCAAATCATTCTGTGAAAAGCTCAATTTGGAATATGTTAAAATTAATCATGCCGTTAAGGGAATTGGACAGATGTTATCTAATATAGATCGCCAAGTAAATATCAAAATTATGTCACGAGTTAATTCTTTTGAACAAAATATAAACTGTTTAGTGATACAGAAAATTACAGATAGATTACCTGTTTGTAGTTTCAATAAAAGTTCACTCCAAATACCGGTGGAGTTAGAATTAGCAGATCCTGATTTTAACGTTTCGAAAGAAATTGATATATTATTGGGATCTGGAATATTTTGGACGGCTATTTATTCAGGACAAATTTCATTAGGAAATAAACTTCCCATTTTACAGAATACTGTATTTGGATGGATAGTTGCAGGAAATATGCAAATAGGTTTTAATAACGTCAATATGTCGATAAATTGTTTTAGTAATGACACTAATGGGTGTAATCTTGACATTAGTATCGTGAAATTTTGGGAATTAGAGGATGTTTTGAGTAAAAAAGATGTTTTATCGGAGACAGAAAGATATTGCGAGGAACTTTTTGACTCCACCACTATCAGAGACGACAACGGTAGATATATTGTGAGAATCCCTTTCAAAAAATCTATTTCAAATTTAGGAAACTCTAAAATTAATGCACTTAATAGATTTTATGGTTTAGAGAGAAAATTGATTAAAAATCCAGATTTAAGAAAGGAATATATACAATTTATGGATGAGTATATCTCTTTAAATCATATGTCAGAGTATAAGGATTTTGATTGTGAAAGTATGGGTTATTATTTGCCTCACCATGCGGTCATCAAAAGCACGAGTTTAACTACTAAGTTACGAACAGTTTTTGATGCCTCGTGTAAGACTACTTCTGGTTTGTCTCTGAATGATGTGCAATTTGTTGGGCCTACATTGCAACAGGATATTTTCCAAATATTAGTAAGATTTCGCATACATAAGTATGTAATGACTGGTGATGTGAGTAAAATGTACCGCCAAATACTTATAAATGAAGATGATCAAATATATCAAAAAATATTTTGGCGATCACATCCTGATGAAGAGCTTAAATGTTATATCTTGCATACTGTTACCTATGGAACTGCGTCAGCTCCTTACTTAGCGGTTAAATGTCTTTTTGACATAGCAAAACAAAATGAAGACAATAAACTGATAAGCAAAATCATCAGGCGTGATTTTTACATGGATGACTTACTCACCGGGGCAAATTCAAAAGAAGAACTGTTGTATATTCAAAAAAATATTTATGAACTTTTGGCCAAATCTGGTTTTGATTTACGCAAATGGCTATGTAATGATAAAGATGTTCTGAACGATTTTAAGATTAGTAATAATGTAGATGTAAGTATATTAAATATTGGTGATAATGATTCAAATAAAATTTTAGGTATTTTTTGGAATGCTCAAGGTGATTCCATAAATTATAAAATAAGTCTAGATATTCTAAAATTGAAGAAAGTTACTAAAAGAACAATTTTATCAGTTATATCCCAGATATATGATCCGTTGGGTTTGTTGGGACCCATAATCATAGTTGCCAAATTATTAATTCAAGATATTTGGAAACTCAGGATAAATTGGGACGATGAATTACCTAGCTATATACTTAAGATCTGGCAGGAATTTCAGCACAGTATCACTTCAATTAATGAATTTAAAATACATAGAAACGTATTTTCAGATTATGTGCAAATAGAATTACATGGTTTTGGTGACGCCTCAGTAAAGGCATATGGCGCTTGCGTTTATGTTCGATGTTCTTTGAGAAATTGCAGTTTTATTACCAATTTGTTATGTGCCAAAAGTCGAGTCGCTCCTGTAAAGCAAGTCAGCCTGCCAAGATTGGAGTTGTGTGCAGCACAGTTATTGGCTAATTTAGTTAAAAAGGTTATGACAGCTTTGGAAATCAAGTTTGACAAATATTATTTTTGGTCAGATTCGACGATAACTTTATATTGGATTCGCGGTGAATCATCTTCTTGGAAGACTTTTGTGGCTAATAGGGTTAGCGAAATTCAGTCATTATCGAATAAACAAGATTGGCATTTTGTCAAATCGGAGGAAAACCCTGCAGATTTACTATCGAGAGGTATTACATCTAAAGACTTGGTGAATAATTTATTATGGTGGCATGGTCCAGAATTTCTTTCAAATGATTATTCTTCTTGGAGTCTTCAAGAATATCCTATCCCTAATGAAATTCCGGAGCAAAAATCAGTTTCTTTGCCTATTTCAAATACTTTCAATTTGTTTAATGAATTGTCTAAAGATGGTTCATCTTTTACGGAAATTTTACATTCATTAGCTTATGCCTTACGTTTTATAAAAAATTTGAAGATAAAAGACCATGATAAAAGACTCGAAGGTGGTTTTGTGCCTGAAGAAATTAATAAATCACTTGAACTATTGATAAAAAAAGCTCAATTAGAGATGTTTGCTGATGAATTTAATTGTTTAATTTCTGGAAAGCAAATTTCTTCTAAAAGTAAAATTTTGAGTTTGAATCCAATTTTAAAAAATGATTTAATATGTGTTGGCGGTAGACTTAAACATGCTAATCTATCAGATGAGAAAAAATATCCTATTATTTTACCTAGTAAACACACTTTAACCAAATATATACTAGAACATGAACATAAGCGACTTTTACATTGCGGTGCACAACTTTTGTTATCCTCCATCAGAGAAAAATACTGGCCCATAGGTGGTCGAAATGTTTGTCGGCAAATAATAAATAAATGCTTGAATTGCTTCAAGGCTAATCCTAGGGGGAACAATTACTTAATGGGAAATTTGCCTGATGTTCGGGTTAACACTTACGGTGTCTTTGAAAATGTTGGCACTGATTATGGTGGGCCATTTTATGTTAAAAATAAGAAAGGTCGAGGCTCTCAGTGTTCCAAGGCTTACCTTTGTTTGTTTGTTTGTATGTGTACCAAAGCAGTACATCTTGAGATTGTTTCAGAGCTAACAACAGAATGTTTTTTAGCTGCTCTTCATAGGTTTGCGAGTAGGCGGGGCAAACCTAGAAATATTTATTCGGATAATGGTCTTAATTACGTTGGAGCAAATAGAGAAATTTGTCGAGTTTATGAATTTTTACAAATTAATTGCGAGTATTTTACTACAATGTTAGCGAATGAAAATATAAAATGGCACTTTATTCCTGCCAATTCCCCTACTTTTGGAGGTCTCTGGGAAGCAGGAATAAAAAGCTCCAAAATTCATATCAAGCGTGTTCTTGGGAATAAATCTTTAACATTTGAGGAGTTGGGTACTTTACTGATTCAAATCGAAGCCATTTTAAATTCTCGACCCTTATGTCCAATAACTGAAGACCCAGAAGATGCTGCTGCTTTGACGCCTGCCCATTTTCTGATTGGACGTACCCTTACCTCAATACCAGAATACCCTCTTATCGATGTTTTGGAGAATCGACTGTCTCGTTGGCAGCATATTCAGTTTATGGTTCAGCATTACTGGAAGAGATGGCAAAAGGAGTACCTTAGTGAACTACAAACCAGATTGAAATGGCGGAAAAACTGTCAGTCTTTGGTAAAGCTGGGATCTTTAGTGTTAATTAAAGACGATAATGTTCCGGTCTTGCATTGGAAACTAGGACGTGTTACTGAGTTGCATCGCGGAACAGATAATATCGTGAGAGTTGTAAGTGTAAAAACTCAAGGCACTATATTGAAAAGAGGAATTAATCGTGTTTGTGTCTTACCTATTGAATCGGAGTGTTGATTCAAAGACCTTTTTGTATTTGTTGAATTAGGTACCTTTGGAATTAGGAATTTATTTAAATTCGTAAACTATGGTACCTATTAATTTTAATTTAGTATAAGTTTTTGTTTTTCTTTTGTGTAAAATATGTTGAAAGTTTATACCACATCCTTTCAAGGTGGGCGATATGTTAAATTAGATTTAGATTAAATTAGATATTATTGTTTCTGAACATATTATATTAGTACCAGCAAATTTGTTATCCACAAGCAATTTGGAAAATAACTGGTATTGATTGTATTGTCATAAAATTTGTCAAATAAATTAAAAATCCTGTCTAGTTCAAGATAATTTCTCTCCGAATAAAAGAAATTTATTCAAATATACAGTCCATTAAACTAATATTGCATTAGTTATAAACAACAACATTCTGCCTCAATATTAAAGGTAAAATAATAAACCCAAAAATAAAAAATTCATGTACAAATCAAAGTAAACAAAATCACAAATGGGTGGGTACCTAATTACTATATCTAAATACTTCATGTTTAACTTTCCACTGATAAACCTATATTTTCTACTACCCAAAAATTTAGTTAACATGTCTGCTACCATTTTAGCTGTTGGCATGTATTTTAACTGAATTTCATTGTTTTTGATTTTTTCTCGTACGAAATGGTATTTGACATTATATAGGGTGGTCCAAAAAAAACAGGAATTTTGTTTTTGAGCTGTAACTTTTTGATTTGTTGACCAATTTTCTTTTGTTTTGGCTTGTTTGAAAGGGAAATGAACAGACTAACGAATCGCGGTAAAACTTTTGATATTTGCAAGAAATCCAAAATGGTGGAATCCTTCAAAAATTGCCTAGTTTTGGATAGCGCTGCCACTTTTTTGTGACAACCTGTGTAAGTTTTTTCAATAAATTCCTAAAGTTCATCATTTTGCGAACATTTTAAGACCTCGACAGAAAAAATCGGTTGAAAACTAAGTGAAATATTGAATTTTTTGTAATATCGAATTTCAATGTTTTATATTGACAGCAAAATCTAGGATATCGCGGCTGAGCTGGCAATATCTCCTATCTCGCATTTTTACGATTTTGAGCTTTATTGTGATATAGATACAGATGCACGTTCCGCAACCGTTAGTAAACATCTCCTATTGGCCAAAAATCTCGTTTGTTTGAAAATTTGGCCTTGAAATTTCTCCTATTAAAATGCTGCCCAAAAACAGTATTGCAATATCTCCTATTACACAGTTTTATTTGAGGCAAGTTGTTATGTGTGTCGTGCTCCCGAATTTTCCTATTTTTGAAGCTAATAGTGGCTTAGGCGGTAAGTTTTGAGTTATTATACTTTTAACCTAAGTCTTCTCATTATGAAATTTAATTCCAATATTGAAAAATAGAAAGATTATTGCCATAATAGCCTTATAAGGTTTTTCTTTTAGATAGGAGCTTTTGCCTCGAAAAATATCTAAGAATATTGTGCAAATAGGAGGTTTTGTCAGAATGACTTCACGCGGCAAGAAAATTTTAGCTATGATAACTACCAACCAAAAATCCAAAAGTGATATTGATAATAATGAATTTAATAAGACTGATGAACAAACGAAGAATACTAATGATAATAAAGAAAATAAGACTTATAATGAAACTAACTGTGATAATATTAACGTCATTGAACCTACCGAAAGTACAAAAAAAATAAAATTTGATATTGAAAATCTACCGGTGGTGATGCTAGATGGACAGAATGAGCTTGAGAATTCTAAAGAAGATAATGAAGAAAACAATCTTGTTTCCCTGTGCTTTGATAGCCTGTTGGAGGATAACGCTACAGTATCGCTTGAAGAGGAATATTATATGTATGAGCTAGATGAAAATGGTGTGCTGATTAATCAAACTCTGCTAAATCCTTTGGAAATATCGATCAATTCAGAACTTGAACAATCAACAAATAATCTAGAAAGATCTGAAGTAATGAATGATTTGCTTGATAACAATGAAACTGGCAGTGAATCAGTGAGGAGTAGCTCACTAGAAAAAAACGATGGTAATTATTTGATTCAGCATTAAAATCTACAAAAGTATACTGACCTATTTTTTGTGTTTTAGGAGTCGTAGAACAGAATTACCAATCAACCTATGATAATGAAAAAGATAACGATTCAGACTACCAACCCGAATCGGAAATCAACAATAATAGTTCCGATTCGGAGGATTCGGAGATGATTGATCGAACAGAAAATGCCAATTTAGATGCAGAAATTGGGAATCAAGAAGAAAATAATAAGGCGCGTAAAAGAAGATTAGTTGCCAATTCGGAAGAGTGGAAAAGAAATAAAAATAAAAAACTAAGGCTAGAAGGAAAACCTTATCTCGGTTTTAGCAAGAAGAAAGGAGAGAAAATGAAGCAGGATACTCAAAGGGTTGAACGAAGATTGAAAGAAACATGCAAATCTACAAAATGCAAAAAAAGTACTAAGAGATTTTGTCAACAATTTACAGAAGAAACACGACAACAAATTTTTAGTAAATTTTGGAACGAAACGGATTGGGGTCAAAGAAAGGTTTTTGTATCTTCGAATGTAATCAAACAAAATACTGCACGGGGTAGAGAAGCATCACGAAGACAGGGTACATACTTATATTATTTGAATTCAGGAGACAAAAGACTTCAAGTTTGTAGGCAAATGTTCATAAAAACTTTAGGCCTAGGATATAAAACTATCCAAGATTGGGTAAGTAAGGGCACATTTGGCATGGGTTCCGAATCTTCCAGGAACACCAACTATAACAGGGATAAATACGCTAATCAGTACAAAAATCTAAATACATTTTTTGAGCAGTTACCTAAGTTGCCAGCACATTATTGTAGAAAAGATACCTCAAAACTCTACCTAGAGCAATCCTTCCAGACCTTCACTGATCTTTATAAAGCTTACACAGACTATTGCACAGAAGTTGATACTGGTCAGCCTCTCAACAGAAAAATTTTCAGAAAAGCGTTTAAAGAGAAAAACCTCTCTATATTTTCACCTAAGAAGGATCAGTGCAATACTTGCTTTTCCTATAAATATAATAACATTGAGGAGTCAAAGTGGAAAACACACATTGAAAATAAAAATAAAGCTAGGGAAGAAAAAATCAAAGACAAAAAGTTAGCAGAAGAGGGTAAATGTATTGTTTTGACAATGGATTTGCAAGCGGTTAAGTTGTCGCCTTATGTTCCTGCAGGAAAACTATACTTCAAGACAAAATTATGCTGTCATAATTTCACTATCTATGATCTTGCCACAAGGGACGTCACATGCTATTAGTTTTCTGAAGATCAGAATAGTGACTTATGTGCATCTACGTTTACAACGTGTATTATTGATCATTTAGAATCCAAATGCATAACAGAATCCAAAGTACCAATTATCATCTACTCTGACGGATGTGGTTTTCAAAACCGAAACAAAGTGTTGGCGAATGCTTTGCTGAACTTGGCAATGAAACATGAAGTTACCATTTACCAAAAGTATCTTGAACCGGGGCATACCCAAATGGAATGTGACTCGGTTCATAGCCTAATTGAGCGTAAATTAAAAAACAGAGAAATTCACTTACCAAGTGATTATTGCTCAGTGTCAAGAGAATGTAGGGTTACTCCTAGACCTTATGATGTAAAGTTGCTGGAATTTAATTTCTTTAAAAACTATGCAGAAACTAAACATTTAAGATACACTTCTCTCAGACCTGGCAAAAGAGCCTATGAGCCAGTAATAAATGACATAAGATGTATCAGATACACTGCGCTGCCAACTCCTGAAATAACTGTTAAGCTTTCCTATGAAGAACCCTATATAAGTCTGCCAGTTAGGCCCAAATCGATCCCAGTTATTGATTCATACCCACCCCTGTTAAGTGCACCTAGCAAAATTAAAAAATCTAAATGGGAACATCTACAGGAACTTAAATCGGTACTGCCTAAAGACACTCATGCATTTTATGACAATATTTTGTATACCAAATAAGATGTAGTTTTTGTTGGTGTGTTGTGTTACTCTTAGTTTGTTTTACTGAATTTGAATGTTTTTTTATTTTGTGTTAATCTCAGTTTATTTTACTGAATTTGGATATTTTTTTATTTTGTTTTTTTGTATCTATGTACCTACTTTTGAATATTTTTTATATTTCTTAGAATTTTTAGAAATGCAATCCTGAGTTACTTTTGAAAATAATAAAACTAATGTAAGCTCAATTTTTCCTTCATTTCAATAACTCCCTTTATAGCAAAAATCGAGAGCATAATGTCCTATATTCCAACTTTATAAAAGCAATCGCTCCTAAGTGCATTTAAAACCAATGGTGTTACAATTTTTTCTCAACTATCATAAAAATCTTATTCTTGTGTACTATTTTATCATCATTCCAAATAAAAAAGCAATCTAGCAAGCCATTCCAGAGTTACATAGTTTTTATGACGTCCTGAAAAGTGAGGCAAGATAACATAGGAGGTATTGCCAGCTCACCCGCGATATGCTATCTCAGCTAGAATTTTTTTTTCTACTCGACATATTTTTTCTATTTCGGGCTTGTTCGAAAGATAAATAGATAGGATAAGAATTCGGAATGTAGATTTTGACTGCTGAGGAAAAATTAAAGATTTCCCAGTTCCTTTAATGTAGCCAATTTTCAAAAAGTTAACGATAAGTTTTCTAACAATACGACTAATATTTTTATTTATAAATTTTTAAAAATAAAGTGAACACGTTTAACGGGCAAGAGGCTAAACGTCTACGCCAAGAATCGATAGAATTGGCAGCTCTTCTAAATTATTGAACGTAGCCCCATTTCAGTGAACTTTTTCTTCCAAGTCCCCCTATAAAAAGTAATCGCAGGGATTCAAATCTGGGCTATAAGGCGGTCAGTCAACGGGCTCTATGAAATTCGCAACTTGCTCTCTTAGATAGTTGATAGTAAAGAATAATTAAAAGTGATTTAATGCTGAAGCATGTTAAACGGGACTACACATTTAAACTGTCCTACTTAATAGATTCAGAGCCCGTGCTGAAATCCGAAAAATTTGGTTCAGTGATGGGAACATTTTAACCTTATCCGGAGTAAAGAATTCGCAAAAAGACCAACTACGAATTTCCCTCCAAGCTCGAAAAGCAGATAAAGGAGGAGAACAATTCAGCAGTTATTTAATGGTATCTATCTGCAGCAATTTCTCGGAGCCACAAAGCACAACTAATTGTTATCGACCAAGGAGTTCGCTTGGATTCACGCAAGTATTGTCAGCTTGTGTTCGCCATATGCTACCCGAAAGAACCTTGATCCGAAATTGAACAGCTCACACCTCAAGACTACACTTTTATGCAGGTAATTTTATAACTTACCTAGTTATCATTCATTTATTGTTCAGATTTTGGTTCTCACAAAAACTTTGATAAAATTGTACGGTTTTGTATTTCTCTTTTTATGAGATAAAGGTGATAAATACTGTTTGTATATAAGATGGATCCAGGTGACATAATAGCCACTTTACTATCAACTATCTAAGAGAGCAAGTTGCGGATTTTATAAAGCCCGTTGACTGGCCGCTGGCCGCCTTATAGCCCAGATTTGAATCCCTGCGCTACGTTCGATAATTTAGAAGAGCTGCGCAACCAAATCATTGAGTGTTGGGGAGAACTGCTAGAACAACCTAACATTGCCAATTCTATCGATTCTTGGCGTAGACGTTTAGCATGGGTTGTTGAGGCCCACGGAGGCCATATCGCCTCTTGCCCCTTAAATGTGTTTACTTTATTTTTTAAAATTTATAAATAAAAATATTAAGTAGTCGTATTGTTAGAAAACTTATCGTTAACTTTTTCAAAATTGGTTATCGTACAGGAACTGGGAAATCTTTAATTTCTCCTCAACAGTCAAAATCTTCATTTCGAATCCTTCTCCTATCTATTTATCTTTCGAACAAGCCCGAAATATGTCGAGTAGAAAAAAAAAATTCTAGCTGAAATAGCATATCCTAGATTTTGCTGTCAATATAAAAAATTGAAATTCGATATTAGAAAAAATTCGATATTTCACTTAGTTTTCAACTGATTTTTTCTGTCGAGGTCTTAAAATGTTCGCAAAATGATGAACTTTGAGAATTTATTAAAAAAACTTAAACAGGGTGTCACAAAAAAGTTCCAGCGCTATCCAAAACTAGGCAATTTTTGAAGGAGTCCGCCATTTTGGATTTTTTTCAAATGTCTAAAGTTTCACTCTGATTCGTTAGCCTGTTCATTTCTCTTTCAAACAAGCCAAAACAAAAGAAAATTGGTCAACAAATAAAAAAGTTACAGCTCAAAAACACAATTCCGGTTTTTTTCGGACCACCCTATATATGTTTAGTACGCTTATGAAATACTTGGTTTTCTGATAATCCTATAGAACTTTGATTGTCATTGTAGATGACCATAGGAAAATTTTTGAATAGAAAAACACAATTTTTATTTGCATCCAAGATTTTAGAACACAAATATTTCAAATACATCGCCTCTTTGGTCGCCTCAGTTATACCAATATATTCTGCTTCAGTTGAATTTTAGGTCAAAGTTTTTTGTCTTAGACATTCCCAAGCTATGGGTCCATTAGCCAAGGAAGAAATAAATCCATAAAACGATTTTCGATCAAGTATATCATTGGCCCAATCTGAGTCAACAAAGCCTGTTATGGGAGAATTTGATTTTTTGAATAATATTCCCATAGATTTTGTTTCTTTCAAATACTTAAGCACACGCTTGGCAGCTCGCCAGTGTTCTTTGGAATGGTTAATATTAGATTGACTCAGGTATGAAACAGAAAATGCAATAACAGGCCTTAAGCAAACTGCTAGATACATTATTGATCCAAGTAATTGTTGATAAGGACAATCATAAAATTTTCCTTCATAAGAAAGTCTAGATTTTTGGTCTAAAGGTGTACTAACAATATTGCAGTTAGTCATTTGAAATCTCTAAAGGACTTTATTTATTATTGTTCTTGACTTAATTTCAGTTCATGCTTGGATCTATCTCTTCCAACTTTCATACCCAAGCAATATGAAATTGGCTCAGTCCTTAATAGGAAAATTCCTATCCAATTAAGTTTTCAACATTTCAACCTCATCAGTATTGTTATGAAAAATAAAAAAATCGTCGACACAAAGTGCCACAATGACCATTGAGGTTTGAATATTTTTGAAAAATATGCAGTGTCTATTTCAGATTGTTTAAAGTTCAAACCCAATAATACATCATGTGCTTTTTGATACCATCTTGACGATTGCTTGAGGCCATATATGGTTTTTTTGAGCAAACAAACTTTATTTTCAGAGTCTGATTCCTCAAAACCTTCTGGTTGACTCATATATCTAACCTCATCTATGTATCCATTTAGAAATGCAGTTTCCACATCTCAAGATCTAATTCAGCGGTCATTGCCAACAAAAATCTTAAATTACTATAACGAATAACTGGAGAGTACGTTTCTGAATTATCTACTCCAAATTTCTGAGTAAATCCCTTTGCCTTGTCTTGTATATTGCTATATCTCCATTCTGATCCCTTTTAATTTTAAATACCCATTTATTTTTAACAATATTTTTATTACTGGGTTTGTCGACTAATTCCCAAGCATTATTTTTTCTGAGCGCATTTAGCTCATTCCTAATGGCTGATTTCCATTCCTCTTTTCGGGCACTTGATAATGCCTTCAGAAATAGTAATTGGTTCCAGATCATGAGATATAGCGAGTATAGCAAGATCTGGCTCATTTTCAAAATCATCACATTATATATAATCATTGTACTTTTTTGACTTACATGAATCTCGTTTGGGATATCTTCTGTCTTTAGCACTTTCTTTTTCACAAACACTCTCGTCTTCTTCTACAATACCACTGACACTACGAACTTCCTCAGCATCACTTTCATCTAAATGAGATAGGGAATCTGAAGAAAATTTGGAAGAAATTGAAGCAGCATCGTTTGGGACCTCATTAGAATTATTTTCTATCTTGTAACGCTCTTTTGTCGGAACAAAAGAATGCTCATAATTGTGCTCGACTATGTTCAGTGGTTTTTTAACTTGGGGTGGTCCTTGGTGTTGGTACAGTAAAGAGAGGGCGTCATTAGTTTGTATAAAATTATTTTGATTATCAAAGAATAGCCAAACTAGACACTAATCAAATAATTAGCTATTATTTTAAAAGATAAATGCAAAAATCTGAAAAGGTAAAATAAATCCAATAGCTATCTGACATTTAACCCCTGCAATAAAAACACAACCTTTGGAATTCTAAAAACAATAATGTATTGACCGGATGGCGAACTTGTTGTTCATTAACATTGAAACAAATAAATTGTTTAAAGGTGATTATTGTTCAGTATCCAATTTTGTTAAAACAATTTAAGCAGCTCACGGAAAGCAAAATTTAATTTAAATAGGTATATAAAAAGAATGAAAGTTAAAAACAATTAAATAGATACCTACGAGGCTTACCTAAGTGTTGAAGTCAAAATAAAAACAGCATTTAATTTTTGACCGAAAGTCAATCAAACAATAAATAAAATGGGGAAAGGTAATAAAAAATCCCTAGGCTGTTTTAAATATCAAAAACCTGCTAGGTGAAATCAAGGGGTCAGGGTTTCCGGAAGACCTCAACCTTCTTACCTTTAAAGTTCAAAATAGGTAAACATTAAACTCAAATTTGACTACCTAAAAATTTCACATTAGTCTTTCTTGTAAAACTACCACATTATTGATTTGAAATTTAAAGTTAAATTAACCTTTTGAAGGTTAAGGAATCCACAATATATTATATCGATCTGGGGTCGTATTTTCGAATTCATTCGAGTACATTTCGTATACGAAATTTGATTGACAGCAATGTAAATTAAATGGGGAGCATTCGAAATCGTATCAAATTTCGTATGCGAGAATATTCGAAAATACGACCACAGTACTCGATATAAAGGAAATAAATTTATAATAATTATAATAATGAATACTTATTGGATGATAAATAATGATAGAGAAAATGATAATAAAAGCCAATATCTGACTCTGATAATAATTAATTAATTAAATTAATAATTATATTTAAACAGTAGTTAGCTATTCTAGCTTAACACTACTTATACGGTAACAGTTTAAGTCGGTAATTGAATTTACATAGATATTGATTAGCTAATAAAGCTAAATGATAGGGGGCGATAAAGAAAAGGTAAAAATAACTTACGATAGTCAAGATGGCACGTTTAAGACACCCATAGGTAATTAATTATACAAGCCTGGACGGAATCCTTGTAAAGCCTCGAAAGCTTTCACAAATTTGAGCACTGGAGGTACCAAACTGGCTGGAGACAACCAAATAATGGTTGGGGATCGACTTCTTACAGGACATAAACTTTCCTCGAAAAGGGGGCTTTACTCTGAGTTTCAGGACAGCGTGGTCTCAAATTTGTCAATTTTCACTTGGAGAAGTGCAGTCACGGATTTTTCGTACTGCCGAAGGTGCCTGAATGAATTGACGGGATGTAAGGACTCATTCATCAGAGAGAAAAAGGAATTTACATAACTGAACGGCCGATCGTTACCTCACTTTCAAAAATCTTCCCAAAAATCAACAATCGGTTGATTTTCCAGGAAACTTTCTAGTAGAGACGATCAAGCACTCTTCTGGCTAGTTAATTTTCAAGAATATTGACTCGATGGCTAAAAACAAAGATAAAGTTTTAAGATTTTTAATCAATTCTAAAAATCTGGACGACCTGTTTCGGTCCCAAGACAAAAGAGAAAAAGGGCATGGCAGTACCAAAATTGGTTCTGTCCACATGTCTTTTCTTTCTCTGTCTGTCAAGTTTGTCAAAATCATAAAAATGACAGCGCAGGTGGCTCGGAAACAACAGAATTCTCGATATTAGGTGAGGAAAACAAGTCAGAAGAATCATAGATGTCGCTAGGTGTACGAAATAGTACTTTTACATGAGTCCATAATATATAAAAATAATTAAGAAGAATATAGCTATTTATAAAATAAGTTAAGAAATGATCGTCTTTCAGGCACGCGACGTGAAAATTGTCCAACGAGGCAAAGCCGAGTTGGACAACACGTCGAGTGACTAAAAGACAGAAAACGTATTGTATACCTACAAGATTTTTTCTACTGGCTTTTCATAATAAAAAAACACAATTTTATTTCATGTGAATAAGCCGATTGCGCCCAAAATCTTTGTTACCTGCTTTTGCTTGACACCTGAAACTTTTCACGCGATTTTTTTTTCAAGATTCGACATTAATAATTGAAATCCTAGAAAGTAGGTAACTATACAAAAAAGTTCTGTTTTGAGTAACCCAAACGTTCAATTCAATAATTTAATTTTTAATATTCTTCTTTCAAGCACTGAGTGCGTGAAAGTTACTTTCAAGCACTCAGTGCGTAAAAGTGACTTTTAGGCGCGTAAAAGTGACTTTTAGGTGCGTAAGAGTGATTTCTAAGCACTAGTGCCTAAAAGTGTCATTCATTGTTCAGAAATAAAAACACACTAAACACAGATTTTAATTTTGATCTGTATTTTTTGTGACATTTCGGATGTTACAACCTCTATTGGAACAACTTAGATGACTCAAATCCACTTTACATCCCGTCCATTACTCCTCTGGTGTAGCACCATGTAATTTTTTGGAAGTAGGTTTAAAGATTGACAGCAGTGTTGGCTGCTTCTGCCCACATTTGTTTTGGTGACTTAGAGTCTGCCAGCATTGATCAAACTTTTTCCATAATGGAACGGTTATTTCTTTCGGCCACACGATTTTGTTGTGGGCTGTATGGTACGGTGAGTTCATGTTTTATTCCTTTATTTTTGAGAAATTTATTTAAACGTTCATTGCAATATTCACCCCTAATATCAGTTCTTAAAACTTTTGATTTTTTTTTCAGTCTGATTCTCTACAAATTTGCCAAACTCTTCAAAAATCTCAGGCAGCTTATTTTTGGATTTCAGAAATAACGGAATATTTTTCTGCTATGGGAATCAATCAATGTGAATATATATTTTGATACAGTCCAAGATTCAACCTCTAATGGTCCTAAAATATCAGAATGTATCAAGTCAAGCTTACCTTTTGCTACTTTTTTGATGAGATTGTAAGGAAATGGCTTCCTTGCTTGTTTTCTCTTAATACAGCTCTCACAATATTCTGTATTCACATTATCTTTGTATGAAATACCAGTCGCAAGTCCGTTTTTTAGCAAATTCATACTATAGTGGTTCAGGTGACCCAATCGTTTGTGCCAAAGTATCTGCGAACTTGACATTTTTGCAATGTTAACCTTCTCTATGAGTACATTCAATTTATACACCATCCACATTTATTGCCGTTGCCAAAGGTTCTCCCTTAATCTGACATATATCTTGGTCCAGAATTTTCCAAAATGAACACAATAGCCGGAATAGCCTTTGGAAACCAAAGAGTTCACAGACTGTTGGCTACCATAATTTCTTGTCCAGAATTTTCGCTGGATAAACTAGTTAACAGCTCCTCATTGCCAGTCATGTGTGATGATGCTCCACTGTCAATGTACCAATCGTCCCCTTTCATGTTAACACCCAAAGCAGCAGCAAATAAAGCCTTATTTCTGTTTGAAGCCTTATTTCTGTTTGAATCTTCATGATGTCTTTCTTTGTTAGAATTTTCGTCCTTTTTCTTTGGGCACTGATTTTTGTAATGACCCTGAATAATTATCCTGTTCCTTAAGTTTTTCAATCGTCATATTTAATGCAGAGCTTGATTTGTGGTTTGCCATCATTTTTTATTTTTATTTTTCTCCAACAATCAACGATTTTTGTGTGTGTGCGTTGTTCTTGCTCTCACTTAACCTCATAAAATTTATATTTATTATTTTTTATCGCGCTTCCTGGGCCCATAACTTGTTGGAAAAGCTGACTGTTGTAGTGGCTGAGGACTAATCAGGACGCAAATGAAATACACATTTTACACAAAGAACTATTGTTTTAATTTAATGCTCGGAGATATACATAATAAACAGTGACAAGTTGACAACTATCTACCAAAATTATTGACAGACAAGACACTTCTTCTTCTTAAGTGATACATCCGGCATCAACTACTATTTCAAGGATATGATATAAAATACGTTACCTTAATATTGTAATCGCAACAATATGTCCGGTAAACTTTTCTCAGAAATGCTTATCTCGTTTACTTAAAACTTGGTCCCAACAAACTCAAATCCAAACTTCGGTACTTGTTGCTCAAAATAAATATATTTAGCTACTCAGTAATAGATATTTAAACTAGATATATCAATCGACAGCAATATGCCTGATGCTCTGATATTTCGTAATTTGAGATTGAATGATTGAAAAATGAAAGAGAAGATATGCTAGAGAATATGTTTCCATAATGCGGAAAAAAGTAGAAATAAAATTTACTTATCATTTATTCAATTATTATTATTTTTACTTGTCTCAGGACAGAGACAAAATCGAAGCACCTCATAAATGTTTAACAAACCCAAATAAGTCTAATTCGTCCCCCATGCATATTCCAATTATCTTCCTAATTCTGTAGAGCTGAATAAACAAAGACGTTTCATCTCAAAGCCTCACTAGAATTTCTAAATAAACGATAAGATTCCTAACTCAGTCCTCAAGCAATAAAGCGTTACAAAAAAAAACACTAAATTTTGCTTAAGATAATGCCTAACAAACTGCAAATAAAAGCATTTTTCGTAAATCCTCCCTTCTTTTTAATCTAAATAAGAAGACGATTTACATTGTTTGCTTCCATAAAATCTTTTGTAATAAAACATGCTATTATTGTAGCCCATACATTTTAGGAGTTGGCTAGTTCTAGCAGTATTATTGGATTATTTGCGTTGCTTCGGTTATTTGAGTTATGTAAGGTCACTCGCTGCTCGTTATTTTAAATCAAGCGGCAGTTATTGTTTTCTTTTTTTAAAATTCCATATTCGTTGAAGGCCAAATTGAATTTGTATGAGTTTATACTTTAATAACATTGAAATGTATAACTGAAATTATTTAGTTTGTTGCCTAGAGTGCACTAAAACGCATATTTCATTTCTCGTAGTTTTTCCGAGTCTGGAACTAAAATGTTTTTAGGAATCGTTCGGCTCTAGGGTAAAGAAAACACCACACCCTCTTCTTTTCTCAGCTTTTTCACCCAATTCAATAAGATGGGCAAATCCTTCTAAGTCTAGGTAAAACTCCCTCGACAGTGATAATGAGACACTTTCCATCCCAGTATCTTCAATTACTTTTTGTGCATAATTTTTGAGTTTATCACACACACTGTTTTTTCCATTTTTCAAAAAAAAAACCTTCAACGACAAAGAGATCATGTTGCCTAGTAGCTCTAGTAATTCAAGATAAATAAAGGAAACACAATATTTTCTATAGCAAACGTCCAATTTCTGTATGTATATCTTTCATCTCTCAATCTCAAATCATTGCATTTTTAAAAAATGTTAAATTGCTTTTGCTAGTGAGTTTGGATTAAGTTTGAGTTTGTTAGCACTTATCTGGATTAAATAAGATTATCTTTTCGCAATTTAAGTTTACTTAATGGCATAATACCTAATAGAAAATTGTGCCTGAAATCTAATTTATTTATAAGGAAATAAATATTAAATAGAATTTTCACAGAACAATTTCACAGTGAATTAACTCCCGTATTGCCAAGAGTGTCTGTCATTTACAGCTCCCTGCAATTTTGGAGTATATATACTTATACGGAAGTAGTTTATTATTAACTGACAAAGTCTTGTTTGGAGCACACATTAGGGCCACTGTTATTATTTTTCCGTTGCGTAATTTCAAATTACATGCTATGTAATGAATGTAATAAGATGCAGCTGGATGTAATTCAATGCTCTTGGTTGATAATAATTATTTCTGCACGAGTTACATAATTCTAAAGCATACTAGAGCTCCTTCATTTTTGCTCTCGTCAAGGCTTTAGAATACTCGAGGCAGAGAAGCAAAAAAGTGTCCCTTTAGGCACTTGTTATATATTCAGATATCGTGGCATATCCTCAATTTCTGTATTGTTCTGATTTCATCTCTCAATCTCAAGAAGTTACAAAACATCAAAATGCACTTGATAGCTCAAACAAGTAATTGTATATTCATTCCACTTTGATTGAGGACAACATTGAAAATTTCACTGCTTGTTTAGATATAAGCATTTAATAATATAATAATAACTTTTATGGAAGAAATTTTTATTTTCCTTATTTAGTTTCATTATCATATTAACGAAGCTAATTAGGAACAGCACAATTGTATTGTAATTGTAACAATGTATTATTTTTATGAAATACAAAAGCTTACTGGAATATAAAAAACGTAATTAGTTAAAAGGTCGACTTCACCGGTAGAATTGGATTAACTTTTACTTTTTAGGTAAATTTTTTATTTACGTAATTTTCTCTTTCATCTTCCAAACTCACGTTACGAAATATCAAATCAAAGGCATCAATCCAAAGGCATCAATCAACTCCATTAAAAGAAGCTCTTGATTAATATTTGTAGCGCAAATATCCATTACTGGTAAGCTAAATAATTGTGCGAGAACACGTGATAATAAATTGGCACTTTTCAACACGGCTCAAGCAAAATACAGTCGTAATGATGCCATTACTCATACTTTTTTCTTTTTTTAATTACATTAATTTTGCCAGTGAACTTTGATTAAACTTCAGTTGGACTAATTGAAATTAGACCAGATGATATAATAATTCTCATTGTCTTTTCTAATAATATAAGTCAATTTTCCACCCAACGACTACGTAAATTACAAGTCATGTCCAGTCCTCTGCAATTTTAAAATAATGTTATCATATAGAAAAGTTTTCTAATCCACTATTAACGTACATTTTCTTGGAACACAATATTTAGTCTTTGATGTCAAGGTTGCCTTCACAACTTTCCAGATAAATATTCATTTCCAGTTACTTTGGGGTTTCACAAAGAAGTTTTTGCCTAAGGCAGCTGATTTGTATTCTTCTTGGGAACAATAAAGTATTGTCATATCCACTGGAAGCATGTAGAAAAAATAGAAGTTTATTTGATTATTTTAAACTCTGTGAAAAGTACTTATATTCGGATTTGTAGTTTTAGCTTTCTCGATTTGACTGAATAAATTATTTTCATAGAGAGAACAAGGACAGTAATCAGTCAGTCCTATTTCAATATTGCTACCATTTCTTCATCAAAAGTTAGATTAATTGCTTTATTTCTCTGTGACCGATGTTTTGTGTATTTTGAGGTGTTGAGGTATTCATTAGAACCCATCGGACAATCATTAGAAACTTTTGATTATCTCTTTGCATCAATTGATGAAATCCATAGAAACTATTTTCGCTGCGAATTTTCGCCACTTAGCCATACCCACAAATAGGAATGCTGTAGAGGTTTCATTGAAGTACCAAAAAAATCGGAATCAGAGTTCTAGCCTCGAAATCGATCTCGAATATTATTGCAGGAGAAGATTAGTCTCCTAATATCCCACAAGAAACAATATCAAACTTAACTGAATCCCGATGATCTTGTTTAATCCCTGAGAAAACCTTTTGATGATAATTTGTTTCATGCAATTTATTTCACAACTTTAGAAAATATTCGAGTTTCTAATAGGTGGATCGATTTCTATTCACGTAAGTTTACATGTTTTGGCTCTCTTCTTTATTCCGAACTTAAGGTTTAGAGCAACATGTTTACCAAGCTCTTCATAATAATGCAAACATTATCCACTTCTCTATTTTAAACACAACTTAAATGCACAAGCTCTAGTGCTTGTAACTTATACGGTTTCAGAATGTTGCATATGTAAACTAAAAGCTTTTAGCAGTAACGTTCAATAAAAATCTGCTAGAAAAATTAAATTTGAAATTTTGTACGATCTATCTATTAAAAATGAAACACGTAGTATGAGTTTTCAGCACATACTAAATTTATTGATTAATGATGAAAAGCAAAACGTGAAAAAGAAACAAGAATCACAATGAAATAAAGAGACAGGCATAAAATAATGTCTCAATAACAACTTTAATTATATATATACGATGAAAGATGGCGTTGGCTATATTAATAATGTAAAGATCGAGGCAAATATGATAAGATTTGAGCTTAATAATTGTTACAAATTAATTAGTATTTAACGTATAGTCCCTTTATGTGCAAATGAAACCACTCAAAATCCAACAAACAATAATTTTATTTGATATTTAACAATGTAATATGTAACATAGAGTAACAGTAAATGTTACTGTAAAATTTTAGTGTTGACAGCTTGTTTTTTCTGGTGAATCTAATACCATATACCTTTCCAATCCGGAGCTCTTCAATGGGTGTTGGGGTTTCACTTTCGTGAACTGGAGCTCTTCGTGTTGTTTCCTGTATCCAGGAAGAGGATAGATTGCTGGGGTGACGTCACTCCAGCTGATCCAGACTCCAAACAGTGATCTTTATGTGGAGTAGGTACCCAGAAAAGAATAAGGCAGTATCAGGTTCACCAATATTTGGAATATTAAATCCATGAATTCTGTCAAAAAGTGAGTGTCTTGCAAAGGAAATTGAAATTGAAAAATGTAAAACGATTGTTGTACAGACACTCCTTTCCAACAGAATCAGGTATGAACAGCTATTGCAAGTTAAAATAGCTATTTATATAACAAGTACATAAAGTAAGGCTTTATTGTACGAATAATTTTATGGCCGAGCGAGCTTGCGAGCGAGGCTATTAAATAATGAGTCAATAAAGCCTGTATATGTAAGCGTTATATACATGATTTTATGTACGATTGCGACGGTTTTTATTGAAAATCGAAAAAATTGATGAGATTTATCAGGTAAAAACTTAATAATGATATGTTAATATGCATTGATAGTAAAATATATTGAAAAATCTATAAGGGAGAATCCAAAAATTAAGAGCAAAAATTATTAAAAATAGAAAGGATTTGCCTGCCAGACTTCTGTTTAGGAAAGAGATCGTTTTAGAAACCAAAGCCCACAGGAAAACGATTCTGTGTTTTCATCAATGACTATTAATGACATCGTTGGCCCAATCAGCGTCTACAAATCCTTGCAAATCTAAATCACTGAACTGAACTGAACTGAACGAAATGTCTGGTCACACAGGCAAATACATCAAACTTGCAATCACTTGCTGATATGGTACTTCAATATCATTATTTTCACTTTTTACATGTTCAATATTTGCCTCCATGAGCGTGCGTACTGGTTAACAATTTGACATATTAAATTTGCACTCAATATGATCTATATATTGCTCCTGATCCAAAGTTATAACATTATTTATTTTGTCAACATTTATCCTCATGCCCAGGCATTGCTTTAAAGAACCTAGATCTTTCACATAAAATTTATCACTGATTTCTCTTTTCAAATCATCACTATCACTTTTATTATTTGAAAAAATAAAGAAATCGTCAACATACAAAGCCACAACAGTGAGATTTGAAGTTTTACCTTTTGAATAAATACACGGCTCATGTGGAAACGTTTTAAAACCTAAACTCGGTAAAAAATTATCCGCCTTCTTGTTCCATGCTCTGGAAGATTGTTTTAATCCATATTCAGCATGTTTTAATTTACAAACTTTGTTTAGATTTTCTGGCAAAATAAAACCCTCGAGTTGAGTCATGAACACTGTTTCCTCCAGATCACCGTTCAAGAAGGCAGTTAATACATATCCAAATGATACATATCCAAATTCAACTTGACTGACAATACAAATAATAGCCTAAGTGTAGAGGGGAAAAATTGTCTCTGAAATCAAAGCCTGGTTGTTGGTCTCTAGCTACTAATCTAGCTCTATATCTAATTTTGCCATGACCATCAAATTTTTGTTTAAAAACCCCTCTTACAATCGACAACTGTTCCATCTTTTGGTAAATCAATAAGATCCCATGCATCATTGTCCTTGAATGAACAGAGCTCATCAAGCGTTGCTTGACGTAATTGTCTCCTGACAGTGCCTCTTTCACTATAGTAGTATTATTCTCGAGGTTCACATCACTATCCACGCACATATAACTTTACATAATCCCGAAATTGTTGCTTCTTGGCTTCACGGGTAGATCTTCTCACTATTTCAATCACAACTGGTTTACCCTCATATACAAATTTTTCATCACTTGTGTCTTGAAAATCTTGATGCACTTCTGATCAGCTGATACCTCCAACTGATTTTCAACATCAGCTGCTCTGCGTGCAACAGTGTTTTCTTCTTGTTCGATCTACTCTATTTCTGTGCCATCGTAACGTAAACCATATTCTGACTAAATTTCTTGGCTCGGTTTATTCCCTTATGATGATATCTCTACTAATGATAATAGATCCATTTTTAGGATTATACAACCTATAACCTTTTATGTTTTCACAAAAACCCACAAGTATCATCTTTTCCGACTTTCTGTTCCATTTCTGTCTTTTTACTTTGGGACTATGGACCATCACAGTGCTTCCAAATATTTTCACTTTACTTAAATCTGGCTTTTAGCCCGTCCACATTTCATGAGGGGTGTTTTTCAAACCTGCAGCTACTGACTGATTCTTCAAATATAACGCTTTGCCAACAGCTTCTGCCCAGAACCTTTTGTCGAGATCAGTCTCGAAAATAAGACATCTAGCTTTTTCAACTAGTGTCCTATTCATCCTTTCCGAAAGGCCGTTTTGTACTGGTGTCTATGCATTGGTTTTTTGGGTGTATTATCCCATTAGATTTTAAAAACTTCTGGAAAACGTCGGAACAAAATTCACCCCCATTGTCAGATCTTAACATTTTTATTTTGGTTTGTCTTTGATTCTTTACCATATTCTTGAATTCTTTAAAATATTCAAATACCTGGTCTTTTGATTTTAGAAAGTAAACAAAAAACATTCTGCTGAAATCAACCTCGAATAATACATAGTATTTGGACCCATGCTTCGGGATTATTTTTCCCCCTCAAGTAAAAGTATCTAGAAATTTATTACTTAGTTGTCATTTCATACAGTTTCCTCTATTTGGTGGGTATTAGGCATTCAGTCAGTAGCGGTACCAGTGTCCCCCAATAGATTCTGTAGAAATTCCTCAAGGTTTTTTTCTGGAAGAGAAAGAATTAAAAATCGTTTTTTTTTTTGGTAGAAAAGAGGGCAGCTTTCAAGAGCACGTTGAGAGCTTCGACTAAGCGTTTTTGCTGATTTAAAACCAGAAATAAGTTTGAGTCCCTAACTCCCAATTGTGGGTTGCTGAGATTATAGCACCACAGTGCCACTATAGGCAGATTTGGTTGTGCGAGTTTTAAAGGGTTAGAGTCTCAAATTTAGCCGTTTTTCTTCGAGTGCTGTGTCTGGAAAAGGCCAAAGTATTTTGATAAGTTTTTATTTTCTGCTATTCTTCTTTTGGATAAGTTCTACAACGTTAAAGTTCTTTTAAAATACTTCTTTACTATATTTGCTGTTTGCTTACCATGTGTGAAAATCTTGTTCTTTTCCTTTTAGGCCTTTTTCCTCTAGTCTCTCTTCACTTTCATTCTTCCCCTTATTGGAGGCCTTGTTTCTCCTCTGATACCCACGAGTGTCGGTTGCCCATCAACCCCCAGTACTCCAGAGGTATCTTCTGAACCACTCCAGTCGGCCTTACTGCCCCTCCCCCCCAGTTGCTAGAACATCACTAACCACCAAGAAGATTTGGAGAAGACCCTCGCTCCTCACTCCACGTCAGGTAGATTCCTGGGTCGCTGTAAGACTTGCAAACAGCAAACAATCAAGGAACGCCCTGTAAGTTAGTTGGGTCACATGTGTGTGTTGTTCTGGGTCCTGAAATCAGATGGTTACACTCCAGCTGATTGGTAGTGAAGCTCTGGGGTCAAAAGAAATACTCACCCCGTAATTATTACCATCATAAGTGTTCAGCATACCAAGGGTTTTTAACAATCAGAACAATGTATAGCCAGATAGAGGCCTAAATTACCAATAAAGAACTTTGGTGTTTTGTTTTTAATTATAGAAGTTATTACCTTATTATTCATTCTTGTATGTTTTTATTATAAGTTTAAGGCTTAACCTAAAATAGGGAAGGTACTGTAAACCGGGAAAATAGGCCTATTTCGAGGGTAAGCAACGTTTTTGATAGTGTATTGAATTACTTTTAAATCTAAGGTTATTTTTAATACTGAACATATTGGGGTATGGATAATTATGCCAAAATACCTTTTTCTTTCTTTATTAAAATGATAAACACCATTGATAAATCCTGAACGACGCGAATCAAGCAAGCAAGCAAGATAAACAAAACCATACAATTTAATATTCAGTGATTTTCTTTTATTTTCCCTTTACAGCTGATTTTTGACATTTAGAATTACGGGATTATTTTTCCCCCTCAAGTAAAAGTACCCCCATCTAGAAATTTATTATTTAGTTGTCAATTAACCTTTGCCATACTGCTGGGGCGTTAGTCAACCCAAACGGCATTCTTTTGAAATAGAATAAACCTCGTGAAGGTACAGTAAATGCAGTGAGAGGTCGAGAGTCTTTGGCGATGGGAATTTGCCAGTATGCTGACTTAATGTCAAGGGTGGTTAGGAAACGGGCATCACGGAGTTTATCCAAGATGGAGCTGACGTGGGGAAGAGGGTAAGAGTCTGGAGTAGTGACCTTATTTAGAGACCTATAGTCGACACAAAATCTCCAATTTCCTGACTTTTTACGGATCATCACTATTGGAGACGACCGGGAGAGTTTGATGGTTCGATAATTTCATCAGCTAACATTTGATCAAGCTCCGTATTAACTACCTTCTGTAGAGCCGGGGATAAGGGGTAATAGCGCTTCTTGAGGGGTGGGGAATTGGTCTTGATGATAAGTTCCACTAGCTCAGTACAGCCAAGTTTTGTACCCATAGTCGCATGAATATTTGCTACCAGCTTGCCCAGGATTACTCGCTGTTCGGCGGACAGTGACTCTTTGGATTGGATAGCGCTGACCTTAGGAAGCTCACTAGCATCAGATCAAAATGACCACTCGGATGAATAGAAGTCAGGGACAATTTGCATCCTCGACCAAAAATCCACGCCCAGAATAAGGCTATGAGGCAGCGAAGGAATGATCATCACCTCGAGCAAAACCACTCTGTCACGTAAGCGAATAGGGAGCTCCGCGGATCCGATTCCTTGACAGCTTTCGCCATTGGGATAAAATCCTTCCCAAGGTTGCTTGTGCTATTCCTATTCGGTCTGCCAGACACGAGGTTACCGGTTTAACCCCCAACTTCGTACCGATGGTTCTATTACAGATTTCCGTACTACTTTCCTTTGTACCATTATAGTTTCCTCTATTTGGTGGGTACCAGGCATTCAATCAGTAGCAGTACCAGTGTCCCCCAATAGATTCTGTAGAAATTCCTCAAGGTTTTTTTCTGGAAGAGAAAGAATTAAAAATCGTTTTTTTTTTTTGGTAGAGGGCAGCTTTCAAGAGCACGTTTAGAGCTTCCTCTAAGCGTTTTTGCTGATCTAAAATCAAAAATAAGTTTCAGCCCCTAACTACCAATTGTGGGTTGCTGAGATTATAGCACCACAGTACCACTATAGGCAGATTTGGTTGTGCGAGTTTTAAAGGGTTAAAGTCTCAAATTTAGCCGTTTTTCTTCGTGTTATGAAGAAAATGTGTCTGGAAAAAGCCAAAGTATTTTGGTAAGTTTTCATTTTCTGCTATTCTTCTTTTGGATAAGTTCTACAACGTTAAAGTTCTTTTAGAATACTTCTTTACTATATTTGCTGTTTGCTTACCATGTGCGAAAATCTTGTTCTTTTTCTTTTAGGCCTTTTTCCTCTAGTCTCTCTTCACTTTCATTCTTCCCCTTATTGGAGGCCTTGTTTCTCCTCTGATACCCACGCGTGCCGGTTGCCCATCAACCCCCAGTACTCCAGAGGTAGCTTCTGAACCACTCCAGTCGGCCTTAGTGCCCCCTCCCCTAGTTGCTAGAACATCCCTAACCACCAAGAAGATTTGTGGAAGACCCTCGATCTTCACTCCACGTCAGGTAGATTCCTGGGTCGCTGTAAGACTTGCAAACAGCAAACAATCAAGGAACGCCCTGTAAGTTAGTTGGGTCACATGTGTGTGTTGTTCTGGGTCCTGAAATCAGATGTTTACACTCCAGCTGATTGGTAGTGAAGCTCTGGGGTCAAAAGAAATACTCACCCCGTAATTATTACCATCATAAGTGTTCAGCATACCAAGGGTTTTTAACAATCAGAACAATGTATAGCCAGATAGAGGCCTAAATTACCAATAAAGAACTTTGGTGTTTTGTTTTTAATTATAGAAGTTATTACCTTATTATTCATTCTTGTATGTTTTTATTATAAGTTTAAGGCTTAACCTAAAATAGGGAAGGTACTGTAAACCGGGAAAATAGGCCTATTTCGAGGGTAAGCAACGTTTTTGATTGTGTATTGAATTTATTTTAAATCTAAGGTTATTTTTAATACTGAACATATTGGGGTATGGATAATTATGCTAAAATACATTTTTTTTTCTTTATTAAACTGATAAACATCATTGTTAAATCCTGAACGAAGCGAATCAAGCAAGCAAGATAAACAAAACCATACAATTTAATATTTAGTGATTTTCTTTTATTTTCCCTTTACAGCTGATTTTTGACAATTAGAATTTTCCGTTCTTTTCAGACTGCGGAGCGATCACGAGTTCTCCAATGCTAGGGGATTTCAGTTAAAGATGATCGCCTTTAAACCTTCCTTTCTTTGGTGTTGATTTGATTCTTTGTATGCTCTAGGCAGGTGGCGCCTTTATTTAGACTCACCCCATTCACCGGAATTTTGTGGGCTAGTCGGAGCTTCCCTATAAGTAGGATTTCTTCTTTAGGCTACGTTCAAGAGTCATATCCCTCCCTTCACTCTTTTCTCTCTTAGCTTCCCCATGTCGCTTCAGACTCGTAACACCCACCTATCGATGCCATCTCCATAGGTCCACATACATCTGAATGGATGATTTCCAAAGTACTAGTGGCTCTTGTACCTTTAATTAAAAAAGGTAGATGTGCCTGTTCCCCTTCACAGCACACTGTACAGTTTCTCATTTGCTTATCAACTTCACTTGTACAGAAAATTCCTTCTACTACACCATAGAGTTTTTCTCTCGCTTCTCTGGCAAACCCGCCAACAGTAATGACCCAATCTATTCATCTGTGATTTGGAATTCGATACCTTTTAATTTCTGTCCTGCTTCTATTAGCTGGCTCACGTACACAGCCATTCATGGACAGTTTTCTAAACGCATGGAAATCAAGGTTATCTTCCTGGCAAAACCAGAATCATCAAATAATGATTTTAGCTGATCCCATAATTCCTTTGCCGTCTTGGCTTCTTTCACATGCACATAAAGCGACGAATCAATCGTTAGGATTAATTTTGCTCTCGCCTTAGCAACTTTTGACGTATCAGGTTCCTTACCAGTGATGCAGTCTTGCAAAGTGTCGATTATCGGAAAATTCTCCACGGCAAACGCCCAGTCACCATAATTTTCACGACCCAATAACCTTGTTACAATATTAATGTAATTTGCAGCCATTTTTACACTTCACGTCCACTCAATACGACTTTTTTTTGTATCTGGGCCCATAACCTATTAAAAATGGAACACGCAGTATGAGTTTTTGGCACAGACTAAATTTATTGATTAATGATGAAAAGCAGAACGTGAAAAAGAAACAAGAATCATAATGAAAGAAAGAGACAGGCATACAATAATAATGTCTCAATAACAACTTATATACAGGGTGTCCCAAAAAGATACCGACAAACTTTAAGGGGTAGTAGGGGACATCGAAACAAGCATTTTTGTTTATATAAACATATGTCCGCAAACGAGCCATTTGGGCTGTAGAGCAAAAAAACTGTTTGGTATCTAGTTTTATTCTTCGCAATCATTAAGTCACTGTTTACTTATTAATTTTGCTTTAATAGCAAATAAATTATGGTTTACAATAATTGTTCAACTCGCGAACTCTTTGGAATATTCCGGGAATAGCTTCTACGTGGGTACAACTCGCCAGTTTCCTTGCTATCAGATCTTCCTCATTACGAACAGGTGTTTCGTAGACTAAACTTTTCAATCAATGACCCGACGGACGGTGTAATCTTTGCATTGATGTAAATTGTCAACATTTTGAACAATTATTCTAAACCATAATTTATTTGATAATAAAGCAAAATTAATAAGTAAACAGTGATTTAATTATTGCGAAGAATAAAAGTATCAAACAGTTTTTTTGCTCTATAGCCCAAATGGCTCATTTGCGGACATATGTTTATATAAACAAAAATGCTTGTTTTGATGTCCCCTACTACCCCTTAAAGTTTGTCGGTATCTTTTTGGGACACCCTGTATATACGAAGACAGATGGCGTTGGCTATATTAATAATGCAAACATAATAATATTTGAGTTTAATACTTCAGCACTATCGGCAATTTCATAACTGGTGAAATTGGCCTCTGGCCAAAGCTCATTCCACATGGAAACTGCACAAAATCAAAGAAGAACAATATGTGAAAACTAAATTGAATCGGGGTTGCATTGTACCCCATAAGATAAGCGCTTTCGGGAAATTTTATTTTCTCAAGACTATAAGTAATCTTTCTTCAGAAACTTTGTATTGTACAATTGAATATATTTCTACATCAGCAAATATAATTAGCTACTAAATTTGTATACTTCTTAAGTTAAATCCAGATTTACTGCAACAGCAACTCATAAAACTTGTTTCAATTTATTTTATTTCTACGCTTTCGGTCTGGTTTAAGTCTGAATGCTTTTAAAACGTTTCAGCATTTAATCCTTGTAAATGTTTAGATCGTTTAAAGGCCACAAATTGTTTTGTGCAGTTTATCTTGCATGGTAAATAAACTTTGTATACTTTGGCTGAAATATAGTTGTGTAAAACAGAAAAAACTAAAGCTCAAGAATAAGCAACAGCCTTGAATAATTCAAAAACACCCGATGGGATAAGAAGTTTCACAAATGCAGCATTATTGACTACCTACTTTGTGTGGCAAATGCAAAAATATGTGAGTCGAGAGAGAACCATTATTACACCATTGATGAATGGACTCCCAGATCGCAATACAATTTCCATCTTGTTGGACCCTAATGATATTGAGTTATATCACCAACTTTATTCTGAGACTGGACAACTTCCCACACTGCTGAAAGATGAGAGAGAAGCTACAAGCATAAACTGAAGAGTTTCCGACGAACAACTCGGCTCTAGAGCAGGTCTTTGTACTGAGTTCCAATTCACATAAGGAAGTTTTTGCTTAGGACAACTGTTCGCCATAAAGCATTTTTGGAGGAATGTAAGATATATTAAATTCTTTTACAAGATAATAATTCTTGAAATAGATCTTGGTACGTTAACGATATAACTATGAGCTGCATGATTTCAAAAAAGGAAATAATTCATCTAAAATAATGTCTTTTCATCAATAAATGTCATAAACTGACCTAAAATGGTGTCGAGTTCACGCGGAAAACACATCAAGACAGTCTATAACATTATTCTTAAAAGAGCCCCACGTTGGGCGCCAATGTAGTGGGGATTGGGATCTTCTAGATTCTATATTATAATGTTTCTTCTATTGAACTACATATCTTTTGAGTGTCTGAATTGCCGAGAAAACGGATGTGCAGAATATCGATTAAGAAATATATTGAGTAAATGAGTGAAAGTGAATAATCACAAAATTAGAAATACAAAAGTTTAACACGCACTGCTATTAACATTAAAAAACCTGTACAAAGAATGACTGGTTAAAACAGGTGATAAAGGTAGTTTTGTTACACATATTTATCTACAAGCGTGCGGTAACTAAGGTATATTACACAATTTTGCGTGCGGTAAGTACCATATTACCGCACGGCGTGCGGTAATATTATTACCGCACGCTTTACCTACATAGGTACATACCTTCAATTACCTACCAGAGGTAAATTACCTACCTTTCACCTAAATTCTACGTGTCCACTGTCAAAGGTGACAAACGCAATTCTTTTTTTTATAATTTTTTAAACTTCTTTTGGAAATTTTGTTACCGCACGCTTGAAGATAAAATACTGTATATAATACGTGTGGTAATTAGGTTATTACCGCCCTTAGAGATTGCAAACTTCGCCTCACCGGCTCGGTTTGCAAATTTCCCTCGCGTGCGGTAATAACCTAGTTACCACACTTATTATATAATATACTATTACTGAAACAAATATCGAACAACCTTTATTTGTCGATTCGACCAATCAAAAAAATTAATACCTGCTTTAATCGAAGGAAGTTTTCACAATTTTTACATAATAGACTTCTCAAGGAAAGTTTTCACAATTTTTCGCAGTTTTGTATTCTTTTTGGTAGCAACAATATTTTGTCATATCCACTGGAAGCATGTAGAGAAAATAAAAGTTCATTTGAATATTTGAAACTTTCTGAAAAGTACCTATGTTCGAATTTGTGCTTTAGGTTTTTAATTTGACTAAATAAATTATTTTTATAGGGTGAGCAAGGTCAGTAAGCAGTCAATTCAACAATTTCCTGATTCACTATTGTTTCATTAACTGCTTTATTTCTCTGTCACCCATGTTTTGTTTATTTTGAGGTTTTGGGGTATTTAGCAGAAGCACTCTTATCTCTTTACATCACGCTAAGTGACTATTTTCATTTCGCTGCGAATTTCCGCCACTTTTCTCATACCCACAAGTGGACATACTGTAAGGGTTTCATTACAGTTCCATAGTAAAACACTTCAAACCAAATAAAAATCACTTTCTGGAAATGGCAACTTTTACAACCCTGGCGCCTGGCATATTTTTATTTTTATTTATTTTATTCAATTTTTGAATTATCTTGAAGTAGTTTAGTATCCATTAACAAATTCCAGCTGAAACTCACACAATAAGCTCTCTTTTACTGCCTTTTCAGTAATAAATAATAAGTGGTGATGAAATATAAAATTTGAAAAGCAATCCGGAACTGCAGCTCTTTGAAAGGGTTGTTAATTATTTCTGTTATGAAAAGGCTTTTTTTTACTATGAAATTTTAAAGCGTATGACTCACAGTTCTTTAGATTGTTCGGGCTTTAGAAAAAAAAAGTAAAACGCCAGGAATTTCATAGAAAAATTTTTCTTTATCTTATGTACCTCTATTAGAATTTTAACGAAGCTAATTGGGAGCAGACTTGCCTGGGTTACTTTGTTGAAATTAATTGTAAGTTTGTCTTTAGCCTGAAACAACAGAGCGCGCCATTTTTCAATCCGATTAAATTTTGATGACAATTGGGATCTGGATAATCGATGATTCAATTCTTGGATCAAATTTCATTGATCGCGTGACATATTGGCAATATTGACTTAATAACTACAATTTTTAATTATTTGGGAGTGTCCTTTTCCGGAAGGAACAAAGCAAAAAAATATCAGCTTTCAATTCAAAAAATCCTTGAAGCTTACTAGAAAGTGTTTCTCAATTTTATAGATCAAAAGATGTAATTTATTGAATCATATTTCTGGCATCGAAAAGAGGTCACTTTGGGCCCTCGAACCGCGACCAAAATGATGCCGTCTCTCAGCTAAATCAACAAAATTTTATTTTAAAATAAATTAAATTAGTTTCACCAGTGAGTGCTGATGAAGTTTTAGTTTGTTCGGACAAATTTAAATCAAACTAGATTGGAGTTTCTCGGTTTGAGTTTCCTGATGATGATATTTGTAGAATATAATGAAGTCCTTTCGGAAATTATCAAACCGCAGCAGGGATGCCAAAAGTATTTACTTTGACTGACTGTAAAAATTAACCATTGGGTATTGGATCATTTAAGCCTTTTATTGGGTTAGGGGTGCCTTGATTCTCATTTATACAAATAAAACACTGAAATAAAATAATTATCAATTCAATTAACAAATGAAAGTAATTCGGTATAGTCAGCAATCAAATCTTATCTAAAAATTCCTAATTGGACGTCCAGTCGAACTACAAATTTTATACTAATCTAAAGTAAATGAGTATCTTGATCTATAAAGGACTAGCTGACCCGGCGAACTGCGTACCGCCTTTGAATTATTAAATATACCTATTAAATGTTGTGTTAACGTATCTATTAGCTGAATTAAATTCAGTTTTTTTCGATGGTGAATTTGGCTTTGGTTGAAGAAAATTGATGTTTACTCTCTGGATCAGAAGGCACCTAAAATTAAAATTTTACATCATCCTTTTTTAGGCAGCTTGTGGGCATTATTCTTGTAAAGTGTACCACCAAATAAATAAACTCTGGCACAGGAATGTTCAAAGAATGTAAAGAAAACAAAAAAAATTTCTAGCGCAGCCCTATTTCACTCTATCTGCACTGCATGCACTGCACTACTCCATCTGTTCTACTCTATCTGCACTACTCTATCTGACCTACTCTTTCTGCACCACTCTATCTGATCGGAATAGTGGAATAGTTCTGTGCAGCATTGTTCTACTGTATCTGCAATGCCGAGCTTCGTTCCAGGTATCAGAGATGGCGCGATATACAAAATACAAAATAAACTTGGTATCGGTTATAAGACATGGCGCCGTAAATTTTTTTCATAAATAAATAAAATAAGTAATGAAATGACCACATTAATGACATAACAACATGCTGGTACTGTCAACGCTGAAAAAAGTTTGAATTTGACAGCAAAATGATGCTCCATTTATTGGATAATTAATTTATTACAAAAAATGTGATAAATGAAGAACCGCTCGACCGATTTTGTGCAAACTTCACATAAACCATCTAATAAATAGTCCGAACAAAGCCTAAACATTTGGTTTGGCTAGGTGAGTCCGTTCTTGAGTTATAAAATTACAACGAAAAGTGGCATTCATTTTTATATATATAGATAGGGAAATCTGATGATGATAATAACATCATTTATGGTTAAATGTTCAATGAACGAGAACAAAAATTAACTAATTAAATGCACGAGAGCACAACATAAATAATTCGTCAACTTCAATCAGTTCAGAGCAATCACAAAATGTTTATTGATCCTTGAAAGTTCTTTTATTTATTAAGAGTTAACAATTTGAGCACTTTTCTGCGGAAGTCTGTAAACAATATGTTAATATATGCTCAGTTTCTATATACAAATGTACAAATGTTAATTTCACGAGTGTGAAAACCAAATTTCTCCATTAAACGTTAGAAGACACTTCAAATTATAGTGCATTTCAAGCGAATCACTAATCAGTATTTATTGTTCGACTGTTAGATAAATTGTAACGGTCTTACTTGCTTAATCTGGTTCATGCAGATTAATCCACAAGGCGATTATTTATCCATTTATCACTATTCACACTGGCAGCTAGGGAATTTTCCACTGAGATGAAAACACAACGATATACAGGCGCGTTGGAGCCCGTCGAGAGTAAGAGAGAGCCAAAAGACAAGCGCGTACGAGAGAATTTTGCTCGTCCGAGGGGACTTGCAACAATTAGGGGTTAATTACATGAATTGTAATCAATAATATAGACCATGTCAGGCCTTGAGACACAGAAAGTAGTATTTTACTATAAATCGCGCGTACTAACGGGGGTTTTTGGGGGTTTTTGGGGGTTTTGCTTCTGGAGAGCATTCAGAGGGCGCGAGGGTGCGAACTCTTCGCTTATTTTAATAGTACTGAAGAATGTGCGTCGACTAGCCAGGGAGCAAGTCGCATAAGCTAGGGATTTTGTGTGGCGGTTGACCAAACACAGCGGCGAGACAGGTTCACTACCTTATAAGGTAATGAAGAAACCTGCAATTTTACCGATTCAAAGGCTGGTTGTTGCCGGTTTTACAGGATAAATAGTCCAGCAATAGCATCTATTTTTAGAATATTATTTTTATGGTAAATAATAGAAATTAAGATATATTAAATTAGAAATAATAAAAATTAAACCTGTTATGGGTTATTTCCGCAACACATTATGAAAATTGTATGTTTACTCTTAAACAACAAATATCTCCTTATTCAAAAAATCGCCCCTCGATGGCTTAGGGAAGGTTTTCTTACTTCTGATTTTGTACGATTTTATGCATACCTACAACTTTCCTTTTTTTGCCGTGAAATTTCACATTGAAATAAACAACACATTTGGGAAAAGAAATGATGGCACGTAAAAAGATGATGAGTATGCTATCAAAACCGTTTCCACGGGACCCTATTTTTTTGAATTCCAAGACTTGCAATTTTTTATATTTATTTTTTTTTTCGCTCTTCAATAAACAAAAAAAGGACAAACCCCACTACTTATAGAAAGTATTTCCTTTTAAAAATTCGCCGATTCATCACTTGACAAAATGGACCTTTTATTGGAATGAAAATATCGATTCGATACGGCCTTTTGAATGGCCAATGCCGCATAAATTTCATTATTATTGCTCTTATTATGACATCATTAGTAGCCTTCATGCGTAAGCATTTTTAACGTATAAACCTGATTCCAATTTATTAGATGGGGGTTGAATAATAAACATGTTGTTTCATCAGGAATTAACTATGATTTTATGTGACAAAAAAGTTAAACTCAACGAAACTTTTTCGGAAAGGACGTGACTTTCTATCGTACTGGATTGATTTACGAAAGTCGGATATATAACGCAGACGATGTATCTATGACAATCATATGTTCGATTAGTCTGTGTAGAATTTACGACTCTCCATTGAGTCGGTAATAAATCGGTTAGTATCATATCGATTTCCTTATGTAATTGTTCGTTTGATAAAGAAAATCATTCTTCACAAATAGCAGCCCTAATGATTTTCGAAATAAAATTTATAGGTTGCTTATTGTGCTTGTTATGATAAGAGATTTAGAAGGTTTTTTTTCTTTGCTATAATATTTTATTTTGCAATAAATTAGTATCGACGTAAGAACGTTGAACTTCTCATTTGGAAGCTCTAGTCGTAAAATCAAATTGGATTATCCTAAAACTTCTCCTGTCCATATAACTAGTGTTGTTTACAAGCGTCCCGTTGTGCCAATCCCATCACTCGCCAGTTCATTCAGATTTCATGGATGGTTGTTCAGGATGGACGGCAGCTTGTTTACATTCAAATTATTCATAAGTGACAGTGACCCTTCTATATATAGACTCGAGTTGTAGGTATCTCGAGAAAAGCCCCTGCGAGATAATTTTTTTTTACAAAAATTAAATAGCAGACAAAAGATTGCTTATGCAAAATTGAAGCGATTGACAACTTACCTTTTCCGAAAGTTAATATTAGCAGAGCTATAGATTGCCAGTTTCATTATTATTATTTTTTAAGCTTTGTAGTACCTAGTTTTAACATTTTATCCAATTTTGAAATAAGAAATTCAAATCTGATCTTATTTCTGCTTTAATCAGAAAGATGCCCGAGCCGTAATGGAAAATAAATATTTAGCTGGAAAGCTGCAAGGGCAACCTTGGCTAGAGAAAAAATCAGGGATCAGTCTGAAGAGACTAAATAATGTGCATTCAAATAAAATGTTCGTTAATAGTGAATCAGTAAAATATTCTATATGATGAGGATATTTATTTCAAAATTGCAGTGGAATGAACATGACATGTAATTTAGGCACTCGTGAAGTAGAAGTGTGAGAAAAAAAAAATGGGGTCCCGTGGAAACGGTTTGGATCGCATACACATAATTTTTTTACGTGCCTTCATTTCTTTTTCCAAATGTGTTTTTTATTTTGATGTAAAATTTCAGGGCGAAAAAAGAAAAGTTGTGTGCATAAAACTCTACAAAATCAGAAGTAAGAAATGTCGAAATTGAGGGTGAAAAACATGGCGAAATAATACCACGTCACGTTCGGTTGAAAAGCTCGTCAAAGACTTATTCCTTTTATTAAACAAAAATGCAAACAGTATATGACATTATGACATAGTTTCGTGGGGTGTCAGTAGATGACGCTAAAAGTATCAAAAATTAACATTTCAGATACCAATCAACACTCCCACTTATCTAAATAATATTAATTTCTAGCCTAAACCTAGTTCTAATCGGAACTTTGAATGTCTGGGCAAAGCCAATGGGTTAGTCAGCACGTCAGCTATCATTTCATCCGTTTGAGAGTAACTAATTTATTTGACACAGCCTCTCGAACAAAATGGTAACGTACGTCAATGTGCATAAGGGGTTTAAAGCCAACTTCTGGGCACTTTGGTTATCGTTATAAACTTCAATACAATCAGAACTGCCCAACAATTCAAACAAAAGATTCTTAAAATGAATTGCTTCCTCAGTGACAGACATGCACTCCGTTTCTGTACTGCCTAAGGCCACAGTTTTCTGCTTATTACATTCCCAGGATGTAGCACCGCCTGCTAATTTGAAAATGAACCGGTATATGAACTCCTGTCACCAATATCCCTAGCAAAATCAGCATCAACAAAAACCTGTCAGATCCAAATTATCCTTCTTGAACTTCTAACAAAAAGACTTACTAAAGTGTTTTTTTTTTTTAAAGATAAAAGTCAAAATGACATTATGTTGGCAATACAATGTAAAATTGTCAATGCTTTCAAATTTTTTATGTAGAAAAGGCTTGTGTTGCCAACATAGTTACTAAATGTTTGACTTGGGGAATTATCTTTAAATAAAAAACAAACTTTACCTTGCAAGTACCTAAGGATTTTTTTTGCACACTTCCAGTGCAGCTCAGTGTAGCAATTATCAAATTGACTAAGATAATTCACTGCAAAAGTAATGTCAAGTCTCGTTAATACTGATACATCAGGCTACCCAAAAGCTCTTAATAAGGCGGATCTTTTTTACATACATCAGATTCTGACTTATCAAAACAAATATTGGTTTCCATGGGCGTGCCCACAAGCTTACAATCATTCATGTTAAACCTTTCAAGAACATGGTTTATATATTGCTTTTGGTCCAATAATATTTCTTTATTGCTTTTATCTCTTCTAACTCTCACGCCAAGACTTTGTTGGATTTGACCTAAATCCTTAATCTTGAACTTCAAAGCCTACTGTTCTGTTAAAAAATTTGTCTCCTGCATAGAATTAGAAAATATAAAAAACTCGTCCACATACAATGCAATTATGGAAAAGAAACCGTCTTCACGTTTAACAAAGATACAAAGCTCATATTCGCACCTTCTGTAAATAAAACTTATTAGTACATTCTCAACTTCTTTGTACCACACACGTGCAGACTGTTTCAGACCGTATTAGGTATATTGTTCTATTGAGCTTCAAAAAATTATTTTCTTTACAATGAAGGAGAACAAAAAGTCTATCTCACAGTTGAAATTGTGAGATAGACTTTTTGTTCTCCTTCATTTTGAAAAATGAACTCATATTTGTTATGACTTCAATCATCATTTCCTTGTTGCCTGTTGGTTGCTACAGGATTTACTGCTAAAACCTTCTGGTATTTCCATGGATACAGTTATAAAAGTAGAAGTTAATTTTTCATTAGCTTTTGCATCATGAATAAAAGCAGCATTTTTCCATTTTGCAGCAAAACTATTTTGGTGAGTTGGGATCAAAGATCTAATTGGTCTGCCATATAAAATTTCAGCTGGAGATATTCCAAAAACATTTGGTGTATTTCTCCATTCTAGTAACCTATGTCGTACTTTTCTTTGTTGTAACTACCATTATTTTTACATTTTATTATTAGGGATTACTTGCCGGATAATGTGGAGTTGAAGACGCAAAAACTACATTCCATTTTTTTTTAAATGTTTTGATTTCTCTTGAAGCATATTGACCACCATTATCTGATCGAAACCTAACCGGTACGCCAGTATCGGCAAAAATTTTATACAGATCATTTATCATCTGCAACTGCTTGGGTCTTTGTTATTGTACTGAGTAACTATTGGCCATACCGAAAGTCTATCGAGATAAAACATAAAATGTTTTCTTCCTGTACTGAATAAATCCGATGGAACGTCTTCAAATAGCCGGCGGCTTGGAAGGCTTTCAATCATGTAAAGTCTGTTTGAGTCAAAATGACATCATGTTGGCAATACAATGTAAAATTGTCAATGCTTTCAAATTTTTTATGTAGAAAAGGCTTGTGTTGCCAACATAGTTACTAAATTTTTGACTTGGGGAATTATCTTAAAAAAAAAAGCAGACTTCATATCAGGTCTCATTTGGTAAGGATGCTCTATTTTTCTGACAGGACTGACAATTAATAACGTCTAATTATCTTGTGTAAAAATGACAAAAGTGAGTAAATTTCAACCAAATTCCATGCATGATTTTCACTAAAATTTTTCATTTCATTTGACATAGGTAGCACACGGGCCAGAAAGAGCTTCCTTCACTGAACATGGTTCTCCAAGTGAAACTGAACTGTCCCTAGAATGTTGACCTTCCGGAGAAAAGTAGGAGACAAATTCTTCAAATATTTTCACTTTTTTCTCTCTTTGTGATCAGAAGGTCCCTGGTTTACTGTACTCCACTCTGAACTTTGGTCTGTCAACTCAAGCTCTAGTGCTGGTCCGTAATCGGAATGACGCGTCGATCAATGAAGTTTCAATATTTTTGTTGTCGACTTTGCTTTCTACAAGAGAATGAGTGTTATCGTTATTTATAACCTACCTACCTACTTGTAGATATTCGACCTGTTTCGAGATTGTATACTCTATAGCCCTTCGTAGTTTCAGAAAAACCAACTTAAATAAGTTTTGCCGAATTCGTATCTCACTTTCTCCTTTTTTCTTTAGGAATGTGAGTCATTGCAGTACTACCAAAAATTCTCACATGACTGAAGTCTGGTTTTCTGCTAGGGGTTTTTGAAATACATTATACTATAGACCTGTTCCTAGTAGCAAGCTGTGTTTACGTCTTCAGTCCAGAAGCGTTTATCCAAACCAGCTTCATACAGTAAACACCTATAGCATTTACAACCAATGAGCGATTGAGCCTATCCGAAAGCCCGTTCTGTTCAGGAGTATAAGGATTTGTGGTTTGATGCAGTACAGAGCTGGGCAAGCTACTTGGAAAAAGTAGCTAGCTACAAGCTACAAGCTACTTTATATTGTAAGTAGCTAAGTTACTCAGTAGCTCAACTACCTCTTTGAAAAAGTAGCTAAGCTATTAGTAACTTAACTACATTTTGAATTAGTGAAAGCTACTATTTAAGCTACTTTTATCAATGTACATGCCTTACCTAATATAATTTCATAATATCATCATATGAAAATAACATATTAACTTTCTCTAAGAAGTAGCATTCATATTTTTGTCAAAAACCACTCGACATTAATTTATTAGGTTCACTTTGATCACAGTGATCTGCGAATGCGAGAATAAAATAGGACACATAAAACATAGGTACCTACAGAGATAACTAGAAACTAGTCTAAGCAAGGCAGGATAAGAATTTTCCAGAAAATGATAATTGTAGCTTGAGCAATTAAAGTATAAAGTTACTTTTATCGAGCGGTAAATTCAAACGCGGGCGATAGGTTGGTGGAAACCTGCCTTTATAAGGAGAAAACTGTTTATTTTTGAAAACAATGTCGAATGGATGCCATTATATTATAGGTATAATAGTTATTTTATTTTTGAACTAGAAGAGTCCGCTGCGCATAAAACGTAATAAGTATTTTGGGCGTTGAGTATCGTTAACCACACCCTCGGCCGGTAAATGACACTTTTCGCCATTAATACCTAAATAACTATTAACTATCTACCAAAAGTAGCTTGTTTTAGTAGCTAGCTACTTTTCACAGTAGCTTATGAATACTTGAAACACATTACCAAAAGCTACAGCTACAAGCTACTTCTTTTTCAAAGTAGCTTGAATAAGTTATTAGCTACCAAAAAAGTAGCTAAGCTAGTAGCTTAACTACTTGGTAGCTAGCTACTGCCCAGCTCTGATGCAGTATAACTACCTTGTTTTCTGAGGAAATTTTTCAAACTGCGAACTTACGTATTCGCCTTCATCATCGGTGCGTAATACTTTAATTTTTTTTCCAAGCTGGTTTTCAACTAAAGACTGAAAATCTTAGAACTTCTCGAGAGTTTCTCCTTTTGTTTTGACTAAATATACAAATTACATGCGACTGAAGTCATCCTAAAATTGCACAAAGTACTTTGAGTCTCCTTTGGAAGTCGTCTCCATGGGTCCTGCTACATCACTGTGTGCTACATCTAGTAAGCGATTGCCCTAGTACCTGCATGCTCAAAAGGTTGTCGTGACTGCTTACCTTCACAACATACTTCGCAGTTTTCTTTTCCAATTGTCAGCTGGCGACTGTAGCTTATTCCATCTACCAGACTATTTCTCATTTTATTCAGATGTAAAGAGTTGATGTGCCATGTTTCACGTTTCACCTGTAGCAAGTCTGTCCCACAAACAAACACTTTTCAGAGGTATCAACCTTGTAAACACCATCACACTGAAGTGCTTTTGCTACCTACCAAAACTTTTTCAGTGTTGAAGATCCTGCGACAATCTTTATCAAACTCTACAGAATTCTCATTTTTCAAAAGTTCACTGACCGATAAAAGATTTGTAGTGTAGTCAAATTACGTACATACTGTGCATTTTTTATTTCTATGTCAAAGTGTTGTTCATCGACTAGGGGACCAGGGTAAGTATTTCAACTTTGCTACAACATTGCACTGGAATTTTGTTATTATCAGCAACCATGACTTAGAGCTGGTTCCCTCTGATTCATTATCCAATCTTGCCTACAAGTTAGGTGAACGCTCGCACCAGAATCTAAGTACCATTCCTCGTTGTTAAATTTGCTGATAAGAAAAATAACATTGAAAGCACTATTTTGACCCCTTTTCTGATTTTGGGCATAGAGAAATATAATAAACCAAGGTAAGAGTTACCGATTCATATGCGCCAAGTGGCAACGTATTTCTTGTAGCCCATGGTGGCGCTAGTAATGCTTGGAACTATCTGACAATTCTGACATCGCCTCTCATTCTTATATCTGTCTCTTTTTAGGAGATGTCATAATAAAGGAAGAGAGGAGTGAGAGGACATAGGGTTTTTTATTTATTACATTGCGATTTCTAACCCATAAATTGCCATTTTCATTTTTCAAAACTGACAGAAATAAGTGAACCTAATAGTTGTTTATGTATCAAGGGTACTAAGTCGATGATTATGCCCTGAGGGCGACAGTCTTACAAAGCCGAGGGCCTCTGGCCCGAGGGTTCGTGACTCGCCCGAGGGTATATATCTATTAGTACCCGTGGTGCATACAAACTTTTATGTCATACCAGTTGGTTTTGAATAATAAATATATATTTTTGTAAATAAAGAAGAAGTTAATCGAAAACTGTTTTTTGTGTCTTATTTCCCAGGCAGGCCATAATGTATACTTTATGCCTGCGCGGGCCATAATGTGCACTTTATGCCCGCACGGGCATAAAGTAATTAATTATGTAGATGGTATCTAAGGTAAAAAAACACAATAATGTACTGGTATGGCATAAAGTTAATTAGTTTTTTAAAAATACATGATTCTTTTTTTTTATTTAGATTTAGAATGTTAAAATCCTCAAGTTCATGCATAAACAATGATAATTAAATACTAACCTAACATTACCTATACTGTTTTTTTTTTTTTTTTTTGTTGTAATTTTTTTGCAATTTATTAGTTATAAAGTTATATTTATGCATAATTTAGTTTTTATTATTCTTTGTTAATTGTCAAAGATCAAAATATATAGATTACTGCATGAACATGTTTTGATTATTTATTTTTGTTTCCCGGTCAGCGTTTTTCCACATTCTTTTTCTGTCGACTGCGGAAAAACGCTGGGCTAGATTTCTACCTTCAAAAATAACAAAACTATAATTCAAAAATTCAAAAAGCCCGCCAAATATTATTTAAGTTTGTCTTGTAGTGGATAGGGGCGCTAGTATCGATATGACGTCATCGCGATGCCAGTGTCGCACCACAGAATCGGTAACTCTTACCTTGGTTTATTATATTTCTCTATGATTTTGGGGACATTTTGACATGTAATAACCTTATACCGCAAGATAACAACAAAAAAAAGCAAAAACAGCCAAAACATCTCACTTTCTACTAATAATAGGTTAGTATTTAATAATTATCATTACTTATGTTTAAACTGAGCCATTTTTTACATTGTAAATCTTACTAGAATCATGCATTTTTAAATCAACTAATAAATGGAGAATTGGGTTCACTTGAGGGTTCACTTATTAGTGTCCAAAAATTTTATGTCAGTCTTGAACATGTCATGATTCATAAAAATGTCGTGTTTTTTCCTCGTTTTCCTAATTTTTTAGGTTAGAAATCTCAATGTACAGTAATTAAAAAATCCTTTGCCCTCTCTTCCTTTATTATCGCATCTGTTAAAAAGAGATAGATATGAGAATAGAAGGTGATGTCAGAAAATTCCAAGCTATGCTAGCGACACCATGTGCTACAAGAAAAACGTTGCCACTTCGCGCATATGAATCGGTAACTCTTACCTTGGTTTATTATATTTCTCTATGGTAATAACCTTGTTGTTTACATTTAAAACGTATGATTTCTATTTGTTTTTATTTTTGCTGTCATTGAAGACTCGTCTAGCGTTGCCACCGCCTCGGTTTCCATGTCCATGAGTATGACGTTTGTTGTAGTTATCTGATTTACCAACGAAAGCGCCTGCTGTCATCTTGCTGTCGAACTCGTGCAGCTATCTAGTTGCATGCATATAGTTACATGCTGAGCAGTTTGGTTTTGATGGAATCAGTGGTGTATAATGTCGAAACCACTGTGTTCCAAAGCCATCACCATCGGGGCAAATCGTTCTGGCAACCCTGCTAAAAGCAAACTGCCTACCAACGTTGTATCAAGTTTGGGGCCGGTCCTATCAAGTTTCTGGGAACTCTTCGATAATTTGATTCACGTACTCTTCCATAGATTCACAATTTTCTAGCTTCAATGAGATTAAAGTACGGAGGAGACAAATTTTGCTTGCAAAGCCTTTGTTTTCATAGAGGTTTTTGAGTTTGTCCCAAACTTCTTTAGCGGTTGTAGCCTGCTTAATGCTCACATACAAAGAAGAATCTAGGGACAACACAATTTTTGCCTTGGGTTTTGCAACTAATGTAGTATCTGTTTCCGAGCCATCGATACATTTCACTAGGCCTTCTAATACGAAAAAATGTTCCATGGCATACGCCATACGACCATTCCTCGTTATTTTCGCGGCTTTGAAGGTTCGCGATACCGGAAAGATAATTCACCGCCATTTTGGTACTCCACGACGATCGATCGCGCACTACTTGGACACTTTTAATGTAAATTCACATTGTACTGTTCGAAATCAAAACTAGAAACGATTTTTTTTTTTTTACGGATATGCGCACTCGCAAGGAAATGTCCTATCACGCTCGAGAAGCGGCGAGTGCGCGGAAATGTCGGTGTATGTTGGTCTTGAAACGGTTCAGGTTGTAACCTGCAGGAAAAACCGTCGCAGGGAGTTTATTCCACAGCGATGCTGTTCTCCAGAGATATGAATTCTGATATAATGAGGTTCTTGGTGCCTCTAGTTTGACAGTAAATTCATGGTTACCGTCTGTTTGACGGGTTCGCCTGGTAGGCGCTACTCTCGGTGGAATCATACGTGCCAACTCTTCAGAGCATTTTCCGTGATAGTACCTGTAGAAGAGAGATAAATCGCCCACAGATCTGCGATATTCGAGACCATCCAAGTTACGAGTAAGTGCGGGGTCATGTTTCAGCTTGATAGCTCGTTTTTGCACGGTGTTCAAAAGCATTAAGGTATGTTTGGGTGCTGCACTCCATATATGTGAGCAGTACTCCATAGTTGGTCGAATCTGTGCTTTGTAGAGTGTCAGCAATTGGCTTGGTGTGTACAAATGTCTTGTACGAAATAGCACCCCCAGCTTTTGGGACGCCCTTTTAGCAATATCTGCCACGTGACTGTGCCAAGACATGTTGGTCTCTGCAGTAACCCCCAAGATGTTCAACTGACTCTGTAATGTGACAGCATGATGTTTGGCTCACCGGTGGTGGTCTTTTTTGAAAACAGAGCTGCTTGGGTTTTCTGCGCGTTGAACTGTACAAGGTTTTTGTAACCCCAGTCCTCTATTATCTCCAGGTCGTTATTTATCTGCGATATTTGAGTTAGTCTAAGATGATGGAATTCACGTGCGGAAAGACCTGTGGGTGGTATGAGTGAGGAGACTACATTGCCATCTTCTGCAAAGCAATAAACTGGATTTACTGTTTTATCTATGAGGTCATTTATGTAAATTAGAAAAAGAGTTGGCGAAAGGATTGCTCCCTGTGGCACACCAGCATTTATTTGGTAAGAGTTGGAGTTCTGGCCATCCAGTGCAACATAAATGGATCTGTCCTTTAGGTAACTTTCGAACCAAGTGCAAAGTTTCGGCGATAATCCCATTGCTTTGAGCTTGTTGAGCAGATTTTCATGCCAAACTTTGTCGAATGCTTTAGATATATCTAAGGCAATTGTTCTTGTTTCACCCCGCAACTCAATCGCTTTTTGCCATAAGTGAGTGACGTATGTAAGTAAATCGCCAGTTGACCTATATTTTCGAAATCCGTATTGCTTATCGTTGATAATTTTGTACTTTTCCAAGTACTTGGTTAGGTTATTGTTCACAACTCTTTCCATTACTTTTGATATCACCGGAAGTAGAGCAATTGGTCTATAGTTTAACGGATCTGTCTTTTTTCCTTTCTTTGGAATGGGTTGTACTGCGGCAGACTTCCATGATGATGGATATACTCCTTGCCTGTAAGACAAATTGAATAATTTTGCGAAAGTTGGGGTGAGTTCGTTGGCGCAATTTTTGAGTACTATTGCGGGAATGCCATGCGGACCCATTGCTTTGTTTGTATCTAGCTTTTAAAGGGATTTTCGTATTTCTCTGTGACAAAAGGGTACCTCTGGCATACTATGGGAAACCCTTTCAATGAACGGTGGAGTTTTTCCGTTTGGCACTGTTAAGTTGGAGTTGGAGGAAAACATTTGGGCCAGCATATTGGCTTTTTCCTCTGATGTTGTGGCTTAGTGGTTATTTTTATCTGTAAGTGGTGGTATGGTCATGGATGACTTGGTGAAGTTAGATCCAACAGCTTTTGCAAGAGACCAAAAGGACCTAGAACTACTTGGACAATTTAGCAACCTGTTTTTTATTCTTTGATTGTATGTTTCTTTAGCGGAGTCAATAGTAATTTTGCAACTATTTCTGACTTCTATAAATTCTGTGTGGTTTTGAGCGGTTTGTTGTCGTTTCCAAAGGTTATATGCTCTGTGTTTTTTCTGTACAGCCGTTTGACACTGGCTGTTGAACCAAGGTTTTGCATTAGCTCTACGTTTAGTTGTATGTGGGATATATGCATCCATTCCAGATAAGATTACTTGTGCTATTTCATTACAGCAAATAGTGGGATCAGCTGTTTTAAAGCAAACCTCTTGCCATGGAAAATCCAGGTAAAACTGTTTTAGGTCATTCCATTTTGCCGATTTATAGTGCCACATTTTACGAGGAAGTGGTTGTTGGCTTGGTGGGATGAGCATTTCGCACTTTGTTATTATAAGTTTATGATCGTACGAACCAAGTGGAGCATCTACTTGAATTGTGTACGACTCAGGATTTGTGGTTAGGAACAAGTCTAAAAGCGCTGCAAATTCGCCCCTTTCTGAGATACGGGTAGGTTCATCGACAAGCTGCGTTAGACCACAACTTATGGCAAAAGCTTCTGCTTCTCTGCCTTCGTTATCTGTTTTGTTGTGGTGTTTCAGCCAGGGTATATTGTGGACGTTGAAATCGTCTAAAAAGACAATTTCCGCCTGTGGATAGTTTGACTGTATACTATCACAGCTTTCGGATAATGTCGCGAAAAAGTTTTGGTACTCGGTGTTAGTTGGCGGTCGGTAGAGGCAGCAGAAAAACTTGGTCGATGACTTTGAGGTGAATTTTAGCCATATGATATAAAGGTTCGCTGGTTCTAGCTTCTCCTCTCGATGACATGAAAGGTCATTTTTAATGTACACACAGATCCCAAAATTATGTCGAAATCGGTGGTGTAGGTCATAGCCGGGATAAAGATAGTTCACAATAGGTGTTGCAGAACTGATTTTAGTTTCAGTGAGAACAAGGATGTCAGGTCTTTGTTCTTCAAGATGTTGGTGAACTGAATTCATATTTGTACTTATTCCTCTTTTATTGCTAAAATTAATTCTGAGTTGAGTTTTTGATCTTCTCTTTATATCTTTGCATGAAGGACCCCCAGGATCACCCGACGCCCGGAGATCGGAGTGGTCGGGTATTTTACCTCCGGAATATTTTGATCCTGGAGGCACCATCATGCTATCCGTTACGCATTGTTGGAACCGGACTGCCAGCGCAGTAGCGGAACGTGGTGATACCACTTAGCGCTACTCAATTGAGTCTTTTCTACGTAACAACCAATGACCTATCACGCGTGGTAACTTTTACTTTTTCGCTTTAATATTTTAGATATAAATCAACAAGAAAACCGTTCCTAAGCCGTCGAAAGACGATTGTTTAAATAAGTATTTCTTGTTTAACAGTAAACATACTATTTCTAAAGACAATGCTTCGAAATATTTGCAAACGATAAGTACCCACTGTGCAATCTGTTTGATAATTTTCCAAAGGACTTCATTATGTTCTACAAATATCATCATCATGAAATTCAAACGGAGAAACTGCAATCTAGTTTGATTTAATTTAAATTTGTCCGTGCAAACTAAAACTTCAACAACAACAACGGTGTCATTTTGGTCGCGTTAAGTTCGAGGGCCCAAAATTACCTCTTTTCGATCACAGAAATATGATCTTATAAATTATATCTTTGATCCATTAAATTGAAAACCACTTTCCAGTGAGCTTCTTTTATTTTAAACGAAATTGAATTAATAAGCGAATCTTTAAGGACTTTTTGAGTTATAATCTATGATTTGGACGCTGATATTTTTTTGGTTTGTTCGGGAAAATAGAACTCCCAGATAATTAAATCGCTCTGTTAGTTCAGGGTGAAGACAAACTTACAATTAATTTTAGCAAATAAGCCAAGCAGGTCGGCTCCCAATTAGCTTCCTCTAAAATTCTAATGAAGGTAAATAAGAAAAAGACAATTTTTTTAATAAAATTTCTGGCGTTTTAGTTTTTTTTTCCTTCTAAAGCCCGAAACGCTGTAAAATTTCGTAGCAAAAAAACCTTTCTATAACACAGAAATAATTACCAACCTTTTCAAAGTGCTGCAGTTCCGGATTTCTTTTCAAATTTTATGTTTCGCAACTTATAATTTAATACTGAAAGGGCAGTAAAAGGGAGCTTATTGTGTGTCTTTCAGCTAGAATTTGTCAGTTGATAATAAATTAATCCAAGGTAATGACTATAATTTGAAATTGCAGAGAACTGCAAGTGTTATGTTATTAATTGCGCAAACCTATTGTAGAATTCAATAAACTGAAATAAAAATCAAAAAAAATATGCCAGATTCCAGAGCAAAATGAGCTGCCAATTCCAGAAACATATTAAAAGTGACTATTTTGTTGGTCACGACCAGTGCGAGTAAAGTGAACGGTATATCTTCCTATACTGACGGAGCGAATGCGTTATTTTTCACTCCCGCACTACCCGAACTATTTTCACAAGTCGCTGAGATTTCAGGACGATAGTCTTCATCATCGTGACATTCTGACTTCGAATCATTAACCACACTGGAATCAGAGTAACGTTTGAAGCCCCTATCATGGAGTACACATTCCAAATCATACAGTCTCTGGATAGGCCGTAACAGTTGACCTACGTCAGTAGTCAATTTCACCAAACGCACTTGGTTGTCTTTGCCAGTCAACAATTCGGTAACTCATCCCAAAGGCCAATCTAAACGTTTCTGTGTCGTAACCAATCAAAACAATTTTTCCTAGTTTTATGTTGCGTCCGGATTTTGCCTTATGGTATGATTCAGGTTGTCCCAAATATTCGCTGCGGAATCTGCGTCTTAATTCTACTCGTAGTCTCTTTTGTGTCGTCAGCACAAAGACTGACTGTAAACCAGGTCTAAATCTGGAACACCGTTCTCAGGTCTATCTTGAAGAAACATTATTGGTCTAAGGGGTTTCAGTTCTGAAACATCTGTCGATACATAGGCCATGACCATTTCACAATCACACAAAACAGTTAGTAACTCTTCATAGTTTAGACATACACGTCCAAGTGTTTTACGCAAGAGCTGTTTTAACACACCAATAAGCCTTTGCCAAAAACCGCCCCACCAGGACGCAATGGGAGGATTAAATCGCCAGGTTATATGGTCAACACAACTTTCGGAAAAGATTTTATTCCAGTCCAATTTTCCCATCGCGTTATCTGTCCCCAGAAAGTTTGTACCGTTGTCACTATACATTGGTCGACTGCGTCGTGCAATAAATCGTCGCAAAGCTTGTATAAAATTTGTCGCCGATAACGGAATACAAAGCTCAAAGTGTACCGCACGATAGACCGCACAGGTGCAGGCTTTTTCACTGCCTTTCAAATGCAACGGGCCCGCAAAGTTCACACCGGTCACCTCGAATACTGCTGCGTCGCGAACACGATCCAAAGGTAATGGAATAACACTTGCTTGTAACGGTTTGCGCTTACACACGCAGCCTCTTGATATTGCCGACTTTATTGCACGACGTCCACCCAAGACCCAGAAGTTCTCACGTAGAATAGACAGTTCTTCATGGTGCTGATCCAGTGAGTTTCGTGTATTGTACAAGAACCTGAACAGCCACAACTTCTTTTTCTTTCCACAGTTTATTTCTTCCTCATTAAATTGAATCGTTTCTGGAGGCCAAGATTTTGGGTTTCCATAAAACCAACTTGAGCCCTCCCACCATTTTGATACTAATAACTTTTTAGCAGAACAACCGCGCTATAGCAAATCCGCAGGATTTAGTCTTCCCGGAACATGGCGCCACATCTTGACTGAGGTCGTCTAATCTCAGCTACAAGATTATATACAAAAGTTTCCTATACCTCATTTCTGGTAATCCAGGAAAACACTGTAGAAGAATCGGTCCAAAAGAAACAATCAACATCCAGGTATTTGAATGTCAAGCAAATAGGAAAGGTCCTTCAACCATTTATGGAAAAGTCTTCCAGTGTCAGGATCCACATTCGCGTCCCATATCAGTTTCATCTCCCAAATCCTTTGAAGGGTCAATTTTGGAATTATTGTCGTAGGGCTTATAAAACCAACTGGATCGAAAATCTTCTGAGCTAGAGACAACATTTTCCGTTGCATGTCAGTTTCAGTTTGCCAGATCATTCCTAGTAATCCTGTGTGTTGAGAAGAATCAGTGACTTTCAGCTGGTGAGAGAACTTCCACCCTTGCAAATCAAATTTGGCCTCAGCCATGACCATACTCCTGTATAAAACTCTTTAATGTGACATCATCCGAAACACTTGTCACATAGTTATCTACATAAAAGCTCTTGGATAATTTTTTCTTACAATAAGGTGCCTTTTCTGTCATATACTTTTCAAGAGCCTTGGAAAGATGATACTCAAGAGTGGCTGCTAGCAAAAATGGACTACTGGTGACTCCAAAGCATACTCGCATATGACGGCACACCTTCTCATTGCCATTAGAATCCACCCAGAGGAAACGTGAAAAATCTCTGTCGGCTTCATGTATACTGATCTGAAGAAAATCTTTGCGTGTCTGCTATAACTCCTGTGTTACCTTGTCGGAATCGTAGTAAAATATTTGGAATCAATTCGATCAAATTAACCCCCTTCTCCAAACACTGATTCAATGAAGGGGCATCTCGTTCCTTGGCTGAAGCATCGAAGGCAGGTTTAATACGCGTGGTACTACCTTCTTTTACCAGAACTCTGTGTGGCAAATAATGTGCAACATCATCGGATATAGAATATCTTGTTGAAATGTCCTCCATAATGTGTTCATTTTCCCATTCATTGAAAACTTGATTATAGGAATTCACAAGGTCATTATTTGCCAATTTGTTTAAAGTGCTGGATAGACGTTTCTTGGGAAGATGATAATTCGTAGGCAGAGGGGGGTGTCCCTCGACCCAAGGTAGTCTGACTTCACAACATCCATTTTCATTAATATTCACCGTTTCAAGGAAAAATTCTGTAGCTGCCTGAGTCAATTGGTCACATGATTGCTTTTCGGTAGGTTTCTTTATACCCAGAGTATGAAGCTGCCAAAGTTGAGTAAGTGATGCGTCGTTAACAAACAAAGAAATATCTGTAATAGTTTCATTTTTAGTTTTGTGTATAGGTATTCGGTCCCTCCTAACAATGTTTCCGTGGCCACCAACCCACACTTCAAAAAATGTCTTCGTCCAGTGGAGAGTTTGCCAGCAACGTCCCATTATTACAAGTTAACATTTCCACCGAATCCTGATTAGATTTTTTTACATCTGGGCGAGCATCAACTGACTTGCCACCTGGCAAATTAGAGTACATTAAAGTTACATGAGATTTACCACAAACAATACATTTCAAACGGGATCGACATTTTCGGCTCTGGTGTCCAATCTTCAAACACCGAAAACACGCCTTTTTTGAAAACACAATTTCATTCCTTTTTTCTAGTGAAACATGTTATGCTTTAAAACAACTGTGACTATCATGATTGTTCTCACAAAAAATGCATTTGTTCAAAGCTAAAGGTCTTTCATGGTTGATAAGTCCAGTAGCAGTGAGAACTTCCTGCTTAGAGAAACTTGTGACCTTATTTCTTGCTCCCACCATTTCATGAGTACCAGTGATATTAGCATTGGTGTGTTTCTGCTTCGAGCCTGTAAGCAAATCAAAACTTTCAGTGGCCAGCAAAATCCTCTGTTCATTGTCGACCTCGTTGCGCAAAAACTGCATTAGATTATTCATTCTAGTCATCGAAGAACCATTCACACTTTGTTGGGAACCGGTAGGATAAGTATTGGCTAGAGATGAACGTTACCACACCTTTAACAAATTTTCTGGCAAACATGACTCAATAAGTGATAATACCGGGTCAGTTAAGTTAGCCCCCCCCATGGAAAATTTCTGGATGAAAATTATCCCATAATTTTGCTCTCATTTTGCTCCATTTTGCGCTAGCCCCCCAAGTGAAAATTCAGAAGTTTGATCATGCTCATTTTTTTCTCCGAGTTTTGCTCCATTTTGCTCCACTATCGGCGAATTTTGCTCCATTACCAGGAGAGACCTACAGAGCTCCCAAGAATAGCCTGTTGACTAGACAAGGACAACAAATAATACGGCCATTATACTCAATGAGCTTTGCACTCAAATGCTTGAAAATCAGTAACAGGTGCATCAGGAAAAAGAGGCGAGGAAAATGAGAGTAGCCTCAGGGCGCCTGAGCGCTCAAAGCGTGGCACCCGAAAGCAGCTCAGGTAATGGAGCAGAACTCACCGATCATGGAGCAAAACGGAGCGAAACTCGGAGAGCAGAATGGATATGATCGAACAAAATTTTCACTGGTATGGGAGGGCTAGGAGAGATTATAAGGAGCTCGTAGGTCATTCCAGGTAATGGAGCAAAACTCGGAGAACAAAATGCACATATAAAAATTCCAAAATTTCCACACGTGTTGCAAGGAGACATTCCTGGGAGCTGCGTAGTTCATTCCAGAGCCGCTTTTAGGTGCAGTGTGCGAAGCACCTGGAGCATTTCACGCCCATTATATTCAATGCGCTTTGCACTCGAACGTTTGAAAATCAGTTACAGGTGCATCAGGGAAAACAGGCGAGGAAAGTGAGAGCGCCAAACTCTGTTCGCTCGAATGTGTAAAATTGTAGCCGGAGTACTTCGGACTAACTCGAAAGCGCTGAGCGCTCAAAGCGTGGCATCCGAAAACGTCATGGAGCAAAACGAGCTGATCATCGTGCAAAATGGAGCAAAACTCGGTATGAGTAATTTCAAGTTTCAAAATTTTCAGTGGGGCGCAAGAAGAGATTCTTTGGAGCTCTGTAGGTCATTCCTGGTAATGGAGCAAAACTCGATGATAATGGAGCAAAACGGAGCAAAACTCGGAGAACAAAATGAGCATGATCAAATTTCAGAATTTTCACTAGGGGGGGTTGGGAGAGATTCTTGGGAGCTCTGTGGGTCTCTCCAGGTAATGGAGCAAAACTCGCCGATAGTGGAGCAAAATGGAGCAAAACTCGGAGAACAAAATGAGCATGATCAAATTTCAGAATTTTCACTGGGGGGGCTGGGAGAGATTCTTGGAAGCTCTGTAAGTCTCTCCTGGTAATGGAGCAAAACTCGCCGATAGTGGAGCAAAATGGAGCAAACCTCGGAGAATAAAATGAGCATGATCAAATTTCTGAATTTTCACTTGGGGTGGGGGGGGGGGGCTTAATTCAGCCCCGGGGTTAATTCAGCCCCCCCCCCCACCTAATAGGCCACATAGTCTCTCCACTGTAATGGAGCAAAAATCAAAATTAGTGGAGCAAAATGGAGCAAAATGAGAGCAAAATTATGGGATAATTTTCATCTAGAAATTTTCTATGGGGGCGTTAACTTAAATGGGAAAAGCTAAAGGTACAAATCCGAATAAATATTAGGCAGGTACTTTTGAGTTTCAAATATTCAAATGAACTTCTATGTTTTCTATATGCTTTTATTGGATATGACACTACATTGTTGCTCCCAAGAAGAATACAAATTTGCGAAAAATTGTGCAACTTTCCTTGAGAAGTCTATTGTATAAAAAATTTGTGAAAACTTCCCTCGAGGAAAGTAGTTATGATCTTTTTTGTTGGTCAAATCGTCGAATAAACGTTGTTTGATATTTGTTATAATAAATATGTGACTGAGTTTCCGAATTATTTCCTGCGAAGAGCTGCCCTAAGCAAAAATTTCCTTATGTGAATTGGAAATCAGTAAAGTGACCTACTGCTCTGAAGCCGAGTTGTTCGTCGGAAATCGAATCAAGCTCTTCAGTTTCTGCTTGTAGCTTCTCTCGTCTCTGCTTTCAGCATTGTGGGAAGTTGTCTAGTCTGAATGAAGTTGGTGATGTAACTCAAGATCATTATAGTCTGTCTAAGCATCTATCCAATGATCTTGTTGGAAATTGTTCCAGGTTGTTGCGCTACAACTTCATCCAAGCGTTCAGTCAGACGCTATTTTCTTTCTAGAGTATCAGCAAAAGCTTGAGTTTTCTCTTAATAATTAGAGTATGTATATATCATCCCGTTGAGTCCATGCTATGGTGTAATAATGGTTCTCTCTCGACTCAGATACTCCTGCATTTGCCTTGCAAAGTACTGTAGCATAACATACCCGGGTTTACCTTTTAAACAACAAATATTCTGAAAATCGAAATGAAAAGCAAATAGGACCTACGTTGTGGAGACATACTCAATTTTAAAGAATCAAGGCTTCCACGGCCGGTCAAATCTAGTAGAAAAGTTTTTTCTGGGCTATAATGCCATGGTCCATTAGTATTTCTACCTAGCGTTTCATCTACTGCTGCGATAGACATCATCAGAGGCGGTGTGGTAGAGGACGAAGTGTTCTCTTCCGTTTTCCTCCGATGACTGGATTCGACGTTATTGGACCTGCGTTATTTATATCCAGGTTTGTGGGCGTGGCTTGTATTCCGCTATTTTCCTTGTCTTGTTCTCGGAAAGGAAGGGTCTTTGTTGTTCGGAGAACTGGCAACCAGCTTTTGTTGAGGTTCATGCCCTCTTCTTTTCTGTTGAGATTGTTGTGGTGTTTCTGTATCTCTATGACTTCTTTGTGGAGTCTGGTGTAAAAATGTTTCGTTCTATCCAATGCTTGAGTCTGGTCGAAACGAATGACATGGTTTGTTTGTGTTAGCACCTTGGTGATCTATCTATTTGCTCCTGCTGACAGTTTCTTTAGTGTTCTTTGACCCTGGTGTTAATAGAGCGTTTGGTTGTTCTTACATAGACAGATCCACAAGAGCAGGAAATTCTATAGACGTCAGCCGTTTCAAGAGGTGGCCTAGGATCCTTGGCCGATCTTAGACTTTGCTGATTTGTTCTTGTGGGTTTGTAGATAAGCTTAATGTTGTGTCTTTCTAGCGTTCGTCCTATGCGATCTGTGAAATTTTTGATGTAGGGAAGAAAGGCTCTCTCTGCCACTTGTGCTGGCTCCTAGGAACGTGCTTAATCAATAATCAATAATTTAGGTCAATGATTCAATAATTCAATAAAAATTTAAATTAGGTACCATCCCTTGTCTTTGTGCTAAAATTTTAATTCCACGCATAACATTCAATCAACACTACCTATATTCAATACTGAAGAGTTTTTTGGTTAGTTAGCCAGTTTCCCAGCAGGTACTGAGGTCCCATACGGGAAGCTACTCAGCTATAGTTGTTTTTGAGCCAATATCTCTAGATTGATTACTTCAATTTGTTTGCTAGGATATTCGCTCGTCAGGGTAGGAAAATGTTAGTAAATTCAACAAGGGCGTAATGCACGCTCTAAATCCAGAAATTAAAATCCCAGCACAAAAAGACAGCACATAATTTTTGTTGAATATATGATCAATGCACTTGTTATGAAAAATTTTATAAACAAACAAAAAAAAAACATAAAAATGAAAAAATTATACTTGTATAACTAATTGAACTCTCAAAAACAAAATAACAATTATTCAACTGACCTGTGGATGCTCCTTTTGACACACAAACTAATCACAAATTGAATTGTTCAATCAGTTTAATACAAAATCAAAATAAAAATTGAATATTGAACGATGGCGGACAAACGTCTGAAGGCACCAGTCCAGCTTCTTCTCTCTAGTCTAGTCTTCCATTCTCTTATATCCTCTTTGGTTTCGGTACCTTCATTTTCTGTGGCGCGCCCCATTCAATCCTAAACTTGACGGCGCATACATGGTTGCAACATTTACTTTTATTCAGTAAACGTTTTCAAAAAACTTAAGATTCAAAGAAATAATATTTTAAATAGTTGGTTTTCCACAGTACCTAGTTAATAATGCTTGGACCTTCTAATCCCATCGGGTTTTTTAAGTTATTGAAGGCTGTTCCTTATTCTCGCGCTTCAGTTTTTTTTCTGCCAAGTCTTCTGTTTTACACAACTATGTTTCAAACTTCTAATAAGTATACAAAACAAATTTACCATGAACGATAAACTGCACAGAACAATTTGTGGCCTTTAAACGTTCTAAACATTTACAAGGATTAAATGCTGAAACGCTTTAAAAGCATTCAGACCTAAACCAGACCGAAAGCGTAGAAATAAAATAAATTGAAACAAGTTTTATGAGTTGCTGTTGCAGTAAATCTAGATTTAACTTAGGAAGTATACAAATTTGGTAGTTAATTATGTTTGCTGATGTAGAAATATATTCAATTGCACAATACAAAGTTGCTGTAGAAATATCGATACCAAAAGCCACTTATGGTCTTGAGAAAATAAAATTTCCTGAAAACGATAATCTTATAGGGCACAATGCAACCCCGATTCAATTTGGTTTCAGGATTTTTTTTTCATTGATTTTGTGCAGTTTTTATGTGGAATGAGCTTTGGCCAGATTCCAATTTCAGAAGTTGTGAAATTGCCGATAAATCGTACAAAAATCTTTACAAAAGTTCAAATTTAATTTTTCCAGCAGATTTTATTGAACGTTACAGCTAGAAGCTTTAAGCTGCATATGCAACATGTAACATTCTGATACCGAGTAAGTTAATTTGGACAAGCAAGCACTTGGCGTGTTCATTTAAATTGTTTTTAAAGTGGAGAAGTGGATAATGTTTGCTTTATTATAAAGAGCTTTGTGAACATGTTGCTCTAAACCTTAAGTTCTAAATAAAGAAAAGAGTCAAAACATGTAAACTTACGTGAGTAGAAATCGATCCACCTTTTAGAAACCCGAACATTTTCTAAAGTTGTTGAATAAAGTGCATGAAACAAATTATTATTATTTTAAGGCTGACAGGAAAAGGTTCAAGATCATCGGGATCCAGTCAAGTCTGATATTGTTTCTTATGGGATGTTATGCGACTAATCTTCTACTTCAATAATCGAGATAGACTTCGAAGCTACAGCTCTGATTAGGATTTTCCATTTTGGCTTGGGGAAAAGTGAATTTTGTATAAAGTCAATTAGTTTGATAAAAGTTGTTATACTGTTTCTGAAGGGGGTTGAGTTAACCCCGAATCTGTGACAATATGGTAGATAATTACTTTTACTTTTTCCCAACAATCCCAACCATGGAAAACAATGTTTACCAAGTATCAGCTCAATCAATTCAAATGTCCTATAAATATTCAACCAGGCCTAGATCGAGGCTGAATGCTGACCATAGATATTCATTAAGTTTCTGAGTTTCGGTTTGTGGGAATAATTATTGAAAACGCTTCCTACCAAAAACAGTATATTTTGGAAAAATTCAACCTGACCCGTTTATGAAAATTTTCTGTTTTTATCATTGCCCAGATCTTTCTCAAAATTTCCATATTCAGTATTTTAAGGTCGCAGATCAAGAATAAAAAAACTTTCACCATTAAATTTTTGGTATATATTTATGCAAAAAATTTAGCCACTTTACAGGTAAAATGGGAAAAAAAATGGATGAATTGTTCAAATTCTCAGCACTCACAATGTACGTTTTAATATAAAATGGGAATTTCTCTAACCATTAAGCTAGCTCGTGGGCAAGAAGCCAAGTGTTTAATTGGCCTTGATAAGAGTTTCCCAGCAATTAAATGCGCACACTTGCAATAATTCCTAATGCTTGCTTTATAAATTAAGACCTGGCGTAAAAAATTCGAGCCAAAAATTTAAATATTTCAATTAAGCTAGAAATAACGACATACAGTTGAAACTTTACTCCTAGGTTTTGTTGTTTAGGTGTTTTAGTTTGAAGGTGTTTTGTTCAAACTCTATTGCATGCCAAGTTTTTAAACATTTTTATGTTTCAATGACAGTAAACTGTTCTCTATGTACCTACTTAAATGAGACTTTGAGAATTTTATCAAATAAGAGACTCTTAAGTAATTTTCCTGATTAACTGAAAATAGCAGATAATTTTAATAGAAGTGGGTAAATATCCTTCAAAATTACCATGATTTCTTCAACTTAAATTACTACAGCAAACTTGCAAACAACTGCAAATAATGCACCTAAATTGCTTTTTGTGAGTGCTAATTAAAACTCCTATGCCAGAAAACTAGGTTGAGTTACCAACCTACAATTTTTAAAGGGGTGTTAAAATTCACTACACTATTAAAATTTATGAAATTAGAAACGAGAATTTAATGGGAAAAGAATACATAAAACTGCAATTTTCGAGTACACAAGCAATCTTCTATTTTAAAAGCTATTCGTTATCGAAAAATAACTTTCATTAATGCAGCAAACACTTATAAATCCTGAAAGTTTGAGACAATTTAACGAAATATCTTCCAAACTATTTCTCATTAGTCAGTCGCCTGCCATTTATCTTGTTTGGTAATACATTTTTAGTAGCTAAAATAAACAGATTTTTGCCATTAAATCTGGAAAAAAAGTAGACATACCTACTAAGCCATTACGAAAAATATCGGCCTTTCAAGTCTCCTAATTGATTTCATTCGCCTTTAGCTATTTTCTGCTTCAATGCGATATTTGCGTATCATGAATATTTATCAATTAAACTGAAGGCCGAAGATATTTGCACTCTGGAAAAAGTTAGAGCCCTTTCATGTCTAGAGCCCTTAAGGATATTCTCCAATGATATTTTGGGAAAGTGACGCAAACGAATATCAAATCAATGGTCTGAATTTTTGTTACCATTAAAAAGATAACAACATTTGAAAAGCAAATCACAATGGATTATGGTATCTACAGATACATGGAAAATATCAATAATTTAAAAAAAAAATAGTACCCTGCGGAAAAGTACCTACTGCTTTCTGCAGAGAAAAGTGCACTTTTCCGCACTCTTGAAAAAATCACGTTACATACAATATGCAACATTTTTATCAAGATATATGATGGAAAGTGTTTATCATTTCGTATACGTATGACTCTCGCCATGACGTCAAGAATATTCACAAATCCTCAAATTCGATTTATTTTGCTTTACAACAAGCTTTAGAAGCTTTCAGAGGTTGTCTCTGGAACAAAAAGAGATTAACCCAAAACGATGTTTTATTGACACATAACGTACCTACCCTACTTTTATCACTGTACTTTATATAACAATTTCGAATTTATTTCAACTTTTATACTCCGGGAACAAGTAGGTATTTTGGACTGTTTCTGAACAAATGCCCCCTCGAGAGTGAAGATGGGAATTTATTTTAATGTTTCTGGTTTTATGTTTTATTTGATGATTATTCCTAGAGATAAACGTGGAGACTGATGTCGTTTGGTACTCAAGCACCCCCCTCAGCCTCAGGGTTTTAGTTTGGGTTAGTTTGGATTGCCTACTTATCGCTAAGTGAAACTATAGGTACTTTGGTTTTGAGAAAAAAATATTCTGTATATTTAAAGAAATATGGATAAATAGGTACAATTATTTGTCTGAGATCTATAGTAAAATTGAGAAGATAGGTAGGTACCTACCCAGTAGGTTTTAAAGGATTTGCCCTACAACTGTAGAGCTTGCACTTAGAGGCCCATTGTGATCCTTTCTTCAGGAGGGTGCTTAATAGAGTCTAATGTACTGTATCATCCGCGCCAAGTACTCTTTTATTTAGGTTAGATGGTGAATTAGAGCGGTCGTATTTGATGGTAATTATTTCCTTGGGCAGCTACTAAAAAATAGAATTGTGGGGGCGGGTCTATTTGCAATTGAAAGAAACAACTGATTTTATATGGTTATTCATTAATAATTATACTTTATTAATTAGAAACTAGATAGATTTTCATTTCCTATAACAATGGTACAAATTTTCTAAACCCTAATCCAACACCTTTCTGAACAAAAATAAACAGTTCTTAATTGATGCAATCGTACAGTACAGCCACCTCTATACTGTCTCTGAGCTTGTTAATCAAATGATGCAATCAAAAAGCCCTTGTGCTACAATAACCCTTTCATATAGCCCTACTACGTTAGGTACAATATTATTAAATCCTAAACACCTTCCTCACCTCAAAACAATAATTCATAATTTAGTTAATTATTATAACTTCCTGTTCTATAATCGTATAAAATCCCTGAAATTGCTTAGTGACAAATTTTATACAATACTTATACTCAAAATCGTGTATTTAGCCAGAGTAGAGATTGAAGTTCACCGGTAACTTTCATTTGTTCTTTCTCAGTGGTAATTTACCGGTAATTTTTCGGTCATTTTGGTAATTTTGGAAATATTTTATAAAACAAACAATTAAGACCATACTACATATACCTACGTTGAGAGACTATATACTTACAGGATGTTTTTTTGGTGAAACCTAACCTCGTAGAAATACAGTGTGTCCCAATAGAAAGTGACCGATTGTAAATGATTATAACTTCTGAACCAGGTGTGCTAGCTACGTGCGATTTGCACCATTCGACTTCTCTTGGCCTAAAGTTTTTTTCAGTTAGTTGCAAATTTTTTTCACACTTATACAGGGCGAGTGAGAGGGTAGTAAAAAAAATGCCGCCAAGAAAAGTCGAATGGCGCAAATCGCAGGTAGCTAGGACACCTGGTTTAAAAGTTATAAGCATTTAAAATAGGTCACTTTCTATTGGGACACCCTGTATTGCAATAAACAAATAATAATACCTTATTCCAAGAACGAAAAACGAGTAAAGAAAATCAAACAAAAATAAAACAGAAATCAATTCTCCTAATCTCCTAATAAGATGGACAAAAACACTCGTGGAAACACATTACCTAAGTCTAGCGCAGAATTATCTTCTTCCCTTGACCACATCCCTTGACAGCTTGCTAAATGCCGCTGCGTGCGGAAAAGCACCACTTTCTGCACTTGTTAGGTAAATAACTATTTGTTTATACCAACCCTGAATGCGCGTTATACAGTTTCACAACTAGATGGCAAATAAAACATTAATGGCCGTTTCCACCAACGCAAATTTAAGTTTACTTAACGTTAAGTGCCGCTTATATTATAATTTTGTTTCCACCAGTCTAACCTAGTCTCATTAAGATAAGGTTAACTAAGCCCAGAAATTTCTAGGCTTATTCCTCCCTTAACAAAGTGGCGATGATAAAGGCAAGCAATTTGCATAATATGTTTTTGTTGACACAACAAACGTTGAAATTGAATTAAGATAAAATTAGAATTTTCTCAATTTTCTAATTTCTGGTGTAGTTCTCGTTTTTTTTTTCTCCCAAAGCTTATTTTTTTCGGCCAGAGATACTCCGTGTTTTTTTTTTATTTTCGATTATGTTCTTATTTTTTGATGTTATAGCGATATTATCAGCTCTTTTTCCTCTATTGTATAGTTTGGTGTCCGGCTTTTTTTTTTGATAAACTCTCCCTGTTTGTTTCTATTTCCCGACTCCACGCTGCTCTAGGCACCTTCGTGATCGTTCACACACAATGTAGGATAAACTACCAATATCTAAACCTCTTCTCTGTGGAATAAACCGAACCCGGACAACAACAACAACTATCTATTAAATTATAATCTTATAAAAATTAGCGGGAAGTGACGAATGACAGATAACATTGACACGACTAGTGTAAAAAACGAAAAGTACGAAAATATTTTACCTGAAATGCAATGTTGCCAAAGCTTCACGACACTTAGCTAAGCTTGCACTTAAAAACTATGGTGGAACGAAATTATATTTGAGTGTCCCTTAACTTTTAAGGGCTTCATAGTTAAGTAAAGCTTAGTTATAGTTTGGTGGAAATGGCCATAAAAGGATTGTCGCCTGAATGTGATTTCATTCAGGAAGCTTTTCTGAAAATTACCGGTAAAGAAATTTGTCGGGTTAAATTACCAAAATTACCTTACGAAAATTACCGTTACCGCGGTAACGTTACCACACTTCAATCTCCAGGGCCGGATTTAGGCACAGGCAACCGAGGCAACCGCCTAGGCCGCCACGATTAAAGGCGCCAAATTGCAAACAAATTTATTTCAAGTGAACAAGCTACTTGATTAAAAAAAATGTTTTATGCTACAAGGATAATAGGGAGATAATAAAAGATCCGACAACATTGTCCGGTAATATAGTTAATTTTCGTGCATTTATTATGTTGCACCATTGTCACCTGTCACCACTCATCAAGGCACTTTTCTTTCGATCATCTTTGTCTCAAGACAGATAAAACGGACTTTCGTAGGAATTGAAAATACTATAACCTTCGGCCATTGGACACACTCGATGGTTATAACATGTTCGATGGTGTAGATTAGGTCGGTTCTTACAGAAATCACAAACCAGACAGAGAGTTTTTGATTGGTGCAAATCGTCAACAACCAGTTTTATGACCATAGGCGATTTCACCTCAGTTTGGTACCCCACCCCAGTTTGGTCTGTCAAACAGGTCCAATAAATTTCGGATGGGAGAATGATGCCGTCAGAGAAAATTTGGTAGGCGTTTTGGTCTGTCAATGCTATACCGCGGTTTGACTGGATAGTGGAGGTTTGGTACCTTTCTGTCTCTTTCTGTTTTATGTCTAAATAAACATGACAAAGTCAAAATTTACCAAACGACCTACCCACTGAATTCAGATGAGATTGTTGAGATATGTCACTCACATAAAATTGGTTAACCATTTGCCTACCAAACAGCAGATGAAAATCTGGGGCGAACTCGCCTTATGTATTTCCATTCAATGAAATTTCCCTATAAGTGGTTGGTGATTTCTGTGAAAATAGTTGCTGGCCATTTGCACCAATCAAAAGCACACCGACTGGTTTGTGATTTCTGCGTGAGAACAGACCTCATGTAATGTAGGATAAGTAAATATATATGATATACTTATTTAAAAAAAATGAAGTTACTTAATTTTGTCTTATTCTCCTACTCTCCGAACGACATCCTAAAATTCATTGTTTATCATATTGATTTCTAACCATTTTGACAATACAATTCGAGAAGAGGGGCGCCAGAATTGAAGTTTGCCTCGGCATATAATACCTATTGGACCAGCCCTGTCAATCTCTAAGCCAGAGTAAATACTATCAAAACAATGAACATTTTATCTAAATTCATTCAATTAGAAACCAAAATATCTAACTAATCATTTATTAAACGGAACAAAACAGTCAATTTGATTATCCAAACTCTTCAGTAAAATTCATTTCAATTAACAGTCATTTGAATCAAATTTCTCTATCTATACTAAGCACAAAATATTCACAGTCAATTCACTCAAGTTAATAATATTTATGCAATAAAGTTTCATAGTCAATTAACTTCATAGTCATTTCAACATTGACAAAGTCAAAATAAAACTTGTCACTAGAGTACTTACATTTAAATTATCGCCCTTAAAGTCACTTAATTATTTTAATTTCTTTTGATTGTTTAGAGCTCGCACATAATGTTGAATGAATTTAAATGTTCCTTTTTTCACAATTTTGCGTTACTTCTTCAAAGATTCGATTTAACGCATTTTCCCGAGGCAACAAAATAAAATAAACTCTTCGCGAATTTTATCCGCACTGACTCATTAGGTACTGTAGACTTAAACTCAAGACTGAACTGAAGACTCAACTGGACTTAAACTTAAACTGATCCCAAAATTCCGAACACGCTGTTTTTATATTTTTCATTCCCCCCAAAATACCTATTTCGGGGCCACTTTACACAACACTGGCCATTGACCGTTCCTTTTTTCCAGGAAATATAATTTATTTGTTTAAAACCGAATAATTATTTTTTATTTATTTATTTATTTACGGGTCAAGCCCATTTACACAATATAATTGAGTAATAACAAGTTCTAAAATTATCAAATTTTGAAAATAATAAAAACAAAACAAAACAATGGAATAGAAAAGAATTTTTCCACCCACATTAGAAATCTAGAAAATAAAGAAATTAAAAGTTAAAAGTTAAAGTTTAAAGTTAACATCCATCAACCACCAAACTAATGTGTAAGACAATCCTGCTATTAACAATTTTAAAAAATGAGAGAAAAAAAAAAAAACAAAAAAGAAGAAATAACAATATTTTTTAGATTTTTATAAGGTTTTTATAAGGTTAGGCCTTTGACCGCTTGCACAAATGGTTCGCAAGGACCAAAGAAATCTAATTCAGATAATTCATTGCACAGTCTGAGGGTTCGAGAAATGAAAAAATGATAAGCATAATTCGTTCTGTGAAACTGTTGATGAAAAGTTTGTGTAGTACGAGTGTTCCGGGGTGGAACATGTAATCCAATTCTGGAAGTTAAATAGGGACAATCAATTCTAGAGCTTATGAGCTTTTGAATTAGTATTACGTCTCTCTGCTTTCTTCTACATGAGAGAGTTGTTAAGTTTAATGATGTGCATAAGTCAGAATAATTAAATTCATTATTGTCGTAAAATTTGTAGTTAATGTATCTGCAAAATTTTCTCTGAACAGCTTCAATCCGATGGATATGGCATGCATAATTAGGACACCACACTGAAGCAGCATACTCTAAATGCGATCTGACATAGGAATAGTACAAAGTTCTAATGGCATTAATGGTCGAGAAGTTTCTTGTGCTGCGTTTCACAAAGCCAAGCATGCGTAAAGCCTTGTTGATTGCGTTGTCAATATGAGTTGAAAAATCTAGATTTGAGGTTAATAGCACACCTAAGTTTTTGATTTGTTCCACGCAGCCTAATGGACTATCATCAATGTAATAGACAAAATTATTGAAATTTCTGGACTTGTGGAATTTAATGACCTTGCATTTGAGAACATTAAGATCCATGCCATTGGCATGGCACCATTGTGACAATCTGTTTAGATCCTCTTGAAGTGCTAAAGAGTCTTCTGGAGTTGATACCTTCAGAAACAGCTTCAAGTCATCAGCAAACAGAAGCTAAAAGTGTTAAATAGTAAGGGGCCAAGATGGGAACCCTGGCGGACGCCTGATGATACTGAGATTTGAGAGGATGTAAAGTTGTTAAGGTGTACTATTTGGGTCCTGCTTGTGATATAACTCTTTATCCATTGTAGGAGAGAACCCGACACACCGAAGGTCTCCAGTTTTTCAATTAAAACTTCGTAGTTCACTCTGTCAAACGCCTTGGAGAAGTCAGTGTAAATAGAGTGTATCTCTTCACCTCTTTCCAAGGCGCCTGTCAGGATGTCCACATAAGTGAGGAGATTTAGTTCGGTAGAGGAGTGTTTTTTGAAGCCAAACTGCTGGTGTATAATCTCAGGTCCAAGCCAAGATATCAAGAATTTTGTGACTATATTTTGAAATATTTTTGGAATAGCATTGAGGATACTTATAGAGCGATAATTAGTCACATTTTCCAAATCACCCGATTTGTGAATGGGTACCACGAAACTTGATTTTCAGAAGTTTGGAAATATTCCGTCCTGCAGTGATTTATTGGAAATCATATGCAGAGGTCAAGATAGAACAAAACAGCAGTTTTTTAGAAACAGTGGATGAACCTTACAGGTCCAGGTCCTTTTTTGGGTTAATATTTTTTAGTTCAGTGTAGATATCCGAAATTGCAATAGTGAGGTTACAGAGGTTGAGGGGGCCTGAAGAGGGTTGATTTGGCAAGTCCAAAGAGCTGTCTGTATAGACTGAACGGAAGTACTCGGCAAAGAGTTCAGCTGCTTGTAGGCCCATAGGAGCTGATTTTTCGTTTAAGGTGTAGCTGGATGGTTGTTTACTGGAGTTTTGTAGGGAATTTGTGTATGACCAGAAAGCCTTGAGATTGTGTCGAAGAGATGCCTCCGTTTCCCCGATATAGTTTTGAAGACACTGCTTTGACAGAAAATTACATTGAGATCGCAAATTAGAATATGTTTGGTTATCGCGGGGAAGTTTGCTTATCTTAAATTTTTTATGAGCAATTTTTTTTTGTATTGTGAATGATTTCAGGTGTTGCGAGAACCATATTTTCCTACAAGAATTTTTTTTCTTAGGCACAAAAATGTCAAATGTACTATATAAAATATCGTAGAACAGTCTTAACATCTCCTCAACCGTCCTCCCAGCAAACAGATCAAACCCACAAAAAGAGTCCCAGGCACTCATTGATGTCATTGAAATTTGCTGATTTGAAGTCATAGTAGCAATCATCTCCCTGGGCACTTGGCTTGTTATGCTTTGGATTTAGATCAACTTGTAGATGCAATGGTGGATTGTGGTTGTCCAGTGGTAGCATGTAATCTTCAGGGTCAGGATGTGTGATTGGCAGCTTTGAGTGACATAAAACCAGATCAAGAATGACATTGTTGACATTTCGAATGTCATTAATCTGGTATAAGTTGTGAAATGAGCAGATCCCTGATAATAGTTGTATTTTACCAGATTCGGCGGGAGGCAGGTAGCCATCTTGTGGACGTTGAGCTGATGAGCAGAGATCCTCCATCATCCATGTGGCCTTTGGGAGATTGAAGTCTCCCATTATGCAGAGACTGGCATTGCTACACTGCTGAGATATTTCTTCGAGGTTGTTTCCAAAGCTTTCACACTTTTCTATCGGTGAGCTGGGTGGTATGTATAGGCTGCCAACTATCATTTGCTTTTTGCCTGAGCCTACTAGAACATAGACTTGTTCAATATCGTCAGTTGATCGTATTAGACGTGATGGGATAGACTCATGCACTGCAATAAGTACACCCCCAAACCGCACTGCTGTACTTGAAGTAGCTGATTTATTACATCGAAAAACATTGTATGAATCAAACCCAAGCTCACCTGTATGAAATTGGTCGCTTAGCCCTGTCTCTGTAAAAGCAACTATCTGGTAATTATGCACTGTTGCTCCAACTTGGTTCTGATACCGCGAACATTTTAATAATATGTGTTAAGGTTTAATTGTTTTCTGCTGGCGTTTCTTTGTCTGATGTTGGTCGTGCTTGACCCCGTGACGGGTTTTTTTGGACAATTTTTGGTATACCTTTCACCATTCGCACCTGGATATTCTGCTCACCCTGTTCACGTCGTTTTTTTAGATCTTTTGTGGCAGTGTTCTCAAGCTCTCTTTGACTGAAGGTCAGGTCAGGCCGAATATATATGTGTTTACCTTTGAGCTTGTAGCCATTTCGTAATGTGGAATGTACTTCGAGGGCAGAGTTCAGCACCGCTCTTATGGGGCATGCATTTTTGGCGTTAGGTCTGCCAAAACGAGTGACTTTGCAAATAGTGGACTGTGTGTCCAGTAGCATTTCTTGTACGGAGTATACTTGTTGATAATCATCGCCTGACTCGGGTATGTTGAAAAAAAGGAAGTTGTTAGCTCTGGTTTGACGATCATGCAGTTCAGCCAATATGTCAATGTTTGAAGATTCCAGTGTTGGTGTTATTGCCTTATTGTGGGCGGCTGGCGTTAGTTGCAAGTCGAGGGATTCCAGGTGGGTTACGCTTTCATTTAGTGAGGTAGTGGCAGCAGCGACTGACTCCTGTACTAAGACTGGTAGGCTTGATTGCAGTTTTGTTACACATCTTTCCAGTTCACATACACGATCCATTAAGCCTAGAATCTGTTTGACATTCCTCATGCATTCTTTGCAGTAGAACGGAAAGGAACGCTTTGAGAGCACTATATCCCGTATTTCTGTGGGTCCAGTGATATCACTACATGTTTGACATATTACTCTCTTACAGTGGTCGCATGGGTAGCCAAAAACATCATTGCTTTTAGTCTTGGGCTCCTTGAAAGTGACTGTTGCGTTGCAAGTGCTGCACGTCCCAGACATATTTTGAGGTTACCTTTAAATATCCTGGTAATTTGCAATCGTCGTACTTTTCGCCGGTTTTATTAATTATGGGTGGTTAAGGACTATCAAATAAGAGGCCCAAAACATTATTTTGTCTTATTTTATGCATAAAAGTGTTAAAAATTACTTAGAAAAAATTTGAACCTGTGTTGTAAACAACTAACATAACCTTATGTCGCAATTTCCTGGATTATCGGGGTCAGCAGATTTGTTGTAAGAATGTGAGGACGAATAACTCAAAGGATGCCGAAAAACTCGTGTCGGCCGTAAATCATCAATTTAATTACTTCTACCTTGATTTTAATATTTTTATGAATTTCATTTATGAGTTGAAGGTGATGACACGCGCTTGGTCACCGGCCTTTTTAAAAATTGAACGTATATAAATATTTTAATTAATTTAGGGTCAACGCTAATTTGCCTCATCATCTTCCAGTTTTAAAATATTGGAGATTCAATTTTGGATTATTTCATTACATTTAATTTTTACTTTTAAAACATTGTAAATTACGGGTCTATTTTTCCCGAGTCATTACACTACGTACTAAATTCCTTCAATTTAATATAATAACTCTTTTCAATTTAAGTAATAAATCATTTCCGGAACAAAAGAAATAATTACCGCTCGTTTAACCGAACAAAAAACGTTTTCATACCAACATAAAATCTGAGTAATTTGACCGCAAATTGGTGCGCTGAATGAACTCCATACTACAATTCCACAATGAACACCGTACAAAGCACAGGCACCGGAGGGCATGCTTCAAAGAAGTCACAACGAGACGAGGTAATTATTGTATGCATGTCGAAAAAACTAGGGTAAGAGTTTCCATGCCTTATTGTTAAAAAACCACGAATTGTTTGTCATTATGCAAAAGTGTTGATGAAGAAAAATAAATTGTGCTTTTGTTTCATAAAAAAGTGTGCACATAATTTTTACAAACAATAGAGTAGGTTTAGTGTATTATTTAAATTACTAGTCGTAAACTTACAATGTATTCTGCACACGTTGTTGGGTTGTATTCTGCCAAGTTACCCATTCTGCACACAGTGTAGGGCTGATTTATAAAATCTGCATAAGCAAATTAGGGAAGCTAGGGGTTGCAGTTTTTTTTTTTGCAGAAATAGATGCCAAATATAATTTACTAATTGAAAAGTGGAAATTATGAAAATTTGGAGTAAATTTCTTTAGGAAATGTATGTATGTTTAGATACTTTAATTTTTGATGTCGTAAAGTAAACAGGTCAAAAAAGTCCGTTGCTAAACTTTACGAGGTGGAAAGTCTTAATGGACCCTATAGGAGGAATTTAGTATAATTGTAAGATTAGCCTTTATTTTATTTTGTCTATGGAGTTAATTAGGACCGAGCCATTAGGTATGTTTTATATTCTACCCTTTTTCTTGAGTTGCCCATATATTTTGGCGATCACATTTCCGTAGGCTTCCCGTTGGCCGTTGGTATATATTATTTCTTCAAATAATTATCGCATACTCGAAACATACAGGGGACATTTTGATAAAAATCTTAGTAAAGAAGTTTGAATTTATTAGACATGATTATGAATATTGGTTTACTTACGTATCTTTTCAAATGAACAATAAAATATTCGAACTTAGTCTATATTATCGATCAGCTAGTAGTGACATGTAAGGTTTTTTAACATCAATTTGAAATTTTTCGAGACCATACGAATACTTTTATACATAGTACTGGTATGTATACCTTATGTTTTAGATTTTTGGAAACTTTGAAAGATCATAATTTTTTTTCTATTATAGACTGGAAAGTTGAAATGTCCAGCGATTCTTATCCTTGTAGAGGTTAGACTCATAGTTCCTGAGATAAAATCGCGTTAAAGCCCGTTTTATAATGGACGTAGGTATAAGAGATGACCAACCCTCATCCTTCCTTACGTTGCGTTCCGGTGACATATTTGACGCAAATAAATCTAATGTACGCATGCTTAGGACTAATGTTACGTCTTTGCGGTTACGTTACGTCCATTGTAAAAAGGGCTTAAGCAGTGCGTGGTGAATTTATCTCAGAATAATTTAATGTATGGAGTTTGGGGGCTTCCAAATGATCATTTAAACATAAAATCACAACATAAAAAATTTGAAATTTCATCATTTTAGTACTATAACGGCCAATTTCATAATTAACTTAAAGTAAACTTCAAATTTAAAGCTCCATTTGAAGTTGAAAAATCCTATTCTAAAAGTCTATTTAGCTAAAGTAACTTTTAATTCTCTATTATGAAATTGGCCGTAAGTAAAGTAATAGCTACCCTATGATTTGGATTTTTGAAAATTTTGAAACATCATAACTTTTTTCCTATTATACCTAGATAGAAAGCTGAAATTTCTAGCAATTCTTATCCTAGTAGAGAACTACAATTCCATGAAAGCTCCTTTGGACTTATAGTGCCAGAAATAAAATAGCGTTAGCGTTAAGAAATTTGGGGTGGATTTATCAATTTTTCAATTTCCTGACGCCCTTTTTTCATAGATTTCGGCTTCAAATCTCAGAATAATTTAGTGTATGGAGTTGAGAGGGTCCGATATGATAATTGAAACAAAAAATCACAACATAAGAAAATTTGAAATTTCATCATTTTAGTACCTATACAGTAAGGGGCAGGCTACTAGGTATATAGGATCCAACTTGACGAATTTACCACCGTCCGCAGCCGTTTGAACCCCTGTCACTGTCGTTCGTTCAACAACTTTGACGTTTGTTTACTTCAGTTCATTGCTTCAGTACGATAGAATTAAGCACGGTCCAGACGCTACGGTTCAGCTTACTGATCAAAACGTGTTGTCTGCTACGTGTTTAACTGTATGCAGACAAAACGTTGTGCTAAACGCAGCGTTTGCGCCTCGCTTTCAGACATTTCGTCGAGCTTTATTTATTTATAATTAAGTTTACGCGTGTAGATAGCTAAGCGTTGGTTATCAATGTAGACACTAGACACTTTAAGCAAACCCTAAATTTTCCTACGTATCCGTATCCGCTTCTGTAAACGCATCGACTTACGTTAACCGCCTAAAAGTCCTTTCATGGTCATACATTACGTAAACGATCGTATCCTTGGATGACACGTTTTCTAACCACAAAAAGTTTTGTTTTGATTTTGTAGCTGTGTTTGTAGGTTTTATTTTTATCTATAAGTAGGTACTGTGTTTATGTTGTTGAAGTTATTTTAGTAATAACTGACAGGTATTGTTTGTCGATTTTTAACTGATACTTGCGGTATGAGGTGCGAGAGGGTGTTTCATATGGCAAAAACAGGTGTGACGTCAGGTAACCATTGGCATTCTAATGTAGGGAGCCACCAGCTCACATTCCGTCCGAGTATCAGATTAAAATCGACGAACAATAGATCCCTCAATAGTGTCAAATGATTGAGATACGTTTTCGGATACAGATACGAGTCTAGGCCCGTAACGATACGGACAACGTAACGCAACGAGACCACCGTATTTACTATCTATCCTGCGTTAGATACGTCTGAAATTCAGGACCTGCTTAAAGTGTCTACTTGCTTATCCTGAATTTTTATATGTATCCGTCTCCGCATCGATCTGCGCACGCGCAGAATGGATACGGTGGTTTCGTAGTCCGCATAGTTACGGGCCTAGTCTCGTATCCGGAAACGTATCTCAGCCATTGTGTGTTTAGCCTTAGTTTTTTGAGTGACAGGTCTTTTCACGTTTTGTTTTTACCTAGTTGTCATGAGTTAAGGGTCATTCACATCCACTTAACTTAACTTAAAGTACGGAAAATTATAACTAACGTACGAAACTGAGAAGGTCTCTGTTAACAATGAAGTAAATTATCTTACATGACGTATGCGCACTTATAACCTGAACTGTCAAGTCAAATTATATGCACAGAAATGGAAATTATTATTTATTGCACGGATTTTCTTAAGTTGGTTCAACTTTTCCGTGTGTCACGTTAATTTTCTTCATTTTTAAGTGGATGTAACAACTATGTGATCTTCAACTTTTTTTTATTATTAATTTTTCGTACGTCAAGTTAAGTTAAGTGGATGTAAATGACCCTTTAGCACTAAATATATTCGTCATTTTGCCACATGCGGACGCCTGCAAATTCGTCAAGTTATATCCTATATACCTAGTAGCCTGCCCCTCACTGTATACTAAGCTACCTTATGATTCAGATTTTTGAAAACTTTGAAACATCATAATTTTTTTTCTATTATGGATAAAAAGCTGAGATTTCCAGCGATTTTCATCCAGATATATAGAGGAATACAATCCCTGAAAATTTCAGCTCCTTTGGACGTATGGTTCTAGAAATAAAATTGCATTATGCAATTTGGGGTGAATTTATCCATTTTTCAATTTTCCGATGTCCTTTTTTGATCGATTTCGGCTTCAAATCTCAGAATAATATGGTGTACAGAGTTTGGGGGGTTCCAAATGATCATTTAAACACAAAATCGCAACATGAGGACTACAATCCCTGCAAAGTTCAGCTACTTTTTCAATTTTCTGATGTCCTTTTTCATAGATTTAGTGCATGGAGTTTGGGGGGGTCCCAAATGATCATTTAAACACAAAGTCGAAACATAAAAAAAATTAAAATTCTTTATTTTAGTATCTACTAGAGTAGCTAGTTATACCTCATGATTTGGATTTTTGAAAAATTTAAAACATCATAACTTTTTTTCTATTAAAGATAAAAAGCTGAAATTTTCAGCGATGCGTATTCTTGTAGAGGACTACAGTCCCTGGAGCTTTCAGCTCCTTTGGACGTATAGTACCAGAAATAAAATCACGTTAAGCAATTTGGGGTGTATTTATCAATTTTCCAATTTTCTGAGATCCTTTTTTCATAGATTTCGGCTTCAAATTTCAGAATAATTTAATGTATGGAGTTTGGGGGATTCCAAATAATTATTTAAACACAAAATCACAACATAAAAAAATTTGAAATTTCATCATTTTAGAACTAAGGTAGCTATTTCATGATTTAGATTTTTGAAAACTTCGAAACATCATAACTTTTTTTTCTTTTTTTTTTTTTCAAGAAATTTATTTATTCCAACCTAAAATCAGAAAATCTGGCACCGAGGCCTTAAAAGTATCTAAAAAATTTACAGATAGCAATAATTCCTAATTTAATAAAGACTGTTAATATAAGGTCTGTTTCTGCAGAAATCACAAACCAGTCAGAGTGTATTTCATTGGTTGAAACTAGTTTTATGAGTGTTTCTGACTGTTTTCAACCAATGAAATTCGCTCTGACTGGTTTGTGATTTCTGCAGAAACAGACCTAATATCACATGGTTAAATTGTCTGTGTTTTTCAGAAACTGCTCGCTTCCTTTAAACACAGTCTCTGGTACATTATTGTATGTTCGGACACTTTGATATATAGCAGAGTTTTGGATTTTGTTCTTGTGAAATTATTGCTAAGTCCTTCTCTATTACGTAAATTATAATTGATAGTCTTTATTTTGCTGTATTTTTACACTAGATTTTATCAGGTTTTTTTTTTAACTTTATATATAAGTTTGGCTTGTTCTTACGATTTAAATTGTTTGATTTCTAGGAACGGATACGGGCTGTATAAAAGATCATTAGGTGTATATAGTAGTTCTTAGAAAACATAACTTTAATCGATTTATTTTGTAGTCTTTGTAATTGGTTTATAAATTCTTCACTTGTGTTACCATAGCATGGGATCAAGTATCTCAGGTGTGGTTCGATAAAACTGTTAGGTACATGAAAGATACCTTGAGTTTTTGTTTAACATATGGGAACACCTTCTTATTGCATCCCATCATCGGCACCACTTTCTTCAGGATACTTTCCACATGTGTGTTCCAAGTTAGCTTATCCGTAATTATTTTCCCAAGATATTTATATTGTTTAACTTGTTTTAACACTAAGTCATTTATTTGAATTACTAGATTTATTGGTTTTTTTCCTACTTGGTGCAGCACTATATAGACTGTTTCTTCTCGATCACGATTGATGCTTACTTCAAGTTCTTGTTGACTCACACTAGAGAAAACAATGACCGTATCATCACAGAATTGAAAATATTTATCTTTGAGGCCCGCAAACTTTAAACTTTGTACATGCAATAGGGTACTTGCATGGAAAATTAAATTGATTATTGTTTATTGCAAATTGTAGAAAATCGAAAAAAAATCGTTACTTTTTTTTTTATTTCGCCCAAATATGATTATTCCGGAAGTTATTCAAATATTTAGTTTTGTATATATAGATATACTGCGCATGTGCAACGTCACTTATTTATTAGATAAGTGACGTCATAGGCAGATTTCATAGTGTTGTATCTCCGTCAATTTTTGACTAAGAAGAAAAAGAAAAAAATACGTGTTAACTTATTTTTCATGGACTATCGAAATCAGCAATAAAAAAATTTGATGCAAGGAGCCTATTGTAAGGATAAATTTATCATTTACATAACGTGTTCCATCTCTTCTTATTTTCATTATAAAGTTGTATTTTTGCCATTTCAGAATCTGCAAAATAATAATTCATAATTTAAGTAATCTAAAAATATCTACAAAGTTCAATATAATATCAGTACTGCCATATATCCATCATCAACATAAAATGCAAAATATCTATTAAAAAGTTTTAATTAAAACATCTCAAGAATTTTGACCTGTCTGGATTTCTATTTTAAAAAATTACGCCCTTTTTCAACACTCTTCTCCCCGAGAAGATAATAATCTAGATAATAATTAACGGAGTCGAACAGAAAATGGCTATAGGCCTCTGCCTGGATTCAGTAAAGAGTTGATAGGGATGGACACACAAATTTGGTTTTCACCGACTCTATTTAGAGCAAATGGTCCAATAATCCCACACTAAAAATTGAGTGCACTGCCAGAGAAAGAGACCGTTTTAGAAACCAAACCCTATAGGAAACCAATCTTGTGTTTTTTATACTCAACTGCGTATTAACCAGATAAACCAATCAGAAAACTACACGCAAAAGATCGTATTGACTTCACAATGAAATACCACGTGTATTAAACGAGAATAAATAAGAATCCACTAGAATTATTTTAATTGTTTACAAACTACAATAATTTAAATCAAGGTTATGATGAAAACAAAAAACCGCTAATTAATTAGGTCATTAGGCCAAAAATAATCATTTTAGAATCAGAAGTTAGAGAAAGACAGAAATACATTTGCTAAAAGTGAGATAAATACCTATAATTTCTTTCAATGAAAATACAAATGACTGTCAAATGCGAAATAATTAAAATCATACTTTGAAAAATAAATCTATTAGGTACTAGATGGCAGTACCTTCATTTAATAATAGATATTTGCATTTTATGCACATGATGGATAGATGGCAGTACTGATATTACACAATAAGTACTCAAGAGGCCCAAGCACTGAGCCCTGGGCTATCCCAACACTGACACTGGTTTTATCACTGAGTGTGTCATTTGTACTAGTCCTTTGTTTTCTTCCTGTTGAGTATGATTTTGAAAGATCTTGACACTTTCCACGAAATCCCATTCTGTTAAGTTTTTCTAGTAGCAAGATAATGTCTACAGTGTCGAAAGCTTTTTGAAGATCGATAAACACTGTTACTACATATTTATTTTTGTCCAGCTCGCTTGTAAATTAACAAATGCTCCCGAAGTACCTACTGCTTTTTGGCTGAAACCCATATTGATCTGACTATAAAATCGAGATGTTAGTTCAAGGTTGTCACCGCTTTAATTATGCAAATAAGGCAATCGGAATATAAAATCGATATGTTTATGTTAGTTCAAGGTTGTTACCGCTTTTGCATACATTGAGTGCCGACTCATAGATAGGCAATTACTTATACATAATAGAAGTCGGGTAAGTGTTTGGAAGAAGTCCGGAGAGGTCAGGAAAGGGCTGGATAAGGTCGGGAGAAATCTAGACAAGTCTGGATAAAGTCTGGATAAGGCTGGAAAAAGTTTAGCTAAGTCTGGAAAAGTTTGGATAAGTTTGGATAAAGTCTGGAAAAGCCAGAAAATTTCTGGAAACGTCTGGAAAAGGCTCTATTAGGTCTGGAGAAATCTAGACAAGTCTGGATAAAGTCTGGAAAAATCTACCCAAGTCTGGATAAAGTCTGGAAATTTCTGGAAACGTCGGAAAAAGGCTGGATAAGGTCTGGAGAAATTCAGACAAGTCTGGATAAGTTCTGGAAAAGTGTATTTGAAGTCGGGAAAGTGTTTGGGAGAAGTCCGGAGAGGTCAAAGGGCTGAATCTAGATAAGTCTGGATAAAGTCTGGATAAAGTCTTGCTAAGTCTGGAAAAGTCTGGATAAGTTTGGATAAAGTCTGGGAAAGAGCCAGAAAATTTCTAGAAACGTCTGGAAAAGGCTCTATTAGGTCTGAAGAAATCTAGACAAGTCTGGATAAAGTCTGGAAAAATCTAGCTAAGCCTAGAAAAATCTGGATACAGTCTGGAAAAGCCTGGAAATTTCTGGAAACGTCTGGAAAAGGCTTAATAAGGTCTAGAGACATTCAGACAAGTTTGGATAAAGTCTAGAAAAGAGCCAGAAAATTTCTGGAAACGTCTGGAAAAGGCTCTATTAGGTCTGGAGAAATCTAGACAAGTCTGGATAAAGTCTGAAAAATCTAGCCAAGTCTAGAAAAGTCTGGATAAAGTCTGGAAAAGCCTGGAAATTTCTGGTATCGTCTGGAAAAGGCTTGATAAGGTCTGGAGAAATTCAGACAAGTCTGGATAAAGTCTGGAAAAGTGTATTTGAAGTCGGGAAAGTGTTTGGGAGAAGTCCGGAGAGGTCAGAAAAGGGCTGGATAAGGTCTGGAGAAATCTAGACAAGTCTGGATAAAGTCTAGCTAAATCTGGAAAAGTCTGGATAAGTTTGGATACAGTCTGGAAAAGCCAGAAAATTTCTGGAAACGTCTGGAAAAGGCTCTATTAGGTCTGGAGAAATCTAGACAAGTCTGGATAAAGTCTGGAAAAATCCAGCCAAGTCTAGAAAAGTCTGGATAAAGTCTGGGAAAGTCTGGAAATGTCTGGAAACCTCTGGAAAAGGCTTGATAAGGTCTGGAGAAATTTTGACAAGTCTGCATAAAGTCTAGCTAAGTCTGGAAAAATCTGGATAAAGTCTGGAAATTTCTGGAAACGTCTGGAAAACGCATGGAAATTTCTGGATTGGGTCGGAAAAATTCTGGAAAATCTGGAAAGGGTTGAATTTTAGCGGATCTCAAAGCTCACAATAATCACAAGCATTAGCGTTGAAGTTTGCTTCGGCATTTTCAATGTTCTCCTCGGTTGCATCTTTGTGAAGGACTGTGAATTTGTTACTTATGTGACAATTCTCTGACAATATGCCTATTAGCTGTGCTATTAGATATTGCTCTGTAGATGTTTGTTTTTCAAAGTGGTTTAATATTTTTTCTAGGTCCAATAGAAGAATCTAGGTATGTATAGGGTTTTCCAATAGTAACGCTCGATGTTTGACAATAGCCCATGAAAAACTCGATAGTCACACAGGTGCTATCTTTGGCAGCCGTATTCAATTAGTCTCTGCATTTTATTATGGAGCGCTACACGATTGAGCAACGCGTCGGAATTGTTAAAAATTATTATCATTATCAAAACCAATGTTCTATTCAGAAAACGTTTCGTGCACTCCGTGCAATTTATGATGTCAACGATCGTCCTTCAGAATCCACAATTGGCCGACCTAACGTCACTGGATTTTTTTCTCTGGGCATTCTAAAATCCAAAGTCTATGTTGACAAATCTCGAACGGTTGCCGCCTTAAAGGCCAATATTAAGCACTTATTGCTGAAATTGAGCCATTTTTATGCGATAACGAACACTAAATGATTCTAACGACAATCTAAAATTGTCGGAGAAATGTATTGATAATTCGGATATTGTTGAAAACATCTATGAGAAGTAAAGTCCGTCGATTTTAATCTAATACTCGAAAGGAATGTGAGCTGGTGGCACCCTACATTTGAACGCCAATGGTCACCTAAGGTCACCCCTGGTTTTCGCTTCACCCCCTCGCTCCTCATACGAAAAGTCGACGAACAATACTAAAAGAAGGAAGATTCAGGGACTTGACCAAATCTGCAATACTTTCTGCAAGAAATGTTGATGTCGAAGAAATAAACGAATAAGTTGTCGAACTGTTGGACGTCAAGACCGAAAAACTCTACACCAGTATAGATAGTGTCAAGAACTGTGATAATAGTGATCTAAATGATGCTATTCTTCCAAAATATTTAAATTCGCTTAATCCGCCGAATTCCCGCTCCATGATTTACGATTGAAAACGAATTCTATTGTATGCTTATTAGAAATCTAAGCATCAGTGCAGGCCTTTGCAATGGTACAAGGCCTTTAGTTCTGGAACTTGGGGATAATCTGTTACGCTGTGAGATATTGACTGTAGATAAACAGGGAGAAATAGGGTTCATAAATCGAATAACACTCTACTGCGAAAACGTCTACCCCTTTACGTTCAAACAAAGACAATTTTAAAATAAAATTAGCCTTTGCAATGAGTTACGATTAACAAATCTCAAGGACAAACATTTGATAGGATAGTAATTGATCTCCAGAAAGGATGTATTAGTCACGGACAACTTTATGTGGCGCTTTTCAGAGTTCGTTCGTGGGACTCATTCAAACTTTATTCAGGGAAACAAAGAGGCAATAGTGTTGTCAAAAACCATGTTTTTAAAGAATTGTTTTTTTGATAATTTAATTTTGAAATTTCGCAGTCATAGGTGATTTCAGAAGATCTTTACAACTTATTTACAAGATATTTGAAGATCACAAGACAAAAACCTGAACACGATAAACATAAATGATTGAAAATAACGAAGAACGACATGAAGACTTAGCACTCTTTAAACTTTGGATTCTTACGAGTTCCATAAAATAGAATAAGTTGCACTGGACATATGCACACCGTATATTCAAAAAATAAGATCGATTTAAAGTCATTACGATGTACCGCAAAAGTAATAATTCACCAACTACTTTGATCACATTTAAAATTTATGTCTACCACGTAGGTACAAACAAAAAATGTAAGTTGAATAATTGAGCAATTGAATTTAAAATCTTTTAAAAATTTTTTTTTTTCGATTGTTTGCAGTAAAATGTTGATCGAGTAGACTTCAATAACTGGCCTAATAAAAAAAAAGGAACTTCATGAAAATGTAAAAAAAAAATTAAGACTCGATATCTCGTATTATACCACAGCACATAAATAGTTACTAACTCGGTTTATAATAACACCTTGATTATGGTTATGATTATTCTGTTTTAAATAAACCACTTCGAATAATGTATACCTACACCTACGAGTTCCATAAAACAGAATGAGATAAGTAGACATACGCACACCGTACATTCAAGAAATGTGATCGATTTAAAATCATTATGATATACCATACAAAAATAATTAGTCACCAACTCCATCCATCGCATTTGAAATTTCTTCACTAGAATAACATCTATACAACTTATCTCACTGTTACATTTAATGTATAATGTACATTTAAATCAAAAATTATGCTGTTTTTTGTACAACACCTAATAAATATTTTCCATTTTATAATTATTTTGATGGACTTGATTTAAAAAAAAAGCGCGCGAAGCGCGCTCATGACCTAGTTTGGGTAAAAATGAAATGTCTTATCTATAAACTCAACTAGTCTAGTTTTTATTATTTTTCCTAAGATTTTACTGAAGGTACTTTACAAGGATATTGGCCTATAGTTATCAACATTATTATGTTCTCCTTTTTTGTAGAATGGTATTATTTTTGCAATTTTTAGTTCTTCAGGGAAATGGCCAGTTTTTAATGCTTTGTTTGTCAGTTCCAAAACTTAGACCAGTATGCTGTTTTATTTTTGATGCCAATGTTTGTCCGATTGTTGCAAAATGTCTATTAGTTTTCTCTGTTATATCCTTATCACTGCCCAATGTTTTTCCATCTTTGCTGTCTATTTTATGTACCTATCTTCTGTTTTTTATTTGTGCTTCTGCTGCATAGATTATTTATTGGTATTAGGTTTTCCTACTGTTCCCTCGAGTTTCTTGAAATTTATTTTCTGCATACTGTTTTTGTAGTTTTATTCGTAGTTGATTTACTTCATTCTTTGTCCTTTTGAACTCACTTTCTGTATGCTCATTCTGTAGTTTTTTCCATCTTACATAAAGCCTATCTCTCTCCCTCATTTTTTGTATGAACTTTTCATTTATCCAGCTGTTGTTGTTTAGTATCTTTATGGTTTTTTCTTTTGTACACTGTTTTTTTGTATCGTTTATGATTTTTGCAAGATCTTTAAATGTACTGATGCTTTTTTTGTCCATTTCATCCCTTACTTGTTCATAGCACTTGTCTTTGTCAAGATAAGTTTTTTTGATTTTTTGTTTAATGTTTTCTATAAGTATTTTTTTAATCTAAGTGAATAATTTTATGGTCTGAATCCTTGTGGTCTGTAAGTCTCATACTGCACTGTATGTTTTCATTTGTGATTAGATGATCAAGTAAACTTGCCTAATTTTTTGTCGTTCTTGTGGCATTACTTCTGAAATTTAAAACTATTGCTTTCAACCATCCTTTCAACCATATGTGTGTACTTTTTGACTGTTTGTGAGGTTTTTAGCAGATCTAAGTTGATGTTACCCATTATAATGCATTGTTTCTTTTGATTTTCAAGTAGTTTGTCCATTTAGTTTTTAGTGGTCTTTACACTGCATATATTGTTAGGTTTTTTTGAGGTCAATGTATACTGATACCATGTTACAGTCTCCAATAGTTATGTGGTATCTTGTGTTCAGCACATAGCTTATTCCATTTTTTACATAGATGCTTGCTCCCCTCTTCTGGTGTTCGACAGTTATGTACTGCTGTTGTATATGAGGGTATGTTTTATACATTTTGTTCGTTTGGATAAATCCAAGTTTCTGTGTGATTATTTATTTTATTTCTTAAACTTCTTATATTAATGTAGAGTATATTCAAATTATCAGTCGCCATTTTTACTGTTTTAGCTTTATCTTTGTGTTTTACATTATTAAAGCTTGTTGTTAGATTTGCTCTAGATCCTTCCTTTCTTCTCATTCTAATAGCACGATCATTCTCCCTCTTCTTCAGGTAGACCTTTCCATTCATGACATAGAGGCTTTTTCATAGATTTTACCTTTTTTATGTCCCGCACTTTCTTGAACAGCATCTGTTTTTGCCTTGTTAGATGCTCATTAAAATATATGTTCCTTGTCCCTCCAGTCAGGCTACATTCATTCAATTTTAGACATGAGGTTGTTTTTTATTTCCATACCTTCCAATTTTATTAGTATTGGTGTATCCTCCTTGTTACCAATTCTGTAGATCTCCTCTAGTCTGAACTTCTCAATCATCCATGTTTACCTTCAAAGCCTTGAAAACTTTTTTCACAGTGTCACGAATAACGTCTTCTTGCTTTGGAATTCCGGATGTCACTATGTTTTTTTCTTTTTCTCTCTGCTCTATTGTATTTATCCTTTCTTTCATGCTTTGCATCTGTTTTTTTTAGTTTTTTATTTTCTTCCTCAAGACTTTTTAACTCCTCAAGTGAGTTTTGAATCTGTTTTGCTTGGTCATCAAAGCTATTCGATAGAAATTGCATCGAGTTTTTCAGTTCTGTCAAGGGCCTTTCTACAGATATTTTGGATGGCTTTAGATGTAGTGAGAACGCATTTCCTAGAAGGGTTTTCATCGGTTTTTCATCCATTTTTGCTGTTCTAACCTCACTTTTATCCTGTGATCTGCAGCACGTAACGTAACTTTTGCTATCTGCACCCCACAACTAAAATGAAAGTAGATCCCACAAATAACACAACTCAGCGCTTGTATATTACTTTTTTTTGACAAAATTTACAGGTTTTTTGATTATTTTTTAGATTAGCTGCTGCCTTGTGTAACATAACCTCAACATCTAAAGATAGAAAGCTGAAATTTTCAGCGATTCTTAATAGAGAACTACAATCCCTGGAAATTTCAGCTAACTTGGGCAAAACGCATTATGCAATTTGGGGTGTATTTAGTAGATTTTGACTTTAAATCTCAGAATAATTTAGTGTATGGAGTTTGGGGGGGGGTCCCAAATGATCATTTAAACACAAAATCACGACAAAAAAAAATAAAAAAAATAGAAATTTCATCATTTTAGAAATAAGATAGCTACCTCTATTTCAGAATAGTTAAATGTATTTGAGAAAGCGTTGAATTTATTTCAGAATAGTTAAATGTATTTCAGAAAGCGTTAAATGTATTGCAGAATAGCCAAATATATTTCAGAAAGTGAAAATTCGGCGGAAATAATTCAGGAGGGAGGCGACACATAAAATTACCTACCTAGTCTGTGCAGTTTTTTCTATGTGAGCCCGACTGACTCAACAGGAGCTTAATAGTAGCATTTAACTATTCTGAAATATATTTAACGCTATCTCAAATACATTTAACTATTCTGAAATACATTTGACGCTTTCTGAAATATATTCAACTATTCTAAAATACATTTATCTATTTTGAAATACATTTGACGCTTTCTGAAATACATCTAACTATTCTCAAATACATTTAATGCTTTCTGAACTATATTTGGCTATTCTGAAATACATTTGACACTTTCTGAAATATAATTGGAAAAGGTGTAGTAGAGGACTACAATCCCTGGAAATTTCAGCTTCTTTGGACGTATAGTTCCAGAAATAAAATCGCGTTAAGCAGTTTGGGGTGTATTTATCGATTTTTGAATTTCCTGACGTCCTTTTCTCGTAGATTTCGGTTTAAAATCTCAGAATAATTTGATGTATGGAGTTTGGGGGATCCCAAATATTCGTTTAAACACCAATTCTCAATTTAAAAACATTTGAAATTTCGCCATTTTAGTACTAAGTTAGCATTTGACTTGGATTTTTGAAAATTTTGAAAAATCATAACTTTTCTCTATTATAGATAGAAAGCCGAAATTTTCAGCGACTCTTATCCTAGTAGAAGACTACAATCCCTGGAAATTTCAGCTCCTTTGGAAGTCTATGTAGTTCCAGAAGTAAAATCGCCTTAAGCAATTTGGGGTGTATTTATCAATTTTTCAATTTCCTGACGTTCTGTTTTTAAAGATTTCGGCTTCAAATCCCAGAATAATTTAGTGTATGGAGTTTGGGGGATCCCAAATGATCATAAAGACACAAAATCTCAACAAAAAAATTTGAAATTTCATCATTTTAGAACTAAGGTAGCTACCCCATGATTTAGATTTTTCAAAACTTTGAAACATCAAAACTTTTTTCTATTAGAGATAGAAAGTAGAACTTTTCAGCGATTTTTATTCTACACCTTTTCCATAAGTATTTCAGAATGTATCACTTGTATTTCAGATTCATAAATTCTAGCTCAGAATGCGTCAATTGTATTCCAGTTGTGTGAGTTTAATTTCAGAAACTGTTATTTGTATTTCAACTTTGTCAGTTGTAGTTCAGATAACTTCATTTGTATTTAGTTTGGTCACTTGTATTTCAGAAAACGTCATTTGCGTTTCAGATTATTTATTTGTAGATCAGAAATTGTCAATTGTATTTCAGAATTCATCAAATGTATTTCAGATGTCATCAATTTAGTGTATTGAATAAAATTTATAATGGGTCACCTATACACCTAGGTTCTTTGGATTTGGGAAAATCTGCGTAGGTACCTGCGCTCAGCGTTCAAATTTCCATGCTCGTCACATTACATAGTATTTTTTATTTATTTATTTATTTTATTTATTTATTTTATTTATTTATTTATTTATTTATTTATTTATTCAATATACGGGTTCACCCCTTATTACAAAATAGACCTATGTAGTAAAGGACTATGATCCCTGGAAATTTCAGCTCTTTTGGACGTATAGTTCCAGAAATTAAATCGCGTTAAGCAATTTGGGATGCATTTATCAATTTTTCAATTTCCTGACGGCCTTTTTTCATAGATTTCGACTTCAAATCTCAGAATAATTTAGTGTATGGAGTTTGGGGGATCCCAAAGGACTATGTCGATACAAAATCTCAGCAAAAAAAAAAAATAGAAACTTCGTTTTAGTAAGAAGGGGGAGCTGGCGTCAAAAACATGCAAGAGTTTTCGCAAGGCGGATATTTTCAAAATAGGTCGTACTTTAGTGTTAGAATGCTAGTCTACAGTCAGCACTCACAGTTCCGGGACAGCTGGCTCTGGGACGCGCGCAAAGTTGTAATTTTAAGAAGCATCTAAACTGTTTTCTCAAAGCTCAAAATTTATAGAAATTTTGCACATTATCTGTTTGAAGGTTACAGATAACGTATGTAAATCGTCAGACGTCTAGTTCGTTGCAAAAAGGGGGTCAGACGTCCTCAAAGTTTTTATTTTATGGCATTTTCTTCGGTTTCCTGTCAAAATATATTTTTGCAGGTATTTGACAAATATATTTGAAGAAAATGCCATAAAATAAAAACTTTGAGGACGTCTGACCCCCTTTTTGCAACGAACTAGACGTCTGACGATTTACATACGTTATCTGTGACCTTCAAACAGATAATGTGCAAAATTTCTATAAATTTTGAGCTTTGAGAAAACAGTTTAGATGCTTCTTAAAATTACAACTTTGCCCGCGTCCCAGAGCCAGCTCTCCCGGAACTGTGAGTGCTGACTGACTGTACACTAGCATTCTAGCACTAAAGTACGACCTGTTTTGAAAATATCCGCCTTGCGAAAACTCTTGCATGTTTTTGGCGCCACCTCCTGGACTATTATGATTTAGATTTTGGGAAACTTTGAAGGGTCATAACTTTTGCAGTTTGGAGGGTCCGAAATAATCATTTCAACACAAAATCACAACTTAAAAAAAAATTGAAAGCAGTAGAGGACTACAATCCCCGGAAATTTCAGCTCTTTTGCACGTATAGTTCTAGAAATAAAATCGCGTTAAGCAATATGGGGGGGGGGGGGGGGGGGGTGTATTAATCAATTTTTCAATTTATTGACGTCCTTTTTTTATAAATTTTGGCTTCAAATTTCGGAATAATATAGTGTTTTGGGGGGTCCCAAAATGATCATTTGAACATAAAATCACGACATTAAAAAAATTGAAATTTCATCATCTTAGTCTTATAAGGTAGCTACCCTATGATTTAGATTTTTGCAAACTTTGAAACATCGTAACTTTTTTCCATTATAGATAGAAAGCTGAAATTTCCAGCGATTCTTATTCTAGTGGAGGACTAAAATACCTGAAAATTTCAGTTCAGTTAAAATTATAGTTCCGGAGTTAGGGATGAATTCATAGATTTGCGAGTCAATTTGTCAATTTCCTGATGTTCTTTTTCATAGATTTCGGCTTCAAATCTCAGAATAAATTAGTGTACGGAGCTTGGGGAGTCCCAAATGATCATTTAAACATAAAATCACAACATACAAAAATTTTTTCAATTTATTGACGTCCTTTTTTCATAAATTTTGGCTTCAAATCTATAATGTAGTGTTTTGGGGGGTCCCAAAATGATCATTTGAACATAAAATTTCATCATCTTAGTCTTATAAGACCCTATGATTTAGATTTTTGCAAACTTTGAAACTTCGTAACTTTTTTTCCATTACAGATACGATTCTTATTCTAGTGGAGGACTTAAATACCTGAAAATTTCAGTTCAGTTAAAATTATAGTTCCGGAGTTAGGAGATTGGGGTGAATTCATAGATTTGCGAGTCAATTTGTCAATTTCCTGATGTTCTTTTTCATAGATTTCGGCTTCAAATCTCAGAATAAATTAGTGTACGGAGCTTGGGGAGTCCCAAATGATCATTTAAACATAAAATCACAACATACAAAAATTTGAAACTTAATCATTTTAGTACTAAGGTAGCTAGCTACCTTATGATTCGAATTTTTGAAAATTTTGAAACATCATAACTTTTCTATTAAAAGTAGAAAGCTGAAATTTCCAGCGATTCTCATCCTAGTAGAGGACTATACTCCCTGCAAATTTCAGCTCCCGTGGATGTATAGTTCCAGAAATAAAATCTCGTTATGCAATTTGGGGTGAATTTATCAATTTTTCAATTTCCTGATGTCCTTTTTTCATGGATTTCGGATTCAAATCTCAGAATAATTTAGTGTATGGAGTTTGGGGGTTTCAAATGATCATTTGAACCTAAAATCACAACATAAAAAAATTGGAATTTTCATCATTTTAGTGCTAAGGTAACTACCCTATGATTTGGATTTTTCAAAACTTTATCATCATAACGTTTTTTCTATTATAGTTAGAAGGCTGAAATTTCTAGCGATTCTTATCCTCATGGACGACTACAATCCTTGGAAATTTCAGCTCATTTGGACTTATAGTTTTAGAAATGCACTTGAAAGTTCTACATGGGAACCATGTATCTAGTTCAACAAGTAGGTCATCAAACCAACAGATAGTTTGGGTAAACAAACTTTGCACAATTCACAGAAAAAAAAAATGTTTTCATTCAAACCAGAAATCTGGCCAATCCGAAATCTTTTATGCCATCGAACATGACATCATTACCTCGATAATTCAATATACAACATATTCCTAAATATACGCACCCTGTATACTAGAATAGACTCGAGCGGGATTCATGGGAAGGTAAATAAAAACAAATCAATCAAGCCAGAGAGAATCCAGGAAAATTCGGAGAAGAGAGCCAGAGCGTACAAGCATCATGCCCTGGAAACCAACATAAATTCAGCTGCGTGAAACGGGCTTCTATTGGCTTTTTCGGGATGAGGGGAAACCTTTAGTTTGGGTGTTTCTGTTGTCTCGTGAGTTACACGATTGAACTCCTGTTATTTATACACAATTTTTATTAGATAAACGTAAAGATTTTATATACTATCATATGGACAAACGTGCTATTTTTGTATAATGCTTTATATGTTGCTCGTAGCGTCGGTGTTTAAAACGTAAATAGATGGTTCCTCGATATTGTAGGGTATTTTTCTATGTGGTGTCTTAAATGTTAAATGTGCTCTATGTGCTTAAAATAATAAGTAAACTATAAATATATATTCCTATATAAACTATATACACGTAAATATTTTATATTTAAAAATATACATAAGCAATAATATACAAACGAGAATCTATTATTATTATTAAGATGCCCAAAGAGAAAACTAAATTTGAGCTAAGCATTTTCAAAAGAATATCGATTAATGAACATAAATTCGGTAAATCCTCTGATCAAAACAATTCTGGTGTAAAAAGCCCCGAAAATAGGCTAAAAAATGCTGCGCCATATGCTTATGCCGAGGTAAGTTGATATTGTTTACTTGTTTCCATTTTATTACAATCATTTCCTTTCGAAAAATATCTGGAAAATAATATCCATAGTTAAAAAATAATAAATTATTCACACCATTTGATGCAAATAGGAACATACATATTAATTAATGTCCCGAAAGCGGACATCGATTTGTCATGCACGACTAGATTTCAACACCAATTTACTATCGAACATTTAGATTAAAATGGAATAATTAATTTTCGTGTTTTGTTTTTTATTCGCACAATTCATTTCACTCCACGAATTAACATGCAATGGAAAAATGATTTGACAATTCGGTTGGAACAATTGAGTTATATATCGATTGTCATTTGGTCATGGATTTAATCTTGTAAAAGTGTAACTGTAGAGACGGCTTTATTTTTTATTGACAAATTGGTAATTATCTTACGATTTTAACTTGACCGTCTTTATTTGAAGGTAATGAGAATAGTATTTCTTCGTTCGCCAACACTCAGCATTCTGTTTGTGAAGACCAAAGGAAATCGAAGATGATCAAAATAATCTATTATCCGTTCACAATCCGATGTCCATAGGTACAGGTAAAATTTATCACCTTTCAATTCTATATGATAGAGAAAGGTAATAAATTTACCTGTACCTGTGGACATCGGATTGTGAATAGTATATTTAGTATTTTTAATACCTATTTAGAAGTACCTGTCGTTTTAGTGACAAAACGTATGTCGCTTCTTGACACACAAATAAAATTAGGTTAGGAATTTCCTATTTGTAGATGAAATTGACGTATTAGCAATCGACGTTCGTTTTTGTTGGTAATTTTTTGTTTCATCTGATTCATGATTGATAAATAAGGATGGGGTTATTCTAAATGGGTATTACAAATACTAAAATCTGTTTTTTTTTTAAGATAATTCCCCAAGTCAAAAATTTAGTAACTATGTTGGCAACACAAGCCTTTTCTACATGAAAAATTTGATAGCATTGACAATTTCACATTGTATTGCCAACCTGATGTCAGTTTGACTTTAAAAAAAAACGCACTTTATACCTACTATTGTTTATTCACAATCTGTAGTCCAAAGGTACAGGTAAAATTTTTCACCTTTCAATGCTATTTGATAGGAAAAGGTGATAAATTTACCTGTACCTTTAGACTACAGATTGTGAATAGGATATATGTCAGCATCAACTATTACTTCTAGCCTTAGTTCGGTATACTGCCTATTCTCCAACGTCCTGGTTTTCTCTCCAAAAACATTTATTTATCAAATCTGCTCTAGTATTTAGTAGCAGTTAATTCTCCAACAACACACATAGTCCTTAGAAACCTTTTCGGGGCGTATCACTGATCTTGATGCCCCCATGGCGATGGTCAAATCACATTTCTTTCGTTTAAGGTTGTCCAACACCCCTAATTTGGGAGCAAGGGAATCAGTGCACACTGGCAAGGTGATGTCTGAAGTCACCTACAACTTCTGTCAAATATCCTTCTCCGTCGCAGCTGTAACTGTTGGTGCAATTGTTCTTTTTGATTCGCAATCTTCATTCAAAAAGTATTTCTGCAGTATTACCTATAGCTTTCCAAAAATATCTGCCTCAGGTGTTCGGGCTTTCTTTGGATATCCCTAATTTTGCTTCGTCTATTACTCTGCACGCTTGCTGCATGTGTGTATCTCTTACTCAATCGATCAACTAGGATATCTGCAAGAATCATGCGATGTCTGCACTATCTCAGAAAGTTTTTCCGTAATAGTTTATTTCTTTTGCCCTTGTTTACAAAGTATCGAATTATTTATAGAAAGGAAATGTTGCAAAAGAACTTTAGTAAACGAATTTCCAATTCTAATAACACTCAAAAGGAGGCATGGTCTATAATTAATGAAATAAGAGGTAGAAGTTCTCCCCCCAGGTCTCTTCATCCGACCTGTCTCCTAACAATTTAAATATTTTTTTTTTTTGCTCTATAGCTGGAGTTCTTTCGTCTCATCTCGACTCTGTGATCAATCCCTTGCCTTTGACTATTTGACAGAAAAGAATGTCTCAAATTCCTTCTTCTTGGCACCAGTCGATGTTCCTGAAATCAAAGAAACCCTTATAACATACAAAAACAAAAATTCCACGGGCTATGATGACATATCCATTAAACTATTCTTCCATCTTAACGATAGGGGTTTTCGTGCATTTGGAGATGCAATAAATGATTCATTTGAAAAGGGTTATTTCCTAATTTCTTTAAGCACGCAGTGGTTGTACCTCTTCACTCAGACTCTCCAGCAAATTTCCGTCCTATTTCTCTTCTTCCTTCACTTGGTAAGCTGTTTGAGAAACTGGTAAAAATAAGAGTTCTTTAATTCCTCAATCTAAACAGGTTCGTCTCCGATATTCAATTTGGATTGCAGTGTGGCAAAGGAAAATCTGATGCGATATTCTCCCTTCTGAAAGATATCTATTAAATCTACATATTTAAGTTCACATGAGAATCACCATCCAGCAGCGGTGTTTTGTGACTTGTCGATCATTTTGTGTTGCTCCGTAAGCTTGAAGTGTAGTGTATGGTTTTAGAGGTGTGAATCTAAATTGGTTTCAGTCGTATCGACTTAAGTGATCGTCAGCAGGTAGTTTCATAAAGGGGCGGAGTTTCGGATAAAATGAGAAACAACTGCAGTGTGCCTCAGGGCTCTATCCTTGGCCCCCTTTTGTTCTTGATCTATATTAATGATCTAGCCTCTCTCAAGGTCGAGGAAGTATTAGATTTTCGCTGACGACACGTCTATTGTCTGGCATGCGAACAGTGGAGAATTAATAATAATAATAATAATGTCTTTGCAATCTTAAGATAAAATTACAAAAGGCGAAGTTGAAGCTAGGCTTCCTCACTTAACCTAATACAATAACTTAAACCTAACCGATACGAATGAATAGAAAAATAAATTTGAAAAAAAAAATTGGGAAGGCTGGATAGACTAAGGTGCAGCGTTAATTTGTTTAATCAAATGGCCTTTTGCATTTTTGAAAAATTGGGTGGAAGCAGATTTCAAGTTAACAGGAACTTTATTGTACTGTAGCGAGATTTGATAAGTGAATGACCTTTCATATAAAGTTGTTTTGTGTAGAGGAGGAGTGATGGTTAGTTTATGCCTCAAATCCAGAGCATGAGAGTCATATCTAAATTTTATTTTCTGATATAAATAATCCGGACATTTTTTAAAAATTATTTTGTTGTACATTACTAAGCTATGGAGCAGTCTCCTCTCACTCATGCTGAACCACCCTATTTCCCTCATCTTATCACTCACCCCTCTGTCATACTTCCTTATGCTACCTACCAAACACACGCAGCAATTCTGAATCAGTTGGATACGTCTGGCATCACAAATACAGAGCATCACAAAATGTGAATTGTGATAGAACCAGACTGTCACATAGCGATTTCCAGAGATTAGCATTCAAGAGGCGTCTCTCATTGAAAATGCCTTTCTAATACAATTATTAATATGTTATGTAAACCTAAGGTTAACATCAAGCAAAAGTCCAAGGTATCTAGCTGCCGCTGAGCAACTCAAAGCCTGACCATCAAGGCTGATTCGAAGCATGTCCTGACATTGAGATCGACTTTGCGCACGTCCAAAGAGCAAAACTTGACACTTTTTAGGATTAAGCAGCAAGCAGTGATTAATTGAGACCCTCAGCAGCCGGTCTAGGTCCGCATTTAGTTTATCGTTGGCTTCAAAAATGTTTTCTGGACGAAATGACATATAAAGTTCGGTATCGTCTGCGTACAGGTGCACATTGGCGTGGCTCAAGCTGTTAGTTAGTTGTGAGGTGTACAAAGTAAAAAATAAAGGCCCCAAAATCGATCCTTGAGGAACACCACGTGCAACATCCAAAGATCCCGACACGCTAGGGCCAACCTTCACCGACTGTGTTCTTTTAGAAAGGTAACTTTCAATAAGTTGGCAGGCGTTTTTTTCAAAGCCAAGATACCTCAGAATTGCCAAGAAAAGATCATGGTCCAGTCGATCAAAAGCCTTCGAATAGTCCAGCAAGATCAAAGCAGTGAGTTCACCAGAGTCAGCCGCCTCGAGAATATCGTCAGTAACCTTTAGAAGTGCTGTTGCGCAACTGTAGTCTTTACGAAAACCAGACTGAACAGAAGGTAGCAACTGGTGAGCTTGGATGAAGTCACGAATCCGGCTCTCCAACACTCTTTCCAGGAACTTCGAAAGTGTTGACAAAATGCTTATGGGTCTAAGATCCTTCAACTCCTCAGGGACGGGAACCTTAGGGATCGGAAGCAGAAAAGAACTTTTCCAGACATTTGGAAAGAATGAAGTCTCTATGCATGAGTTAACAAAGTGTACAATAAAGGGAAGGATGTGAGGACAACAGACACAGCATGGACAGTCCAATGCCATCAGTACCGACAGCCAATGACTTGATTGAAAAAAAGGCTGTGTGAACCTCCTCAGGGGTGGCAAGTCTAAACTCAAAAGAGCCGACATCATGTTTTCTAGTTTCGCGATAGAAGAGTGACGTAGCTAAATCAGGGGTTGATGAAGAAGCAGCATTTATAAAAAATTGATTTATGTCATCCACATTACCAAGATGTTCGGGAATGGATATAGGATCCTTCGAATATATACCGAGCTCCCTAAGCAGCTTCCAATTATTGTTGGGATTGCCTATATTCAAATTGGTTTCAAGGTAGTTTTTTTTTCTCAGTTTGAATCGCGATTGTGACTTGATTACGAAGCCGTCGATAGTTTTCCCAGTTTTCTGGCGTGTTACGTTGCTTAAATTTAGATAGGGCATTGTTCCGTAGCTTCATAGTGAGCCTTATATTGGGGGAAATCCAGGTTGTCTTTTTTTTTGTTACCCGGGCATTTCTAATGGGGGCCTGCCTATCAAACAAGCCTAAAATGTATCTATTGAATGTTTCCAGCTTTTCATCGACATTCTGCAGATAAAAGATATTATGAAGAGGTATATTAAGGAGATCAGCATAAAACGCTTCGCGATCAAAATGTCGTAAATCTCTATAAGATATAAAGGAAGGTTTAGGTTTGGAGACCTTCAAACGCAACTGACACTTAATAAGGAAGTGATCAGATGCATCGAAAGAGGTATCGACACTACTAGTTGACAGAAGATCCTTGTTAGAGCACAAAATTAAATTAAATTCTTGAAATGCATGATTAATGTCGATTTAGATTTGATAAGAACTTGGCGCGACAGCAATAATCTAACCTTCAACATATCGAAGACCAATATGGTAAACTTCAAGTGCTCATTATCCAATATCTCCTTATGTCGTGACTTTTTCCATCTAACCGCCTGTGCTAAGTTTCTTGGAGTTACAGTGGTTGAGAGTCTCAAGTTTGAGCAGCACATTCTGGCACTCTCTAGTAGATTATCATCTAGTTATTAGGCTTTGAGAGTACTCTCAGAGCTGCGAGCTCTCAGGACCGCATATTTTTCTCCGGTGGAGTCACATATTAGTTATGGAATTGCATTTTGGGGCTGTTGTAGTACTACAAATTTTGGGTCTATGTTCATATTTTGAAAACTTTAATTGCGAATTACTTTTTTTTCGAAATTCAATCATTTCGAAGGCATTTATTTCGAAAACTTTTATTTCGAATTACTTTTTCTTCGAAATTCAATCATTTCGAAAACATTTATTTCGAAAACTTTTATTTCGAAATACTCTTTTCTCGAAATTCAATCATTTCGAAAACATCTATTTCGAAAACTTTTATTTCGAATTACTTTATTTTCGAAATTCAATAATTTCGAAAACATATATTTCGAAAACATTTATTGCGAAAACATTCATCTCGAATGACTCTCCTTTCAAAATTTAATAATTTCGAAAACAATAATTTTGTTTGGGTTAGTTGTTAGTTTGCAATTTTAATTAGAAATTACCAAACTTACCAATAATGACCTGGTTAGTTTGGGTTAGTTTGCAATTATAATCAGACATTAAATTGCAGAATAACCCAAACTAACCAGGTTATTATCGGTAAGTTTGGTAATTTCTGATTAAAAATAAAATTGCAAACTAACCCAAACTAACCTGGTTATTATCGGTAAGTTTAATATTGTCTGCTGGAGCGCACTGCACAGAGGTCATATTATGATAATATTATTGATTTTCGAAATTATTGAATATCGAAATTATTGTTTTCGAAATTATTGAAGATCGAAATTATTGTTTTCGAAATTAATGTTTTCGAAATTATTGAATTTCGAAAAAAAAGTAATTCGAAAAAAGAGTTTTCGAAATAAATCTTCTCGAAATGATTGAATTTCGAAAAGAAAGTAATTCGAAATAAAAATTTTCGAAATGAATGTTTTCGAAATGATTGAATTTCGAAGAAAAGGTAATTCAAAATGAAGGTTTTCGAAATGCATGTTTTCGAAATGATTGAATTTCGAAAAAAAGGTAATTCGAAATAAAAGTTTTCGAAATATAAGCATTCGAAATAAAAGATTCGAAATGTCTGTTTTCGAAATATGAACATAGACCCACAAATTTTAGCTTCATATTTATTTTACAAAAAGAGCCTTTAGAAGTTTATGCCTAAAGTTTCCTTCCGACAATCTTGCAAACCTAGCCTAATTTTTCATAGAATTTTAACTGTGCCATGATTATACGGGGTGTTTCACGAACATCGAAACAGAGTCGTTTCAGGGTATTTCAAGGACGATTTAGAAGAAAGGCTCACACACTCTTTTTTGGATGGGGAAGATGAATCGAGTGGTACCTTGTTTCAAAGGTATTTTGATTCTCGTCACAACTGTGTACTTTTAGTGAAAATCGAATGATTACTTCTCAAGATATTCACTGTCAAAGTTGCCATGGGCTGAATAAGAAACAATCTTCTAGCCTTGTTATTCTCAAATTAACTCTTTCCTCTCGGACAAGTCAAATTTCGTTTTATGTATGCTTCTGAAAAAATGTAAATTGACGTGTCCGAAAGGAAAGTCAGGATAGTGTTACTTTGAGAATAACAGTGTCAGAATATAGTTTCTTATTTAGTCCATAGCAACTTTGACAATGAATATCTCGAGAACTAATCATTCGATTTAAAACAAAAAAATAGGCACTTATGAAGAGAATGAAAGTATTTTCAAAACAAGGTACCACGGTACTCGACTTATCTTCCCTATCTAAAAAAGAGGGGTGAAAGTCACCCCACCCAGGGGGTGCACCCTAGCGAAATACTGATGGGGTGAAAAAGTTTCCCGCTTGAAAACAAAAATGACGTGTCCGAGCGGTTTTTTTTAAACGACCTTGAAACACCCTAAAACGCCATCGTCTCGATGTTCGTGAAACACCCTGTATATACTCAAAATTATTTGCCTGGTCTATAGGAAATACTATGACCGACTTTCTTCGGTAAGGCACTATTCCACTAGGACAGCCAATAATATTCTACTGTCAATTCCCAGAAGCACCTTGATGAAGAAGTCTTGTTTATTTTGCCAAGAAAGACCTAAATTTTCTACCATCTAGCGTTAAATCTTTATATTCATACGGGAGGTTTAGAAAGGGGGTGAGGTCTCTAGACTAAAGCCTACTATAATGTTGAAGAATTCCTTTTGAACATATTTTTAACGCAGGTAAAATTTAAAATTGTTCTTATATAGATATTAGGTTTTATTATTTTATTATTCAAGTTGATATGGTTTGTCAATGAAAAGTTTTTTCTGGACAGTAAAGTACTCTTGGCTTTGATTTGATTCTTGATAGGCGTTCAATAAAGTCTTCTGGAGCTTGTGGATATGCCAACCTGACCATTTCCTGGATTTCACTACGGAATTTCTGCAGTGTCTCCCATGGCCTTTGCACTCTGCTCTTTAGCTGGCTCTGATACACTTTGCTAAGATATCTGTTTCCTCAACTCTTAGGCGCCTACAATATCTGTATAGTTTTGCCCCAGGAATATTCTGGAAAAGAGTGCATTCTTCTCTGATGCCAATGCTGTTGCTTTCTACAATTCATCTCAACCATCTGCACTAGCAGCAGCTTCAAACTGTCGCCATACATGGAAAAATGCTTCACGGTCAAAAGTTGGTTCAGTGCTTCTATACTCCTGGAATGCTTCAGGGACCGTCCCTATTTCGCTTTTGACTTTTTCTCAGACAGTTTCTATTCCGAATGGTCCGTTCCGTTTTTCTTATTTTTCTTTCTATCCTCTGCCTTCTTGGTTTTGAAAAATTTTCTAGTCTGGACATAACAGGTTCAGTAGTGCTGCACATACCATACCATTTTGCAACAAAGCATGTGGTCCCATTTAAAACATTGCCCTGAGCTAGACATCTTTGAATACTTATGAAAGGCATTCTTCTTCTCTTCTATCTGGAGAATGGAAAGTGGTAGTTCCAAAAGATAGAAGGCCCGAAATTTCAAATCGTTGTCACCACATTCCAACCGCTGATTATGTTGGCGTCTTTAAGACCTTTGGAAAAATTCGTCAAAGTTATTTTTGGCTCAAAATGAAGGCAGACATTATTCGTTACATTAAATTATGCCAACATTGTGCACAGATTGATATAAGGTCGAACAAACGAAGCCTTGATTATATGTATAGGAACCTTACTTCGTTCTAAAAAGGGACATTATTATATTCTTTTCATTTCAGACAATTTTAGCAAGTCAGTTTTCCTGTATCTATGTCGTGCCGCTAAGGCTAAGTCTCTAGTTGAACATGTAGAGAATTACTTTTTACTTTTTGGTGCCCCTAAATCTCTGACCTGAGATAATGGTGTTCAGATGAAGTCCAAAGAGTTTCAGGTTTTATGTCAACGTTATAGGACCAATATTTTTTATACAGCCAACTATAATCCTCGTGCAAATCCCACAGAACGTCCTTATCATGTCATTAAGACCATGTGCGTCAAGAAGATCATAGATCCTGGGACGAACATCTCCAAGAGCGAAGTTAATGGGTATAGTCCGTTTTTTTGTTCCATTAAACTTCCGCATATGTCACCTAATTTGGACACTTATCAGAAAATCCGACAAGAAGGTTTTGTAAAATTTTCCAAACAAATCGAAAGCAAAATTAAATCCGCAAGGACCCAAAATGCTAATAGGTACAATCTTCGTCGGCGTCCTGTAACTTTTGGTCCAGGTGATAAAGTTTGGGGATGGAACAAAATCCGTGTTGGTTGTCAAACTCTATCCATCCACAACTGGATACAGGTTTCTGATAACTGTTTCCATCTTTCTCTATCCTTGACTCTCATCCACTGTTTGCTTGCCGCTGTCCTTATGTTGTCCACCTATCTTTTTTTGCGGTGTTTTATGTTTTCTCTCTTGGTTTCCATTCCAGGATTCTTCGTATCCATCTGTCGTCATCATATCTAACTTTTCGTTTTGTGCCTTATCTCGGTGTTTCTAATTTTGTCTCTTAGTGATATTCCAAGCATGTTTCTATCCATCGCTCTTTGGGCGCTAATTTTTTAACGGGCTCTTTGGCGGGGGACATGGTTTTTAATCCGGTTATAATATGCAAGTGTCGTATACTTTTCTTTTTAGGTTTATGGGAATGGATTTATTTTTCAAGATGCATGTTAGTTTGCAGAAAGCGGCCCATGTTAGTTGTATTCTTTTCATTCCAGCATCCTGGTTTGGTTTCCCTAGTCTGATGTCACGGCCAAAATATATGTAGTGTTCGACGTTTTCAATCCTCTGGTTTTGTATTGTTATATTTGTCTGTTCCTGACTCATTGTAGATCGAAAGAAAAGTCCTTTAGTTCTCACAATATACAGGGTGTCCCAATAGAAAGTGACCGATTTTAAATGCTTATAACTTTTAAACCAGGTGTGCTAGCTACCTGCGATTTGAGCCATTCGACTTTTCTTGGCCAATTTTTTTTTTTCAGTTTGTTGCAAATTTTTTTCACACCTATACAGGGCGAGTAAAAAAAATGCCGTTTTTCAACATCGAAATTCTCCACCATTTTTATTGTAACACCCTGCATGTTGCAACGCCAAAATTAAGAGTCGTGACCAAGGTATCCATTTGCCAATGAACGTCGGCCTTTTTTGAACCTAAAAAAATGCATTTATTTTTGGGACAGATTTCTATTTCAATTTTTTAAGGCTAAAACTTCAAGTTCCATGCCCGATGTTTATTGGTATATCTTATACCTTGTACACGACTCTTCATTTTGCCGTGGCAACATACATGGTGTTTCAATAAAAATAGTGGAGAATTTCGATGTTGAAAAACGGCATTTTTTTACTCGCCCTGTATAGGTGAAAAAAAAAATTGAAACTAACTGAAAAAAAACTTTAGGCCAAGAGAAGTTGAATGGTGCAAATCGCAGGTAGCTAGCACACCTAGTTTAGGAGTTATAAGCATTTACAATCGGTCACTTTCTATTGGGACACCCTGTATATAAAATCAATAATTAAAATACACTAACCTTCTTGAAAATATACATGCTTAAGTCCCAGGAACAAAAATGTAGTCACATAACAGGAAACAAACCTAGTAATGACATATGCATATGAAATAAATACGAATCCCTAAAGATCCTAAAAAGAACATAATGATATTTATTTAAACAAACTTGCAATTTTTGTCGGTTGTTGGAAAATTTGGTATTGGGCTCCACCAGGTTCATTCAAATAATCAACATCATTATCAATCTCCAAACCAGCTATCTGAGTATTCTCAACAAAATTCAATTTTCTACCCTTACTCACGTTATGTAGCATCTTAAAAGTATCATTTATGTCAAAAGAATGTAGAATATCTCATCTCTCTCAAATTCATGCCAAATGTTCAAGTGAGTGTATTTTATAAAGATTTTCTACCTGTTTTCATTAACACTTCCAGTCACCCTTGATAATGGTGTAACCCAGCGAAACGCGTCGTGTATTATTGAATAATAAATATATTGTGAAGACTAAAGGACTTTTCTTTCGATCTACGATGATTGATGAATGTACTTCACCCCGGAAAAATCCTCGATTTACTGATTCTATTTTTGTTTTGTTGTAGTTCATTTTTAAGCCTACAGTTGCAGATACGTCATTTAGCTGTTGGAACATTTCCTACAACTCTTGGTTATTTTTTGCTATTATAGGACTATGTCATCAGCAAATCTGAGATAGTCCGTATACTTTGTCGAAGTATATACTGGTGTCCCATCTCATCAGTTTCTTGAAAATATCCTCCAGGACAAGGGTGAGCAGTTTGGGCGAGATAGTCTTTCCTTGCCTCACTCCCCTTTGTAGTTTTATAGGGTTCGTTTTTGTTTTGTCGTTCAGTTTAATTTCTATGGTTGCATTTTCATATACAGTGAGGACATAAAGTCCGTCGCCCGTCGCCCCCCTCTAACTTTTGAACCGCTCGGTATATTGCAACGAAATTTGGAATGAATGTGGGCAAATTCTCCATTTTTTGAAAAAAATGACAGCTGGATGCAGTTTTGAAACTTCCCTTTAAATAGAAGGCGATGTCGAGTGATATATTGTTTTGAAGGTCTCTTTATTCTTAATTTAATCCCCAATTCTAAAAACATTTGGTTTAGCGGTTTTCAAATGATGACGAAAAAACAAAGGTTTGTTTTGGTCGTGAAGTTTTTCCTTAGTAATTGAATCATTATTTTATGAGTACTTTTTTTTTGTCATTACGTCATTATTTATTACTGAAAAAAAAAAACAATAATGAATAAAAAACCGATAATAGTTTTTTCTGTGATTGACAAGAAATGTCAGCATTTTTGACCGGTTGACAGGTCGCAAAACTCATTATTCTGGTATTTCAATTATGTTTTAATAGTTGCTAAGGAATCAATGAATAACAATACGGGAAACACTTTTCCGGCCTAGGCCGGGAAAGTGATTCTCGTACTGCTGAATAATTGGAACCAAAAGACAAACATTTAACAGGTATTTAACCAATCGCAGAAAAAATAGTATGTGTATTTCGGTAGAAAACACATTCTCGGCCTTCGGTAATTGCCGGCCTCGGCTACGCCTCGCCCGTCAACTTACACCATCGGCCGAGAACGTGTCACTTTTCCACCTAAATACACATATACTATTTTACATTACAAGTGCGTTTATGAACATGATTACAATAACGAGTGTGAAAGATTAGAACGACGAGGTCGTAGACCGAGTCGGTTTAATCACACGAGTTTTGTAGTCATGTTTAAACGCACGTGTGATGTACAACTTTTTATCTACAAAGCGAAAAATAAGATTTTTTTTTCAATCATTTTCGTTTATTAGTCGTTGTATACCTTCATTTTACCTTTACAGGTTTACCTTTGACATTTGTCAATTCACAAAAAATAGTTGTGTTATGAATTCATAACCTTTCCATAACACCACTAGTTGTGTTATGAATTCATAACCTAGTCCGTAACACAACTAGTTGTGTTATGAGCCTCATGACATAACTCAAATACTGGAAAAAAAAAATGATTTTGTAAAAACGTCATAACCAAACGCTTGAAGATAAAAAAAAAATTATCTACAAAGTGTTTGGTTATGACGTTTTTACATACCCATATATAACAGAACAGGCGTGTTATGGACTAGGTTATGAATTCATAACACAACTATTTTTGGAGATTTGACAAATGTCAAAGTTAAACCTGTAAAGGTAAAATGAATTGAAAACACATTCTTATTTTTCGCTTTGTAGATAAAACGTTGTACATCACACGTGCGTTTAAACATGACTAAAACTCGTGTGATTAGAACGACTCGGTCTACGACCTGGTCGTTCTAATCTTCAACACTCGTTACTGTAATCATGTTCATAAACGCACTTGTAATGTAAATAACTACTAATTTTTTTTTCATGAGTGTTTATGACCAAAACAACCCCATGTTTTTTCTCCATCATTTGAAAACCGCTAAAACAAATGTTATCAGAATCAGGGATTAAATTGAGAATAAAGAGACCTTTAAAACGACATATTACTCGATACCGCCTTCCATTTGAAAAAAAGTTTCAAAACTGCGCCCAGCTGTCACTTGTTTTTCAAAAAATGGAGAATTTGCTCAGATATCAATTCCGAATTTCGATGCAATATACCGAGCGGTTCAAAAGTTAGAGGGGGGGGGGGGGGGCGACGGACTTTATGTCCTCACTGTATATTCTTTATGATGTTCGTGTATCCTGAATCAACTCTACCGTTTTCTAAAAATTCTAATACTGCCCATATTGCTTTCTGTGCACTTCTCTATTATATTAGTGTTCTTATGGTATGTAGATGATCTGTGGTGCTAAAATGTTTTTTGAATCCAGCCTGTTCGACAGATTTTGGTAAACAGCTTGTAGAGGGGAGATGCTAAAGATATTGGTCAGTATTTTTCAATACTTGTATTGTCTTCCTTTTTGAATACTAAGATAACTTCGGAGTTATACCAATCTTGTGGGATCTTTCCTTCGTCAATTATTTTATTAAATTGAATCTTGAGTATATATGTTCTATTTTTCTGTCACCAATTTTCAACATCTCTACTGTAATTCTGTTCTCTCCTATTTATTTATATGGAGTTCGTTATTTCTGGTATTTCTTCTCTATGTAGAGTATAGTTCTTTCAGTTCGTTGTCGTTATGTGTGTGGCGAGTATAGCTTGATGTAGAATTCTCCTATGGCTTTGCTCATTTCCTTTTTGTCTTGGAAGGTCACGTTTTTCACGTTTTTTATTTTTATAATTCTTGTTCTGCCTCTTGAGTTTTTTGTTTTTAGTACTTTCATTTTGCATTTTTCACTTATTGGATCTTTTATTAGTTTGTTGGTATAGTTTCTATTATTGTCTCTACTAATTTTATTTTTCACTTCCTTGTTAAGAGTTTTTTAAATGTCTGTTGTTCGATCTGTCCTTTCTCGTCTTTCTTTGAGACGTTTCTTCAAGGTATTAGATTGAAGTTCAGATGTTTTTTGTTAGTCAAAAGGCATTAGCCCTACATAAATAAAACTGTCTGTGTCTGACAATCTCTCACTTACTTAATTCGGAAAGAAAGTATTCGCAATCCACAGTGGATAACGCGACGATAAAACAAATATTCTGTGCTTGAACTTTCTGAAGGTCTAATGCTGATAACAACAAAGATCAGTGACCGATATGATTACTGAATTAGCAGTTTTTGAAAAGTGCTTTGTTAGATTTTTACGATTCACATAATTTTTCATAAACTCTACTCGCCAAACATAAAGATTAAATTTTATTTACTGAAGAATTGCAGAGCATACCCACTATTGATCTTGAATGAAAGTTTCGAATCTTCTAACATTGTAATTGCCATTGATTGGTTAATAATTTCTCTTACTCGCTTTATTTCTCTAAAGCTGGGTACGCATATGAGCTTGAACGCGAATGAGGCAGCCCGAGGACGCATGAGCATACGTATGTGTACGTCTGAACGAGGCGTGCAAATTTGTTTGACCCCGCATGCATTTGGCCTCGACCCGATCCATTTGTTGGCAGTACATCAAAGTGAGGCATCTGCTCGTGCGCTGCTCATGTGTGCTCAGTGTGGATGGAAATTAAAAAAAAATCATTTCGAGGTCGAGGCAGTCCACGTGTTGTTTTGAGATGAAAGCGATTAAAAATTTAAAATCAATAACAACAAGAATGCTCACCACATATTTGTGGATCGATTCCGTACAACGCCTCGTGCGTCCACTATTCAGGTCACCCAAAAATTTATTTCTTCCCGAATCCGAGGCAAATGGTTCGGCCTCGGATTGCCTCATTCGCGTTCATGCTCATATGCATACCCAGCTTAATAGTTTTTAGTAAAAGTTGAAATGAAAATAATTGTTTTTTTTTTTACATTTTACTCCACAGTATGAAAACAGATTTCACCGATGAGTCTACTGTATATGTAGGACACAAAGTTGGTTCTCACTTCATTGTGCTTGTCAAGTCTGTTTTTAAATATGTTTTTATTTTCTGTATTCACTACACTTTCTGGGAGGCTGGTCTACGTGTTGACAACTCGGTTTGTGAGAGAGTGCCTTCTTTGGAGAAGATTGTATTTTTCTGTTTGTATCATTTCAGAGTGTCCTCTTGTTATGTTCGTATTCGGTATAGCAAAGGTGACTTCAAGGGCTTTATTATAGGTCTCCTCTCTCTCTTCTGTCCTTCAGGGCAGATAGATTGAACATCCGTAATCTGTCTTCATAAGGGGTGTTTTTGACTTCATTAGGGATTTTCGTGCATCTTCTTTGAGTTCGTTCTAGTAACTTTGATGTAGTATGGGTTCCTTATTGTATCACAGTACTGCAGCATTGGGCGAATGAAGAGGACACATAGTTTTTTCTTATGAATTCTACAGATTTGTCACCATTCGAGCTATACGGGTTTCCCATATCAGGCTTTCCGTCATTATCACTCACAGGTCTGTCTGTTCCGTGACTTCTCAGATCTCGGTATTGTTGATGCTGTATTCAATATGTGGGTTATTTCTTCCTATGTGAAGACTGGTACACTTGTCCGTATTTAGTATCATAGGCCAGCGCAGTATCCAAGTTCCTAAAGTTCATATGCCTGTGTAGTATAACATACCCGGGTTCGTTTAGCAAGATTGAACGGTGTGAATTTTTATTACTTTTTAAACAACAAATCTTCTGAAAAACGAAATGAAAAACAAATAGGACCTACGTTGTGGAAGCTTACTCAATTTTACTTACTGAACATGCGCCCGTCATAGCAAATTTAGGGAAATTTTAAGTGAGGTTGTGATATGTAAAATAAACGAAACATTTGTGGAACGTCTACTTTATTATTAAAGTAAATCGTATCGTTCTCGTCCTGGAATGCAAGAGGGGAAAGACCACAGCAGAAAAAACCCTCGATCTCAATTTCTCAAAAATCGAAACATTTTGTGTCGTTTTAATAATAATTCTGAGTCAATAATCAATAATCAATAATTTAAGTCAATGATACAATAATTCAATAAAAGTTTAAATTAGGTACCATCCTTTGTCTTTCTGCTAAAATTTTGATTCCACACACAACATTCAATCAACACTACCTATATTCAATACTCAACAGTTTTTTTGTTAGTTAGCCAGTTACACCAGCAGGTACTGAGGTCCCATACGGGAAGCTACTCAGCTATAGTTGTTTTTGAGCCAATATCTCTAGATTGATCACTTCAATTTGTTTGCTAGGATATTCGCTCGTCAGGGTAGGAAAATGTTAGTAGATTCAACAAGGTCCTAATGCACGATCGGAATACCCAAAATCACAATACCAGCACAAAAGACAGCACATAATTTTTCTAGGCTTTAGCTTATTCTTTGATCGCTCCTTGACACACAAACTAATCACAAATTGGATTGAACAATCAGTTTAATACAAAATAAAAATAAAAATTGAATATTGAACAATGGCAGACAAGTGTCTTAAGAAACCTGCCCAGCTTCTTCTTTCCAGTCTAATCGCTTATTCTCTTTTCTACCCTTCGGTAACTTCGCTTTTTCGGGGCGGCGCGGCGCGGCGTCCTCGTTCTCCTCTAAACCTAAACTTCACGGCGCATTACATGGTTGTTACATTTACCTTTATTCAGTAAACGTTTTTTCAAAAAGTTAAGATTTGAAGAAATAATATTTTAAATAGGTGGTTCTCCTCATCTGATATAAATTTGTCTAGATCCGTCAATGGGTTGCAGTACATCTTCGAGTCGTCCGCAAAGGACTGACTATTAGTTTGAAATTCCAAGGATCTGCAATATAACACTTAAACAGAAGCGGGCAGGGAGTGACCCTTGGACAACTCCACTATGAATTGACTTTCGCTCTGATAGCTGGTAAGACTGGATCTTACCCTACAGGTTCTGGGAGTTATGAGTTTTTTCGATAAATGATAAGATTTTGCCTCTGATGCCCACAAAGTGAACTGAATTTGTTTGTTATTTGGTGGTTCCAATTTACTACCCTTCTTATCAATTGGTATGACATGTGCTGCCCTTCCCGGGCAGTCAAGAATAGGGGGCGTGGGACGTCACAACAGGAGCGAGACCTGGGGGCGTAGGAGAGGTTCAGGTAGAGAGAACCTCACTTGGTATAGGTACAATAAGATATGTATTGATAAAATAAAATACTATTACCCTATAATTAATAGAATGTCTCTTCTACGGAGGGACGTACTACTTAGGCCACTCTGTAGACTGTACACTTTGTACACTTGGCATGACTGAAGACTGAAGCTGGGTTTGAGACAGGCCCAGTAGGGCGTTTCCCAATAAAGGTAGTTCGCACTGGATCTAGTCTGCTGCGTTCAATAATCCCAGAAGGGCCTTTCCCAATAAAGGTAGTTTGCATTGGGAGGAGACTTAGCTAGAGGAGTTTTTCCCAATTGAGGTAATTGGCACTAGCCCTAGTCTGCCGGTAATGGATCTCGGTGCTGTATTTATATCAAATTAATGCTGACTCGTCGACAAACTTTGATAAAATTGATGTACAGAGTGGTATTTTAGCGAAATATTAACAAACAATACAATAAACATCAAATAATTATTGAAGTAATTTAATAATATTTCAACTTGTATGCATTGGTGCAACCCATCCATATCTACAGCGTCAAGGTTAAATAAACCCTATATACATTGGTGTGGATTATTCTAGAATTGTATCAGTATCAAACTATTAAATAACCCTGGTCTATTTATTTTTTTTTTCAGGAATTGGTTGCCAGTTCTCCAAGTGAAAGAAACTGGCGTGGTATATTTATCGCACTTCTGGTTATAGCGGCCGTTTTGGGACTGATCGTTTTTAGTATAGTGTTAGTTTCGCCGCCAGAAGAACCTCCTAGAATCAAAGGGATAAAGCCGAGCCTAGAAGATATTTTTATAAAATTACCTCCGGCGGCCAGATTCAATGGAACTTGGATATCAGGTAATAATTAGTGCTAGACGGGATTTGAAGAAAATATTTTAGATATAAAGAGAATAAATAAAGCTGCCTACATTATGTATTTCCTTTGATGTGATGTTGAAATATTTTATCCAAAAGATATAAACGAAAGTATTTGATGTTACCATAAATTACGTTACCTATACTATACATATTTCCATATCTTCAGAAAATGTATTTTCTTATATTGAAATATAGGGGAAAAGCAACGGAAAATTGAGCCAATGTTTTTTTTTTACGTTTCAGCCCCTCGTTTCAAATATTCATAGCAAAAAACCATTATATTTGTAAAGAATACCGCACTCAAATTTGCCAATATGGCAAGAATTCCAACGATAATAAATTTAGATTATATTGATACAACACGCTTTTGAAAATTATCCCTTATTCTAAAAAAAAAACATTTCTATGCTGATATATCTATCCGCTATGTGACCTGGTTCGAAAGAGTTTTAAGTGGCACTTGGACTCTTTTGCAAAAGTGTCCTTAATGTTTCGTTTCTTTCGCAACGAACTATAATAATGAATAGCTAAGCCAAAAAAGTTTTAAGCGTTACAAAAATGAATGGATCATTAACGAGGAATAGGGTTAACAGTTTTCATTCATCAAAATTCATTTAGAGTCATAAGGATTGAAGGAACTATTTTTGCAAACATCGCGGAAAATGATAAAGGATTAAAACTTCTTAGCCTTAATCGCTCTGTGAAAAAGTATAGAGAAGTTCTGTATCAAATTAGGAGTGGGTATTCCAAATTGTGTTTCCATGATAATTATCGAATTTAAATTATATTCGATGGAAATCGATAACCACCAATTGGAATACATAATGCCTTGCTTATAGTTTAATTTATTCTATGGAAATCGTTAGTTATCGGTTTTCCCTTTGCTGCAAGAATTGCATCAATTATTCATTGATTTATAGCTTTATAATTCAAATTCACCATAATTATTTCTATATCGATATGCAGCGAATCAAGAAAATAGGGTCACATCACCATAATTTTGTTAGCTTTTTTCTTGAGAAATTCCTTCACGGGTTTCTCATTGATGTAAATTAGGGTGAGTTTTGGGACAGGTGAGTGGAGAAAGCACTAGATGCAGATTTTGTCGACTTTATAGCCAAAAAAAAAAAGAAAGACATAATTATTGTCTGCCCAGCAACTCTATGTCTACGGGGCAACGGTAAGGGGAATGCAGTTGTAAAAAAAATGGCTGATTTCATTCATAAAATACCCAGCTGCGTGCGGAACTTTTTGGAAGTGTTATCGTATTGCAACTCGTACACGAAAATCGACAATGACAAAACCGCCGCCACTGGATATTTCAATATAAATCGATATTCCAAGATGGGAGGGTAAAATGACAAGAGCCCTGGCCAATAGAGAGACGTAAGGTGACGTTAGTCCACTGACAACCGCATGGTTCCCGTGGCAACGGCGATCGTGCCAAAAATTCCACCAATCAGGATCATTCAGACCGGATCCTTGTCAAATTGTCAAAAGCTAATGGATTCTTTAGGAAATGTTTATTTTTTACAATAGACAAAATTGAAGAAATCAGTTATCAAAATAAGCATAGATCTAACAACCACGTTGAAATATTGAGCGTTTTATTGTTATCTACATTTTGTTATTAAAAAATGGATTTTCAACTGAACTATAAGTATATACTTCATGCCTGGTATTTTCGTTTTTTTTATAATTAAACGTGGCAACATCGCACATTTACGTCCGAATTCCTTCCGTAGACTCAGAACCGCTGGGCAAACAATAACATAATAGGTCTGTTCGCATAGAAATCACAAACCAGTCAGAGTGAATTTCATTGGTTGAAAACCTTAATGTTTGAAACCAAGGTTGTTTGAAAGAGGTAGGTTGGCTGATAACTTTTATGACGTCATCTACATGCCTAAAATAATGCAAATCTCCATTAGATCTTCCAGATGGGGGATTCTCATCCTCTAGTCGCAACCTATCGTCTCGACTATTCCATGGCCTTTCTACAAGTGAGCCGGGAAGATAAGTTGCGACTAGAGGATGAGAATCCCCCCTCTGATGACGTCATCTGTTTACCATTACCAGACAACCTATTAACATTAGAAACCTTGGGTTGAAATTCGTTTTCTGACTGTTTCTGACTTGCTGAATATTTTCAACCAATGAAATTCGTGCTGACTGGTTTGTGATTGCTGCAGAAACAGACCTATTATGCTGCGTTTTCTTCTTAGCAGCGTGGAATAAAGAGAGATAAAAAAGGTAGTAAGCATTAAAAAGAATACTCTGGGAAATGATGGCGTAAATGACGTAAATGGCAAATGTAGAAATGTCGTTAGTTATTGACGGACAATTTTTCGTAATTTTTTTTAAAGAAAAACTTAATTATGATCGGATCCGAATCGCTGTACGTTTGCTGTACAAAATTAAATGCTGGACAGACTTTGAAAATGCTGTACAATACAGCGAAATGCTGTACGTATGGTCACCCTAATGTAAATAAGGTCTTTTTTAAAAACCAGAGTGCATCTATTGCTTTTCTGAGCCAATCACAGATAGATGGTATTGTGAACAGAAATATGAAGTGTTGAAATATTGAAAAACAACAAAAAAAACTCCTCGCAGTTCGCGAATTTTATTTTCACTGGACGGGATGACCGTTTACTCTTCGACTTTCGCTAGACTATCTCGGACTGATCTGGAATCTGGACTGATGATTGCCTCTTGTTTTATCTAACTGATTGTTTAACCAGTTTTTGGTCCCACCAATAATTCGTGTGACTTTGATACGCTTAAGTCCTCTCCTGCTATTTCTAAGAAATATAATTATTTGTTCAACCGAAGATGTCGCAATTTCCTTGATTATCAGGGTCAACGGATATCGTAAAAATGAGTCTAGAGGTATCAAAGGATGCCAAACTCGTGTCGGCCATAAATAATGTTTTTTTTTTTTTTTTAAGAAATTGTCAGTTGGCCCCTACAATTTGATTACTTAAGCCTTTCTTTTAATATTTTTCCGTTGCCTGATTTATGGGTTCATTTTCAGGTTCGGGAACCTGGCGATATCATAAGACTGGCAATTTTATCCTCAGGAAAAAAATGTCTTTTCGATTATTAAAAAATCTACAGAGTGTTCCATTTATTCTCTGATCAGTACCCACGAATATTTTGAGCCTAAGTGCTTCATAAGCCGAAATATTCTTAGTATAAGTTCACATGGATAATGTGAAATTATAATAAATATTGACTTCTGGGTCTTCTGACATTTCCTCATAAACTTAAAAACTCACTGAAATACCTACTAATTTAAATATAATAAATGCCTTAATTTAGGCCTTTTGATAAATAAAAGGGTGAAATTTTATTTCATTCAAGAAGGCACTGAAAGTAAACAGGATATAAGTCACTTATTCAGACACTGTCCTTTTCTCACTTATAAGTTTTTAAAGCGCATTAATCAAAATTTTTCTAGAATAAAAGGGCCAAGCTTGGCATTATTTGTGGATTGCTATTGGATAATTTATTTGGGTCAAATGTCAGTTTCAAGCCCTGCCTTCAGGGTTTCTAAAATAAATGATAATTTGGAAGGGATTTGAACTTTTTTACCGAGACAAGAGGGATTTGTAAAATATAGTTTTTCCTTCTTTGTTTCAGATAACGAATTTATTTTTAAAGATATTTACGGTGGAATATCTTTATTCAACGCAGATAACCTGACTACAAGTATTATTATGACAAATATAACATTGGTAAGAGCGATTTGGAGTTGAAAAATTTAATTATTTACTTATTCACATTTTTTTTAGAGACAATATGAAGTTGTTGATTTTAAAGTTTCGAATGATCTAAAATTTGTTTTACTTATAAGCGATGTAGTTAAAGTTTACGAATATACAACGTTGGCCAAATATCATATTTATGAATTATCTACCAGGTGAGTAGTAATAATCATAAGTACCTACATCCACGCTCATACATATATGTTTTTTTTTTAGGGTAAGAAGACCACTATCGCCAAAAGAACTTGACGAAAACGCACCATATTTACAATACGCGACATGGTCGCGCGATGGCACAGCTATAGCCTTTGTCTACAACAACGACATTTACTACAAACCGAAAGTTGAAAAAGATTTAGTTTGTCGCATCACTAACACCGGCCAAAGCAATTTGATATTCAACGGCGTACCTGATTGGCTATACGAAAACGAAATTCTACGCTCGTCGCACGCCTTGTGGTTCTCACCGGATAATTATTATCTACTTTACATCAGTTTCAATGATACAAATGTTGGTGAATACTCTTATGCTTGGTACGATAGCAAAAATTCGAATGCTATTTATCCGGAAGTTAGGAGTTTCCGATATCCTAGGGTGAGGTTTGTATTTTAACACAGATAAATGGAACTTTGGTTTACGAACTGTAGGTTCACTTGATCTGGTTAGCCTACGGCGGCTCTCTGGTTCAGAATTTATTCGATATTCTGCAGAGGTTGCCTTTAACTTGATCTGGAATGTGCTAAATAAGTGGACTGTAGGTTTAGGAATGAGAAAAAAAGGCTGGTCTGAACTTAACAACAGATTTAATTGAAATAAAACCCACTCAGGGTATGAAAATTGAAGAACGGCTGGGGGTTGATGAATTATTACGCTCTGTAACTGAAAACGGGCGTACTTGCACTTTCGAGTCTCTCTCCGTACTGCCTGCATGCAAATCTTAGCCTAGCTTAATCTAACCTAGAATACGTCGGTATCAGTCAAACTGAAAAAACATAGCTGATACAGATTTATTCCAGGGGTTAGGGAGCTAATTTTACAACTGCACGTTTGATAATTCCCGAGGAAGTCTTAACTGAGGCAACGCGCACTGTACCGTCCTGTCCCGGAAGAATTTCGCACACCCGTCCCAAACGCCACTTGAAGGAAGGTATATCGTTATCATGGATTAACACTAAATCATTTACTGCAAGATTTCGAGTTTGTGTTTTCCACTTTTGTCTTTGTTGTAGTTCGTGTACATACTCAGAAGACCACCTTTTCCAAAATTGCTGTTTCAGCTTCACTATGCTTTCAAAAAGGGTGAGTCTATTGGTTGGGGTGTCCGTTAGACCAGCCGTTCAAAATACATTCTTTTTGTGTTATAATGGTACAAAAACTTTCAAAGATAAACACTGTCGGAGAATCTGTCAGGACTTTGTACAAATGCGATTTTGTAGATTTAATGCCTGCCTCCCAAATTCCTCCTTGATGAGGGGAGTATGACGCAATAAAATGCCATTTTATGTCCAAGTCATCACCATGATTTATGATGATATCATCTGGATTTTAAAAACTGACCTAACTCCTTGAGTTTATTATTTGCACCAATGAAGTTGCTGCCGTTGTCGGAGTATACGTTAGATGGCCGTCCTCTACGCGCTATGAACCTATTAAACGCTTCAAGAAATGCAGCAGTGCTCATGTCAGTCACCATCTCTAGGTGAACAGCCTTTACCGATAAACAAATAAACAGACTCAGGTAGCACTTGAATGTTCGACCTCCACGACCTTTCCTATCCTTGTAAAGAAAGGGACCCGCATAATCTACCCCTACGTCAGAAAATGCGAAAGTGGGATATACTCTTGGTTCCGGTGAATCACCGATCATAGGATGAACAAATTTAGGTTTGTATTTGAAAAAAACAATGCATTCGCGAATGACACGTTTGGCAAGGTTCTTTGCAGATGTGGGCCAATAGTTTTCGCGGATGTCAGAAATAAGCAATTGCGAACCGCAATGAAAAGCTTCACAATGTTCATATCTAAAAAGTAACAGAGATAAATGATGTTTAGACGAAAACAATGCTGGATGTTTTTTATTAAAGGTGAACGGTGAGTGCCTGACTCTTCCCCCAACTCTAATGATGTTGTCCTTGAAAAATGGAGCGAGGCTCAGAATGGTACTTTTCTTACTAACACACTCAGAACTAGCGAGATTTTTGTAATCTTCTGGAAATGATTTCTGTTGCGATAAAGACACCAACTGATTACTTGCATTCCTTAGTTCTTCTATAGAAAGAATATCATCATAACATCTATCTTCCTGGCGACAATGACAATTCTAAATGAATCGTAAGCAGTATGCCATGATTTTTCTCAATTTTGAAAAGAAAATCTTTTAAAGGGAAATATCTCAGTTTTAACTAAATATTTCACTTGAGACAAAAGAATGAATATTTTTTCGAACCTCTGGTAATTCTTCGATTTTTATACGTGTTGAAAATGTGACGTCTACTGACCAATTTGATTGTGATTTACTTAGGGCCGATACTTTTGCTCTCGATTAAAGAATTTGATACGTTGTCAAAGTTTTGCATGGGCTACGGTCTATATAAGTATGATGTGGTTAGAGTACATTCAAAGCCCTGATTATTTTTAACGGCTGTCAAATGAGAGCAAAAGTACCGGCACTTAACCAATCGGGTCCAGAGAACCAAAACCTGGATTGAATAAAATTTACAGGTGACGTGCCTCTTGACAGCAAGTCCGCTGGATTTTGCTCAGTTGGAACGTATCTCCACAACTGACGAGACCTTTTGAATATCGGTAACACGATTCCCCACAAAGACCTGAAAATTGTGCGGAGAAGATCGAATCCAACAGAGTGCCACTGTCCAATCGCTCGAGAAAAATACATCATCAAATTTGAGGGTTAAGATGATATGACTTTGCTGTAGAGTTGTGATAGAAGGTGAGCTGCACAAAGCTCAAGTTTGGGAATGCGGGGCTACACGGGTTTTAGGAGTGAGCAACTGAACATGTATATTTTGAAACATATCTATGATTCTAATGCAGATGCATGCACCATAGGCGCTCTGCGACGCATCGGAAAACCCGTGCAGTTCCACTGGAACGATATTTTTGCACGTTACTTGTCGAGGAATTTGCAACCTGTTAAGTTCTGGAAGTTCTGATCTGAATGACTTCCACTTAGTTGCACGCTCTTTAGGAACCTCTACGTCCCAAGGAAGATTCAAAGCCCAAAGCTTCTGGAGAAACATTTTTGCTCTGACAGCGACAGGACTGATTAGTCCAAGAGCATCATAAATTTTTGCTGTTTCCGAAAGAATTACTCTCTTGGTAATAATCCTTGTATTTGGAGGATCGCCAATAAAAAATGAAAAGGTGTCATGCTCACTGGACCATAGCATGCCTAGCGTTTTACTGGTACTAGTGGGACCAAAATAGAAGTTATCAGTTGAAGAGCATTCAGATTTAATAGCCTCCAAAACTTCTGACGAATTTCCAGTTTCTCAGTTCCGTGCCCGCACTAGCCAAGATTGAACTAACTTTATTTGCAAGAGTGACTGCTTCCTCTACAGACGATGCACCTGTGAGAAAGCCATCTACATATAAATCCGTCTTTATTACCTCTGAAGCATGAGGATTGAGATGCTGATGATCAAAGGAAAGTTGCAGTAAATATCTCGTAGCCAGAAATGATGCACTGTCTGTGCCATAAACTACAGTGTCTAGTGAAAGGATTTGCAATTCTTGCTCATGACTATGTCGAACGCCAAATAACAAGCTGCAAAGGTTTGAATTCATCAGCAACAAGGATTTGCCTATACATTTTACAAATGTCGGCGGAAACAACATATGAGTGCTGCCTGAACCGAAGAAGGATTGAAAAAAGGCTTTCCTGTACAGTCGGACCGACCAGCAATGAATTGTATGATTTGCCGGTTGACGATGGAAATGAACTATTAAAAACTACCCTGAGCTTTGTGGTCACGCTTTCCTCATGAAGCACATCGTGATGTGGTGATAAGTATGTTACTTGATCATTGGTGGGAGTGTACGGAGACATGTGTTGCAAGCTCACTTATTCCCGCACAAATGAAGTGTACGTCTCTTTGAATGCTGGTTTGGAAGAAAGTTTTTTCTCCAGAGGGAAAAACTGGTTTGTTGCCCCTTGTTTGGAATCACCTAATTTGGAAGGAGAGTCCTTTAAAGGTATGGACACAATAAATCTACCCTCTTTGTTACGACAAAATATTATTTGAAAATGCTCCTCGGCCGCGTTAACTGCGACTGAATTTCTGAATTCTTGAAGAAATGACATACTGTAGAGTCGGACTCATTCTGGGCAAAACCTCCGGAAATAAGCCAACCAAGTTTGCTGTTCTGCAATATTGGTTTGTCTTCACCAAGCGGCCTTGTACCCTTGGAGATAAGCGTCCAGAACAGGCTTGCACCAATCAAAAAGTCAATATTGCTGGATTTGAAAAATGTAGGATTGGCAAGTTGAATGTCTGAAGATATATTTAGAAACTTAGGAGTCATAGATACTGAAGGAAGCTTTTCTGTAATTTTTGGTAAGATTTGGCAATAAAGATTAGCGTTGAAGTTACTATTTCTGGACCTTATGTGAATGTCACAAGATTTTCTTACACGAGCCTGGGTCTCCTCAATACCACTAACTGAAACATTCACAGAGTGTTGGGGTAATCCCAGCTTTTTTGAAAATTCCTGAGATATGAAATTGGACATCGATTCGCTGCCTAACAATGCTCTGCAAACATGAAAATGACCTTCCACATCCTCAACTTCAACCAAGACTGTTGCAAGCAAAATCTGAACCTGATTAGACTGATTGCACATTGTAGTCTGATGTGAAGTAGAAGCATACTCTTCATCTGTGGAGTTTTCACATTGAGTTGAAATTGCCGCGCTTGTGATTTTTTCTGGATGCAGAATAGAGTTGTGCTTTTCTTTGCAATGCTTACATTCCCCATACTTACACTTACTCGCATCGTGACCTTTGTGGAGACAATTAAAATAAAGCTTAAGAAGATTCACCTATTCCTTCTTACTATTTAAGGGTAAATTCTTGACAATTTTATATAGCATGAGGCTTACATTCCTATCAATAAAGGCAAAGAAAAATGTTTATCGGCAATAGTTACTAATAAATTTTCTTGCTACTACTGTAAAAAACCTCTGCAGAGTATCGAATAAATTCTGAACCAGAGAGCCGCCGTAGGCTAACCAGATCAAGTGAACCTACATTTTTTGGTCCTTCGAGCCGGATCCTCTTTTTTTCCAAACTTTGTCGAGGGTGGCGTTGCTAGCAGTCCATCAGGAATTTATGCAGTTTCGACGTTGCCACTGTATCGACCAAATGAAAGAAAATAATATTTTCCTTGAGTGAATTCGAAACACGAACATCCATGGCTTCATGCGGATATAAAAATTTCCTTCCATGTTATAGATACCTTGGGATTTTATGATCCTTCAACTAAGTAGTTCGTGAACCACGAACAAAACTTTTTGTTAAATGGTAAATCAAATACTTTTGGTGCCGCTAGTTGCCTTTATCTCATGCAAAAATATCTAATCAAAGATCTGAAAGTACAGTTCAAACTGTCTTTCTATAAAAACACATCTTCATAGGCATTCGGCAGCGTCATCATCTGTGGGTTCGTTGACAGCTAAATAAGCCTATTCTAGACTTCCATATTCATTGTATAGCCAGTCAGTAAAAGCAGATGATTGTTGCGGACTACGATTCTGTTTGCCCCCGTTTGTCTACAACTATTCCGGCACAGGGTCAACTTCCACCTGAGGAATTCTTCTCTCAGCAAGTATAGCACAATCGTCACCGTATAGTCGTTTCCTCAGTCTTTGATAGGTGAGAAAAAAAGCGTATTACACATCGCTTCGCCTGTCTTAAATAATTTCAACAAGCATCAACCCCTGACCTTCCTGGTCCTGCATATTCTCTTTTCAGAGTTGATTCTTCACAGGTTTTCTTTTTTCATTGTTCCAAGTCTATACGACTTATTGTCCCCATGCAGCACTGAACCCTGAGAAGGCTTATTGTACTTAGCCAGTATATTTGTGCCTTGTTCGAGGTTGTACAGGTCTTTTACTGAGTGGTGTTTCCACCACACCAGGGAGGCGTATATCAAGATAGGTTTGACCATTATGTTGTATGTCCAATACAGCATGTCCGGTTTTAAGCCCCATAATTTTCCATGCAAGCGTCTGGCTATCATGAGTGATGTTACCGTTTTTTGGTGGTGTTTTCCAGATATTGATTCCAGGTAAGTTTTGGGCCAGTGTTACCCCAAATACTTGACCTCGCTCGAAATCTGTATATTTTCACCCCTTAATTTAAGAGGTCCCATGTCTTGTATTTTATGCCTTCGGGTAAATGTCACGATGGTGGATTTGTTGAGAATAATGTTTAGCCATTCTCTATCCACCCATCTTGTTGTTCGGTATAAAGCATCTTGCATTCGCTCCCTAACTGTAGAGTTGAATTTACCCCGTGAGATGATGACTATGCCGTCAGCATATTCGAGGGTACGGTGTCCTCTGTCAGTGACCACCTTAAGCAGGCCGTCCGCCACTAGATTCCACAGGAGTGGGAATAATACCCTGCGCTGTGGGAATCCCCTGTACATCCCAGCCGCCAGTGTCTCCTCCGCGATGGGGGTTTCTACCATTCTTTCTCTTAGCATGGAGTTGATCCACACACAGCAGGTGTCCTCAACTCCTTTGTGCTTGAGAGATCTGGTTATTGAATCGAAGGAAGTGTTGTCAAAAGCTCCCTCTATATCCAAGAAGGAACCCAGCATCACCTCTTTGTTTACCAGTGTGTTCTCCACTATGCTGGCCAGCTGGTGAAGCGCTGTTTCTGTTGACATTCCTGTCCGATACGCATATTGGTCTGAATGTAGTGGTTTGTTTGCCAAAACACCGTCCCTAATGTGCCTATCTAAAAGTTTTTTCAGTGTCTTAAGCTCAAATGATGACTAATGGGTCTTAAGGATTTTGCTGTGTCCTGTTTTATTTTTCCAGGTTTTGGTCTGAACGATACCCTAATGCGCCTCCAGGCCTTTGGTATAGCCTAAGGCTAGGCTACTTCTTAGAATGTTACATAGTTTCCTGTTTGCAAGTTCAGTTCCGTTCTGTAACGTTATGGGATAGATCCCATCTGTCCCTGTTGACTTATAGGTATGGGTAAGAGGTGTTTATAGCCCATTTGACTTTTTCACAGTTGACTACTTTCTTCGAGGTAAGCCAGTCGTTCCTGGATGCTCTTCGAAGTCTAGTCTTATTCCATGTCCACTGATCAACCATATTTGAGCAGGAAAAGAGGGTTTTTATAGGAGTTCCTTAGCCGTCTCTTCCTCCGTCTTTCTGTATTCACCAAGGTTGTTCATGAGTGATTTGATTGTTGTCTTCGGGCCCTTTGACAGAGTTCTTTGAAGTCCAGGACAATCTTGAGTACTTTCTATATCCTCAGTAATTCCTCCAAGACCTCCTCTTCTTCAGATGTTACTGGACAGACAAGGATAAAAGTTGCTGCAAGATCAGAAAAAAAAATGTTCAGAAGTTACTAGACAGACATTTTTTCTGATCATTGCGGCAACTTTTATCCTTTTATCAGATCAGGCCGGAGTAACACTTGCTTTTGCAAAAGGGGCTTGTCGTGGCGCCCCCTGTTCACTTACAGAAATCTACAGAGGAATGCAATTCTATCAAAGCATACAGCGCCGTTTTATTCTATTCTCAGTCTAGATCACAACGCTCGGCCACACGGAAAACAAAGTTATAAGTCTCGTTTACCGTCTAAGGCCTGGTTGTACAAAAAATGGTTCAACACAAGTTCTGTTGGACTGCAGTTCACTGTCGAACGTGGTTCAGAGTTTCGAGTGCTGTACCACTGCAGGTTCACCTGAACTTACAGTTGCAATGCCCACAATAAAAAGAAGGAAGAAAATAGGCACATCCTAACCCATAACCTATCAAAGGTATTGTTTATTTGTTGTGTGTTTTCCTGTTTTCCATTTATTTTCATGTTTTTGTTACACACGCAGGACACAACAGATCACAGATATGCAAAAGTTCATTCATGATAAATCTCACAGCTTGTTTTTCCAACCCCAATATGTCCTTGAATTATTCTTTATCATTCCAAATATTCAATTGATCTGGTCGATTTCTGAATACCTGTGGGGCTCGAGGGTGTGCAACATTATTAAGTAATTTTTAAAAAATCTTCGTCCTCTGTAATCCCACAGATCCCATCAAGATCCATTTTTAATTAAACATAAATACTGAACATCAACTTGAAACAAAATATATATTCCAAAGCCAAGGTGATCCCTCATCAGAAAGTAAACAAAACAAGGAGAGTGAGGTTACAATAATCCAAAAAAGAGTTGAACTTCCCTTGAACGCCGAAATTGGGAGGTTCAAGATCAACCTCAGTTCACAGTCTGAACCGACCATGTACAACGAGTTTTTTCCTTTGAACCACTAGTCAGTGTGAACTTCGGTTGAACTTCCGTTGTACAACTGGGCCTAACACGGTCAACCGACGATGTCGCAATTTCCTTGATTATCGGGGTCAACGGATATCATAAAAATATGAGGCCACATGTATCAAAGAATGCCGAACTCGTGTCGGCCATAAATAATAAAAAAAATTTATGAATCTGTCACTTGACCCCCTCGATTTAGTTACTTTAGACTTGCTTTTAATATTTTTCCGTTGCCTAATTTCTGGGCTTATTTTCAGGTAATTCTTTAATTATTGATTAATTCAATTTTGAACTCTATGCCCATTTACTTTCTATTTTTTTTTTTCTTTTTTTTTCATAAGCGAGTTATATGCTGTCTATAAATATACAGAGCAACCCTGTACAAGGCATGTCGAAGGGCAACCTTAAGCTTTTTTATTTTCAAACTGATACTCTTCCATGTATTTGCTGGCTTCTTCCTTCTCCTTATCGATATCTATCTCAGATTCCTCTTTTCCAAAGGCTTAAAAAGATGTTGTTAACATAACAAAGCATATTTTATGAATAGTTATCATCTATCTGTGTTAATTTTGCATTTTTCTTTTAAATTTTCAATATCTAATTGATGATTCTTTTAGGTTGAGACCCCAAATCCAATAGTCAACGTCTGGATTGTAAACCTAACAATGCCAAAGTTCCTTTTTCCGTTTGAACTAAAACCTACTAATAGTGTAGAACCGGATAGTTACGTAACTAGTGTTAAATTTCATGGAGAAAATAGTGTGGATATTATATGGTTAAACAGGGCGCACAATACGTTTGTAATTGTCACTTGCAAAAATCAGAACTCTTATAATTGTACTGATGTAAAGAATATTTCATTTATGATTGGCTGATCAAATAATTGTTGTTATTTTAGTTTCATGTAGAAAAAGAACACGAGCACATCGGATGGACTGAACCCGTTTTCTATCCAGTTTTTAATGAAAACGGTACAAAAGCCTTAGTTAGACTTCCAGTGAAAGATGGCGATAATGGACATTACATGCACGTGTGTGAAATTTATAAAGGACGAGTACGCCCTTTGACTCATGGTGCTTTTGAGATTATAAAAATACTAGCATGGGATGAAGAATTTTCATTCATGTAAGCATAAGTTTAGTATTTGTTCTTTGATATTTATTTATTTTTTATTTTATTCTAGATATGCCCTTGGAACAATAGAACAAATGCCAGGCGTACGTCATTTATTAAAAATAACTGACCGAAACTCACTTCCGGATTGGGAGTGCCTAACCTGTATGTCTAAAATAGATAAAAACCGTACTGAACTATTAAATTTCAACGAAACCGTGCTAAATGAAAACTTGTGGCTAAACTATCGATGTGATTATAACAAGATAATTTTTAGTAAAAACTTCAGTTACTTCATACAGGAATGCTTGGGACCAGAAGTACCTATTGTTATCTTAGCACGAACATTCCCATATTGTAGAATATTGATACTTGATAGTAGTGCTAAATTAAGGCGACGAGTGAAAAGAATTTCACCTCCTCAAGAGAAATGTATTTCGGTTGAAATTGAATTTGGTTATAAAGCTCAAGTTAGATTATATTTACCGGCGATTTTGAGGGAATATGAAGATACGACGTTTCCTTTGGTACTTTTAGTGTAAGTAGATATTCATAGGTAATTAGAACAAATTAAATGTCAAGATGTTTTGATATTTTTAGGGACGCATCACCTTCCTCTCAAACAGTATCATCGAAATGGGAAGTATCCTGGCCATGGTATCTATCAAGCACGCGAAGCTACATCGTAGCCAAAATCGACGCAAGAGGTTCTGGTTTTCAAGGTGTCAGAATGCGAAGAGAAATACAAAGAAGAATAGGGCTGATTGAAGTGCAAGACCAATTAGCCGTGCTCACATACCTGCGTGACACATTCAAATACATTGACAGGGAAAAGATTTGCGTTATCGGGAAAGGTTATGGAGGTTATGTTTCCGCTATGATGCTGTTGCAAGATTTCCATCAAGTGATTAATTGTTCTGTTAGTGTGTCTCCTATAACAAATTGGAGATATTATAGTAAGTATATTATAGAGATATAATCCATTCCTTAATATTAACTTGCTTCTTCTGTTTCAGATTCTTTTTATACAGAAAAGTACTTAGGTCTACCGTCCAAACATCCTCTAGAATATGATAATGCCGATTTAACTTTGAAAGCCGCCAACATGAACACCAGGAACTTTTACTTGATCTATGGAACTGCTGATACAAAAATAACTTCTCAGCATTCGGTTATGTTAGCTAAGACTTTAGTTGAACAGAATATTCTCTTCCGCCAACTTGTAAGTAGCTAATGTATTGTTATTTATACGGGTTCGCAGATAAGTGAGGCTAATTTTTCGAACTTTAACGAATTTTATTGAACACAATAACATAAAAATCACACGAAATTTAACACTACTTTACACTTCGAACTACTCCAAATAAAGATTATACGGCGACGGCGATTCAGTTCATCTTGAAAATAGTCGAATTTTCTGGCTTCTTCAACTGTAGTTACAGGGGGCAATCAAAAAGTACGAGTAGCGGGTTTAAAACACTGCCCCCTTCCTCAAAGCTGTTCGCCCCGAACAGCTTTTCCCAATCGCATCCAAGTCGGCGCGCTCTTGCCCTTGTATGGAGCCAGCCTCTCCATGTAAACGACCTTGGGCTTGGTTTTGGGTGTAAGTTATATCCTGTATACCAAGTCGTTGATTTTTTTAATGACCTTGTATGGTCCTTCCCATGGTCGTTGCAGTTTCGGACTAAGTCCTTTTCTTTGCTGTGGCTGATACAACCAGACAGCATCGCCTTCATTAAAGGTGTTCAGTGACTGCCGTTGATCGAGTCTCATCTTCATTCTGTCACTGGTCAGACGTAGTTTATTTCTGGCGAAATCGTGTACCACTCTTAGTCTGTCCTGGAGATCAGCCACGTAAACTAGGAGTACAGCCTCGTCTTCATCGACTGGAGGCCTGCCAAACATTGAATCTACTGGAAGCTTCATTTCTCTTCCAATCAACAGCATATATAGTGTATAGCCGGTGGACTGAGAGCTTCTATAAGCCAGAAGGAAAAGAGGAACTAGTTTATCCCAGTCTCGCTGTTGATCATCTACAAAAATCGAGAGGTATTGATTGATGGTCTGATTGTGCCTCTCGGCCATTCCGTCCGACTGTGGGTGGAATGCAGTCGTCCTCGTTTTTTTTACTCCCAGTAACCTCATCAGTTGTTTCCATACCTCGGACTCAAAATTCCTTCCCTGATCGGTATGAAGTTTCATCGCTACCCCATGTCTGGATATGACGTTTTCCAGCGATAATTCCGCAACAATAACTGCTTCCTGATTGGGTATGGGAACTACTTCTGGCCATTTTGAAAAATAGTTCATAGCAACCATGAGGTACTTATTACCTGACTCCATCGTGGGAAAAGGACCTGCAATATCCACGGCAATTCTCTTCCTAGGGGAACCGTACAAGTACTGCTTCATTTCTCCATGGGATCGCGTCTTGGGTCCTTTCTTAGAAGCACAGAGAATAGAGATAGCATCTCTTGCACCACTCTTCAACATCCCTACGACAGTTGATCTAATAGTACCTGTCTCTTACTCGAGCCAAGGTCCTATTGACTCCAAAGTGTCCGCCACTCATACTACTGTGCAGTTCTTGAAGCACTCTGTCCACCATGGTCCGTGGCACAACGGTCTGATATTCTAGGTTTTTTCCATCTGGACTCTCCCATTTACGAGTGATCAAGTCATCTCGCAGGCACAACGAGTCCCATTGCAGCCAGTATCTCTTCACCGTTTGACTCAAACTGGAAATTTCTTGCCATTCAGGTCGTTGTCCGTCTTGTAGCCAGCCATGCACCATTTTCAATTCCTTATCCATATTTTGTTGTTCTTCAAAGGGTCCTCTCGTAATGTCCTCATCAGTATTAGCGTCGTTGTCAGAATTCTTAAGCCTTATTTGTTGAACGACTCCAGAATTTTTGGTTGCCTCCTTTTCCTCTTGCCTTTGGCAGAATTTGCATGAGCTGTCAATACATGGTCCTCGTGATAGGCTGTCGGCTCTGGCATGACTCCTTCCTTTGTGATGTTTGATTTGGAAGTCATAACTTTGTGATTTCTCTAACCAACGCGCTATTTGACCCTCCGGATTTTTAAAATTGAGCAGCCATTGCAATGCAGAATGGTCGGTCCTAACTAGGAACTTCCGGCCATAGAGAAAGCTGTGGTAATTACTACTGCCAGACGCTCCTTCCGGGTGACACAATAATTCTTTTCTGCCTTTCCAATGGACTTACTGAAGTATCCAATTACTACTTTTTCGCCGTTCTGAATTGGGGAAAGAACAGCCCCTATTGTTGTGTAAACTAAGACTCAAAAGGACATAATTTCAATAACAACAGCTTGTGCGCCGTTTCAAATTCAAATAGACAATATTACGCGCGGAACGCGACCTTCTTTCTTGCAGCCAATCAAAAAGGCAGCAGTATTCGCTAACGATTATTGCCGAGAGACGTCGCACCGGTAGCCAAGGACAAGACGATCGGAGCGGCCGATTATGACAGGAGAAGAACGAACGGCAAGACAAGCTTCGAGCGCCGCCATTATTATTATTCTTCGCATTTTTTCTGTTTTTACCTATTTTTTTTTGTAGAGATCGCGAGTAAATTACCCAATTACTATTATCAATGTTCATTAAAAGTTAAAGTAAATTGAGTTAGTGCGTTTTTTACTTGCAAGAAACCCCCAAACAAGAAAATACAGTCCGCTAGTATCGAAGGAAAGACATTTTTTGGTCCTTCGAGCCGGATAGACTGTGAACCAGCGTGAAATTGGACAATTTTTTCGTAGACTTTGGACTTGTAGTACATTAAAACTGATTGCAGACGTGCAATTTTTGAGTGAAGTGATTGTTATTCAATGTCCTGATACCAGGTTTGAGATAAAAGCAAGTGGGTAAGTCCTGTTTTCCTGCATCCCTTGTTTTTAAGTAGATTCGATTGGGCAGCGTCCAAGCAATTGCAATTTTCAATTTGTGTTTTCTTTTTTTTATCATTGAAAAAAAAAAAATAATAACTTTATTTGAAAATGACTGAGGAAGCCCTTAAAAAATTGCGTAAATCTCGCAGTGTCAGTAAGGCTCAGAAAACTAATTTTGAAACAAAATTAACTGAATTAGAATCGAAAAAATCTTTAAGTGATGTTGAGTTGTGTGAGCTTTCTGACAGGGTTGTGAGGTTAGAAGAGATTTTCTCTAAATTTCAGGGTATTCAAGAGGAAATTGAGTTTGTTGAGGAAAATTTAGACCCTGAGTTAGCATACAGAATTGAATTTGAGGAATCGATTTTGCAATTAAAAGCTAGGGCTCAAGTTTTGATAAAAAAGCATAGTCCAGAGGGCAGTTTCAAGAGTGCTCGGCAGCCCAACAGCTCTTCTAGTAGTTCGAGTCAACATGGAGGTGAATTAAGCGGAGTTAGATTGCCTCTCATTCCTTTACCTAGCTTTTCGGGAGACTATAAATCGTGGCTAGAGTTTAGAGATATTTTTTCGAGTTTGGTGCAAAATAATGACAGCTTAGATTCGATTCAGAAATTTCACTACTTGCGAGGTTGTTTACAAGACTCTGCGGCTGAGGTAATAAAATCTTTGGATTTTTGTGCTGCAAATTATGATAACGCTTGGACAACCTTGTGCGATCGCTTCAATAACACGCGAATTTTAGTACACATGCACTTGAAAGCTCTATTTCAGCTAGACCCTATAGACCGAGAGTCTGCCGACAAGATTAGAAGTCTGATTGATATGGTTTCGAAAAGTTTAAATGCACTGAAATCCTTGAATCAAGAGACTGATCACTGGGGCGTTCTAATCATGTATTTAGTTAGTACTAAACTGGATAGGGCCACTGAGCGCGAATGGGAACAATTCAAGGGCAATAAGTCAACTGTTTTGGAGTGGAGGGATCTTAAGGATTTCTTAAAGACAAGGGCTGATTTTTTGGAAACCATCGAGCGTAAGAACACGCAGCCAAAAGAAATGAAATCTCAGTATCAATCGCGCCAAGATAGGTTTAAAGATAATAAAAATAACTTCAAAACTTTGGTTGGTAATCAGGTAAAGTGTCCACTTTGTTCATCAGAGCATAGTATTATTAATTGTGAAATTTTTTTGAAGCTTTCGGTTAATGACAGGTTTGAAAGGGCTAAAGAATTACGGCTTTGTTTATGTTGTTTGAGGCCAGGGCATTTCAGTAGGTTTTGTAGAGCTAGTGGGTGCACAAAATGTAGAGCTAAGCATCACGTGACTTTGCACATGGGGAGCAGTAAAATAAATGAGCAGAACACTCAGGGAGGAAATGACAACCAGCCACAATCAAGCCAGGATAGTGGGAAGACTGCGTTATCCCATTTATCTTCTAATTCAAATGATCATGTATTTTTATCAACAGTGATGGTAGAGGTGCAAGACTATAAAGGCGTATGGCACACAGCGCGCGCTCTGCTTGATTCTGGAAGTCAGTCATCATACATTACAACTCGGTTATGTGATATGCTTGGGTTAGAAAGAGAAAGATATAGTATCTTGGTGAGTGGATTAGGTCAAAATGCCTCTGAGGTGAAATTTAGATGTTCTGTGAAATTGCAGGCAGTTCAAAATGCCTATAAAACCGAATTGAAATGTTTGGTATTGCCACAAATTACTAGCTCTATTCCTAGCATACCAATTGATGTCAGTAGGCTTGATATTCCTAAAAATTTAGTTTTGGCTGATCCATCATTCAGTAAACCTGGTCAAATCGATTTATTGATTGGAAATGACTTATTCTACCAACTTCTTTGCATAGGCCAGATACATCTGGGCCCTCATAACCCTATATTGCAAAAGACCAAGTTTGGATGGGTGGTGTGTGGAGCCATAGAGTTTCAAAACTCTGGTTCGACGATTTGTTATTTGAGTATGAATGATCATGTGCGAAAGGATAGTGAATTTGATCTGAAGAAGTTCTGGGAAGTAGAGCAAGAATTTTCAAGTGAGAAAAAGGTGTGGTCTAGTGAGGAGAATGATTGTGAAGCCTATTTTCAGAAAACATTTCGTAGAGACGAAGAGGGTAGATTTATAGTATCTATGCCTTTCAAGGAGTCGCCAGAAAACTTGGGAGATTCAAAGAAGCAGGCATGGAGAAGATTTCTGAATTTGGAAAGGAAGTTTGAGTCTAATTTTAAGTTCAAAGAAAAATATTTAGAATTCATGCGAGAGTATGAGGAGCTTGGTCATATGACTGAAGCAACTGAAGTAAGTGACGGTGACCTCGAGTACTATATGCCACACCATGGTGTGATGAAAGAGGATAGCATCACCACCAAATTGAGGGTCGTGTTCGATTGTAGTATGCCCACAACATCTGGGCAATCTTTAAACGATCTGCAAATGGTAGGGCCAGTTTTGCAACCAGATTTGCTTAGTATTTTATTTAGATTTCGTGAATATCGTTACGTAATTTCATCTGACATTGCAAAAATGTACAGGGCCGTACTCATTGAGCCTAATGAACGACCTTTGCAGAGAATTTTCTGGCGTGAAGCACCTACAGATAAAATCAAAATTTTTAATTTGAACACGGTCACTTACGGTCAGTCGGCAGCTAGTTTTCTAGCATGTAGATGTTTGATGCAGTTAGCGCACGAGTGTGAGAATGATTATCCTGACATTTCTAAAATCATGGAGGCTTCTTTTTATGTGGATGATTTTTTATGCTCTGTGGATTCTGTCGAAAGGGGCCAATATATTTGTCAAAGAGTCTCCGAAGTTTTAGGCAGTGGTAGTTTTCAGCTACGAAAATGGTTGTCAAACGAACCTAGAATTTTGAGTCCGATTTGTTCGAACACTGACAAATTTAATGTATTGCAATTTGGACAAAATGAAAATACTAAAACTTTAGGGTTAATATGGTCGTGTCATTCGGACCATTTGACATACAAAATTGGACCATATCAGGATTTGAAAGGAATTACCAAGCGAAAGGTCTTGAGTGAAATAGCTTCAGTATTCGATCCATTAGGTTTACTTTCGCCGTGTATTATTATTGCTAAAATTTTGCTTCAACGGTTGTGGTTAGAAAAAATTACTTGGGACGAAACTTTATCTTTAGAATTACATAATGTTTGGCTGAAATTTCGAGAGGAGTTACCTTGTGTGAATGAACTTAGAATTCCTCGTCATGTGACATGCGAAGAGCCAGTGACTATTGAAATGCATGGATTCTCAGATGCTTCTGACAACGCATTTGGGGGTTGCATTTATTTGAGATCGATTGATGGTTCAGGTCAAGTCACAGTAAGGTTATTGTGTGCAAAATCAAAGGTCAGTCCTTTAAAACCCCCCTTCACGACACCCCGGTCAGAAGTTTGTGGTGCTTTGATATTAGCTCGCTTAGCGGATAAGGTAATAAAATCCCTAACTTTGAATATTAGTAGATGTGTTCTTTGGTCAGATTCTACTACAGCTCTGGGGTGGATAAAAACGCCTCCTAACTTGCTGAGGACTTTCGTGAGTTGTAGAATATCTGAGATTCAAAGTTTGACTGAAAATCACGAATGGAGATATGTTCCTACTAAATATAATCCCGCTGACATTGTGTCGAGAGGAGTTTTTCCTGAGCGTATATTAAATTTAGATATGTGGTGGAATGGTCCTTCATTTTTAAGTCAACCTGAATCTGATTGGCCTAAACTCGTTTTGAAAGATGAAGAACTGCCAGAAATGCGTGGAAATAAAAAACTTTTTGGATTGATTTCTGTACACTTTCATGATTCAATTTTTAGTAGGTATTCCGACTTTTTTAAGTTAATACGAATTTATGCGTTGGTGGTGAGATATGTTCGTAATTTAAAATTTAAGGCTCATAGACAAGTAGATAAGATAAAAAAGGGCCACATCACCCTTTATGAGCTTGATGAATCCATAGCTATGTTGGTTAAAATATCTCAGCAGTTGAGTTTTCCTCGTGAGTATTCATCTTTGTCCAATGGCCAGCCTCTGAGCCTCAAGAGTAATCTTTTAAGTTTGAATCCCTTTATGGATGAACATGGGATAATGAGAGTTGGTGGTAGGTTAAGACACTCCAATTATAATTTTGATAAAAGGCATCCCATGATATTACCATCGAAACATCCTTTGGCTTTATTAATTTTTGAAGAGGAACACAAACGCTTAATGCATGCAGGGCCTCAATTATTATTGGCTTCTGTAAGAGAAAAATACTGGCCAGTATCAGGCAGAAATTTGGCTAAGGCTGTCGTTAGAAAATGCTTAAGATGCTTCCGCTTCAACCCACAAGAGATAAGGCCTATAATGGGAGATTTACCACAAAATCGATTGGTAGCTGGTCAAACTTTTGAAATTGTAGGAGTTGATTACATGGGGCCACTTTTCTATAGGGACAAAAAAGGGCGTAACTCAAGGTTGTTGAAATGTTATGTAAGTGTTTTTGTTTGTTTTGCCTCAAAGGCGTTGCATCTCGAGGTAGTGACAGATCTGAGTGGTGAAGCCTTTATCTTAGCGCTAAGGAGATTCGTGTCTAGGCGTGGTAAACCTAGCCACATTTACAGTGATAATGGTTCCAATTTTGTCAGGGCAAACAGGGAACTGAAGGAACTAGGTCAATATTTATTAAATGAACAAAGGTGCCTTGAGGATTTGTACCTCAAAGAGCAAATACAATGGCATTTTATTCCGGTTAGTTCACCTCATTTCGGAGGTCTGTGGGAAGCAGGCGTGAAATCAGCAAAACATCACTTAAAGAGAGTTTCTGGTAACGCGCATTTTACATTTGAAGAGTTAACTACTCTAATGACGCAAATCGAATCTATTTTAAATTCCCGCCCAATAACACCACTTTCAACCGATCCCAATGACTACACTCCCTTAACTCCTGCCCACTTTCTGATTGGTAAAAGCCTGATTGGACTTCCAGATCCCAATGTGACGCAAATACCCGAAAACAGACTGTCTACTTATCAACGTATACAAAAGGTCAAACAAAATTTCTGGGAACGTTGGAATAAAGAGTATATTAGTGAACTTCAGCAACGTGTCAAATGGAAGCAGACACAATCTGACATTAAAATGGGTAGTTTGGTGCTGATCAAGGAGGACAATACACCGCCTATGAACTGGAGAATGGGTAGAATTGTGTCAGTGTTTCCAGGGAAAGACAATGTTAATCGCGTAGCTAACATCAGAACGGTAAATGGTGTAATCAAGCGCGGGTTTTCAAAAATTTGCCCTCTTCCGATTGACTAATTATTACTGTTTCTTTGTTGAAGCTAAATAAGTGCAGTGCTTCAAGGCGGGGGGCATGTTGTGTAAACTAAGACTCAAAAGGACATAATTTCAATAACAACAGCTTGTGCGCCGTTTCAAATTCAAATAGACAATATTACGCGCGGAACGCGACCTTCTTTCTTGCAGCCAATCAAAAAGGCAGCAGTATTCGCTAACGATTATTGCCGAGAGACGTCGCACCGGTAGCCAAGGACAAGACGATCGGAGCGGCCGATTATGACAGGAGAAGAACGAACGGCAAGACAAGCTTCGAGCGCCGCCATTATTATTATTCTTCGCATTTTTTCTGTTTTTACCTATTTTTTTTTGTAGAGATCGCGAGTAAATTACCCAATTACTATTATCAATGTTCATTAAAAGTTAAAGTAAATTGAGTTAGTGCGTTTTTTACTTGCAAGAAACCCCCAAACAAGAAAATACAGTCCGCTAGTATCGAAGGAAAGACACCTATTCCACTTTGCGAAGCGTCGGTGTCTAACATAAATAGACCTTCATCCCTGGGATATGCCAGAACCGGAGCACTATTCAATTCATTTTTCAGCTCCACGAAAGACCGTTGATATTTAGGTATCCAATAAAAACGAGCGTTCTTTTCAGTTAGTTCATGTAAAGGCTTCACAATCTTCCCAAAATCCTTGGCAAAACGGCGGTAGTAACTGCAGAGTCCCAGGAAGCTTCTAACTTAATGTTTATTCATTGGTCTCGGCCAATCCCGCACAGCTTGAACTTTATCTGGATCTGTCTCTATTCCTTTTGATGAGACGACATGGCCGAGGAAGTTTACTTTTTCCTGGAATAGGACACACTTCTTGAGATTTAGTTGCAGATTGGCATTTCGAATCCTGGCAAAAACTTCCTTCAAATTTGACAGGTGTTCGTCGAAATCTTTGCCAATCACCATGACATAATCCAGATATACCATGCACGTTTCCCAAGTCAGTCTTCGCAAAACTCCATCAGACTTTCAAAAGTGGCAGGTGCATTGCATAATCCAAACGGCATGACGTTAAATTGATATAGGCCGTTTCCTGCAGTAAATGCGGTCTTCTCTTTATCCTCTTTATTGAGTTCCACCTGCCAATTTCCACTTTTCAAGTACAGGGTTGAAAACCACTTGGATCCTGATAGGGTGTTTAGGGTATCGTCAATCCGGGGTAATGGATAGCTACCTTTCTTCGTAACGTCATTCAACCTTCTATAATCCACGCAAAACCTGGTAGAAACATCCTTTTTCATAACTAGTACGACCGGCGATGACCATGGACTATTAAATTCTTCTATGATGTTGTCCTTAAGCATTTCCTTAAGCACGGTGTTAACTTGCTGTTGCTTTGCGAAAGGGAGTCTTCCTGGTGGTTGGCGAATGGGTGTAGCACTTTCTGTGGTGATGCGATGATCTACAAAATTAGTTTGTCCAGTAATTTTATCTTGCACAAAAACACCAGCCTCTTTCTGCACAAAGTCAATAGCTTTCTTGTTTTCTTGCTGGCCTTAGTGATTCCAGCTCTTTTCAAACTTCTCCAAAAGCTCTATTGTTAAATGTGCTTCATTTGACACAGGCTCCTTCTTTGCGCATCTGACTACTCGTACGGCTGGTGTACATCTGCCAATGACGTCACCTTCCTTCACTGTCACACGGTTTGTTGTTAGATTGGCTGCTCTCACTAGAAAAACATTGTTGAAATTCACTAACAAGTGTTCCATTCTGCATGTTTCTTGTTGGTTCCACGATCATGGTGTTCACGCCTTCTTGCTGTTTTTCTAGGTGTGCCCGCACATTCGACTCACTATTTCCAGGAATTCGTGTATCTACATCAACGATTATTCTAATTTGACAGTCCTTATTTGACGGTGATGAGAAGTCTATTTCTTCGTTGCCCACTCTCAACATTTTATTTTTAAAGTCCACTGATAGGAACTTCAAAGGTTTCTAGGATATCCACTCCCAATATAAATTCATCCACTATGTCAGCAACTATCACTTCTACCTTAAGTTCGGTGCTGCCTATTCCCAATGTCATGGTGGTCTCTCCAAAAACATTTATCAAATCTCCCTTAGCTGTTTCTAGCAGTGGTTTATTTCTCAACATCATTACAGAGTCCTTAGAAACCTTGTCGGGGCGAACCCATGATGTTGATGCTCTTGTGTCGATGGTCAAATCACATTTCTTGCCGTTGAGGGTGCCTTGGGCAACGAGACTTTCACAATTCTTCTTGATGGAGAACACCCTTACTTTGGGGGCTCGAGAATCGGTGGCTCCCTTACACTGGCGAGGTGGCGGCGCTTCTCTGATGATGTCTGGAACCACCTTCTTCCTCCGTTTCACGATCTCCTGAGCGGGAACGTCGTCTACAGTTTCTGCTAATATGCCTTTCTCGGCTGCAGTTGTAGCATTTTATCTGTTTTTTGGCTCTTGGTTCTTGGTCTAACTTCGCGCAGAATTCCTGAAACAGCGCCTCCAGTTTAAGGAACATTTTTGCGTCTGAGTTTGGGCAATCCTCTGCTATCTTCACTTCCCCGATCTTGCTTCTTCGATTTAAAGAGGCATTTTTGGCAGCTTCATATTCCAATGCATGGACAACGGTGTCAGCTAAGGTGTTATGCCTACTAATTCTCAGTGCTTGTTGCAGGTCTGTATCTTTTACTCCATCGATAAAGTACTGGACATTTATCTGTTCAATGAAGTCTTCAGGAGCTTGTGGATAGGCCAATCTCACCATTCTCTCGATGTCGCTACTAAATTCGTGCAGTGTCTCAGATGGACCTTGGGCTCTTCTTTTGAGTTGACTCTGGTAGACTTGACTGAGATACCTGTTTCCGTAATTCAGCTTTGAGGCTCCTACAAGAGCTGCATAATCACTTCGTTTTGCCTCGGGAATATTTTGAAGAATTTCAAGCGCCTTTCCTCGTAGTGCAAGTACCAATGATGTTGCTTTTTGCTGGTCATCCCATCCATTTGCACTAGCAGCGGCTTCAAACTGTCGTTTATACCTGGACTATGATGTTTCGCCGTCAAAAGTTGGTGGTTTGAGTTGGCCGTGTACGATTGGGCTCACCGATACATCCATTTTGCTGGCACTTTCGTTGATATTGGAATCTTCGCAAATTTTCTCCATTTTCTTCGCCAGTTTTCTATATTTTTTCTCGAATTCCTCTCGGATCGTCCCTATTTCGCCTTTGACTTCTTCTCGAACCGTTTCTATTTCGCCTTTGACTTCTTGTTGGATGTTCTGGCACAACCCAGCGATCCTGTCAATATCCTTCTGTCGTGTGTCTTCCTGTTCTTGCAGAATTTTCTGTAGCCGGTCTTGCTCTTGCTGTCGCTTATCCTCTTCTTCCTGTTTTTCTTTGAGTTGCCTGTCTTCTTGTTCTTGAAGGATTTTCTGTAGTCGGTTCTGTTCTAGTTGTCGCTTGTCCTCTTGTTCTTGAAGGATTTTCTGTAGTCGGTCCTGTTCTAATTGTCGCTTGTCCTCTTGTTCTTGAAGGATTTTCTGTAGTCCTGTTCTTGTTTTTCTTTTGCTCCCTTCTCGTCTGCAACTGTCAACAAAACACCTGGTTTAGCTGTTCTTCCATTCCAGCAGTCTGTTTTCTTGGATTAACAATAAATGCAAATTTCTTCACTCACTTATCCCACTTCTGACACCAATTGTTACTTTTACGGGTTCGCAGATAAATGAGACTACTTTTCCGAACTATAAAGAATTTTATTAAACACAATAACATAAAAATCACAGGAAATTTAACAGGGAGTAATCAAAAACTACGAGTGGCGGGTTTATAACAGTATTATTTTAGTAATGCAATGAAAATGGAAATCTAATCAACTGTTGGCTCTTATGGCCATTATTTATGGTTGCCTACCCAAAATCCTGACTAATTTTATTCAAACTAATTCCTTTTTTGTGTGTTTCAGGCTTATCCAGACGAATCCTACGATTTCAAACAAAAAGCCAAACTACACATGTTCAAAGAAATTGATTTATTCCTCAACGAATCCTTTGGACCTATAGCCGATGAATGGATAGACGATACTGGATTTTTCATTTAAATTTTTTTAATAAGTAGTTATTATCACGCCTATCACAAATTTATATTTATTGCAGCTCTTCCAGAATAAAAATAATAACAAATTATGTCTTTAGGTACCAAGAACACTTTGGCTTTGTCAGCCCCTTATTTTATACAATTGGTATCTGCAATTGTTGAAAGAATATTTTTGATATTAAAATATGAACCTACCAAGTAATCATAAATTTAAATAATTTTAAATTTGATGTTTACGTAATTCCATAAATGTGATATTTATTTTTATAATGTTAATAATGTAGTCTTTTCCTAGATTGTAGTTTTTTTTTTTTTAGTATTAAATGTTAAGGGGGAAAGACCACATTAGAAATTTAAGTCATAATAGTTAGTAAATTATGGTGTTTATATAATTATAATGTTAAATTTTATAAATGTGATATCATAAATCCATAAAATGCATTTTCACTTATGATGTATAGATACAAAAATCTTTTTTAAATTTCCGATTAAAAGTAGATATAGTTTAAAATTTTTGACAATTTATTTACTTTGACTGGCATATATCCTATGATAGATAAATGTAAGGAAAAAATTATTAAATAGAATCCCAAAATTTTCTAGTTTCATCACGTATTTATATATTAGTAGATTTTTTTGCATGCAACTACCCAATTATATATATGTATTAAGTTTTGAAATTTATATACTTATTTGAATTGCCTTATTCTTGAAGGATAAACTGCCAGAATTTTCAAAAGGTTGTTTAACAAAAATGCACTTTTTAATCATTTGAATTAATCGTCAACTTATGTTTATGTATAGATATTTGTTTATAATAAATGTGCCTAATTGTATAGCTTTAAAATACATAATACTCAAACATGTAAGTGCAAAAACTATCAGAAAATTCATAGAATGAATCTTTTGAAAAGTTTTTTGATTTAGATTAAATAGTGAACGAACACTAGGTGTGGATTTTGCATTGATGAAAAAATTGTCTAAGTGTCAGCAGTGTATTTTCCTATTGATCACAACATTAACTAAATTTTGGTTGGTGGAGATTTTTCTGTAGGAATTCCCTAGATATAATCCAGACAGTGCAGTTTACCTAGTTTTAGAACCTCTATCTGGTCCAGAGCATACAAAACGTTGCTGGCTCTCAGACAAAAATATTTATTCGGTATACGCTCAAAAATTTACTTGGTCAAGTACATTTCTATGAAGTACATTTCTATAGAAAATCAGAAATTTTATTTAACAAAAGTAGTATGATTTGTATTTTTTTTTTGAGGGAAAATATATCTAGAAATCCATATAAATATTATACATATTTACAAAACAATTTGTTGTTAAATATTAATATATACCTACCTAAAATAATATTGAAACTATATGTGTTGAATACAGATCGTTTACAAGTAAATGCATTGTTTAGAAATAAAATATAAATGGTTCATTTCTATAATTTGTCGTTTTATTTCATCGTTAATTTTGTATGAAACTCCACATGCTGATAAGTTTTGCCCCAATAATCCTGAAACACATTGAAAAAAATTATTGAAGGGTCAAAGTAAGTCAGTTGAAACATTGTAGACTTATTAAGAGGCACTTAAAAACACCTGGAATTGTCCGACAATTTTTATCTTTAAGTGCCTGATGATAATTATCCATTGTAGGTTGATAGTAGGTTCGATTTATGAGAAATCAGTCAATATTTTACACCTGCACATGGTAATGACACAGGTGGTTGATATAACAATTTCGTAAATATTTGCTCAAAATTATAAATTGGGGTGTTTTAATGTTGTGAAAGCAGCTCTAAAAAAATGAATGGTGAGTTTTACATTACGATGAATGAATTTATTGTGGAACTTTACTTATTCTAGGAATAGGATTCCTCATCCTGTTACTTCTCGTACAATTATCTTTTACATTTGAACGTAAATGCAAACTTTACAAGACATGCTATATCGACGCTAAAGGCCATGGACACAGTTGCGTGGGGGATGTTATTGACCCAGTACCATTTGACAAAACCGACCCGATTCAAGCTAAGGCTTATGAGCTGGTCAAACAATATTGTCCTAGTCTTTATGAGAATAATACTGGTAAGAATATTAATTATTAATATTGTCACGGCTCTGCTCTGGGACTCTGTGCTCTATAGAATTCTACAGCTCACTTTCTATAGCAGATATCTATTTTCAAAAGCGATAGTCGGCTGAAACGGCACTCTGTGTCACTATCGACAACAGTTCGGCTACACGTTCTCGTATCCTTTTATCATGCTACTAGCCATTCGAAAAACGTAGTACAAATCTAGAGGAAACTCTAGGGAATTTTTATTTGATTCCTAAGAAATGTCAATATTATTTATTGAATTGACTGTATACGTCATAATAAGTTTGTTTTTGTTATTATTTGGTTTGCTTGTTTATACCATAACTATTTTTGCTTCCTGAAAGTTGAGTTTAAGTTTAAAAATTAGGCTTTGTTGCCCATTAATAATTTAAATAACAATATTGTTGAAGAAGATGAGAAGCTTGAACATATTTGTCTGGGAAATATCCAGTGATGAGTGATGCCCAACCACCAACAACAGTGACTGTTTTCAAAAAGAAGATGTTAGATTTGAAGAAATAATCAGGCAAAGCTATAATATTTATAATATTACCTTGCATTTTTTGGGACTTACACCTCAATTGATATTAATACCAGAAGTTTCTTGATTTTGATACGAATTACTACAAGCTCTCTGATTAGAGCAATTTTACAACAAGCTTCGACAACGGTAGCAGATTTGGTACCGAAACGTCAGCAAAAAATCCAGAACTCATACCACCGAGCCTAATCAAGTATTATTTTATTGAAATAATAAAACTCGATTCGTTTATAAAAAGTCGATTCGAGTAATTTATTTTATAAAAATAATCTGGTAAAGGTAAAATTGCTCTAATCAGAGAGCTTGTAGTAATTCGTATCAAAATCAAGAAACTTCTGGTATTAATATCAATTGAGGTGTAAGTCCCAAAAAATGCAAGGTAATATTATAAATCCACCTCAAACATACAGACATTTGTTATAATATTTATGTGGCTACAAACTATATCAAGAGCAGAGCAAAAGAGAAAGTATCAGTAGCCATCAGGGTTCAGTTTGCTGTGACTCAAGACGAGAAAAATCTAATTGAAGCGGGATTTATGGAAAAAATCAATTTTCCAGGTGTGATTACTATCACACGGCCGATGGAACCCACAGTGAGTGAAATTATTATTAGACCACATGACGAAGAACCCTGGCTAATGACACATAGGGAAAACACTGCTCCAGGAACTCCAAATTATAGCCAAAATTACATCCAAACTCGAAATTGTATGGGTGTGTTTGAACAAAGATTTGTGTGTACTTCAAAAGTGTTGAGGCATGCCCCAGAAAAAGTTAGGCGCTTTGTCGTTTGGTTTGTGCTATTTTACATAATTGTTCGGAAGGGAGACTGAATGGTCCCCGAACCTCATATCCGAAGGGATAACATTCAGGTACCGGAGGTACCATATAATGTAACGTTATGCAAGCAGGAGTCCAAGCAAGAAACAATTTGATTTGTCGTCATTTTATGCACTGACTTTCTAAAATGTTATTATAAAGATTTTAACCATAATATGTGTTTTATTCCGGGTTTTTCGCTTCTCACTCTCTCAATGACGATAATATCAATATTATTAATATAATCGGAAACCGGCGTCTGCTCGAAATAAACTAAATAGGAATGGAATAACGTAGGTATAAATATGAAATATCAACAACAACAATTTGTCAGTGTCATTCATGAAACTTCACCATGCACATGCGTCAGTAGTATTCGACACGTCTCGAGATGTAGAAATGAAATTATAAAATAAATCGCGTTTTGTCGATATTCTTGATGCACAGAGTGCCAACCATGTAGGATCTTGTCGACTGATAGAATTCTACATGACACAGAGTCCCGCTCCTGGGTTGCCTGACAGAAATCTTAGGTTCGTTGTTCGTTTATTCCTAAATCAAAGTCTGATCAACACAGAAATAATTTTATTCCACGTAACTATACACTGACACTAATTACTAACTCAACAACTAAACTCTTTACAACTCTTAACAATAATCACTATCCAACTCATATCACTGTCAAACTTAAACTCAAACTTACAAACTAATGCCGACCTTTATATATCCCTATTCATGTACAGGGTGATCCAGTATAAAGTGAACACCCCCTACCTTTTCGCAAAAAAAAAATTTTTTGAAAAAATCAAGATAGCCATTTGGTGTATTTTGTTTCTAGGTGTTCGAGAACGTTTTTCGAAATTTAATTTGATTTTTCGTTAAAACGCTGTGACCAAAAAAGTAATTTTTTTAAATGGAATAACCTATATTTAAGTCAATTTTTTAAACGTCCCTATTTTTCTCATTTCAAATATATAGTTGGTTTATCTTTATTCTAAAAATTTGCGATATATTCTCACTTCAAAATTCATAGAAAAATAGCCGAAAAGGTATCAAGGTAAATCTAAATAATTTTACCTTTAATAAAGCTGCTGGTGATTATGTTTTATGATACCTTTTCCGCTATTTTTAGGTGAATTTTGAAGTGAGAATATATCCCAAATTTTTAGAATAAAGATAAACCAACTATATATTTAAAATGAGAAAAATAGGGACATTTGAAAAATTGACTTAAATATAGGTTATTCCATTTAAAAAAATTACATTTTTGGTCACAGCGCTTTAACGGAAAATCTAATTAAATTTCGAAAGACGTTCTCGAACACCTAGAAACAAAATACACCAAATGGCTATCTTGATTTTTTCAAAAAAAATTTTTTCAGCGAAAAGGTAGGGGGTGTTCACTTTATACTGGACCACCCTGTACAATCTAGAATATACGCGATAACTCTTCTTCTCGAAAATACCGCAAACATCCCGAATCTGAATTGGCTTCTTGACATCCTGGCGGCATTATCGTAATAGTTTTAGGTCCAAATGTGAATTTGTAAAATTTAATGAAGTAGGTATAGGTACCTGTTGCGGTCGCCTAGAAACTCTGGCGAAAGGTGATTTATTTTTGCTACTGGATGGTGACGAAAATTTATGTAAAGTCTGTTTTTTTTTTAAAGATAATTCCCCAAGTCAAAAATTTAGTAACTATGTTGGCAACACAAGCCTTTTCTACATAAAAAATTTGAAAGCTTGACAATTTTACATTGTATTGCCAACATAATGTCATTTTGACTTTTATCTTTAAAAAAAAAAAACAGATTTTAGGATCTATGTACTAGCGGAGGTGATGAGAGTGAAACAACTAGTAGATCATTTGCAAAGACCTACCCGGTATAGGTTGTCTAGTAATGGAAAAAAGATGACGTCATCTGAGGTGTTAATGGAGAATTGCATTATGTTTGGACACCCCATATAATGTCATACAATGGAGAAATCTTTGTTCATTTTCAAAGCTGGAACCTTTTTTTATTCAATGACACACGTTTATTACGTGTAAGTGACAACTACTAGGATACTTGACAGATAAGGAAAAAGGTGAAAATGTCTATTAGTCCGAGAGCCAGCGCCAAAAAAGTGCAAGAGTTTCATGAAAGCTGAAAATGTAATATAAGCTTGTATTTGTGATGCATATAACTATACTCGAGTCAGCAAGTGAGGTAGCGGGACAAGCTACGCCCACGCACCTTTGAATGTGTAAAAAATTAATCGCGATGAAAGAGTTTCATGACAGCTGAAAATCTCTCAATCCATTGTTTATTTGATAAAAAACATGACGGACATGGTCAGATGGCATTATGTTAGGACAACTAGAGTCAGCATTCCTATATACAGGGTGTCCCACGGTGGATGGCGTATTAGACGTTTATGGAGAACTAAAAAGCGGATCATTTTGAAAATTTGGCAACCGGGATAAACGATCATGATCTACACTTTAAAAATATTTTTGACCATGCGGTGTTGCCGCTTCTACTCTAAACTAGTGGCAACATCACTATTTTAAATGGAACACCCCGTATTAAATTGCATATTTGGATTCTACGTAAAATTCTGAGCAGATTTCATGTGATATACCCTATACCTAAGTTCAACTGTTTTGGAAATATTGACAGTTGAAAATTGACTTTTTGCAACTTTGACAGGCTGTAGAACCGGAACGGTTAATTTTAGAGGAAAACCGATTTTACATTCCTATCTTAGATTTTTATAAACTATCATTTGACACCATCTTTGAATTAAATCCATGATTAAAAATTTCAGTTAAATTTAATCTCCGGTTAAGTTCAAAGTTGGTGTCAAATGATAGTTTATCAAAATCTAAGATAGGAATGTGAAATCGGTTTTCCTCTAAAATTAACCAATTAGGTTTCACAGTCTGTCAAAGTTGCAAAAAGTCAATTTTCAACTGTCAATATTTCCAAAACAGTTGAACTTAGGTATAGGGTATATCACATGAAATCTGCTCAGAATTTTACGTAGAATCCAAATATGCAATTTAATACGGGGTGTTCCATTTAAAATAGTGATGTTGCCACTAGTTTAGAGTAGAAGCGGCAACACCGCATGGTCAAAGATATTTTTAAAGTGTAGATCATGGTCGTTTATCCCGGTTGCCAAATTTTCAAAATGATCCGCTTTTTAGTTCTCCATAAACGTCTAATACGCCATCCACCGTGGGATACCCTGTATAGGCATGCTGACTCTAGTTGTCCTAACATAATGCTATCTGACCATGTCCGTCATGTTTTTTATCAAATAAACAATGGATTGAGAGATTTTCAGCTGTCATGAAACTCTTTCATCGCGATTAATTTTTTACACATTCAAAGGTGCGTGGGCGTAGCTTGTCCCGCTACCTCACTTGCTGACTCGAGTATAGTTATATACATCACAATTACAAGCTTATATTAAATTTTCAGCTTTCATGAAACTCTTGCACTTTTTTGGCGCTGGCTCTCCGACTATATACGGAGTCTACCAATTTCTACATGGGTTCAGTGGCGGCTCGTGGTTTCCAAGTAAGGGTGGGCGACAAAAATAAAAAATAGCCGTCGGCAATTTTTTTTTTAGATTTTCAAGGTCGCGGCCTTTTCAAATATTGTATTAAAAAAAAAAAATATTTTTCCATTCTTTCTCCAGGGTGGCGGAGCCCACCTCGCCCATATGGGCGAACCGCCACTGCATGGGGTTTCAAAAACAGGTTTTATTGAAATAAATATCAAATGGTATGCTCTTGCTCTTCATATGAATACCTTCTAAAAGATAACAAAATGACGTATTGCTGCAGGTCATTTGAGTCAGATTGTAAGTTCACAATCGTACTTTTAAACATATTCGTTTGGATTATATCAAAAAGGTGTTTTTTTTTATCAGGAGCATACCACATATCACAAAACCAGAAAATCCATTGTTAGAGGTACAAAATTACAGGATATCTCAGATATATGCGATATAGATATTCTGCTAGATCAGTAGCTTCGTTTCGAACCTCATATTCAGATAATGTCCATAGATGAAGAATTTGTGAAATGTTTGCATGAGTTATATCACGTCTATTTGCGGAGTTCTCGTTTAAAATGCTTATTCTGCTTTTCAGCTTAACATAAATATATGTATTTTCTTAGGATAGTTAGTCAGTTGAAATTTATTATACTTATAACTTTTATTGTAACGTGCTTTCGATAGTAATAATTTCGAATTGTTAATAAAGTCAATTTTTTAAAAACCAACCCTCGGTTGCTGACTTGTTAACTGGCGCAGTCGACAGGACGTGTTTTTCGGGACTGTTTATCGGTTCTTGGGTATTCGGACTAACCGGAAAAAACGGACTTACGTTAATTGTTTACTGTGAGATGTCAGAGTGGCTTTCTAGATATCGAAACACCCAGTTCATCGTGAACCTGTTACCTCGAAGTAATAGGAGTTTGGAACCAAATTGTCCACATCTCGCAAAAACCAAGAACCATTTGGAAGGACCATATCGCCAACCAAACCTCTGGGGCTTATAGCAATGAAATTCTTCTTATTCAGTCTGTAAGTGCAATTTAACTTATGTCTGACGTAGATGAAATATTTGAAAAATTGAATAATTTATCATTACCGCCTTCAACTGACTCATCTTCTGATTCGGAAGATCTAATTAGAATAATTAATCAAACATTTTCTGAAAGTAACGGTGCCGAAAGCACATCTTTTGATAATCAAAACATTTGCATTGTTCCGAATTTAAACTCTAACAATATGGCTCATTTCAAGCCAGAGTACCTTAGTTGTGTACCACAATTTGACGGAAATCTGAATAATTTGAACAGATATTTATCAGTATGTCAAAGCCTATTTGATGCTTTCTATAACGCTGCTCAACCAGATAGTTTTCAGAACACTTACTTGCTGAACTCGATAATCGGTAAATTAACAGGTAACCAAAATTAGTTTTGGGAACCCAAAATGTAACAACTTGGGACCAACTTGAAACTATTTTGAGCAGGAATTTTGCTGACCAGCGCGATGAAGCTTGTTTAAATCGCGATTTAGTAATGCTTAGGCAACAAAATGGTGAAAAACCTAGCCAATATTACGATCGTATTTTACATATTTTAAATATTTTATGTTCCTACGTGGATATTCATGAAACAAATGACGCTGCAAAATTGCTGAAACGTAATTTATACAATGATTTAGCTTTAAAAACATTCTTATCGGGCCTAAGGGAACCATTAGGCACGACAATTCGTTGCATGCGTCCACGAGACCTTCCGCGAGCTCTACAATATGTTACTGATGAGTATAACACTCAATATTTTCAGAATTTTTCTAAACCTCATACACAAAAAACCATACGACACAATAAAACAAACACACAATTCAGAAACACACATTTTAACCCAGAATTTAATAGCCAAACATCTAACAATTTATTTACGGCTAAGCCAACATTTCCATCTCAGCCTATTGCTGTGAAACCAAATTTTAACAAAATCCCACAAAGATTCCCTACCAATTCCCAAGTATTCAAAAATAAATCCAACACAAACTCAACAAATGTATTTAAACCCAATCAAAATAGAACTTTCCCAAAACCTACTCCTATGTCAACAACTTCGAGGCAAACCTTCAATGCCAATGCTCAACAACCTTCTAGAAATTATTTCCAGTCCAACCTACCAAGTAATTTCATAGCTGAAGAGCTATATAATACGAACGTAGTTGACGACGTTAACGAACCTCATGTTGACATTAACGAAAGTGACCCAGAATCCCTATACTACGATTCATCTAATTTTGACCAACAATATGATTCCGAGTAGCATAACCCCCAATATGCTGAGTCTGCTGATGACAATAATGCAACTGGTTACTCTAGCGATAACGCAAATTTTCTTAATCATGCCTCGGAAAATCCCCAAACATGAGACCCGAAATAATATCGTTGAATAATGCTTCTACAAGCGAGCTGCCATACATTACATTCCCAGAACACAATTTTAAAATTTTAATAGATAGCGGTTCCACTAGATCATTTATAAATCCTGAATTAGCTCAAAAATTATACCCGAATAATATATTTGATGACCCATTTATTGTCTCCACCGTTTTTCAACAATCAGCACATAAGTACAGTGCTTAAATACCCGCACCTAAAATCTTTAATTTACCACATAATGAACCTCTAAAATTCTACCTATTTAAATTTCACAACATATTCGATGGTTTATTAGGGCTTGATAATCTTAAAAACTTGCAAGCCAACATTAATTTTGATACAGCATTTCTAGTAACTCCACATGCAAGAATTAAGTTGCAGTTCCATAAAACTGACACACCAATATATAATGTTACTGTTTCTCCTCGAGTTGAACAACTTGTGAAAATTAAAACTGATATACAAGACGGCGAGGTTATTATACCCTACCAGAGGATACATAACTGCGAAATTCCAAACTCGCTGAGTATCGCAAAAAATGGTTATGCTATTACTAGCATTTTGAATAACACTTGCAAACCAATAACCCTTGATATTTCCCAACCATTTAAGGTAGAACCATTCAATCGAGAAGAATTGGAAAAAATAAATCTAAATAATTTCGAAGACTCACTTGATTACAAACCCAATTTTGACTGTTCTCAAATTCGCACCGATCATCTGATTGCAGAAGAAAAATCGAAAATCATCAAATTATGTGAAGAATACTCAGATATATTTTATGAAGAAAATATGCCACTGACATTTACAAGTGAAATATGACATTCAATCAAAACCACTGATGAACAACCGGTATATAGTAAAACCTATAGATACCCTTTTATACATAAAAAGGAAGTCGAATCACAGATGAAAAAAATGTTAGACCAAAAAATCATTCGCCCAAGCAACTCTCCCTGGTCATCACCAATTTGGGTGGTCCCAAAGAAAGCGGATGCTTCTGGAAAGCAGAAATGGAGAGTACTAGTAGATTTTCGTGGCGTTAATGAAAAAACTATAACAGACAGATACCCCTTACCGAATATAACCGACTTATTAGACAAATTAGGAAAATGTCAATATTTTACTACATTGGACTTGGCCAGCGGATTTCATCAAATAGAGATGAATAAGAACGACATACAGAAAACTGCATTCAATACGGAGAATGGCCCTTACGAATTTCTACGTATGCCGTTTGGGCTGAAGAACGCCCCCGCCACGTTCCAAAGGACCATGGACAGTATATTACGAGGAATCCAGAACGAAAAATGTCTTGTATACCTCGACGATATTATTATATTTTCCACATCACTACAAGAGCACTTAGAACTACTCAAATTGGTTTTCCAAAGACTACGTGAAACCAATTTCAAAATTCAATTGGATAGAAGTGAATTCCTCAGACGAGAAGTAGCATATTTCGGCCATATTGTGACACCAGAAGGAGTAAGACCAAATCCAGACAAAATCAAAGCCATTAAAAATTACCCAATTCCAAAAACAACAAAACAAATCAAAGGCTTTTTCGGACTACTCGGATATTATAGACGTTTTATAGATAATTTTGCAAAAATTACAAAACCCCTCAAGAAATGATTGCAAAGATTGAACACAACCAAGAATGTATCGAATGTTTTCAAAATTGCAAAAAATTACTTGTAAATGAACCTATACTACAATACCCAGACTTTTCGAAGACATTTAATCTAACATGTGATGCTAGTAACGTAGCCTTAGGTGCTGTGTTATCACAAGGGCCCATTGGACAAGATTTGCCCATAGCCTATGCATCTCGCACCTTGAATGATTCAGAACAAAATTATTCCACTATTGAAAAGGAGTGCCTGTGTCTTATCTGGGCGACGAAGTACTTCCGACCCTACGTTTATGGACAAAAATTCAATATCATAACGGACCATAAGCCCTTGCAATGGCTTTTCAATGAATTATAAAGACCCCACATCGAAAATGGTACGTTGGCGAATCAAACTACAAGAGTTTGATTACCAAATTATTTATAAAAAAGGTAAACTCAATACAAATGCAGACGCCCTAAGCCGTATTGAATTACACACTAAAGAAACCGACAATATATCGAATCTAGTATCATATATTGAAGAATTCAATAAAGAATTAGAGGAAGAAGCTAGAATGGAAAATAATCCAATGACCAACAAAGAGATTGAGAACCTAGACCAAATATTAACTATGGCGCAACCTGACCTCTAAGCAACAGCCGAAGACGATGACGAAACTATCCATACTAATGCGGAACAAGACCCTATTGTTGGAATTCCAATTAAAGAATCTGTTGTTAACTATATGGAGCAAATCAAATAATCGTCGCAAAGGTCATGCACTCACCTGCCAAAACAAAATGACTAATTTTATTTGAAAAGAAGAGAAGATTTTTAGTTCAAATATCAGAAAATGATTTTGAAAATGATACAATTAATTTTATAAAAGAAAACGTTGTGCCAGGTAAATTATACTATATCTACTTATTTCGAGAACCCGGATACATATGAACCATTCTGCGAAGTGGTTAGGAAAAATTTTAAATGGCCCTCGATTAGAATTAAAAGATGTTTGAAAAAATTAATCGACATAGTAGACAAACAAAGTATACCGAAAATAATACAGAACTACCATGAGAGTAAGACGCGGAATCGAGGAAACCGAAATGCGTATTAAAGAAAAGTATTACTGGCCAAATCTTAAAGAGTCTATTCAATCGTACATAAATGAATGCGAAATAGGCCAACGAAGTAAATACGAACGACACCCACTAAACATGGAAATGAATATTACACCCACGGCAACCAAACCTTTTGAAACTATTCCTTGACACATATACATTAGATAAAGTTAAATTTCTCACAATCATTGACAGTTTTTCCAAATACGCACAAGCTTACGCCCTAAATTCATTGTCAGTTACCGAAATTAGCGATAATTTAATATCGTTCTTTTCACATCACGGTGTTCCATCCAAAATCATTTTAGACAACGGAACTGAATTTAAAAATACAGTGGTCACAGAACTATTACAACTTCATAAAATAAAAATTAATTTTTGCTCGCCCGAGCACCCCCAGTCTAACGGTGTTATTGAGAGACTACACTCCACTTTATCCGAACACGTAAGAATTCTAAATAATCGTGGCTTCCTGAAGACACCTATCAGCCAAAAAATGAAATATGCAATCCTAGCATATAATCACACCATTCATTCAGTGACTAAATTCAAGCCAACAGATGTTATTTCAGGACACATTAGCACAAACGATCCATTTGACCTAAAATTAGACCAACTTTTATTGACAGATTATGTCGCAGAACATAAAAATAAGTCTAAACTCTTATATTCAACCATCAATGAAAAACTTATAAATCAGAAAGAAAAAATTATAAGAAAGATTAATGAAACTTCCGATAAACCAACATTATTCCACCCGGAACAAAAAATATACATTGAAAAGCATACACGTCAAAAACTAGCCGATAAGTTTACACCTCAGACACAAGTTGAAACCGTTGACCCAGTATGTAAAACAATAGCAACGACTTCCACGGAAAAGTACACATGGGTAACATTAAACGTCCCTTGAGAAATAAATATAGTTTTGACACCTAGTTTTAAGAATAAAATATTATATTACAATTACTTTAATTAACTATTTTAAATGCATTTTATATCATACGCTTGCTTACTAGCTTTATAACAATAAATATTATATTTCAGTTTTTTGCCTGCGCGTTTGGAACTCAAGAACAAATAATCATCAGAAAACTGGATGACAATTCTGGCATAATTCCAGTCAAATTAGGGAACGCGAAAATCAAAGATTACACCTACACCCTGATACATTATTATGACTTGAACCCAATAATATGTGAAATAAATAAACTTCACGTAAAATCTAATAATATTACAAACATTCTTAATGGACATCAAGACTATTCTGAAGACATTAGCAATTACATAAATTTGTTGAAAATAACACAGAATAGAATTGATACAAAAATATCAGAGATTATTCCTCAGTCACAAAGAATTAAAAGAGGATTAATTAATGGTTAGGATCAATATTCAAATCTGTAACTGGAAACCTAGATGCATCTGACGGAGAACGTTACGAGCGTATCATTAGGGAATTACAAAACAATCGAAATAGTTTACAAGAAAGTGTTCTGAAAGAAAACTCGCTTTCTCTAACAGTAATCGAAAAATTTAACCAAACTATTAAACAAATAAATCACAACGAAAAAACTTCTAGAATTAAAAATTAACCAAATTGCACACATGGTACAGAAGGTAGCATATAGAGAAATTTCCCTCTATATCAAAGACATAATAAATCAAATAGTCAATATCTATGAGATAATTGACTCTATTTTACAAGATATAGAAAATTCTTTAACTTTTCCAAATTGAAAATTATGCATCCAAGTATAATAAAAACTGAAGACCTTTATCATGAATTAAACAAACTTCAACAGCGTTTAAGTTCTGAACAAATGCCCCTAGCGGTTACTTTGGAAAATACTTCACTTTTTGAAAAAATAATTGAACTGGAATCTTTTGTCATTAATAATAGAATAACATACCTAATACATATACCAATAATGTATTCGGAAATTTTTGATTACTTTCATTTATACTTGGTTCCAATACTTTCTCAGGCCCATTATCACAATCGACGGTGACCAGAAGATGTCTGACGGATTAGGTTTAACTAGTAAAATTTCGTTCCACAATCTCAGGTATACCAAAATCTTCTGGTTAACCGCCAGTATACTTTACCAGCGCTTCATGTTTGGGTTTACCCTAGGTTTTCTCGAAACATAACCTACAAGTACCGTATGTTTTAAAATGAAAAATTCGTATATTTTAAAACAAGAATATTTATGACAATATAAACGCATACGAAGTGACTACAGTGATGATGGGGTATTTGAAGTTGGAGATAGGGCTCCCAAAGCAAGAGTTTTTAGAGAGAGGTCTAATTATTTTGAAACACATGATTGACAAGAGTTTTTTGCTAGATTTTAAACTCCGGCCAAATACAGTAGATCAAAGTTTGTAGTATCAAAATGTACTTAGAACCAGGACCTAAATTTTTGAATTTATCAATAAAACGTGGTAGGTATACATAAACATTAGTAATTTTATTTTACAAAAAAACCTACGATGGAGAAACTAGATTGATCTGGAACAACGGCAGTAGTAGAAGAACTTTCAATAGAAGTGCTTGTTCTTGGTGCTGAAAAAAACCAGGAATTGCCTATATACTACTGCGCTGGGGTCAGCAACAGTCATGGTAATAAAATACTACGCGTTGTTTGGGAGACAATTATTTTAACACAAGAAAACCTGCTGGCCTTGTTCCAAAAAATTACTGAATAACAATTTGAATAGCTTCAAATTTCCTTGCTGGTTAACACTTGGAATACCGAAGTATAATTCAAAGTAGGTATAGAGGTACTTGGCTTGAAGATCTTTTATTCAAATCAAAAGGAATACATAATGACATTCTGATAATGACATTCTATGATAATGATAAGTTGGAAGTTGGCATATTATGTCATTCTTTTTTTATCAATTTCACTAGCCACTGCTGTAAACAGACACTGAACGCATCATTCATCTTACCAACCCTAGAAAAAAAGTTTTACCTCCGGTGAACTTAACCAGATGTCACAAAAGTTTGGTGAAATGGTACTCCTATGGTAACCTTAGGGTATAAGTTACCGTAACCTTAAGGTTAACTGCACATTGTGACAATGGGCCTCAGAGTCAGTTTAAGGTTTTCTTACCGCGAAATAAATTCTTGCTGAAAAATAAATTGCACTACACATATTATGGCCAAGAATGTCAAGAAGTCACTCCGAAGTTCCATATTTGTGGAAAAGAAGATATTCACGAAATCCAAGAAGACAGCCCATGCGAAATTAAACTACTCCACTCTGACAAAAATACCTCCACCATATTATCATCAATCGATTGGACGATTTCAATCAATGGATATTGGGGTTGTTCCTGTTAAAGAAGCCATCCAACTCAAGTGCTTTCAACAAAAAGAAGTACAAAACATCATTGGAACATTTATGCTCCAAATACCGATTGGTTGCCAAGTGGCCACCGCTTCCAAAATAGTCATCAATGAAAATAGGACAATCAAGACCGATATTCAACCGATACAGTTTCCTGACATACCAAATACACTCGCCATGATGCCGACCCTCAATCTAAGTAGACATCTAAATTATTTGAAGTTAGACGACCTTCACCAATTTAGCAAAGAAGTAATGGACATACGCCCACAACTGAGCTTCACCGAAATCAATAGATTGCCCAGCCTTGGGACAATCCTCATATATGTCCTCATCGTTATTGCCTGTATCTTCTTGGTTTACATGAAATATGTAAAAGCTGCTATGAAGAAGAAGAGGTCCACCGCCGTTCCAGAAGAAAACCGGAGTATTCAACTCCTCCGCTAGCGTGAAAGTTGAAGCTAAGAAGGGCAGAATTATATCACGCCTACTTGCTGAGTCCTCATTTAAAATGCTTATTCTGCTTTTCAGCTTATTATAAATATAGGTATTTTCTTAGGATAGTTAGTCAGTTGAAATTTATTATACTTATAACTTTTATTTGTAACGTGCTTTCGCTAGTAATAATTTCGAATTGTTAATAAAGTAAATTTTTTAAAAACCAACCCTCGGTTGCTGACTTGTTAACTGGCGCAGTCGACAGGACGTGTTTTTCGGGACTGTTTATCGGTTCTAAATATATTCTGCTAGATCAGTAACTTCGTTTCGAACCCCATATTCAGATAATGTCCATAGATAAAGAATTTGTGAAATGTTTGCATGAAAAAATATTTTACTTCTAGATGAAGCTTTGTGTTGTGATGCTTCTCAAGTCGCAACTATGATAGACGGCTTCCAGAATTCTGCTCCATTTGCCAGATGTCCTACCTGTGTTAAGAATATGCAAAAATTTTATTGTACATTTACATGCTCTCCTTATCAAAGCTCCTTGGTTGCCAACTATACCAGCAAGACTGAAGATGGAAAAAGTAAGATATAATGATATAATTTCAACAATTTTTGAATTGTGAGAAAATTAACACGTATTTTTAGCTTATGTCGACACTCTAACTTTGGCGGCAAGAGATAGAACACTTGAAGGTATTTACAATTCTTGTAAAGATGTTTCTTTGCCTAGCACCGGAGAAGCAGTAATGCAAAGTGCGTGTGGGGTCTATGGATCTATTTGGTGTACTGCAAAAAGGTAATTACATTGTATTGAAACTGAACAAACAACTAATCTTTGTTTTCTTTATAGATTTTTTGATTATATTGATGATCCGGATCAAAATCCTTTTGCCCCATTTAGAATTTACTTTGCTGATAGGGGAACAGATAGTCCGCTGGATTTTGTAGTTCCTTCATGTGACCAGGCTTATGTAAGTATCATTTTTCTATTTTGTGAGCTTTGAACTAAATATCTTATTCTAATATTTTCATCATATCTATTAACGAGTTTGTGGTTCCAATCCACAATACTTTTTTTTTTCTAAAGGAAGGTTCCTCCGCATGTACCTGTTCTGATTGTCCAGTAAACTGTCCAGCGAATCCTTATGAAAGGTTAACAGTCGACCATTATATTTTTGGCAATATAAATAAATATACTTTTTATATTTCGATTGCGTTCTTAACAATAGGATTTTTAACCTTTTTTGGTACAATGGCTATTTCACATTTGTTTAAATTTGGACGAAATCGAGTTGAAGGTAATGATAGTTGATCTACAAAACCACACGACAAATAAAAACCAATATTTCTAATTTCAGCTGAAACACCGCAAGGAAAATGTGTAACTCTTAGGGAAAAAGTTCATATTTTTCTCTATAAGTTCTTCAAAGCTTGGGGTACTTGTAAGTATATTTGATTGAGCTTTTCAAAGAAACTTGACTACAAAATTTGAATTTAGAAGCAAAAGTACTAATAACGTATTATTATCTATAGTTATGGCTACCAAAAGATATGCAGTTGTTATACTAAGCCTCATCGTAAATGTTGCATTGAGTTTTGGAATACTTTCCCTAAACGTAACCACAGATCCAATAGAGTTATGGGCATCGCCAACGAGTCGAAGTCGAATCGAAAAGGACTTTTTTGATACTAATTTTAAACCTTTTTATAGGACAAACCAGATATTTATCAAGACTGTGGCTATGAGTTCAGTAAGTTAAATATTCCTTCAAATGTGTACCTACTCCTAATCCATCTATTTTAGTTTTTCTTTGAATCCACCTATGGAGGAAACCTAATGCTTGGGCCAGCTTTTAATGCAACTTTCTTGGAAGAGGTTTTCCAGTTGCAAAAGCAAATAGAAAATGTATACAATTAATGTTTGCCCTATTCATACAAGTTTTCACTAAATATTTGTTTGTAGATTACTGTAGAAGTTGATAACATAACTATTGGACTCAAAGATATATGTTATTCGCCATTGAGAACGCCATTTTATAGCAAAAGAACTATAAATGAATGCACCGTTATATCTTTACTAGGGCTTTTCGAAAATGATATCGATACTTTTAAACAAGATCCACATTCTAGTACAGAGAAAATTATTGGGTGTTTACAGTAAGAATATTTTTCTAATACTACATGACCTGTAATATTCAACTTTGTTTATAGGGCTCCTGCTTCGATAAATTGCTTGGCTCCTTATGGAGGGCCCATTATGCCAGGAGTGGCGATGGGTGGTGTTACTCAGGATGACCACTTAGATGCTTCTAGTGTTTCTTTAACTTTTATTGTTGCTAATAGTGTTAAGGAAAGTGACTTGACTGGTGCTTATGCTTGGGAAAAAGCGTAAGTTGAATTAGATTTTGTATTGTATTTCTATATTATGTATTTTTCAGCTTTATAGAATTTATGGAAAAATGGGATGCATCTGAAGACAAGCCAAATTTTTTGGATATAGCCTACAGTGCTGAGAGATCTGTACAAGACGAAATCCAACGTCTTTCTTCTTCTGAAGCCTTCACTGTGTACACTAGCTACTTAGTAATGTTCAGCTACATAGCTCTAGCATTGGGAAAAATGGTTAGCCTGAGCATTAAAGAATTTATGGTATATATTATTACGTGAATTATAGAATTAATATTAATGCGATATAAATATTGTAGTTGGAAACCAAAATTTTGCTTGCCATTGGAGGTATCGCCATTGTTATAATGTCACTTACTTCCGCTATTGGAGTTTGTTCTTACTTGGGAATAACCACAACAATGCTGACTCTAGAAGTTATTCCTTTTTTGGTATTGGCTGTTGGTGTGGATAATTTGTTTATAATTGTGCAGGCTCATCAAAGAAGAATCGTGTAAGCTATTTTTTTAAAAACAATTTTTAATTATTGGCTATATTCATTGAGTGGAAAAAAAATTGCCATAAAGTTTCCTATATATGGTCCAAAATTAAAAAATATTCGCAAGCGTTCATATGCAATTTGAATGGTCTCAAAAGTTTATTAATTTCATGTGGCTGAAACTTCGTTAAAAATTTGATGGGCTATTATTGCTCAAAATTCAATTCGGGGAAATTTTCATGGAGTATGAAATAGAAAAAAAAGAATGGTAAATACCTTTTTGTTCTGTGATCATAAATGAAAAAAAATATGTCAGTAATATTGTAAATAGCAATGTGTTTTTATTTTGGAAATAATTTTTAGGGCATCAGACTTAACAATACCGGAATCGATAGGTGAAACTTTAGGTAAAGTTGGACCCAGCATGTTGCTTACAAGTGGTTCGGAAATCTTATGTTTTTCGATTGGTAAATTACCTGAACATATGTTTTATTTTAGTAACAAATAATTATTTCTAGGGTCTCTATCAACAATGCCAGCAGTAAAAACCTTTGCAGTTTACGCCACCGTTGCTGTTGCATTAAATTTTATATTACAAATGACCGCTTTCATTGCACTTTTCAGTATAGATCAATCTCGTTATATGGTACGAAATTTTAAAAAAATTATAAATTGTGTATAATATAATGTGTTGTTTGTTTTTTTTTTAAGAATAACCGTTTGGATGTCTTGTTTTGCATAAGCTACAAGTCGACGAAGTCTTTGAGGCCACCGATCATACATACATTCTGGAAAGAGAAATTTACACCGATTATTATGAAGTAAGTTATCGAGGAAGGATTTTTTTCTTTCTCCATAGACTATGTGAAAAATGAATTTAGATGATAGGTACTTCTACAGTGATAATACTTATTGTTTATCGTTTTCAATCTGACACTTTCCGTATGAGGAGCGAGGGGGTGAAGCATATGGCAAAAACAGGTGTGACGTCAGGTGACCATTGGCGTTCTAACTTAGGGAGCCATTAGCTCACATTCCTTTGGAGTATCAGATTAAAATCGACGGATCCTACAGACATGTCCAACCGTGTTTGTAGTTGTTTAAATTAAGTAGGTACTTGGGTTTATGTCGGTTACTTGGTTTGAGAAATTCAAAAGAGCTGGAAGGAGAATTAACTCGAATCAAATGGAATATTCCAAGTCTCTGCGCAAAAAGAGTAGCTTGAGTGAAATTCACCTCATTGAAAAATTGACACATTGACTACCAGAATAACAAAGAAACTGACTCACACCTTGGAGAAGTAGACCTCTACATAGAGAACGGAAGCTTCTCCTCACTAAAATTAAATTATATCTCATACATGAGAAATTATGAATGTTGGTCCTGAAAAACTGCATGACTCTATACAATCAACTTGCCTCACTCTCCGATAAAGAATAAAATGGCACCGCGAGAAGTTGGAATTTTCTATCTCTCCTCCCACCTCCAAAGAGTAAATGTCTGAATCGAGATGATGATCGAATGAAATCAGAATAAAATAGACATCTGGTACTAGCTTGTGTTGATTTCGATAAGAAAGTCAACATTACTCTAGATTCTTCCAGAAGCTTTTCAAGAATCGACTATCCATTCGCCTGGAAGATTTTTATTATTATTCATCAGATCTCATTATTATTATTGTTAGATAAAAGACTTTATTCCCCTTGTACCAGGCCTGTTCGACTTATCGTCCCCATGAAGCACTGAAGTCTGAGAAGGCTTATTGTACTTTGCCTGTGTGGTTTATTCCAACCACTCCAGTATTTTTGTGCAGTGTTTGGTTGCCCAAAAATGCCGTGTCTTCTGCGTTCCAGTGCCTCGCAGTTCACCAGCATGTGTCTGGCTTTCTCGAGTTCTTATTGCAGAGTCTGCAATTAAGGTCTCCGTCGTACAGTTTCATCCTGTTCAGGTGGACCTTTACTGGTGTGTGGCCAGTCAAGTGTCCCGTTATGTTTCTCAGTCGGTTCCTGCTCATTTGTAGCAGTTCTGCGGCCCTTTTGCTGCACGGTTGGTCGATGAATTCCCTGCCATGATTCTGCTCCAGTGTCGCCGATATTGTTTACGAATCCAGTCTATGATGGGCCTTCTGGTCATACTTTTTGGTATCCCTAGTTCTGGCCCGATAAGTTTTGTCTCTGACCCTCTCTTTGCGAGTTCATCAGCATTTTCATTGCCTTCAATTCCTTTGTGTCTTCGCACCCAGATAAGTCTCACCTTATTCTGGTCCACCAGGGCCCTGAGTTCTTCCTGGCATTTCCATACTAGTCTTGACACTGCCTGACTCGAAAGGACCTCCAGTGTTGCTTGACTATCAGACATTATGAGGATCTGCCTATTGGCTGTGGCTTTCCTCCGCTGCGCATTGGAGTATAGCGTATACCTCTGCTTGAAAAACAGAGGCATCTCTTCCCAGAGCATAGTGATCGCTATAGTTGGCGGAGTATAGTATACCCCTGTTCCGGTACTAGACGCGGTCTTCGACCCGTCTATGTACCAGGTCTGGTCTTGTTTTTTGGTCTCCGGTATGCCATGTTCCCATTCAGTTCTGCTTGAGAAGCTCACCTCGAATGGTCTGTTCAGGCAGTATCGTCTTGGTATTTAGTCGGTCTTCATGTTGAAAATCTCTTCCCCCACGAGTTCAACGATTGCCATGTGTCCCGTCCTTTTGTTGGAGGCGGTTGTCGGCTGCAGTCTGTACCCTCCCATCCTTGCCTCCCCTTGTATCACTATGTGTAGAGGTGAGAAGTCTAGGAGGGTCTCAATGGCTGCTGTTGGTGTAGATCGCGTTGATTTCGTTATTCCTGAGCAGGCCAGTCTTTGCACTTTGCTAAGTTGGCGTATGGCATTTACCTGCGGTGTCTTGGGCCACCACACCAGGGAGGCGTATGTCAAGATAGGTTTGACCATCATGTTGTACCAATACAGCATATCTGGTCTTAAGTCCCATAATTTTCCAGGCAAGCTTCTGGCTATCATGAGTGATGTAACTGCTTTTTTAGTGGTGTTTCCCAGATGTTGAAACCAAGTAAGTTTAGAGTCCAGTGGTACCCCCAAGTATATACTTGACCTCGCTCGAAACCTGTATATTTTCACACCTTAATCTAAGAGGTCTCAGGTCTTGTATGTTATGCTTTCGGGTAAATGCCACGATGGTGAATTTGTTGAGACCAATGACTAATGTTTAGCCCTCCTCTGTGCTTGAGGAATTTGGTTATTGATCGTGTGTTGTCAAAAGCTCCCTCTATATCCAAGAAGAAACTCAGCATCACCTCTTTGCTTGCCAGTGTGGTCTCCCATGCTGACCAGCTGGTGAAGCGCTGTTTCTGTTGACATCCCTGTCCGATACACATATTGGTCTGGGTGTAGTGGTCTGTTTGCCAAAACACCGTCCCTAATGTGCCTATTCACAAATTTTTCCAGTGTCTCAAGCTCAAATGATGAAAGACTAGGGACTTTGCCGTGTCCTGTCCTATTTTTCCAGGTTTTGGTATAAACGATGCCCCAATGCGCCGTATATTGCTAAAGGCTAGGCTACTTCTTAGAATGTTACATAGTATCCTGTTTGCAAGTTCAATTCCGTTCTGTAACATTATGGGATAGATCCCATCTGTCCCTGTTTACTTATATGGGTCAAATGTGTTTATTGCTTATTTGACTTTTTCATAGTTGACTTCTTTCTTCGAGGTCAGCCAGTCGTTCCTGGATGCTCTTCGAAGCCTAGGCTCATTCCATGTCCACTGAGTCTGATCAACTAGGTATCTTTGAGCCGGGAAAGTGTGTTCTTAAGAGTTCCCTAGCCGTCTCTTCTCCTGTCTTTATGTATTCACCAAGGTTCTTCCTGAGTGATTTGATTGTTGTCTTCGGGCCCCTTGACAGAGCTCTTTGTTCTCTAGCACAATATTTTGTACTTTCTATATCCTGACAGTACTTCCTCCAACACCTCCTCTGGGATCTCCTCAGCTCTTTCTTGAACTTTTTCAACGTGGTTCTTTATTTTCCCACGGTAGCATTTTAAAAACCTCTCCCAAGGCCAACGTAAAAAGCTTTGGAGATATAGGATCACCCTGGCGAACTCCCCTGTTAATTGAAATTATTTCGGTTCTCAGGTCTTCCGTAGTTTTCACACGGAAAGTTGCGCTTCTGTATACATTCTTAGAAGGGTTGGATCAATCCTTGCTCCATCCATCGCACGTAGGAGAGCCCATGTTTCAATAGAGTCAAATGCCTTATGAAGGTGATATGAAGTGGTATATTGTATTCTGGTGGTGGTTTTCTCTATTAACATTCGAATGGACTATAGGTGATCCATAGTGCTGTATTCCTTCGGAAATCCTGCCTGCTTCACTGGTTGATAGGCATGTAATTTAGGTTTTAGGTTTAGGATCCTTGTTAGTACTTTGTAAAGGTGGGACAGAAGGTTGATAGGTCGATAAGTTTCAATGTCCGTGATGTCGCCCTTTTTAAAAAGCAGAATAACTTCTGCGTTGTGCCTTGTTTCAGGGATATTGCCTTCAGATAAACATTTATTAAATAGCACCTGTAGAATTTGTTCCATAAAGTCTCCGCTAATTTTTAGCTTTTCACAGGTTATTCTGTCTTTCCCAGGTGATTTACGGTTCTTCATTTGTCCTAGTGCCACCCTTATTTCCTCTTTGGTTATATCAGGAATGTCTTCTGAGCCTACATTGAAAACAGTAACTTTCGGAGTATTAGGAACCCGCACAACAGAGGTGTATACAGACGAGAATAAAATATTTCTATATGTTTAGAGTATGGTTATTCCGAGGGTTATTCTCATCCTTCATTTTGACAATTCTGCTTTTTCCAGGCGAAAGTCTCGATATAAGAACTTTCATGTTAGAGTTGTCCTCAATTACGGTTTGAATTATTCTGGTATTATAGGATCTCACATCCCTTCTCACTTCCCTCTGTATTCTCTTCCAAAAATGTTTCCATTTCCGAACGAAGTCTTGGGTTGGTTCTCCGTGCATTGCGCTATCAGAGTCTGCTACTGGAGCTTCTCTGATAGTTGTTCTAGAAGGGTCCAAGTTAGAACCTGACTCCTGCCTTTCTTCAGTTTGGTTGTGTTTTTTTTCTGTATCCATTTTTTCCCCACGAGTAATGGGGAAGGGTGTGTTCACTCCTGCGGAGCCCCTACGCAGAAGTAAGGCTAAATACTCTGGGATTTCGCCCGGTTTCCCAGAGGCTCCGTTTGCGATGGTGCAACCCCACCGCCATGCATCCCTCGGCACGGATTGCTCAACACCTGGATTGGGTCTGTCTTGAGCTGTCCTTAGCTGCGCTGCTGTCGCGGCTACTGTGATAAAGGGCTTAAGCTACAGCAGTTGTAGAAGCATGCGATGGAAGGAATTTCATGACCAGCCTCATATCATGCCTCTCCTGAGAATATCTATCAAATTTGGCGGGTAATTGGCGGCTATTCTGACGTAACTTTCGCTCGAGAACCAGCTTAGTAGTATATCTACTATTATTAGAATGAGACCAAAATGGTAGATATGTTAGATAAAAAGAGAATCACTTCATCTAAAAAGGAAGCTCACAATACTGCGCCTTTGGAGCTCAATGCTGAAATTATGAAGAACTGGGGTCAAAGATGTCCTCTGGTTCATAGCAAAGCTCAAATGAAACTTATCTGGTTATGCAAACCTGATTAATACAGCACATCAATATTCAACAGTGATGTAATATTTTCTTGAGTTAGATGGCAACTTGCCTAACAATATTTTCAACCAGCTATAATTTTTCGAAGCGTTTCAAGGGATTTGAACCAGAAAACCGCAGTTAGAACCGCTATTAGAAAAAATGCTGTTCAGAACAGATAAGTAGTTAATTCCTTTTACAGATATCCCATGAGAATAATCATCATAATAATTTTCCTAATATCAACCTGCTCATGCATTTTAATCGCTCCTTCCATTGAACTGGGATTAGAGCAAGAAATTTCCATGCCAACCGATAGTCATGTGGTTAAATATTTCAAGGTAACAAAAGTTACATTCAAAATACCTAATCAAAATTTTTAATTTAATATTTTTGTTTTTCAGTACTTGAATAGTTTACTTGGAACTGGTGCTCCAGTTTATTGGGTCACTAAAGGAAAAGTGGACTATTCTAATACAACAATAAGCAATAGGGTGTGTAGCGGTGTTGGTTGTTTGGATAATTCTATAGTGACTCAACTATATCTAGCTGCTAAGTCAGAAAACATGTGCGTACCTATATTGAAATCCAACAAAAAAAAAAAAAAATGCCATAGATATATTATATTTTTTTAGAACATATATTTCAACCCAATCAAATTCCTGGATAGACGATTTCTACGAATGGGCCGACACAACAAAATGTTGCAGATCATTCAAGACGAACTCCTCATTCTGTCCGCATACTTATCCAAATTCAATTTGCGATCCGTGCGATATCGATGCAGTTAATTTAACAAAACCAGAATACTACTCGAAATATTTACCCTATTTTCTGATGGACAATCCGGATCCTGCTTGCGCCAAAGGTGGCCATGCTTCGTATTACCAAGTAAAAATTTCCACTTTTAAAATTTTTCTTTTCTAATTAGTTGATATTTTAGGGAATGTCATTTTCAACAGACGATACCGGGGAAATTAGTGTGGCAGCGTCCAGCATAATGGGTTATCATGCGGTACTGAAAAACTCATCAGATTATATAGCAGCTCTTAAATATGCCAGACATATTGGGGAAAGCTTAACGAAAACTTTGGATCAAGAGGGTGTAGAGATTTTCCCCTACAGGTAGGGTAGAGTCACATAGATTTCTCACTTTTATGTGTTGGATGTGTGCCCAATAATTTGCCATTTGAATTTTAAAGATTATGCAATTTTGTATTATTACATTAGAACTTGTCGCCCCTGTTTACAATAATAAATTATTGTTCTTATTCGAATTGCTCTACTATTATAATCCATTAAAAATAATTTATTTAATTTTTAGTGTATTCTATGTCTACTATGAACAATACCTAACAATATGGCAAGATTTACTGGAAAATTTGACCTATTCTCTACTCATAGTATTTGCAGTTTCATTTATCGCCACTGGTTTTGACGTTTTCGCTGCTACCATCATTTTATTGACGGTTTCGATGATTGTTTTGCATATGATGGGATGGATGTACATGTGGAATATTTCTTTGAATGCTATTTCATTAGTGAACATAATTATGGTAAAAATATGATATAGAAATATAGAATTTTCTTTTAAATTTTCTCATTATTTTAGAGTGTAGGAATTGCTGTTGAATTTTGTGGACATTTAGTGCATTCGTTTGTGGCATGCTCAAAACAGTCCTCACTTGATAGGGCCACATATGCTTTAGGAAATATTGGAAGTTCGGTGAGCGGAATTTTTTTTTTTTTGTGAAGCAAACATTAATTTTATATTATTTTATTAGATTCTAGCTGGCATAACACTGACTAAATTCTCTGGCATTGCAGTACTGGCATTTTCCAGATCGCAAATATTCCAAATATTCTATTTCAGGATGTATTTGGGAATAGTTATCATTGGAGCTTTACATGGTCTTATATTTTTGCCTGTATTTTTGAGTTTTGTGGGTAAGTAAAACTCATTTTGCTATTTTTTTGTGTAGAATATTTTTTATATTATTTTCTAGGACGTGTCAAATATACTCCCTAATAGTTTGAGGCCCAATTTAGAATTACCTAATAATATTAGTTCCTGTAAATTAATTTTAATATTTAATAATTAAATAAAAAATTAAACTAAAAGTATTTTTATTTTATTAATTAAATTTATTCTAAGAACATTAATAAATTAAATTATAATTTCAAAGGCACAAGTCTGAATATACAAGGAAACAACAAAGTTTAGTGTAGTTTAATAATAAACTCAAACACAATGAAGAGAGAGACTTACAATTTATCACGAAATTGCGCTCCATAACCGTTTCTGAAACGGAAGGAATTTTACGAATTGATAATAGCAGGAGAAATTAATAACCGGTAATTGTGTTCGCCATTTCAAAATCCTTTTGATGTTTCGGCGCATTAACGACACGTATTGTTAGAAATTGTCATTATGTTACGTAATTAGTTTCAAGCTATTAAAATACGGTTGTTATGAGGATGGCGCAGGATTGCGGATCAAAGATTGAACAATTATTCGGAGTCCAGAGTTGGAATTTAACAATTTGAACGTGCATTGAGGGTATTTTGATGACAAGGATTGGCAAGACGGGTGTAAAACTGGCAACGATATATGTTTGTTAATGATTTGTATTATTGGTATTATAGAGTTTTATTCATTCAATTTATCTTGGCTCTCTAATCATAAATAAAATCGGAAACAAGTTATATTATAAAACCCTATGTTATTATTATACGAATAATTCTCCTTTTCAATGTTAAATATAAGCGTACGCCACTCTAAAAGCCCACGATATTATAAAGATGCTGAGTAAGGGGTACTGCCTGGAAAAGTACCGTCATATCAAGGTTTCGCCCACACGATTGCAAGTATCAGCAGTGTTTTAATATAAATACGGCGCGCAGAGGCTTCTCTCGCATTCTCTAACTTAGACTATAGCAATTAGAATCACAGATTCTTTTTTTCTCGGCTTCCGCTGCAGCAATTTAGAATCTAGTATTTTTTGTTGTAACTTCTTAGTTTTTAATAAAATAAATAGTTTTTAAAAACAAGATTTACTGAACGAAAAAAATAATTAACATTCTCGTCGTAACTACTTGTAAAAAAATTAAAACCAATCACCAGCGACAGTTATTATTTATAGATTTTATTATCTAGGTACCACAATAACGCCCCACCAATGGGTAGAATATTTTGAAAAATTACTGACAGAAGAACGTAGGTACTAAAGTTTAGAGAAAAGAGAGAACAGACACAAACTCCTAAAAATAGAAGCATCACCACCATATGAGAGTTATGGAAAGGCTAATCGGCAAGGAAGGCGTCGGAAAAATCAACTTGAACGGACTTTGCCCACTTACCACATGCTCAGAATATGATATTGTAATAACCAATACGCACTTTTTCAGCAAAAGAATAAATTCAAGACTACCTGGCTGTGATGTTTGTATTTTTAAGGTGGCAACACCTTGCCACCAGTCGATCAAAAAGATTGTTGAAGGTTGTTACCTTCTAACGTACCATTAAAGATACTATTCGTATTATGAACTTTCGGGTTTTATTAAAAATCATAATCAAATACAAAACAGTACAGTCCCACGTTTATTTTGGTGCTCAAGCTTGTGAAATGATATACATAATTAATGATATTGGTAGCTTCTAGTAAAGGAAGGTAACAAAGATTATTATTATTATGGGTATCTGCAGTAGACGGAATAAATCCGATGAAACTGCTGAATCTATTTAAGTTGTTGTTTAAAGATTAGAGATTTGTGGGAAGTCATGCATTGCTCTTGCCAAAAGAGCCTCTGTGGTCTTAATAGTCCTCCTGAAACTTAGTTGCCTCATACGGTATAGAACAAACAACAAAGAACGTTGTGCTTTGGTTCTTCATTTCATGGTCTAAACGGTTTTTGAACTGGTTCTTTGTTGTTGACGTGACAGTGTTGTTACCAAGACTGTTCCAGAGATAAACCACCCTGTTTGTTAGAAAGTTTCTTCTCATTAGCTTATTACATTTCTCCTTAGAAAGCTTTAGATTGTGACCTCTGACATTGGTGTTTTGGTTGAGGTGGTAGATCTCTCTCAAGTCGCATGCATAGTGTTCATTCATTATTTTGAAAGTTTCAATGAGATCTCCCCTCATTATTCTATCTTTTAGGGTGGTTAGGTCTAGCTGGGTTAATTGTTCCTCATAGTCCATGAAGGTCTGGAGGCAGCTTAGTTATTCTTCGTTGTACTCTTTCAATTTGCTCTATGTCTATAGCACAGTAAGGATTCCAAAAAGTTTGTGCATATTCCATTCTTGGCCTGACATATGATTTATGTAGCTTTAGTATCATATCTTTGGAGAGGTCTTTAAATGATTTTTGTATGAGGTAAATCATTGAATAGGCTTTTTTGGTCATTTGCCTGATGCGAGTTTCCCATTTCAAGTCCTGGGTTACAGTGATTCCTAGATCTCTCTGTTGTATGACAGGTGTTATTTGAAACTGTTCAAAAAAGTAATTCAATTTAGGGTTGTTTTGGCCAATATGTAGTACTGTTCATTTGGAATCATTCAAGGGCATTTTCCATAGCTGTGTCGATTCTTTGATATTGTTTAGGTCTCTCTGAATAACAGCATGTTGCGAAAGTGGATTTCCATAAATGTTTCCATCGTCGGCAAAAGATGCATTTCTTGTTTCCAGCCCTGATATAGATCACTTAAATAGGCAGTAAAGAGTAGAGGACCGAGAACTGATCTCTGTAGTACTCCACTGTGCACTCTGTGCTCTTTTGAAAGTGTTGGACCCACACGCACCTGAAAACTTCTTCCTGTGAGGAATCCTCCGATCAACTGGAGTAAATTGCCCCTAGCTCCGACTTGTTCGACTTTATGGATTAAGAACTGTGTTGGTATTTTGTCAAATGCTTTTTGGAAGTCAATATAAATCACATTGATTGGTTCGTGGTTGTCATCTGACAGTGTCCAGTGGTTGAGTCTTGTTAGGAGATTTGTAATCGTCGATTTCCGGGGAAGGATTAAGCATGTCAGCTAGTGGCCCTCCTGAGGAAGACAGGAGGGATTTCGTCGAGCCCTGGAGTTGATGATAGTTTAAGTGATTTTACTGCAGTTTCAAATTTTTCCGGAGTGAACACGATATTTTTTAACTATATGCATATGGTAGTGTGGGGAGAACCGTATTCGAGTTGAGCACTGTGAAAACTTTCCCGAACTCTTCTGCAAAACACTCTGCAATATCTTGATTTGATGTTTGTGGTTCTTGTGTTATTTTATCAATTAGGCTTAACTTGTGATGTTTTGTGTTGAGGGTGCGATTTATGTAGGCATAGAATTGTTTATCTACTACTATCCAATAGGTTATGTTCATAGGTTTTTCTAGCTGATGCTATGCATGCCTTGGTCTTGTTGCTTTGTCGCTGGTATTTTTAGTAGCTTGCTTCTGATTTGTTACTTCTATATGTATGCCAATAGTCTCGTTTTCTTTGGATCTCTTTGAAGACTTCCCTGGTCAGCCATGGTTTTTGTGTATTTATTTTTTGAGGTCTGATTGGAATCTAGGTGATCATTGCTATAAAACTTCTCAGTAGTCATTGGATTTGTTACTTGCTGTAAATGTTGCTGTAGTGTGAGGGACTATGTGATCACTTTTCCCCAGTGGTGCATGATGTTGTATGTCAAATACAAGTTTCTTCGCATTAACTATTAGTAAGTCGTCGTTTCTGAACCTAGTTGGAAAGTTTACAAGTCGATGTCCACGGTGGTTCGTGTAGCTTTCCAAGAAGTTATGGCAGCACTGGTTGTGGAGGTGCACTTCCAATGTATCCCAGTTGATTTCTGGGTAATTGAAATCTCCCATGATATAGATAGGCTCTTTAAGGGCCATAGCTTTCTCTATAGTCTCTATAAGAGCCTGGTTTTGTTCTTATGTGGTCTTTTGCGTTGGTCTATAAATACATGCAACCAAAAGTTTGATTTTGCTTAGCTTAATTTCGATCCATAGTGATTCAACTGTAGCTGACGTGTAGAATTGTTGACTGATAACAAGCAGATGATAAAGTTAAGATTGCCATTCTTTTGAACACTTTGGGTGACGAAGGGTTTCAGAGCCGTTTTCGGGTACAGAGTGCGAAGCTCCTAGAACACTTCACACTTGTCATAAAGTCCACAGATTCATGCGTTTTGCACTCGAACTCTTGAAACCGAATGGGTCAAACTGTAACTGGAGGACTTCGGAGTAACTCGGGAGCGCTCAAAGGGTGACACCCGAAAGCAGCTCAAATATTCAGTACTTTTGAATATCAAAATTAGTGGAAAAATTCGATGCATACTGTAGTCCCATGAAAAATCTGGTGTATCAACACTTTAAATTTTTTAAACGAGACCAGCTACTTCATGAAAGCATCATTGGCATTGGCATTGGCAATGACCTGTGAATTCAAAGAAAAAGATACTCTAATACTTGACATAGTAGTTTTGGGCGTTCGAGGAAAAGGTAATCCAGTATTCTGAATTAAAGCACAAACAAGCAATAGATGTGTGCAGGTCTATGGTGAATCAACGTGAGATTACTAAAAAAGTAAGGTGCCATAAAGAGTTTGGGTGATAGAGACATTTTGAAAGAGGACAGTTCTCAGGTAATGCAGGATATACAGCAGATGTGAGTGAAAGCAGCGGCTTCAACTCCCGAGGAAAATCCTATCAAGTGGGGTCGAATAGGGGCCTAAACTCGGGTCAACAGCAGCAAAATGGTAAACAGTTTCCTTGTTAAAAGTGTGGGCTTCAACATGATAGGGCTAAGTGTCCTGCATTTTCTATATATTGTATATTATGTCACCAGAAAGGACCTTACCGTCAATTTTGTCCAAATAAAAACTGCGCGCATGAAACATAATGATTACTCTGATGGTGAATCGCATGATACTCAGGTTGTCTGGACAATAATAAATAACAATAATTGTTCTTGTGTGGATTTTATAGAATGGTTTGAGAAAATTAAAATAAACAATGGTGCTGAAATAAATCCTGAAGTGGACACTGGGTAGGCAAGTAAATATACCTAATCATGGTGACTTTCTGAAATTAAATATTAATTTCAGTGACCTATAGACTACCTCTAGTAATCTCTCAAGTTATACGGGACATATTTAGCAAATTGTGCTTAACTGTCACTACAATAGTGTAAAGAAAAATTTGCTTTTTTACAATTTGAACACCATTATCTGAAAGTCTATTTTAGGGTTATTAGCTGCTCAAAATTTCAATATAGTACCTATAATTTACATAGCCCTAGCTCAGGTTTAAATAGAACGGTTAGTGTTGTGAAGCACCGAGCTGCAGGAAATTTTAGAATGATATGATGGATATTATTTATGTTTTAAGGATTATAATGACGATGAATATTATCAGACGAGGCGTTAGCCGAGTCTGATAACACGGCGTAAGCCATAATGATTGTTTATAATCCGAATTTCATACAATATTTTATATTCCGGCGATTATAGTCAATAAATTTTTCACATTTTTGCCTACTATAGGTACCTATTTTTTTTTTCATTATACCTAGTACTTAGTGCTATAATGAAATCATTATAGTTCTTAGGACTATAATGAAATCATTATAGTAATCAATCCAACAAAGTATGTCATTTTGACACTACAAATGAAATCCATAATAATGTCATTTCGAAACGCCGGAATATAAAAATACTTTTTGTGGAGTCGTGAAGGTAGATAAACTTTTTAAAATTACTTTAACCAATGATGCATTACCTTTTCTATGTGGGACTCGAAAGATTCCTCTTGCATTAAGAGATAATGTTAGACAAAAAATTAACGATATGGTGCGCATTAATATTATTGTACCTGTGAGCGAACCTACTGAATGGCAGAATCCCATTGTAGTGGTTCCAAAGAACAATGGTGCTGACATAAGAATATGTATGGACCCTGAGTATTTAAACAAATATATTAAACGTGAAAGATTTCCGATTCCTACCCAAGACACTTTATTGACGAAACTAGCAGGTGCTAAGTATTTCTCCTTACTTGATGCATCATCTGCATTTCTTCAGTTGCTTCCTGATCATCCAAGCTCACTTTTGTGTATACATTTACAACTCCCTCTAGTCGTTTTCGTTATTCGAGACTACCCTATGGTGTCTCATGTAAGCCTGAAATTTTTCAGCGTTACATGAATGAACTGTTAGAAAACATACCAGGACAAATTGCCTATTTTGATGAAATTTTGGTCTTCGGAAACACTGTTGCTGAACATAATAAAAACTTAAAATCAATATTGGATAGGATTGATGAAAGTGGTTTAACACTAAACAGGGAGAAAAATTTTGTGTACAACAGATTAAATTTCTGAGCCATCAAATACTTAAATAATATTGGAATGTCCCCAGATTATGACAACCTGAGGCTATTAAAAACATGTCAGCCCCACAAACCCGCAAAGACTTACAACGTTTCCTAGGAATGGTAGTCTACTTATCAAAATATACCCAACTTGTCTAAGGGAACAAGTGTTCTGAGAAAATTGCTCAGTGATACAAATTAATGGACTGCTAACGACCAGGCATATTTCGACAAAATTAAGCATCTTGTGTCGTCAGCAACGACTTATTTAGAACCTAAGAAAAAGACAGTTCTTTCTTAGCAGCTATGGCTTGGGGGCCATGATTTCTCAAGACGAATGTCCTATTGAGTTTGCATCGGTTTCATTAACACCTGCCCAAAAACTTTACAAACGTATGGAAAAAGAGCTTTTGGCCTTTGTTTTTGGCTGAGAAAAAAATTATTTTCACTTGTATGGTACGAGTTTTGAAGCGGAAACAGATCATCGACCACTCTTAGGACTCTTAAAAAAACCTTTAGACGAGACGTGTCTCAGACTGCAAGGACTGGCTATGCGATTGATGAGATTTCAGTTTTCTATTAAGTACGTTCCTGAGGAAAATCCCTGACACCCAAAGGCCCTGTTTCACAAGTGGTGGTAACCTGCACTGGTTATCAAACTCATAGTTGTGAATTGACCACATTGAAAACTAAAGCTTGGCCAATGGTTTTGGCAGAATCACAAATTATGACACATATATATTGTAAGTTACCAGTGTCTTGTGGTTACCGTTAGGTTACTACTGTTTTTGAAACTGGCCGTGAGTAGGGACCCTGTTAACACAAATATTAACACTGACTATTTGGAAAATAATTTGAGCGTATATTCAATAGTACCTATCTACTTTAAAACGAAATGAAGAGAGACTACAAAATTAAATCGAACGAACCAGTATAACAGAAGCTAAAGTTTTATGTTTTAAATGGTGGGCATAAATATAAAAATTCCGTGCACAGTGGAGTTAATACTTATTTATGTATCAAGGGTACTAAGTAGATGATTATGCCCCGAGGGCGACAGTCTTACAAAGCCGAGGGCCTCTGGCCCGAGGGTTCGTAAGTTGCCCGAGGGTATATATCTATTAGTACCCGTGGTGCATACAAACTTTTATGTCATGCCTGCGCGGGCCATAATGTGTACTTTATGCCCGCGCGGGCCATAATGTGTTATATAGATGGTATCTAAGGTATAAAAACACAATAATGTACTGGTATGACATAAAAAATATTGGCAAATCAGGGATGACATTTACCTTCACAAAGGCGTTATGTTTTATCATAGAAGACTCAAAGAACTTGACATAACAAACTGATTAATGCAATGACAATCATAGATGACAATAACATATCAAATGAAAAAATTAAACAACTGGTAATTAACAATGATATACTGTTGAATACAAATCATTTTCACAACACACCCTAATCGTGAAACTTTACTCAGTCATTTCTCAACTTTCCACTTTATGGAAAATGATATTATTAAATGCGAGACATTATAGCACCAAAGCAACTCTTTTATTTATATGATTAAAGGTTATCCACATAAAGAAGAGGATGCACAAAGCAGCGGGAACATCGGCATGGTAATGATAGGGTTATTAAAGCGTCATCCCAGGTGCCACTGACAGATTTCCTATTAAAAGATGCTGAGGCAGAGTTTAATGAGAAATTTAACGTTATCATCAAATTAAATCAATAAAGGTTATTTTTAATAAATAAATTGGATATTCAGGCCTATGATGTATCCTCTCCTGTTATTTTAACAGTTGTGTTATTGCTCAAAGTCTATACTTGTCTCTATTTTCACGTGTAGAATAAAAAGTGACAGATAACTTAACGTTGCTGTTAAAATAACAGAAAATGATACATCATAGGCCTGATTGTCTCCGCTTATAATCGAAATATAGGTATGAACTGCTATTGACATCTGACTCATTTGTCCTTATCCGCTCCTTTACCTCCAAAAATATACAAAGTAAATAGAAGTTTGACTTATTTGTTTCGACTTTACTTAAGGAAAATATTATTTTCTTCCATTTGGTCGATACAGTGGCAGCGTCGAAACTGCATAAGTTCCTGACAGACTGCTAGCAACGCCACCCTCGAGGAAGTTTGGAAAAAAAGAGGAACCGGAACCGGGATGAAGACGAAGGCAGTACGGAGAGAGACTCGAAAGTGCAAGTACGCCCATTTTCAGTTACTATGCGCGTAATAATTCAGCAACCCCCAGTCATTCTTCAATTTTCATAACCTGAGTCGGTTTTATTTCAATTAAATTTGTTGTTAAGTTCAGACCAGTCTTTTTTTCTCATTCCTAAGCCTACAGTCCACTTATTTATCACATTCCAGATTAAGTTAAAGGCAACCTCTGCAGAATATCGAATAAATTCTGAACCAGAGAGCCACCGTAGACTAACCAGATCAAGTGAACCTACATTATTTATCTTTGTTTCTTGCTTTCTTAAACCCCAGAATACATCAAAAACAAAGTTTTTTCGAGTAGCTACAATTTTATCTTACAGTCGCAAAACTATTTTGCATCAACATAATCCCCAATAAAAACTTAACCGAAATCAATGGTTGGTTCACTTTGAGTGCCATTAAAATGCAATTATCAGGATTTCGAATAAATTAAGAAACCATTCAAAAGATTGTTTTCAATTTTAATATATTCAATTTTAAAAGGGCAATAAGAAACTGGTCAAAACATCTGAATACTAATTTAAATTTTCATTTAAGTATTTATCAGGTAGTTTCAATGTCAAAAACAATTTACTTAAGGACCATCCCTTTAAATAATCCCCCTAGCCATTATTTCATTCAGTTTAGTTCCTGTCTTGAAATCGTTCAGTTTGTTATAGTGAAGTGAAAAATGGCATTGACTCTAAAAGCAGAAGACGTGATACCAACCATCTTAGAAGTATACCATCAAAATAAAAAGTGTTTTCCAGAGTTAAGTGAAGAATTTTGCTACATCATGGTCAAAAAAAAGTTATTCAAAGATTACAAGCTGGTAGTGTTCGATGAAAACTTGGATGAAATTTTAGAAGATCAACAAAATGTGAAACCTATTGTTCTGAAAAAGCCCGCCTTCAAAAAACCATCAACTAGGAAATCAATTACTTCATTTACATTCAAGGATATAGCGCAAATTGAAATCAAATCTCAAAGTGCAAGAAAAGCTATTCCAAAGCCGATATTTCAAAGAGAAGATATTCCTTTGCTCAGGCTTTTCGAAGATAAAACCAGAAAGGCGCAATTAAAACAAGCGGAAAAATTGAGCAAAATACCACGTTGGTCACCAAAGAAAACACCGTCCAAGAATATTCAGCCCAAAATAACTCCTAAAGTCTTTACATTTGGAAATCAACGAAGGCCAGCAGTAAGTTCTCCTGTTGGACAGCCACCATTAAAAAAAATGTGCTACAGTGGAACTTACCGTAAAGCTGAATCTGGACGATCCATGACCAGCAAGAAATCTGTGCAAAAGAAAGCATTGTATCCGAAAAAAAGGTTTGATCATCTGAGAAAAACCAATAAGTTTTCTGATATTGATGTTGGCAGTGTTCTGGATTTGATTAATTTGGATGATATAACTTGTGATTTGAAGAACTTTAGGTTAGTTTAATTCTGGTAATTATTTATATTTTATCTTTTTAGTAGGTACCTATTTATTAATTGATGTATAAAAGAGAAACTTTTAGAATATTCGACTGCATTTTATAACTTTTGTTTTGTATTCTGAGTTGTACCTATTTTATTGTAAATAATTTTTGCAATAGTTTTTATTAAAAGCTTATTTTACTTTGCCTAGTACTTTTTTCCTGATTATACATACATATATTTTATGATTACTTAAATATGGAATTTTGTTTTAATTAAGATTTAGTGTGAGATGGTTGCTTTAACTGTGTACATTTTTAGTTACTGTAATAAATAATGTTTTTATTTGAATTTTATGGATTATTCATTTATTTTTATTCCCAATCCCAGGAAACCATTGAGAATTGTCTTGAAAATAAAATATCTGTACCTATTAGGTACTATTATATTCATTTATTCAGTGCATTTGTTTTATATCTTACCTGTTATTCAGTAATTCCAAGTATTATTGTGCTCCTTTCATGGTCATGTATTCTGTTTTCGTCACACAAAATTTAGGAATTTCCTTTCATTTATATTTGGGGATGATCAGTTTCTACCTATATATGCTTTCCATATATACTCCTTATCCATACTCTACACTCTATAGGGTGTCCTGAGATAAACTGGAACTGACACATTTTGCAGGTAGATATCTCAAAAACGAGAAAAAATAAAGATGTGGTTTGTTCTGGCAAAATAGGAATTTTTTTAGCTTTTTTTTCACAGTATTGCTGAATCCTAAAATTTGATGAAATTTGGCTTCACAGGCTTGCGATTTTTTAAAATAAAAATACTGGGTCTATTTAATGAAACACCCTGTATATTTTGTCATCGTTAGAAAACTTGGGCCCGGATTCTGAATCCACGATTCGATAATATCGTCTATCATCAGGTATATACGTACTTTTGCACGAGTGACGATAGACGATACTATCGAATCGTGGGTTTGGAATCCGGGCTCTGATTTTTTTACATTACAAAAATTTATATTTTTTTATTTATCTTGGAATTGCAGCGTATAATTTGCACTCTGTTGTCCAGGTTTTAGTTAGTTAATAAAAGCAATAAACACAAATTATTTATCGAATTTTATCCCCAATACCCGCCCGATACCTGCCCAATACCCGCTGATTTCCTTAACGCGATTTTTTCTCGGAATCTTTAAGTCCAATTGAGCTAAAATTTCCAGGGATTGTAGTACGTCAGTGGGATAAGAATCGCTGAAAATTTCAGCTTTCTATCTTTAATAGAAAAAAAGTTAGGACCTTTCAAAGTTTTCCAAAATCTAAATCATAACGTAGCTACAATCTTACTAAATCGATAAAATTTCAAAAAAAAATTTGTTGAGATTTTGTGTCCTAATGGTCCCTCGTGATCCCCTGAACTCCATTTACTAAATTATTCGGAGATTTGGAGCCGGATTCTATGAGAAAAGGCACTCAGATGATTTAGCTCCCGCCCAATACCCGCGGATTTCCTTAACCCGATGTTTTCTCGGAATCTATAAGTCCAATTGACCTAAAATTTTCAGGGATTGTAGCCCGCCAGTGGGATAAGAATCGCTGAAAATTTCAGCTTTCCATTTTTAATTGAAAAAAGTTATGACCTTTCAAAGTCGTCGAAAATCTAAATCATAAGGTAGCTACATTCTTACTAAAATACACCTTCTACAGGTAATCCGGCAAGGTTGACTGCATTTGGTATAGTTGAAATCACGATAGAAAGTGAAGTTGACAGTTCGCGCCGACATTTATACTAACTTTTTCTTTAGGTTGCCAGCATGCATGAGCGCTTCGATTCCGTCAGCAAGGATAAACGACAGGGTCGTATTTAGAAAAGTGATATACATTTCAGAATAAAAATTTATTTTCAATTTCTTTAAAGGAAGTTAAGTTGCTAAAATCTAAAAATCCAAAAATTAGAATCCAAAGTAAACACTTATAATAAGAGTAAACACTTAAATCCAAACTAAAACCAGGTTTGAAACGCAACACCGAAACACAAAGGCACAGAACACTACATAAAAAACCAAAAAACCGATTGTGAATATAACGAATCAAAAAATAATGCAGAAAACGGCAAAAAACCTGAAACGATTTCACACAAAAATTCGAAATTCAAAATTCAAAGACCTGAATCACAGAACCCCGAATCTGATATTTTTATGTGTCAAATCGAAATGTCATGTATCATTGATTGATGGTTGACAAAAAAGGGACAGATCTGGGGATTTTATTTACTTTCAACCGGTGACATACCCCGCGATCTTCAAATGTACCACTTGGTTCGATGATAAACTTGTTTCATGCCCGGTAGAGGCGCTGTCAATTGATGTGCGTACGCGTTGTTGATTGTATCTCCAAGGTATCTCCATTTCAGAAGAAGGGTGACGTGATTACTAATTAAATTATGACATGAACCGACATAAATTAATGAAATGATGACAAAACGATGAACTGGAAAACGTTGTGCTTCTTGTTGTTTTAATACTTGTGTTTGTTGAAAAAGTGTTTCGTATTGTTAACAGAGCGTTATCTGTGTGTATTTGTGGACTTTCACAGTGTTATGTTTAGTGTAAAGACTATTATTGTTATTTAATTCTGTGTTGTTAAGTGTTGACCAGTGTTGACTTTGTTGACAAGTTTCGAAAAGCTAACATAATTTTCTTCTTTCTATGTAATAAACCGTTATTTGTTAAATTTGTATCAAATTGTGTTTTTATTATAAAATAAATAAAAAACAAATCTAAAAAAAATAAGAAGCAAACTGCTCTACAAGCTGCTACAATGGGATGAGCTCATTTCATAGACAACAGATGGCGCCACAAATGGTGGTCCAACTCGTATAATGGGACTGTCCATTCTATCCCCACTATAAACCTTATTCTATGACCGGTGAAAATAACGGTCGAAATTCAAACTCTATCGTGAATTCAACTATATAGTTCGGAAGTTTTATTCATTACAGGGTGGAAGCCAAAAACCCTTATTTCCAGGGGATTTCAGGAAAGTTTTTGGAAATTGTTCTTTGGAAATCTGAAACGCTAATTTTTTCAAAATCTAGTGTTACAAGGAGTCGATTTAAAAATTCAATATAATTAAATTATTCTATAAAGGACCCCGCACACTTCTTATGTGATTTCTGACCGCGGTCAAATTTAACCAAATTTTAATATGTTATAGATCTGACCTTTCTGATCAATAACTATCATGAGCACAACTCAATCCTATGACTAGTTTTTAAGATACAGGGTGTTCAGTGTGTAAATGGAACATAAGGAATAACTCTGTTGTTATTAGAGTTGGAAGGTTGGGGTTTTTGCGAACTTTGGCTACTTTTTTGTCAAACGAAACATGACACCAACAGAATTGTCATCGCTCTTTTGGTTTTTCAGATACAAGATGTTTTTGAAAAAGTTGCATTCTGGGACACCCCTTGTTTCTCGGTTCTCTCATAAGTGATCGAAAAGGTAACAACGGATTTTTATAGATATTTTTACTAGAAGCTCATTGGAGAGCTCTACTTTTGCTGATTTCAAACCTAAAGTTCGATAGGTGTAACTCTAAATCTCTAAATTCTGAGCACAACCTGTTTCAAAATAACTCTGAGACCAACCATAGCCAGAGGGAGTTGCTTTCATCAATCGTCAATTCAAACACCTCATCACTAAATCCCAAGCAATATCAAACAGTGATATATTTGGTAATAAGCCTAAACAAAAGATACACTATCCAACTGATACACTGATACGCACCTACAAGCACCGCGAGCAACGGACTGATAGAAAAACTATTCGAAGACATTACACGGGCCAGAAACCTCGAAAACACTCAATATGTAATTATTACAGGGGACTTTAACGCCAAGGTAGAAAAGAAACAACCAGGTGATACATGCTACAAGGGAACTTTGGCCAGGAAGAACGGAACGAACAAAGAGATACACTCGTAAACTTCTTAATGAACGAAAAACTTCTGTATGAACACCTTCTTCCAAAAACAAACTCAAAGGAAGTGGACGTAGTGAAGCCCAGGCGGACTGGTGAAAAATTAAATTGACTCCGTCCTCGCTAATAGGAACACTATTTGCAAAAATGTCACAGTGCTAAACAGGTTTGACACAGGAAGCGACCATAGACTAGAGCGTGCCAAGATACAAATAAACATCAACAGAGAAAGGAGAAGTCTAGTCACCAGACACATTGTCCGTCGATTTTAATCTGATACTCGGACGGAATGTGAGCTGGTGGCTCCCTACTTTAGAACGCCAGTGGTTACCTGACGTCACACCTGTTTTTGCCATATGAAACACCCCCTCGCTCCTCATACGGAAAGTGTCAGTTAAAAATCGATGAACAATACATTCCCATTCCCTACAAGAAATGCCCTGCAACTCAATCAGGAAACCTATCAAAAAGAACTGGAGAAGAGGCCAAAGCTACCAACACTCCAGGGTAAGGACATAGATGAAATCCTCAATAAAATATCACATGGCATAACTACAGCCACAAAGAAAACATGTAGTAGGATAAGACAGAGATCGGATACCAAATTAAAACCAGAGATGATAGAACTAATAAGAAAAAGAAGAAAAACTGACAGAGACTTCCCAGAATATAATACCCTAAATAAGAAAACGAAAAAAGAAATAAGTAAAGACCTAAGAGAAAACAAAACAAACAAAATCCTAGAAACTATAGAGAAAAATACAGGCATGAGAGCTCTAAGATCGAACCAAGATAGGGGAAACCAGAAAATTGTGAAAATAAAAAGCAATCAAGGAATCCTAATCACAGACAAACAGGAAATTAGAAGGGAAATACAAATAATCTACGAACAGCTCTACCAAACAACTATACCAAGCCCAAATGGACCACCTAAACACATTACAAACGTAGGCTCAGAAGACATGCCGGAAATATTACCATCAGAAATTAAATACGCACCCCAACAGATGAAAAACGGCAAGAGTCCGGGAGAAGATCGAATAATACCGGAAATGCTAAAGATGGATGGAAAAACATTAACAGAGACAAAAATGCTGTTAAACAAATGTCTGATAGAGGAAAAAATCCCGAAATCATGGAAAAATGCCGAATTCGTGATAATAATATACAAAAAAGGGGATCGTTCAAATATAGAAAACTACAGACCAATAAGCCTGCTATCACACCTATATGAACTTTTCACTAGAATTATCAACAATCGACTGACTGCGAATTTAGATTCTTACCAACCGGTAGAACAAGCAGGTTTTCGAAGGGGCTTTAGCACTACAGACCATCTGCAAACAATTAATAAAACAGTCATCGAGAAAACAACGGAATATAACATACTCCTACATTTGGCGTTTGTGGACTACCAGTCTTTTTTAGCGGCAATGGAGGACGCAAGAATCGATTCGAGATACTCTACCCTTATTAAAAATATCTATGATAAGGCAACATTTCAAGTAAATCTATTTTTACGATCTTAAAACAGACAAAATATCACTTGGCAAAGGAGTACGACATACGACAGGGGGATACCATCTCTTCCAAGCTATTTACTTTAGCACTGAAGAATGTTTTTAAGCAGCTAGAATGGGAAAATAAGGGCCTAAACATCTCAGATTTGCAGATAATATAGTCTTCATGAACACCAATATTCAAAAACTGAACAACATGCTAAATAACTCAAACGAACACTCCAAGAAAATAGGCCTAAAAATTAACCTAAACAAGACCAAAATAATGAGCAAAAATCCAAAAATGAATGTAACTTCACCATAGACAACGGTACCATAGAAAATGTAGAGCATTACATATACTTAGGCCATAAAATCAAGCTGGGCAAAGAAAACCAAATGGCGGAAATCAAACGCAGGATCTATTTAGCATGGGTGGCATTCGGAAACATGAACTTTATTTTCAAAGATAAAAAGGTACCCATGAAACTAAAGAGGAAAGCCTACGACAGCTGTATTCTCACCTACGGCTTAGAAACTATGGCAATAACCCGAAGAGTAGCTGAGCAACTAAGAGTCGCACAGAGATTTGTAATGATGCTGGGAATCACCTTAAGGGATAAAATACGAAATGAACAGATAAGTGATAGAACCAAAGTGAAGGATGTTGTGAAAAGGGTAGCAGGCCAGAAGTGGCAATGGATCGGACGTGTGGCGAGATAGGACCAAGATAGATGGACCCAGAAAACGGCACTCTATAGAACAAGAGGAACAACAAGAAATGTGAGACGACCGAAAAAGAAATGGATAGACAATTTCAGAACGGTAGCAGGGGAACAATGGATGAGATAAGCGAGGGATCGCGGGACATGGAAAAACCTGGAAGAGGCCCATATCCGACAGTGGATGGACACGGGCTGACGAAGAGGAAGGTATATCTCTATCATGTGTCAGAAAAGAACTTTGCATTTGCGAGGAAAATGAGAAAGGTCTCTTCCTAACACATTGTTTCTTATGACAAAAACAGTTCAAAATATTTAGAGACAAACCTGTCGAATTTTGTATCATTGAAATCAGCAAAAGCAGAGCTATCCAATGATTTTATAATACAGTGTCTCATTTGAAAACACTATGTTTGGTTCATAAATCAAAAACTATCACTATCTAGAGAAAAACTGAGTACGCAACTGGCAACTGCAGGCTTCGTTAAAATATCTATAAGAATCCGTTTTCACCTCTTCGATCACTTATGAGAGAACCGATATACAAGAGGTGTCCCAAAATGCAACTTTTTCAAAAACACCTTGTATCTTAAAAAACCAAAAGGACGGTGACAGTTCTGTTGGCGCAATCTCTTGTAGCCGAAGTTCGCATCCTTCCAACTCCAATAGCAACCGAGTAATTCCTTACGTACAACCAAAATAGGACACCCTGTACATGAACCTATCGTTCGAGCATAAATATCTATTGGTATTTTACTTGATTTCTGTGCCTTGACCGAATTCTTACACGAATATGATTCGGCTAATTGAATAGAATGTCATAATGTATATCGGACATTCACACATTGAACACCCTGTATCTCAAAAACTAGTCATAGGATTAAGTTATGCCCATGGTAGTTATTGATCAGCAAGGTCAGATCTATAACATACTAAAATTTGGTTGAATTTGACCGCGGTCAGAAATCCCATGAGAAGTGTTATGAATAAATATTTTTATACTTCTTTCTATTGCAGCAATCCAAATCAGCTTTTATTTCTATTTATAAATAAAACAAATTAAATTCCACTAAATCAGTAATTGAGCAATATTTTTACAAATAATTAACGACAAATTTAAAGTTTAATTTAAATATTTACCGTGGACAAATTGTATAAACTTTATGCACGTAAATAACATGTTTAGCATATGTGTACTAAAAATAAGATACGTTATTTGTCAACCGATGTACGCAAATCGGTCTCTTTTGTGTTGATCGTTTCCATTTAAATTTGGTTATTGATAGTAATTTGATTCAAATTGGAATCTATTGTGAGTAGTTTTATTTGTTTCGGAAATTTTCCCAAATTTGTTAGCTAAGTAGAAAGTTACGAAGGGGTGAAATATACACTGAATATGAACTGAATTTATTTCTTGTAGGTCATTTTGAAGATAAATTACTAAACATTTGAAAAATCATTCCTGCAATTGGACACGATACTCGATAATGCCTAAAGAACTACCATCAGCTTCTGCCGAGGTGCTCATGGATACCATGTACTTTCTTGAACTGCAACAGATGAACATCGTTCAGAATCATCTGGGTAGAACTCTGGACCTAATTTTCGTCGACGACTTCATTGATCTCTGTATCACACCCAGTGCTGACCCTCTGATGGTATTGGACGCTTACTACCCGGCCATCGAAACTTGTTTCTCCCTGGTACAGATCAAGACGTTAAGTGTCAGAACTGAGGTCAAAGTATTTGACTTTCATCGTGCCAATTACTCGGAATTTAACCACTTTTATGAGCAGGCAAATTGGCCTTTTTTGTCCTCAATAACCGACGTTGATACAATGATCACTCTCTTCTATGAAACCCTTTTTCAGGGTATTAACCTTTCAGTCCCAAAGAAAACAATAAAGAGCGATAAATATCCTAAATGGTATGACAAAGGAGTTCGTAAATGCATTGCGCAAAATAATAGATTATATAAGAAATACAAGAAATCAGAACTGAAAGGTGACTATGAAGCATACACTAAAATTCGTCGTGAGACTAAAGGCCATATTGACATGTGCTACTTGTTATATGTTACCAACAATGAGCACCTGATCCCTCAAAATGTCAAAAATTTTGTCATTTGGGTATCAATAATTTAAAGGGGAACTCGACGCAGATGAAGTACAAAGATTGCACATTGGACGACTCTGATTCCATTGCTGACGCACTCGCCACGAATTTTCAAGCATATTACTCTAGCCACGATGACTTAGATATGACATCCATTGAACCTGTCCAGTTTGCTATTACCCTATCATCTCATAATTTCCAGACGCAGGAAATTACAGACAAGTTAAATCTGGTGGACATATCCAAAAAAAGCAAGTCCCGACGGAATACCAGCTATATTTCTGAAAAGTTGCTCGTCTTCCTTAGCCTCACCACTTTGCATTATTTTTCAACGATCTTTGGATTGTGGCTTTTTTCCTGAAAAGTGGAAGTTTTCCCTTCTTCTTCCCATTTTCAAGTCTGGAGATAGGTGCGATGTTGAGAACTACCGTGGAATATCGATACTTTCTGCCATCCCAAAAGTATTCGAATCAATCTTGACCGAGGAAATATTCGGAACCTATAGACTTTACCTTAAACCAGAACAACACGGATTCTTTAAAAAGCGTTCAACTGCATCCAACCTACCAGAACTTCTTAATAACCTCCGTTGACACTGAACACAAGGTGGACTCCATTTACACAGATCTAGCCAAGGCTTTTGATAGCGTGTGCCACCTCCTTCTTATAAAAAAACTATCAGAAATTGGTATTTCTGGAAACTATTCAGCATGGATCTAATCATATCTTGGAGATCGAACCCAGAGAGTTGAAGTTTGTACTCCTCAAAAAACGTCAAGGTCACCTCGGGTGTTCCCCAAGGATCACACATGGGACCTGTTCTTTTCCTGTTGTTTATCAACGATGTTTCCTCCTGCTTCCATTCCTCGCACTTTCTCCTGTATGCTGATGACCTAATGCTAGGAATGAAGTTTCCAACCCACTGCAACCAGATCTCGATAGATTTGCTTCTTGGTGTTCTTCAAACCTACTGAAAATCAACATATCCAAATGCAAATCAATAACATTCCACAGGAGTACATCTCCTCACATGTCAACATATTAAGATTGGTGATCAACAAATTGATAATGTGGAATTCATCAACGACCTTGGAGTAACACCTTCAGGAAAAGAAAGAAGGCTCATCATTACACATATTGGCAGTGATGACGGCTACGTTAAAGGTGGTTCCTTAACATTGCAGTCCAACGGTACAGGTTGATTATCATAAAGAAAATTTGAAGAATCTTTTCAAAAAATGTTGTATCTTATCTCCCAGGATCTGTAATCGTTATGGACAACGCCATTCCTGAAAATGCTCTACCGACTACTTCATCGGAGAAAGGAGATATCATCCGGTGGCTTCTGGAAAAAGCAATAAACTTTGAAGACAATATGGTGAAAGAAGAACTTCTAGAAATAGTTCAGGAGCATGAACACCGCTTTACCAAATATGTCGTCGATGAAATGGAAAAAAAAGTGCGACATCAGTACTCAGACTGCTTCCATATTACTGTGAACTAAACCCAAATAAGTATAAAAAAAATTGAAGAAAAAATCTGAGACCAAATGTATAGACGAAACGGTCGAACCACTAATTATACAATACGATAAAATTATTAAGTTTAGAACAAAGCTTTGTATATGTGTACTTCAAACGGTATAAAATCGAACGGAGTTTGCGCGCACGAATAAACGTGTTCTAGCATCTTTGAACCAGGATTTGGACTATTAGTCAAATGTTATAGGGACAGCAAATACCGGTTTATTGATTGCTCTCTCTCTTTTTTAAATGGACTAGTCTCATCATCATTAAACAGCCTCTTTTCACGTCTAGTGTTGAACATAGGCCTCCTCTAAAATATTCCACTTATCTCTGTTCTGAGAAGTTGCGATTCAATTTGATGAGATCATTTCTAGGTAGTCTTGTCCAGCGAATGGGAGGTCTTCCTCGGTTTCAGTTGTCGGATCTTGATGGTATTCATTCAATGAGTTTCTTCGTCCTTCTCTCCTCTTCAGATCTTGCGACGTGGCCTGCACATTTTCACTTTTGCTTTGCGATACGTTTTACAATATCGTCCACCCCATGAAAGTTTATTACTTGGCAATTTTGCGAATGACATTTTCGACAAAATCACGAGCCGTTAGGCGAGTGATTTTATCAAAAATGTCATTCGCGAAATTGCCGAAAAGCAACAAACTTGAATTAAACCTTGAGAACAATTTTGCATACAAAATTTTTTCTCGAGTGGTATTCGTCATGACTATTTCTCGTAAAATTTTAAAAATAAATAGAATGCAAAAATATGAATAAAAACTTCAAATTAAAAATATCAGTTTGACAATGTCAAAAAATGGTCGCTGAAATACCATGTTGTTGGTATTGTCCAGGTAGCAATATTGTCAGCTGGATACAGAATTTATTGCCGGTGTAATACACTCTAAAGTTCATTCCACGAAACGAGATAGTAGAGGTAAACAAACAGGCGGAGCTTAAAAATTCATAGGACTGCAAAAATATGAATTACAACTAATGACATTTATTATTGTCAGGTTGTCATATGAATCAATAAGTTTAATGCCGTATTTTATAGTACTTTACAATTATTTAAATAGTGTTTGGTGAATTATTGTTAATTAGTGAGCAATTTAGGTTAAAACAATATCAAGTTCAACGGATTCCGCTGAAGAATTTGTTCGGAAATATATTCAGAGAAGAAAAATACAAAACAACCTAAGACGGTCCTGCCTAGGGCGGAGTATAATCCTTTTCTAGCCAATAAAATTTGACTTACCTGTCAAAGTTTGTTTACTTTCACTATCTCGTTTCCTGAAATGAACTTTAGTGAAATAGTCAGGTATAATCACCTATAAAATTTGACTATAGTTGACTTTTTGGAAGAGAACCAAATAGGTCATTAGTCTCGAAAATTAACAATAATTATCAGGCCGGACGTTAATATTTTATTGACTTGATATTGATGGTTGGGCGTCCCATCCTGATGCCTGCTGATGTCTCTATATGTCGACGACGCATCTATGGTTGAAGGGATAATGGATTCTAAACAACCATTAATTGTGAATGTGTTTCCCTTATACTTTCTAACTCACTCCTATACCAGTGGTGACCGCCGAAAGTTGCCGTTGGTTTTCACAACTAACACCTTTAAATTGATGAAAGACTTGATTGACAAGGTAGAAATGGAACAGGTATCGGTAGCTCAGTTGGTAGAGCGTTGCACTGGATATGCCAGGGTCCTGGGTTCAAATCCTAATCGAGGCAAGAAAATTTTTCATCAATTTTAATTGAAACGCATGCTATTAAAATTGAACACACTGTTAATATTTTACCTGGTATTGCCACAATTAATATTGATAAAAATGAACTTGCCTAAAGAAATAAAGACGTTTAGTGAAGTCAGCTCCTGTGCTCATTGGTTGTGTTTAGTTGTAAGAAAAATGGTTCCAATACTTTCAATCAGGTAGATTATTTATTGCAAATAATATGAATTGAAACATGGTGAGTATACCTACTATTCAACTATTGACGTAATTATATTCTCAACACTACATAATTATTAGCAATAAATTCCCGGAATAGAATAATTATTTAAATCAATTCCAGTTTATTATTGATAAACTGAATGGTCATAGCCAGTGTGGATATTAATTTATTTTCGATATCATTTGAAATGCGAAACTCACCTTGACTGATAAATAATATACTTTGAAGATTAAAAGAAAATCGACATTTGGTCGCCAAAAAAATAGGAGTATTCTTGTCATAATCACCTATTGATACCAAAGTTTTGAATTCCAAACTAAAAAATTTACCTCCATGTTCAATGTAAAGAAGATCAAACATTAAAAACCCCGAAAAAAAAAAGCCTGAGAAATTATATCAGTGTTAGAGAATACCAAAAATAAAAACACTTCATGGCGATGGGATATATACCTGAAATATGGAGAAGGGCAAGAGCCACTTTTATGCCTAGAGCAGGCAAGAAGGATGGGACAGATCCCAAATCGAAAAGGTAGTAGATAACTATATCAGATCCTCACTATCTTGAAAAGGTGCGATTGACGTGTGAGATGCTCGCCACAAGGACAGCAGAGTCTTCAGTAGGCACTGAGTCTATGGAGTTGAACATCACTCGAGCACTCCCGATGGCGGAGTATGCTCACCCCAGGGCCTTTTTTTCTGAAAAAGGGGAACAGCATTCCTATGAGAATGAGTGTTCTGTCTTTGTTACTAATGTCATCATTTGCATATCATTGAGAAAGATAGAGAGCAATCGTTCGCCAGAACGCTGGTACCAGGTTTCAAGAATAGGTACCCTGATGTGGAGCTTAGTAGTGGATGGACTACTAGGAATACTGAACAACCTGGGCTTGCACTATGTTGGGTATGCCGATAATATCGTGGTTATAGCAAAAGGAAAGTTTGAGAGCACCCTGTGTGAACTCATACAGACTAGGCTCAAAGCAACGGAGGAATGGTACGAAATGGGACTGGAGATAAACCCATCCAAAGCCACCGTAGTGCCTAGGAAGAGAGAACTGCTTAGAATGAAGAACATCCGAATACACGAAACTACCATTACACCGGTAGCGGACATCAGATATCTCGGCATAATGCTCCAATGCAAACTCAGATAGAGAAAACACATCGAAGGAGTTGTAACCAAGGCTATAAGGGCTCAAATGGTGAGCCGAAAACTTGCAGGCAAAACCCTGTGATGCAAACCAGGGACCTTGAGATGGATGTACACCATGATAGTAAGACTAACCCTACTATATGGATCGATAGTCTGGTTCAATAAAGTTGAGAAGCAGAACGTAAAACGGGCTCTCAATAAACTACAGCGCCTGGCGAGCATATGTATTACGGGCGCATTGAGAACTTGTTTCACAGCAGCCATCGAGACAAATTGTTAGTCTCGCAACTGTTCATATCATGGTGGAGGGGACTTCTAGACGAGCAATAACTAGAATCACGAGGGAGGAGAGAATTGGCATCTCTAATCAAGCTTATTCCACTCCTCGAACTCCCCAGGGATGATATGATCAAAACATAATTTTGACAAACCCTTCACAACAGTGATAAGAGGCAGAGAAGAATGGGAAGGAAACATCACATCCATCCTTACAATGCAGCAGAACGCAATAAAATGGTATACTGATGGGTCAAGCACTGAACAAGGGACCGGAGCCGGATCACTTAGGCCTGGAATTAAATTCTCCGAAGCAATGAGTAAACATCCAGACATACCTATTTCAGGCGGAAATAAACGCTATAAGTAGATATACTGAGTTCAATCTTGACAGAAATTACAAAAAGACAGTTAGGCAGCCATTAAAGTGCTGAGCTCACCAATAATCAGGTCTAGGTTTGGGTATGCCTGCATAAGTTGGACAAACTAGGCAAAAATAAGTTATTCCTGTGGGAATAACTTCTAGGGTTAAAAGGCAACCAGAACATCGGTTCTTGGAAGATAAAAGTTTAAAAATAAGAGTCGAACAAATAATTATAAGACATTCTAGAAAACACTTTGTAAGTCATTTAGTGAGTTTCATATTAATTTGGTTATAACTTTATAGGTATAATTAATTAGATACCTACGTATGAAACAAAACAAAAAAGTCACCAATTTGCCAACTTACTTGAGGATTCAAAATATTACTGATATTTTTTTCGTTTGATTAACTTCCTTATGCCTTAAAACTCCAAAACGTTACTATCGGATTTTTCCATTCGGTATCTACTGCTTGACAGTTCTCGTACCGGAAAATTTCCTTTTAGCCACTTGTCAGATACCTCTCTTTATTTTTCAGTGTTTCAATTAGGTGAATATCTAAAAGATAAAAACCCAAGTTCGAATTATAACTATATTTGGCCATCCAACAAAAGTCGATACACACTGATTGGTTAAACAAACGTCATTGGTAAATCTAGAGAAAGCAAATATTTGATGCACTATAATTGTAATTACCATCAATTTATCTACCTACGTGCAAATTAATGGTAATTTAATTTCGATCCGAGATCAACTATATAAACCCCGAACTGCGAAATATTCCATTAAAAAAGTTTGATATTACATTGGTGCGTTATTGCAAAAACAAGTGCTTATTTTTATCCGAAATCAAAATGAAGGCCGCCCTTGCGGTAGTTTTCGTGGTGTTGGCCGTACAATTGGCCGTAGCGAAACCCTTAGACGGTACTGATGATGGCAAGAGCAAACAAAAACGTTCCCTCTACACTGACAGAAGCTTCGACTTGACTGGAATGGAAAGGATCAACAAACGATCTGTTGACGATATGGACAATGCCGAAAGCGGTGTCTATTTCTTGCCATCATTCGCAAGGAGATCCAGAAGATCAGTAGATGATGATATGGACAAGGCTGAAAGTGGTGTCTATTTCTTACCATCGTTTGCAAGAAGGTCCAGAAGATCGGTGGATGATAATGATATGGAAAAGGCTGAAAGTGGCGTTTATTTCTTGCCATCGTTTGCCAGAAGACAGAGAAGATCAGCTGACGATATGGAAAATGCTGAAAGTGGTGTGTATTTCTTACCATCATTCGCCAGAAGGAATTAGGATGAGGAAATATGAAACATTGGACATTATCATGATTACAACGACGACCCTTATTGAGCTCCACTGGACCTTCTATTTAGTTAAGTAAAAATCATACAGGCATAAAGTAAAAAATATGATATATTATTTTATTTTAGTTGAAATAAACTTTTATTGCATCGAATGTGTAAATTTTATTTTATTTTTGTAAATTATTTGTTACAAATTAGTGTTTATAATATATTTTTCTTCAGAAAGTTAGACAATAAATAAAAGTGTAGGTATAGATATTTCTGGGTTTTATTTGCAGTTTTTTGGATGTGTAAGCAGAGGTCAGCAGTATGAAAAGAGTGATTGAGAGCAAATATGGCGGCAAATATTTGTGACCGTTTTTTGACTTCATAGGCGAATATACTATAATTTTGAAAATAATATATTTGAAAAGTAAAGAAACTTAAAATATGGTAATATATCAGCTTTAGCAGATTTCAGCTTGTCGCCTTTTATGCAATTTTTTGTCATTCGTTAGATTTTTTTCAAATATTTTCTACTAATTTGTTCATCCATAAGAGTCTCCTAGAAATATCAATTCCGTTGCATTTTCTAGTTTTAGAATTTGATCCTGATATAATGCATCTTTATATTCATGGGTAATGCATGGGTATACATTTGGTCTCAGATTTTTTCTTTAATACAGGGGTGTCCCAGCCGAGAGTGACCCATTTTAAATGCTTATAACTAAACCAGGTGTGTTAGCTACCTGCGGTTTGCACCATTCGATTTTTCTTGGCCTAAAGTTTCTTTTAGTAGGTTGCGAATTTTTTTTGAAACTTATATAGGGCGAATAAAAAAAATCCGTTTTTCAACATCGAAATTCTCCACTATTTTTAATGGAACACCCTGTATATCACAATGTCGCTTTGGGCGTGGCACCCGGAAAAATATTCTGCCTCCGGCGGCACCTAACGGGTCCTATTTTGAGTGTGAACCCCTTCAGGTATAGACCACAAGCCGCCACTGGTTGAAAAGCTCTACTCCCTCCCAGAATGGTGCTATAATAGATCCGCCACTGCATCGCGTTTTAGCAAATTTCGTTACACGAGAGAGAAGAAAAATATAACGTAGAGGGACGGCGAAAGACAGCCAATGACAATGACAGCCGACGAACAATTGATACAAACCAAGGATTAAAAAGTATTATTGTCAAACGCCGATACCCTTGTGATGTACTACAGATGCGCGTTTCCCCAAGGATCCTTAAGTTAATAGGTTGTCTGGTAAAAGGTAACTTGATGACGCATCTGGTGTGCTTTATGGAGATTTGCATTATGTTGAGGTACCCCCGAACCCATTGATCGGTGCAACATTTTGATGAATTTAGCCACACACGGAATATCGTTCGGCATCCTTCGGAGCTCCATCTGTTTGCTCTCCAGACTCTTTTTCTCAGATGACGTCGACCCCGACTCATACACTAAGTCTAAAGTTGTATGAGGGAGGGGGTAGGGGTAGTTTCTAAGAATTTTTATTTTCACCACGTGTAAGGCGATGCACATGATTTATTTCTACCGAATTTCAATTACAATTTTATCCCTCATTGTGCACAACAGGAACATAGATGACAGATGGAGTATTCCAGAGTGCTCGGAACAGCTGGATTGCTCAGAACAGATAGGGTGTCCAGTACAGTTAGAGTGCGCGGAACAGATAGAGTGCTCGTACCACTGGCACTAATTCCAAAAAAATTCACAAAAATTCCATTTTGGAATTTTTTCGCATTTTTTGCATGTTGGTCTGATATTTGGACGACAATGGAAAGTGATTCGAAAAAAGCGTCATGGACAAATTTCGTTACTCGAGAGAGAAGAAAGATATAACGTAAAGAGACGGAGAAAGACAGCTATTGATTGACACAAACCAAGGATTATAAGCGCAAAGAGGATTGCCTATTATTGACAAGCGCCAATACCCTTGCGACATCGTTACAGATGCGCGTCTCCTTTTTATTATATAGTATTTTCAATACCCATTTAGAATAATCCCATCCTTATTTATCAATCACGAGTCAGATGAAACAAAAAATGACCAAGAAAAACGAACGTCGATTGCTAATACGTCAATTTCATGTACGAATAGGAAATTCCTAACCTAATTTTATTTCTGTGCTCGAGAAGCGACATACGTTAAGTCACTAGAACGACTGGTACTTCCAAATAGGTGTTAAGAATTCCATACTATTGTCATTGTGTTTTGTGATTATTTTCGTTATTTATATATTTGAGTGCTGTGATTTTTTTTGATTATATCATATCCGTGACCCGTCATTATGGGAGTATTTCAATTTTCAATTTCAATTTTTCAATTCTTTATTGTTTAAAAAGAATATACATTCTTATAACATTAGGTTCTGCACAATAATAATCTTAATCTAAGTAATGCTACATTTCTTATACTTATTAGCTACACGTTTAAATATGTAAACCCAAATTTGAAATTCAAAAAGAACAAAAGATAATACTCTATATTAATTCAGGTACGAGGAGAATAGGAAGATAAAACTAAAATCTAAAGAATAGGTCTATTCATTTCTTAAGAACGATGTAAGTTTAAGAATAATAGTAACGGTTTGGAAAATAACCCTCACCAGTTGAGGGTTTAGATTGTCCAAATTATGAGCAAAATTCGGTATATCACCCCAATCTGCCGGCCTAACACTACGATATAAAGGACATTCAAAGAGAACGTGAAGAAATGTTTCAGGCACTCCTAGGTTACAAACCGAACAGAGCTCTTCTTGATTAATTCTATAAGCTATGCCATTCCAGAATATATTGCAGTTATAACTCGAACAAAGTCGGATTTGTGTAATAACTCTGATCATGTAAAAAGCACAGTCAGAATAAAGGTACTTCAACGAATGCTTATTTAAATCAAATTGACTATAAAACAAAGTATACGTAGAATTTCGTGCCACTCGATAGTCGGTCTGCAAACATCTTTCACGAAAATGTTTTAATATCTCTGGTTTACTACGTTTTAAAGAAATGTTATTTAAAGACCACAAGTGGGTTATTCCGATTTCTTGAAACCATCTGTAAAAGTTGTAAGCCCAATTAAACTTAGGGGAGGCATTACCACCAAATAAATTGAGGTGGCGATTTAGACAAATTTTGGGCAACCTGTGATTCTCCATGCCTAATAGTTTAATAAAATAGTTTAGCGTTGACTTGAACACGAAATACGAGAGAGGCAGACTGTCTGTCTCAATTCTAATTATGGCATGGGAGGTATTCTTTGGGAGCCTTAAAAGGGATTTAAAGAACGAGGACTGAACCTTCTCCAGGATATCAGCATATCGAGGCCCCCAGACTGGTAAACAATTGCTAAACGAGTTCAGAACAGAACCAGAAAACAGCTTCTTATTAACAGAAAATGAATTGTATTTTATTTTAGATGTTAGTGACATAACCGCACCTGCCGCTTGACATGCACGTAAAATTGTATTGTCCGTCATTCAGTGGCGGTCCATAGATGATTTTCTGGGGGGGGGGGGGGGGGGAATGGATGACGGAAAAATCATCAAGTAGACGATGATATCTCCTTTTAGGGTAATGCAGGAAAAAAAAATTAAATTATAAAGTTGTTTGATACTGGTCCATTAGTTAAAAATATTTTTGAATATACAGGGTGTTCCGTAAATGAGGTATGCGACAGACATTTGTTATTTTAAATGGAACGCCCTACATTTTAGAACATTAATGGATTGTTCATTATTCAAAAAATCCTTCATACTTTTTGTTAGGAATTACCTATAAAACTCGACCCTTTTTGAAATATTTGAAATTTTTTCAAAAAATCGCAGTTTGCACATGTCAACAAAAACCAACACATATCATTCATTTGAAATCCTTAAGCTAAGTCCTCATAATCGCGAATTGCGAACTTTTTTTCTGCGGAATTGTTCCTATTGGTCCAAATTATTTGAAATTATAATGGCGGGAAAATCTCGCGAATGTTTTCAAGTTTTTGCGGCATCGCAAAAAAGTTAAAAATAATTTAACTTTTTGGCGAATAAACTACATAACCTCACTTCTTCCCAGATTATTCGTCAAAAAGTTAAATTATTTCAAATTTTTTGCGATGCCACAAGAAGTTGAAAGCATTCGCGAGATTTTCCCGCCATTATAATTTCAAATAATTTGGACCACTAGGAACAACTCCGCAGAAAAAAAGTTCGCAATTCGCGATTATGAGGACTTGAGCTTTAAGCTAAATGTTTTGCAGGTTGTCAATGCATATCTACAGTCCTATGAAAATCTGATAACGTTCTTTAGAGTGTTCGCAATACTGTATACACAAAACCAGACATTTCAAACAACCATAGCTTTTTTTTCAAATGAAATACCCTTTATTTCACCGTATAGTAATAGGTACGTCGATACTGGTGAGCCTATCAATTTATACAATGCCTTCTATGCTCTACTTTATAGAAGTTGTCTTTTGTTGAAATTTTATTCTTAAGTGTATAAAAAAAATCTTTGTCTGGGGGGGGGGTAATTACCCCCTCTACCCCCCCTTTAAACCGCCCTTGCCGTCATTATCCGAAAGCAGTTCGATGGGGTGAACACGACTCCCAAATAGACAAATTTGTTTACCACTTCTAGAGCATCCCCATTAAATAAGAATTTGAACCCACCTGTATAGTAATACGCTGGATGAGGAAGCTTTGATGGGTTCGCGTCTCTTGCATCCCCGTACATCTTTAGATCCCTTAACTAATACCAGAGGGCGTTTACTGTTGGACTTCGTTACCATCAACAACCTAGCGGTATTAAATGGAAGAACAGTAAATGATTCTCCTGCACAATTCACTTTCAGTAATACACGGGGAAACAGTACAATCGATTTATTTTTATCAAATGCTGAGGTTTTAAATTGTGTTGAGGACCTACAGGTTAACTCAGAAATTTTTTCTTTAACGCATTTCCCGGTTTGTGTCGAGTTAAATATTTTTAGAAGCAATATTAGAAATGTTCAAATTTCGACTCCAATCGTGCAGTCGGTACGCTCCCTTCAGTGGAAGGACGATCGCTTGGCTCGAAATACATATCAGCAGCATTTGCAGTTCTCACCACTAGTTATTCCTAATAATGATATTAATGGCTGTTTTTCAAATTTCTGCGCAGTCTTGAATAATGCGGCAGCGGCAGCGGCAGCGAATTTGATTGTGACGAGGTCCAACTCTGGTATACCTATGCGAAAAGCTCGCCATAAACCATGGTACGACTATCAATGTCCCCCAAAAAATTGAAAATTCAATCTCAGTTTTTTATTCTTGATTCCTAATTGAAATAATAATTTACGAATTTCGATATTTCAATGTAATTTAGAAAAATCTGACAACATTATTTCAATCAATCCCGCGCCTCCACGACAAAAATTTGTGAATCTGGGATACTTAGTAAAGCGAGCCCGAAGGGCCGGAGTTATATGCGAACTTAAAGGGCTGGAGTAATACGAGCCCGAAGGGCCGAATTTATACGCGAGCCCGAAGGGTCCGAATTATACGCGAGCCCGAAGGGCCGGAGTTATACGTGAGCCCGGAGGGCCAAAGTTATTTCAATCACGAGGCTGAATCTATAATTCTATTGGTCAGCGGATAATTTGAAGCCAATTAAAAACAGGGAGTATTTAAAATGCGATTTTTAGAGTCCAATCAAAGAGCCAGGAATATTCAAAAACTTCAGTTTTATCAAATTGACTTTGGAATGTTGGTTTTCTATGGAGTTTTCTTAAGATTTTTACTTTTTTCAGAAAACGGTGCTTTTGCAAACATAATAATATACTACTTTATCGTTGTCTTTGTCTTACTCACTATAATCAATAAGTAAACCTTATAATGTCATTTTCTTTGAAATTAAACTAAAAACACGTTTCATATTATTTATTTGGGTAATTTAAATTATTATAATCATTCTTAATTAATTATTGAATTGAATTTTAAACAAAAAATCTTGGAAAAATGTTATTTTTGTTTTCCGAGATGAGATGTAGCAACGTTGCTTTTAGTTGGCCATTTTGAAGTGACGTCTTGTGATTTTCTGCCAGTTTTTTCTCGAATTTTCGACTTTTCCGGGGTTTTTCAATGGAAAAAAACGATTTAACATACGAGGTTTTGAGATTTTTTCATTTCTTAGTAAAAATTTCTAATTTTAAATGCCATAATTAGCAAAATCCCATTTAAAATGCTTTTGATGTGGCAACATCGCTTGTGGCTAACTTCAATCAAGGAAGCATTTTTGATAGTCGGCCATTTTCAATTGATGTGTTTACATTTTTATTCAGTTTTTCTTCGAATTTTTCACTTTTCCGTGGCTTTTTCAGTCAGGAAAACTGATTTAAAGTACGAGCCTTTGAATTTTCTTCATTTTCCATAAAAAAATTCCAGTTTTTCAACGGGGTAAGTGAGAAAAACTTTTGGAATGTCATTTTCGTTGTTTTTTTTTTTGGAATTTTTATTCAGGGTTTTGGGGTTTGGGGATCGTTTTCCACCACTTTTTTCTCGAAATTTGCAAAATTTAAAAAAAAACTTTTTTGACGTTGACAGCTGTCAAATTTTTTCGACACAAATCGATAGTTGACGTCATGGAACTGCCTTGTACCGGAGTTTAATTTTCGTAGTTTTTATAGTAGAGCAGGGAAAAAGTCGAACATGTGTCAAATTTGACAGGTGACATCTGTCGATATCGCCAAAGTGTCGCGCGACAAAAGTTTTATCCGAACGAACCCGTTCATTGTCAACTGATTTTAATACTCCGGCCCTTCGGGCCGTTATCTTTGAAACAAAAAGACGTCATTTTATATCGATTGTCAAAAAAATCAAGGTCTACTTTGAAATTTCAATTTTTTGACGTTTGTTGTATCATGAGCAGTGTTGCCATATGTTTTTTTTTTTTCAAATCACGAGCTCTAAGGGCCGAGATTATAGGTTATTTTAAAGCCAATCAAGAGCCGGGAATAATCAAAATTCGAATCCCAAACCAATCAGGAGCCGGGAAAATTCAAAAATTCAAATTCCAAACCCGACGGGAAATTGAATTCAACTGTTGCTACAAATTAATTCATTAAATTTTCATATAAATGTTGCTACATGTTGCTACATAAATCTCACCCTAAAAACCACTAAAAAACGACTGGAAAAAACAAAGGATTTTTTTTTGAGATTGACAGCTGTCAAAATTTGAAAAAACCCACATGGGCATATAGATTTAGCCTCGGCGAATACGTAGGAAGTACCATTTTTTTTTTAACATATGTCAAAAAAGACGTTCGGCGTTGCCAGGCCGTTGATTTTTGACATATATCGATGAAACTTTTAATTTAAGGGTTTTCGGAGGCTAGGAATCGTTTTCTGACATTTGTTTTTTAAAAACAAGAAAAGGTAAAAATGTTTGACATCGATAGTTGTCAAAATTTAAAAAAAAAACCCACATGGGCATATAGATTTAGCCTCGGCGAATATACGTAGGAAGTAGCCGAACAGGGGACCGGCAAATTTTTTGACGTTTGTTGTATTATAAGCAGTGTTGCCATATGTTTTTTTTCAAATCTCGATTCTGGAAGGCTGAGGTTATCTCAATTATGAGTTCAAAGGGCCGATGTTACACGAGTCCGAAGGGCCGGAGTCATGCGAACCCGAAGGGCCGGAGTTATACGGGCCCGACAGACCGGAGTTATTTTAATCATGAGCCCGAAGGTCCGAGGTTATACAAGCCCGAAGGGCCGGAATTATACGAACCCGTTCATTGTCAACTGATTTTAATACTATCTTTGAAACAAAAAGACGCCATTTTATATCGACTGTCAAAAAACCAAGGCCTACTTTGAAATTTCAATTTTTTTGGTTGCACTAATTTTTTATATTAGTGTTAGGTAGTGCCACTGTAGGTAGTACTTGGGATGCCGATTGGGAGTGCTATTTTTTGCTTTAGGGGTGCTTAGCACCCCCAAGCACCCCCTTAGTTGCGCCTATGGTGTTAATTCTAATGTCTTTTACTGCGTCCTCGGACAAATCTCTACAAAAATTCGCCGATTTACAAAATTTGTAATACATTCAATTTGTATACTCCCAATATCGACATTGTTGATTTTAAAATGTATAATAGGAAATTGTTTTGTAGTTTAATTCTTTTTTCTGCGATTGACAAGAAATGTCACCATTTTTGACCGGTTGACAGGTCGCGAAACTCAATATTCTCGTATTTTAATTATCTTTTAATAGTTGCTAAGGAATCAATGAATACCAATACGAGAATCACTTTCCCGGCCTAGGCTGCTGAATAATTGAAACAAAAAGACAAACATTTGACATATATTTAACCGATCGCAAAAAAAATAGCATGTGTATTTCGGTGGAAAAGCACATTCTCGGTCTTCGATGTTTGCCGGCCTCGGCAACGCCTCGCCCGTCAACTTACACCGTCGGCCGAGAATGTGTCACTTTTCCACCTAAATACACAATATACTATTGTGTCACAGTCGGAGTTATCAGAGATAAAAGTTATCAAAACAGACTGTGTCTAGTGTCTATGGGTACATTCAGGCGGTGCCAGCGGCTAAGCTCAGCCACTCAGCAGGGACTTTATTTTCGAAACCGAAGAACAGCGTTCTCATGAGAAAGATTTCTCTGTTATTGTCTGTGTTATGGAAATATGAATACGGACGACGAAGACAGAACCTTCGTTCTCATGAGAACGCTGCTGTCGCTGCTCCCCTGTTTCGAGAATAAAGTCCCTGAGTGGCTGAGTGGCTGAACTTAGTCGTTGGCACCGCCTGAATGTACCCTATGTCTAGGACCTAGACTCTAGGTGGTGTGAATATGTTTATATTTTTCAATTAAACTGGTATCTGTGATAGGCAAACTGCTGCTGTTTATACTGTAAAGAATAAATAAAATTATTAGAGAGTTCTCGTGTCCCAGACGCTACGTTAATACGGTACCGCTAAGAATACGGTATTTCACATGGTATTTTATAGTTCTCGGACACGAAGACAAATATTTTCTAATCCCTTATTCTGTTTACAGCTGAGTTGGAGTGATCTAACCCAACTTTTTTTGCTTGTTTTCTAACGTTCATTTATCCTGAAGATTCCTGAGCTTGATTAATTTTCCCTTGGTGTTTTTTATGGAGGAATTATTAGAAGAGACTGTTTTTGCAGACATAAATGGAGCGTAAACTAGTTCTGACATATCGTAGCGTTACGGTAACACTTCCGCTAAGTTCCGTTAGATAGCGGGCTCCGCTAACGCTAATACCGTAAGAACTGTCATACTTGTCAAATAGCGTTACGGTATTTGAAATTTGGACAGCACGAGAACTCTCAATTATCAAAAAAAAATTGTGAAAATGTGAGTTAATTTTCCTCGCTTTTTCATCCACAGATGTGTTTCGATTTATCAGATCTAATTAGTGTGGCTAGAAAAGCAGAGAAAACCAACCCAAGTTTAGTGCCTGTAGGCAAAGTAAAAACAATATGCTGGGAGACTTTATTTGATATGTTTTCGGAAAAACATATTTTTCAATACATCAATCTAGGGTTCTCGCACATTTTCGGATTATAGTTTTTTTTTTTTTTTTTTTGCGATTCCTGTATGTAAAAAAATTATAGCTAACCCTGAATATATTATTCACAAATTAAATCTAAAAAATTTAATCGAGCGCGAAAATGGCTATTTCGTTGTGACGTCATTAGGAACATAGTAAATGGCGGTGTTGTCAAATGTTCGTATACCTACTACAAGTTTGCGCAGTCACGTAAATTGTTCAAAAATAAAATATTTGTATTAAAGCGTTATCTAACCTAACTTGTTCCTTACTGCTGTTTGATGTTTACCTATAATTTTTATTATTTTGAATTTCTGAGAAAATAATCATTTATAGAGCTTCATATTTTATAAGGGCCTTTTTAAATACCTACTCTTTCTCATGGAAATATGAAGGAGATTCTTGATGAATAAAAATTTTGTGCAAGAACCCTTCGGGGACGGAATGATGTTTTAACGAGAAAATTCAGTTCTTTGTTCTTTGTACCTTAAAAGTGATCAATCAGCAAAAATATAGTTACTTCTTGATACCTCTACGTACCTATATCAATATAATTTACAATTCACTTTATTAAAAGAGTTAATGCTGCTAGATACCTTATCTACATAATTAGATGTAGGTATACCTATTTCATAAATAATAAACAGGCATATTATTATTTAACTAATAGCGTGTTCTTTTCAAGATAAACAATATCGAAATTATATTAACAGATATAACACCTGATTACTTACAAGCGGGCTCCTAATAAACTAATAACGTTTTAATAAACCGGCGTAATCATTTTAATTAACTGTTAGTATTTCGTAAAATACACGGTATCGTATTGTTCAAACAGATTAGACTGGCTGGTCGGCGTGGTTAAATTTGATGGAAGCATGCGTAAATAACGGAATTATTTTGATTGGTCTAATGTCAGAAGGCGGAGAAAATACGAGGGTAGGTTTTACTTCCCCTCTGAACCTCTGAGGGCTCTAAAATATTAGTGCAGTAACTTATAGCCTTCGGGACGGCGAAATTCTATTAGGCACCTTAGTTTGGTCCTTTTTCAGTCAGATCAATATATTAGGTTTGAGTTTGAGTTAACAGTCGAAGAGGCTCCATATAAACAGTTTTGTTTGAATTATGTCTAATTTGATACGGGAACAGAAAACGCGAACTGTGTACAGTATTGATCAAATTTTGGGATTCACTTCTTCATCTGAACATTGCGGTAACGTATATCCTGTTAGACGTTTTTGTATTTTTGACTACCTGAACTAGTGAGGCTTTGAAAACAAGCAAAATCGCTTATTTTCCTTTCTTGTACTTGAGAGATTATCTTCTTAATATATTTTGATTTTATTGAAATTTGAGCCTTTTGCAAAATGAGCGGCTGTATTGAATTTGGATGATACCTGTTCGATAGCCCCTTGAAGCTTAAATCTGGATTTTTTCCTGTTTCTCTAATATAATTTTTCCAAATTCCTGGATTAGTATATGCTAAATATTTTCCTCCACTTGAAATGTGTTTTATTTATAACAAACACTTTCGAAACAACCGTTTCAAGCCGCATGCTGCAAGCGGCAAAAATATTTTCTGATTCCAAATCTTATTCACTGCCCATAAATCTTCATCTATGGGATTCTGAGCAAATATCATTATCAACAATATTTTTTCAAGATTTTTCCAGATCTTTCCATTTTCTTGTCCTATTTAGAGGATTCGCTTTTCATGGTTTTTCGATATACTTTGGTCCCCGAGTAACATACACCGCACAAAAATTATCGCATCTATCAAAGCAGAAAACACAGAAATGAACAGCATAATTGCAAAGTGGAATGTATGCCTATCCGCATTTTCCCGAAAAAAGTAAACAAGAACCTAACAGAAGAAGAAACGACATGTTTTCCAACTCGAGTTTTTCAGTTGAAGAATGCCCATTCAGGAAATACTTAAGAAATTTTTAAAATAAATTTACTGTAGCCAAAATATTTAAAAGCATTTGGTGATGCGATAATTTTTGTGCGGTGTGTATACAGTGAGTTCATAAAGTCCCGCATAAATTCATTATTTTGAAAATGGCAGAATTTTTGAAAAATCGCTCAGACACGTCAATTTTGTTTTTAGTTTGAAATTTTTTGATATATTTTTTATCATACAGGGTGGCTCAAAAATAGCTTCGCTGGCATCAACTTCATTTATTTAAATAGTACCCCTGTATATTATGTTATTTCTGGATTCTACGGAAAATTCTAGACATATTTTATGTACAATGTCATATACCTATCTTCAACTGTTTCGGAAATATTGACAGTTGAAAATTGACTTTTTTGCAGACCAGACTCTAAAACCTGAACGGTTGATTTTACAGCAAAACCGATTTTACATTCCTATCTTAGTTTTTCATAAAATATCCTTGATGCAATTTTTGTTACAAGTCTCTCTGCAGTGCTGAAAAGTGGAGTTATTCCAGCGGATATTATTTCTGATCACCGAATTGTTTATTGCAATTTAAATTTAACAAAAGTACCTAACATGCCAAAAATTATTAAATACAGGTGTTTTAGTAATTTTAATTATGCGAATTTTATTATGCCCGTATTACATATGTGTATTTTTCCGTGTATTTATTCATGTAGTTCAGGGTGCCAACATTATTTTGTTTTTCATAATGCTGATTTATGTTGCGTTTGAAGTTTTTCGGTTGTCACCCTGAACTACATGAATAAATTCACAGAAAAATACACAGATGTCATACGGGCTTTAGCGATATGCAACAGTTACCATGGAATGATATATTATACGAAAATAATATAGACAACAAAATCAATATTTTCAATACCCTGATTATAACTTTGTTTGATAAGCATGCTCCCTTGAGGGAAGCCCGTGTTACAAAGCCGAAGGCACCATGGTTAACACCTAATATCCAGATTTTTATGAAACAAAGAGACGATGCTTTGAGGAAGTTTAGGAGGTCCAGATTGGGTAGACATTGGGACCAATACAAAATATTAAGAAATTTAACTTTAGCAGCGATAAGAAGGGAGAAAAAGAAATGCTTAGACTCCTTGTGTCAAGAAAAAAATACCCGTGACTTGTGGAAAACGTTGAAAGGCTTTAATATATGTACCAGTAATCAACAAAATATACCAAATAATCTTTCTGATGTGAATCTTAATAATGATTTCTTTGCAACATTCTTTCAAAATGTTTCAAACTGTATAGATAGAACTGAATATTACAATAACAATACTTATAAACATAATCTCAAGTTTTCTTTCAGCTTAACCACAGTAAAAGAGGTACACACAATCTTAAATGGTATCAAGACTAATGCATTGGGAGTTGACCAAATAACTTCGCGCATGCTGAAGTATTGTAGTCCTTATATTGACATATACTTAACTCATATTATAAACTGTTCTATAGAAATAAACTATTTTCCTGACCAGTGGAAACTATCGATTGGAAGGCCTCTACCCAAAATATCCAACCCTTTAACTTTTAACGATTTAAGAATAATAAGCATCTTACCAGCAATATCAAAAATCTTTGAAAAAATTCTCTATAATCAAATGTATGACTACGTCAATATTAATAGCATTATACCTCCAGTTCAATGCGGGTTTAGAAAAAGTTTCGGAACTTCTGTGGCCTTGGCTAATGTCACGGATGACATAATTCGAGCATATGATAAAAAAATGGCTACGATTCTTGTCCTCCTGGATTTCAGCAAGGCATTCGACACGATCAATCATAAATTGCTTGTATCTAAACTAAAATATTACGGTTTCGATGTAAAATCGTGTCAAATTATTGAATCCTATTTATCTAATAGATTCCAGGCCATTTCTTATAATGATATGTACTCAGAAAATGCTGCGATTTTGTCGGGGGTACCTCAAGGATCGGTCTTAGGACCTTTACTCTTTTTAATCTACACGTCGGATATTCTTAAATCTTTAAATTATTGCAATGTTCAAGCATTCGCTGACGATACGCAGATGTATTGTAGTTTTGAATGCGAAGACATTAAGGAGGCTAAAGCCGGCATTAATAACGACCTAAAAATACTAAATGAACTCTCTAAAGGCCATAATTTACAACTAAATCCTGCCAAGTCTTGTATGATGATCTTTGGCAGCCAGAACAGAGTTGATGAAGTTAAAACCAATATTAATATACACATTAGCAATACGCAACTGAGTATTGTTGAATGCGCAAAAAATTTGGGAGTAATACTCGACTCAAAGTTAAGATTTGAGGAACATGTTAAAAAATTAATACAAAAATCATATTTTTCTCTTAAGCTTTTATATAATAGCAGGCATGTCTTAAACCAAAAATTGAGAAAAAATCTGTGTGAGACCATGGTGCTGTCTAACTTTAATTATTGCGATTACCTGTACGGATTTTGTTTGAATTCTGAGAGTAAAATGCGTATTCAAAAAGTGCAAAACTCGTGTCTTCGTTTGGTGTACGATATTAGAAAGTATGACCATATTTCTCACCTTTATAAGCGTATCAACTGGTTAAAGATGGATGACCGTAGAAATTTGCATTTTTACACATTTATTTTGAAACTTGTCAATGACCCCGCTTCTCCTCAGTCCCTAAAAGAACGTTTAGTTTTTCGCCAGGATGTTCATGACATTAACATCAGGGCTAGAAAAAGATTAACAATGCCACTTCATCGGAGTGCTATGTTTCAGAGGTGCTTCACATACAATGCCGTTAATTATTTTAATAGAATTCCCACAGAATTATTAAATTTAAGTTCAGAAAACTTTAAAACTAAATTTAAGTCGCACCTTTTTAATAGGCAAAATAATACTTAATTAAATGCTTTTCCTGTTCGTTTTATTGTACTATTTATGTTGTATAATAAGTTATATCAGCTTAAATTAGTATATGCTCTTACTGTAATTAGTACATACTTCTTTTCAATTTTATTTGAACTATTTGCCCAAAATTTTGTTTCATGAACTTTTTTTTTTTTTCTATTACGGCTTTCGCCATCAATTTAGTACTCAACTATATGGATATCTCTTTCTGGTTCAGTAGAGTAGCTATCAGAAAGCTAGACTGCGCCAGTAGTAGACGTCTAGAATGAATTTATTAATTGTAATTTTGTAATTTGTATACATGCAACAATAAAAGTCATTTATTATTATTATTATTATTATTATTATTATATCAACTTTGAAGTTAATCTATGATTAAAAATTCCGGTTAAATTTAATCTCCGCTTTAATCCAAAGTCGGTGTTAAATAATAGTTTAGGCAAATTTAAAATAGGAATGTAAAATCGTTTTTCCTCTAAAATTTACCGTTTAGGTTTTACAGCCTGTCAAAGTTGCAAAAAAGTCAATTTTCAAATGTCAATATTTCCGAAACAGTTGAAGATAGGTATATGACATTGTACATGAAATATGTCGAGTATTTTTCGCAAAATCCAGAAATGCCATAATATACAGGGGGTACCATTTAAAAAAATAAAGTTGATACCAACGAAGCTGTTTATGATAAAAAATATATCAAAAAATTTCAAAAAAAAAAAACAAAATTGACGTGTCTGAGCGATTTTTCAAAAATTCTACCGTTTCCAAAATAATGAATTTATGCGGGACTTTATGAACTCACTGTATATCCTTTCTTGTTCTTCCCTGCACGTTTTGATGTTTAATGGCATTAATATAATACAATTAGTATATTCTGGTTCCCTTTGGATTTTAATTTGCAAATTTTCAAACCTGAATATCTGAATAAGCAAAAGAGGTACTAGGACAAAACTTTCAGAAATAATAGCTTTTGATAAAATGGTAGGTTTATTTAACTGAAATCGCTAGTGTTTACGGTTTTTGAGAAAATCGAATTTTGAGTTTTCGACAAAATGGTGACTAAATTTCAACTTTGCAGCTTAATGTCTCAAAAACTCTACAAGCTACAATAACAAATTTTAAACGGCTGAATGGCTGGAATATTAGAGTGGTTTCTGAATAATATGAACTCGCTCTATCGTTTCAGAAAATCAAAGTTGAGAAAAATCCAAAAATAAAAATTATCAATGCTTTGCACTTTTTGCTAAGGGTAACCCCTTTTAGGTATATTTTAATTTGTAAATCTTCAAACCGCAATATCCCAATTGCCAATAGCGGTACTTGGACAAAATTTCCACGAATTAGGTAGAGCTCTCGATAAAAGCTTTGAAATGGTATTTATTTGAAATCGCTAGCTTTTACAGGTTTTGAGAAAATCGAATTTCAAGTTTTGGTGAAAATCTGGACTAAACTTCAACTTTGAAGCTCAATATCTCGAAAATTCCACAAGCTACAAAAACCAATTTGCAGGGCCTTTAAAGAATTTAATACTCGAATGATGTAGGTATATTTATAGGTAATTTTCTAAAAAAAAATATCGAAGAAATGAGTAATTGTCATTGGTAATTATTCATGAGCGTGTCAAGATTTTAAAAAATGTCCAGAGCCAAAAATGAGATTTTGTTTTAGATTTTTTTCTCGTCGAGTAAATGTAACTGATGTTAGAATTGTTTATGACTAATTTGGAATTACCCTATCGATTTGAAAAGTCAAAATTGAGAAAAATCCAAAAGATAAAAATTTTCAATTTTCTGCACTTTTTTCCTTTTTGATATTTATTCGCAAATTTTCAAACCTTAATATCTTGTTAACCAAAAGTGGTACGAGGACAACATTTTCAGGAATTACAGCTCTTAACAGAAGCTTCAAAATGGTATTTAACTGAAATCGCTAGCGTTTACGATTTTTGAGAAAATCGAATTTTAAGTTATGGACAAAATGTCAACTAAATTTCAACTTTAAAGCTCAATCTCTCGAAAACTCCACAAGCTAAAAAAACCAATTTTGTACGGCTTATAGAGAATTTATTACTGTTTCTAACGATGTATAATGATAGATAATTTTTTCAAATTTTTCTCGAAGATATGTAATGTGTTACTGGAAATCTTCTTTGATTATTAATCTGTTTCTTTAGCTTAGTTTTTATGTATTAATCATTATGACACGCAATATATTTTAGGACTTTTATTTCAACCCCGACATAACCAGTATTTTTAAAAAGGTATTAACAATGAATAGGTAAGATAAAACTATTCTTCAGTGATTTTATCAACATTGTCCTCCACGGTGTTGAATACCATGTCGTCAACACTAGTGATTAGTTTAAACATTTTTCGGGCAGGACGCTTGAAAACCCCGTCAGAATTACGAACTTCAATAACTCTAACAATGCCATCTTCACCTTTATAAGTCTTTGTAATGACTCCAAGTGGCCAAACATTTCTCGGAAAATTATTTTCATTTATTAAAACCAAATCTCCTTCTTTTAAATTTTCATAATCTTTGTTCCATTTAGGTCGTATGATTTGATCTGCTAAATATTCTTTTAGCCATTTCTTCCAGAAAATGTCTGTGAGATATTGAGATAATCTCCACTGGTTTTTTTTATGTAGAAATCATGCTCTGGCAATAATTCTGGTGCAATAACCACTTCGGTGGAATTGGCTATTAGTATATCATTAGGCGTTAAGCAAATTTTATCTTCAATATTTTGAGACACGTGAGTTAATGATCTGCTATTCACAATATAGATATTCACATTCAGGGAATAGTGTCCTTAAAACTTCATCTATAAATCTGTAGGATGTCTATCTTTCATTATAGCAGCTAGAGAACGTTTAAAACAACCAATCATACGTTCCCAAGAACCCCCCATGTGAGGTGCAATTGGTGGGTTAAATTTCCATTCCATTCCTAAATTAGCCATATTCATGACAACTGTTTCCATATTTAATTCTTCAATTGCTTCCATAAGTTTTCGACTGGCACCTTTTAAATTCGTCCCATTATCTGATGAAAATATTTTCACTCTGTCCCTTTGAACTAGGAATCGTTTATTGCCATTATACAAGAATCTGTATTTAATGAATGAGCAATTTCTTACATGGATTCAGCGCACTGTGAGGCAGGTAAAGAGTACTCCGTAACGTTTTTCCAATCGTTTACCAATTTTCACTTCAAATGGTTCAAAATAATTCACACTAGTTGCAGAAAATGGTTTTTTATAGTACATAAGTCGTTCTTTAGGCAGAAGCTCATTTTTGGTTCAGCGGCTTTTGCATATCGACTATCGACGTCTTCATGTGATGCATTTTCTTCTTGACTGATGAGCGTATTTTGGGAATGCAAGATTTTCTTTTTAAATTATTTATTATTGTTTCAATCCCTTGGTGTCATGAAAATGTAAAACCAACTTCTTAGTATACAGGCGTGAACCATCAAGTAACTGGATCATGCAGAAGGAAGATATTTTCAGTACAGTTCAGATTTGTTATTCTTGTAGATACTCTTAATATTCCATCTTCATCCAAAAATAACGAAAGTTTATTTAGTCTGCCAGATTTGTTGTCATTTTTTGATAATATATTTTTTAGGTCCATCGAAAAGCAGGTGCATTGAACGGATTTCCACCACTGTTTTTCAGCCTAGAGAAAATCTTGTAATTTAAAAAAATCTTCTTTTGGTTTCTGTTCTTCACTTCTAAAGTAAATAATTTAATTGTACAGGTTATCCTCGTTAATTTAATCCAAGAATAATATGTTATAATTTGAAAGGTAGTTCACGTCCACACACTTGTAAAGAAACGAAATTGCAGCTTTTTAGGACTTTTTTTATTCACGTATTAATCAATTGCCAACGTTTCGTCACGGATGCGTGTCATCGTCAGGGCTAGATTAGTAATTGTGGTGCTTGTTTTTTGAAATTAAAAAACTAAAAAATACATAATTCCAACGGACATATAAAAATTCAAACCAGCCGTGCAATGGTTACAAGCTACAAATTGATACTGTTATGTTATAAGCTTAGGTAAAGTTTGATTTACACAAAAATTTTGTGATTCTATAACTTCTAAATAAGTTTCTGTAGCTATTTCGTTTGAAATTTCTGGTATTATTTTTGGCCAATTTGTTTCTTCATAGTATAAAAACTTGGGACCATTAAACAATTTTTCGTATGTGTCATTTTTATTTGAATTTCTTGTGCAAATATCTGCTACATTTTCTAAAGTGGGAGCCCATTTCCATTTTTTAACTTTTGTTGTTTCTAAAAATTCTCCTACTCTTGAGGCAATAAGAGTCGGAAGTTTTTTTTTCTGTTTCTAGCCATCTCAGGACTGAACTTTGTTGACCAGTCAGAAACAACTACTCCGAGGGAAAATACCCCTACCGGCATTGAACTACACTGATTGGTCTGAGCTTTCGTTGGCAATGGAAATTGTTAGAAAGTTTTATCAGGTAATGACCAACGTGAAGCCTGAGTCCACTGCTCAGTGGGCCGATTCCCAAACAAGGACCGTTGTGTCCCTGAATTCACGTTGGTCATTACCTGATAAAACTTTTTAACCATCTTAGGACTGTTCTGGAGTCTGACCAAAAATATTTGTTTTTAATTTCCAAGCCCAATTATTATTCTTCTACAAGTTGAGATAATCTAGAACCTACTACTGCAGCTAGTAATTCAAGTTTTGGTATAGTAAGTGTTTTTAGTGGAGCTACTCTAGCTTTTGAAAATACACGAACAACGTCAACTTTGTTTTCTGATACAATTCGAAGGTAACTTGCTGAAGCGTAAGCTAGCATCACAGAAGGTATAGATTGCCAAATACTTTGCTTTTTGTAATGATTCTGAATAACATCTTGGAATTTCAATCAGCATAGAATTTTTAGGATTGTTTAACCAATTTTTCCAGATAAGTACCATATTTGAACCAATGGTATCATCCCATCCAAATTAGTTGTAATAAAATTCTTACTTTAATGCTTATTGGTGAAAATAATCCTAGAGAATCATATATAGACATAGCAGTTTTAAGAACTTGTCTTTTTGTCGGAATACTAGTACCATCGAGGATAGCTATAAGAATTTAATTAAACCTAAGCTTTAAATTTAAATTATCTGTATGAGAATTCCACATCATGCCAAGAATTCTTTGTTCATTTCTGTTTCTGTTTACTTCTGTGTTAACTTGATCAGCTAAAAGGTGTGCAGGGATACTCGCAAGTACTTCAGGTGAATTGGAAGTGAAATTTCGAATTTCGAAACCACCTTTTACGTGAATTTCATTAACTTGCTTAATCTGGTTTACTGCTTCTTTAACTGTTGTTGTCGAATCAAGCCAATCGTCCGCGTAGTATTTGGAAATAATTGAATTGACTGCTTCTGGAAAAAAGTCTATACATTTTTCTGCGTTATAATTTTTGACAAATCGGGCCAAAAATGTTGCACATGTGGTTCCAAAGAGCATTGCCTTCAATCTATAAATTTTTGGCTTACCATTTTCTCTTGGAATGCGCCACAAAAAACATTGTGCAAAAAAATCTTCATAAGCTATATGTATTTACTCTATTAAACATTTCTTTACTGTCAGCAGTAAAGGCTATTTTATGAATTCGAAACTTTAGTAAAACTTCTGTTAGCGGTGAAAGCATATCAGGTCCAGTAGCAAGGAAAAGACTTGCCTTCAATTTTCATAGCAGCATCAAAAACAATTGGGATTTTTTCCGGTTTGTTCGGGTTCAGAACGGGAAAAATGAGGCAAATACCATAGCTAAATTGTCGTCTTTTGATAATTTTCGTTCTAAACAAAGTAGCCGTTGCATGGCCATTTTTCTTGAATTTGGTTGTTCTCTCGGTTGTTCTTGAACATCTTTCCATGGAAATTGTATTTCATACTGACTGTTTACAAGTTTTATTGAATTTTTGGCAATGTCAATAGCACGGTGTTCCTCTTTTGATACTTTTCGTTGTGAGGACTGTAGTGCACCAAAGTTCTCTAAAACTTCATGTGACTTTTACCAATTCATGTAACTTTTCGTCAGCATTATCGAACCAAATTACTGCAATTTCTTCAGTTTTAGGTATGTTCCAACACAGCAGGAAACCGTACAATGTACCGTCACGATTCTGCGCAGAGCGTAAAATTTGTGCGTAGAAACCATAATTCGTTCACTGAGTGGTTTCGAAACCGTTTGTGGGACGGTTTGTGACGTGTTGGAACAGATCTTTTATTTTCCAAATTTCCAAGAATACCATGAAGTGTCCAACCAATACAAATTTTTGGAAGTATTGGGCCATTTACAATAGATTTAATTATTTGCCTAGTTAAAATTAGATTGATGTTATTTTGTCCAATAAGCAATGTTGGTTTTTCTAAATTTTCTAGGGATAAGTCTACCAGTTGGACGTAAGGACATTTTTTTTTAATACATCTTCTGTGTCAATTTTCTGCCAAGGTAAATTTAAATCTTCTACTGTCCAAATATCTTGAAATTTGAAAAAGTTATATCCATTTTTTCCACCAACTTCTGCTTGGACTACCCGATAATTCTCGTCAGTTCGGTATGTATCACTGGTCCACTTTACAGCATAGTGGAGAAATGGGACCTTTCAATCGAATTTTTTCGGCCATTTTAGAGTTAATCAGTGTGGCTGTGTTACCTTCAGCTAGTAAGGCTGTGATTTCAAAATTCCCATTGGGGCCATTTATTGAGTTGTTACTGCGTTAATGCACGTGTTCATTTGAGGTCGATTTCTTTGTTGCTCAATTTGAAAGTTTGATTGATTCTCATGTTTATGAAGAAGTTGATGGTGATACGTGTCACAGTTATTGATTCCACAAATGGACCTTTTTTTGCATTTTCCAGGGTTCCGAGGTAAACATGAAATAGTATATTACATGCGGAAGTGTAAAGTGGTTCATTATTGTCGAGAGATACTATGGTTGACCGAGGTGCGAAGCGCCGAGGTCAACCAATTCTCGAGATAATATATGTGAAAATTTTCCACCGAAATATGTATACTATTTTATTTTGAACCATTAATTATTGAAAAAAAAATAAGGTAAAAATATGACAAAAATGGAATTTCGACTGACACTCTGACACCGACATTGAGATCGTATGAAATTTCAACAATATAAACATATGTGACATCTATTTTTAAATACAAACATTGCACCTGAATTTGTGTTTAGGTTTGAAAGAACAATTTATCAGGCGGAAAGTGAATTCTCCAGGCAAAAGTGACAGGAGAACTGTCACTTTTGGCCTGCTCCAAAGTAAATAAAAGTAAAGTGACATTTTCGAAAATCTTCAAACCAGTAAGAAATGTGAAAATTGCATATATGGTGCAAAATAAAATAAATATTTTATTTCTTAATAAGTTTCCATCTTGTTTGGACGTTGTTTTTCTAAAGGATGTCACATTTTTCTGAATGGTGATATTCTTTATTCTATCACGAATTGTAAACTATCATTTTATCGACTCAAAACTTGCTGTCAAAGTAATATTTTATTTGAAATAGTGAAATCGAACAACTTTTACCCACTCATATGTCAATTTTACCCACTCAACACTTCATGATCATTATTTTCAAAACTAAATTTACAAAATATTACCTTCACAAAAAGATAGGTAGGTATCATCCGAAGCTTTTCTCAAAAAACGAAGAATATCTTATTATCTCCTCATTAAACTACCTTTATAATAATTATACAGTGTTGGGGACAGAAATCTGTTAAATTATGTTGTATGATTGACAACACCAGTGTGTAATTTGGTTACTTTGTCAACTTGTCATGACAGTCAGAACCTTGTCATAATGTATGTGTATAATTTTAGTAATTGTAGTCAATCAACATTTTCCACTCACAGGTAAAGCATCTTTTTACCGTATTGTATAATAAATAACTATTATTACATATTTTACAGGATTTTTTAAATTCCTTATTTATATTTTGTTGTGATTTTCGTACTCTATCTTCTTCATTGGTTGTGTCTACTTGAGCATTTTTTGGAAAACCATTGGAAATAAATTTGATTTTGGAAACAATATTTGACATATTATGTTTGACCCATTCTCAAAATGTTGGAAGTTTTGTTGGTAATTGCTAATTTCATTTCTCCAATAGATAAGAACCCCAATGTGTAAGTAAATAGGATGGCAATTTTCTTACTAATTTTGCTAAAATATGTCTTTGATCAACATAAAATGCAACTTCTCCGGAAATAACAATTTCAATGTTTCTTACAACGCTGCTGAAGTTTATAAATGACTCAAAATTTTCAACTTCTAGAAGATTATTTACCGTTAACAAAATTTCCTCCATAATAACTTGCGTCTGATCGTATTTTTGTTGTAAAATATCTATAATATCGTCTGGATTTTGTGCAGTAAAGAGCAGCATCTTCACAGTCTTCTTGGCGTCTCCGATAAGACTTTGATTGAGTGTTAGACCATTTTTTTTTGTTAAAAAAGAGCATACTTCACGGGATAATTTAAACTGTGAATGAAAAATTGGCCATTGCAAGCATAAATAACCATCAAAATTTATTAATTGTTTGCCACAGGCTTGCCTTGCTAGCATATTATTTCTTGACTTGGTGAGCTGTTCAATTTTAGAATTTTCTTGGTCTTCTTTTGGTTTTTCAGTCAAGTTTACCCCCTTTTGTATTTGCTGGTGATGGTTTTGTGTTGAAAACCCTTCACTTTGGAGCTCTTTGGCTCTGTGTGTATATTAATACAAATACACTCTCCTCTCGCAGCAATGAGAGCTTACAGTCTTCGTGGTATCGAATGATCAAGATTACTTATTCTTTCTTGAAGGTTTAGCATTATCATGAATTAATGTAAATTGGTTCTCAATGAAAGGAGCAAATGGAACAACAACTTTTTCGACGATTTTCTCTACATAACGGTGGGCGGTTAGAGCTCCATTTTCACACCAAATACAAGATCGGTGCGCGTTTCGGTAAAAATACCCGCCCAAATCATGACTGAACCGCCATAATATGAGATTCGTTCTTATATATGATTTGATTTCTACGTATGTATACCCGCTCTCGACCATTCGGCAACAAACCCTGCATTGATCTGTGAATAGTACGTTTCCTCACTGTTCTAGAGTCCAGTCAGAATGCAATCGTGCAAACCTCGGTGTTGTCGATGCCGATGAAGTAATTGTAGACATATTGATGGCCTTCATGACTGAAGCCCAGCTTCTGCCAATCATCTACGTATCGTTTTTTCACTCATATGTGCTTAATCGACGAATCATTTGCAAGTCATTTTTTAGACACCAGCAGTAGATGTTCGAACTCTATTCTCTTGAAGAACTAATAATGACAAAGCGATCATTAGCTGCAGTGGTCATTCTCCTTCTGCCAGAGCCTTGCAGCCTAGTAAAATTTATCGTCTGAAAACATTCTGTCACAATAATCGCGTTAGCCAACATCGATAGTTTTTAATCGAAAGCTTGACAAACATTTTCTAAAAATAACATCGTTTTAATAAAAAAAATTGCAGCTCGCAGCAGAAACGAGATAATGGAATTGATCAAAAAACGAAATGTTTAGAATAAATCAAAGATAACAAAGAACAGTATAAATAAAATTATACACCTCAATTTTCCTTCAGGGTGTTTTAAATTTACGACCAAAAACAACAGTTTGCTTTACTCCTGTATAATATAGTGTAATCGAAAAAAGTTACTTTATGAAATAATTAGAGAAAAACACAATAAATGGATCTACAAACTGATGACAAAATCATCGAAATTGGATAATAAATAAAAAAGTTATAAAACATCAAACTTGGCCGAAATTTCAGGGTGGCGGAATTTTGTGCCGGCGAGTGTACATATAAATTAAGCTAAAGAAAAAGATCCAAACTCAAAGAAGAGTGATTTTCAATAACAAAGTGGTCCTTCGTCGCCTAAGATATCAGCCTTTGGAAAATAGTTCATTTTTGAAGAGAAATTAACATGATGTTGAAAGATATTCCTGGTTTTGACATCAAGCTGGAAGGACTCAGAGAAAAACAGCTCTTTATTTTTAGCTTTATGCAGAATTTTCAACTAGTAAAAATATTAAAAGGAAAATTTTACCTTTCAACGGTTTTGCCTTCGAAGAAAATTCCGATGATTTTAAAAATCACCATAATATTATCAGCAGATCTTTAAGTTTAATCGATCTACAAGAAATATCCATTTTATTTGACATAGAATCTGAAAATATTGAAAATTTGGAAGAATTAAGCAAAATTTTAATGAAAGCCATTAATGACCTCTTCACTAATAAAATAGGTACATATTATAGTAGTTTGAAATCAAAAACAAACAGCAAGACTTCATTTTATTCAACACTACGCTCCTCATTCAGCAAAACTTCAAAAATTTCGAAAATAAGTGAAAAACAAAGAACATTACTTGAGATACAAGATAAAATAACGCCCCTTCAAGAGTTATTTACAATCGAGAAGAAGAAATAGTTATCTGAAATTGAAGAGCTTAAATTGACTCAAAATTTACCTAAAGAAGAGCTTCAAAAGAAAGAAATGCAATTAGAAAAGTTAAAAACATGCTTCAAATTTGCGAATCAAGGCTAAAAACCAGAGAAAGCAATAACATGAAAAAAGAAGCAATTCTACAAGAAGATGTGATTGGTTGGAACAATGAAGATGATTTTTCCGAAGCCGAAGGGCTCCAAAGTGAAGAGTATTCAACACAAAACCATCACCATCAAATACAAAAGTGGGTAAACTTGACTGAAAAACCAAAAGAAGACCAAGGAAATTCTAAAATTGTACAGCTCACCACATCAAGAAATAATATGCTAACAAGGCAAACCTGTGGCAAAGATTTAATGAATTTTGATGGTTCTTCATGCTTGCAATGGCCAATTTTTTATTCACAGTTTAAATTATCCAGTGAGGTATGCTCTTTTTTACCTGTGAACTTAAGTTGACACACTGTAGAATAAAAGTGGGTTATGTTGTCAAGCCAACGCCCTACAGGAATACAAACTCTGCGAGAAAAAAGCATGCTTGGGAAAAAGTTAAATTAAGTAATTTTTACTATATTTTTTCACTTTATTTTATAACGTACCTAAACATGGTTGATCAGATGATGAATTTACATGTTACTTAATGTTACTGTGTACTAAAATAAAGTGAAAAAATATAATAAATTTAGTTTTACTTTTTCTCTACCATGAATTTTAATTTTTTACCAAATTTTATACTTTTATTAAAACCCATTATGAAAAACGTAAATCTCAATTACGAAAAATTAAAAACCAAATATCCCAATTAAATTTAAAAAAATCATTGTGCCTTTGAAAAAGCCCCTAATTAACAAAACTATTAAAACAATAAAGTCGAGAATTAATCTTTTTTAGATTAGCGTTCAACAAGATGGAAAACAAAAATGGGCTTAAGTTCGCGCAAATTATATTGGCTGGTCTAATAATAAAGTTGGTAAGCCGATTACGTTTAATAATATCATGGAAATAAACGGTTTGTTTTTAAGCACGACTGGTCGAAAGGTTCGAATTAAACGTTAATATAAAAAGCGAAACGGTGGGGGAGAATATGTTTTGAAGGGCTGGGCTTGGGGGCTTAGCTAAAACTACAACAGGGATGAAACTTGGAAAATTAGTTAGAAATTTTAATTATAATATGTTTACTGTCAAGAGGGGGCGTTTGACGTTTGCTTACTCAGACCACAAATATGCGGGTTAGTTTGAGCCCACAACTTTTCTGAAAAAAAAAAAAAAACTTGTACCAGAGAAGACTGGATGGTAAACTTATAGCATTGCCATGTGAGAAGCAAATGAAGAATAGTAAACTATTAAAATAAGCATTCACCAAGCAGCAAAGCATGTCACAAAGTATGTGTATTGGAGGATGAGATCTAGTTTTCAATACGGGACAGCGCATTCTATGCTGCGCGGAGGATTCTCTCAAAAACCCATAAACGCTAATGATTTCATTTATTAAGAGCTAATGTCTGAAAACTAACTTTGTCTAAGTACCGTTTTTGGTTACCGAAATAATCAGGTTTGAAGATTTGCATATAAATATTCAAAAGAAAAAAAGTGCAAAAAATTGAATTTTTTTTTTTAGATTTTCCTCAATTTTGAATAAAATCTATAGAACGACCCTAAACAATAATTTTAAAAACAGTTACATTTGAGAATTTTGACGGGAAAAAAAATCCAAAAGGAAAACCCAGTTTTGTCTCTGGACATTTTTTAAAATCTTATAACACGCACATGAATAATTGCACATATCTTCGTTTTTTTAATAAAATTACCTATCGTTGTACATTATTGGAAAGAGTATCAAATTCTCTATAAGCCGTCCAAAATCTGTCATTGTAGCTTGAAGAATTTTCGAGACATTAAGCTTCAAAGTTGAAATTTAGTCGAAGTTTTGTCCAAAACTTGAAATTAGATTTTCTCAAAAACCGTAAACGCTAGCGATTTCAGTTAAATATAATTTTGAAGCTTTTATGAAGAGCTATAATTCCTGGAAATTTTGTCCTAAGTACCGCTTTTGGCTATCGAGATATTGGGGTTAGAATATTTGCAAATTAAAATATTAAGGGGGTACCAAAGCAAAAAGTGCAAAAAATTGAAAATTTTTATTTTTGGATTTTTCCAACGTTGCCTTTTTAAATCGATAGAGCGACTCCAAATAAGTCAGAAATAACCTTTAGGGACATTTGAAAATTTCATTTTCAGATTAAGTAAGTAATATTACAGTCAAAAGATACCTTTCGTTATCACAAACAAACCTGCCAAATTTGAAAAAAAATTGGAAAAGGGAATTTTGAGCTAAAAAACGATTTATTCTAAAACTTTGACACCCTGTATCTCAGAAACTACGCATTTCCGGACACATGTTTATGGGAACTTTTTTCTTAAATATCTCAGAAACTACGCATTTCCGGACACATGTTTATGGGAACTTTTTTTTTTAAATATCGTAAGACATCACATCCTGAAATTACGAACCTTACTTAGGAAACACCCTGTATATTTTTCCATTTTTTGCCCACCCTGAACAAGCTATTTCAAGTTTTAATAGTTCAAGAAGCAGAAACTTTTGTATAACTTTTTTTCGTAAAATTGATAATAAAAAAGTTTCTCATATGCTGCGAACTCAAGTGATGGACACACTGCATAATGAGAATCAGTATTAGAATCGTTTGAATTAGCCAAATAGATGAATCGAAATCACTAGAAAATGCTTCAATATTCAACTATCCTCCCTAAACTTCTAGCGGAAATAGATGACAAAGTTCCCCCAATCCATAAAGTCACACTCGCTTAATGTTGAATGAAAATGGGAGTTCTCATTCTTCTTAAACATTGGCCCTGGGGAATGGTAAGAGATATCTTAATTATACGCGGCAGAAGTATCCCTTTTGTCCACGTCGATCGCGTTGTTAACTTCCCCTTGGAGGAAATTCACATCTTCTTCTTTCGGTGTCATGTCTGTCTTCAGGCGTGGGCTATCTTCATGACAATCTGGTTAAATTGCTCTCTATGTGTCGCTACTCAGAATCGTTGTTCCACTCTAAGTCCAATTTCTGATGTTTCGTAGCCATGACAATTTTTTGCGACCTATATATCCTTGCCCTGGATGATCAGGCGAGGGATGTGATATTAGATGCCTCGCATTATATGTCCGAAATAACTAACGTTTCTAATTTTTATGGTGTTCAGAAGTTCTCGGTCCTTATTCAGCTGTCTTAGTACCTCTTCTCTTCATGGCTGGTATGTGCGGTCTAAGGGATTTTGACGATTTTCCGATAGAACCACATTCCAAACGCTTCTATTTTATTCATGGTGTCAGCTTTAGGCGTCCATGTTTCACATCCGTACAAGAGAATGTTCCATACGTGACAGCTGAGTGTTCTTAATCGCGTCTGGATTGTGAGGTTTCTATTGGTGAGAGTTGGTTTCCATTTATTAAATGCCGTACGTACGTCTTCGTCGCACGTAGCTTTAATGTTTAGCCATCTGCCCAAGTATTGGAAATGTGGAACTAGTTCAATGTTGCGTCCGGTGATTGTAATCGGAGTTGGTTCGATGTTCATTTTACCTACAGTCATCCATTTCGTTTTTTTGATGTTTATATAAATACCCCATCTTTGGCTAGCCTCATGCACTCTATCCAGCAGTATTTGCAAGTCTTCCATGTTCTCCGCAATGATGGCCATGTCATCTGCGTATCTTATGTTGTTTATTATTTCGCCTCCTATCTTGACTCCCTCTGTCCTGTCATGTAAAGCTTCACGAAATATGTTCTCTGAATAGAGGATGAACAACAGGGGTGACAGAACACATCTTTGTCTTACGTCGCTTTTTATTGGTATTTCATCTGTAACACTGTCATCCAGCCTGACTACAGCTGTTTGACTATGATACAGGTTTATCAAAAGGCACATATCATAATGGTCTAAGTTATGTGATTTTAGACATTGAGAAAGTTTGGTGTGTTTGACTCGATCGAATGCTTTTGTGAAGTCAATAAAACATATATAGATATTTTTTCGAAATTCACAGCTCTTCTGCAATAATGTCCTCATGCAGGAAAGGGCTTCACGCGTTCCCAGCCCACTGCGGAATCCAAATTGTTCCCTGCCAATAATGTGTTCACATTTGTTGTATGTTCTATTGAAAATGTCCGAGAGCTGGCAGTAAAAACAACTACCTCATAGGTTACCAGAGGGATGAATTGACATGTCGGTACTACCTCACATGGTGATTTCAAAACCGTCTGTCTGCCGGGCGTAAGTGGTCGCTTTATCAGATTTATTTTTTTCTGAAAAGTCAAAAAAACGCCATCAACTACCTCATAGGTTACCACTGTTTTTTTTTGTGTCAAAACATTACCAAATATGTTACTAACCAAAGTTAAAAAAAGAAAACCCTGGCAGACGGTCGCATTCAAATCGCAGACGGGTTTAAATAGTCCAGTAAATGCGTGCTTAAAACTGCTGTTTTCGTAAAAAAACTGCGAACATTTTTTTTTTCAACGGTTTTATATGTTTTTGAGGGTGCTGAAACCGAATTTATGGTTTGCTGCCTTGTAGGAGGTCGGCTTCATAGCCAAAACGCGAAAAATCCTAATTTTTCAGCACTTTTTTCAGTTTTTAGCTTATATCTCAAAAAATAAACGTTTTTTGAAGATGAGCGTTCACTACAAATTTGAAGTAAATAAAATTTCCTACAAAATGCACTAGTCATCTTTGATTTTATGATAAGCGGTCTCCGCTCTACTGCTCAGTGAAAAACAATGTTTTTTTTTTTTTTCACAAAAATGTCTAAAACACCCACTTTCATCCCCTACAACCCAAGAAATATAATATGTTGAAAGACTCTTTTATCGCGTGCGAGTACATATTTCATAAAAAAGATGTCGGCCATATTTAATTTTCTCATAAAGATTTTTATGAAAACCATTTTTCGAATAAGTTACATGGCAAGCCATGTTTGATGAAAACATTAAGAAAATATATTCACAACTTATTCGGTAGTTACATTAAACTGAAAATAAAGCACAGGATCATTATTCCTTTGAGCCTCAAAGAAAATGCTGCTATTATTCTACCACTGCAATAAAAATCGATTGGTCAACGATCATTTACCGCAAGACATTAAAATAAAAATAAAACACAAAAGTTTCCAAAATTATTTTCAAAGTGGTTATTAGAAAACAAATTATACATTAAATAACCCTACTCTGTCCTTTTTTGTTTATTATTTCGTTTATTTATATAGGCTCACTTAAATGAAAAAAGGGAATCAATTTTTAAGTTAGGTATTAGGTCTCTATTGATGGGAATATTATAGATAGGGTATTAAGATTTACTTTATATACTTATACAAAATTATATAAAAAGTATTACTGAGTTCAATTTCTTCAATTATTGTATGAAGTAGGTATTACAGCGATTCGTAGCACCATTGATTATTTGAAGTGGCAGACAAGATTTAATCTTAAGCAACTTCAAATAGTTAAATTGCGGTTAGAATACGCATTGATATTACTAACTACAAAAATTAATGTAAATCATATCTTTCTCATATATTTATTTAAGTTTGATAAAATTATTATAACCCACTGTATTTTGATTTAAATAAATATTATTATTATTATTATTATAATTATTATTGAATGGGTCTTCCATCTGAAAAACAAAATAAGGCAGAAGATGAGTTTAGTTTTGGGTCGTCCGCTAGAAGGTCCAGGTAAAGGGTTTTAAGCAATCGAAGGTCCAGACAAAAAGTCAGCAGCTGCGGGAGGTCCAGGCTGAATATACTAAATTGTGGCTGTTCTTCCAATTGATAAAATATCACTTACATTGAGAAGTGTAATACTAGAGAAAACTAAGCGAAAATGCATGTAATGATGCAAATATTATATAAATTAATACCTTCTGTCTCTTCAGCCGATTGGCTCATCAGATCGCGTTCGCCTTCTGAATCACAACTATCGCCGATGTTGGAGTGGAGCAGAACAGTCCTGTCTGCTAACACCCACATTGACCAGCACCAGCACCTGTCTTGCATTTACAAGATATAAGCTGGAGAAGTTTTTCGGGAGCCGGGGGTTTTGGTGTGGTAATGGGGAACAACTCATTTCTTGTCAACTTTTAACACCACTTTTCTGGATCCAAGTAGTTTCTCACCTTTCCCTGAAGCTGCCGCTCAAAGACAAGCCCTTAGGGTTTTTTCATCAGGTGCAGCAGTGGATAGGAAACTACTTGGATCCAGAGAAGTGAAGTGGGGTACCTGAAAATCGCCTAAGATCTTAAAGGGGGTGTGCGCCAAAAATTAAAGTTTTAGTGTAAAAAAATCTATGAATAACTGTTCAAACCTCGTTATTCTACGATAAACCATTGCTGAGATATACCGCTTTAAAGTGTGGACGACGCTCTCGTGACGTCACGAGAACTTCGTCCAGCCGCGCTCCGCATCGTTAATTTGATTGTTCCCGGCACGCGTGAGTGGTTTTTGTTTAGATTATTGCAGGTAACACAGGAAAAACATATGTGAATTTAATTAAGTCCACTTTCTCGTGCGTTGCTTGAGCTTTCGTGACGTCATAGGGTGAGATGAGGTACCTTCATAGAGCCATATCTGCGGTATTATTTGTCATAGAGGGGTGCGGATTTCACTGTTTTTTTTCTCTTTTTTTTGAGATGAAGTTGTTTTTTTGGCGCACACCCCCTTTAACTAAATTGAAATCGTAAAGGTCTGCCGATGGAAGTGATCACTATTTCGGAGCAGACGGTGTCAATTATTATGTCAAAAAAGCGCCATCAACTTCCTCGAAGATTATCGCTGGCGATGAACGCGATCTGGATGAGCCAATTCCAGTTTCACTGCCTGAAGTGGCTAAAGAGACAGAATGTATTAATTTATATAATATTTTGCATCATTACATGCACTTTCGCTTAGTTTTTTTTGTACTACACTTCTCAATGTAGGTAATATATTTTTCAGTGGAAGAACAGCTACAATTTAGTATACAGCCTGGACCTTCCACAGCTGCTGACTCTTTGTCCGGACCTTTGATTACCCCAAACCCTTTACCACCTGAACCTTTTCGTGTCGACCCAAAACTAAATAAGTAATAAATAGAAACAGAAGTTTAGTTTTTTTTTAGTACTACACTTCTCAATGTAGGTAATATTTTTTTCAATGGAAGAACAGCCACAATTTAATATTCAGCCTGGACCTTCCACAGCTACTGACTCTTTGTCTGGACCTTCGATTGCTTTAAGCCCTTTACCTGGACCTTCTAGCGGACGACCCAAAACTAAACTTATAGTATACTCATATTCTGCCTTATTTTGTTTTTCAGATGGAGGACCCACTCAAAGGAATGATGATCCTGTCCTTTATTTCCAATTTAATGTAACTACCGAATAAGTTGTAAATATAATTTCTTAATGTTTTAATCAAACATGGCTTGCCATGTAATTTATTTGAAAAATGGTTCTCATAAAAATCTTTAGGAGAAAATTAAATATGGCAGACATCTTTTTTATGATATTTAATGTACTCGCACGTGATAAAAGGATCTATTAACATATTATATTTCTTGGGTTGCAGGGGATGAAAGTGGGTGTTTTAGACGTTTTTGTGGAAATACAAAAAAAACATTATTTTTCACTGAGCACTAGCGCGGAGACCGCTTATCATAAAATCAAAGACGACTAGTGCATTTTATAGGCAATTTTATTTACTTCAATTTTGTAGTGAACGCTCATCTTCAAAAAACGTATAGTTTTTGAGATATAAGCAAAACACTGAAAAAAAAGCTGAAAAATTAAGATTTTTTGCGTTTTTGGCTATGAAGCCGACCTCCTACAAGGCAGCAAACCAAAAATTCGGTTTCAGCACCCTCAAAAACATATAAAACCATTGAAAAAAAAATGTTCGCAGTTTTTTCACGAAAACTGCAGTTTTAAGCACGCATTTACTGGACTATTTAAACCCGTCTGCGATTTGAATGGGACCGTCTGCCAAGGTGTTCTTTTTTAACTTTGGCTAGTAACATATTTGGTAATATTTTGGCACGAAAATGTAAGTGGTAACCTATGAGGTAGTTGATGGCGTTTTTTTGATTTTTCAGAAAAAAATAAATCTAGTAAAGCGACCACTTACGCCCGGCAGACAGACGGTTCTGAAATCACCATGTGAGGTAGTACCGACATGTCAATTCATCCCTCTGGTAACCTATGAGGTAGTTGTTTTTACTGCCAGCTCTCGGACTATTAGCTTTGTTGGTTTTGGTAAGGCGATAAGGATCGATTTCTGCCAGTCACCGGGAAGTTTCCCAGTTTGGTAAACGACCGTGCTCTGTCATATAATCAGTCGATAGATTCTCTGGTGTTTCGCGAGTCTCATCCTCAGTAATTGAATATACTGCTGTCATTCATAACCCTGATCCTGCTTTGTTAACAGTGCCTTTCCACCATCGTTATATAGTTGTGGTTTTCTTTTTGCTCTATTTCCTTGCAGGATTCCCGGAGCCACACTTCCTTTGCTACCCTAATTTTTTTGCGGATTATCCGATTTATTCTCTTGTACTCACTATGATTTTTGTTTTGTTTTCGTCTCTCCCCCATAAGATTCAATATGTCCTGCGTCATTCATTCTTTTTTGCCATTTTTCCCCTTTGATTTTACCAGCTGCTGAACTCTTCCATTTCTCAAAGAAGTTTTGACATCTCGCCAATTTTCTTCGATACTTTTGTTATTGAGGGGAAGTGAAATAGTTGTGTGTATATTATCATTTATTTCCTTGATTAGTTCTTTGATGGTTTCGAGGTCCTTCAGTATATGTTGTATTTTTCAGGTCTTTGATGATTGTTTCTTTTTTTTTTTAATTTTACGCCTATTACTGAGCAGAGCAAGTTATGATCGAGTGCTCGTCAGCTCCAGAATAGGTTTTCGTTGACTTATCGCAATTCCGAAATCGCTGGTTGATCAGGATGAAGTCGATCTGATTCCTTACAATGTTGTTTTGTGTGTGTTGGGGAGAGGTCCATGTGTACAGTCTCCTGTATGGAAGATTGAACCACGTATTTGTGATCACGAGTTCTTCTTCTTGGTAAAACTGCACAAGTCGTGTGCCTCTGTTGTTACGTAATTCTAGGCCGTACTGTCCTGTTGTTTCACATTATCTATCATAAATATAACAAAAAAGCAGAATATATACTTAATCAAAAAAATGCTCATGGTACCGCTTAGGTAGTACCTACTGTTTTTACAGGACCTTCATCATACAAGCTCAATCATCGATGTTTCCTAAAGGACATTGAAGTGTTGGAGCGTATCCAGAGAAAACTATTATAGATGCCATTCCGGGCAGATTAGAATTGAATATCAACATCAACAGAACATATTTATACTCTGCTTCCTTTTCGTTAGGAGCACTAAGGAAAGGCAAAAAAGAGCCGAAGACCATAAAGCGATGTTCTTTTTCTTCTCCCAGTGCCTATATCCATTACCGAATGTTGGCAATCATTATAGCAATGATAATTTTATTTGTACTGCTCTGAATAGACCTGGTGGATATTTCAAACCAGGTTCTTGAGTTCTTCAGCCAGGATATTCGTCTTCTGCCGATGCTTCTCCTACCCTGGACTTTTCCGTGTAGAGTGAATTTCAGCAATTTATATTTGGTTTCAGATATTCTCTTTCTTTATTAAGTTTTTGCAACACTTGGGTGTTTGATACCTTGTCCATCCGTGATATTTTGAGAATTCTTCCATAAGTCCACAACTCGAATGCTTCCAGTCTCTTTGTTGTTGCCTCCGTCAAGTTCCAAGACTCTACTCCGTATAACAAGATAGAGAATATGCAGCATCGGAGTAGTCTGAGTTTTAATTTTAAATTTAAATTATGTGTTCTGAATATTTTGAACATTTGAATGAAATCTACTGTTGCTTTTTCAATTCTTGATCTTATTTCTTGGGAATGGTGCCACTGTTCATTTAGTACTGTACCAAGATAAGTGTATGCTGGCACTCGTTCTACGACTTCCTCAATGATGGAACTGAAGTCCTCCAATTCTTTCCTTGCTGATTATCATGACTTTTGTTTTAGTGGTGTTAACTTCTAGGCTATATTTCTCAGTAATTTCAACTGCACTGTTCATTAAAAGAGAAAAATAAATTAAATACAGAAATGCGACCTGGAATGCCGTACTTAAAGACTTCTACAGCTGTATGCAACATCCTCTTTTATATAACTTGAAAGCGCTTTTAAAAACTGGTCACTTTTAAAAATGTGTAGGTATTCGCCATACAAATTTTCAAAGGTACCAGTTTTAAAAAGCACTCTTAAGTTAAAAGGGGATGTTGCATACAGCTGTTATAGAATAAAATACATAAAAGACGATGTAGAGGCTAGACCTGTTGAAATTTTAGAAGAAATGCTGTAGAAAGGAAGCTAAGGAGGTCATACTTTACAACACTTTCACTTGCCTTCATAAAATTGATATCCTTACAGATAAGGTCGACAGAGAGGGCAAATATTAAACCTCAGTAGAGAAAATCAGGCAGGTCAAAAAGGAAAAGGCTGACAAACCAGAGAATTAGAGAAGTTATGAAGGTAAGATACATAATAGTGAAGGCGCGTTAGATCAAGGACAGAGGTTTGTAGGAGGAATTTTGGATTGAAAGGGATGATAGAAGATTGGGAATCGGAAGACGTAGAACGGTATAGACCAAGATAAAATCAGACTTAGACAGCTGAAATGGAGTGTGATTGGCATGAACATGATTATGCAAGTTTTCAAATAATGTATTGTTCCGTTTAGGACGTAAAGTCTGTCGTTTTCAATCTGACACTTTCGATATGAAGAGCGAGGGGGTGTTTCATATGGCAAAACAACGTCAGGTAACCATTGGCGTTCTAATGTAGGGAACCACCAGCTCACATTCCTTCGGAGTATCAGATTAAATGCAATGGAATCGGAGCTAATGGCTATGGAAAGAAAATTGCTAGGAATGGATAATTGGTTTGATTAGGGAGGGGTCAGTCATGTTCGTTCGTGTCCCGATTACCCCCCGTCTTGCCTGAGCGCAAGTTCCGTCCCTTTGTCGAAATCTAACAGTTTGCTGGCAAGTTTCTCATGCCTCCAAATAAATTCTATCTTCTGGGAGCTAGTGCTTCACAGTCGTATATTATGTCTAAGTTGACGCGTTAGTGTCAGTACTTCAGCTGTTAGCATCTTTAAGGGGTTACCAATTATCCCCTTCGAATGTCTTGCTCCAGGTGTAGACAACCCATAGTCCCTGTGCAGTGTTGGAAAAAATAACGGTGTCATCGGCATGTCTAAAATTGTTAATTCGTTCGCCATTTGATAGGTAGTACTCCTACTTCCGTGTATTCTAGAGCTTCTTGGAAGATTGCCTCTGAGTCCATGTTAAATATAAGAGGTGACACTATACATCTCTGCCGTACTCCTCGTGAAATTTCCACTTCCTGTGTTTTCTCATGATTGGTTCTAATAGAAGCTGACTGATTCTAATATAGGTTTTTGATTATGCGTGAGTCTGTGCCGTCAACACCATTATCTTGCAGAACTTCCATCATTTTGTTGTGGTGAACTTTATCAAATGCCTTTTGATAGTCAATAAAACAGGCATACATATTACAATTCATATCTTTGCAACGTTGGAAGAGCACCTATACACTGAATAAGGCGTCTCTTGTTCCAAGACCTCCCATAAAACCAAATGGTACTGGTGATACTTGTTCCTCGCAGATTTTGTACAATCTCCGATGCATAATTTAAAAAAATAGTTTTAACAAGTGAGTCATGAGGCTATTGTTCTGTAATCACTGCATTTTTTGGCAAAACCATAAACTCTGATCTCAACCATTCTTTTGGTAGTTTTCCATTGTTGTATATTTCATTCCAAGTAAATTCTTTTTTGAAATCTTCATCAAAGAGTTTGATGGTCTCTGACTGCACTTCATCTGGACCAGCAGCCTTTCCATCTTTAAGTGACCGGTATTGCTGCCTCAACTTCATTCAATCTAGAAGGATGTCCGGTCCTGTTATCTCGTTCGTTACTGTTACTAGCTGTTCTACTCTTAGGTCTGAGAACAATTCTTTCACGTAATTTTTGTGGTAATTTTATTTGTTCAATAGTCTACAATTATTTCTTCTTGGTCATTTTCCCTATTGATGTCTTATTGTATTTTCCTGTTATTTTCTTGACCATCCTATATAGACCAACGTGTCGTGCTTTGATTGTGATATTTCAATCTCTGTGCATTTGTCTTCGAGTTCTTGTTGTTTAGCTTCTCTGATTTTTTTTCTAATCTGGTTGTTAATGATCCTATATCTGTCCATGTCATTATTTATTTTGCTCCTTCTTCTTTCTTCCATTAAGCTCAGGATCTCATCAGTCATCCAGGCTTTCCTCTTATCTACATTAACTGTTAGTATTTCCTTCTTTATTGTTTTCGTTGCATTGATTATTTTACTTATTTTTATTCCTCAACTTCTGAGCTGTTTTTCACATCAGGTAAAGTGTTTCTTAGCATGTCCATGACTAGAGTTCTTACCTGAAGCCCCTTACCTGTACCGTCGCTGGTGGACCATTTGTTCCAAAATATCGAACAATCCTTGTAAAATGACATTATCTTATTTAAGCCGGTACCTACTCTATGCCGGTACCGAATATGTCTGTCAAATATTGTTAAAAAGTACCTAGTTTATGCTTTTGTTACATCTCTGTGTTACATTGACGTAGTATACAATAATCCCTCATTTTTCGATCCTTTTTTTTTGTTTGTTTAAATTTATGGCGTCATGAAGTTCTATTCTCCTAACGAAAAGGAAACAGAGTATAGAGAACTCTAAGAACAGTTTTTTTCCCTCGAGAGTCCGATAAAGTCTATAGTTAAACTGATCTGTCTCGACGTGATTATTTGCCTTTAGTCGGTGAAAATCACATCATGCTATTTCCATTCACTTGACTAAACTTTCTCAAGTTACAAATCAAGTTGTCATTGGCAAGGCTGCAAATTGGAATTTGAAAATATTTAAATAACAGCCTTTAAAAAGAAATAAACCTCCATAAGTAACAGACAATACCTAGAACCTGTTTAGTAGATTAAAAAACTTAAACGTCTTATAAGCAATCTATAAAGCAGCTTAAAACCAGAATCGCTAAAAGTTCGAGCCAACGGTATTAACACATCTACACATCCCACTTTCCTAAAAACGCCCTTTCCTCGCTCAATTTTGCGGCCTCTTCTTCTTATTTAACAAATAAAACCTCTCAGAGGCCTTTTAAAGAGTCAACGGCAGTTGGGGCGCCTCTACAGTTCCCCCTTTTGCCTTTTGACAAATCGATAAATAAATCTTGCTGGTGACACACAAGTAGCCTTTATTTGATTTCGGATTACAATGCAACAGTGAAATAAAGATTTTTTTTTTAAAATATAGGTAATAGCAACGAAGAAGATAAGCACAATCTAAGCACTTCCAATGAAAACTCTGACGATTTGGAAGAACCGCGACCAAGAAAAGTACGACGTTCGAGGACCACTTTTACCACATATCAGCTTCATATACTTGAGTCGGCCTTCGAGAAAACTCAGTATCCGGATGTTTTTACTAGGGAGGAGTTAGCTATGAGATTGGATTTGACTGAAGCAAGAGTACAAGTAGGTATAATATTTTTGAGTTTTGAAATTTATGTTTGCGTAGGATCAGATTTAATTTAACTGGATGAGTCGATAAATCTTTGGGGCAAAATTGAAAATTTCACTAAAGTTCTGTTTGTCTTTTCAAATAAAAACACCCTTTGTCCGGGCTTGATTTGATTTTGGATTGATGGCATATGGCATCCATTCGCCTGGTAACTAAAGTTTTAGGTTTAGGTATGCTTTTTATCTAATGCCTTTTTATTCATATTGTATAAAATTATTTATAAATTACTCAACACAATAAAAAGGTCAAATATGTGATAACTTTAATTTAATCGCAATCGGTTCATGGTGATACACAAAATAACCCAAACTTAGTAAATGAACAATGTTTCCTTTAAAATCAGGAAGAAGAAAAGCTCTACGAAAAAAAATTTGAAAAAATAAAAGAATTCTTGACAGTGTCTCGCATCAAAGGGAGTTGTTGCAAAGACAACACAGGTTTAAAGTAGAATCACACGATAAGAGAGATATAGACCTTTAATAGCGTGTGGCTCCCTTTCTTCAAGGTCCCACGTACAAGATCTATATTTTTCTTATCTTGTGAATTTCCTTTAAACCTTGTTTCTCTGAGTTAACGTGCTTTCGCTTATATTGCACTAACGAGAGCATAACAAGCTTGGAACCAATATGCACTAAGGGCGAGTACCCAACGATTGAGAATTCAGGTTTCTGCATTGTCTTATAGAGCAAAACCGTAGGTATTGCATAAATCTGACCGTGTTAGAGCAATACACTCAGCAGTGTGTTGGAGCTTTAAGTAAACGTGTTTCTCCAAAGATATTTTCCAACAAGTTTCTTTAAAACATTTGAAAGTAGCAACTCTAGAAGTTGAAGACATTTGATTCGAAATTGTCCTTAGACATATTTAAAGCGACTCCATTATATCCAGTGTTTGTACAATTTTTAATGTCTAGATTTTGTCACTTTAAAAAATAATAGTTTCACGAGGAATCAAAGCTCGACAAGTTTTCTATTGTTCATGTTCAGCAATGCAGAAACATTGACGTTTATATCAAACTGTAAAACTTGTCAAGTATAATAAAAAGTCTAATTAGAAAGAAACTTTAATAAGTCATCTTTAAACTACGAGAGGTTGGTGATACCTTTGTGATAATTTTTTTAATTATGAATATAAAAATTACCTATTGAATGTAGATTCTTGTTCGAATTAAATTGAGGTATCTCAGAATATTATTGAACTGGAGCAGCTCTTGATGTTAGCAGTTTTTGTAGAGATGGGAAGTTCTAGTGTAGGTCTCTCAGATATGTATTTTGCAAATGATGTTCCATACAATTTTGTGACATTTGAAAAAGTTGCAAAGGAATGTAGCTTTGAAAGTTTTCATCCAATGGTTCAGCTGAGTGTTGTGTTGGTAGAGTTGAAGAGATGCTTATAGGAATGTCGGTGACAGATGCTCAGAGGAAAGTCAGTAGGTACATATACTTCTTATGGAATATCGAATTACCCCCATTACCAAACATGGCGAATTCCCTTGCCTAATTGTTCCTGGATAGAATAGAAAGCCTAAAAACCTAATCTAAACGTGAACCCACCAAAAACGTAAAAAACCTTTTTGACATAGGTTTCTTCCTTCTGGGAATTTAAAATATATATTATTTTTAAGTCTAAGATTGCTCGCTCCGCTCCGCGAATCTCAAAGAGAAAATTCTCGGAATCGTGAAATCCATCAAAACGAATAATTATTCAACCAACCTTTTAACTAGAACGGAATACTTCGCACTTTAAAATAGTACCCCTTTAATTTCTTAAAAACTAGTAACTAATCCGCAAACTTTTACATTGAAATCGGTCTAAAAATGCTATTTTTAACTTTAAGAATGCAGCTTGTACAAAACCTGTTGCACTGAAGTATTTTACCACCATTATTGGAATTGTTCAATACTTTTTTACTGATTTCTATACTGTTCAAGTCTCTCTGGTTTCTATGAAAGTTAAGCACTGCATTCTGAATTTGCCGCAAATATTTTTGCTGTAGTCATTTTTGTCATACACTAAATCGGACATCTTGGACATCGAATCGAAAGGTGAGAATAGACCGATCTCCTATTACCTGGACTGCGCGCGTCGTTTGTAGGCTGCAGGTGAGCATCCAATGAGAAGCAAGTTTGTGACAGGCTTGCGTCATATTCTTATTCAGGGGCCATTTCAGAATGTATCGTTCCTTCTTTCTTTGTAACGTGTAATTCGACAAAGAGCAAACTAATACTTTACAGATTACTTGAACTCACCGCAGTGTCGTAAAGGGTTATGTTAGATTATACTTGACATATTCCTTTGCAATTTCATTGAGCGATGTTGCCGGATGAAACATTTATTAAATTAAAAGTGCAAACGTTGTTCATCCACTCTAATAAGGCTCTTCTTTTGTCTGATTTAAGGCGTTGTAAAACACTTGACACTATATCACTTCTTTAATGTTATAATGTTCGATTTGAATTGTCTCTATTTGTTCTGCAACAATACAATCTGGCTACACTGCAGCCTACGAGTTGCGCGCGCATGTCATCTTTTATTGCTTTCTAACTTGTATTTATTATAATTGAGCTCTCTTTTTCTAATCATGCGAGATAGGTACCTATATAACATCAATTTATTGAACAATTCTTGAAGAAATGGTTTCAGTTGTTACTATTGAAACCGCGATCATGCAATCCGTCTGGCGATATCAAATTATTGGCATTCGGAAAATTGTAACGTTTTCAATTTCTTGGCTAATAAGCTACCTTGTTTTGCTTTAGTAGATATGATTCCATATAGAACTACAATGAAATAAATGAATAAACAACTATCTTTTCTGTGCCCAGATTTTGTTACCTTGAGTACTGTTTTCTACTGAAAGTTTTTTTGGTGCAGGTTTGCAAGTTTTGTTAATTGATCTAGGAAGGTTTGATTCAGTATGGCAGGGCCCGCTGTTATTGATTAGAATCTTAGGAAAAGGAGTTAGTACCATCATCATCCCTGTTTGCAAATCCAATCAATAATCTGAGGTTATGATAATAATTGTTGTTTACTCTTTGACTTTTCATTTCCATCATGTCATTGAACAGCTGTTTTGTCTAGGCGTTTTCTTTAGACCTGTTCTACCTTTTGATGTTCTATAGGCACTTTTCAACATTCACCAGTCATTTTTTACACAACCGATTCTCAGTTCGTACTTTTGGGGTGAAACTGAACACGTCCTCTTCTATAATTTTCTTCAATGTCAAAATTAGAAGTTTGACAGATGAAAGTCTTCCGAAATCGAAATGAAGAATCTGCCCCTTTTGATCTTGAGACTTGATACCGAAAGGTTGGTCTCGGCCTATTTGATTTTGGGCGAGACTTTTTGGAATTTTGTGCCAGGGAACTCAAGGTTTAGACTAATTTCCTATTGATAATTGTCTGGAGTCGTCCCTTGGTCATTTTGGATTTTGTTTCGGACTGTTCCGAGCAGCTTTTGGAAGTTTAAGACTTCACCTTTGGTCTAGAGTATCCCTTAATTTGAGGGTCCTAGTATCAGGCTATAGTTGGACAATCCTACTCCTACTCCTAGTCCTAGTTCGAGGCAGGCTGTAGCTAGATAGTCTTAGGCTTAGGCTGTAGTTGGACAGCTCCTAGAAAGAGATTCTAGACTAGATCTAGATTGCTCTTAGTTGGCTTTCGTAGCCTTTCTCCAGCAACTCTCTTGGTACCACTCTGGCAGAACCACGTCGAGTTCTACGTTAAACAGATACAACGTGAATAGGACTCATGACTCACTTACCATACCTTAGTCTATCTATAGTGAGACCAAACCTGTAGATAATCTCACTTTGGAAACTTCTGGATTTTCACATACATTTCACTTGAATACATGTAAGTTGCACTTTTACTATATAGGCAAATCTTATGTAAATCACTTGATACTGAATTAGGTTCGGTAAGTGCCCCTTAAATAAAATTCTAGAATTTTACCCTGAGGTTGCCCTAACAATAACTTTCACCTTTCTGTGTTAAATTTGCCTGTTGGAAGAGTGTAACCTATACTGTTTTTTTAATCTTCCACAAGTGTTAATTAACAGTTAAAACTGTTTATTTTAAATTCATATATTCATTATTTACATTTTTTTATTTATTCAAATATTCACAAATTAGGTACAAGCCTAATCCTAAACACCCTTTTTAATAACTTCGTGGCTACTTATTGGCGCAATAGTTAAGTCCTAATTACTTGGTGGCTACACTTTTTGGCGCCTTATTATTATTGTTATTATTTTTTAATAAAGAAAGCCAGATACATTATTGTACCTAATTAATTGTTTTATTGTTAAGCGCTCCAATTGTACAAGTTTTGTTATAACATCAATAAGTAATCTTCCTAGTTAAGTCACAATTAACTTGGTGGCGTCCAAAGGTAAGATGTATACAAGGAACCCATAGACCCATGGCCGCCGAACTGATGCTGACTAGCCGTATGCAGTATAATTAGGCAATTGCCAAAATAAGTACGTTAAAAAATCAATAGGAAAAAGTTCAGCGATGAGGATCATTTTCATCTCACAGGCTTCCAAATTGTCGAATTGTTGGATCTTAAACACCAAAAATAGTCGAAAAACATCTAATGCATTTTGAGCTAGGAAATTGATTGAAGTGTGGGTGTTTAAAAATGGCAAAGGCTTCGATGTCGTGAGATAGTCACCACCAGGTTCCTAAGGCATCGAATGATTAATGGCGAACACTTAGAGCAGCGCAGGTGATTTCAAAGACATTGTGTAACATGGTCACAATGGTAGCAATCCCCACAACATACGAACGAGCACCTCGTAAGAAATCAAATTGATTTTATACTGATCAACCAAAGATACAGAAATGGATTACACGAAGTAGAAACCGTCAATCCATCTAAATCAATCTGTCGTACGTCAATTCGTCGTATGCCAATTGACGTTTTCATTTAAAAAAAATGAACGATAGTATGAAAACGTTCATTTTTCGCCAACATTTACTTGCTTGTCAACGCCATGTGTATTGGGTGTTTAGCATTTTGAAATTGGAAAGAAAATGTGGGGAAAGTCACTGCTTCTTTAAGAAAACTTAAAATAAAATTAAAGGAAGTTAAGCGAATATCTATTAAGAAAATCGATATAAACAGCAACAGAAGCCTGAGGTAAAAAAAGGAATCAAGGAAAAAGTAAACAGGGACCGACTAGCGTGAAAGAGAACTGGAACAGCTTCAGGGACACAATTGTAACTGTCACAAACAACAAAATTGGACCACCAAGCAACAAGAAGAAGAAATGGATGACAGAGGAAATATTGATACTTACGGATAAACGGAGAACTTTTAAAAACAAGAACAGGACTGAGTATAAGAGAATCAGCAAAGAGATTCGAAATAAAAATTACAAGAGAGGTGCACAGAACTGGAAGAATTGGAGGAGAAGCATTACCACTTTAACACACGTAAATTAGTGAAAGAAGTTACAGGCCGAATAAAGCTTTGCAATTTGAGTAACATAGTGAAGGACAATAGTATCATCTCTGATCCTAAGGAACTCCTCTGCCAGTGGAAGAACTACACGCAACTTTATGCGGATAATACCAAAAAAGATGTCAATGAAAAATATGAAGGTCAACCCTTCCAAAAATACTGAAATCAGAAGTCCTTTAGGCAATTAAACAAAGTAAACAAGGAAAAGCAGCAGGACCAGACGATGTATATACAGAGACAATAAAGCTGTTGAATTACGAGAACGTAGACTCCCTGGTGGAAATTTTCAGCAACGTATATGAGACGCGCAAGACACCACAGAACTGGCCCCAGTCAATTTTTGTACCGATTCCAAAAATAAAATGTTCCTAAAGATAATCTATATGAGAATTCATAACAGATGTGAAATAGACATTGTGCCTATTTAGTTCGGGTTCAGATAAGGCTTCGGCACACGTGAAGCACTTGTCAGTCTAACTTCAGAAATGCAGAAATCAGCGTAAGGCAGTTTTCATGTTTTTCATAGATTATCAGGAGGCATTGGACTGTATCAAACACACCAAGCTTATGAAGATGCTTCAAGATAGGATAATAGATAGGAACGATCTACGATTTATAAAGAACCTATACACAAATCGAACAGTATGGATGAGAATGGGAAGTGAAATTACACAGAAATTCCTGATAGAAAGAGGAGTAAGACAGGGTTTCTTTCTTTCCCCCCTACTCTTCAACTTATACTCTGAAACGATTTTTGAATGTGCCTTGAAGGACGGCATAAAGATTAATGGATAGGTTGTAAGCAACATACGTTACGTTGATGACACATTCATAATAGCAGACGGCCAGGAAGCATGACAACGCCTTCTTGATATAAAGTTCGTCTTACGAGTCTAGCACTATGGAAAGAATGCGGATAAAAAAATTGCAATATTGCCTATTTGACTTCCAATAGAAAATACCTTGATATTTATCTACACACCTACATTTATGAGGAAAAAGTAATATTTAAATGCGCGCAGCCTATGACAGGCAGCATAAAGCTCGAAATTAATGGCGTTATTCCCCCTTGCCCTTCAGACGTCGTAGTACTAGAGTCGTAAGGCGAACTATAAAAGCTATCGAAGGCGAACGACTCGGCCTAAAGATTACCATAAACAAAACGAGAGTAATGATGTTTAGCAGAAGTTAGCAGAACACTAAATGTGCACTTGAATACAGTGAATGGCGAGAAAATCCAGCAAGTCGCAAAGCTTAGATACCTGGGAAGCTGGGTAACTGCAGATCTAGATCCAGACGTAGAAATACCTGGCAGCACTAAGCAAGCCAGGGCAACATTTATGAATATAAGAGCTGTTCTCAGCAGCAACAGTCTTAACTTGACATCACGGTACCGTTTTGTAACATGCTACATTTACTCCGTGCTACTGTACGGAGTGAAAACCTGGACAATACTGGCCAGTATCATGGACCGACTGGAATTCTTTGAAACGTGAGTATTCAGAAGAATGCTAAAAATTCCGTTTTCGGATTATGTGTCGAACGAAGGAGTTCTGAATAGAATAGGAAGAGACAGAAAGAGAGAGTTGTTACAGATACTAAAAAGAAGGAAAGCTGCATATCTGGGTCATATCTTCAGAAATTCAAGTATCAATTCCTGAAGTAGATGATGGAAGTAAATGTTGAGGGAAAGAGATGCATCAGTAGGAAGAAATATTTGTGGCTAAAGAACATAACATTATACTGGACAAACGTTGACGTCCATGCACTTTTGGAAGAGGGCAAGATCGAAACGAATATTCCAGAATTGTCTTCAACATTAACTATTGGATAAAGCACCTTAAGAAGAAGAACATGGTCACCTTGTCGATGAAATACAATTTTATGATCGAATTACCTCAGAATGTGAATTGACCGTCATGCATCATATTGTGACTTGACCCCGGTAAGAATTTTTCCTCATGACAGAATAATATAGACTTAAAATGTCTCTATTATCTAACGCTTCGAATATTAAAATTAAAACCTGCTGAAACATTTAGGAGTAATATTCCATGATTGACCCTTTATGGTCTAGTCAATCATCATGCATCAGGCAGAATAAAATTCAATTAACTCGGCACATATATCGATTTTAATGCAATCCCGATATAAAAAGGCAACCCCTCCGTTTCAAACTGGTAATATTACTTAATACCCTTTTCGCCCTGGCATGGCGCGTTTTGAAATTTCGAACATAATAGTCTTATATGATTAGGCGTTTTATTCGGTACCTAATACCCGACTAATGATGGACATTAACTCGAACTTAATTGGTAACAATTTAGATAATTAATCTGCCTTGTAGCTGTTGAAGTGGGAGCGCAATTGCCCATTGTTCGCCACAATGGAGGTAATCGGAACTGGATCCGGCACTAGATTTTCTCTGATGTCTCATTTAAAGTGCCTCACTGCTAACGTATATAATGATGGAGGGCTGTCTCTTTTCATAATTGCCTTTTCAGCGACGATTTAAAGACGGCTGAATGCTTCGCACAAAGGAAATTTCGATATTTTATTTAAAAGACGGATTTTTAATGTCATAATTACGTATTTATGCGGAACGAATGCCTATACCGTTTCGCGGATTTATTAATGAATTTTGTTTCAAATAGTGTCATAAATCCTTCTTTTGGGATTAGAATATCAATGCTTTAATTTATTATCGAATAAAATAAAATTCTAATTAAAGTGAGAACCCTACTTTATGACACATAATGAACATTAATTATTCGAAATAGTTTAAATTACACAAGTTAAGACACTATTTCTAAAAAAGCCAAGTGTTATATTTGGGCGCTTGGCCTAAAGGAGTAGAAGTATTATTAAGAATATTTCTATCTATTCAGTCTTCTTCAGTCCATCTTTGGACGTAGGTTTCCCCAATCAGCTTCTTACCAAGTTTGTCATTGAAACTTCCATTACTAGGAGTAAGGCGAGTTTTATGTTCTTCCATAGCTTTAGATATATCTTCATAGAATATTTCGATGCTCTCGTCGTCGTATGTTGAAGTGGGGGCTGGATTCCAGATTTTGGGTTCACTGAAACCCATCAACACAAACAGTAACAACTTTTATTAAACTAATTGACTTTATAAAATTCACTTATCACTATTCGAAACTTACACGAAAAAATATCGAATTGAAACTAGCTCACTTAAGGGTACGCACACAAAGAAAGCAGGTTGCCTGCTTGCTGGTAACAAGCGCTTATAAGCACCAATAATTAAATCCACGTTTAAATGAACCCGCACACAGATAAAGCAGATAAGTGCTTGTTGCTAGTGCAGATCGGCGCCGACTTTTTACCGGAATGAATTTTTAGTTCTTGGTCGCTGGTCGGAGCTGGACTTGCATCGATAATGGATGTCAAATTACTGATTTCTGCGATTTTTCAAAGAAATGCATTGTGGGATAAACGACTTAAGTCCCACAGCAACACGAATATAGTGCAGAAGGAATAAATGGCGATATTCACCATAAAGTTTTCGTTCACGATCTACTGGATGTATACCTTGCTCCGTGCGTTGCATCATCCTTAGGAATGTACTTTCCGTCAATAAAAAGTCTTCATCTGAAGATGAACTAGACATCTTTGTGGTATGGAAATTGCGTCTAAACTGGCCGAAAACCGGCGTTCATTGTGTACTAGTGAAATGACTTGTAGGTGCTGATTTTCGGCGCCGGAAATAGGCGCTGATTAACCTGCTTTCTTTGTGTGCGTACCCTAAGCTACTACTACGCGCTATTTATAGCAGACAGTGTAGGTACTCGGGATTTATCTAGAAAATTTTAAAATTTACCTTATCTTAAGAACTTCAATACTCTTTAAAAATCAATAAGAAAATCTGTTTTTAGTTTGTACACACGATGCCGTTATCCATTTATAATAATTTCTGAAAATTTGATCTCTCCAGACGCTCAAAGAAAACAATTTTCCTTCTTTGGGTATTCAATATTTTGCTCGTGGCAATTTAACAATGTACCCTGACAGACTTTGTGGGTTTAAGTTTATTATTATAACAAGTTCAATGGTTTCTTTTGAAACTCGACTTTTGAGGTTTGAGTTTTTTTTTTTAAACCCACATGAGCTTAAATCCTATAACAAAAATTACGTTATTAAATTGTTTTCTTTCAGGTGTAGCATCCGCGCCAAGTACTCTATTATTTAGGTTAGATGGTAAAGTGCGAGCGGTATCGTATTCGATGGTAATTATTTCCTTGGGCAGCTACTGAAAAATAAAATTGTGGGGGCGGGCCTATTTGCAAGAGAGAGAAATAAACTGATTTTATGGTTATACGTTAATAATTATAAATAATTCTAAATTGATGCAATGGTCTAGCCACCTCTACACTGTTTCTGAGTTTATGAATCAAATGTTGCAATTAAAAAGCCTTGTCCTTCATATAGCCCTACTACGTTAGGCATAATATTTTTCATGTCATACCAGTACATTGTTGTCTTTTTATACCTTAGATACCATCTACATAATTAATCACTTTATGCCCGTGCGGGCATAAAGTACACATTCTGGCCCGCGCGGGCATAATGTACCATTTTAAACATCAGGTTAACAATTACGCCGCAAATGACGTCGTTTGCGCGTACGCAAAGTTGCATCGATTTCAAATAAAGTCCCCTTGGTATGACATAAAAGTTTGTATGCACCACGGGTACTAATAGATATATACCCTCGGGGGACTTACGAACCCTCGGGCCAGAGGCCCTCGGCTTTGTAAGGCTGTCGCCCTCAGGGCATAATCATCTACTTAGTACCCTTGATACATAAATAACTATAAATCCTAAACACCTTTTACACCTCAAAACAATAATTCATAATTAAGTGTAATTATTATAACTTCCTGTTCTATAAGCGTATAAAATTCCTGAAATTGCTTACCGCCAAATTTTGTACAATACTTATACTCAAACTAGTGTATTTAGCCAGAGTAAATAATAACAAAACAATGAACATTTTATCTAAATTAAATTAATTAAAAACCAAATTATCAGACTAATCATTTTCTAGACGGGACAAAACAGTTAATTTCGATTTCAAACTCTTCAGTAAAATATTCTAAGTCAATTTACTCAACTCAATAATATTTATGCAATAAAGTTTCATAGTCAATTCACTCAAGTTAATAATATTTATGCAATAAAGTTTCAAAGTCAATTCACTTCATAGTCATTTTCATCATTGATAAAGTCAAAAATAAAACTTGTCACTAGAGTTCTTACATTTTACTTTTCGCCCTTAAAGGTCACTTAATTATCCTAATTATTATTTACTCAAAATAGCTAGAGCACGCACATAAAAACTGAAAGGTTCACTTCATTCGTAATTCGAGTTATTTATTGTAATTTTTACATTTCCGAGGCCCGATTTTTTTATACTTGAGATAATTCGCCACTTTTGATTACTACTAATTATTGAGTTTAATTCTCGATAATTGATTGAAGATTATTTTCTACTTGAACGACCGCCCCTTTTATACTATTATTTACCCACCAGAATCGACAATATGGGCGGTCGTTTGACCATCTATAATTCGATTCTATTGGTCGACCTAGATATTATTCCAAAAATTTTAAATTGCTCAAAGATGATGATGAAATCTGCGTCGAAATTGTATGATTATTTGGGGTCAATGGAATGGGAAAAAATGTAGAGGACACTTTAATTCAAGGAAAAAACCGCATTCGACACTCGTGCCGGCAATAAATTATACGATCTTTTGAAATTTTTGTCATTTTGGGACCGAATTTAATTAGGTACCTAACCTTGTATTTTATCTTTTCCGGGTTTTGATTTATGAGTTCAACTAACTTGATGACACACGCCTGATGACTGGCTATTAGAAATTGAACGTATTTTATATATTTTAATTAATTTGGTGTTAACGTTAATTTGTCTCATCATTTACCAGTTTTATTGATACTGATTTGAAATACTGGAAATTCAATTTTTGATTGTTTGATTACATATAATTTTTACTGTTAAAGTTAAGACATTGTAAATTACGGGTCTAATTTTCCCGGGTCATCACACAGAATTGCTGTATATTTTATAAGATTTTGTTGCCAAGCTTTAATTAACTGGTCTCTCTTTTTCACAGGTTTGGTTCCAAAATCGTCGAGCAAAATGGCGCAAACGAGAAAAATCCCTAGGGCGAGAAACCACTGCTCTAATGCACGCAGAACAACAAGGCCTATCAGATTACCCGATGCACATGATACCATCAATAAGTGATTCATTTTGGCCGCGAATTCAAATACCCCCAGTTTACGGCAATTCAACGTTGGGATTCCCGTGGGCCCCGAACCAAATAGGCGTACCGAACATTCAAGCGTTCCTGATGAGCCGATTCGCTTTGGCCGAGAGCGTTGCCAAATTGGGTAACAGCTTGAATGAGAAAATGAAAAATATACCCGAAACGAACTCTGAAGATTCCAGTCCGCCTCCGCCTCCATAGTGTTTGAGTGTTTAGTTTTTAGAAATACTTTTTTTATCTAATTGATTAGTTGATTTTTAAAAAAAACGAATTGATCCGTAGCAGCGTAATATTAATATGTAGTCTTAAAGGGCATTAGAAAAATCTTAATGTTAAGCGACTGGATAATAAATATATTTTTTATTAGTTTAATATTTTGGTATTTCTATTAGTAAATATTGGAATTTTAATTATATAATATGTTTTTGAGTTTTACTTAGAATATAGGAAAAAAATTCTTAAAACCATTCTTAAAACTTCACTAAGCACAATCTGCAGTTCTTAAAAAAAAATTAGTCATTTTTGTTTAGGTAGAAAATTTGGCTGATGATTGCCTTGGTAAAAAGTGAAACACATCCAAACCTATTAATACCTACTTCTCGAGTTTCGCAGCGATCTCAGGTCCTTCCAAAGCAAATCCAATAAATTAGAGGGCGAGATCTACACAAGATTTATAATAATGTTCTTTGTGGCATAGCCTTAAACTTGTCAGTAGAGCTTTTTATTTTTATTCTATCGCCGGAGTCAACTGAAGGTCCTTTAGAGCCGTAGATTTGGGCGAAAAAAATGACTAACATCTTACATGGGAGACGATGTAGGAAATTAAATAAATGAAGACAGAGATGATCCAGATGCGTGAAGACTACAAGCTGTCTGATAATCTCAGCGAATAGTGGAATACAACAAAACTTTCAGAGCAGAGCTCATCGTCTCGAAAGACATCCCCAGAGCAGCCGCCAGTGCAAAAACCCCTCGGAAAAGTATTACTATAAAAAAATTTGTGATGTTTAATATTTAAATATGGACTGCTGTACAATTTTGTTTGGCACGTCGGTTGTGATTTTTAGTTGTTTTTTTTTTTTGTTAGTAGACAGTTGCCATAACGCCAGTGATAGTTACTTAGTTGATGTTCTTCATATTTTATATATTAGTTTTTCCGTTTCTTCCACAATTAAAAGCGATCCAAGTTTGCATAAAGGGGCATTTTACTTCGTACTCTGTTCATAACAGGTTATGGGCCCAGTCACGCTTGCTCGGAAAGTGTAAGTCGTTTGCGTGTGGAATAAAAACGCGTATTAAACGTTTGGGGTTTGTCCCTGGAAAAACTTTTATGAAAAACTGGAAAGGACTGTACTAGGGTGTGTTCCTACTACGAGTGCAATACGGAAACTGCGAAAACGTTTGTCGTTTATTGTGAGTTCCAGTTGAGACATACAATGACTGATAAAGTTGACGTTTCCAGTGTCAATAAGTTTGATGGAACCAGCTTTAGGCAATGAAAATTTCAGATCAAAGACGCCTTAAAGGCTAACGGTATTTATGAAGTAATAGATGGAACTCTTCCAAGGCCTAACAACTCCCAAACTGATGAGCTTACAACATGGTGCAAGAAAGATGCTCAAGCTATGTTTGTACTAATCGCAGCCATGAACGTTGATCAAATAACATTGATGGAAAGTTGTGAAAATGCAAAATATGTTAAGTATGTCCATTTTAGAGTCAATCTTTGAATTCGAGCGTTTTCACCAGTATAAGATGGCTACAAATGATACTAGCACAGCATGTCTTGAAGATGCAGAATCTTGCGAAACAAATAAAAAATGCAGGTGACGACATAAGTAATATGGAAATTATGACGAAACTTACCTTGCCTATTAAGTATAGGAATGTAAGGCAAGCATGGTTGTCATTAGATCCCACCAAATAAACAATTGATAATTTGAAAGCTCGACTTTTAGATGAAGAGAGTAACCTCCAGAATTACGAGGAAAACGAATAAGCTTTTGCAGTCCTTTAATAAGAAAAAGCAAGCAAATGATAAGCCGAGAAGTGCTCTATGTTATAATTGTGGAAAGAGAGGCCATATCTCAAAATACTGCAAAGAAAAGAGAAATAAGCAAGATGAAAACCACAGGAAACGAGAAAATCCCAAAAATGACAGAAACGAGACAGCGTTCAATGCAAGTTGAACCAAACAGTGTTATGAAGGAAAAGGTACGATAAAAATACAGAAGCTGATTCATGGTAAGTGGTATGGTTCAAAAATTAATGATGTACCTATTATATATACTACAACTTAAGAATTTGTTTTCTGAGGGTGTGCTTACAGATAGGAAAATGAGAATTGTTAAATTTGGAAAAGAGGCAAAGATTTTTGAAGGTTCGAACCTTGTAGCAACAGTTGTAAAAGACTCGAACAATACCTATAACATGCTATTCAGAACCATGATCTACACTGCAAATTTAAAAGATTCTGACAACTTGGAATTATGGCATGAACGTTGTGGCCAGATTGTGGAAATGGCCAAGAAGGACTTGGTCGCAAGTGTAAAGTTAAGTGATACTGAGAATCTTTTTCTGCGATTCTTGCTTGATGGGTAAGTAGCATAAACTGCCCTTTGAGAAGAATCAAGAACATGTGAAACTAGAGATCGGTGAGAGAATCTACAGTGATGGGCGCGGGCCCATTGCAACTCCTTCGTTACAAGGAATGAGATACTTTGTAATTTTCAAAGATGAAAAGAGTGGTTATCGTGTATTATATTTCAGTAAGCACAAATCGGACGTTTATGAGTGCTTTAAGAGTTTTAATCTACATCGGTGTCATTATGACACATTTAGCATTGTCATTTGAATGTCATTAGGTCCTTCATAATAGCACTAGTGCGTTTAAGAATTCATAAAAACACCCAAATTATAAAATGAAAAATATACAAAAAGAAAGCTAGTTATCAGAAGAACCTTTTCACTGATGCTGTCTCGATATTCGAACGGACACTTTCGAACTCAGAATCACCAATTCTTAACATTATTTTCCACTATAAAACTGAATTTATGGCACCCAAATTGACTCCAATATCGAAGCTGCCAAAGTCAAAATTCTAAAAATCAACAAGCAGGTTTCCGACTAGTACGGGCACCTGCTAAACTTTGAATTTTAATTTGAAAAGTATTTGCTATTTCAAGGAAAATCAAATCTATTTGAACCATCGTAGATTAAATTTTGAATGATACACGTTCGATATGAACTTTATTAATGAAACTTGTATAACTAAACCACTCGGCTAACGCCTCGTGGTTTAACGTTACATACGAACTTGTATCATTAATAACTATAATGCAAAAACTAAAACAAAATTGAACATTTGGTAAAAGTTTTGCAAACTGACCGTGGTACCGAGTACCTCAACAATGAGTTCAAATGTTACTTAAGCAAAGAAGGTATAGAACATGAGGTAACCGCAGACAATCGGACAATTGTTGAAAGTGCACGGTCAATGTTATACCAGTCAAGTGCTCCAAAATACTTGTGGGCTGAGGCAGTTAATACTGCTATTTGCATACTTAATAGAGTGCCTACTTCGGAAGCCCCAGGTAAAATGCCATACGAAATATGGTGTGGACAAAAACCAGCACTTGACCATTTGAAAGTGTTCAGTTGTGATCCATAGGCGCATGTGCCAGATGAAAAGCGTAGGAAACTGGACACAAAAAGCGAAAAACTCATGTTCATTGGACATGAATAAAATTCTTCGAACCATACCTTAGACTTTTTAATCCCATAACAAGAAAAGTTATTATTTCAAAAAATGTGATGTTTGATGAAAAAAGGCAAAGTAGTTTCAAGCCAAACACAGTGAAAATAGGACTCGATAATGATGACGTCACTGATTTTGGCGAAGTAGAATTACAAGTTGGAAATCAGGTTGAACAAGAAGCGAGACAAGAAGTGGAAGAAATCGAGCAAGAAAAAAATTATGAGCATGTTGGAGAGAACGGTGAAATGCCAGATCGTAGACCACAGCCTGCCAGATTTCACGATTCTCACTTGAACTTTGTAGAAATTGACATTCCAGACACAGAAAAGTGACAAATCGAAAGAGAAGATCAATGAAGAGTATGATGCTTTGTTTAAGAACAACACATGGATAATGGTAAAAACTCCAGAAAATAGGAAACCTATAGTTTCGAGGTGGGTTTTTCGAGTTAAAAGAAATCAAGACGTCACACAAGGCAAGACTATGTGCTAAAGGTTATGCACAAGAGGAGGGCCTAGATTATAATGAGATTTATGCTCTAACAACAAGATTTGTGATTCAATAAGAGTGTTGCTTGCCATTGCAAATATGAAAGATTACGAATTTGAGCAGTTTGACATAAAAACTGTCTTCTTTGGCGAACTCAAGGAAAATATATACATGAAACCACCATCTGGAATGGACTGCAAAGAAGGTTTTGTTTGCAAGCTAGAAAAGTCATTGTATGGCTCGAAACCAAGCCCAAGATGTTGGAATAAGAAATTCAGCACTTTTCTACTAAACTCTGGTTTTGAAGCTTCGACAGCAGACAAATGTTTCTACACAGGGTAAGTCAAAGATATAAAAGTCCTGCTTGTGATATACGTAGATGATGGTTTGATATTCTTATCTCGAACATCATCGATTAATACAGTTTTAGATGAATTGAATAATTATTTTGAGATTAAAATTGCACAAGAAGCAAATTATTTCGTTGGTATTGAAATAAGAACGGAATTAAAACAAGGCAAGATGTTCTTAAAGCAGTCAAGCTATATAAAAGATGAAATAAGACGATTTGCAATAGAAGATGCCAAACCAATGAGCATGCCAGAAGATCCAAATACAAACTTAGCAGTCATGAAAGACTCCAAACTGAACTGGTAGATGGTGAAGTTACATACAGGCAAGCAGTGGGCTCTCTGATTTTTCTAGCCACTGTTACAAGGCTAGATATTTCCCCTGCGGTGGGAGTGGCAAGCAAATTCCTAAATTGTCCAAACTCAGCCCATTGGAATGCAGTCAAGCGAATAATTAAATACCCTATAGGAGCACAAAATCATGGCATTGATTTTAACAAAAAGGGAAACACCTGTGTGGTTTTACTGACTCTGACTATGCTAGTGATACTCTAACAAGACGTTCAACAAGTGGCTATATATACAAGTTATGCAGCTCATAACATGGTCAAGCAAGAGACAGCCAATAGTTACACTGTCAACAATTGAGGCTGAATACGTCGCTGCTTCAGAAGCCACCAAGGAAGCCATCTGGTTGCAAAATTTGTTTTTTGACATTCACCAAGAAGTCATCAAACCAACAGTTTTCGATGCTGATAATCAAAGCTTCATAAAATTAATACGACACTCAGAATTTCACAATAGAACAAAACATATTGATGTCCAGCATCACTTTGTGAGAGAAAAATATGAAGCTGGATATATTGTTCCTGTCTATGTTAATACACGAGACAGATATATTCACAAAAAAGTTTCCCAAAAATAGATTTCAAGAGCTTCGCAAGAAACAGACAGAGAAAGTCAAACGAACAGCAACCGCTCTAGAAAACAGGAAATCACCTGGTATAGAGGAGATAACCAATGAAATGATAAAACATGGAAGGGATGTACTCATGGGCGAACTTGAGAATTTATACGATAAAATATTATTCCTAGGAAAGACAGCATAACAATCCCAATTTTTAAAAAAGGAGAGAAGACAGACCCCAAAAACTACAGAGGAATCAGTTTCGCAGTTGTTAACAAAAATACTATCAGAAGAAGTGACTGAGACTGGAGTACGTGAGGAGCAACAAGGATTCAGATACAATCGATCAACCATAGACGCCATAGGTATACATACTCTGCCAAATAACTGAAAAAGCCATCGAATTCAAAAAACCAGCGTTTATGTGTTTTATAAATCTCACCCTAGCCTTTGACAAAAAAACTTCTACATCAGGATATTGTGACCATCATCAAACATCGGCAATCACACTTTTGTAAAATTAGGAAATAAGACATCGAAGAGTAAACCCGTCACAACCGGAATCAGACAGGGCCACGACCAAGTCCTAAATAAATAATGTGCTACACTGATGATGCGGTTCTAATCTCTGAAGACATCCTATAAAGACTATACAGGTTCAAACAAATCACAAAAATAATCAAAATGCAAATTTACACCTAGAAAACACAGTCACTTTGGAAGGCCAGTAATGAGAACCGGGAGCGGAAAACGAAACTACCAAGCGCCTACTACGAACAACTGAAATGCGAGTTCTAAGGTCGCTAACTGGACATACACTATATGACAGGAAAAGAAACGGGGAAATTAGACATGTCTGCAAGGTTTCAGATATTGTAAGATGGGCCAGAGATAGAAGAAGGTCTTGGAGAGAAAGAATGACTGATGACCGATTGGCAAAAATCGCCAAAAACCAGAAGCCTAATAGCGGAAGACCGCCGAAGCGATGGCACGAAAGCTGGACATCGACATCCCAGGACTAGTGAGTTGAAAAGGACGTAGGCTGAGTCCTAACGTATAAAGAAGAAGAAGAACCAGATGAATCCTTTATCATCTTGTAGGGGACACTTTGGAGCATAGGAAATGAGAACTTGCAACTTTTTTTGGTAGAACCGAAATTTGAAAATGGCCCTTAAACGTGACTGAGCTCGAATTTATAAAAATACTTACTTGAAAAATTCTCTATGCCCCAAACTGTCCTCTACAAGAGGTTATATCTTCGAATCTTTAATGTGGAAAGGAAGGCGGAAGCCCAAGATGAGTGTACTCTGTCCGAACCAGGAAGGTAATAGTCACGATCAGGGCCCCCGCCAGACCTAAAGCCGCTCGCGTGCGATTTCATATTTTGGCGCCCCCTATTTAGGGCCAGTTTCTCAATAGCAAATCACCCCCGGGTTAAACTCCAGGGTAAACATTGCATGGACACGTTTACCCTGGCTGGAGTTAAAACCAACCCGGAGGTGCTTCGCTGAACTGAATTTACACTGCAAAATTGAGAAATATCAACTGAAATATCAATATTCAAAATGTTTTTTGCTTTACCAGTAAACACAAAAAAAATTACAAAAAATTGACTTTTCTACTTTTAATTGTGGCAAAATCTTTCAAAACATCTTCAACATTAATATAAAATCTGTTTTTTTTTTAAAGATAAAAGTCAAAATGACATTATGTTGGCAATACAATGTAAAATTGTCAATGCTTTCAAATTTTTTATGTAGAAAGGGCTTGTGTTGCCAACATAGTTACTAAATTTTTGACTTGGGGAATTATCTTTAAATAAAAAACAAACTTTAGTATTATAAAAGATCACATTCTATGGACAAAATCGCTAATCCAGATAACCTTTTTTGTAACATTGTAGATCTTAAATGGTTTTTTAATAAAAACTCTGAACTACATAAGTAATTGATAATAATCCAGAGTAATTTTGCAAGAACCAAGAGAAAAATTTCACAGGAAAATTGGCCCATTGTCTGTACGGAGCTAAGAGGCGACCTGCAGCCTGATTCTCGATACGCACGAGGGCGCAGGACTGGGTTCTAATAATTTTCAGTCTTTGTCACTCATATGTATAGGATTTACATGGAACTGAGAAGGACAGGGCACTTGTTCCCAGACGAGCGCTGGGCGTTTCGAGAATCAGGTACCAGGTGCCTGGCCTTTGAATAAAAAGGAAAATAATTGAAACACTTTAGGAAAAATTTTTAATTATTAAATATAATAAATTATAATTTTTTTTATATATTTTTTTCTCATGCGATTTGCCGCCCCTTAGCTATGCCGCCTGCGTGCGCCGCACGCCTTTGCGCTTATGGTAGCGGGGGCCCTGGTCACGATCATTGAAAACATAAACCTGTAATACAGGCTCAATAGTAACTTTGGAGGAGTCTTCAAATTCGTATCTATGTAGCATGTGGTCAACTGGTTTTGTCTTCACATTTATGCATTCTTTTATAATCCTCATGTGGCCGACAAAGTCCCCTTTCTTTAATTTTAAGGACTGCATTCTCGAGGATCCCATGTAGGCTTCTTTTCTCACTATTATAGTGGGGGAGACCCAACATGACCTCCATTGTGGTGGTCGGACAGGTGCTTATTGCTCCTGTAATTCCAAGACATGCATACTTTTGTACAGTTGCCAATCAGTGGTATTGAGGGGAAACTGCAACTATTTAAGGAAATAACACAGAGCAGGGCCGGATTTAGGCACAGGCAACCGAGGCAACCGCCTAGAGCGCCACAACTAGGGGCGCCAAATTGCAAACAAATTTATTTCGAGTGAACAAGTTGTTTAAAAAAAAAAGATTTATGCTACAAGGATAATAGGGACATAATAAAAGATTCAACAAGTCCGGTAAAAGTTAATTTACGTGTCATCACTGTTACCTGTCACCGCTCATCAAGGCACTTTCTATCGGCTTTGTCTCAAGATAGATTGAACGGACTTTCGCTCTAGGAATTGAAAATGTTATAACCTTTGACCATTGAGCACACTCGATGGTTCGATGGTTATAACATGTTCGATGGTCTAGATTATAGGTCGGTTCTCCTCACAGAAATCACAAACAAGTCAGAGGGTTTTTGATTGGTGCAAATCGCCAACAACCAGTTTTAAGATTATATTCAACCAATGAAACTTCCTCTAACTGATCTGTGATTTCTGTGAGAACTTGTGAGAACAGACCTATCAACTAACTCATCTCTGACTTTGCAAGACGTAATAAAGCCAGACGGGTTCATTTTCAGTGTTGATAATTTATAATTTAATTAGTTTTGAGAAATTATTTTAGTGTTTAGTTAATTTCAAAAATACATACTACAGGGTGTCCATTTGAAAACTTCCAATGCGAATATCTCTGAAAGTAAAAAAGTTAGGAAAACGTAATTTAGTAAAAATGTTTAACGGAAATATGTTGGTTTTATAGTTGCCCCTACCCCTACCTATTTAACATTTGTAACTACCAAATTACGTTTTTCGAACTTTTTTACTTTCAGATATATTTGCATTGAAAGTTTTGAAATTGACACCCTGTATATATCTACAGTATAGATCTGTTCCCACAGACATCATTACCTATCAGAGCATCAGAGCGAATTTCATTGGTTGTAAACTATCAGAAAACTGGTTGCTGGCGATTTGCACCAATCAAAAACACTCCGACTGGTTTGTGATTTCTGTGAGAAGAGACCTCATGTAATAAGTAAACATGATATACTTATTTGAAAAAATTAAGTTACTTTTTTTCTTTTATTCTCCTACTGTCTTAACGATAGCCTAAAATTAATTGTTTATCATATTGATCCTTAACAATTTTGACAATAGAATTTGAAAAGGGGGGCGCCAGAAGGAACTTTGCCTCGGCATATAATAGCTACTGGACCGGCCCTGACACAGAGTTAAATTTTTGTTAAACTACATTATCAATTAACTAAAAGATTTATTTTATTAGAATAGTATAGTGAAAATAAGGAAAAATTGTAAGTACATTTAAGAAAATTAGGACTTAAGTATTTAACCGTTTATTGCAATGAATCAATACTATGATGCAAAGTGAAATGACTATTGGACATTATTGCAATTTAATTGGTTTTGAGAGAAAGGACTATCGAATATTTTTGCTAAGGGAATGGTTAGGGAAATAAACAGCACATGCCTATTGCCAATTATTAATATGAATCATTGACAATTTTACATTGTATTGCCAACATAATGTCATTATGACTTTTATCTTTAAAAAAAAACAGACTTTACTTCTTAACCAGCTTAACCGCGTACACGCGTGTCGGTCAAAAAGACCGACCATTGATAAAATCAGTAATAACGCTACTGGTACAAGGGTGGCAGTTTTGTCCGTCCAAGAATACCTGATGCAGGTTTTCCTCTACCCCATTTGCCCAAAAATATTTTGGTTTTTGGTTGAAGTTTTTTTTTTGTTGTTTTCATAGTCGGTGCTTTTGACTAGGTGCTTGAACCTGAGTATCTAAAATATTAACTAATATTCTTTTGGCTGTCGATAATACGGTAACTGTACTGCATAATTAATTCCCTTTGTAATGATTATGAATTCTAGGACTTATAGTGCTTGTACACTTTTTTCGCGGAGACGATCCCAATCGTATCCTGAACGCCAAGGCATGACTTACGCAGGTAATATTTGAAAGTTTCATGTCTCTATTGATTAGTAAACCTGCGTAGGTCTTGCTTTAGCGTTCAGGATACGTTTGGGATCGTCTCCGCGAAAAAAGCTAATAATTCATGTAAACGTTTTAGACTGTGAGATAGGGCCTGTTTAGTGTGGAGTCATTTTTTTTTTTGTCTGGCATTTTGAGGGCAAAATGTGGCTACCAAGCTGATGAGAATATGGGTGATTTTAATGCCTGCCTCCCGTACGAAAAGAAGAAAAATTTTTATTTACACGAGGAATTTTTTGTTAATGATCTCAAATTTTTTGGCTTCTAAATAAAAGATTGACATTGATAAATAATTCACCCATAAAAAATACCAGATATGCTTTTCAATAGCTGAAAAAGTGGGGATGAGTGTCAACTTCCAGGAGAAAAGAAAAGAACCTTCCGCGTTTACTTTTTGTCTGGTAATCGAGAGAATGAAAGGTTTTGTTGTGAAAATATCGCTGAAAAATCGCCAGACGGTAATCCCAGTTCGAAGTCGAGTTTTCCGTCGGAACATTCTGTGGACATTTCGAACAGGTGGCAAGCACTAAAACCACCTATATTCTCATCAGCTAACTAGCCACATTCATCCCTCAAAATGCCAGACAAAAAAAAATGACTCCACTAAACAGGCTCTATCTCACGGTCTATTTGGGCAGTCGGTCGATTTGACCGAACGCGTGTAATGACGTAAGTTTTCTGACGCGTGTAATGCTGGGTTAATTATCGTGATTTCTAAATTTTGCAGGTTGAAAATTTATTCCCAACCTGCAAATTTCCTGCAAGGTGACTACTTGATAGATTAGCTACAGATTCCCACGTGGGTTACGTCATTGGGTACATGTGGCACATGCTATGCAAAAATTATTATTCTAAAAAAATAAATAAATAGAAAATGTTTGATGATCACTTATTATGCGCAAAGCCCTTACTGACACAAAATAAAATTAGTCACAAAAAATATGCACTTTTTGGGAAAATATGCTAGAAAAATTGTTTTCTGGGGTACATTTGTACCCCACCCGAGAAGACGAAGGTTGATGTAATTTTTCTGTCTAGTTAGCTGATTTCAAATTGAAGATTTTTATAAAGGCTTGGTGTCCAAGAGAAGAGTATAATCAGATCCGGACAGCCTCGACAATGCTACAGATACAAAAAGCCCGTCATCCAAGACAAGATTGCTTCCAGAGGGGTATGGCATAATCCACAGGAGGCAGATCTTAAGACAGTGCCAGTTTTCGTAAGGTCTGAAATTAAACTCTTTCTGGAGTATAAATTTTTTATTCCTATCATATTGTAGTCATTCCAATTATTCTAAAACTATGCCTAAGTATGAAACATTTTTACAATCTCAAAACCATTGCTACGCTAACCAACAAACCAAACACCGAAACACTTATAGCGGTTCCAGCAGATCTACCGGTTCCAGGAGCGTAAATTGTCGATTTATCTCCAAGACTGCGGCTTCCAGTGTTAATGTCGCTTTTGCCACTTCCAGAATTGCACAGGTCGGTTTTGCAAGATCTTTGATAACTTCTAAAAGTTGCGTCTTCGGTGACACCGTCCGCTGGTACTTTGTCGACACAATTTCTGTTTAGCGAAGCGAGTTTACCTCTTGGATCCTAGAAATTAGTAGATTTATTTATGTAATAAAATACATTTATCTTGCAGCGATTCATATGAAAATTCTTTGCTACTAATGGTTTTGTTGTTTCTAGAATTATTAGGTAGGTATATCAAAAATTTTCTAAAGTTCTGGAAGCAAGATTTGTTTGAGTCTTCTTTCTAAGCCTTAGAAGCATCCAAATCTCAACATGAGTGTTTTTGATTTAAATGTGTTTCCTTAGACATGTAAAAAGTATCAAATCTTTTCAAAATTTGACATGTTCGATATCTAGGAAACTTCAGTAGTCTATAAAAAGACAAGCTTGACATTGGAAATTTAGAATTTTTCAAATCTCTCAGCAATTCCCTAGTGTTTGTCTTGAAGAAATTAAATATACCTGCATAGCTGCATATCTGCAGAACATAGATTATCAATAGAAGGGTCCAAATTATGAAAGTTTTCCAAGATGTTTTGATCTATTATTGGTATTATAGATTCAAAAATACTATATCAATATCACAATCATTTTTTTTTTTTTTTTGATAGATTTGGAGAGTAGGTACCTACTCAATATAAACAATAGGTACTTAATGAAATTAAAAATATATAAATCAGATACTTTAGATCTGAGAATAGTAAAACTAAATATTTCTTATATAATCAAAATATCTTACTTTGTAATCAATCCTGGTAATTGTACAATATTTTTTATCACAATCAGTTATAGCGTTCTTGCCTATGCCTACAACGTCGTCAGCACAAGAAGTATCTGCATCGTTTTCGGTTGCTGAGCAGGTGTAACATTTCAAACCTGGAATAAATATTGATTGAAATTATAATCGAAACTAATCATGATAGAAAAAATCTCACCATAAGAGTTTTCAAATGATAAACACAACAACACTAAACTAAGAAGTCTAGTTTTAGTAGACATCCTAAAGGATCAAGAGGTATCAAACTTTTAAAACAAACAACAATGAAAACATTATTAAAACTTAAGCCTGATTTGATAAGATAATCAAAAAAATCACATATGATTATAAATTGACAAAGATTGATGGGAAGGTTTGGGAATTGTTAATATCGAATATGTTTTCGTTTTACATTCAGATTTTTATTTTATCTTTATTAGCTTTTTATCAATGAACGATTAGCTATAGGATTAGCAGATATTTGATATCATTGATGTTATCATAAAGTTTTTTTTTTATGGCAGATAAGAGAAAGTGCATTTTTACCAGAAAAAGTTAAGCACGGTGAAAAAAAGAAAAGAAAGCTTGCTGATCAAAATCTCTGAGAAGACCTTCCACAAAGGTAGAAAAACCCAAGGTTTTGAGAGGATGTGAACACAAAACTACTTTAGGAACATCATTGAAGAGTATAGTTTTGGAAGTGGAAGATACATACCTCTTACAAACAGTAAACACTATTACAAAATTTAAATTATGAATTATTAAAGAATTGCTAGTCTCATGACATCGCGAGGTTTCTGAACTTGAAATTGAAGGCATATTAGCCAACCAAAAAATATTAAAAGCAAGACTAAAGTAATTAAATTGAAGGGGCTAAGTAACAGATTCATACAGGGTGTATCAGGTTTGACTACAAAAATTTTAACACGTGAAAATATGGCCCATTTTGAACAACAAAAGTTTATACAACATGGGGTCCAAACTTAACCATTTTTGAGAAAAAGGCCTTTTAAGTTTTGACATGTTTTAACGAATATTTTAAAGGTAAAGAAAATTGTATTCATTATGAGATGTAGATAAATTTAGTTTATCGAATAATTAAGTAATTATTCATTTTTAGTCAACAACAATAACAAAAAATTGGAAAAACAACATACAAATTTCACTTGTAAAAGGGTATCTAAACATCTGGCAACACAGCACAATAAGGAATAGCTGGTTGAAGGTTGAACTTTGGTGGAGCTGAATAAATTGATTCTCGATTCTCTTCTCTAGTTGGGAAAACCGCGTAATTCAGATTCATTCTTGTTTAAAAATAAAATGTTAAGAAACATCGAATATGCAGCTACTTGTTTAGGCATAGAAACCGAGGCATAAACGTTGCAAAATGCTCATTGAGCCGCCATAAACAAGGAAACTAGGGAAAGGATTTCCCAAAAGAAAAGCACCCACCTGATGAAAGAAAATTGTGCCCGATTTACAAAGATTGCGTGATACAGGGAGTGTGAGTTGTGAGTGTGCAAAATCTGCGTGTTGATTTTAGTGCTTTGAGATCCTTTTAGCAAAAATTAATTTTTTCATAATAAGGATTTGACAAGTAGCTGAGTAAGTATTATTTGATTGTTCTCTAGAATGTTTAGTGTAAAAATGTCATTGAGTGCAATTCACAACTTAATCAAACGGCACATTTTTTTATTTTTACTAGAAAAGTGATAAAAATGCAAGTTATTAGTTACATTATTTGAAAGCCAATAACAATGCAAGACGTAAACAAATGGAAATAAATAAACTCGGTGCAAAAAAAAAAACTTTATAAATTTACCAGTTTTATTTACATTTATATCCTGGCAGAGATAATACGTCTGTACAATGTTGTTACGTTGTTAACATTTTTCTTAATTTAAATTCTGCGATAACTCCGAAAATACTAACAATTGACCCATGGTTAATAGGACAGTTTTAGCTTGAAATGGGCCATATTATCTCATGTTGAAATAGTTGTACTCATACCTGATACACCCTGTATATAAAAAAAACATTATTTATGGCAGACACGTGTTCGGTATCCTTTGATACATGATATATACATTGCGACATCTTCGGCTGAACAAAAAGGTAATTATATTTCTTAGAAATAGCGGGAGCGAACGTATCGAAATAACGCGAGTTGATGGTGGGACCAAAAACTATTTGAACAATCAGGTAGCGAGAACAAAAATCAGTCATCAGTCTAGAGTGGAAAGTCTAAAAGTAAACGGTTATCAGATAAAATTCGTTTGACTATATCTATTATATAAGGAACAAATCTAATGGCAGAGCAGTTGCTTCTCTATACATTATAAATGCTGCGATAGCATTACCAAATTATGTTTCAATGTGAAAAAAGTTATTTCCAATGTAATATTGAATTCAATAATAAGGTTATAATATAACTCGGGGTAAGAGAAGGATAGAAAAATAAACAAAAATAAATTAAATTAATTGTGTTTATAGAAAAAGCAGAATAAACATCAGAGAGAGAGAGAGAGAGAAAAAGAGTGGGGGAGCGAAACGTGCGACAAATACCAAACACATAGCTTTTTTAATTTTGTGGATGCAATAAAGGTCCAAGTTGTAATATTAAAGTTCCGCAAATTAATTTGTCGAATTTCGGGCTGGTTGGCTGGCTCGGCGTTTTATTAAGGACGAGTGTGATCTAAGTAAGTGTTGATCTTGTCCGATCCGAATGAATCAGAAACCAATATCCGAGGGTGGATATGAATGCGGGATGAAAGAACCCTAAAGCGTGAGGGGGCGCACTGTCGCATTGAATCGACGTTCATATGGTAATCGCCTGAAGAAATCCGTGGCACAATGGCATTAGAGCCAACTTATTACGTTTACATTGATCTCGAGGTTTATATTTTTTGTTGGTTGTTTGTCTTTATATTTAGTTTTGCACGAGAGATTAGAGAACTTCGAAAAGTTATTTGAAACGTTGTGTCAATAAACGAAATAGGTATTTTTCTCATTAAGTTAACATTACTGAAGGAATGGGTAATCGGCATTAGGATGATATTTGTTCTAGTATTTTGCAGCAATTTTCATTTTTTTTTTAGATAGAAAATAGGCACGTACAAAAATTACAAAGATATAATTACCTTCAAGTTATGTAGGTCTATCCAGGTGAGACTAACAAAATAGAATTTCTAAATAGTAAACTGAAGAAATAAACCTAAATATTGACATGCAAATGTACAACTTATCAAAAATGTAAAGAATACCGCATTTGTAATTATGTGCTGATTTCTCTTCTTATTAAATTCAGAGCGGTATTGAGAAGATCTATATGGGAAAAGTTCTGATTGTAATTAGACGTGTCATGATGCAATTCAGACCATAGTTAGTTCTATGTACAGGTTGGAAAAAAAGCTGCATCTGTCGGGTTCTTCTTCCAGTAACCAGAAATCCAATTTCTGTCAGAAGTTCGGGTGAGCCGGTAATGTTTTGCAGAATTTTGTTGATAAAAATTATCTGGTCATTTTTGCGTCGATTCTCGAGGCTGGGTATGCCGCAGAGCTGTAGACGAGTGTAACACTTAAGCTTCTGGTTGGGAAATCTCAGTTTGTAGAGCAGGTATTTAGCTAATTTATTTTGCACCCGCATAATAGCCGGAGAGCCAGCGCCGAAAAAATTCTCTGAATTTACTAAAGCCAGTTTTTGGTCAGTTGATTACAGTACTTACGTAATAAACATACCTCGGTCAGTCAAGCGAAATTTGGGACAAGGACCTAGGGTGTCTGGTTAAGGTCGCGTTAATGGCCGCCATGTTTAAATTTGGTTTTTGAAAATGACCACTACGTCACTCTACACATAGGGTTCAATATTTTATTATTTGTCCAAAACAAAATCTGTTTGTCGGTGAAACACTTAGTGACAGAGAAAGACAAATATACAATTATGATGCTCCCAATGTAGCTTTTTAGATGTGGCGCCATCTACTTGAAATTGCTTGAACTCTTTTCACCTTCAAAATTCGTTTTAAGGTCATCTCAAAAAATCCGCAATAATTACCAAAATCCTTTGGCATAAACATTATTTGATATATTATCTACAATCTCTAAATTAGCTTTTTTTAGTTTTTCGTGGTTATCAATAAAATATGCTTTTAGCGGATCCAAGCTTGATAAGCATGCAAATATGCAACCACCAATACATTAAATTGTTTTGGTGGTTGCGAACATGATTTTTAAATTTTGAAAAAAAGGCTGAATATCGAAAAACCAAAATAAGGAATTGTAGATAATCGATCAAGTAATGTTTATGCCAAATTTGAGCCAATTCTGATGTGCCGTTTTTTTAAAGACCTTAAAACAAGTTTCGAAAAATCAACCAATCACAGTTTAAACATGGCGGCCATTAACGCGGCCCTAAAGTTGTCGAGATAGCTTAGGTAATGCAACGAATTTATTGAGGCTGAAAATCGCTATACATATTATATATAACACATAAATAACAGTGATGTTTGTCAGTCAGTTGAATAGCGGAACTGGGCCGGTCATTCAGCCCCTTTGAGGTAGTTCAACCCCAATTTATGTAAAAATAATAATAAGTCTATTTTTTTTTAGAGTGACAGTGTGACAATGACAATTCGAAATTGTAGGTTGAAGTATAAATTAATAGGTTTGTTCAGTAATGTTAATATTTTTACCTACGAGCGTGCGGTAAAGTGCACTTTACCGCACGTATTTGCAAATGGAAAGTATCACTTTACCGCACACTATGCGGTAAAGTGCACTTTACCGCATAGTGTGCGGTAAAGTTAACTTTACAGCATAGTATGCGGTAAAGTAGAATACAAAGTGTGCGATATAGTGCACTTTACCGCATAGTGTGCGGTAAAGTAGAATTTGATATTTATAATCAAAAATCCTCTCTTTTTCAAAAAATGTATTTTTGATAATTTCTATATCTTATCTAATTTCATTAATTAATCTGATTCATTAATTAATTTTATCAATACCTTTTTTTGGAGATGTAGTTGCTCATAGGTAAAATTTTGTACCTAACACATGCGGAAAGTGCCTTTACCGCCCTTAACGACTTGACCGAACTCCGCTTCGCGTCGTTCGGTCAACTGTCGTTGCGTGCGGTAAAGTATCACTTTCCGCATTTGTTAGGTAAATAACTATTTCCTACGACTGCCTCTGAAAATGGAGTTTTTCGCACGCTAGACAACCTCTGAAATTAGAGTATTTCGCACAGCGTGCGAAAAAGTTTTTCACGCGCATTTTAGCGTGCGAAAAAGTTTTTCACACGCTCCTCAGCGTGCGAAAAAAAATTTCATACGCTTCAAGTTTTCTAACAAATGGAAATTACATATTTGGTTGTTTTATTTTGCAGTTGTAGGAAAAGCATTGTAAAAAACTCGTTTGAAAACCTTTTTTCACACTTGCTCTACTTGTGGAACTCGCCTACGGCTCGGTCCAACAAAACTGTCTCGCCGTGCGAAAAAAGTCGTTTTCAAAACTTGTTGTTTAAATAACTATTTGCAGATTTTTACATTTATTGAGGCTGACTGACCAGCACGGTCCCGCTATTCAACTGACTGACTAACACTACTGTTATTTATATCGGGTCTTCAAAAAAAAAAACAATCTAAGATTGCTATGGTTATTTAAACTATTTCTTAGCAATATTTTTATTTAATTTTCTCAATGAACTTTAATGTCAAAATGATTTGTCAATAATACTGTCCAATAAATAAACAGTAATGCGACGTACGTTTTCGTAATCAAAGCAATCTTCGATTGTTTTTTTTTTTTGAAGACCCGATATGTTATATATATTATGTATAACGATTTTCAGCTTTAGTAAATTCGTTGCAATACCCAAGTTATCTCGACACCTTTAACAAGACACCCTGAGTCCTTGTCCCAAGTTTCGCTTGACTGACCGTGGTATGTTTATGTACGTAAATACTGTAATCAACTGTCTAAAAACTAGCTTTAGTAAATTCAGAGAATTTTTTCGGCGCTGGCTCTTAGACTATAATACGTAACTTGGAGTCCAAATTGGGCTGCAGTTCTTGAGTGTGGATCGAATGAGACTGTAATATAGACAAATAATGGACTTCGTATCATATATTTCTCTGGTGTTTCGTTTGATGAAACCAGAAGTCTATAACTTTTTATGACTATGTTGTCGATGTGTTTGTTGAAAGACAGGTCTTCTTCAAAGGTGACTCCTAGGTTTCTGAAGATGTCGACTGTTTCCAGGCGTTATCGATGGTGTATGTGGGTATAGTATAGGATTTATGGTCTTGTGAGAAATCATGTATTTGTAGCATTGAGTTGCACCAAGCGACCAACCTTTCCAAATCCGACTCGAGAGAGGTAGAGTGCCCGTCCTCAACTGCGAGACACTTCAAGACGTCAGCGTATAGTATCTAAGCAGAGGGATGATTGGATGACGTCATTTATGAATTGATTGAATACAATCGGTACGATGTGAGATCCCATAGGGACCCCAGATGGAACTATAAACTAGTGGGATACTGATACTGCACAGCACACACCAACTCTTTGATATCTTTCTGTTAAGTACGATTCTATAAATTTCAGGAAACGTGCACCGGAGCCCATATCTGAGAGTTTTTTTAGTGGGTTACACACTCTATCAAAGGTTTTTGTAATGTCCGTGAAGCTTACGTCCACTGTTGGTAGACAGCAAGATTTATAGCAGTGAATTTCCCTTAGCCGAAACCGTGTTGCTCGTTAGCAATGTAGTTACTAAAGCATCAATAGACATCGTCTGTTAGAATGGATTCCATCACTTTAGGAATGTGCGATAGTAGAGGTATGTCTCTATAATCATTTACATCAGTCTTATCTCCCGATTTGTGGATAGGGAAAAATGTTGAAACTTTCCAACTTCTGGGAAAAATGCCATTTTCAAAAGAAAGTTGGGAAAGATGCTTCAGAGGTTCTATTAGAGATTTGCAACAGCATTCAGGAAATACTGGGGAGAGACCATCCAGTCCAGGACTCTTTGAAGCATCGAGATCCAGATTTTTTCTCTGTATTTCCTCAACTGTGAAGAGATGATCGGAGAGGTATGTTCCAAAAGGGACTGAGTAGTCTTCTTTGATCTCAACATCCTTGTTGCAGAGTAACAATTATTGAAGTGTGTGGCAAAGAGTTCAGCAATCTGTTGAGAGTTCGAAGAATGGATATTGCTAGAGTGCATCTGTGCATCTCTCTTCAAAGACCTTATAAATGATCAGAAGTGTTCCATATTTCACGGAATTATTAATGCTGAGCTTTGGTAACATTTAACAGGTAGCACATGTCACTATAGTACTTCACGTTTTTCCGGGGTTCAGACTAAGCTTCATAGTCCATTTGCCGTTTTCATTTTCTGTATTTCTTATAGAGTCGATTTTTATGTGCAACTAACTTTTTAAGCTCAGAGGTGAACCAATTGGTATATTCCTGATGTCTTTTTTTTTGAAAGCATACTGCCTAATTCCTTACTGTATAACTTCGTACAAACTAGCGACCTCTTCGTTAGAGTCAGTATAACTTGAACAGATTCCATTCAATACTGTTGAAGTAATTGTTAAGTTCCGTATAGTTCGCTTGTCTAAATAGGTAGATAGTAGCAGGATCTCCGGCTTTTAGCGTTTGTCCACTTCTGTATGAGAAAAAGCCTTAAAGGTGGATGTATATTAACCACCTTACATCAGGGGAAAGTCACTGGTTTTGCTTACAGGTAGAGAAAGTTCAGTTGCAATATCATTTTAAAAGGATATTCTTCTTATGAGTCAATATACTAGAATGCCAAAGGAATTTCGAAGTGATGCATTTGGAGTTGCGGCATAAAAGTCTAAGTAATGTTTCACAAGTCATATTACCAGAAATGGAAACCAAATATTAACAATTCGAGTCTACGCCATACTTTTATAACAATTAAGAAATAAGTAAGTAAATGAAATTATGGGATGCTGAATGAGAATGAATAATAGAAAATATTAATGATAAAAGATGTGATTTTTTATGAATTGCATTACATAAATGAAAGAATGAAGATGAGCAATAGAACAAAAGTTAAAGAAAAAGAGGCCAATATAGATGATGTGTACGTACAAGAATAAGAGAAAAAAATATATATATATAAAAAATCAAAAACAACAAATAGAACAAGGAAAAAGAAATGGATGATTTCCAAGCAGGTACCTATATTGAATTTGAAATATACATGGCTTTCGATGCAATGTCTTATGTTGAAGAAGTCAAGAAAAATTGATTCGATCGGAAGGAATGTATATTGGATAGAGGAAGGTAGGCTGAAATATTGAGTAAAGGGTAGGTAATGGTCATCTACCAAGAAACCATTAAAATTACAAAATAATTTATCTCAAAAACCGTCAACATCAATAAGTTCCAAACATATCAGTATTCCAGAAACAATAAAGAAAAATAATAATGATTTATAATAGTTATAAACCTACAAATTATTAAATTACCTATTCAATTCAGCACCAATTTCAGCTCATCTCGAATCTGGAAGGTGTTTGAAACAAATATTGATTGGTTGTTGTTTATAGGACGGAGTGAAGGATGACGATGACGAAAGGAATATAAGCAGGGTTTCAGAAAATATTTTGAAGCTTTTACTTTATTCTTTCTTGTTTTTCAGGTAATCTTTCCATGTGAAACTCTGTTACATTTCCAATTTTCCATTTTTATAATTGAAGAACAGTCTATTGTGCGGTGTCTTTGGTGGCAAGGCCTTGATATCTTGTAAAATCGTAACTAACTTTTCGATAAAATTTCGGAGATTAGAATGGTTATGGTTTAATTTTTCTTCAATATTGATTTGATGTGAAATGTGAACTTGTCTCACCGACACCAAAAGGCTCTTGCAATATCAAAAATCATATTATACCTCTTCCATCAGAAAATCAACATTGGTCTGAGTCTGGAGCCTCGAGAAGAAACTTGTCACTTCTCTATACTCTAATTTTCGCCGGAAATCGCAATATTTTTTCTATTCAATAATGTCGTCAGATTCTATCCATCAACAGTCAATTTCAATGCAAAACTCAGAAAATTTATTTCAATATTTGGTACCTATATTGGTAATAGTCAAGTGCATTATATTTCACTAATTAAACTCTTAGCAAAAATATTCGAAAGTCCTTTTCCTCAAAAGTCAATCAAATTTGCAATAATGTTCCATGGTCCTTCATCAATTTTTTTAAAGTTTTTTTTGGCAGTGTTGCCAAGTTTCAAAATTTACCTGAAGTAGGAGGAAGCAAATTGATGATTTTCAAAGGCCGATTTCGCAAAAGTTTTAAATGGAACACCCTGTACTTTTTAATTTTACATGAAAGCCTGTTAACTCCCCTTTCTGAAAATCCATAAATTGTTTTCATTGCTTTAATTTTTTTTTTCTTTCTGGAGCCAATTTTAGTAAATGACCCGTTTTTGAAAGTTTTCCTTCATTAATTAATGATAAATGGTAAATGCCCACGTATCGCTCTAGCATGATTATAATTCAATGATTCGCGCTGTTGTCATGTTTATAAAAAGTATTTATTCCATGTAGGTACTAAATAACAACTATTAAACAATACTAATAAATAAGAATTGATAAGAGTAACAATAACCTCGTTAACACTACTTATAACAATTTTAACAACAAACAATTGAATAAATTAATTCTAAATTATAACTAATAAATTAGCTGCTGTATATGACCGCCATTTTGCCCGCAACACATATGTAAACGCAGAAATAAGTTGTTGAAAGCGTTTTGTAGCATTTGTGGTGTAATTCGGTTAAAAACGTTTACTATGTTGTTGCGCAGTTCATCCAAATTTCTTGGGGTTGGATTGAAGCAACGTTCCTCTACATATCCCCATATAACAAAATCTGGAATGGTTAGATCGGGAGAATCGGGTGCCCACTCGTTTGGACCTGCTCACTCTATCTATCTGTTTCCAAAAGTAGTATCTAAGGAATCCCTTGCGACCCTGGAAAACTGTGGTAGTGCACCGTCTTGCTGAAAATAGACCGTGTCCAAAATTCCTTCCTGCTGAAGTTGAGGATAAAAAAATGTTTCCAAAATATCGGTGTAATTGTTTCCAGTCATTGTTGCTTCTTGAAAAAAAAAATGGACCATAAAATTTAGATTTCGATATTGCACATCAAAGGTTCAGCTTAGGAGCATCTCTTTCAAATTCGTTATAAGCTCGAGGATTTTCATTTCCCCTTATCATCATTCCTTAGATACTACTTTTGGAAACAGATGGATAGGGCGAGCAGGTCCAAACGAGTGGGCACCCTATTCTCCCGATCTAACCATTCCAGATTTTTTTATATGGGGATATGTAAAGGAACGTTGCTTCAATCCAACCCCAAGAAATTTGGATGAACTGCGCAACAACATAGTGAACGCTAATTTATTAGTTATAAATTAGAATTGATTTCTTCAAATGTTTGTTGTTAAAATTGTTATAAGTAGTGTAACCAAGGTTATTGTTATTCTTGTCAGTTCTAATTTATTAGTATTGTTTAATAGTTCATATTTAATACATATACTTTCTATAAACATCACAAAAGTATAAATCATTGAGTTATAATCATGCTAAAGCGATACATACGCAATTACCATAATATTTTCATTATTCATTACCTAATTGATGACGGGAAACTATCAAAAGGGATCATTTACTAAAATTTGCTCCGGACAAAAAAAAATTAAAACAATGAAAAGCAATTTATGTATTTTCAGAAAGGAGAGTTAACAGGCTTTCATGTAAAATTAAAAAGAACAGGGTGTTCCATTTAAAATTTTTGCGAAATCGGCCTTTGAAAATCATCAATTTTTTTCCTTTTATTTCACATAAATTTTAAAACTTGGCAACACTGTTAAAAAAAAACTATAAAAATTAATGAAGTTCTGTCAAAACCGCATATCGATATCTTTTTTCGTTCTCGACTTATAAGCAGGTAAAATGTGTCAGTTTATAGATGGACACCCTGTATAATAAAGTCTCAATTTTCCTACGTGTACTTACAATTTCTCCTTAATTCACTATGGTAAACTGGTCCGTAGTGCCACGCGGACCATAGTGCGAATTTCACTCTCCTGGCTATTTTTTCGTCGCGGAATAGCTATGTTCCATTGTGTGTGCTATCATAACAGTGCCGCCTCTGAATCTCTTGTTGTTTGAATTGGTACAGTGCGTTTCGATGTTTTGAAAATTCAGGTAAGTGATCAGCTGAAAATTTTTATTTCCATGTTCAGATTTTTTCGAATATTGCGCCGAAATGTAACCTTTTTAACAAGATTTTTTTATGGATATCTAAAACATACATAACCTCTTGTCTTATTCTGTTTATACATAGCTCTACTACTTTGATAAAATTTTTGGTCATTTGTATTTTGATGCACAATGGTCCATAGTGGGAAAAAATAAGCGGTCCATACTGGGATGTGATAATATAATGCGGTCGCTGCTGAAATATACAAAAACATGCTAAAAGTTCTAGCAGAATTAAATATGCCGAGACATCCAAGATCCTAACTTTCAGCAGTTTTTGAAAAAAGCAGAGCGGATAATGAAGTATATGCAAGGTCTATGCAGTCTGCAGTGAAAGATTTAGAAAATCAAATAGCATTGATGAGTGCATCCAAAAAGCATGGTATAGCGGAGAGTGAAGAAGTTCAAATTAGCTAATGAAGCTCATGAAGAAAATATAAATGATTTTGAATTCGGGCGTAGTCATTCAAACCAATATTTACCTACCAGTACAGAGGAGCACCTATTAAGCGAGTAGGTATATAATTGAAGCTTGTGATATGTGCTACGGCTTAACATTATTGAAGACCCGTGAATTAGCTGACAAACATGACATTACTAATAATAAAATGGTGCCTCGAGCTTGTCATGAGAAGAAACGAGCTGGAGTCGAATGGATAAATAATTTTAGAAAACGACACCCTATATTATCGCTTCGAAAACCAGAAGCAACTAGCATTGGTAGGACGACTAGCTTCAACAAGCATAATGTAGCTACATTTTTCAACAACTTGAGAAATGTGATAGCGAAACATAATATCCAGTCAAACCGAATATACAATTGTGATGAGACTGGTGTCACTAATGTTCATAAACCCGGGAAGGCTAACATTAAATAAAAACAAAATGGAAAAGTGACAAGTGATGAACAAGGTACATTAATAACAATGTGCATCGCAATATGCGCTAAGGGACTTTTGTGCCTCCATTCTTTGTATTCCCAAGAAAAATAAGCCTTTCATGCTTAGCGGAGCTCCTCTAGAATCAGGCGGCGCAGCTTATCCCTCTGGTTGGATGACAGGAGACAATTTTTTGATGTAGAGCACTTTAAGAAAATGGAAATGGAAATGGTGACGAAAATAAGGCTAACGAAGGTGTCCAGGATGTGGAAGAACTACGACATGTCAGCCCAATTCCTGGCCCATCCGATATAATAACCCCTAAGCAAATCAAGCCACATGCCAAAGCTGCTCCTAGGAAAAACCTTAGGAAAAGCAGACAGAAGCTACAGTCATCAATAATAACAGATACCCCCGTAAAAGATGCCATAGAGGAACAGCATAAAGAAAAATTGACTAAAAAAGCACTTTCAGAAAAGAAAAATCAAAAGGCTAAAAAAGTAAATCGTGAAGTTTTTAATGACGACGTTACTTCGAACAGTGATGTTAGTGAAGAGATTAGCGACGATTCCAGCGATTTAGAAAGCTTCATATCAGAATATCAAGATTTGTCTATTCAAGTAAGATACATGACAAAAAAAACTGTTAAACATTATGTTGGTCAGGTTATTAAGATAAGTGGAGATGAACATAATCATAAAGGAGGAAGAGAATTGTGGCCGGTAAATTTGTTTTCTCCGACAAACCCGATGAAGATACCGTAGTGTAGTATAACATACCCGGGTTCGTTCAGCAAGATTGAACGGTGTGAATTTTTATTACCTCTTCTTTCAACAAATCTTCTGAAAAACGAAATGAAAAAGAAATAGGACCTACGTTGTGGAAACTTACTCAATTTAACTTACTTGACATTCGCCCGACATACCAAAATTAGGGAAATTTAAGGGAAGTCGTAATATGTAAAATAAACGAAAAGTTTGTGAAACGTCTAATTTATTATTAGAGAAAATCGTACCGTTCTCGACCTGGAAATCACGAGGGAAAATAGCACGGCAGAGAAACCCTCGATCTAACATTCCTCAAAAATCAAAACATACTGTGTCATTTTAATAATTAATTGTGAGTCAGTAATTCAATAAAAGTTTAAATTAGGTACCGTCCCTATCATTGTGCTAAAATTTTAATTACAAACACTACATTCAATCAACACTACCTATATTCAATACTGAAAAGTTTCTGGTTAGCCAGTTTCACCAGCAGGTACTGAGGTCCCGTACGGGATGCTACTCAGGGCAGTTGTTATTTTGAGCCAATATCTTTGCAAGGATATTCGTTCGTCAGGGTAGGAAAATGTAAGTAGATTCAACAAGGCCCTAATGTGCGCTCTGAATACCATAATCGAAATCTCAGCACAAAAGACAGAACATAATTTCTTAGGTTTTAATTTACTTTTAGCTTCGTTGTTTATAGCAGGAAACGATTTTTGTTAAATACATGAACAATGCACATGTCATAATAGTTATTTTTGTATCTAGTGCGCGAAATGTTACTTTGGTGATCGAGAATTGATCTTTTTAACGAGGCGCAGCCGAGTTAAAAAAATAGTCGAGATCACCAAAGTATTTCGCGCAAACAATATTTTTTCTACAACTCCATTTAAATATCGATCATTCGAAGCTTCAATTGCATTTACAATCAAAGTCAGGTGAATTTTAATTATTTTTGGTATCCTGTCAGGTGTCAGGTATTTGTTACCTGAGTGTGCGAGCTAGGCATTTCGCACACTGGGGAATCATTTTGCGCATGGCGTCATGGGAACGTTAAAAAAAATCTACCTGGGAAAAAAAGTGTCACTTCGCAAATTGTCATCAGTGTGCAAACACAATCATTTTTTGACAGTTGTAGAAAAAAAAAATATTATAAACAAACAAAAAAACAGAAAAATGAAAAAACGATATTTGCATAAATTTAACTCTCAAAACAAAATAACATTTTTATTCAACTGACCTGTGAATGCTCACTATAAAACACAAACTAATCACAAATTGGATTGAAGAATCAGTTTAATACAAAATAAAAATTGAATAATGAACAATGGCAGACAACCTTCTTCCCTCCGGTCTAGTCTTTTCTATTTCCCCTTCGCTTCGGTACTTTCGTTTTCTGTGGCGCGCCAGCGTTCGCCCCTACTTGACGGCGCATACATGGTTGCAAAATTTACTTTTCTATAGTAAACATTTTAAAAAGTTAAGATTTGAAGAAATAATATTTTAAATAGGTGGTTTTCTTCAGTAGTAACAGAAGATATTTTACTAAAGCTGCCCCCTCCCTCCATTAGTGGAAGTACTGCTAGGGCTGCTCGCCAGTTTAGGTTCCCTGTGAATTTTTTCAAATTTAGAATATACTAAAAGTGTTTTTAATTAAAAGTCCCATTATGGACCACTATGAATCTCAGTGATCCATAGTAGGACTTGTTGAATAATATTTATTGTAAATAAAGGATTACTTGAAATTAGTATTAGTTTGCTTCCTTATATCCATACCCATGTATAGGTAGGTACGCTTCATAATTTACAAACGCTTAATAAAGGTGCTATAAATTTTTGATAAAAACCGTCCCACTATGGACCAGTTGACCCTAAATTATGTTAATAAAATATCTTTTGATTACTTAGAGCACGCACATAATGTAGTTTAACTGTTTTTTTTTTTTTTTTTTTCACGACTCCTTCAATTTATAAGCTCAAATTTAACTCTTCGCGAATTTTATCCGATATTCATTTACTTTTCGACTTTTGATTCTAGACTATGTCGGACTGATCTGGGCTCTCGAAAACGCACTCCGCTTTTTAGTCCAAAAATATTCAGAATAAAATACAAATCAGAAAAACTAATATGTAAATAATAGCTAAATACCAAACCAAAACAGATAGAGAACATTCCAAATATATAAGAAAGGTATTTGCACATTTCGAACTCAGTTTAAAAAACAAGAAATAGAATAGAAAATAATAATATAAAAAACGCGAACCTTAAGCCCTCTAGTAGTATTTCACGGTATCCTACCATTTACATTTGGTTGAATAAGGGTGGAAGTTTCAGGAACGATTAAATCGATATTCTGTAATATACCAAAGCTGCGCTAGAGGGGTGCAAACCATGAAAATAGGGGAGATATTTAAGCTCTGGACTAGCTGGCGAATGAACTAAAACGAAAAAAAAAAAAAAAGTTTGGAACCAAAAGCACGGCTTTAGCTTACTCAAAATTGTTTCAGACAAAATCAATGGACAGATTAAAATGCAACAAAACCTACTAGTGATATTTGTTTAACGTCATGCGAATTCAAAAAAGCACCGTATTATATCTTTAACGCTTGCCTGGTTCAACAATTCAACACTCAACCTCATCCTTGCCTGTTGTTAAATGTCCGAAATAAACCTTAAATTTGAATCTCTTTGGAGTTATTATTAGGAGCCTCCTAATCTATTCAAATGTTAACAAATTCAAGGTCATTATACGACTTCATCCAGTCAATAAGTACCTTTCTAAATAACGTATCAAACCGTATTTCTGATTTTTGAATGATTTATGCAATCCAGTTATAACAACATAGGTAGGTACTTAAGTATTGTATTTTTTGAGTTTGAGGCCACTAAATGAAAAAAAAAAAATAGATGAACCTTATCTAATAAAAAGGCAAACCCAACCAACCAACGAAGAAAACGGAGAAAGAAAACAAAATTGTGTATTAAAAGCTCCTTAAGTAGACCGTCTTACGGTTGGTGAACTTAGAATCAATTTGTGCCACTAACACGGTTGATTTCCTACAACAAACATATATTAGCATTTTATTGCTTTAGCCAGTCTTTAAACGCCCTCTAGATAAAATGAAATTAAAACTGAAGGGCCCTTTGATCTCGCCCGTATATTGAGCAAACTTGATTATTGCATTGCCTATATTAATTGGGAAAGGTTAACCATTTTTAGATCTTTAATGGCGAACGAAAAGCTACCGTGATGGCCTGAATATAAATTGCTTTTCGCTTCAATTGATGAAGTGCTAACTGAGAGTTAATTAAACGGAGGGAAATTTAAAGGGCACATAGTAGTATGCATTATTGAATTTTTATTTGTTTTAAAATAGTAATTAATTTTTTTCCTTTCTGTACGACTGAGCGCATTGAAATTTTTGTCATATTTTGTCCACTTTTAACCCTTGATTTGGGTGGTTCATTTTCGTGTCATAGAAATACATACTTTAAAGATGTTCTTGAAACAAAGAAAAAAAGAGATAAGTACTTATGAGCTTAATTTTTACCCATAGCTTGGTAAGACAACGCATGACCGATACTATAAAGTTTGAGTTGAGTTGAGTATCATTTACATTTTATAACGAATATTATCACACAAGATTATCTACCAAGTTACCTACTCGATGAGACTTGGAGTTTTTAGTAGAGGAAAATAAAATTCCATTATCAAATTCAAACTGATGTTTATTTATGGCAAATAACTTTTTTCAGAAGAAATAACTCATAACATATACATCAATTTCATAAAGTCGTACAAAAAAAACAAATACACATTTATCAGATGGGAAATTACAATTGAAAAAAAAAAGGAACGTAAAAATGTATAAGTACAATCAATTTCATATACTCAAGTCACAAAAAAAACGCGCCCTCTAGGCCAAATCAGGCTTTTTAAATTTCATGAACTGCCCTATATAATAATAAATATGTACAATAAACGAGATCTACAAAATATTTATATACAAGGATTGCCACTTCTAAGTTCTAATCACACTTAAACCGTCTGTAAGCCTTTCGTAATACTTTCTACGTGCTCCTTAGCTTTCAGTCGTAAAGCAGCTATCGAGTTTGTTCGTAGATCGGGAGGTGGGGCACTTGGTGAATGTGAATGAGCTACAGGTGGTGCTACTTGTCGTACTGGATCTGCTGCTATCGGTGAAGTAAGGTAACTAGGGTATCCAGTTTGCGGGTGACTTAGAAATCCTGGCAAGGCTGAGAGTAGAGGCGGTGATAACCAGGGATCCATGGGTAAAGTCAGACCAGCGCCGCCTGCTCTGGATAGAGTGGCTGCTGCATGGTAATCGCTCAAGCCTAGACGTGCCGCTTCCATTTTTTCTTGTCGTCGCCATTTGGCACGACGATTTTGGAACCAGACCTGGAAGAAAAAAAAAAATTGATTAGAGATGATGAAACAAATTGATAAAATTAGTATAATATACAGGTTGGCTGGTGGTGGAAATACTAATCATGCCCACTATTCTGGAAATAGAAACAAGGTTAAATAAAAAAGAAGCTGATGTACTATCAGAATTCACTAACATACAATTTGAATTGCAGGGTTTAGATCCTGACAGATTTACTGAGTTGAAGGAGTTTGAAGTAGAATATTTCAAAATCATATCAGAAACTAAGAATTTCCTTTCAATCAATTCCCAACCAGCTCCTGTTTCTCAGGCACCTTCAATGATATATGGAGGGCATCTGCGTGGTGTGCCAAACATTATCAGTGACCAAGTGCCTGCTGTCAAGCTACCAATAATTGAGTTGTCTAAATTTTCTGGGCATTTTGAAAAATGACTTGAATTTAGAGATTTGCATCTATCTCTTGTTCATAATAATACCTATCCAGTGGCGCATCCAGAGTGTAGGTCTGGGAGGGGTCAGCAAAAATCCAATACACTCTTACTTACCGCCGGAGGCAGCTTGCCGCAGGCTTCCGAAACTTTTTTTGAGGTGTCACGCCCAAATTATTTCCCATAATTTAGTTTACATAGTTTACAATCCAAAAATCGATTTTGAGAAAACATCTTTGAATTTCTATCAATATTTTATTAACATAAATATCAGCTTTCGATGTTTTATCGATACCGAAACATCGATGTTATCAGTTGGATGGGCATCCCTAGTTGTTAGATGTGGGGTAGGTAAAGGCCGAATTTATAGTCGTTTCTTGGGTCTTCCTTGACGGTCGTGAGTTTAGAATGGACACTTGCTACTATGTTAGTCATGTCAATTCTGAACGTTCAAGGCCTCCTTGAGGTCTGAGGAAACTTACAGCAACTATAAATTCAGCCCTAAAAGGGCCGGTTTCTCAATAGCAAGTCACCCCCGGGTTAAGCAGTACTCCATTGCAACTGGACACGTAACGGCCGGTTTCTCAATAGTGATTCACCAACTAAAAATTTAGGTAGGTTAAAAATTTTCTAGTTTTCTTGGGTAAGGTAATTACCCCCATTACCCCCTTCGTATATGCGCCCCTGGAAGGAATGCAATGTCAAAAACTTCAGCCTCCCCTAGAGAATACAAGGTCATCATCCCTGAAAGGGACCACTGGCCTTTTCCAAGGCAAAGGACTCATCTGGTACATAGACGGGCTTTTGATAGAGGGTGCAGAGGCTGGTGTTTATGGAGAGAGACATGTGGCGAGAATCAGTCTTGCACTGGGTCGATACCTAACGGTATACCAAACTGAGATCTACGTTATACAGGTGTGTGCTCAGGAGAATCTCACCCGAGATTACTCAGGCAAGCAGCGACAGTCAGGCAGCACTTTGAGCTTCTTGCTCATACAAGATCAACTCAAGGCTCATGCTTGACTGTATGATAACCCTTGAACTACTCAGTGGGCTTATCATGGTCAACTGTTTTTGGGTCCCGGATCACAGGATCATCAAAGGCAACGAGGAGGGCTGGTAAATGTAGCATAACTGCCTTCATTGGGCCAGCTTGAGGTTGCTTCCTGCCTGATGAAAATCAAGATCAGAAACTGGTCCAACAACCAGTTTCAAGAGGAATGGCTGGAACAAAGGTCTCAAATAGTCAAGGATCTTTTTACAAAGTCATCCAAACTTCAAACCTTCTCCTAAAACTAAACAAGGGACAACTATAAGAGCCATCACAGGCGTCCTGACCTGGCACTTGGTGGTCAGATACCACCTTCACAAAATAGTACTCAGTAAGGAGACGACATGCATAATAGTCTGCTGCCACATCAAATCAATCAATAATTCCTCCTAAACTCTTCAAAAAATTTACCAAGACTAAGAGAATCTATGAGAGACAAACATGTGGCTCATCTGCAATCTACAAAATGGTCGACACTCGAGAGACAATTATTACTCCTTGAGACGCAGATAAATCAAACGCAAGATAAATTCAAAAGTCAAATATGGAGATAAATTGAGAGGTATCAAGGAAGATTCTGTTATAAAGTCTTTACGAAAAAGTTTTTGCAAAAATGGACTTGCTTAAAGGGGTAAAGTATGACGGTAACAACACAAGGAAAGTCAACCCAACTGACAATCTCACCTGCATCCTGCTAGATAACCAGCGACCGAGTGATTACCGATATAAGTAATCCCCTTTTGTCAGTCAACAGCTTGGGTGGAAGAATTGGGAAGTGGTAGGGCAACTCATTGTCCTGGGGTCGAGAAATTAACCCCAAAGGCGGATGAACTGAAACATTACTTAACGCCATTGGGATGCGTAAGGCATGGTTAACCACTGCATTAAAGACTTCCACAGCAACCCTAGTATTCATTCAAGAATAATAACGATTCCGGAGTAAGCACCCCAGTCGAATCTTCGGGGCGAGCAAGTTTGAAGTCGCAAAAATTCTACCGTTGTACGTTGTTACAAAACTGGGTCCCTGGAATGTGAGAACCATGGTCCAAACAGGTGCATACAATACAAAGAAATGAAACGGTTAAAAATCAGAATTTTGGTAATAAGTGAAATGAGATGGCCGAATGCAAACTACTGTGATATTCAAGAACATAAAATATACTACTCAGGATGTCACGTCAAACATGAATATCGAGTGGGAGTCATACTGCACAAATCAAGTTGCACAAAATGTCTCAAACATTGTGCGCGTCAATGAAAGAATAATGCTAGTTCAAATAAAAGCAATTCGACAAATGTCAACATTATACAAGGTGTATATGCAAGTGAACATGAAGACGCAGATGTACAAGTAACTTTTACACTGAATTAACCACCAGCATCAAAAAAAAAATCCCTGCTTATAATGATGGGTGATTTTAATGAAAAAGTGGGAAGAGGAAAATCAGGAAACCATATTGGACCCCATGGCCTCGAAGAAAGAAATGCGTATGGAGAAAAACTTTGTACCTTTGCAGGAGAAAATGATTTGGTTATATTGAACAGATTTTTCGACTCCGTGCAGAATATATACTTGGAAAGCCCTAAAAGATGGAAAAGGTATGCGGCTATAAGTTTTTTTCGTTAATTTTTTGCTGTAATTGTAACCCTCTTGTAACCCTCTGTCGTGCTGGTGCGCCAGCAGACGTTCATATTAGTATCATATACTACACGCATAGCACATACAAAGAGAATGAAGCTTGCGGAAATTGTACAATGAAATATGTCGTTAACTCTCGGACTATTAGGATAGGAGGAAAATCAATGAGCCAGAGGTAAGAACTCAAGTCATGGACATGCTAAGGATCGCTTTAACAGCTCAGAAGTTGAGGAAAAAATAAGTAAAATAGTAAGGCGACGAAAACAATAAAGAAGGAAATACTAACGGTAAATCTAGATAAGAGGAAACACTAGATGACTTATGAGATCCTGAGCTTGATGAAAGAAAGAGGAAAGAACAAAATAAATATTGAACTGAACAAATATAGGACCATTAACAACCAGATTAGAGGCAAAAGAACATGAACTCAAATACAAATGCACATAGATTGAAATATCACATTTAAAGCACGACACATTTGGTGTATATAAGAAGGCCAAGGATATAATAGGCAAATACCAGAAGAAATCAATCCGAAAAATGGAAAGTGACTAAGGAGAAATAATTGTAGACATTGAAAAAATAAATATCATGGAAAAATTACATGGAAGAATTGTTCTTAGACCTAAGAGTAGAATAACTAGGAATGAACGAGAACCGAGCATGCTTTTAGATCAAGTTGAGGCAGCAATACGTTCACTCAAAGATGGGAAGGCTGCTGGTCCAGATGAAGTGCAGTAAGAGATCATCAAACTATTTGATGGAGATTTCAAATAAGAATCAACTGTCATTTTAAATGAAATATACAACAGTGGAAAACTACCAAAAGAATGGTTGAGATCAGAGTTTATAGTTTTGCCAAAAAAGCAGGGTGCCAAAGAATGCAGTGATTACAATAAGCCTTATAAGTCACTTGTTGAAACTCCTTTTAAAAATTATGCACCGGAGATACAAAATCTGCGAGGAAAAAGTATCACCAACACAATTTGGTTTTATGAAAGTTCTTGGACGAGAGATGCCTTATTCAGTGTACAGGTGCTCTTCCAATGGTGCAAAAATATGAATTGTAATGTGTATACCTGTTTCATTGAGTATCAAAAGGCATTTGATAAAGTTCACCACAACAAGATGATGCAAGTTCTGCAAGATAATGGAGTTGACGCCGAAGACCTACACTCAGAGAAATTTTCGCTGTCACAACCAGAAATATGTATAATGCAACAATATAATACAGTTGATATAGGCACAACCACACATATAGTTAAATGTATCATAAATATATTGTTAATTGTTATTGTTCCTTCACAAATATTATTGTTTTCTGCAACTAGATTATATTGCTTGTCCTACCAAAGCTGCATGCTTCTCATAAATATAAATATTTTAAGAACAACAAAAATTTTGTTGTTATTGCAATCTAGTATTGATGCAATTACCTTTTTACAAATTTCCATTAACCATATTATATATTATCTGTAATCACATCATTTGTTGGAACAATAATAATTTATGCTTGTTTTTTAATGCCAATTATTGCTCTTCTAACAATGTGTTTTGTTAGAATTACCAAAGTATTTTGAATAGGTATACCTACCTACAGGAGATCAATAAAAAACAATTCCAAAATATTTAAAAAATTTATTTTGCAAATTTATAATACAAAACCGACATAGAATACACAGGCGTTATCGTTTGTATCACTTAAAAAGGAAGCGCCCTATAGAGAAAAGGTAATTTCCCTTCATCGTATGCGACGACATCAATGGCTTCTTCTTGGCCGGTTCTTACTATACAAAACTGTGCTTAAAAATATGCATATTATGTAAAATAGATCAACAAAAATATTTGGACTTACTTGGTTTAGAATTACTTTACAGTGAGCTTTAATAGTTCACGAGGTTCACGTGTACGTTTACACACAAATAAAATATATAGAAGGACTTTAGAAGGGGAATCAAATTGGTAAAAAGTAAGAGAACGCACTCGTGAGGGAGAAACTATTCCTGGTTCCTGGGCCATTTTGGAACTGAATTGTCGGCGCCTGAGGCTAAGGCCCGGGTACGTATAGTACTCCTAATCAAACGCATTGTTAGAGCAACATGAACTTATGCCGATTCCACAATATACATGGTCATATACGGTAATGATATCGCTAAAGTAATTGACTGGTATCGGTATCGGAATCACACAGATACATTTATCCCACTTATACGGTATTGTTCCGGTAACTAGATTCTATATAATTGAACCAAATATAGCCTATCATTGCCATCACATTATGTTTTTAGCAGTTCTTTATGTTTGTATTGACAATATATTTATTTAACAATCTATACTTAGTTACCTCAGCACAGACATATTTGTGATTCAAACATAATAATGTCAACAATAACTTAATTGTTATTCTAACTATTTAATATATTTTTTTTTTAGTCTTCATTACCATATAATTTGGTATTGCGACAATAATATGTGTAACTAAATATGATTGTTGACCTAACAATGGTAATTTTTTTGAGTGTACGCATAATCAAAAACCTATACTGGAATCAGTCAGCTTCTATTAGAATCAATCATGAGAAAACAGAGGAAGTGGTCTTCAAGCATCTCCCAAGAATCCCTAAAATACACGGAAGCAGGAGTACTATTAGATAGCGAACTAATAAACAAGTTTAGATACGCCGATGACACTGTTATTTTTACCGACACTGTATAGGGACTACAGCTTTCAATGAACAGTGTAGTTGAAATTAGTTAGAAATATGGCCTAGAAGTTAACATCAGTAAAACAAAGTCATGATAATTAGCAAGGAAAGAATTGGAGGAGTACAGTTTTCCATCAATGAGAAAGTCGTAGAACGAGTGCCAACATACACTTACCTTGATACACTACTAAATGAAAAGTGGGACCATTCCCAAGAAATAAGATCAAGAATGGAAAAAGCAAGAGAGCTTTCATTCAAATGTCCAAATTATTCAAAACACATCATTTAATTTTAAAATTAAAACAGAGACTGCTCCGATCCTACATATTCTCTATCTTGTTATACGGAGTAGATTCTTGGACCTTGACGGAGGCAACAACAAAGAGACTGGAAGCATTCGAGTTGTAGACTAGAAGAATCCTCAAAATATCATGTATGGACAAGGTATCAAACACCCGACTGCTGCAAAAACTTAATAAAGAAAGAGGAATAATGTGGACAGTAAAACCTAGAAAATTGGAATATCTGGGTCACATTATGAGAAACGAAACCAAATATAAATTGCTGAAATGCATTCTACAAGGAAGAGTCCAGAGTCCAGGGCAGGAGAAGCATCGGCAGAAGACGAATATCGCTGAAGCACTTAAGAATCTGATTAGAAGCATATACCTCAGGTCTATTCAGAGCCAGTAATAAATAAATTATGAAATTATCATTGCTACAATGATTGCTAACATTCGGATATCAACTGATATTCTCATCGTATATTCATTTTCTTGTTGTAAATGTCACTGCAATGATGTTTTTGAAATAATTGGCACAAAAACAATTAAAAGCCGACTTTTCTAAACCATATTTCTGTAATAACATATTGTGCGGAAATGCAAATAATAAGACATTTTTCTAGAAATTGAAGTCAAAAGGATCCACATAATTTCAGCAGCTTTCCTCACCTCAGTTTTTCCTTTCCCGAAAAAAAAAACCATTTAAGTAAACCCCTTTACAAATTGGCCAATTTCACTTAAACACGGCTTAATGTGTTATCAAAAAGATGCGGTGCAAAACACCACGAGAGCAATAATAAAAGATGGCTAATTGTTTACAGCCCAATAAGCCCCTTCTGCGAAAATGGCAAACGAGGGGCTATATTAGTACGGATACACATCACCCCACATCATTTGTCTTACAAAAACCGGGGTCTATTTTCTCCCGACAAACGAATTTTCTGGACGGTTGCCTTCCATGTGTCCCGGTTCTCACACTTACACGTTCATTTGGCAATGCGATCCGTGTCAAATTTTACCATTTATATTGGGTGTTGTGGTGATCCTTAATCTTTAAACATTTGGGGGAGAGAGCACGGTTTTTCTGGAAAATTACCTATGCAGCTTTTTCTTCTTATAGGGGGAGGATTTAGAAAACATTAGGAATTTCCTAATTGTGAATAATGGATATCTACCATTTCTTTGCTAGATTAACCTCTAAAAAAAAAACATGATGAGGAAGTTTCTCAGACCTATATGTCCAATAATTACCTATGGAAGCAAGGCCCAGGAGCCGATATTCTGTTACAATTTCGGAACTTTTACTATCCAATTCATACAAAGACCATCGAAAAAAAAAAAAAAAATACATGTCAATCGTCACAACTCAACAAAATCACTGCTCAGCCAGCGGCATATTGAATTTAAAATAAAACGTTTATAGGTAGACTTATTCAAATATAAATAGAAAAAAATTCTTGAGTTAAAGGTACAAAACTCCGTTTCCCCATAACACTTTTTCCCTATATAGTCGATAAGCATTTTTGAAGGTTTATACGTCAAGCTGCGTGGCTGAGCTGCCCCCAATAAGATGTCAAGAGCAGAATTTCGTGTTCTTTGTCAAAATCTTTAATACTGAAGCCAATTTAACTGCCACTACCTTATTAGAAAGCGTAATCTTATACACGACTTTTTGATTTGGGGACTTAGGGATCAATAAATTTAATAATATAGAATAAATTGGATTTGTAAATTATTTAATTAAAAAGTTGTCAATGCGATCAAAATATTCTCTAGACTTGATACCATCAGTTGAAATTTAATACGGATCATAGACGATAGTCTATAATTTGTTGTACAGGAACATAAAGGAAACTAAAAGTTTTGTCTCGGACACAAAACGAAATGCTCTTGAAATGCTGGCACCTTTTTAAATTCGAATCAGCTAGCCAAATCACCGTATTAAGAGCTTTTATACACACAATGGGCTCTTTGTTAGGGTCTATTATGCAACAATCGAGCAAATGAGTTTGTATCAAGCCGTCGAATATTTTTGGGGTGTTCGGCTTAGTCAACCGTGAAAGAAGGGTTGGGGCGCGAGCTTTTATGTGCCCTCTATGGATCTTCAACTTGTGATGTTTATTGGAAAATATGCGCCAATTTTTTTCCATTTTAGTCCTTATTCTATGAAGATAATGCTAATAATTATATACAAACCACATCAACATTGTTCTTTGAAATTGTCCTAATCTGAGAACCAGATATCATTAAGGTATATCCATACATTGGTTGCATCTCAGATAAAATCTTGTGGTTCTTTGGGATATCCCAAAGCTTGCCAAAATCTAGTTATTTTTCATCAGTATCTGTCATCTATGATCAGTATATTGTGAGGTTTTCAATGGTGGCTAGCCTTTTTTCTCCGGCGTCATTTGTCATTATTTGTTCTGTCCATATTCATCTTCAGGTCCATATCTTCCGATGTTCTCGCTATTTGTAGCCCTTTAAAACTGTTGAAAATAAGTGCGATGTCAGCAAACCTTGGATGTTGAACTCCCAAATCACCTTTCATGTCTTTTTCCAGTGAGTTTCAAAATTCGTCTTCACGAGCTTTTAATTGAATGGAATCACCCAATGACATCAAAACACAGATAGACCGAACAATAAACAAAATTTTCGTATGACAACATCTCTCTGTCTCTTTTGGGTCTTTGTGCTATCCCCACCACTGAGAATGCCAAATTTTGTCTTGAATCCCTAAATAATATATTTTTCTCCTCTAATTAACATTTTCAATTTTATTTCTGAACTCAATTTGGCAACAGCAGATTATAGCAAAACACCGCCCAGAAGCGGCTTGTTGGATGGCAGGCAGGTGTTGATTGTAGTAGCTAGCTATTTTCATTGGCGTTAAACAAGAAACTACTAACACGATATTGGTACTCCCAGAATAAAGGGTATCGAATCGTATCGAATATTTTCAGTTTATTTGTCAATTTGTTATTTTATTTATTCATCCAATTAAATTTCGAGATATATTCACGTGTGGGCGGGGTTTTTTACACCATTTTGAGCAATGATGTCTCCCTACCCCGACCCCGCGAGCAACTCAGCTCCCCTGGCCCATGGGTGGTCTTGTCAACACAACAAATAATAGTTTATGAATGGGATGATCCGTCTATCTGTGTTTTGATGTCATTGGAATCACCCTTTTGTTGAACAACTTTTTCTTCCAAATCTTGACCCTGAACTTGATATTAGCTCTCAGTACTCTATGGCCTTAGTGAATCTGTTATTGTCATCTGCGAAGATGTATGTACATAGGAAATAGTCTATTTCATTTCCTGTCATAGTGTCTAGTAATTTCCAGGTTCATGTTCTCGTGGGTCTACTCTGTATAACAATACCCAAGCAGCATTTTTAGTCGTAGGTACGACCAGCGACTTTTGTTGAGAACTTTGAATTTGTGGTTAATAGTGACGAGAACGGTATTGCTAAGATCCCATTATGCGCCTACGACCAAAATGGAGAACATTTTGAAAGTAATAGCTCGGTCCAAAAAAGCCACCTTATCATATTTATCGCGAATTATTTGCACACGAATAGGAAAATATTATGGCTACAGACGTGTTCATCTGCAAGGCACGTTCCCTACTTGCTGAACTGCCTCCAAATACTTCAGATGAACAAGTACAACTATAGTCTGCTAAATCGCCGGATACGTGAGAAACTTCCTCGTGATAAAGTTTAAAATTTCAACGAACCATTGTCTGAAGCTAATAGGTTTAGCGGATGAAAACCCCGATAAGGTGAGCTCCGGTTATCACCAGGTTGAAGTGCATAAATCAGAGCGTGACAAGACTGCTTTTGTGACGTCTTGTGGGACAGATGGTTACATGCGCATATTCTTCGGCCTTAAAAACGCGCCGGCGACCTTCCAACGGCTTATCGAACGGAACGGATTCACCAAAGGTAGCGGTACTATAGTAGTTCTAGCCTACTTGCATGATCTTATTATCGTTTCCAGTTCATGTGATGAACACTTAGTGGATTTAAAACTATTGTTTGATTGACTTGAACAGTACACGCTTCGGGCAAACAGCGAAAAGTGTGTGTTTGCGTGCACATAAGTGAAGTATCTGGGACATTAATTACACCACAAGGATTTTTCATGGATTCAGTTAAAAACAGCAGCCATTGCTGAATGTCAAGTACCTCGAAACTTTCATGAGGTACAGTCTTTCCTACAAACAGAGAGCTGGTACCGCCGTTCTATAGAGAACTTCGCCAATATATATCGCCCACTCAGTAACTTAACCAAAAATGATACTATAGCTGGAAATGAACTACAAAAAACCCTGGATTCTTTTGACACCCGAAAGGGTCTTGGTTATTGCTCCGATTTTACAGCAGTGTGACGATACAAAACCATTTATTATCCGAACCAATGCTAACAATTATACCCTCGTAGCTGTTCTCATTCAAGGTGAAGAAAAAGTGGAACAGCCTATTGAGTACTCAAGTCGGCTCTTAAGTAGTATGCATTTAAGTCCTTATTCTATGAAGATAACTCTAATATTTATATACAAAATATAGACACATTAACACGTACATTCAGACAACATCAACTTTGTTTCTTGAAGTTTTCCTAATCTTGCAACCAGATATCACTAAGGGTAATGCACAATAGTTGCATCTCAGATAGAATCTTTTGGTTCCTTAGGATACACCAAAGCTTGCCAAAATTCAGTTATTCTTCTGTCGTTATCAAGTTCCAGTATCTGTCGTAGGTGAATATATTTTTCCAAAGTGAAGTTTTCAATGGTCGCTTGCTTTTTTCTCCGGCGTCATTTGTCATAACTTTTGTTCTGCTTATATTCATCTTCAAGTCCATATCTTCCGATGTTTTAACTAACTGTAGCCCTTTGAAAATTAGTGCGATGTCAGCGAACTGTGGATGATTATACTGAGGAATCTCCTTTCATGTCTTTTTTTCAGTGAGTTTCAAAATTAGTCTCTACGCGCCAATTGATAAAAATCACCCTTTTGTCGAATCATTTTTTTCCTCTGTAGATCTTAGGCATATAGTTATTCGCACGCGAATTATCCTGTTTCCGGATACATTATTCGGAATAGACTTCATACAAGATGCAAAAATCATTCTGGACACCGCCTCCAAAAAATTGGGTTTCTCTGATGATCCAAAAAATATTTAACGCTCACACTCAAACAGAAGTGAGGGGAGAATCAACTCCCTATACGAATTATAATATCAAATAAAATTCCTTTGCTCATAGCCATGCCACCGTACTGTATGGCGCCTCAAAAAAATCATTACTATATATATTCGGAGAATGATGAGAATGAAGTTCATGGGCTGCAACTGTGGTTTAAGTTCCCAAGAAGACAGGTGGGGTGCGCCTGTGGATTGACTATCAGAAACTAAACCATGTCACTGTGACTGATTATTATTCACTTTCGCGCATGATGATCTCTTAGATGCAGCTAAACGCACTACGTACATGTCTACCATCGACTTGACAAGACAGATTTTGTGACGCCTTGTGGGACATATGTTTACACGCGCATGTCGTTCGGCCTTAAAAACGCTTCGGCAACTTTCCAACAGCTAATCGAACGGAACAGATTGACCAAAGACAGCGGTACTATGGTAGTTCTAGCGTACTTGGATGATCTTATTGTCCTTTCTAGTTCATGTGATGAACACTTATTGCTGAACGCCAAGCACTTTGCAGCTTCCATGAGTCTTTCCAACCAACAGCAAGCTGGTACCGTTTTATAGAGAACTTCGCCGATATATCTCGCCCACTCAGTAACTTAACCAAAAAGGATACTAGCTGAAAATGGACTACAAAAGAGCAGGATTCTTTTGATACCCTAAAGACCCTCTTGGTTACTGCTTCGATTTTATAGTAGTGTGACAAAAAACCATTCATTATCCGAACCGATGCTAGCAGTTATGCCCTCGGAGCTGTTCTCCTTCAAAACGAAGAAAAAGTGGAATATCCTGTTGAGTACCCAAGTCAGCTCTCAAGTAGCATTGAGAACAACTACCAAAGCATTAGCAGTAGTATGGGCACTAAACAAATTACGAGGCTACATAGAGTGTTCGCCAATCACCTTGCGATGGCTATTGAATATAAAATTGCCCACCGGCAAACTAGCTTATGGGCTTTACAAATTCAAAGTTTCGACCTGAAAATCGAGTATTTGCCAAACATAGGAAACGTCATTGCTGACATGCTCTCTGGACCGCCATGTAACCATCAGCTTGAGAATAATTGTGAAATCTGTACTATAGCAATTGAGCTACCACACCGCAGCGCCTATGAAGTAAGAAAGGAGCAACTAAAGGAACCTGATCTTATCAAAATTATACAATTTTTTGAAAACTCTGATTGTATTAGCCTAAACTTTTGTAAATGGACAGAGGCTTTATTATGTCCCAGGTAGTATTATACCGTTATTTAGCCGATGATGACGAGGAGGAAGCTTAGTAAGCTGTGCCAATGCACGAGCAATATAAAATTATGTACGCTCCAGGAGACTCTAGTTCTCTGGATAGTATTTTCTGCTTGATCCCGATGGTTTAGGATAGAAGAGCAGAAGGGCCTTAGTACCAGACAGGACTTAAAGTCACGGCACTTGCACTAGGGCGTAAGATAGGTAACTTACAACCAGACTAGAGCACTTGTTGTAAGTTGGAAAAAAGGACCCAAGCCAGACAAAGCACTTGCTATAAGGTTTAAATTAAACCTGTAACCAGACAAAGCACTTGCTACAGGTTTAGAGAAGGGCCTAATGTAACCAGACAGAGCACCTGCTACAATAAGGCTAAAGAAAAGTAATTGTTAGAGCGCAGTCTCACGACTCTACTAGCGTTGCTAGGCCAATGGTGACTTGGGCACAATTTAAGTAAGAGAAACAACAATAAGTTTGAATCTCATTTTATTAATGAAATTGATCACCTTTTATATACAATAAATGCTGATTTTGCACACATCGATTGTCGTCATTTCCAATAATAAAAGTAGGTTGCTTATAATTAATTAATTCTAATATGTACAGTATGGTAAAAATATTAAGATTAAATGTTCCAATTTGGATAAATGGACATTCTGCCGCCTCTCAATTTTTCGACTTCAGGGACTGTAGTTCATACTCTTCAGGTTTGTTGGTGGTCTTTTTCTCTCTTCTTCGAAGTCTTAGATATTTGATGCCTATCCAGACACCCAAAACTACCAGGATTGTTGCAATGGTAGTTGTCACTCCAACTATGCTAGAATGATGTCGTATATCTCTCCATATATGATTTTGAAGTTCAATCTGAATTGACTTCTCTTCTGTCATTAGTGAGGTTAAATCATCTGAATGCCCAATTACTGACTCAGATGCTGGCCGAAGTTGTGAATGTTGAATATGTGTGGGTTCGTCGTGTCTATCGAGTGAGACAGCTTTGGAATAGCTGGTTAAACTGCTATGCTCCACTCGTATTGCTGTTAGTGTTAGCTGTTTGGTTTCTATAATACAATCGGGAGCCAAGCTGAGAATTCCTGTTGCAATAATGTCAACATCTTCCCGGACTCCACCACAAATAATAGCTATATTGGCTGATCCATTAGTAATAAATAACCATGTATTTGGCGTGGCCATTTGTTTCCATATAGTAGCCTGCACTGAATTTGTGAAAGTTTTGCATTTCTTGGCTTCAGGCTTATGGTATATTTCATCAATAATACAGTTGCCGTCGTTATTTATGTTTCTTATAACATCTGGAGAACAGAGAAACATGTGATGTTTTAATTTCAAGCATCGTTCGAATTCTTCTTTATGGAGTTGAAAGTAAAGCTGAGAGTTATAATCGATCGCGATATAATCGTTCGATATATCTAATGTCCAGTAAGAGTTGTTGGATATTCGTACTGGAATTGGGGTTGCTTTTATAACATCAAACTGTGATATTTCTATTATGGGAAAATAGCCAAAAACTTGGAAGTGGCTGCTATTCTGACATAGGGACATTTTTATCAAAGGCGTAGATAATGCTTTTAAGTTGTTCGGTAATTTTCTGTTAATATCCGTTATCAGAGTATGAAGATACGTTGGAGATATGATGTCGTAGATTGTTCCCCTGTTAAACTGGATATTTATATTACTTGCTATTGGGTCAATTGGAGATAATATTCCCCTTCCAATTAAAAAATGACCAGGAGTTAGGACGAAATAGTCGTCTACTTCGTCAGAGAGTGGCCATAACGGCCTAGAATTGAGGCTTGCTTCGATTTGGTGTAACAAAGTCGTGAGTTCTTCATACGTGAGGGTTGTTTCTCCAATTACTCGTTTGAGGTGATGTTTCATTGACTTGACTCCAGCTTCCCATAGTCCACCAAAATGAGGTGCTGCCGGTGGGATGAAGTGCCAGTTAGTGCCAAGGTTGACCATTGTATTTTGCAGGGATTGGTGTTGAGTTAATTTGAGAACTTCTTCTTCAAAATAATGTGCTGCCCCAACAAAATTTGTTCCATTGTCACTGTAAATATTTTCGCAGTGACCTCTTCTCGCAGTAAATCTCCGGAAGGCTGCTAAAAACGAATCAGTCGTCATATCGCTTACTACTTCTAGGTGTATTGCCTTGGTGGAAAGACATACAAAAACTGAGATATAGCCTTTATATGACTTGTGACCTCTTCCTTTAGTAGCTCTGATTTTGATAGGGCCGGCATAGTCTACTCCACTGTTAATGAACGGTGGGGATGGTGTGACCCTCGTGGCAGGTAATTGGCCCATTTGCTGCTCTGAGGTTTTTGCTTTGTACCTGATGCATGTAATACATTTACTCAAGATGCTTCTTACACTTTTCTTTCCATTGATAATCCAGTATTTTCTTCTGAGGTAAGCCAGTGTTGCTTGGTTTCCGCCATGCAAGGTTTTGTGATGTGCGTCCAATATTATTAGTTTGCTCAAATGATTTTGACTTGGTAGTATTATAGGATGTTTCTGACTGTATGGTTACCCTGAATTCTGTAATCTTCCGCCAACTCGTAAGATTTTTTCCCCGTCAATAAATGGGCTTAAATTAAATATTTTGCTTGATTTCTCAACGGTTTTCTTTGTGTTAATGGACGATATCTCGGATGGAAATTCGCAGTTTTGGATCACTTTGATAACTTCTTGGAGCGTTTTTCTTGTTTCTTCGACAGATAATATTGGTTCGTTGGACCTGTGAAAAAATCTTCGACAGAAGCTTAATATTCTTATCATTCTGGTTAAGTCGGAGAATCGTTCGATTATGTTTTCTGTGATTTGTGTTTTAACTTGGAAACATTTTATGGTTTTCTTAGCTTCTTGGTCCGTTTCGGGTATTTCTTTAGCTAATGGTAGTGGTTCAAGACTATGAAGCCATGCTGGTCCATTCCACCACAGGAGATTGTTTGCTAATTGTTCTGGATTAGACCCTCTGGATATAACGTCTGCTGGATTTTCGGATGTTTTTACGTGGTTCCAGTGGCTGCTGTTTACGTGTCTATTTATATCACTCACGCGATTGGCAACAAATGTTTTCCATCGATTGGGCTGGCCTTTTATCCAGCCTAATGTTATCATGGAGTCACTCCATGCGAAAGTTTCTATATTTTCTATCTCTAGTGTCGCAATAGTTTGGTTTATCATTTTCGCTAATAAGTGTGCTGCACAGAGTTCAAGTCTCGGTAACGTTGTTCTTAGTTTTACTGGAGCTACTTTTGATTTTGCCCAGAGAAGTGTGACAACTATATTCTCTTCAGTCGTCAGTGTTCGGCTGTAGATGACAGCTCCATAGGCCTTTTCAGAGGCGTCACAGAATCCGTGGAGTTGAATTAGGTTTCCTTGGCTAAATTGCATCCATCTCGGAATTCTGATATCTTCGACTTTATTCATGTCCTTTCTAAATGTTATCCATCTGTCTGCTAGTTCACCTTCTATTTTCTCATCCCATCCTAATCTTTGTAGCCATAAGTCTTGTATGAGTATTTTTGATTTGATGACTATAGGTGATAACCATCCTAAGGGATCGAAAATTTTTGATATCTCTGATAGGATGTGCCTTTTTGTTATTAGATTCTCTGTTGATGTGGTAACTTTGAACATGAAGTTGTCATCATAAGGCGACCAAAATACGCCAAGTGATTTTAGGAAGTCATCTTCGGATAATTCTTGGACGGTTTGGTTTTGTTGCGATTCGGGAAGGGCTTGAAGCAGGGCTGGTTTGTTACTGGTCCATTTTCTGAGATTAAAACCAGCAGATTGCATCATATTGAGTAACTGTTGTTGAATTTCTATTGCCGATTCTAAGTCATTGGCTCCTGACAGGACATCATCTACGTAAAAGTCTCGTAGGGTGATTTTGCTTGCAATAGGATACTTCGTTTCTTCAGATTTTGCCAATGTTTGTAAAGTCTTAATGGCTAGGTATGGTGCAGATGCTGTTCCGTATGTGACAGTAGTTAGCTCGTATTCAATCATTCGGTGTCCGCTGTCGGATCGCCATAAAATTCTCCGGTAAGGTTGATCTTCTCGATGGATTTTTATCTGTCGATACATTTTTTCTATATCGGCTGTAAAAACTACTTTATGCTGCCTCCATCTTAACAGGATTTCAGATAGGTTCTGTTGGAGTCTTGGACCAGTAAGCATCAAATCATTTAGGCTAATATTGGATGTTGATTTACTCGAAGCATCAAAAACAACTCGTAGTTTTGTGGTTGTACTGTCCATTTTAAATACTGCTTGGTGTGGTATGTAGTATCTGCCTTCATGAAGATTTTGAAATGATACTTTTTCCATGTGCCCTAATTTCAAATATTCATCCATGAATGCATCGTATTGTTCTTTAAGGCAAGGTTCTCTCAAAAACCGGTTTTCCAGACTTCTTAAACGGGCAGCCGCTCTAGGTTTTGTTTGTCCTAAAACTTGCATGCCCTGTTTGAAAGGTATTCTGACTATGAATCTTCCTTTTTCATCTCGATACGTAGTCTCATCGTAAAATTTTTCGCAGATTTCGTCATCTTCTGATATATATTTATTTGTTTCTGGCAACTCTTCTAATTCCCAAAATTTCGTGAGTTGGCTATCTTCTTCGTGTCGGGAAATCATGCTGGCCACTTGAAGTGGAAGGTGGTTTGACGATACTCCTCCAGATACCATCCATCCTAGTTCCGTATTTTGCTTAAGAAGTCCTTCTCTTGTTTTTTGAATGCCATTTAGAATAATATGCGTATATTCTCTCGCTCCAACTATAGCATCAATTGGACCTGGTTTCATGTAGGTTGGATCTGCTAGGATTTCATTCGTGTACGAGTTGTCGACTTCTAATTGATATCGTGGAGTTGATTGTGTTAATTTTGGAAGTACTAACATTTTCACTTCAAGTGAAAAATTGCTCGGAAAGCGTGGCTTGATGAGGAGATCTACTGCCGAGGAGGAAACTTGTGGGCTACCATCTCCTATGCCTGAAATTTCTGCTCTGATTTTCTGACGTGGGAGATTAAGACGCTGGGCTGCGTCTTCTGTTATAAACGCAGATTGTGATCCTTGGTCAATGAGGACACGTAAATACTGGGTGGTGCTAGCTGTTGCTACTTCTACCAATGCTGTGGCAAGCAGGACATTCTCTTCGTGGTCTTTTACGTGATAGTTTGAGGTATTTTGTCTTTGATCATTTCTTCTGAAGTTGTTGCGTGTTTGGCTATTTTCATTTTGATTGGAGGCTCTTTGATCAGTTCTTCTTGATGTCTGATGTCCTGAGTTGCTGAAGCTTCGTTGATTGTTTTCATTATGTAGGATTGTATGATGATGCTTCCTGCAGACATTGCAAGTTACACTGCTGCGACATCTGAGATGTTTTTCGTGGTTCAGACAGTTCACGCAAAGGTTTATTTTCTGAACAAAACGATTTTTTTCTTCTACTGACAATCTTCTAAAAGCTTGGCAGTGATATATCGCATGATCTTTCTCGCAATAATGGCAAGCTGAGTTGTTTCTTCTGCTTGGGCTTGTTGCTTCCAGAGATTGAAATCTTCTTTCAAGAAATTCCATGAATTGTTGGTAGTCTTGAATTTTGTGTGGTTCCGTAATTGTTTGTTCATACATCTTGTTGGTTTCGGAATCCCATTTCCGACTGATTATTCTGATGATGATTGGCCCCCATGACTGTGTGCTTACTCCTATATTTTCTAGCCCACGAGTACATTCTTTGGTGATGTCATGCAAGAGCTTCAATTTTTCAACGTTTCCGGAGGAAAGGTTTGGGAGGTCTAATAACTTGTCTATCAGTTTCGAGGCTAATAGTCGTTTGTTTTCATATCTATTCTGAAGCAAGTCCCATGCTGTCTCGTAGTTGTTTTCAGTGGTTGTCAGATGCTGAATGAGTCTTGCAGCTTCTCCTCGAACATGCGTTTTGAGTAGTTGTATCTTCTCTGCCTTGGAAAAATGTATGTTGTCGTGGACTACTCGCAAAAAAACATCATGGAAAGAGCCCCAGTTCTCGTAGCCTCCGTGAAATGTTGGAATGGTTATTTGTGGTGACGCAAGATGTCTTACAGGCCAGATTGATTGGGTCTGTGGTAATTGCGGTTGACATGAAGCTTGTGCCTCGACTGTTTCCGCTGATAATTTTTCCAACGTGTCTTCATACTTCATCTGATACTCATGAAACTTATCATCTCTGAAGTAGGCACTGGTGAATGATTTTTCATGAATTATTATCTTTTCGTGCAATTCTTGAATAGCTTCCCATTGTTTTACCAGCTTTTTCTGTTGTAATTCATACCTTATTCTTGATTTTGATTCAGCTAGATCTTGGTTGATTTGGTCGATTGTTCTATCCAATTCCTCACACTTAAGATTTTGTTTTTTCAAAAGTAAGAGTTGTGGACTATTTTGTAATTCATCATTGATCATTTCAAGGTACTTCTTGCAAGTCTCATACCTCTCTTTTATTTGTTGCAGGTATTTTTTAGTAAAGTAGGCGTGATTTGGTTCATTGAACTTGTTTAGTTCATGATCATTTTCTTGAACTGCATCCCATAGTTCTTCTAGTGCTCCAAGTTTTTGTTCTACATACTGTTCAGTTTTTCTTGATTGGCCATCTTTTTTACAGTTGGTGTAAAGCTGCATGATCTTTTTGCCTAGTTCTTCTTGCTGAGCAGCACGTACGTTCATTTCTTCCATCATTGTTCTGTTGATCTTGCAATGGGCTTAGCTGAACCTCTGGAACCGCTATTGGTGGAACTTCTGGGAATGTGGTTGACCGCTGTTGGGTCTGGTTGAACTTCTGGGACCGCTGTTGGTGGGACCTCTGGGACTCTGGTTGATGGACCTGTGGATCGCTACTGGTGGGACCTCTAGGACTCTGGTTGATGGCTGCTTGATTCGGTTGGACCTCTGGGCCCGCTGTTGGTGGGACCTCTGGGACTCTGGCTGATGGACCTGTGGATCGCTACTGGTGGGACCTCTAGGACTCTGGTTGATGGACCTCTGGATCGCTACTGGTGGGACCTCTAGGACTCTGGTTGATGGCTGCTTGGTTTGGTTGGACCTCTCGGCCCGCTGTTGGTGGGACCTCTGGGACTCTGGCTGATGGACCTGAGGATCGCTACTGGTGGGACCTCTAGGACTCTGGTTGATGGACCTCTGGATCGCTACTGGTGGGACCTCTAGGACTCTGGTTGATGGCTGCTTGGTTTGGTTGGACCTCTGGGCCCGCTGTTGGTGGGACCTCTGGGACTCTGGTTGATGGACCTGAGGATCGCTACTGGTGGGACCTCTAGGACTCTGGTTGATGGCTGCTTGTTTCGGTTGGACCTCTGGGCCCGCTGTTGGTGGGACCTCTGGGACTCTGGCTGATGGACCTGAGGATCGCTACTGGTGGGACCTCTAGGACTCTGGTTGATGGCTGCTTGGTTCGGTTGGACCTCTGGGCCCGCTGTTGGTGGGACCTCTGGGACTCTGGCTGATGGACCTGAGGATCGCTACTGGTGGGACCTCTAGGACTCTGGTTGATGGCTGCTTGGTTCGGTTGGACCTCTGGGCCCGCTGTTGGTGGGACCTCTGGGACTCTGGCTGATGGACCTGTGGATCGCTACTGGTGGGACCTCTAGGACTGTGGTTGATGGACCTCTGGATCGCTACTGGTGGGACCTCTAGGACTCTGGTTGATGGCTGCTTGGTTTGGTTGGACCTCTGGGCCCGCTGTTGGTGGGACCTCTGGGACTCTGGCTGATGGACCTGAGGATCGCTACTAGTGGGACCTCTAGGACTCTGGTTGATGGCTGCTTGTTTCGGTTGGACCTCTGGGCCCGCTGTTGGTGGGACCTCTGGGACTCTGGCTGATGGACCTGAGGATCGCTACTGGTGGGACCTCTAGGACTCTGGTTGATGGCTGCTTGGTTCGGTTGGACCTCTGGGCCCGCTGTTGGTGGGACCTCTGGGACTCTGGCTGATGGACCTGAGGATCGCTACTGGTGGGACCTCTAGGACTCTGGTTGATGGCTGCTTGGTTCGGTTGGACCTCTGGGCCCGCTGTTGGTGGGACCTCTGGGACCCTGGCTGATGGACCTGAGGATCGCTACTGGTGGGACCTCTAGGACTCTGGTTGCCTGCTGTTGCAGGCTGCTGATTCTTGACCGTTGTAACTTTTTGCTCGAAGGACCATGTACGCTCCAGGAGACTCTAGTTCTCTGGATAGTATTTTCTGCTTGATCCCGATGGTTTAGGATAGAAGAGCAGAAGGGCCTTAGTACCAGACAGGACTTAAAGTCACGGCACTTGCACTAGGGCGTAAGATAGGTAACTTACAACCAGACTAGAGCACTTGTTGTAAGTTGGAAAAAAGGACCCAAGCCAGACAAAGCACTTGCTATAAGGTTTAAATTAAACCTGTAACCAGACAAAGCACTTGCTACAGGTTTAGAGAAGGGCCTAATGTAACCAGACAGAGCACCTGCTACAATAAGGCTAAAGAAAAGTAATTGTTAGAGCGCAGTCTCACGACTCTACTAGCGTTGCTAGGCCAATGGTGACTTGGGCACAATTTAAGTAAGAGAAACAACAATAAGTTTGAATCTCATTTTATTAATGAAATTGATCACCTTTTATATACAATAAATGCTGATTTTGCACACATCGATTGTCGTCATTTCCAATAATAAAAGTAGGTTGCTTATAATTAATTAATTCTAATATGTACAGTATGGTAAAAATATTAAGATTAAATGTTCCAATTTGGATAAATGGACATTCTGCCGCCTCTCAATTTGTCGACTTCAGGGACTGTAGTTCATACTCTTCAGGTTTGTTGGTGGTCTTTTTCTCTCTTGTTCGAAGTCTTAGATATTTGATGCCTATCCAGACACCCAAAACTACCAGGATTGTTGCAATGGTAGTTGTCACTCCAACTATGCTAGAATGATGTCGTATATCTCTCCATATATGATTTTGAAGTTCAATCTGAATTGACTTCTCTTCTGTCATTAGTGAGGTTAAATCATCTGAATGCCCAATTACTGACTCAGATGCTGGCCGAAGTTGTGAATGTTGAATATGTGTGGGTTCGTCGTGTCTATCGAGTGAGACAGCTTTGGAATAGCTGGTTAAACTGCTATGCTCCACTCGTATTGCTGTTAGTGTTAGCTGTTTGGTTTCTATAATACAATCGGGAGCCAAGCTGAGAATTCCTGTTGCAATAATGTCAACAATTATGAAAGAATATCCTGACGCACCTAGCGCCATGCACAATGGCTTAGAAAGAACTTATCAACGGATCGCTAAAAAATATTATTTCCCTGGTATGCACCCTTTCATCGCCGAATATGTGAAAAACTGTAACTTGTAACTGTAAATTGTCAAAGATACAAGACGCATGCAAACACTATAATCAGCGTTTTGAGATTCTTAGTATAGACTTATTCGGGCCTTTACCGTCAGAAGCCAGGGATGAAAAATGTATTCTCATTGCGGAGAACTCTTCACAAAATGTGTTGATCCTTGATTGATCTATGTACCTTGACACAAGCTACATCGGAAGAGTGTGCCAATACCCTGAATTATGAGATTTTCTTCAGATATGGACTACCACGCAGTGACAAAAACGTTCAGTTCATCTCCTCCGTACCGCCGTCATGCAATAAGATTGTTATATTTTGGGCATTAAACAGACATTTATACCCTTATAGTACCGTGCTGCTGTAAATATGGTGGAACGAAAAGACAGGGATCTTAAGGTGGGACTCGCCATACTTGTCAAAGAAGATCACTGCACTTGGCCAATAATTAGACTTGTTATGAACTTTGCTATGCGCGAATCCACCGGACAGGGACTTTATTCTCGAAACAGGGGAGCAGCGTTTAATGAGAACGGAGGTTCTGTCTTCGTCGTCCGAATTCATTTGCTCCGACAATGACAGAGCAATAGTTCTCATGAGAAATCTGCGTATTTGAGTTTTGGAACGCAGTTCTGGAGTCAGAAAATTTTGTTCCTCAAATCACACCTTACCTACGTAGAATGCCTTTGATTTGGAAGGACGATAGAAGCGCACACGAAAAGCAGCAAGAACGACAAAAGTAGTAATATAGTGATGAAAAAAGCGAGCCATTGATTGTCAGTTGGGTGATAAAATTTGGATCACTGGGGCCCGATTCTGGTCGAGAATCCGGCCCCTGTTCATGCACTCAGGTAATGCTGCAAAGGGAGTAACATCCAAATTTTACCCAAAACGTGATGGTCCATACGAGATCATTAAGATTGTTTCTCCTATAAGCTATCAAGTAGCCAATTAGTCCGAAGATCCAACCATGCCATTGGGGATCTATCATGTTGGAAGTTTGAATTGTCAAATGTTACTGAGGAAGAATTGTCAGTTGTCCCTTTAAAGAAGAGTGGCAGACCCAAAAATAAATATGTACTTCTGGTCCTTTGTCCTTTGCCAGACGACGTCAAGACCAGGCGGGAGTATGTAACAAACAGACCTTGAGATGACCCTGGATCGCGGCATGAATGACAATCGGCCGAATGTGGGAGTTTCAGTGAAGAAACTTTAATCAAAGGGTCACTAAAGATGCTGGACGAGACTCATACCTCCGGTAAAATTTCTGATATCCTCATATACTTCTAAGACGCCCTTGGTGAATTTCCAGGAAAGCTCTTGGTTAGAAAACAAATAGGCGAGTGGCATTTCCCGTACAATAGGACAGGACGACTCTCTCTTTGAATCCCTATACCAGAGGAAAAATTAGCAACTTGCTCATATAATGGTGCGTATCTAACGAAATCTGTTCTAAATTGAAGTCGTTTTGAAGATCGAAAGTGACATTTCTATGTGCCATGCAAAACTTCTTCTTTAGTTGATCTTTTCCATCTGACAAACCATGATAACTGAGGAATCATCATCTTCAACAATTATCCTTTCAGCTATAGTAATCGCTATCCTCACTGTCGTTATTTTCGATGGCTGAAAATTTTCCTTTTTTTCATTTAAAAATAATCTTGAATCTAGAGAATTCTGCCAGTAAATCTGAAAATCACACATTTCAATTTAATAACTATATTTTAACACATAACGCACTAATAGCTACTTACAAACAAACCCCTCTTCATATTTTAACAACAGCGCGGTTTGAAACAAAATGCATATAAGCTCAGCTCAGGCCTCTCCTCCCTCGCTTCAAAATAAATTGGCAGCTACACATATCAACGTCACTGGCTTCTTTCTTTGTTATAACCCGAGTAATCAGCCTTATAATATGTAATTTGCGACGCCACGTGAACGTCACGTGACCCCCGACGTCGGTCGCGATTGTTTAAAACTAGTTACATTATTTGCCGGTTGTTTGTTGTGTGACATGGACCAGAAGGCCTCCAGAGTTATTAGCGCGATATTAACTCCTAATTGTGTTTAGTGCAAATATTGCGCTTTATTAACCCTGAAGCGAGATGGAGCTATAGTTGTGATTTGACCGTTTTAATTTTTATTGTTTTTGGGGTTAAATTGATTTATTGTTCACATAAAATTAGTAAACGTTTATTAACCAATACATTTTGACAAAATCATCCCTCTATACTGAAACTATTTAAATTGATGCCCTGTATAACCTATAATAAATAATATTCAAATACATCCATAAACGCAATATGATAATTTGTATTTTCTGATGAACGATGGGTAATGCACAAGCAAAAAAATAATACTCCATGATTGCCAGAATATTAAATAAGAATATATAGATAGCATCGAAAAAAGTCCACAGACAGTCCACTTTCCTCAAAACGAAAACAAGTTATAAATGACGATAATATTTATTAAACAAGGAACGGAAGCTAATAAAACAGACTATGTCCATTATCAAATAAACCAGGTGTTTATCTTGTAAATGGATATAAAATTGGACTTACATTTACTATTAAATATATAGCTTTTTGACATGCTGACAAAGTAGACAAATATAATTTATAACCACCTGTTTGTATATCTATGTCTGTGTTTCCGTAATTACTTTCCAATTTACTAAATTATCTATAGTTTGTACTCCAGGGTTATTCATTGATTTATTATGTTTTGTAATAACCTAAATGTATTGAACAACTAAAGTGGAATGCCAAGCTTTATATATTTTGACGATACATTTTATTTTCTTTTTATTGTACCTAGTTTAAACAAAATGTAAAAGTGTGTATTATAAACGAATAAATTATGTAGGTAGATGGGTATACAAGGATTTTAATGTAATTGTGTTTTGCGTAACTTGTGGCTGACAAATGAAAATAATGGAGGCATTTTATTGTAACGTTTTATTCATAATTATCTAGTTGTAGTTTTCAACTATTCTGGAAAATACTTTTCCTACAGCCGTGCGGAAAATTTTTTTTGACATGTCAGTGCGGAAAAAAGTTTTCCGCACGGCTGTCAGTGCGGAAAAAATTTTACCGCACTGATATGTCAAAAAAAAAAAGAAAAATTTTACATTTTTTCGCCTGTAGGAAAAATATTGTACCTAACACTTGCGGAAAATATTTTTCCGCACTCGGCTGCATCACAAATCGCAAAATTCATTTTCCGCACTTGTTACGTAAATAGCTATTATGTAATGCGATGTAAGTAGATACTCAGATCGCGAAGAATAGATACCTACTCTAGAATATTTTTTGATTAGATGTAGAGGATGAGCCAATATTTTTAAAATTTAAAGACATTTTATCAAGAAGATTCAGAGGAAGATAAATGCGTTGTGTAAGATGCAAATTGGTCTACTAGTATAGGCAAATTAGCACGAAAAATGGGCTAACGTCAAACTAATTGCAATACAATTTCTTTGAGTGGTTTCCTAATGGAAATTTTCTGTAGAAAACGATGGTGGAAAGTTTACCACTCTATGATGACGCGTTTATCCAAAATGGCGAATTTTTCAAAATGCCTGACCATTATTTGATACATAAGGTGCCGGTACTTTTGCTCTCATTTGAATCAATGGGTCCAGGTTCATAAAATTTGGGATCTGCAAGAGTGCAATGGGTTGGTATGTTTACAACAGTGTGATCAAAATAAGAATTTGGCAATACACTTGTACTTTGAGGTATGAACAAAATATTGAATTTGTTCTGAAAACTAGAATGACACGATCTTATTTTAATATGACCTAAGGCTTTAATATTTGAATGACTTTGACCTAATTCCACTACTGAAGAATTAAATTTATTTAAAGAAATGGCCAATCTATCTGCAAATTATTGGGATATAAAGTTAGACATTGGTGCATTGTCCAATAATGCCCTGCACGTGATAATGTTACCCAATGGATTAAAAACTTGGACCACTGCTGTAGCAAGCAAAACCTGACCTTGATTAATTTTTGTATGCAAGGAAACCTGTGGGATGTAATAAAGAATTATGGTTTCCTTTACAATGCCTATATTTACTTGATCTGCATTTTTCTAGCTTGTGAGCAATATGAAGTCAATTTGAACACAATGTCATCTTGAAATCTCAGCCGTTCCCACTCTTTGATAGTCTCTACATCTAGCTTACTTATAACCAGATAAATAATTAAGAAGTCCCAATCATTGGTATTTATTCCCATGTTCCCAAGAGGTCAAATATTTGAATAGTTCTAAAACTTCTTGATGAGTCACTCTTGATCTCGAAAATGTTAAACAAGAATTTTATGTGGTTGTGGACAATTAACCGTTTGTTCTGAAATCTCTGGCATATAATGTCCCATCCCATTTGAGAATTATCAGAACAAATAGAAATTGTCTGGGTGCAATGAAAAGCTGACCCTTCCAGAGATGCCTTTAGATACTGAAATTTTTCAGTGGGGGCGAGATAGGTTCCTTCTGGTGAGAAGGGGGTCTTGTCTTGTCTGATATTAGGCCCGGCTCTTACATGTCCCAATAAGTTCAGCCCTCTATAAACCCATTATTCCCAATTGGTGAGTCTGACTGAAGCCTCCCGGGCCTGTGCCTCCACGAAGAGATGAAGAGGCATTATTTCCAGTATGACCTCCATTGCTAGCATTGTGGTGTTTCTGAAGGTTCTTATTGTAGCCATGCAGACAAGTCATTGAAGCTTGTCTAGCTTTGTAGGTGGATTTGTTTAGCGCGTTCCACCAAAATAAGGTGCCATACGTGATCATTGGCCTTATGACTATTGTTGTATGAAGCCAGTGGACTATGTAGGTTGTGAGCCCTAGGTGCGTCCGATGGATCTTCTACAGACCCAAAGGCTAGTAGTGGCCCTCTGGACGACCCTGTTGTGATCTTTCCAGATATTTGACCGAACTGAATGGAGAAAGTCTCGATTCAAAGAGCATGAGCCCTTCCAGGCCCACGTTTCCTCGCTTTGTAAATGGTAATACTTCGGTCTTGTCCGGATTTACCGACAATCCGTGATGACCCCTTTAATGGTACTAGGTGCCCTAACAGCCGCGACGATGACGAGATCATCCGCGTAGCCTTGAAAGTACACATATTTCTCGTTCAGAGTGCGGAAACAGCTCATCCAGTACTAGGCACCACAGCAAGGGCGATAGTACACACCCCTGTGGGCAGTCTCTGGGCTACGGTTGAGCTGATCGCACTTTCAATCGAGCTTGTAATGATTCTGCCTTCCAGCATGACATATTCATTTGGCAATAGTGTTCTCTATGCCAAAGTTTTCTGCAGCATTCTTTATCAAGTCGAAGGAAGTGTTAATGAATGCTCCTTGGATGTCTAGGAATACACCCGGAGCCATCGCTTTGTGAGACATTGCTTGCTTCAGCCTTGCTACAAGGCTATGAAGAGCCGTCTCAGTTGAAATGGCAGTCCTGTAGGTGTGTTGATTAGGGTGCATGAGCATTTTTTTCCCTTTCCTAAGGAATGTGTCCACCAGTTTCTCCAGCGTTTTTAGAAGAAACGAGGATAGACTGATGGGTTTGTGATCCTTAGCCGCTTCGTTACTTCAACGACCTGGCTTGGGGATGAATACCACTTGGGTTTTACGCCAGGAATGTGGTATTTGACCATATGCGAGGCAGGCCCTGAAGAGGCGTAGCATTTGCGGAGTCAGTAGCTCCAGCCCCTTTTGTAGAAGAGCCGGAAAAATGCCACCTGGTCCTGTAACATATATTAGTGGTTCACCAGTTTGCAGGATCTCATAACTCGGAAAGTGCATTTCTAGGAGTCAACCAAGTGCCTCCTCTGGTGGGAAGCCTTGTCGAGGTCGGAGTTCCACCAAGGGGTTTCCTACCAAGGGGTTTTTCTCTTTCCTGTGATCCGATAGGGATAGTTCGTCACTGTCCATTTGCTTGGGGACATGGAGAGTGAGCCCAATGTCAAGTGTATCACTTCTTGTCTACGCGAAGTGACAAAGATCGGTGTGCTGAGTTTAGAAGGAAAAACTGCTGCTTTGGTTTTTCATTTTTATTTGCAGCTTTTGGATCAAAGGACGATTTTCTCTGGAGAGAGTTGGATTGTGTCATATTTTGAAGTCCTTTCCAAAACACCTCTGCTGAATCCTGTTACGATAAATTTATCATTTATGTAACATGTTTCATCTCTTTTCATTTTCATTATAAAGTTGTATTTTTGCGATTTTAGAATCAGCAAAATAATAATTCATAATAATCTAAAAATATCCACAAAGTTCAAAATAATACCAGCGCAGCCATCTATCCATTATGAGCGTAAAATGCAAATATCTATTATTCATTTACCAGTGCTGCCCTCTAGTACCGGATGAGTTTATTTTTTTAAATTGTGATAGTTTTCCTTTTAACTATTTTTATTATCTCTCATTTGACAGTCATTTGTATTTTCATTTAAAGAAATTATATTTATCTCACTTTTAGCAAATGGATATATTTCTGTCTTTCTCTAACTTCTCATTCTGAAATAATGATTTTTTGGCCCAATGACCTAATTAATTAGCAGTTTTTTTGTTTTTGACATAACCTTAATTTAAATTATTATACTTTGTAAACAATTAAAATAATTCTAGTGGATTTTTATCTATTCTCTTTTATTCCACGTGGTTTTTTATTGTGAAGTCATTGTAAAGTGAATATGGTCTTTTGGGTGTACTCTTCTGATTGGTTAAACTGGTTAAAACGCAGTTAAGTATAAAAAACACAGGATTGTTTTCCTGTGGGGTTTGGTTTCTAAAACGTTTTTTTTTCTTGACAGTAGTCTAGCAGGCGAGTCATTTTAATTTTTAATAATTTTTGCTTTACATTTTTAGATTCTCCCTTATAGATTTTTCTGTTTGAATCCTTCAATTATTATCTTCTCGAAGAGAAGAGTGTTGAAAAAGGGTGTAATTTCCTAAAATAGAAATCCAGACAGGTGAAAAATTCATTTAAAAAAAGTTTTAATTGAAACATCTCAAGAATTTTAACATATACTGGATTTGATTGATTTCACCTCAGGTTTATCTTGTAGTAGCTACCTTAATTTAGAAGGAAAATGTTGTCTATTTGGGGGAGAATCTAAAGATTTGATTTCTCAATTTTTATCTGATTTTGTTCATATTCGTGCCTGTTATTGCTACTGCTAGAAAAGCAGCATTTTGCTCAATTTTACCGAGCATTTTAATTTAATCTTGCTGTTATTATTTTAGTTTTACTATTATCTCACCATTATTATCAATTATTTAATTTTTTTTTTTTTATGTCAAAGTATTTCTCCAATTTACAATAGTCGCTCATACTTACCTGATTCTGTGGGAAAGAAGTGTCTGCACAATAATGGTTTTATATTAAATTTCAATTCAAATTTTCTTCGAAAGACACTCTCTTTTTGACAGAATTCAGGGATTTAATATTCCAAATCTTGGTGAACCTGAAACTGCCTTATGCTTTTCTGGGTACCTACTCGACATAAAGATCACTGTTTGGAGTCCGGATCAGCTGGAGTGACGTCACCCCAGCAATCTGTCTTCTTCCTGGATACAGGAAACAACACGAAGTGCTCCAGTTCATGAAAGTGAAACCCTAACACCCATTGAAGAGCTCCGGATTGGAAAGGTACATTGTATCAGATTCACCAGAACAACCAAGCTGTCAACTGTCATGTTTTAAAGAAAGTGGCATTGTCACTATATTGTTAAACACAGAACTTGTCAAATATCAAATAAAATTATTGTTTGTTGGATTTTGAGTGGTTTCATTTGCACATAAAGGGGCTACACGTTATCTTAATTTTTTGAATTCCACGACCCTAGGTTCTCTTATCATAAAGTACAAGTTACAACTTAATTTGTAACAATCCAAGCAGGGATCTTTCATGTATCATTAAGTCTTCGAAGTTCATAGAGCAAGGAAAAGGATAAGAAAAATTCAGTTATCGGAGACAAAGCTTTCATTTTGGCAGAAAAAAAAAAACTGCTCAAAAAACATCTTTAAAATGAGATATCACCTAACCCCTCTTCCTGTTCAACAATTTAGGGGCGACATTCACCTCCGCTTGAGGAAGTGAAAATATGAAAAAATTGTTTCCTTGAAAAACAAAAATCTCAGCATTTCCTTGCTTTATTGTACAGGGGGCTGCAATTTGGAGTGTTTCAATAGGAAAAACACACTTCCAGACCAGATAGAGGAAAATTGACTTAAACGTCATAGGATCGATTTTTGTGAAACGTCAATTGTCAAAAACCGTTTCACGATATCTTCAATGGTACCATTGATACAGGGTGATTTTCGATTTTTCCCTATTATGAAAAATGGCTATAAGTTTTTTATTTATCAATTTTTTTTATTTCTGTAAAAACATTATGGAGACACTTTTTTCAGCACAATCCAGTGGCGGACTCAGTTTTTTTCTATATCGTTCCAATTTCGAGATACCGACCAAATTCCGATATTTTCAAATGAAACACCCTAAATATTAATAGCTCATTGGATAGCTCTGTTTTTGCTGATTTCAATGATATGAAGTTCGATAGGTTTATCTCTAACTGTTTTCGAGAAAAAAAATTATATCTGTTTTTGTCGTAAGGACCAATGTGTTAGAAAAGGATTTTATATGTGGAAGGAAAAAGAGGAAGGTCTCTCTCTAACACATTGTTTCTTATGACTGAAACATATAATTTTTTTTCTCGAAAACTGTTAGAGATAAACCTATCGAAGTTTATATCATTGAAATCAGTAAAAACAGAGCTATCCAATGAGCTATTAATATATAGGGTGTTTCATTTGAAAATATCGGAGTTTGGTCGATATTTCGAAATCGGAACAATATAGAAAAAAACTGAGTCCGCCACTGGATTGTGCTCAAAAAAGTGTCTCCATAATGTTTTTACAGAAATAAAAAAAATTGACAAATAAAAAACTTATAGCCATTTTTCATAATAGGGGAAAATCGAAAATCGCCCTGTAATAACCATTGAAGATATCGCGATGCGGTTTTTGACATTCGACGTTTCTCGAAAATCAATCCCATGACATCTAAGTCAATTTTCGTCTATCTCGTTTTTCCTGTTAAAACACTCCAAATTGCAGCACCCTGTACTACCTAATAACTGAGGAAATATGGAACGCACATCTTCAATGAGAATAAGTCACTTTTTATGTATTTATTTCATGGAATACGTCATTATTATTCTCCTAATACATTTTTAATCAATTTTGTATTATGTAAAGTAGAATTTTAAATCGTTTAAAAATAACCGATTACGTTTAAAAGCACAAACTCTATTACCATCCCTAATAACCGTCTTTGACTACTTTTTTTTTCTGAGAGAACTGCGAAATCAAATTTTCGTTGGCTGTGAAGGCGGCACCAATAATAAATTTTTGCTGCTTTTAAACATTTTTCTAAGCGTCGCGGAGGCGATTACGTCGCCCCTCCTAATTGTGTTTGTGCTTGCTAAAGTGCTTTCCGTCCTCAAATGCAAATTTTAACCTCGTTAAGCCACGGACTAGCGAGTTTAAATTATCAATGGTTAATTAATCTTCAATTTATTCACTTTGTGTAATGAATTTAACACTCAATTTAGTGGTTATTAATCAAGATTTTAATAAGACTGTTAGGAGCATACAATTTATTTTCGGCCCGTTACGGTAAAGTGTTCATAATGGGGAACGAATATTTTGCTTTAAGCTATGGGGTAATTAGTTTCTTATTCATTGGCAATAAGGGAGAAACTCTCGATAATTTACCAATATTTTACTTCAATATTAAATTTGTTTAACAGAAAATGACACACTTTTTAATGGAACTTTAATCGAAATTTAATTTTCACTTTGAGCTGAGAAACTAACCCAAACATGATGTGAAAGCGCAGTATGAAACTGACCTAAGAAAAGAGTAGGTAAGTTGGTAGAAGAAAAGCTTGGACACAATAATCAGAGAAGAAATGGAATATTTCTACCGTCCAGAAAGATTCCAGATTAGATTCGTCGACCAGCTCTGCTAGTCTGGAATGGACCTATTGGGAGAAGATATTCGAGAACTTTCTTGTTGCCAACAAGCCTAAAACTGAAGATCTCAGAGATGTAACCAAACTACAACTTCTGGTATAACAAATATGCATTATTAAGTGAATTTTCAACATTATGCTTCCGCTTGAACCATTCTAGAGAAATCTTACATCAAACCCAATGTGGTTTATGCTGGACATATTATATTAGCGACCCGTCAACAACAAGCTTTCGAATCTGTAGATTAATATCCACAAACCTCAAACCTTCTGGCTATTGAATGCAATTTTCAAGCTGTCACTGCAGAAGATCATAGGAAGGGTTGTTACATCAGGGGTGCTTTTATAAATGACCAAGCGACTCTTCTATATGCACACGATTGCTTGAAAATACAACTCTTAGTCACAATGAGCCTCATAATCAAGCTTAATCTTTGGAAATGGCTCAAATTCACTCACATAACTTCGTACAAAATTATATCAATGCAACTTCTATTCAGTGTACTTCAAATTTTAATCCAGATCAATCAATCAAATCAAATCCTAGCTGCTTCTACTAAAAATCTAAGGAAATGTTGGCTTTCTGGAGGATCAAGTCATCCTAGATATCTTTGTCCAGCTTCAAATGGCCCTTGTCACAAATGTTTGTAATCGAGACTGCAGCTTTAACGCCAAAACTTGGAAAAGCTAAAATTGATTCAAAAGTTTGTGGACAACCAGTAAAAGCTTATTGACACAGAAAGTACATCAAGTTCCATAAACGCTTCTGTTCTTGAGTGACTTAAGATTCCCCAAATCCTCTTTCAGCAACGAGTTAATATGGCATCACTATAATCATTGGTCTCTGAATTTGAAGAAAGTTGTACTACGACGAGCGAAATTTGATCGTGGCGCCATTTAGGACTAGTTGTACTGTCACTAAAAACAAAATAACCATACCCTGAGAAAACTTGATATTATTGGGTCACGATTTTTCACATTTTCGTTCTAATGGAAATCTGGATACCTTGAAAGTATGCGCTTTGATTCAAGCATATATAACTCCTGCTTCTCTATGCACCAATCTCAATTACACTATAGCTATTAAATCTGAGAAGCAATCAGAAGATGAGCTGAAATTTATCAAACGAGAAGTCTGAAGACTGAAGGTTTCATCAAAAACAGTAATTCGCCTTGGAGATCTCAAGTTGAAGTCACTTCCAGTAAAAATCATAAGAGACGAGTGGTAGGTAAACTGAACTAGACGCAGATCCACTTACCAAGTTAGAATTAAAGAGTGCATATTATCAATCTCCAATACTCGAACATAAAAAATCTTAAACAACGTCTCAGGCATGCGGGGATCCTTCATCAATTCACGAGAATTCCTTTGGAGGGATTATTCCACTCATGTTTGCTGGACTCAGGGCCCTAAGAGCCTTATCTGGTGGAGCTGCTGGTATTGCTAAAGCTGTATCTGATGCTCGGGAATTGGAAAGTCTAAATTAGAGGAAGCTATGCGGCATAAGACTATAGAAGCCATCTCTCTAGGAAAGACATTTCATCTTGCATCGGGTCTCTCCTCTGCACAGCAACGTGAAACATGAAACAATGTTCCATCTTAATAGAAAGCCTACAACTGGTGACTCGTTTCTATCTTAGCTGACTTCCCCAAGAAAAGTTTCGATGAAGAAGCATCGCACAAGCAAATATGACCGTTTAGTTGAAGAAGTTGAGCTGATATAATCAAATCCGCATTATTCGTTTGTGAGAATGCAAAATGGGAAAGTATCTGTTTTAAACAAGCATTCATCATCAAATAGTCGAGAAAATATATGGAATGAAAACAAGGAAATCATTCAGCTCAGTTAAATAAACCTCAACTAGTCTAGTCAATAGCAGATCATTTTCAACCAAATTAGAATAAAATGAAATTGAATCACCAGCAACTCGCTCATTTAGCAATTTTCAACCTTCCACTTCAACAGCATACAATGTAGAGACATATTCGAAGAGAGATCGTCGAATTCCATATTCTACCTGGAAGACTGCATTCATCAAAAGAAGAAGGTTGTTGTGAAAATAATTTTAGGTACCTACTGTATTCAAAAGTATTTCATTGTCACAAGTGGTTTAATTGTGGTCTACCACTGCCACGTTATCAGATCTTGGATGGTGGTCTCCATTCAACGATCATCCATTCATAATTCTGATTAATTAGGATGCTGAGTAAAATTTAAAAATTATCCTTAGCTCTATCTGCTAGTTATACACACTTTCTCGTACCTTAATAGATTTTTATTAGCTCAATTAGCAGAAACGTGGCCTTGATTAAGTGTTGCGTTTAAAGCGCGGCGATTGCGTGCCATTGCTGACACCGTTATTAGACACGACATTTCAAATTATTTTATCAGCAACTAAGATGCACGAGGACCCTTATTTCCTACTATTTATTAGCAATCACGTGCGTAAGCCTTTTCTTACCCCGTGCCAGCCTTCGTGATCGCATTAATTATGCGAGAACCACCCTTGCATGTCGGCCCCGGTAATAGTTCCAACGCGACCAATTTAATGCTCCTGGTATACTGTTTGGTTTACTACCAAATCGTTAGGTCTGTGTAATGTAAGATAAATTAATTTTATTGCCAACTAAGCAGTTCGAGATTGTTGTCTGGGGCGTTTACACGCAATGTCACATGAACTAGGCGCGCGACTATTATTTTCGTTGCAACTTTCGCTCCCCCACAACGTATTTAATTTACTTAATAATGATATTTTCTTTAAGCGTTTCTACCGTTTTCCATGTTAGTTCGGTTTGTTTCCAGGGTGGAAGGTGGAATTTTGTCGTGCGCGCTGGCTGGTATAAATTACAAATTAGCGAATACTTATTGATCAAATAGGGGGAAAATTTACCCTCTAAATTTATTTTTGTAACAAAGTAGAATACCTATCAAAGCACGCCTTAATTATTAATGAAACTTGACGAAAGATTGGAAAAATAATTACTCATGAGAGTTTGCAAATTCTAGAAAAACAATCAAGTCAATGTTTTTTTTTAGAGATACGTTTTTGTCCTAGGAGATGATTTTCGTGCTCCTTTGCTAAGCCTTTCAAATTATACATCTCTTCCATCAGATGGATGTTGTCATGCAACACTACAAAAATTTTCGCGTAATTGAAGAGATCGATTGTATCTAGTAAATTTTTATCGTTCGTCCCAAAAGTAGGTAAAAAATTAACTTGTATCGTGCATGGATTTTATATATCTGGTCTTTGTTAGCGCCCAGGTAAGTGCGGCCATCCATGAGGTGCTATAAGTAATATAATTATCGGTTTATAACGTTCTACGTCTTCAGATTCCCAATCTCCAACCATCTCTGTCAATTCAGGCATCCGCCTCCAAGCCTCTTTCCTCATTTCCTCATCCAATCCACTTGATACTTCTCTAGCTTCATTTTGGTCTACACGGCGTCTTCTTCTTCCCGCCGGTTTCAACACAATAATTTGCTTGGGTATTTTCCAACCAAATCAGTTGTTTATTGTGCTTCATACCATCTACTATTGTGTGTCTTACATCCATTCACTATAGGGATATGGCCTCGCGTCCTTGTAAATTCCAATCGTAAATTGCTTCGTCTAGGGGTTTCTTATGTGAGAGTTTCATTCCCAAATATTTGTATTCAGTACATTATTTCATTTCTTGACCGTTATTCAATTTCAGAGTTCATTGTTTACCTCCTACTATAGTCATAATATTTCCTATTTTAGCAAGATTCCCATCCAAACCCCATTTCCTATATTCCTCTATCAATTCACGTGTCATGTACGCTAGGTCATCATATTCCTGCGCAATTAATAATTGGTTCTCTGCAAAGCTTTTAGTATATAGGTTGTATTCATTGAGCGGTGCTGCATTTGTTTTTCCACCCCTTAAGCGCTGGTTCTAAGTATAATTTCAAAAATGTTGGTGATATGTAGCATCCATATCAGTTTAGTTGCTGTAAAGCCTTTGCTGAATCTTGAAGATATGAAGGTGGCCTATGATTTCTCTTCACCATAACACGACCAGATTCATCAGTAGGTTTCACTGTAGATAAAACTGGAGGATTTTCATTGTGAGATTGTTCAGAATTTTGGGGAGGGGAACAATTAAAATCATTTCTAGGGAACGAAAATAATAAACGTTCTAAACTGACTGATGTAAGGTTGTCTTTAGGAATAGTTAACTCATTAAAATTTTGTTCTGGCAGTTTTATGGCATTTTGATCTTGTTCTGGTAGTGTCACATCAATTTGATCTTGATCTATCAGAGCTGGCAAAGTCACATCTCCCCTTGGTGCTAAATGACGAGCTGATACACCCATTTCTCTTCCATTTGATAGGTGTACATGAACATACTCTGAATTTTCTTCCAGAACATCAACTTCTGTTACTAGTGGATCATATTTGCTACGTCTAACATGTTTCTTGAGAAAAACTAGTCTTGGGGTGCTCAACCATGTAGGCATTGAGGTTCCATTAGTCAATCTTCTAGGATGGTTGATCATGCGTTCATGAGGTGTAGAATTAGTTCCAGTACACAAAAGAGATCTTATTGAATGTAGTTTGATAGACTCTTATTGTCAGACATAAATGCAACGGATCTTTGATCAGTGATTATACTAAAATGTCATCTCTTCAATAATGCTTCCATTTTCTTATAGCTTCTATTATTGCGTATGCTTCTCTCTCTACAATGGAATGATTTTGTTCTATTTTTATTAAGGTTCTTGAGAAAAATATAACTGGTTCACCATTTTGTGTCAGTTGAGCACCGATAGCAAAATCAGAAGCATCTGTTTCCACTGTAATTGGAACCTTTTCATCGACGAACAGCATCATATTTTCGAATGCTTGAATTTGTTCTCTGTTCATGGGAAAGTTTTCCACGTTTACAATAGGATGTATCTTTTCAGAAAATTTGTATATGAATTTTGAGTAGTGTATGCGAACATACCTTGTACTTTTCTGAGAGAAGCAACATCTTTGGGGGCTGTTAAATTGATTAGGAATTGTAGCCTATCTGCATCAGGTTTTATGGTTTTTCCTTCTTTTGTATATCCCAGAATATGGATAGTTGACATTGAAAATTTACATTTTTTATCGTTTAGTGCTAGATTATACTTTCTTGTAATATTCATGTTGTAACACAAATTGTAACGTCGTCCAAAAATGCATATGTATCGGATAATCTTTCATTAGGTATGTATGATATTGTTAATTAGGTACCTATATGTTGAAAGCAGGCTACTCGCTACTCCATTTGTAATGCCAAATGGAATTCTTGTGAATTGATACAAGTTGTTAAATGCTTCAAAGTAGTTCAAAGCCAGTATAAATTCGATCACTTTCCAAAATAGGTATTTGATGGTAAGCACTACGTAAGTGGAACTAAAATATTCATATTGTGTAACTTGACTTATGATTTTATCAATATTAGGTAGTGAATATGCATCTAATAAAGTGAACTTGTTGATTGTCAATGAATAATCAACAACCATATGTTTCTTATGATTTGAGTTGCTTGTCACTAAAACTTCTGTTCTCCATGGTGAATTACTTGGTTCGATAATATTTTCTTTCAATAATCTTTGTATTTCTATTTCTATAAATTTGTAGTCATCATTAGAAAACCGTCTGGATTTAATAGCGATAGGCTGACAATTTTTTGTTAAATGAATAAGGTCGTAGGTATATTTACAGTTACTAGATTAAAGAAAGTTTTGATTGATTTCCGCCCAAAACTGAATTCTACTCCTGAATGAGTTTGAAGAATATCATGTCCAAAGATTTTCTAAGACATCCTGATATTTTCGTACACGTGATCTGATATTTTTTTAATCACAATTCAGTTTCCAGAAACGAGAATTTAAAGATGAAGCAGCCATTGTGTCATTGGCCGCATTCCAGACGCTTTGCGATTGTTCTGCTGAACGCTACGTTGAATTTGTGTTGAAACCAAACATGTTTTGCAAACGGTCGCCATTTTTGCAAGCATAATTTAAGAGTGTTTATAATTTTCAACACTTTGTGTGGTGACATGACATTCAGAGGGTGACGTTCTATCATTGAAAAGTTGAAACGTTCAGCAGAACCAAGAGTTTATCCAACGTATTCTGTTGGTATTTGTGAACTGTTTACAACCCGTCTTGGTTCTGGTGAACGCAGCCATTTAGATTCGTAGGAAACACTTTGATATGTCTTTGTGTGGTGATAGTTTTTGAGATATAACTGTCTGAGCTTCCGGCATCAATTAGTGCATCAGTTGGAATATGATTGACTTCAATTTTGATAATATCTTTCGATAAGCAAGATGTTGAGGCAGCTGATATCATTCCAATCATGGCAGCTGGCAGCTGAAGTTTAACTAATAGACTGAAGATCTCACATAGATTACTAGAAGTTTTCATTTGTCATTCCCGGACTGACTCCTTTCGTTAGCTTTGAACCATACATCTGTGTAGCACAATGATGCGTTGTCCGCGTGCAGTTGCTTTGCGTTCTTCCATGATTGGCGTTCTTTTACAACCCCTTTATATAGAATGTCAAAGTCCAGTGATGTTACCGTATGATCTGTTGGATTATTTTGGCACTCAATCTTTATAGATTGGAGGATACTATTCAGATCACTAGGTTTAGCATATTCATATAGGTAAATCAATCATTCATAGTGTGACGTGCTTCGATTTGTATGGAATTGGGTATTACAATTGCAATAATTTCTTCAGCATGTGCTGGAGATTTGATGTGACGAAATGTCCTTGGTGTTATTAGTATTCTATACTATAAATTCGCCGTAATAGTTTCATATCATCTATAGTAGGGGACTCCAGTTTGCTTTCGTCTACTCTCTGAAACCTTCTATACGTGTTGTTAATTATGTCTTTATTATCTGTTCTCGAAAGCTTGATAACACTATTGTTTATCCGAGTCGATCTTTTTGGATGCTGTTGAGCCATGAACCAAATTTTGCTTTCATCGTGGTTTTTATATATTATCTGGTCCTTGTTAGCACCCAGATAAGTGCTGACATCCATGAGGTGCGTAATAGAATCTATAATATGGTAGTATAATTATCGGTTTATAATATTCTACGTCTCCCGTTTTTCGATCTCGAACCATCTCTGTCAATCCCGGCAACTCTCACCAAGCATCTGTCTTTTATTTCCTAGTCTACTTAACATCTCTCCAGCTTCAGTTTTCTTGTGTATTCGATGGGCAACGACTCATTGATGGAGATCGAGCTCGGCAAAGGTTTCGCCATTTCACTATATTTCACATTTGACTCAACTTTAGGTATCATTCCTAAACTAGAAAAGATGAATACTGGGATTCACCACATTGTAGCTGCAAGATTGTTTTCAATTTTCCTCGGATAAAAAGTTTTGTAACGTCTGAAATTTGTTTTGCTTCAATGTGCCTATTTACTGCTCGATTACCTACACTAAAGGCTTCTCACGTGATACTTCTCACTAGTACTGAAATTGATAATTCGTGCTGCATTGAACTTTTTGAAAGTTTTCCAGTATTTTAGGGGATCTAAACCCTGATACACTAAAAATTAAAATCTTGGTGTTTTCCTGCTTATTTGTTTTGAGTCTCGGCTTGCTTCGATTTTCCGGAATTTTGCTTGTCAAATTGCTCCCTGTGAATTAGGGTTTGCTCGATTTTGGTAATGTGTCACCATTGACACCCTGCGCCTTCTGGTAGAGCTTAGTGCGCCGGAAAATGACGTCTTGTTGCAGACATACATTCTCCAACTTTATGAAGAGCGGCTCATTCAAAACTAGCATAGCTCTAAAATCTTGGCGTTGACGTTCTTTAAAAACTTGCAGCAACCACAAGACACTCGTAACCCACAATATATCTGTTTCATGTGTGGTTGAGCCACAATAATTGTTGAGGCATCAGAAAACTTAGGTCGATCCTGATTTTGCGAACTTGTGGTTAACCTGCAACTATGTTTGACCACCAACTGTGAAACTGGGCCTAAGCCTTACATTTTGTAAGCTTGACGTGATCTTGTGAGTGTGAGATACAGAGACAATTCCTAAACCGATTCTCGGATGTTAACTTGGCCTTGGACAGCTTTTACAATGTTTTATACAGAGTGTACGAAAAGTAACGGGACGGTCAATTATCTCTGAAACCACTGGTGCAATTTGAACAAAATATGGTACCTGAACGTTATTTGACAAGCAGAATTCAGAAATCGTATCGACGCTGATGCCAAGCTTACCAATTTTTCTGCAGGCACACAATCTTTTTTATTTCAAATGAAACAGTCCAGTTATTTTAACCCCCAGCAATTGCTCTTGTCCCACTATTGATTTCATTCACCTCTCATTCCGTTTTCACTAAATCAAACAAGTCCAATCGATTGAGATAGAAATTAGTGAAGTATTATATTAAATTAAAAAGGTTGTCTGCCTACAGTGAAATTGGTAAGTCTGGCAATTACTTCGATACAACTTTTGATTTCGGCTTTTCAAGTAACGTTTTAATATGAGATTTTGTTTAAATTGCACCACTGGTTTCAGAGATAATTGACCGTCCCGTTACTTTTCGTATATCTTTGAAAATTGAGTTCCTAAATCTATAAATATAATCTCATTTATGGAGAAAAATCACAGATAATTTGTGAAACTAACCAAGTTCAAATCGCAATTTTGGAAAATAAAATTGAGTAATTCAAGCAGTTTACTCGAAAGTAGAATCAAAGCAGCACATATTGCATATTTGAAGGATATTGAAATGGTGTCTTAAATATTATCAGAAAAACTTTTGGGTTTTTGTAAATATTCAAAAGATAGTTCGGATGTCCAGGATGAGATGACTTTAGGCGTTGGTACTTATCCTGATAGCGATGCTGATGGTTTTTCTGACTACTTTAAATCAGTCTATACAGGGTGTCCTATACCACTATTGCTATCTCCGAAACGGTAAGAGCTACGATGAGGTCGGTTAAATTAGACAAAAGTGCCAGATTTTAGTGTCCATTAAAGGTAAGTTCACAGGGTTGCTAAATTTTTGTTCGTTTCCGATATATGAGGGAAAATGTAAAAAATGCCTGAAATTTATTCAATGAATATTTCAAAAATTATCATCTTTAGAAAAATGTGTTTAATACAAAAGTTTCAAGATTTTTTCTTCTCTACAAAATGTTTCAGTTTTTGAGATATCAGTACCAACTTCATTTTTTTAAATACGTACCTGGATTTTTTATTTTATTTTTTAAAAGAATTTTTCTTCCCCTTTAAAATGACCTATAGATCAGGCGTGTTTCCCGACGTTTTGGTATAGAAATAGCCATCATCAACAATTTTTCCTTAGTACGGACCTGATGTATTGGACGCCCCAAATACGGCATTTCCCGCTGCATTAAAGTCTATTTTTTCCCAAGATAGATTTTGACATTGAAAATTTTGAAACATAAACCATAACGCTTGGCCCTGATTGGTCGCAAAATGCCGTGTCCCTACAGGATGGCATCAGTTTTACAATGCATGTCAGAACAAAAATCTTCAAAATATCTCCTGGTCTATTATACAATAATTAAATTTATAACCAAAAATAACATTATTTTGGCATTTTTTGACAAGTTTTTAATTTAGAAAGCTTCGGATGACATTATTTTGGCATTTTCCCACCCTTTTTTAACCTAGAATATGTTATCGCCTGAACCCAGCATATTTTGAAATGTTCATTTACTGTCAAAATTTTGTATGTTACACCAGGAGCTTGTTTTTTGTACTAGGTACTGTTTTTTGATCGTAATAGTACAAGATTTCTCGATAATTTTTTACCCAATTGTTGGATTGGTAATAACGATCCCATAAACTGGCCACCTCGTTCATCCGACCTCTTTCCATTAGATTTTTTCATGTGGGGTTATATAAAAGACCAAGTCAAGTACCGTAAGGTATGGGTACTTGCAACATATTCATCGGGTGGAATTTTTGCTTTCCCCCTCCTCTCACTTGAGTCGCGCGTCAACCGCTAACATGTTACCGTTTAGAACGGATCAGTAGGTTGAAATGTGAGTAGGTTTTGCGTTGAAAAATTTTAAACACGAAAAATTTGGCGCCATTTTCTGACTGCTCTTGTAAGTGCTCTAAATTGTTGCAATATAACTTCTCCTGTGCAGAGCTTATTTACCCTGGGATTTGTATCAAATTTGGATATGATGTGCTTGAATGCTTAGTCTAAAACATTGAATATCTAGTTTTGAGTTAAGTTTGAAGGTTTTTGTGAATAGATTTTTTTTTTAAATTGCATGTACAAAAGTGGGTAACTTGCAACATGCCTTGCAAATACAAAAAACAGTTAGGGAGTAGGACCTACCGTAATTATTCCAACGAAACTTTGGAAAATGCATTAAGGGCCATCGAAAACGGATCAGGGATTCGGGAAGCATCGCGAGAATTCGGGATTGACCCATCAACACTTTTTCGGAAAAGAAGAAACTTGTTTCCCCTTTATCAGGGTAGGCAGCCTGTATTTCCAAAGGAAGAGGAGGAAAAATTGACCAAAACTGGCCAAAATTAGCCAAATTTTTTTTTTTTTAATATTTTGTATTGCAAGTAAGTTAACACGCGTTTCTAAATACAATTACTACTGAAAAAAGCCACTTGTTGCAAGTATCCCCTTGCAGGTGTTCAACTTGCAGCACCCAGTTTTTTTTTAAAATACACTCAGTTCCAAAAAAATTGACGCACTTGATTTTGACCTATCATTAAAAAAAAAAAAAAATAGTGTGCCGATTTTTAATTTTTTCAAATTTGTTGGTAAGTAGTTAATTCAATTGTCTTTGAAAAAAAACTAGAGAGATGGAAATTTTCTCAAAGCTTCCTGGATGGTAGTGGAAAAACTGAAACCATGATAGTTTCTCAATTTTTGGCTCACCCTGTGTGTTAATCAAGTAATGATATAAAAAGTGCTCACACCCTATATAAAATATCCTTTTTTTACGAGAATTTTCTTTTTTTATTCATTGATTTATCTCTAAAATACCTGAATTACAGCTTTTCTGCTGAAATCTTGCATATTACCAACTTTATGAATTTATCGAAAAGTTCTCTACTGAAATAAACTGATACAAATTTTTTCAAACATTTTTATTAAACACAAAATTTTAAATTGGGAAAAGTACTTAATACCGTGTATTGCCTCCCCAAGCAACTCTAAGTGCTTCTAATCTACGCGGCATACTGGAAATCAGGTTTCGTATCGTTTCCATTGGTATACGATCCCATTCTTCTACTAATGCATCTGCCATTTCTGCGAGACTTTCCGCATACCTCTCGCGAGACGTACCCTTCTTCCTAATTCATCCCACAAATGTTCTATCGGTTCATATCGGGGCTTCTCGCAGGCCACTGTAATGTGGTGGTACCCGCAGCTTCTAAGAAGTTTCGCACTAATGCTGCGGTGTATGGTCGGGCATTATCCTGCATCAATATAAAATTCTGCCCACTAACTCTGCAAGGAATAAGACATACTGTCGTATAATGCCGATGTAGATTTGGGCTGTCACCGAATGCCTTACCAGAAAAACATGAAGGGGTGTCGTTCCATTCATTGAAATACCTCCCCACACCATAACCGACCCACCATTAAAATTTTCGCTTCCTGTCATGAAATTTTGACCAAACCTTTCACCAGTCCTCTTCCAGATTCTTTTTCTTCCATCCACCATGTTCAGGCAAAACCTTGACTCATCCGTAAACAAGACATTCGACCATTCAGGAATATTCCATTCTCCATAATTTTCAACGAAATTTCTTCTAGCAGCACGATGTTCGGGCGATTTAGGACCTTTTGCAGGTCTCCTAGCTTTCAAATTAACTTCTTTTAGACGTCTACATACCATCTGCTTACGCAATGCAACACCACGAATTTGGCGAAGATCTTGCTGAACATTTACCGCAATATATGATCGATTCCGTAAAATCCGTAACCGTAAGAAGCGATCATCTTTTTGAGAAGTTTTTCGAGGGCGACCAGAACCCACACTGTTGGTTCGTACTTACGGATCGCTCTTCGAGCAGTTGCTTCATGGAAAAGGTCCTAAATTATCGCCGGAACATCGTGCTGCTAGAAGAAATTTCGTTGAAAATTATGGAGAATGGAATATTCCTGAATGGTCGAATGTCTTGTTTACGGATGAGTCCAGGTTTTGCCTGAACATGGTGGATGAAAGAAAAAGAATCTGAAAGAAAACTGGTTAAAGGTTTAGTCAAAATTTGATGATAGGAAGCGAAAATTTCAATGGTGAGTCGGTTATGGTGTGGGGAGGTATTTCAATAAATATAACGACACCGCTTCATGTTTTTCTGGTAAGGCAGTCGGTGACAGCCCAAATCTACATCGGCATTATACGACAGTATGTCTTACCCCATGCAGAGTTAGTGGGCAGAATTTTATATTGATGCCGGATAATGCCCGACCATACACCGCAGCATTAGTGCGAAACTTCTTAGAAGCTGCGGGTACCACCACATTACAGTGACCTGCGAGAAGCCCCGATATGAACCCGATAGAACATTTGTGGGATGAATAAGGAAGAAGGGTATGTTCTCGCGAGAGGTATGCGGAAAGTCTCGCAGAAATGGCAGATGCATTAGTAGAAGAATGGGATCGTATACCAATGGAAACGATACGAAACCTGATTTCCAGTATGCCACGTAGATTAGAAGCACTTAGAGTTGTTAGGGGAGGCAATACACAGTATTAAGCAGTTTTCCCAATTTAAAATTTTGTGTTTAATAAAAATGTTTGAAAAAATTTGTATCAGTTTATTTCAGTAGAGAACTTTTCGATAAATTCATAAAGTTGGTAATATGCAAGATTTCAGCAGAAAAGCTGTAATTCAGGTATTTTTAGAGATAAATCAATGAATAAAAAAAGAAAATTCTCGTAAAAGAAGGATCTTTCATATAGGGTGCAAGCACTTTTTATATCATTACTTGATTAACACACAGGGTAAGCCAAAAATTGAGAAAATATCATGGTTTCAGTTTTTCCACTACCATCCAGGAAGCTTTGAAAAAATTTCCATATCTCTAGTTTTTTTTCAAAGACAATTGAATTAACTACCTACCAACAAATTTAAAAAAATTAAAAATCGGCTCACTATTTTTTTTTTTTTTTTTAATGATAGGTCAAAATCAAGTGCGTCACTTTTTTTGGAACTGAGTGTATATATCAAATAATAATGTTTTTCAAAGTTTTTTGTTAGAATCGGATACTAGACCACAAGACTAAAATTTTGGCACCAATTATGTCAAATTCGACAAAAAAATAAAGAAGGTATCGGCAAAAGAATTTTGAAAATGTTGCAACTAACCCCACCTTACGGTATCTATACAAAACTAGTCCCTTGGATGTAGATGATCCCAGACGTAGAATTTAAGCGAGAATTCAAGTATACCTACAATAGACTTTAGCAAAGTTTCTCCCAGAATGCACCAAAACAACCAAATAAGAATGATTAAAAATGCAAGACTGATGTGCTTAAGAAACAATGTTGAACATTTTCAACACTCACAATAGTGTTGCGAGATGCATTTTTTTAAATTTAAATATGTATTTTATTCGGTTAGTTATTAATGTCTTCAAGTTAAATTATAACAATGTGTGTAGTTGAATAACTTTTTACATCTTTTTATGTTGGTTATCTAAATTAAATTTCAGACAAAGAATGAAGAGATATACCTAATGCAGCAGGAAATGCCGTATTTTAGCTTGACCTGAAATACATCTGGTCCGTTAAGGAAAAACTATTGATGTTGGCTATTTTCATATCGAAACGTCGGGAAACACGCCTGAGCTACAGGTCAGTTTGAAGGGAGAGAAAAATTATTTTAAAAAATAAAATAAAAAATCCAGGTCCGTATTTAAAAAAATAAAGTTGGGACTGATATCCCAAAAACTGAAAGCCGTGTGAAGATAACTATTACGCCATTTTGTAGAAAAAGATATCTTGAAACTTCTGTATTGAACACTTTTTTTCTGAAGATGATAATTTTTGATTCATTGAATAAGTTTTAGACATTTTTTACATTTTCCCTCTGTCTCGGAAATGAACAAAAATTTGGCAACCCTGTGAACTTACCTTTAATGAACACTAAAATCTGCTACTTTTGTCTAACTTAACCGACCTCGTAGCTCTTACCGTTTCGGAGATAGCAATAGTGGTATCACTTAAAACGGACACCCTGTATAGCATAGATTCGTGCCCAATTTATTCTGAGAACTATCTGATGTTGTTGGCATTATTTCGTTCTGAAAGCAGTTTTGATTTGTACTCTCGTTGTATCCATCTTAGAATATGGCAGGGTAATATGGTCACCCAAACACATTGATTCGGGTAAAATTATAGCAAGTGTACAGCGAAAATTCTTAAAGTGTATGTACTACAGAAATTGTGGAGTGTATTTCCAGCGTCGCTGAGAAAATAGTATATTATGCAATGATCATGTAATGATAGCCATTAATACACGAGCATGTTGTAGGATACGAAACGAGCCGCAGGCGAGTAATGGAGAGTTGCATACACTATTTTTTCTACTGCCATTGATAAAACTTATGATATTTAGATATGTCAACATTATGCTTAAGTTTGAATAGAGATTTTTTTATAATTGAGTAAATTCATACAGTTGAAGGTCTAATTTTTTGTTGTAATTCTTCAAAATATATTATCAAAACATTTTCTGAGAAGGACGATGTGTTTTTGGTGTTTCCAATCCATAAATTGTCCATATAATTTTTCGTAAATTTTCTTGGTTTTGTCCGGTAGTATATTATTACCTGCATTTGTCACCCTTTCTGTAATTTCTGGAGGTGTTAGTGAAAATTCTTCGTTATCACTCAATATTTCCATAATAATGCCTTTTCCCAAATTTTAGGTATTAACTTTTAATAACAATTTGAGGTATTTTTTTAAATAAAATTATTGTTTTTCGCTAAATTACCATGGAAAAGCTATAAACAGAGTGCTGCCAACATTCAAAAAAAAATCAAATTTTTTTAACTGATGGCGCCATCTATTGACAATGTATAATAATGACAAAAGTAAAAATTCTTCCTTATCATTCATTATTTCCATAATAATTATTCTACGTCCCAAACTTTAGGTAACTTTTAAAGAATTCGGAGTCTTTCTTATAGTTATCAAAATAATTGTTTTATGCAAAATTACCGTTTAAAATGTTTAATATCTTAACTAGTGCTGCCATCTATCAACATTGTATAATATTAAAAATGAGTATTATAATGAAAATCTGTATCGTAATGAAGTTCATTATGATACAGATTTTAATCGTTTAATAGCGTATTATGAAATGTCAGTAGAAAAAGGCCTTTTCGATCTATGATTGTGGGATCTATTCAATTTTTATGCCGCAGATATAGGTATAGATATACTATTAATTAGCCTTACACCATTTGAAATTAAAATCAACAGAAAATCATTGTACTCATCGTAAAATTATTTTTTTTGTATGTTGATACTGAATAAATAAATAAATAAATAAATACATATCTATGTACGTATCTTGCACTCAACTAGGTGCAAACATTATCCATGCTTATGATGAAAGCTCATTTGGATGATGCACTAAATCGGATGCAACTACTTCTCAAGCAATTTTATTCCTCTGAAGAAAAAATTGATCCAGTTTGCGCAAATTGTTTTTCGATTTTGAAAAGTATGAGAGAAATGGGGTATGTTTATGTATCTACTTTTTTGTATATACTTTGGCGTTTGTCATTTGAGCTCAATTCCATTGTGACATAATTTTCTTCTTGCTAATTAATTGAGCTAAATATTTCCTTTTAATTGAAGAACGTGAATGTTTTTGAGAAAATTGAACAAATATAAGCAATAAATCTTGCCATTAGAAGTTTCAAATCGCCTCTAAATCTTTCGGTTTGGACTTCTACACTGGCCTAAATAAATTCAAATCATGACATCAGAAATTAGAACAAATGACATATACCTACTCAATGATTTACTTTGAAGGAGCATGTTTTGAGAAAATAAACTTAAAAGCTATTGAAAGAATAATCATTGCCCTGGATCATTGTTATTTAGTTCGTTCATGGGTTATGGAAAGGAGGAAAGAAACCACTTATCTCACGGCGATGTTTCGTATATTCATTTATACTTTTTCAAGTCCTGAAAGAGCAACAGGACACAATTATTGTAAAACATGTAAATTTATAATTATTTGAAATGTTAAGGAATTAATAGTTTAACTTTTAATTTCTTATTTTCTAATTCCCAAACTAAATGTCAAAAAACAAAAGTATACATGAATATGCGAAACGTCGCCGTAAGATAAGTAGTTTCTTCTTTCCTCCATAACCCATGAACGAACTAAATAACTTGAAAGCTATTTCGTTTTCGATAATTGAGGAACGTATTATAACTTCTAAAATTTCTACCAAAAGAAATATCTAATAGCAAATTAGCCAGAAGAGTTGAAAACGTTCCTAATTATACCTACCATTGATCATTTTCAAGTACTATGATTTATTGTTGCATGATGGTAAATGATTAGAAATGATAATAGATAATATCAAATAAATAACTACCTGTACTCGAACTTCCGGTAAATTGACTTTCATCGCCAGTTCTTCCCTGCTGTAAACGTCTGGGTAGTGGCTTTTCTCAAAGGCGCGCTCCAATTCGTGCAGCTGATAGGTGGTGAACGTAGTTCTGTTCCTACGGTGTTTCTTTTTACATCCGTCGCTCTCCGACAAACCGGAATTATTGGCCGTCCCCTCGTCTTCGGAACCGCTTCCTCCAATCTTTCCGTATCGCAAATCCGACACTCCGTCATTCGAGTTACAGCTTCCCTCGCCTGCGAATAATATTATATTATCAATATAGAGTTGTTCCGTTGTTAGGTGGAAATTGTTGGATACGGGCCAGGGCGACGCCAAAAGAAGGGCCCGACGGGGCCGCACTTTCGTATTCAAATTTTATAAAAGGGAATTCTATTTTTGGATTTATAAGCAATCTTTGAATTTAAAAGTTGAAGTTTACTTTTTGGGTTTTGGACACACATTTTATAAATACATTTAGAGAATTTGAATTTATTAAGGCTGGTGACATTTGATTTCCTACTCTCCACCTTCTAGAATTCTCGAGATTTTTTTAACTGTAGTAGGAGCATTAGGAGCAATATAGCTATACTCTGTTTGCTTTTCGTAAGGAGCACAGAACCTCACTAAACAGATTAAATATACACAAAAATGGGACGAAAACTGGATGAGCATGGTATAATACCAAACTTTGAAAATACCAAAGACAATTCGGTACCGGCTTGAATACAAATGTGTCATAAAACTTTAACCAGGATTTAATCTGATATTTTGGAACATATCGTCCACAAGCGACGTTGCAGGTAAGGGGCTCTTTACTTTATAAATTAATAATTTACTCCTTTCACAAATAAGCAATAGTAAAAATGTACATTGTTCGAATAATAATACTGATCCATAAAATAAAGTAAAAATGTACGTTATTATAGACGAAATACTACACTAACGACAAAAAGTAAACCTACTGTAAGCCCAGTCTAAATATTAATTTCCAGTTCTGACTTAATTACGTCATTCAGAATAATCTAAAATTGGCTGCAGAATTTGCGCATGCCCCGTTTTTTTTTCTGTCGCTGTCAGAAGGAAACAATCGTTACTGAACTAATTACCGCGCTACGTTCTAAGCTTTAGTCTGCTTTAGTGAGGGGTTTATCTTAATTTCTAGAGCCTGTGCGAAGTCATAATTACAAACTCGACAACGCTTAATTAATTCCTTTAAGGGAGTTTCATTAGGTGATGCGATAAATTGTGATTCTAAACTAACGTAATGACGTTTCCGTTTATCTTTTGATGAAAAACTTTTTAGATTTCAAATTAGTTTTTAATTTTCATTTTTTTTTTCTAACGTAATTAAAATTTCCATTAAAGCATTTTTCGACTTGATGAGAACTTTCAGATTGTTCATTTCAATTTTTGCACGCGGTCTTTATACTGGAATTGGTGGAACACGCCAACGCGGTGACATTGAGGGGGACTACTTTTCATGTAAAAAATAGCTCAGCTCTTAGACGACTTAAATCAAAAGTAACGAGCTAAAAAAAAAAAGTGATTTTTACATAATATTAGGTAGGTATTTGAAAGTTTATTCATGTTGAAATATGTATCCCAAAGGATAATATAATATACAAAAACAAATCTACCTTACCAGGAATCGATCTGAGAATTGACAAAGAGCCGTTCTCTTTCCTTTTTTTTGAGACGAAACATTGAAATATATTATCGTGCCTTAAAACGTATCTATCGTGTTTTAATTAAACCACTGATAACCTGAAATATTTAATAGGTTATGGTCCCCAGTTTCGCGTAACACTAATATTGTTACTCCGTGGTGAATAAACGCAATTAATAGACTTTCGAAAACATGGAAAATCGCGGCGCGAGCAAAAGAAACATCCAACCTTTTAATGGTGACCGGTACGGTGTTTGGAAGTTTCGAGTAAAATCATTGCTAACGGAATTAAACATTATCCAGGTGGTTGACAGTGAAATTCCCAGTGATCGTAGTGATGAGTGGCTCAAAAACAATAACATTGCAAAAAGTGTGATCATTGATAACTTGAGCGACTCATTTTTGGGTTTCGCTAAAGGACCAACTACAGCGAGAGAGGTATTTCAGAAGTTAGATGAAATATATGAGCGGAAGAGTTTGGCCTCACAGTTGGCATTAAGAAAGAGACTTCTGACTTTGAAACTACACGGAGATATTAGTTTGTTACAGCATTTCACAAACTTTGATGATATCGTCACCGAATTAATAGCCGCTGGAGCCAAAATTGATGAAATGGACAAAGTTTCACACCTTTTGTTAACTCTACCGTCATGCTATGACGGAGTTATCACAGCTTTGGAAACATTGAGTGAGAATAATCTCAACTTATCCTTTGTCAAAACCAGGCTGCTCGATCATGAGGTTAAATTAAAAAATGATCGGACGACCACCAGTCTAAAAGTGCTCAATGTTGGAACACATTTACCGGCGGCAGATGGTAAAGGTAAAATGCAATTTAAAAAGAAAAAGCATTTCAGGAAACCATCCTACCAACATCAAAACAAAGCGAGCCATCATTTTTCTCAGTATAAAACCACCAATATTCAGTGCGACTACTGTGGTAGAAGCAACCATATCAAGAAAAACTGCCGATTTTACAAAAGGAATTCTGATGAAAAACAGAGAACTTTGCAAACAGTTCACGGAATCCCATCATCAAATAATACTTCTGATGGCTTCGCACAAATTTCAGAGCAACAATCATACAAAACATTGACCTTCTTGTTAGACTCGGGTGCAACTGATCACATTGTAAATAGCCGGGATCCGTTTGCCAGTATCCAGAGACTAGACACGCCGATTCAACTCGCAGTGGCCAAGAATGAAACCACTGTTACTGCCTTTGAAAAAGGAACCATCAACGTCGAATCCAATCTTGGTGTTCCGGGAAAACTAGAAAATGTTTTATACATTCCCGATGCAGTTTACAACATTCTTTCAGTTCGCCGCATTCAAGCGTGTGGTATGACCGTTGTATTTGACCAAGATGGGGATAAAATTCTACACGGTAACAAACTTCTGGCAACAGGTAAGCCATTAAATGGTCTAACTGGAATTTCATTCAAAATAATAAGAAATTGCAGTTCTAAGATTGAGCCACAGATTAATGTGATTAACAATAAACACTACCAACTTTGGCATGAACGTTTAGGTCATGTCAGTAGCCAATCATTTTTAAAATTAAAGCAACATCAAATGGTAGAAGATGTTAACCACATTGACAATCTTAGTCCTGCAAACCATACCTGTGAGGCTTGCATATATGGTAAACAAACAAGATTGCCTTTCTCTAAAGCTAAATCCAAAAATCATGTTCAACGACCTTTGTTTATAATTCATTCGGATGTTTGTGGACCCATATCACCCATTACTATCGATGATAAAAATTATTTTGTCACTTTTATTGACGAATTTACTCACTACACAGTTACTTACCTGATAAAATATAAATCAGAGGTTCTTTCCGTCTTTAAAGATTTTATTGCTAAAGGCGAAGCTCATTTTAACTGTAAGGTAGTGTACCTGTATTCCGATAATGGGGGTGAATATTTGTCCAATGAATTTAAAGAATTTTGTGTTCAAAAGGGCATTACTTTTCATTTAACAGTTCCACACACCCCACAACAAAATGGTGTTGCAGAACGCATGAACCGTACACTTACTGAAAAAGCACGTACGATGATAATTACCTCTGGCTTAGATAAATCTTTTTGGGGTGAAGCTGTACTTACAGCCACTTATTTAATTAATATCTTGCCAACTTCTGCTCTGCAAATAAATAAGACGCCATACGAAATGTGGCATAATAAAAAGCCACAATTAGAATTGCTAAAAGTATTTGGATCTACCGTTTACATACATAATAAAACGAGAAAAACTAAATTTGATGACAAATCTTTTAAAGGCATTTTTGTGGGGTATAATCCTAATGGGTACAAAGTGTGGAATGTTAATACGAAAAGTTTTCTGACGGCTCGCGATGTAATCATTGACGAGACCAATTTTAAAATTACAAGGCCAACAATAGTTGAGAATACCTTATTGCCCAATACGAACCATAAAAATTCTGAATGTTCAGATGTTCATTTTGAACAAGGCGAATCGTCTAAAAGCGTCTCACATTTTCCCGAAAATAACGTAAATTTAAGGAGGAGTGAAAGAGTTAAAAATCATCCTACTCCCACTTATAAGGAAGATCTCGATGATAATATTAACAATGACATATACAGTCATTTGCTCTATGCAAAGTCCCTTTCCAATGCAATACCAAATTCATTTGATGAAATAAAGGCAAGGGATGACCGAGATCAGTGGGAGCTAGCTATAAAGGATGAAATTGACTCCCTCCTTTTAAATAAAATATGGTCAATAGTCGATAAACCCACAAATAAAAACATAGTAGGTTGCAAGTGGGTATTTACTACAAAAATCGATGAACATGGTAATCCAGTAAGATATAAGGCAAGACTGGTAGCAAAGGGATTTAGTCAACAATATTTAAGTGATTATAATGAAACCTTTGCGCCAGTTGCACGAATATCTACCTTTAGATTTCTATTGGCATTTTCAAATCAGTATGATTTATTAGCCCATCAAATGGACGTAAAAACTGCATTTTTAAATGGCGTCCTAAAGGAAGAAATATTTATGCAACTTCCAGAGGGTATTAAAGCCGATGCCAATAAAGTATGCAAATTAAACAAGGCTCTTTATGGCTTAAAGCAATCCTCCAGGTGTTGGTATGAAAAATTTGATAAAACAATGAAAGAGCTCGGTTTTAGAAGTTCCTCAGTTGATCCTTGTTTGTACTTTCTTAACAAAGGTAATATTAATAAAAATTTATATGTTATACTTTATGTCGATGATTTAATAATCTCAACAAAAGATATGACTACAATGTCAAAATTTAAATCATATTTAATGAGTAATTTCCATATGAAAGATTTAAATGAAGTAAGGCTTTTCTTGGGAATAAGAGTACAGAGAAACAGAGATACAATTACTCTGGATCAGACGAATTATTTGAAATCTGTATTAAATAAATTTAATATGGCTGAATGTAAACCAGTTTCAACCCCACTAGAAAATAAATTAAATTATGTTGAATTAAATATTGATCAGCCTAATTCGAACCTACCATGTAGAAATCTAATAGGATGCTTAATGTATGCTATGCTGTGTACACGACCCGACTTATGTATAACTATAAGTATATTAAGTCGCTTTCAAAGTAAATGTAATGAAGAGCTTTGGAAATGTTTAAAGAGAGTACTTCGATACATACAAGGATCAATTGATTTGAAATTAACTTTCAAACGTAAAAACTTTGACAATATGCTTGAAGGCTATGTGGATTCTGATTGGGCTAATAATGAGATTGACAGACGAAGTACGACCGGGTATTTATTTAGGGTCTTCGAAAATTGCACGATTTCTTGGAATTCGAAAAGGCAAACTTCTGTTGCCGCTTCATCAACTGAAGCCGAATATATGGCTCTTTTTGAATGTGTGAGAGAGGCAATTTGGCTCAGAAGTTTATTAGATAGCCTTAATTTAAACATTTCAAAACCCATTTCAATTTTTGAAGATAATAACGGTTGTATAAGCATCGCCAACAATCCTACGAACCACAAAAGAACCAAGCATATTGACATTAAGTATCATTTTACACGGGAACAGATCATACAAAATAAGATATCAGTTCAATATATTCCTACAGGTGAACAACTGGCTGACGCATTTACAAAACCATTACCAGCAGTTAAATTTGTCAATGTAAGGAATAGTATTGGACTAGAATGAAGTTGATTAAAATCGTTACCTTTCCAAGAACACTTTATTTATGTACATATATTTTTTTTTTGATAATTTAGTAAGTTTTTTTTTTTTTTTTGATTGTTATAATTAGATTAAAACCATATTTTGCTAATATTTAAAAAAAATGCATATTATATATTTAATTTGTAATTAATATATATTCGCAATTTTTGTATCATAATAAAATGGTTCAATTAACTTAAATGTACATATGATAGCTATTAGGATTATCTATTATTATTATTATTTTTCGATCTTGTTTTTGAGTGGGAGTGTTGAAATATGTATCCGAAAGGATAATATAATATACAAAAACAAATCTACCTTACCAGGAATCGACCTGAGAATTGACAAAGAGCAATAAACCCAAAAGGTTGGTATTTATTGCCTTATTTATTTATTGTACTTGGGTATTACTTTTTGCGTTGTAAATGTATTTTTCCCACACCCCGAAAAGGTTTAGGGTGTGAAGATGAAATATAAAAGCTAAAGTTAAGTTAGTCGTTCTGTTATGTTTTAAGACGAAACATTGAAATATATTATCGTGCCTTAAAACGTATCTATCGTGTTTTAATTAAACCACTGATAACCTGAAATATTTAATAATTCAATTATTGGAAGTAGAGAGTTGGCAACAGTCTGACTGAAGGCCGGTCGCCTGAACGTGTATATATTCCGGTCGATCTGTCAATTAAGACTGTGGAGAAAAATCAAAAATATGTTCGTTCATCCGGCCGGCCTGACAAACTCAAAGGTAAGCCTGAACGTGTGTATGGCACAGTCTGCCTGTCGGCCTTTCGTGCGGTGGGATTGCTATTGTTTCTTTTATTATAGTATTTTTTTTTCTATCAGCTACCAATGATAAAAGCTGCAGATATGTATCTTCATCCATACGTAGATAATTGTGCCAATCATTAAGGGCCCACTTCAATTTATTCAGCAAAGCAAATTCACATGAGACTCATGAGAGGATACTCGCCTTTTCTTCAACCAATCTTTACACCATATTATTGTACGTTTCACTTTGGGTTTTTTTACCGAGAGCAACTACTAAACCAAAAAGTGCTAAAAACGCGTCATCGTCAGTAGAGGCTATGATGATTGAGACTGGGGAATATTTCAGATTCGCATGAATATTTGGAGGGTCATCAGTCCATCCGGCGACCGGCCTTCAGGTGTTATATGCCTTGGAGAAGTCGGTATGGAGTTTACCTGTTGCCTCTCGTCCAATACTTGTCACAAGATATCAGTAGGTGTAATAGAGCAAGTTCTGCTTGGTCGATAATTTTGATCATGAAAGGATTATCAGCTTAAGCGCACCACCAGGTGGAACAGCGTTGGCTGTTGGAATTATAGTTTGAAATTTACAGTAATTAGGCCAATACTAAGAAGGCCAAACAGATAAATTTCTAGATAAGTTAGACTCTTGGTTGCAGAAACTGAAAATTTAGAGGAGAACTTATGGAACTCGAAGAGCTGAAAGGAATAGGAGGATGAGACTAAACGTTAGCGTCGCTAACACAATAGAATCCCTTGAAGAAGTCAGGAATGATATCTGGGATCATCAGAAAATTTAGGAAATAAGCTTTTCTGCATAGTAAGTACAGAAGACTGTGAGAACAGAGAGAATCCATCAATCCATGAGTGTATGGACTCAATGAACTCCGATGAAGGAAAAGCTTTCGCAGGTACTAGAGAATAGGAATGTCGACTTTATTTTAAACACAAAATGACGTACCACAAATAAGTTCACGTCAGTCCCCAAGAAATTCAAGAGATTATCAGCCTGGAGCCAGGAAGACACGAGGCGAGGATTGTTGGGACCTGTAATGTTGTGGGTACTAGTGAAGGCAACGTTACGATCCCATCGTCATGCCTACGAAGAAAATGAGGAATAACTTGAAGATGATAGTTACGTAAAAATACTACCCCAGAACTTTATAATGCTACGTCCCACTTACGTTGAAACTACGCACGTGATTTTGTCAGTAAATATGGCGCCTTCTTTAGAAATAACTTCAAAGTAGTATTTAGTTCATAATGTGCGTTTGCGTTTGAAGGATTTGCCACTTCACTGCACGTAGCGGCCGTCAAACTATTATCAATTTAAAGTCATAATTACCAGTAAGTAAAATATATCTTGTGGAAGTTTCAAACTATAGGAGCGATAACTACGAAGCAATCTGCAAAGCTCCAGAAATCACTATATTTCCATTGTTCCAATTGCAACTTTTAATTTTAATAATTTTAATAAATTGCCGGTTGCCGACTACGGTTATAGATATTTTCGTTCCTATGAAGTGACCGTTACTTTGAAGTGTTTTTTAGGTGAAGCTTCTTAGGCGGCGGTCTGATATTTGGACAGGAATTGAAAGACGCATCACGTTTTGGCAATTTCCATTACACAAGAAAGAAGGAAGATATAACGTAGAGAGACGGAGAAAGACAGCCAATGACAGCCGACGAACGATTGACACAAACCAAGGATTATAAGATAAGAGGATTGCCTATTATTGTCAAGCGCCGATACCTTTGTGACGTCACTACAAATGCGCGTCTCTTTTTTGTGTGGTCCTTCGTCTTCGACTCATACGCTAAGTCTAAAAGTTGTATGTGGGAGGAATAGTTTTTGAAGTGAAAATTCTCAGGCGGAGGTCTGATAAGAAGAGTGATTTGAAAGACGCGTCACGTCTAGGCCTATTTCGTTAAACGAGAGAGAAAAAATATTTAATGTAGAGAGAAGGAGAGAGAGAGTTATATTTGAAACGCAGGTCTTCGTCGCAAGACAAAGTAGAGAGACATATAGATAGCAGGAAAAAAAGAGCCAAAGCTTGTATATATCTAATACACAGTTTCGGCTAGCAACGTCTCCCTTGTGTGCGGTCCTTCGTCTTTAACCCCACCTCGGGCGCTAAGTCCTGTCTCAGTTGTTCGAAGGGGAAATCATTTAGAAAGCATTGTACAAGCAAGAGAGAGAGCCACGTATTCACTAAATACTAGGCAATGGAAGAGAATAGAGAGTGTGACGCGCATATGCGCAGTACAAGTCTGATGCCACGGAAATGGAGCAAGACAGAGCGATACACTCAATACTGAGCGAACCACGTATACGGCGCTTCACATGATTTTTTTTGAGTAATTGGAACTTTGGGTTAATTTTAAGGGAGAGTGGGAAGTAAAAATTATTGTGAAGTAGTTTACCTTAAATATTACTACATAGATCAATAACTTTGAAGGAATTTGTATGAATAATCATTTTCGTATGGTTCTCCATTCGTATAGGTCGATCGAGTGTCCGCCACTGGTATTTTCCTATTTCTGACTACCCCCTCCACCTTTCCATGTTAATATGAATTCAATCCTATTGTACAGTTTTGAATAATCATACAGTTTCCTATGTACGGTTTTTGAATAATCATAGAGTTTTCTATATTTTCGTAAGGTTCTCCATTCGTAGGTCGATCTAGTGTACGCCACTGGTATTTTCCTGTTTTTGACTACCCCCTCAACCTTTCCATGTTAGTATGAATTCAATCCTATGTACAGTTTTTGAATAATCGTACAGTTTCCCATATACAATTTTTGAATAATCATACAGTTTTGTATATTTTCGTATGGTTCTCCATTCGTAAGTCGATCGAGTGTACGCTACTGGTATTTTCCTGTTTCTGGCTACCCCCTCAACCTTTCCATGTTAGGAAGAATTCAATCCTATGTACAGTTGTTGAATAATCATACAGCTGTGGGATCACGAAACTCGATATTCGTTTAAAGTTTGTCATTTTTGATCGAAAATCGAAAGGAGTTGTTCATGACATTCGACTGATCGATTTATTTCGATCGAAATGCCTCGACAGGTTCGGAGGTCTCGAATTAGGTTAATTTTCATCTATTTTGTCAATAGGTATACATATCGTGAAATTCTCATAAAAATAAAAATGATACGTTATTTAGGCTATTTTGCAGAGACAAAGAAATAGACGTCGCTAGAATCTTGAGCTTGTTCGCCGAAGACAAATTTCAAGGTACAATAAGGTACAAACAGGAAACCTGTTCTCTTCCAGAGGCAAGATTTGAAGAGTTATTTCGTCTTAATAAACGACAACTACAGAACTCATACAATCGATACGACCACATGTACCAGAGAGAATACTTGCTAGGGCAGTTACTCTAGAAAACATGGTGCTATGTACTTTAAGATTTCATGCCTGGTGAAAGATATAATTTTCTCGATAATTTTGGTATAGCCTTAGTTTATTGTTGAAATTTGAAACAATTAACATTGAAATTTGAATTACAAAACACGAAACAAATATTTACATAACCAAAAAAGCGAGATCGCTTTCAATTCAAAGTGCGTAACGTAAGCAACAATCGAAAAAACTTGATTTCCCACTCGATCGAGTTTCGTGAACAATTCACTCGAGTCGATCATCGTTTGACTCGATATAATCGAATCGATCCTCGTGATCCCGATGCAGTTTTGTATATTTCCGAGTGGTTCTCCATTCGTAGGTCGATCGAGTACGCCACTGGTATTTTCCTGTTTCTGACTACCCCCTCAACATTTCCATGTAAGTATAAATTTAATCATATGTACAGTTTTTGAATAATCATGAATTTTCCTATGAACAGTTTTTGAATAATCAATAGATGGAGTTCACCTGTTGCCTCTCGTCCAATAACTTCCACAAAAGATCAGTAGGTATAATAGAGCACGTTCTATTTGGTCGCTAATTTTGACCAAAGGATTATCAGCTTAAGCGCACCACGAGGTGAAAAAGCTGTAAGCAAAAGGTCAAAGGCAAGAAAAATGACATCTCAGTGATCCTTTACGCTAAGAATTTGGAATTGATTGTTGGTATCTCACAGTTTACATATCCGAGGCGCATCAAGTATGTACAGTCACAAGGACAATACCAAAAAGGCCAAACAGAGGAATTTCTTGACAATGTAGACTCTTGGTTGCAGAAATTGAAAACTTATAGAATAAACATGGAAATGGTAGCGCAAGATAAAGCCCTCGAAAAAGTCAGACATAACAGCTGGAATCAGAAGATTCAAGAAACATCTGAAATAAGCCACTCTGCGTAGTGAATGCACAAGTTTGTGAGAAGAGAGAAGCCACATGAATCCATTAGTGTATAAACTCAATGAACTCCGATGAAGAAAAAGCTTTCGCATAGAGCTTCACAAGACCAAGACCAAGACTGGCCAGTCTTGGTCTTGGTCTCAAAAAATAAATGCGGTCTTGGTCTTGGTATTGGTCTTGATGTTTCAAGACCAAGACAAGACTGGCTCAGTCTTGGTCTTGGTCTTGGTCTTGAAAGTCTTGGTCTTGGTCTTGATAGTCCTTAAAAAAAATTAATACCATATTTTTAAAATATACATTACATTATATTTAACGAAAGAGCAGAGATAATAGGTTAAGGACTTCAGGAATAAAAAAGAAACTGCCTTTTTGGAAAAACTATGCCGACGTTTCGATCATGCATTTGGTCTTCTTCACAGGCTATTTTTACCAGTAAAAGCGTTTCATGCATAGGCGGTTCTAGGTGGGGGCTTGGGGGGGCTAAGCCCCCCCAAATCTGGAATTAGCCCCCCCAAATTTAAATTAGTGATGAGTGGCAAAAGTTTGCAGTCCCTGAATAAAAAATATTCAAGCGTTAGGATTAATTACCTACCTACATAATTTCATTAATTTCTTTTTTTTTTTTTTTTTTTTTTTTTTCTGCTTTCTTGTCAGAAACCACCACTGTGGTTTGTCGACAAAGCCTCCAACATCACACACAAACCAAATCAAACAAACAAACAAACATCCATGCACCTAGCCGGGATTCGAACCCGAGACCCACTGCATGCAAAGCGAAAACACAACCGCTGAGCTGCTTGGGTCTGCCTTCACTGATTTAATACCTTTATCTAATTATTTCATAAAATTTTATTCAATTATTTCATAAATATCCGAAATCGGGACGTCTGGAAACAGTGGCAACCCTAGTCCCCACCGCTAGAAACAGGGTTGCCTCTGTTTAGGTGTGTGTATTAAGTAGAATGAAACTTTTGTATTTTTCATAAATAAATAAAAACAATTTTGACTGATATAATATTTATTAAACTATAATATTTTTGGGCGTGGCAGCCAAAAAAAATTTCGCCTTCGGCGAGGCCTCTAGCAGCAAGCGACCTTGGAGCAGGGGCTTCAGCCTCCCCAGTACAGATGGGCTAGAACCGCCTATGGTTTCATGTCAAAAATTACCGCATAAAGGATTCCACAACGCAGAGGAACAAACAGATATCAATTCTTAAGCCCCGTACAGACCGAATTTTCCAACGTAGACCGGCACATGTGCTGTCGTTGGTGTTGGAATTGAAAAGCAGTGGAATTACAGTGAAAAGGATTTGAGAATATCGTCCACACCGCCGTACACACCAAAGCTAAAGCGTTCCAAAATAGTTCACATGTGCCGTTGGCTAGCGTTGGAAATTCGGTCTGTACGCGTCTTTGAATTAGAACTTTTATTAACGGAACCGGAAAGTTGACAAACACACCATAAAATTGCCATTCTGTACCGAGGAAAAAAATAAATTTCTGTTTGGACTATAAGAATAAACCAACCTTACCAGACAAAGGATTTTCATAATCCTCACATAATCACATAGCTCATTTGAATTTTATTGGCTCATTCACAATAATTAGAAACTTTGGTTTGAGTCAGATGTGGGGTTTGTGTACCTACCTAATTAATAATTATCTTTGGAAGTTCCAATAGATATAGGAATTTGCATATCTTTATAAATATCGAGTCGATTTTTCTTTTCAAAATCAAGACCAAGACCAAGACGAGAGTCTAGAGAGGAAGTCTTGGTCTTGGTCTTGAACGTCAAGTCTTGGTCTTGGTCTTGAGAAGATTTATTAAGTCAAGACCAAGACTAGTCTTGTGGTCTTGCGAAGCCCTACGTTCGCAATAGAATGAGAATTTCGGATTTATTTGAACAAAAAATGACGTAGAGGTACCACAAATTAATTCACATCATTTCTCAAGAGATTCAGAAGGTTATCAACCTGGAAGACTGAGGCGCTGTGATACAAGCTCCAATACGATGAATTACTACTCAGTTCCTTGCTTCTTCTGAGCAAGGTACCAGACAGATATATAACAAGTACAGAACAGATACAAGAAGTCGGGGCACTTGAATTGATTCCTGGAGAACAATTTGGATTATGAAGGAGTCAGGGATCCTTATTGAACTCTTACTGAAGAGAGTGAATACTTGAAGTATCTTTCGATGTGTGGGGACCAGTAACTCCCATTATTTATGAAGACAAGAGATATTTTGTAACCTTCATGGATCATTACGGTCATTTTACAGTTTGTTATTTAATGAAGTACAAGAATGAAGTTTGTGAACATTTCAAGAACTCCTTAGCAATGGTTAGTGCAAAATTTAACAAGAAAATGGAGCATATAAGATGTAACAATAGAGGAGAATACTTCTCAAGTGAATTTAAGGACTTTTGTTCAAAGAAAGGTATTAAAACACAATACACAGTAGCATATACACCACAACAAAATGGTGTAGTCGAAAGATTCAACAGAACCGTAATGGAACGTGCAAGATGCCTAATATTTGAATCGAAAATGGACAAAAGTTTTTGGGGTGAAGTCTTGAAATCTGTATATCTAATAAATAAAACTCCAACAACAGTGCTGAAAAATAAAATAGTTCCAGCTGAAATTTGGTATGGTTATAACCTAATTTGAATAAAATTAAAGTATTTATAGAGAGAGAGAAAGTAGAAAGATCCAGTAGGTAAGTTAGATGAGAGATCAAAAGTATAGTTTATGATACAGACAATGGATATCGGCTTTCGGATAGAGAAAAACAGAAAATTGTGGTTGCCAGAAATGTAAAATTTAACGAGCATGAAAAAGATATCATAGATCAATACATTGAAAGGCAGAATAGAGAATTCCAAGAAGTGAGAGATTTAGAAATCAATAATGAAGAATTGCAAAGTACAAGAAAATGAAATTGCCAAGTAGAGAGAAAAATTAATCAGAAAAATCAAACTGAAATACTGAAATTGACAATAATGTAACACGAAGACGATCAATATGAGAAAGAAAAACACCTAAGCACTTAGAAGAATATGACATTGAACTGATGGTAGTAGGCATATCATCAGACGTACCTACCTGAAAATCATGATAAAACTATACTCAGGAGGAGAAGAGAAGGTTGGCAGAAAGCCATACAAGAGGAATTATTGATCTCACTTGTACAGAATGAAACATGGGAAATTATTCCAAAACCAAATAATGTTGAAATTATATAGAAGCGAAATGGATTTTCACAGAAAAAAAGAAAGAGATCGAAAAGTGATAAAGGAGGCAAGACTTTGTAGCAACAGGTTTTATGCGATCAGATTTGCAAGAGGAAATATATTCACCAGTCGCAAGGATGTTAACCGTCAGAATTCTCTTATTACTTAGTGTTCAAAAAAACTTGAGAATCTACCAAATTGATTTTAAGTGTGCATTTCTCAATGGTGTATCGAAACAACCGGTTTATATAGAAGTGCCAAAAGGAGAAATTCCAGAGGGAAGTGTGTGCAAGCTAAACAAATCTTTATATGATTCAAAACAATCACCTAAATGCTGGAATGATAAATTTCATCAGGTTTGGTGAGATCTTTGGCAGATCCTGTTGATATTACAATGATGAAATGTTTTTGTTGATACATGTTGATGATTTAATTATTTTGTCAGAATCTAAAACTAGATTGATTGAGTTTAAGCAAAAATTAATGAAAACTTTTCACATGATTGATGCAAAACCTAGTTGAGTACTTATAGGTACAACCAGGTTTAAATTTACTTCTGAGTAACGAAACTAAAAAAACTAATGAAAATTTTCCTTGAAACAGTTAATTGGTTACCTTATGTATCCTGTGATAGGAACTCAAGCAGACTTGAGTTTTGCATAGTGACTTAGTCAGTTGTTTGATTCTATACATTGGAAATATTTGAACAATGTGTTACGATGTCTCAAGTCAGAATCAGGTAACAAATCGAAAGATATTTTGAAACCTTATGTAGACTGTAGACGCCGATATTGCTGGTAGTATTATAGACCGTGAAAGTATAACAGGGTTTGTTATAGAATGTTATATAGCCATGTTATATGTTGGAAAATGAAAAAAAAAAAAAACTGTGTCATTATCAAGCTCAAAATCAGAATATGTTGCTTTGTCTAACTGAAAAGAAATTTTGAATATTATTGTATTCCAAATCACAATATTTTAAGATAACCAATGATGTATAAAAATGGCTAGTACATTAGAAACAAAACGTACTAAACATATTGATGTTAAACATCATTTTGTTCGAGATTTTGTCTTAAATGAGAAAGTTAAACTTTGCCAATAGATGAACAAATTGCACATGTTTTTACAAAACTAGGCAAAGTAATGTTTAACTATTTTAAAATAAACTTAATGTTGTGGAAATATGTAGTTTGAAATTATTAAATATTTTCACTATCATTACTCACATAGATTTTTGTTTTGTTTTGTTGTTCTGGAATTGCAGGGGGATGCTGGATTAAACAATTTCAACAGATTAGGTTTTCTGAATGCACTATGTTCTAGTTAGGTTAAACTGATATACTTAGGTGATGTAGTTTTTGTTTTAGTAAAACGAACTAGTAACCGTAGTTATCGTTCCCAAGTAATAGTTGTTATTTATTGTTGATTGTTTTATAATAGAAACGCTTTTACTGTTCTTGGAAATTTTCCTGTTTATTTTGAATGCTGGAAGCTAGAGGACACCAAACTGGTTATTCCATAGTTTATTCTTGGTTCTTGGTCTATGTGGAAGAAAGTAGAAAGTCGAAAAAGCGAAAGATCCCTCGAAAAAGTCAGAAATGACAGCCGGGATCAGAAGATTTAAGAAATAAGCCATGCTGCGTTAAGTGAGTGCAGAAGTCTGTCAGAAGAGAGAGAATCTATCAATCCATTGGACTTAATGAATTCCTATGAAGAAAAAGATTTCGCAGATATTACTGAATGGGAATGCTGGCTTTATTTGCACACAAAATGACGTAACACAAATTAAATCACGTTCCCAAGAAATTCAGAAGAATATCAGGCAGGAAGACATGAGGCGCCGTAATACAAATTCCAATAAGATGATCGATTTAAGAGATGCTTAGAAAAGATGTACCTAATGGCCATCAACGAAGCGTTTCCTCATCAGTTTCTTGCCTTTTCTGAGCAAGGTGCCAGACCGATACAAGAAGAAGTCGAAGAACTTGAGTTTAATCCAGAGTAGGTCACTCTACGAACAGGGGCGGATGGGGAGCATAAAACCGGCCCGGGAAACCGTTGGCACCGGCCCGGCCTGCCAGATCAGTATTTGATTTTAGGGGCTGTGAATGAATCGCGCCGCAGCCAATTTTTTTTAAGTTCAAGGTCACGCAGCTTCAAAACCTCCTAGTCCCATTTTTTTTGAATATTATTTCATGGGAGTAACACTAAAAACTCTGGATGGCACTTCCTGGAATCAGGCAGTTCAAACTCTTCATGGAAAGACCATCTAAGAGCAGAGCAGAAGAACTGCTTAGCTTAAGCAGAAAATTATTGAGAGATGTGGTTGGATTGTTGACAAGACACTGCTCTCTCAGAAAACATCTAAGCACAATGAAGCTAGCAGAAGACTCGCTGTGCGAAAGGTGTGCAGAGGAAGATGAAACACCTCCTACATGTACTTGTACTATGCCGATGTCCTAAGTCCTAACCTTAGATGGCAAATACAGCGGCACTTTGGGATACAGTATCCGAAACCAAAGGAAATCGCGAAAGCGAATATCAGGGATATCCTAGGTTCTACTATGGGAATGGACCTGATATGAATACTTCAGGAGGGCACAATGAGCCACGAGCTCCAGTGCAGGTGTCCGCACACCTCAGGAGAGAATAGAATAGAATAGGGGTATTTGGAAATAAAAATATAAAATACTCATTTTAAAACCATTTTATGTATTTTCCTAAATCTTAGATCAAGAAATTTCGTGACTCGATTTAAGATAATAAATTAATGAATAGTGGGAATACGGCCAATTTTTATTTTTTCAGAAGCACACAAAAAATGGAAACTGACGTGTCCGAGAGGAAAGTGTTAATTCGAGAATAACAGGGCCCCTGAATTGTTTCTTATTTATCCTATGGCAACTTTGACAATGATTATCTTGACAACTAATCATTCGATTTTCAAAAATGATACGCAGTTGTGACGAGAATCAAAATACCTTCAAGCAAGGTACCACTCGCCATCTTCCGCATCTTCCCTATCTAAAAAAGTGGGGTGAAAGTCATCCCACCCAGGGGGTGCACCTTAGCGAAATACCGATGCGGTCGAAAAGTTTCCCCTTGAATACAAAAATGACGTGTCCGAGCGTTTTTTTTTAAATAAACCTTAAAATACCCTAAAACGCCTCTGTTTCGATGTTCGCGAAACACCCTGTATGTTTCCGGGCCGGTTGGACCGGCCCGGAAGCAAGCGGCCCTTCGGGAAACTTCCCAAAATCCCTGTTGGCCCATCCGCCCCTGTCTACGAACAATTCTAATCCACTCTGGGGGGATTCACAGAAGCACATCATCTGCAGATTCAAGTGGAAAAGAGCTGCAGGTTCAAATCTGCTAGACGTAGCCTTCAATCAGATACGGCAGAATGTGCAAAGACACAGGATCATACAAGTCAAACTCCATAATCTATCAACTTTGCATTAATTGGCATATCAAGATTAGTGCATAGAAGATAATCTTTTTTATTCCAAAGAAGATACAATTTTCCAGCAACACGTTTACCAATGATGGCGAGGATATGCTCTGGAGCGGGTAAGATGCATGAAGATTCAATGGAGCCAATTAACATCGGAAGAAGCTAAAAGCAGTCCCAAGTCTCAATCCGACGTCATTTGACGTAATATTACTTTAAAAATGATCTACCTGACGTCGGCATGCGACCAAAATTCGACTAGAATGGGGAATGAAATTTCAGTCGATTCAACGTCGGAATCCGACTTTGAGTCCTTAAGCCGACCTAAACACTACGTAATTTGACGTTGGGAATGCTATACCATTTCCGACTTGAAAAGTCAGGAAGATCTAATTATTGCAGGTGACTTTATTGATAAAAATAACTAAACTAGGACTAAAAACACAACCGCCTCCACAAAAATTAGTAAAATTTAGAAAAATATCAATTTTTGTTCAATTTCACAATTTTAATTTTTTGTTTAATATGGGCTCAAAGATAGGTACTTGTGAAGCTGATGAACAATTGTGAAAAACACACTTATGAAGGACAGGACTAATTTTGCCGATGTTCATTGTAAAATTAAAATTAATCTAAAATATCAACAGTTGATGGTATAATCAGTCATACTCAACCAATTTTATTTCCCTAAATCCTTTGAAGAGTGAATGAACCACCTGCAATAAACGATGAGGTGACAGTTTGATTATACCAGCTTTCAGTTTTCACCTGCGGCGACCTCTAGTCTCAATATGTAGATTCTTTTATACAAAATCTGTTCATAAAAATTATCGCGACATCTAGCCTACCTTTCACGGAAGACGGGTAAATGTTAATTTAATTTATAGATATGTATGCTTTAATTGTATTAAATATTAGACACACAGTAGGTTTTCGGAAACACTGATCTGATTTACCCGATCATTGGCAATAATAAATCTTGCTATTACTTAAAATTCTTTTTTTTCTATAAAATGTCGTGGAATGCTCAAATGGTTTTCGCTTTCTTTCCATTATTTTCAATCACGTATGGGTACCTAATTCACAAGAAGGTAATTCGAAACTAGCATTTCCGAAAATTAAAATAACCCTTAAAAAAAGTTGGGTCATTCTATCTTGTGTACATTGTTAGAGTTTAATTAATTTTGGTAAATTTACCGTCCTCCGATAACTTTCAATATTTTAGTCAATAAAGGACATCACGCCAACGTTGGCAAATTACTCGTAAGCTGTAGGCGGCTTGCGTGGTCGAGGCATCGTTGTGCCGACGTTATACTGCGACTGAAACTATGAAGTCGTAATACGACCAATATATGAACCTATTCTGAGGTGCAAATAATGTTGGAAGACGGAAAAATTTTACTTGGGGTGGAGAACTCGTACAACAAGCAGTTGAATCTCTCCATGTAAGAAACGACAATATCAGAATGGAAATAAATTAGGAATCTGCTTACAGAAAACTTAAGACCAAGTCAAAAATGTCCGAAAGAAGGCAACCACTCATAGCAATCAAGACTTAATTGGTGCAAGAATAGATACTGTACAGGATAAATCACAAGAGGCTGAAGAGTCAGCTAGAACCTCTCGACTAGGGTTGACAGACTATATTTTTATGCAGAAATATGGGCACGTGCGAGGCAACCCACATCTATTAATGACAATGTATACACTAAAACCGATTGAATTTATTTCTGGTCAGGATTAATTACGTGGAATATTTTGCCTTTGGGAGTATGTCAGACTAGGTACCTATCTAATTATTCTCAACAACGGAACAAGATGCCACTGAACTATTCCACTATCTAGGTAGGTATAAAAAAAAATGGCTTTCTTGGGATGAATCAAAATTGTTATGGAGTTATAGGTTATATATATTATCCTCTAGTAATAGTTGTAGTGATGACGATAAAAAGTCAAGAATAATCTCGAAGAGCTTGATAATAAACTTAAGAAAAGGAATAGGGATGTTCAGAAAATAAAAAAAATGCTGTTTAACAATCATCAAATTATTAAGCATCGTTTCTTAAGTAAATCTACAAAATTTTACGAAAATCAGAAAATTCTTTCTATGAGAAAAACGGAGACGAAATATCAATATTCGTTTAAAAGCGCAAGAAACGCTCTCTGACGTCACAATTCGTAACGAGTTAGCGCGCGCAAGAAGAGTGGCGCTACTTTCTATTTGGATCAGCCTTTTGTGACGTTGCTTTTGCGATTTTTGTTGGCAATAAAAAATATTAATATTATTACCTATTACTATTAGTGTATGTCTTTTTCTTTCATATGCATTTAGATAAAGATACTGATGAACTAATTGGTGATTGAATGTTAAGAAGCACCCTAAGTAGTGAACTCTATTAATTGTCCAAATACTTTTTGCAATGAGCGGAAGAGACAAATACATTCTAGGCAATTATTATATTGTAAATAGTTGCAGATAAAAAGTCAATACAGTGTTGCCAATGACTCGATAATTATCGAATTCTACCATAATTTTGACTAGGATTCAATAATCGATAATGACGAGCTAATCTACCATAATTTATTAAAACTACAATTTTAATACAAATTTTTCAAATTTTTAGATAAAAATTAAAAATTAATTAAAAAAATTGAAGGTTGTTGTTGGTTTTGAGTGTTTTGATGTACTGGTGCGAGCACCAAATACTATAGTCCCAGAGTCCCAGGTAGAACCAGAAAAAAAAAAATAGAGATAAAAAGTCAAAAAAGTTGACAGAAACTTTTTCTGATAATTTTTCTTGGAATCTGATAATTTTGTTCTCAAATTCTGATAATTTTAAATTTGACATCTGGCAACATTGTGTCAATATAGGTACATTCCTTAAACCTTATTCTATGGATTGGTCATCTAATTCGAATTTTGATTATTCCCGGCTCTTGATTCGCTCCAAATTATCCGCTATTCAATAAAATTACAGACTGGACTTATGGTTTAGGTTTCAATTTAACGAGAGAGTCTGTTCAACGTTTAACAAGTATTTTAATAGAGCTGCTATCTTCTTCGTGTTGATCTCTGTGTTAGGGTTTATCGAAATTAAGGTAGAAAAGCTACTATGGCTGAAATGGAAGAAGGTTCTCAAAAGGCCGATTTGCATAATCTGCCAACTGTAAACGTTAATATGGTATCAGAATTTTTAGTCAAGTGTCAAGACTTGAACCGAATCTGCCCCAGTCCAGTGGAGTAAAATTAAAACAGACGTATTAAACGTAGGTATTGAATTTGAACAGTGATATATAGTTATTTACAGTAGGTAGGTACCACTTTTTTCCGACTCGGTTTAACTTTGTTTGAGTCTCCCATCATTACACAAACACAGATAATTAGAGTGAATGAAGCTTCTTGGGATAAAGCAATAGTCAGCAACACAATAAATTCATTGTAAACTTGTAAACAAATCTCGCTAACGCGCCAGCTGATTATTCGTTCCGCACAGTGACGTCACAAGCGCTACTCTCGTCGTTTTGCTAGCCTCGCTAATTTCGTTTTTTTGTTTTCGATTTATTAGAAAAAATTAAGGGTTTCTAGATGTTTCAACGTTTAATACGTGTTTTGTGGACCTAGAACCACCACTTTTTATTATTTTATTATTGAAAAATAGTGAACATTCCTATTGGGCGATGGTTTTTTTTTTTCGAACTAGCTACTGGCCATTTGTTAGATCTACCATGTTCAGAAATGCTGCTCCTTTGCCTTTAAAAGCCAGATATTTATTTATTGTTTCATAATCATTACCAATATAATCAAACAATATAATTAATTTAAGTGGATCGCTTTAACAAAATAATATTCAGAATTCTGATAAAAAGCCCGCTTGAAATAAATTAGAAATATTGATCTATTCACGTCACCGCGCCATATTCGTGAGCCCTAATTGCTTTGCATTAATAATAAACAAAGCAGATTTCAGATAAGCTTATATAGTAATTGTTAATAGCATTTTTGCATGCGTCCATTTATTCATAATTACTGCTTAAATATCCATTTGCCGGTTACCGTTACACAATATAGCCATTTAAATAAATACGAAAAAAAAAAAAAAAAATTGGGAATTAGTTTTATAGCCTGCTACTTATACGAGGAGCCATCGATTATTTCATTATCTTTATGCGCCAAGTTCCGTGTGAAGGGATAGTAATAATAAATTTGCAAGGTGAATTGCCCTAGTATAATGTTTGCTTGAATGTGGTGTTTATCAGCTGATTTCGTTTGTTGGCTTTAAATTGTGCGACATTGATTTTCATTCCAGTCCTTATTATAGAATGGAGAGTGAATACCTGTGGCGCCATATGGAAATTTTATGCTAGTGACCTATTTCAAACATGAGAGGCCGCAAGGATCGCTATAATGATTTTGGTTATGTTAATTTTTGATCCAATCCAGGTTGCAACCAAATTGAAAATTTGAAATAATTTCTTTTGAAATTTCCATAAATTAATCTTATCTAACCTAAAGTCAATTTAGCTTTTATTAAATACAACTGATACAAGTAACTAACTAATAAAGGCAGAGTAATTTAATGCTGGATGCGGTCCTGTAATGTGTAACTACAACATAAACCGAATTAATGTCTGTAGTACGGCGTTCAGACATCACAGGGGCATTGATTTCGAGTTAATTACGGCCTTCCAGCGGATTCTCCGCCCAATCGCCTGGGTAGATGGGATTATACAATATAGAGGCTGTTACATTGGCCAACTGCTAGCTATTGGATCAAGTTAGGTCGGGAAGATACATTTATTAGATAAAGAGAGAGATTTATTGGTAATAATTGTTTTAATGTATAATTGGATTTTGATTTTAATTATGCTACAATTATAAAGGCATTAGAGCAAATATTGATCTAGCTAAACTCGATTAGTTATACATATTTTGAAACGAAACTGGCGAGTATGGAAACATTCTACATAGGTATATAGGCACAATCGATAAAGTACCTGAAAATACAAAAAAAATAAAATATCGGAAATAATGACAAAAGACTACAAAATGTATGTTCCAGGCAAAACCATAAAAAAGACTCCAAATAGACTTGAATAACTGGAAAATAAAACCCTCGATAAAACCAATAGAATTTTGAAAAATTACAAAGAACAAAAGGATAAACAAGAAAACGACGCAAGATCTGAGAAGTTTTAAAAACAAAACTTAAGAAAAAGAATTCAAAAATACGCAGATAGAGAAATACGAGGGATATCACAGGTTGTTCAAGCTGCGGATGTATATGTTACTCCACAAAGTAGTAGGTAGTTCAAATTTGACAGAGAGCGATTCGCAGAGACGTATCAAACAACTTGAGGATTTGGTTATACATTTATTGGATAATAGCGGAACGCAAGGATTTGTTAAAACAATGATTTATCCTAACTGTATTCGAGAATTTAATCCAAGTGTGACGACACTAAAGACGATTTCGCCACGTTTTGGTTGGTAGGTAAATTGGTTAACCGCTAGGTAGGCTCTTCGTCACAACAGTGACGTCCCATACCATTTTCAGCCGAAATCGGCCGGTTTACCAAATGTCACGTGTATGACGCGATGCCCAGGATGGTGATGGTATGCCTGAGAAAATAAAAATAAACAAACTACTGAATACTTTTTATTGTTGGGAAATTAAAATTGGGAATAGTGAAAATTAATTGTGTTTTTAATTGTTGTGTTTAATTTCAAATATAAACAAAAAAGTGAGGTTAAATTACTCCAAATTAGAGAGAGAGATACCAAGCTACCAATTCAAATAACCATGCTCCAAGCTCGGTACCCAATTTGACATACCAAAATAGATACCAAAGTTATCGTGACGTCATTGTTTTTCGTGCCGAAATTGGTTGGTACATTTTTGACCAACCAAAGTGGGTTACCAAAACGTGGCGAAATCGTCTAAAATTGTGCAAAGTGGTTGGATAAAGTTGATAAGCTAGCGCAAATAAATGGATGGGATGACAACCTAAAAATTTTTCAGATGTAAGGCAGGCTACAGATGGCTAAAATGTGGCACGATGCGCTTGACAACTACCGACATACATGAAGCAAGTGGAAATGTTTACTGATCCAGGGGATCGTCAGGATCAGAAACGACATTGGTCTGCGAGGCCCACTCAGAGAAATCAAGTGAAGGTTTAGGAGTGACCAAGTGGTAGCAAGAGGCAGTCCATGTGTCCCTGAAGTAGAAAATGTAAGTACTTGTCACAAAATTGATATTGCAAACCTGTCAAAATATTCTTTGGATGATATAAAATATCGCGTTTTAGAAATATATCTGAAACAGTTCTCAAAAATGTATTATTACCTTTAAATAAATATCGAGATGTTTTTGCGGAAAATATGGTTGAGTTAGGTGAAATTAAACATGCAGAAATGGAAATTCGTTTAGCGGACGATAAACCGGTAACTTATAGACCTTATAAACTCTCTGCATTTGAAAGGGAAAATTATCGAAAATTGGTTAACGCATTGTCGTCAAGTATAGTTCAGGAATCAAATTCGCCGTATTCGAGTCCTATTATTCTAGTCAAGAAGAAAAATGGTGAAACTCGAATGTGCATCGACTATTGCGCCCTGAACTCGAAATTTTTAAAAGACTGCTATCCGCTCCCGCGAGTCGACGATCTTTTGAAAGTTTTGGAAGGCTGTAATTTCGTAACTACGTTGGATATGGCAAGCAGCTATCATTAGATACAAATAGAAAAGGAATCCATAGAGAAAACCGCTTTTGTGGATCCAGATGGCCAATACGAGTACTTCAGGATGCCATTTGGGTTGGTAAACGCACCTGCTGTTTTTCAAAGAATAATCATCCATGTATTGGGCTCTATGAGGTTCTCTACGGCGTTGGCGTACATGGACGATATTTTGGTGTCTTCTTCTACCGTGGCATCTGGATTAATGATTCTGGGAGAGGTTTTTCAAACATTCCGAAATGCGAGTATTACTTTGCGTTTATCCAAATGTAATTCCTTCCAAAACCAAATTGACTACTTACGACACGAGATTGATGCTGCTGGGATACGTCCTGGTTTTTCCAAAATTGTTGCTGTCGAGAAGTTCCCTGTACTCAAGAAGGTTCATCAAGTACGTCAGTTTATGTACTTATTTTCGGAAATACGTCAAAAATTTTGCGCAAATTGCTCAACCTTTGACCCCTCTCACCAAGAAGGATGTATTGTTTAGTTGGGGTGTAGCGGAGGATAGTGCTTTTGAAAAATTTAGAGAAGTTTTGATCAAAAGACCTATACTTACTATCTATGATCCCAAGTAACCAACCAAAGTTCACACGGACGCATCTAAAGCTAGACTAGGTGGAATTCTCTTCCAACGATAGACCGATTCCAACTTAAAACCAATATTGTTTTTTAGCCGCCAGACAACAAAGGATGAAGAAAAATACCATTATTATGAGCTAGAGACGCTAGCGGTAGTCAGCTCGTTGCAACGGTTTAGAGTCTATTTACTGAGGTTGTCATTCAAAGTTGTAACCGACTGTAAGAACGGCAATGCAGAAACGTGACCTTATTCCTAGAATTGCTAGATGATGGCTAATAACCCAAGAATTCAATTTTACGGTAGAGTTCCGTCATGGTTCGAAGAGGGCATATGTCGATGCTCTTAGTAGAAATCTTATTAATCAAAATTGGTGTCGCCAAGAAATCCAGAAAGAAGGCGTTTTGCAAGTTGATATCACCCAGGATGATTGGTTTATGTATCGGTGCAAATTAAAGATAATCAATGCAAGAAAATAATGGAAATTCTGTCTGAAACTCCAAAAACCAACAAGAAAAAGCAAGTCCACAAGAAAGATCATATGATAAAAATCGATAATCAAAAGTCTAAGCATACAAGATGCTTTACTTGCAAAGAATACGGACATATGTTCAAAGATTGCCTATCACGGAACCAGTGTGCTGTTTGCAAGCAGCTAGGACACTCCGCCATAGTTTGCCGTAGAAACAAAGCCGCTTCATCTTACAAGACATTGGTCTGCGAGGCCCACTCAGAGAAATCAAGTGACATATTATGTTTCATGTGAGATAAATGAGCACGTTTTCAGAGGATTTATTCTGCCTATAGGTGTGTTATTTCTTCGTTAGCCTACAAGATTCCAGTACTGTCCAGAAAGACAATTAGTTTCAGGAGGGACCGAGTGGTAGCAAGAGGCAGACCATGTGTCCGTCAAGCAGAAAATATACGTACTTGTCACAGAATTGATATTGCAAACCTGTCAAAATATTTTTTAGATGATGTAAAATATCGCGTTCCAGAAAATATTATGTCTCAAATAGTTCTTAAAAATGTATTATTATTTTTAAATAAATATCGAGATGTTTTTGCGGAAAATATGGATGAGTTAGGTGAAATTAAACATGCAGAACAGTAACTTATAGAGCCTATAGACTCTCTGCATTTGAAAGGGAAAATGATCGAAAATTAGTTTCAACAAATTGACGTCAGCTGGTATAGTTTAGGAATCAAATTCGCCGTATTCGAGTCAAAAAGAAAAATGGCGAAACTCGAATGTGCATCGACTATTGTGCCTTGAACTCAAAATTTTAAAAAGACTGCTATCCGCTCCCGCGAGTCGACAATCTTTTGGAAGTTTTCAAAGGCTGTAATTTCTTTACTACGTTGGATATTTATTTCAGCTATCATTAGATATCAATGGAAAGAAAATCCATAAAGAAAACCGCTTTTGTGACTCCAGATGGCAAGTACGAGTAAATTAGGATGCCATTTGGGTTGGTAAACGTACATGCTGTTTTTCAAAGAACAATCAACCATGTATTGGGCTCTATGAGTTTCTCTACTGCGTACATGGACGATATTTTGTTGTCTTCTTCTACCGTGGCATCTGGATGGATCAATGATTCTGGGAGGGGAGAGGTTTTTCAAACATTCCGAAATGCGAGTATTACTTTGCGTTTATCCAAATGTAATTTCTTCCAAAACCAAATTGACTACTTAGGACACGAGATTAGTGCTGCTGGGATACGTCCTCGTTCTTCCAAAATTGTTGCTGTCGAGAAGTTCCCTGTACCCAAGAAGGTTCATCAAGTACGTCTGTTTGTGAGTTTATGTAGTTATTTTCGAAATACGTTATAAATTTTGCGCAAATTGCTCGACCTTTGACGTCTCTCACCAAGAAGGATGTAATGTTCAGTTAAGGTGTAGCGGAGGATAGTGCTTTTAAGAAACTTAGAGAAGTTTTGATTAAAAGACCTATACTTGCTATCTATGATCTAGAATTGCTAGATGATGGCTAATAACCCAAGTATTCAATTTTGCGGTAGAGTACCATCATGGTTCGAAGATGGCATATGTCGATGCTTTTAGTAGAAATCCTATTGATGAAAATTGGTTTCGCCAAGAAATCCAGGAAGCAGGCGTTTTGCATATTGATATCACCCAGGATGATTGGGTTATATGTCGATGCAAATTAAAGATAATCAATGCAAGAAAACAATGGAAATTCTGTCTGAAATTCCAAAGACCAACGAGGAAAAGCAAGTCCACAAAGATTATTTACTTAAGGACAACAAATTATATAGGCAAACCCACAATAGTCCAAAATGGTATGTACAAAAAACAGGACGAAGACTGGTTACTATGTATCATCATGATAATATGGGTCATTTCGCATCTGAAAAAATGCTGCAGAATATCTCTAGTTAATATTGGTTTTCCAGAATGCGGAAATATCTGCTTGTTTACCATGCGCATACATTGAGGTGCCCGCAGGTAAGCAAGAAGGATTTAGTATCGAAAAAGTGGAAATCCTTATGGACACTCTTCACATTGACCACCTGCATTATCGGATTTTGATTGTTCAGTGCGATGAGAAACATCGTTGTGACTCGAATAGACTTTATTTTGTTAAGAATAAAATTGAGAAGGCTCCTTAGGAATAGTCATAGAATGCGTTTGAATATTGAGGGATTGAAGGAAAAAGATATACAGAAAAAAGTTAAAGATGGATTAGCAAATTCATGGTAAAAACTAGTACTTTCAGATGATTCACCATAGTCCAAAATAATAAAAGAGTTGACCGACTAGAAAATCTCGGATGACGCAGAAACTTCAACAGCTCGTGGAAGGAAGAAGGAACTGGAAAAACGATAATAGGAAATACCAATAGTAGTAGCGAAATAAAACTTGATTTTAGAGCAATGTAAAGAAAACACTACGGAAGTTAGAATGAGAATACAATAATTCCTTTCTTCAGTTTCACTAGGTTCCAAGAACTTATGTCCCAACAAATTCTAAAATTGCTAGAACTTTTTGAACCTTTTTGGATCGATTATTTTTTGCTTTCATCACGTTCCAAGATTTTCAGCGCATTTCAAAAATATCAATGTTCTGCTTCAAAATTGCTTGAAACATTATTCGATCAGTTTATAATTGGTTTTCGAATGAGTTTCAAGAGGTTTCAGATGTTTCCAGAAAACATCAAATAATTCAGAATGTCTACTTATCTAACAGTTTTCTCTACAATAATCTTGGTACGAAGCTTTATTCCATAAATTTTCATAGATAATCGGATTCAACCAGTTACCTGACAGTTCGTTTTGGTTCTTTGAAAAGAAGAAGAATTGGCCTCTGATCAATAACTAATAACCTAACATCCCATATTCAATGAAAACAATAACATTCAATAAAGTCGTAGGAATCTCCTGTAAAAAAAAAACAATCCTGTACCATTTTTATAAAACCCTCCATCCTCCATCCATCTGGTCCTTAAATAATAAATTAACCGACGCAACATTGCAACTGTAAGCAAGCATTAAGTTGAGGTCTTACGCTAGAAAAGTTATGAATTGAATATCGCTCGACAACAACAAAGCCAGTGCCTAATGGGCTGCCCCGTGCAGGGCTTTACCAGGCAGAGAGTGATATAATCTAGATTAACTGCACGATAAACACAGTAGTTATTCGAATTAGTTAAGGGTAGTAATAATAGAAATTTAAAAGCCATGTTACCGTTGTTTTGCTTGGAGCGTATAGAAAATATACCTGAAAGCGTTTTTAAATGATTTCGTGATGCAATCTTTCGACTCGATCGGTAATTTTTGAGACGGCCTCAAAGGAAATTCGGACAGATTGAGCTTTAGTGGCTTATTATCTTAAGTATGTGCTGTAACATCCACTTTAACGTGACTTTATCAGTTTTGGGCATTATGAAATTATGATAATTTTAATGGGGGCTTAAAGAACAAGTTAATTAAAACTTTTGAAATGACAGGAGTTTTATTTGAAAAGGGCGTCTTCTATTATATTAACTCGAAGAAATGAGATTATACGAATTGTTATTAAAAAACATCTTTGAAGATGCTTCATCAAATATTCACAGGTAAAGGTACCTATTGAAGAATTTCACCAGGAGAAGATGGAATGACATCTGAAATGCTGAAATATATACTATACTATATGAACACTCAAGAGATTATTCAAGCTATGTCTGAAAAGTGCAGAAATATGACAGAAATATGGATATGACCTGAATCAGAAATAACCGTGTCATCTCGTTATTATCCCAAAACACGAAAAGCTATCGAATAGGTACCTATACCATCTTCTTTTCTATCTCGCCCCCGTGGACTATGAAGAAGGGATATTCAATAACATCACAATATGGACATAGAAAGAGAAAATTTCATCTCGACTTGACTTATAATACACTCAGCATTTTCATAACTTTTACAGCATTGACAGTACAGCAGAGAAAACCAATCCGTTTCCACTCAGTCGAGGAGTCAGACAGGAAGATGTGATGTCACTGAAACTTTTCCCGCTTGCTATGGATGATGCTTTGACAGAACCAAACTGATTAAGACATAAGGCACATCAGGCGATTTCGCCTCAGTTTGGTACCCAAGTTTGGTCTGTCAAACAGGTACCAATCAATTTCGGATGGGAGAATGATGCCGTCGTGACAATTTTGGTAGGCGCCTTGATCTGTCAAATGCTATACCGCGATTTGACTGAGTAGTGAAGGTTTGGCAGCTTTTTGTCTCTCTCTGTCTCATGTATAATGTGACGGAATAAGCTATTGCCCCTTTTTGGGCATTAGTCAAACCGCACTAGGGATGCCAAAAGTTTTTACTTTGACTGACTGTTAAAATTAACCGTTAGGTGTTGGATCATTTAAGCCTTGTATTGGGCTAGGGGTGCCTTGATTCTCATTTAGACAAATAAAACGCTGAAATGGAATAGTTATCAATTTAATTAATAAATGAAAGTAATTCGGTATGGTTATCAATCAAATCCTATCTAAAAATTCCTAATTGGACGTCCAGTCGAACTACAAATTTTATACTAATCTAATAGTTGGGGAGCTGGCGTCAAAAACATGCAAGAGTTTTCGCAAGGCGGATATTTTCAAAATAGGTCGTACTTTAGTGTTAGAATGCTAGTGTACAGTCAGCACTCACAGTTCCGGGACAGCTGGCTCTGGGACGCGGGCAAAGTTGTAATTTTAAGAAGCATCTAAACTGTTTTCTCAAAGCTCAAAATTTATAGAAATTTTGCACATTATCTGTTTGAAGGTCACAGATAACGTATGTAAATCGTCAGACGTCTAGTTCGTTGCAAAAAGGGAGTCAGACGTCCTCAAAGTTTTTATTTTATGGCATATGGAAATTTCTATAAATTTTGAGCTTTGAGAAAACAGTTTGAATGCTTCTTAAAATTACAACTTTGCCCGCGTCCCAGAGCCAGCTGTCCCGGAACTGTGAGTGCTGACTGTACACTAGCAATCTAGCACTAAAGTACGACCTATTTTGAAAATATCCGCCTTGCGAAAACTCTTGCATGTTTTTGGCGCCACCTCCTGGACTATAAAGTAAGTTTTCTAAAGTAAAGAATCTTGATTTATAAAAAGTAGGGAAATCTGATAATGATAATAATATCATTTATGTTTAAATATTCAATGAACGAGAACACAAATTAACTAATTAAATGCACGAGAGCACAACATAAATAGTTCGTCAACTCAATCAGTTCACTGCCATCACAAAATGCTTATTGATCCTTGAAAGTTTTTTTTTATTATTTAGAGTTAACAATTTGAGCACTTTCTGCTGAAGTCTGTCAACAATATGTGCAAAAAAAGTCTTTCATATGCTCAGTTTCTATATACAAATGTACAAATGTTAATTTCCCGACTGTGGAAACCAAATTTCTGCATTAAACGTTAGAAAATACTTCAATTTATAGTGCATTTCGAGCGAATCACTAATCAGTATTTATTGTTCGACTATTAGATAAATTGTAGCGGTCTAACTTGCTTAATCCGGTTCATGCAGATAAATCCACAAGGCGATTATTTATCCATTTATCACCACTATTCACACTGGCAGCTAGGGAATTTTCCACTGAGATGAAAAGAACACACAACGATATACAGGTGCGTTGGAGCCCGTCGAGAGTGAGAGAGAGCCAAAAGACAATCGCATAGGAGAGAATTTTGCTCGTCCGAGGTGACTTGCAATAATTAGGGGTTAATTACATGAATTGTAATCAATAATATAGACCATGTCAGGCCTTGAGATACAGAGAGTAGTATTTTACTATAAATCGCGCGTACTAACGGGGGTTTTGGGGGGTTTGCCTCTGGAGAGCATTCAGAGGGCGCGAGGATGCGAACTCTTCGCCTATTCTAATAGTACTGAAAAATGTGCGTCGACTAGCTCTACCAGGGAGCAGGTCACAAAAAACTAGAGAACAAGGTGGCGGCTGACCAATCACAGCAGCGAGAAAGGTCCACTGCCTTATAAGGTAATGAAGAAACCTGTAATTTTATTGGTTCAAAGGGTTGTTGTTGCCGGTTTTTACAGGATAAATAGTCCAGCAATAGCATCTATTTTTAGAATAATATTTTTATGGTAAATAATAGAGATTGAGATATATTAAATTAGAGATAATAAAAGCTAAACCTGTTATGGGTTATTTCCGCAAGATCTAAATAAAGATGTCAATGTCAAAATGTACCAAATGCCCTACCCACTGAATTCGGATGAGATTGTAGAGCTACGTCACTCACGTACCAATTGGTTAACCATTCGCCGACCAATCAGCAGATGAAAATCTGGGGCGAAATCGCCTATCATTTAGTTATGACATAAATATAAACGTCAAACGAATCATCTTTGGTACTTACACCATTTCAATTTTGAAGGGTCACAGTCTTATTCTATGGTCACAGTTGATGAGTAGATAATCAGTTGGCGAGAGCATCGCGGAAGAAATAATTCTTATAATGAAGTGAAAGCTATGATAACATCAAGGAGAAAGAAGTCACCATTACAAACATCTATTTGGAAGACATATCTACCTAGTGTTACGGACCGATGCCATACTTATGTTAGGAACCCGGAGTTTTCCGCTGGCTCCAATGTAGTAATCTCGGATTATTTCTGGGTCTTGTACCTATTATCCGGCATTTTATTAAAGTAAGCAGTAAAACTCGAAATTATTTGAAGGTTTAGTTTGTTTTGAATTTGAACGAAACTGATTTTACATAAGTGCGACTGCTACAACTTCGCTATCGATTTTATAAAGCGACTAACAATTCCAATTCTGAAAACTGAAAAGTAACCCAAAGGACTGAGGAAGGAACTAAGTTTATATTTCTCAGGACAATTTTCACCATCTGGAATATGTATTTACAATAAGTTGGGTTCCTGCAATAGAGGTCCAAGTACCGACAAATGGAAACGTCTTGTTGGGATATTGCTGTTTACAGGACATTGGTTGTAATCATAATTATTCCATCAGCCGGTACATCTCTATAAAACCTAAATAAGCAATAAGTTGTAAAGTACCTAATTTATGAGGTACTAAACCAAACAGATGGGTGGAATTTGTTAAACAGAGGAAATGTAGTGAACATAATGAACATAACTGGTATTAATAAAATGATGGATTTACAGGCTTTAGCAAGCTTTCATGGAACCTTAATACCCAAAAGATTCCATTTTACCTGAGAAGCAGAGGTTTTGATCAATGTATACTCCTCATAGAACTCGAACACAGATCAAGATGTAGACCAGAAATGATGAATCCATAATCCATAACGTCAAACATATTGCAGAATTACACTAGAGACAATTAAGAAGCTTTAAATAGAGTTCGCTATCAAGAATTGAGCAAGACGCCATATATGGATATGATAACTCGCTAAAAAAGAAAAAAAAAAGTTGATACCATGTTGTCGGCGAGACATGTAAGGTATACATATTCACTAATAAATCACTTCACTTGACTTCACTCACCGAGGAGTGAGAATAAGAGGATAATTAATAGCAATGTTAATAGGTGGAGAAAAAATGCCAAACCATAGATTATTGATACATTTCTCAAGACGTTGTGTTGGACCGTTAGCCTTTCACAGTCTAAAGTTGGCCGTTGCCCTCCAGGGACCAACACCTATGAAAGGAACCAAGTTGGGTTAACCCAAGGTTCCTAAAGTTAATTGGTTGTCTGGTAATGAAAAACAGATGACGTCATCTGAAGTGCCTTATGGAGACTTGCATTATGTTGAGGCACCCCAGATGACGTCATAAAAGTTATCAGGCAAACTACTTCTTTCAAGCAATCTTGAGGCTGACCGTTCTTCTGGATACTCGTGTTAGCCAAGTTCTCCCAGAAACGTTTGACGAGTCGCCATTCGGTACTCATTTCCGTGAATAGCTACTACATCTCGAGTAATACACGCTTGTGCCTTTTAACCACGAACCCTGATATCAGCACAGCGGCGAGTATTTTCATCATTGCAGGAATGTTTGTCGACCTAGCACCGTATTTCTTGTGTTAAATGGGCTCAGTAGGTGAATCCCCTTTCTCTCGACAAGGGTTCTCCTGACCGGACGAGTAACGGTTTGAAGTAAAGCCCATCAACCGGGAAGCTGGGCTCATCGGACTTTGAGCCAGAATAATTGGAATCATTCGTAGAGTTCCCCTATTCTTTACGGAGGACGAGACGATACATCTGCCAACTTTCTGGAGAGAGGCTCTGGAACTTTGCCCAGAATTCCGGGATCGTTCGAGAGCTCCTCCCTCCTTCCCTTATCGTTACTACGGTGGCTGTTAAAGTTAACAAAATTGCACCAGCGAATCATGCATCGTAATGTGGCTAGGAACCGTGGCGGGTATCTCGTTAATTTAGATAACCTAGAAAATAGGGTGTAAAAGTAGGTATACTGAGTATATTCGGCCCATGCAGGAATCAAGGGCGATGGCGGTACCTACTTTCCAATGAACCTTTTAAACAAATACCTGTTAATTTTTTATCTGATATAAAGGAAATTTGAAAGCTTTTAACAAATTTTAGGAAATGCTCCAACAATAATTGAATGTATATAAAAACACACACGAAAATTAAATTTTTGTGTAATTCTATTAAAACACACATAGCGCTTTATGAAACCGTGTATATAACGAACGAAAAATAAATTCCTCAATTTTCAATTCTAATCAAAAATATTCAAAATAGATTACAAAATAAAAAATAAAAACGTTAAAATGGAAAATTTCGGTGTTTTATTATAACTTTTTTGTGTGCCAGAATGAAAATTGCAAAAATATATAAAACGCGACGCAAAACAAAGTTGCCTTTAATTAATTTTAATCGTGTTTAATCAGACATAAAAGGGTTCCAGCACTGATGTAACCAGTTTTATGAAAATAATTTCAGCTGTTTATTAATGCTTTATTAATTAGGCATGATTTTTTGTATAATTGCAACTTTTTTATCAACAATTAAAAATTATTTTAATTTTTACCGGCGCTCTAACTCACTTAGAGCCCACTAGAGCTTTCTGTCTAGCGGTGTTATTACGTGTCTAAAACGACAGATTATCGTCAGACACTTATCCGTTCGACAAAGGGATTTGTCGCTTCAACTTTCCTATTTCTTCTATAGTTTCGCCCTTTATTTGGATAGAATGTGCCTGCCAGGTAATCGTTTACGAGAAACACGTTCAATAGCGCAAGGCTATTGTTAAATTTCGTTTTGATGGGGATGATATTTTTCTTTTTGAAGGAGTGTGTTTACATGATCTATTTCAGAACAATGTATTGCACACTGAAAAAAATTTGGTATACATTATATCAGAGATCAATAAAAGATATTGAAAATCCTTATACTATTATATCAGAGTGAAAACAATGAATCAAATCACCAAAATCAACCCTCGACAAAAATCTGTAAGTTTTATTGAAGCATTCAATTTGCCAGCGAAAATTGAATCAATGTTACCAAAACCATTAAGGGGCCCATTGCAACGTTGCCGACAATAATGGTGAAGATAATAAAAAAGAACTTAGCACTAACGCCCGAAACAAATCTACTGGTAAATAACAACCTCCCGAGGGAGGATGGGATGAGGGGGGCACGTCAACGGGAATATATCAAGGGGCCTTCGTTCCAGACTTTTAATTAGACCAGCAATCGGCCGCCGAATTAAAAGTTACGAGGGATGATTTATAAACTCTGTGATGGACAGGCTGGAGTGTTATAATTTTAGGCCAAAGGTTATTAGTTTTTTTTTTTAATTAAAATTATTTCTATCTTGTTCATTGAAACATAGAATTTAACAATAACGATGATATACTTATAGCGTTACCCAAGTGCTCAGTTTTATTTCAGAAGACAGTCACTTTGTATGAAACTGTTTTTGATCATTTTTCTTCCAGCAGTTTCCTCAATAGGTTTTGTGTTGGTATAAATATTTTCTTTTCACAAGATTTATCAAACAGTACTTTTGGCCGCTTTTGATCAGACAATTTTATGTTATGTGGAAAAATACTATCTAATCCAAAGAAATTTGTCCTTTGTGAAGGGTTTATTGTATTTGAAAAGTGCAGTGGTTCAAAAAGTCTATTAATTCTCGAATTCTTCCCTGCATGTCGACAATAGTTGAGAGTTTATTTTTGACCACCAATCCAATATCCTTCAATGTCACTGTACAAAAATCCATGAAAATGAAATCTGGACTTCTCACTGGCCAAATGATGATTCCATCTTGTCGAACACGCACTACAAAGTTGTTATTCAAAAAGCCAGTACCTAATGACAGCACCATAATGGTTACCTACCAAATTATGTTTGAATACTCATTTTCAGATGTATTATGGTGTTTCAATAGCTGAATATAGTTTCTCAAAAAGTGCAAGTATTGTTATTAGTAGGTATGTATATGTTTCTATAAATATTCTAAATTCAACAACAACCTTCAACTGATCTTTCCTTTGGGCTGTTGGTTCCGAGGTTGGTTCACTGCAAAAAAACTTATTTTCATTTTCTGAACTATTTTACTTCTCTTTATCATCTCTAATCATCTGGCGACCATGTTTCTGAATGCGTCTCCTTGTCTTGCATCATGAAACAGTTCTTCGATGTTGAGATTTGTCCATTCTCTCACGTTTCGGAGTCAGGATTTTTTCCTCCTGCCGATATATTTCTTCCCCTTCAATCTACCCTGCATTATGTTGTATAGCAGAAATTGCGTAAGACATGTACCTACGATGTAAGATGTTTTTCTCATCTTAATGAGTGTCAACAGCTTTCTTTTTTGACCAATACGTCTTAGCACTTCTTCCTTGGTGATTTTGCTAGTCCATGGTATTTTCAGGATGCGTCTATAGAGCCACATCTCAAATACCTCAAGATTTTTGATCAATAGGGTAGTGGACAAGGTATAATTTCAATAAAATCGATGATCTATTCTTCATCTATGAAGTAAATAAAAGATATTCGTAATAAAAGAAATTTCAGATAAAATTATTAACTCTGTTTAAAACGGTTGTAAAAGTAGAGGTTTGAGACGCACTATTGAAACGGAAATATTTCGCGCCTTGATTTTACGTCATAGCTGTTGTATTTGAATATGAATTAAATCAAACCTACGTCTGATATTCGTCACAAACTTACTTATTAGAGCAAAAGAGAGAGATATATCAGCGTCTGTCAGGTATCATTACATCTAGGCGCACCCTCAACATAACCCCACTTTTTGAGAGATTTCAATTTGTCAATCAGAGCGCACTGAGTTTATCGGCATCTTTTTCTAAAAGCATGTAAAATATAAGGACGCGCAAACCGCACTCTCGCCAATCTTACCATAACAGCTATGACGTAATTTCCGGGCGGCAAATTATAGCGTTTAAAATAAGTACAAATTTGTTAATTTTTTTTCACGTATATTTTTGTTTTCTAAAATCAAAGAATCATCAACTACTGTTTATTTTGTTATGAAGATTAATAAAAAAAATATTTCAAAAAATTGTCCACTACCCTATTGAGCTTTTCAAGTCCAAGTTTTTACTCCGTACAACAATACTGATCACACATAGCATTCCATAAACCTTATTCTGATGTGGTGTTTAGATTTCTGTTTGTAAGCACTGAGGAGTATTTGACAAATGCCTTTCGAGCCATTTCTAATGTGATCTTGATTTTTTCGTCTAGATCCATTTGAGCACTTATGACTAAACCGAGATATTTGGGTTAATGTTTGGGTTTTAACTAGTTATAAGCATGATTTTTTTTTCGGTGTTTATAGTGAGTTCTATGGTATTTTTAATACCCATTTAGAATAACCCCATCATTATTTATCAATCACGAATCAGGTGAAACAAAAATTTACCAACAAAAACGAACATCGATTGCTAATACGTCAATTTCATGTACAAATAGGAAATTCCTAACTTAATGTTATTTGTGTATTCAAGAACCGACATACGTTTAGTCACTAGAATGACTGGTACTTCTAAATAGGTATTAAAAATTCTATACTTCTTTATACTCTCGGTTAATTGACTCGCTAATAGGGTTTGAAGATCTTCTGCACTCTCAGCCATTATAGCACTATCATAGGTGAATCTTAGGTTGTTTATTAATGTTCCTACAATGTTTAGGTACTCGCTCGCGTCTCTCTTTCAGCGCTTTCTGAAATACAAATTGAGAATATAGATTAAACAGTTGTAGGGTTAGAAAGCAGCCTTGGCAAACTCCCTTTTGAATTTCGATTTCATCTGTCTCTATGTCCTCAATACGCACTACTGCCTTTGGTTGTAGTAAATATTCTTTATCTACGCCAGTGAGTTAAGAAGCTCTTAACTCACGCATTTCGAGTGAGTTAAGAGCTTCTTAACTCACGCATTTTCATTACCGCACCCAGTGAATTAAAAAGCTCTTAACTCACGCATTTTGAGTGAGTTAAGAGCTTCTAAACTCACGCATTTTCATTACCGCACTCTTTCTCAGGTTTTTGAAGCTATAGTGACATCAATATTATTTACTATCAAATTGATATGAAACCATGCATGGTGTTATGGTGTTTTCATGGTAATTTGGTTAAGTTTATATTGTTATTTGAACAAAAGGAATTGAGGTGATTCAGGTAGCTGGTATTTAGAATAGGTAATACAATTATTATTGAAATTGAATTTTTTTGTGTTTTTGAAGTTAAGAGCGTATGGCGTAGATAAAATATTGTACAATACATGTGAGTTAACCCTCATTAAGATACTTGTGTGGTTACACAACTCGTGCTACGCACTCGTTGTGCAACTTCCACACGCGTATCTTAATGATGCTGTTAACTCACTTGTATCGTAAATATCTATTATTAATCGTATATCGCGTGCAACTAAATTACGATTCTATTTAAGTTCTCTATGAGTTTATCGTGTTGCCCGTCTGGAAGTCAATGAAACAGACGCATACACTTTTGTTGTATTCTTTACTTTTCTGTAGCAGTACTGTGATAGCAAATAATGCTTCTCTAGTTCCTTATCATGCTCTAAAGCCAAACTTCACCTCTTCTAGTTGTTCTTCACATTTTCGATATATTACCTACTTATCCACTAGAGGAATATTTTCAAAAGTACTTTTAGTGTGTGATTCATCAAACTTGTGCAGTTTTTGATGCCCAAAACAATATTGTTTCTATATTTCAATTAAATGTTTATCAACATAGCATAGTTTTAATTTTTGTCATTAGACAAGAGAAAGTTGTTGTTTTAAACAAGCAATTGTCAAAAATATATTTTTATTCGTCACACGCATTTTCAATCATCTCCAAGAATTCCATTAAATCGTTCATTCCATTCACAATCAAGAAGCAATATTCATTACATCATTCATCAGGAGTTTGCGAAAGAATTTTCATCCAAAATCCACAAACCTCTCAACAAAACTGATCATCCGATACTCATTACATTTCTCTTGTTTCTAGTTTTTGTTGAGTACTTTTGTAAGATAAGTCAAGTTTCCATTATCCAAGGCCTTCAAGAACTCTATCGGAATGTTGACAGATCCAGCCGCTTTTCTGTTTTTAGAAATTTGTAAGGCATACTCCACTTCTGATTTAAAAATACATAGCTGTTGCATCTGTCTATTTTCTTCTCTTACGCCATCTCTGTCAACTGGATCCAGAACTCTTACAATGCTTTTTTTTGTAAGGGCCATTGATCGGTTCGAACAATATTTTCAGATCTTCTAAGTATCTGGAAAATGTCTATGCATTTTAAAATTACAAAATTCTAGCTTGGGGTTTAAATCTACGTCTACATTCTGCAGTTGGATATACAGGGTAACTCAGAGTAAATTTCCCTTTTTAATAGTGCCCTGTACATCCAACTTAATACTTGTGGGGGGGATAGCGCTGGTAATTTGCGGCGAATGCGTGCGGATTTTTAGTAAAAATGGAATTGTGGTCGAACGAGCAACGCGCCTTTATGGTTGAGGCGTTTTTCAAATCGAACGATTCCTATGTCGCGGCACGACGACGTTTTTGTAACCAGTACGATATTCGACGTAACGGTAAAGCTCCATCAAAAAATTTATTGAAATCGTGGATTCAAAGATTCAACAGGATGGAGCGACGGCACAAACAGCAGCAGTATCAATGGACACTGTACGTGAATTGTTCCGAGGAACTGTAATCTCGAAAATTGGAGGCATCGTTTTTCCACCAAGATCACCAGATCTTACGCCCCTAGACTTTTTTTTGTAAGGATATTTGGAGAGTATCGTCTACCTACGCCGATCCCCCAGCCACTATGGAGCAGTTAAAACGCAACATTCGAGTGGCCATTTTCAACATTCCTATTGAAATGTGTCAGCGAGTCTTCCAACATTTAAGAGCATCATTGGAGGAGTACTATGCGAGAGATGGTTGACATTTGGATAAAATTGTGTTTAAATAATAAAATCCGCATTCCTGTACTTCCAAAATTTATTATTTAAATTGCCCCAACACGTTTTATTTTGTTTTTATAACATGTTAAAAAGGGAAATTTACTTTGAGCCACCCTGTACCTACAGTCAATACATTTTTGAACAAGTTTGAAAGATGATTCGTTTTAAGTTCATTATCTGTAGGACAATATCGCAGTGATTATTTTTATCCAAAACGGCCCGATGCTTGCTTTTTTTTGCCAAAACTCTGCTATTTTTTGTCCGAAACTGCTGGGTAAAGTTTGGAAAATCTATTATATTCTTCTGAAAACTGCATCTTGAATATAAAATTTTTAATAATATTCGGAAATGATTGTCGATCACGCTAAAAATGAAAGTCACACTTTTGTATGTCAGTATTCAATTGAGGGTAGAAGTAGATAGTATTATGTTTTAAGAACTATTCGAAAATTGAAATAATCTATAGGGTGTTCCATTTTTATATTAAAAGTATAGGAAATGGAACAAGTTGCAAAACTTGGCAAATAAAGGGTTATTTTATCAACAGACTGAAAAATGTGTGCCCTATATAGGGCTCAAATTTATATACAGGGTGGAATTTTTATAGTCAGCCTGTTTATTTTTTGGAAAAATAAAAAAAAAGGTCCCTTTATTTTTAGTTTGACACATTTTTTCGGCCTTTTCATGGAATTTACCCCTCTCTTAAGGGTAGAAACCACCCCCAACTTTTTTTTTTTCAATTGTAAAGATATGCATTATGATAGCTCGTTGGAATGGGCATAAAAAAAGGAATGTGACCCATTATTTACTTTCTCATTTCGGTGATCTAGTTATGTAATTATTTTTGACATTAACACACTATTTTAGGGTTGAAAATCCGAGTATCAGGCATCAAATAGTGTGCTAACGTCAGAAATAATGACGTAACGTTACAAATCGGGCTTGTTTCGCATTAGGGTTCTACCAAGAAGAAATGCTAAAGATATTCAACAATTTTAACTGTAAAAAAATTGTGTGGAAAAATATGTTTCTATTTTTTTTCTCGCTCACCGAAATGCAAAAGTAAATAATCGGTCATTTTCGTTTTTTTATGCCCATTCCAATGAGCTATCACAATACATTCGAAAAAAAAAAAACTTGGGGGTGGTTTCTACCCTTAAGAGAGGGGTAAATTCCATGAAAAGGCGGAAAAAATGTGCCAAACTAAAAATAAAGGAACCCGTTTTTTTTTTTCCAGAAAATAGACAGGCTTTCTGATACTGAGATTATTATATTTAAAAATTCCACCCTGTATAAAAAGAATTATATACATAAAGGAAAGTCGTGTTGGTTACAGTACGTATAACTTGAGAACGGCTGGACTGATTTTTATGATTTTTGATTTGTTGGATTTGTCTTTGTCCGGATTAACATAACAAACTATTGAAACATAGAAAAAAGAATAACGAAAAACAAATTTATGAAGAAAATTCATTAAATTTGCATACGGCGCCATGTCTGATAACCGATATGAAGTTCGCCGCGTTACCCGGTCCTTTCATAATTAAATTGAAACAAGGTTATGTTGAACGTCTGTCATATCAGTCTTTCAAGGATATTACAAACTACAAAACAAAGGAGTGGTTACCGGCCTAGATTTTTCGAAACGTCATCAAATTTTCGGTCAGTTTGCGCCAGGGGTCGTAGTTTAAAATATAAACTTTTGATGGAGAACATTATTATACAGGGTTATTGGTAATTCGACACATTCCTTTGGAGATGTGATAGGGGATGAGGTAAGGAGTAAATTTAACCGTAACATGCTTTATGCAAAACTCAATAGTTTTTGAGATATTTCGGTTTTTCTTGAAAACATAGACCCAATGGCTTTAAAAATTGATTAGCACAAAATCTACCGTACATTTCTTCAAGTTTTCTACTGGATTACTTGCCCAACACTATGGTCTTATACTCGTGATAAAAAATATCTGGAAACATTTCCTTTATAGGAAAATTTCAAATAAAATCTCTTGAAAAATAATTTCTAAAAATATGGTATAATTTCTTATCGGTTGCAGAGACTTTATTAAAAATTTTCCCACGAGGCATTGAAGGAAATGTTTCCAGTTATTTTTTATCACAAATATAAGAACATAGTGTTGGGCAAGTAATCCAGTAGAAGACTTGAAGAAATCTACGGTATATTTTGTAATAGTCAATTTTTAAAGCATTAGGTCTATGTTTTTGAGAAAAACAGAAATATCTCAAAAACTATTGAGTTTTGCATAAAGCATATTACGGTTAAATTTACTCCTTACCTCATCCCCTATCACATCTCCAAAGGAATGTATCGAATTATCAATAACCCTGTATTTTGGTTAACCTATAATAGGCAAAGCGAAACATGCAAAGGACAGCTAGGAAAATTTTGTTTCAAAATGTTGATTGTCCGTTGTATTTAGATATATTTTTGTTTAAAATTATTGTCTATGATGAAGTACACATAGGTACATCATAGAGTAGGTACTCTAAATTTACATATAGACTTCTTTTAAATTTAATGGCGGCTGGAACCGCGGGGAACAGCTAGTAAATATATCGCCCCTGAGAGCAAGAAGGGGCCATGTGCCAAATACAAAATTGTTGAGAAACCAAGAAAACCTCGAAGAAAACTGCAATTTTGAAAATTATTTTTTTGTACTTTTCCTGTCTACGTGAGTTTGTACGTGCCGCTTGTCACCTTTCTACACAATGTGAGTTGGAGTATGAAGATGTTCTTATGGCAGCTATCTCAAAATTGGTTCAGTTGGTGCTTGGCCCCTTTTTGCTCTACAGAGGCGATATATAAATTTATATAGGTAGGTACTTTTAAAAAGGAATATTTTCATAATTTTTTCTTTGCTGCAGCAAGTTGAAAATTTCCCTTTAGAAAGCAAAATTGCCTCATTTGTCAACATTGCTCATCAATAATTCTTATTTCTCGCGCTTTCACGGAAACTTTTTATCTTGCATGAATTTTCTAGAGCGAATATTTTGAATTAGTGTGTTTGTCGGGTTAGAATTTTGGTTTGATGATTGATATATTAGGTCTATTCGCACAGAAATTACAAACCAGTCAGAGCGAATTTCATTGGTTGAACAGTCAGAAAGAGTCAGAAAACTAGTTTCAACCCATGAAATTCACTCTGACAATGGTTTGTGATTTTCGTGCGAACAGACCTTATAGTGAACTCTTGCAATTTAAGGAAACGTAAATCGCAACTTGCAAAAAGTACCCATGGGAAGCTTAATGTCCTCAAAAATTTCGGAAATCTGATTTACCTCTAAGTTGAATGTCATCGCAAAAGTTTTCTGTTTGTTTAAAATGATTATTAACAGCTACTTCGACATTAACGGTCCTTTTCAATTTCATTTTCAGTGATGATTGGTAACGTTCCTCACTTAATTTAATTTTATTTGGAAAGAAGCGTTGTTTTGGCTTTATTAGGCTTAGTAGATGATATCGCATTCATATGAGATTTCAAGGAGGCATTGATTAGCTTTTGTGTTCAACCAAAACCAATGTAAAGACTAAAAAAGATATCCAAACAGATCAAAAATATGAATAACCACTCTGAAAATACAACTAATAAAAACCCCAAAAAATGTACTGGATCAATGATGACTATGGATCGCAGGCAGTAGGTAGTTTATCCCAACAGGCTGAAACCTAATCAGAGCATTCATCCTTTCTGAATTTACAACAGGTAAATAAGATACCAACCCCTCAAGGTAATTGATTGGATCTTATTTTTAGTTACTTATCAGAGGACATGGTGAAGCTGGCAAATAGGCTTGTGATTCGTATCACCCAGCCGTATCATTGACACTAAAAATAGGTGTAGTCCATGTTGACACCATTGACTACAACTAATATGAGTATTTAACTTTAAATTAGCCAACTACACGGCAATAAATGATGGGCTCATTTGAATGGGATCAACTATTTAATGCTGAAAATGTGGATTTAAATGTTAAGGTTTTTGGGGATATTAAAAAGTCTGTCATTGAACGGTTCGTTCCTAGAGTAAGATTGGTTAAGCCTTTAAGTTTCCCTGCTGGTACTCGAATGAAGTTAAAAAACTCATATTTCATAAGAAAATTGCCCATAAGAAGTATAAAATTTCAAATACAAAAGCAAACTATATAGTGTGTTTGCTCAGCTGAGAACAGCATGTAAGGAGTTAACAAATAACTACTATAACGATTACATCTGCTCAGTAGAAGACTCAATAATAGATGACAATTAAGATTTCTGGAAATTTTTAACCAAAAAAATATGTCCTATTATGGTGAAACAGCAGATATTTTGACAGAGAGTACTGTAAATTTCTTTTTCTACAAACGTCACTAAAAGTGTCATTTTTAACGGATGCTGTCAGTGTCTAAAATGCCATTTTATGACACTGGTGTTAAAAGTGATTACTTTTAGCACTAGTGCTAAAAGTAATCACTTTTAGTGCGTTTGTAGAAAAAATAGTGTATGATATTCGTGCTAAAAGTGATTTTATTTTGTTCAAAGTGATGGAACACTCCGCCTTTGGCGTCGTGTCCCAAACTTCCCTTTTCACAAAATAAAATGTCACTTTTAGCACTTATATCATAAATAACTATTGCTCCCTCTATTTATAGTGATAAAAACTGTGATAATTATAATTTTGTTATTCCTAATGAAGTTGTTGACATAGGAGTTTGTGATATAAATGAGATTGGTGTTTTTAATGCAATAATGAAATTAAGTAATACATTAGGTGCAGGTCCTGATGATGTCGCGGAAGTATTTTTGAAGAGTTCAGTGTATATACGTCTTGTATAGGGTGTTCCATCAATCTTTAAATAGCGGTAGATTTCTTGAGGCTTTGCTATGGGAGCAGACATACGCCAATATTTAAAAGTGGAAACAAGTCAGTCAAGAGTTCCCTAACTTTGGGACTTTTTGGAAGTACCTATGGTTTCGTAATTATCTTGTAAATAGATGTCAGTTTGTTAAAATGAAGGATGCTCTATCGAGGAAATTAAATACGTGAGTTCCAGAGAACCTCAGGGAGTTCATCTGTCTCCTTTACTGTTCAATGTCTTTTTCAATGGTATCTCTACTATTCTACAGCACTCTGACATGCTTTTGTATGCAGATGATCTGAAGTTATATAAATGAGTTTAATCCATGGAAGACTGTAAAAAACTTTAGGAAGACATTGATCAATTGATTTCTTGGTGTAACCTAAATGTAAAACCAATGTAAAGACTAAAAAAGATATCCAAACAGATCAAAAATATGAATAACCACTCTGAAAATACAACTAATAAAAACCCCAAAAAGTGTACTGGATCAATGACGACTATGGATCGCAGGCAGTAGGTAGTTTATCCCAACAGGCTGAAACCTAATCAGAGCATTCATCCTTTCTGAATTTACAACAGGTAAATAAGATACCAACCCCTCAAGGTAATTGATTGGATCTTATTTTTAGTTACTTATCAGAGGACATGGTGAAGCTGGCAAATAGGCATATCCTGCCTTGTGATTCGTATCACCCAGCCGTATCATTGACACTAAAAATAGGTGTAGTCCATGTTGACACCATTGACTACAACTAATATGAGTATTTAACTTTAAATTAGCCAACTACACGGCAATAAATGATGGGCTCATTTGTATGGGATCAACTATTTAATGCTGAAAATGTGGATTTAAATGTTAAGGTTTTTGGGGATATTAAAAAGTCTGTCATTGAACGGTTCGTTCCTAGAGTAAGATTGGTTAAGCCTTTAAGTTTCCCTGCTGGTACTCGAATGAAGTTAAAAAACTCATATTTCATAAGAAAATTGCCCATAAGAAGTATAAAATTTCAAATACAAAAGCAAACTATATAGTGTGTTTGCTCAGCTGAGAACAGCATGTAAGGAGTTAACAAATAACTACTATAACGATTACATCTGCTCATTAGAAGACTCAATAATAGATGACAATTAAGATTTCTGGAAATTTTTAACCAAAAAAATATGTCCTATTATGGTGAAACAGCAGATATTTTGACAGAGAGTACTGTAAATTTCTTTTTCTACAAACGTCACTAAAAGTGTCATTTTTAACGGATGCTGTCAGTGTCTAAAATGCCATTTTATGACACTGGTGTTAAAAGTGATTACTTTTAGCACTAGTGCTAAAAGTAATCACTTTTAGTGCGTTTGTAGAAAAAATAGTGTATGATATTCGTGCTAAAAGTGATTTTATTTTGTTCAAAGTGATGGAACACTCCGCCTTTGGCGTCGTGTCCCAAACTTCCCTTTTCACAAAATAAAATGTCACTTTTAGCACTTATATCATAAATAACTATTGCTCCCTCTATTTATAGTGATAAAAACTGTGATAATTATAATTTTGTTATTCCTAATGAAGTTGTTGACATAGGAGTTTGTGATATAAATGAGATTGGTGTTTTTAATGCAATAATGAAATTAAGTAATACATTAGGTGCAGGTCCTGATGATGTCGCGGAAGTATTTTTGAAGAATTCAGTGTATATACGTCTTGTATAGGGTGTTCCATCAATCTTTAAATAGCGGTAGATTTCTTGAGGCTTTGCTATGGGAGCAGACATACGCCAATATTTAAAAGTGGAAACAAGTCAGTCAAGAGTTCCCTAACTTTGGGACTTTTTGGAAGTACCTATGGTTTCGTAATTATCTTGTAAATAGATGTCAGTTTGTTAAAATGAAGGATGCTCTATCGAGGAAATTAAATACGTGAGTTCCAGAGAACCTCAGGGAGTTCATCTGTCTCCTTTACTGTTCAATGTCTTTTTCAATGGTATCTCTACTATTCTACAGCACTCTGACATGCTTTTGTATGCAGATGATCTGAAGTTATATAAATGAGTTTAATCCATGGAAGACTGTAAAAAACTTTAGGAAGACATTGATCAATTGATTTCTTGGTGTAACCTAAATGGGATGGAATTTAAGACAAAAAAGTGTATGGTTATGCGTTCCTATCGAAAAACGAACATCATTCAGTTTGAGCACAACATAAATGATGAGATCTTAGTGACAGTGCACTGTATGAAGAATCTGGCAGTTTCCTTCGACAGAGAACTTTCATTCAATAGGTAACCATATTAATTGCATAACTAGCAAGGCATTGAAAGTTTTAGGATTTGTTGAGCGTACCCTGCAGAATTTTACCGATCTGAAAGGTTTTAGGACTTTATACTGTGCTTATTTAGGTCTGTTTTGGAGTATGCTTGTCAGGTTTGGTCACCTCATTATAAAATATATATACAGCAACTCGAAAGAGTGCAACGAAAAATTATTTATGTTTGTAGCTTATAAGATGAGCGTGCCAGTCGATCATATCAATTATACCGACATAATGAAACTTCTAAATGTACCACCATTCGAACAACGAAGAATGTTTCTAGACCTCTGTTTCTTACACAACTGAATTAATTATAATATCTATTGATTGTCCTGATTTGCTGTTTCTTGTGAACTTCAATGTGCCACAAATGAATCTGCGCACTAATAATCTCTTCAAAGTTGACTATTACAGAACTAATTATGGTATTTCTTCTAGCATGACTAGATCCTATAGTTTGGCAAATAGAGTATGCAGGGATATTGATATTTTTCATACTGGCATAAATAGTTTTAGAGAAAGGATTAGACGGAGCATCTTTTACACAGACTTACACCTACCCAACAAACACAGTACGTACTGAAGACGTACATTTTAGGTCCGTTTTACGTCGGTTCGTCGGGGATGTAAAACTACGTTTTGAGTACGTACGTAAAAGGCTGTATTAATATACAGACAAAAAAGTACGTACCAAGAACGTACGTGAAAATCTGTAATGCGTACGTCTTATAAAAGACGTACATGTTCGTTTCAAAGACGAACAATACAAGACGAACTGGATCATTACCATCTATTCATGATTTTTTTTATTAATTTCTGATCATGATATATTATTTATATAATATGCAATTTCCGAGCAAAAGATACGGGAGTGGTAGCCTTCCAAATTAACCTCCAAACCTAAACCCAAAAATGCCGGTCAGATTGACATGAATTTCCTTAAACCTTAGATCTAAACTTAATAAATACGAATACATAGTCATTATGAACGTTTTGTGAGGCAGGTCATATTATATAATCAAGGATTTATATTTCATTTAGGTACCTGACCTAAATAAATGGTCAAATTTCAAGATAAGATAAAGATGAAATAAAGCATTGGACAGCAAGGGACGTCGGCCGCTTGACAACAGCAGGGTGCAGTGTTGCCAAGGACCCGATAATTATCGAAATCTACCATCATTTTGACTACATTTCAATAATCGATAATCACAAGCTAAATCTACCATAATTGAATGAAACTACAATTTCAATGCATATCTTTAAAATTTTTAGTTGAAAATTAAACATTTATTTGGTTGGTGGTTTTGACCTCAGGTTTTGAAGTACGGGTGATCGCACCAAATACTTCCCAGCTAGAAATGAGTTGACCTCACAGCACCGTTAGTTTTTGGTTAATTTTTTTGTTAGAAAAATATAGAGATTAGAGATGAAAGTCAAAGAAATTGACACAAACTTTTTGTGATAATTTTGAATTTGACATCTGGCAACACTGGCATCTTCGACCACAGCTTATCGGTTCATCTGTTCATTATTTTGATGTGACGCCTCGCTTGAGTTGTTCCTGCCTGCTTTTGCCTTTTTCTCTTGTGTTTGTTTGTAGAGTGTTGTGTTGGTGTTAGGTTTTGATTTCTTCTATTTTTGTTTTTTTTGCCAAATTAAGTGACGCGAGAACCATTTTGTATTGATTGCAGCAACGCCGGCATGTGTTTCAAGTGTTTAGCTTCATAGCTTGGCAGCTTCGCGGCTTGGCTATACACTTTACTATATTTATTTTTTGTGTATAATACATAATACTTTTATCAAGATTATTACTGTGTGAAACTTTTTTTGGTTTATGCCCTTTTACAATTTTCTATATTATTATGTTTGTTTTATAGGATACCTACCTATTTCTGTACCTACCTATATTTTTTTAAGGTTGGAATTTTTCTTCACTTTTCCTTAATTTTTTTTGTTATATTATGTACTGTTGTTTAAGGTTAAGTTTAAGTTTAAGAGTATGTTATATTTGATATTGTGTTAATTTTTTTCAGTTTTTCAGTGTAATTGTTACGGTATTTATTAAGTATGAAAATTGTAACTTGAAAATACAATACATAATTATATGGTTTTATTTTTCACTATAAAGATACCTACACATAAATACATATCTACCTCTATGTTTAGGGTTTTCTCCATATATTTTAGCTCCCCATCTGGACAGGTTAGTTGAATAGGTATAAAAAAGGTGTAAACACAACATTTGTATTTACATCTTTTTGATACCTATTCAATCAACCAGTTCCGGTAGGGTACAAAAATATATGGGAAAACCCTGTACGTCCCAAATACATGCCTGAAAAGCTATACTAAATACGTACGTTAATGTACGTCCCCAATACGTACTTAAAAAGCCGTACTGAGTACGTCCCTGAATGTACGTACGTCGGACGTACTATTTTGTGGAAAACGACCGTCTTAAAGACGTCCTTCGGACGTCGGCGGGACCTAAAAAGTACGTCCACGGACGTACTTTCGTCCGAAAAAGTACGAATTATGGACGTACTAAAGACGTACTTGTGTTTGTTGGGTAAATAGCTGTTTGTGAATTGTTTATGGTAGGTTTTTTTTTTTTTAATTTCTTGTTTTTTTTTTCATCTTTGTTGTTTTATATTATTTTATCTTTAAGGCTGAAACTTTTATGTATTTATTGTAATTTTTGTCACTCTTACTGAACTATATGTTGAATGGCTGGTACGTTAATGGAACATTTATTTATTTAGTTATTTATTTATTTTACACAAAATTAGTAATTACCAAATAATTCTTGAAGACAAAGATATACTTAGCTCAAGAGGTTTTCATTAGTATCTGTCAGATCTGAAGATACGAAGAAATATAATACACATGAAACATGAATCTTAATTTTCGGAATGCATTCTTAGATAGGCATGTATTGAATGATTGACAACTTTGCTCTTCTGTTTTGAGAATAAAGGTGAGCACCTACGGCTTGACTGACTAGAGAGACCGATGAAGAACCATGGGTTACCTACTCGAAGGTTCATTTTGCGAGCTATGCACGGTATGGTAAAGTCGAAATACCGTGGCCGGTATGTACCTATATTATGAATCCTTTTATGGAAATCTTATCGCCGGATACCAGCCAAGGGAAATTGATTTGACTGTATCACCATTATAAGTGCGAAACATCTTCATCCAATACCTGATACACAAATGAAAGTTAGGTGGATACCTAATAAAACTATACATTCCTACATTCGGTTATCCGACTCAGATTTACTACAACTGTCAGTGTCAAACCCAACGTTTAACTTACTTTGAACACGTCATTGTTCTACAACTTATATGTTGTTCTATAATTGTATCTTTTTCATTATTCTCAATAAGTTTTCAATATTTAATGCTGACACTCTTCTCTAAATCTTTGTCTTTGTTGGTTCAGAAATAATTTGTTCTCCTCAACGTTTTTTTTGAGTCATGTATCTTAATTTTTTCGCATTTTAGTAGGTATTGTTTCAATAAGTGGAAATGGGTAAGTCACACAAAATTGAAAATAAAATAAATAGGTAATAAGAATCACAAATAGGACGAAAATGCATGAGAATAGCTCAAGAGACATTGTCTACCTATTTTTTCACATATTATCCGAAAATTTGTAAGCAAATACCTTCAAAATAGATTAAATTAGAAAAACGAATTAAAAAAAAAAAATTAAATTTAAGTCCATGAGATAAAAATTGTAGGTACAACGGGCCGGTGTATCAATAGAGGGTTAACTCATGAGTTATCGATAACCTTGGGTCGAAGTTGTGACAAGTGTTCATCCATCCAGGGTCAACTGCTAACTTGAAAGTTATTCCAGAAAAAAGTTAACCCGCGCTCTCACGGCAAGTTAGCGTATTTGACCCTGGGATAACCTCAAAATTTTATGTTATATTCTATCTGATTTCAGTGAGATGATCGAGATGTTCTAGAATTTCTAGAAACCATGAGCGGCGTAAACACCTTTCGACTTAACTGAGTAGTTAGCCCAGAGTTAGAACTGACCCAGGGTCAGCAAATTCTGCGAGTTATCCCTTGATTGATAAACCGGTCCTTATACGCCAATAAATATGATCAATTGGTGTACTTATTCAAAGCATCGATCATCATAGTTTAAGTGAGTCTGTGTGACAAAAACGATAAAAGTAGGTATAATGATTATAATACAAAAAAAAATACACAATTTATAGACAAAAGACATCGACTTGTATACAAACACAAAACAAAAATAAAAATAAACAAATTTACTAATAACAATGATCCAGGGTTTGGGAGGCTCACAAAATTATGTGTTCAGAAAAAAGTAATTTACTTTATATAAGGCTCTCTCTAAATATGCTTTTGCGGAATTTAGGAAGAGATGATATTGACTTGATTATGACTGACAGATGATTGTTCATTATTTTGCATTGTACAAAATGGAGCTCTTAATTGACTCGGAGGATGGGACTGGCAAATAAAGATCATCTTCCGCGTTTCTAAGTGGTTAGTTATGGAATGGCCTTTCTCAAGGATAGAACCTTGGCAATGAGCTCTATTATTTAATTTTTGAGAATAACGAATAGCTCATTTTTGTAGTGGTGCCGCGAGGCGAGACTAGACGAGACTTAGGGTTGGTCTCGTCTCGTCTCGACATCTCGAGACGAGACCTTGACTTAGTCTCGGTCTCGAGTACCAAAGTCTCGTCTCATCTCGACTGGTCTCGTCTGGTCTCGAGTTATACAGGGTGTCCAAAGAATAGCGTAAAAACTCTTTTCTGCGTGGTGGAGAACCCTACAAGGAACCCCAGAAAAATACTTCAAAAAATCTAGTGGCATTCTTAAGGAAGTTATTTGCATTTCAATATTTCTAAAATTGGCAACACTGAAAATATCCCGTTGACAATATGTCAGAGAATTAAATGAAATACCCATGTTATTACCTGAAGCATTCGAAGGTGAATTTTCACATCTACTTCTTCATATTACCAAAAATAATGCTGGAGAAGGATTTTTTTAATTTAATTATTTTTCTAGGGTTTCTCAAAGGGTCCTCTACTACGTGGAGAGTTTTTACGCTATTTTTCGGACACCCTGTATTTATGGTTTTTATTTTTATATTATAACGGAAGTCCAAACTGTCACAGTGAAAAAGCAATTAGTGAAAAATCACAGTAAAGAGTAACCCTGATATTTAATTTACTGATTTCATATTCAAATAGCCCAGAATAGTCCAATAATAAAGCTATGAAAGAAAAATTTTAAGTGTAATCTCGAGACTACACGAGACTTTCGCCGAGTCTGGTCTCGTCTCGTCGAGACTTCACGAGACGAGACCAAAAGCCAGTCTCGTCTCGAAAAGTCGAGTCGAGACGAGACGAGACGAGACCAGTCTCGAGTCTCGCGGCATCACTACATTTTTGTAATTTAAACATACATGCTCAAATTGAGTCGCATAGCACGTGGGAGAGCGTATTGAAGATTTGATCCGAAAGGGGTAAAGTAGACTGTTCTAGGAAACTGATCGCAAAACAACGGAACTTTTTTGGATGAAGAATCGATGTGCGAGCTCCATTTTCAAGAATTGACTATAGGTTTGTTTCTGCAGAAATAACAAACCAGTCAGAGTGAATTTCATTGGTTGAAACTAGTTTTCTGACTGTTTTCAACCAATGAAATTCACTCTGACTGGTTTGTGATTCCAGCAGAAACAGACCTTATAATGAGGCCCAAAAACTTCAAAGAATTAACGACGTGAAGGTTGCAACGCACTTTTATAGGTATGACAGAACAGTTTTCGCAGCGTTGAAGCAGATAAGGTTAGAGTAGCACGATATGATTTAATGGCAAGCAAGTTGATAGACACATGGTTCTATGAAAAGCTACAATATCCAGGTTGCTCCAAGTGACAGCTGATGTCTATGTCATTGATAAACAGCAAAAATATTATTGGATTCAAGACAAAACTCTGTGGAATTTCTCTATTGGCTTGCATGAAGACATCGTAGTATGAACTCTCACAAGCTGTTTTCTGTTATCAAGATTCAGCTTGAACCATTCCAGCGGGGAGCCTCGAATTCCGTAATACTGAAATTTGGTAATTAGGATATTATGACTCACAGAGTCGATTGCTTTGGAAAAATCACAGAAAATAGATGTTGTATATTGCAGATTGAGCATCTGGAATCTCAAAATCCTTGATACCTTAGGTATTAGAGAATAGAGAAACTAATATCCCTACACAGTAGTAGTAAAATACAAATATACAGGGTCCGCAGCTAAGTGCGCGTCGGTCTATAAGTCCAAAATTAATAAGGTTAGGAATTTCGTTCATATGTCAACCTATACTGGTCGTGAGACTATTTTAGAAAAATATTTTTCAGTATACAGGATGGCTCAATTAGGCGTTAGGTATGAGGCAGCAGTTAGAACTCTTATAAAATATCCAGCTGAAGGAGATGATACTTTACGGAAAAACATTAGGTACACAACTAAATCATCTAGAACTCTTAGAAAGGAGGAGAGGAAATGAATAGTAAGATTGGTAGCACTGGAATAAGCACATTAAGCAAGATGGAGGTAATGACTTGGAAGCAATAAGAAATTAGGTAAACAACCCCGTCGGAAAAATAATTCAGGGTAAGGAATGCATGGAAATGCTCGAAAGAATCTAAGTGCGAAAAGACATTAAAACATCCATAAGAAAGAGAGATGTTCAGAAAAAAAAAAACCTAATGAGCGGCTGTTAAGTACCTATGTCATTACTTAGGTAGGCTTACTATATGTAACATTCAATTCATGAGTATTTACCTAGTTAGAAAATACTAGGAAGATGACTTCCTACATAAGATTTCTTTATAAAAGAGATTTTAGGGTTTAAAGTTTTACACGGAATACCCACCAAATTTTAGCTTAGAATGATCTTGGTTGAGGTCGAAACATGTAGGTACTACAACTACACTGAGAAAAAAAACACTCTGTTATACCTAAAAATTTAGTGAATAATGTAACTACAGAGAGTGGATAGCATAGAGGACAGGTAGCTAATAGTAGACCTAACCGCGATTCGATAGTTTTATGCCTAAGATTTTATGGATAACTTCACTCTAACGATGGAAATTAGCAATATGATAACGCGGTAAAGGGTTAGGTACATTTGAAAAGCTAATCCGGCGCAGGCGATAGTATAGTAACTAAAAAAAGTGGAAAACTGCATACTATAGGGTTATGGTTCTTCTTACTACTATGACTATGTATATAATGCAATGCGAAAATTCCAAATAATTAGGTACTGGAACACACTTGAAGTAGGTGAGTATATATATACAATATATTGAGTATAGCAGCGTTCCAATGTCAATGAAAGCCATCCTTGGAAAGTCTGTTCTTGCGCAGTGTACGCTTGCGCTAGAATGCCTTTTCAAAATATTTGGACGGTTTTTGAAATAAACTTACTATGGGGTGGATATGACTGTATGTACATAATTTAATCTGTACCCGCCATAATTTAAGAGAGTATAACACACATTTTATTAAGCATAAAATGTAATTGAGAAATATGGGTAGTTTATGTGTGACAGTTATATGTCAGCAATAATGAGTTCAACTTTACACGAAAATTACATATTTTTTTTTGACTTACCAGCACTTTCATCATTCGTCAACATACCCCTGTCCCTATGTGAATCATCTTTCCTAGGCAGTCCTAAAATATTATCTATTGTATGTCTGGGACCGGAACCAGTACCAACTACCATTTTTAATGGTTTAATATCCAGCCCGTAGCTAAGCAAACTAGAAGTATCGTCACAACGATCTGAATCCATCGCCCGTTTTCAACTAACTAATCTAAACGGACTGCCTTTTTGCACAGGGATGGGCGTTCTTGCGGGCGTGCTCAATTTACCATCGACCAATGGCACAACGGATGGATCCAACATGGACTCCAAAAACTAGGGAGATAGATGGTAATGAGAAATCAACGCAAGGGCCCGCCAACTGTAATAAGCTCGACGTCGAAAATTTCATGGTGTAAAAAAGCTTTAAATTGGTGTCAACACTAAAGAAATTAGGCTGAATAAACTGCTATTGCTACCCACTTCTTTGATTATGGCTCGGATGAAATTAAAAAAATATAAAGTTTATTAAAAAAGTAAGTATATTTATGTGGAGGAAGCGAATGGGAGACATCGAGCCGTTTAATTAGCTAAACGAGATTTTAGCTTATTTAAATTTTAAATTGAGATTGAAATTATTAAGTCATTCAGATTTAATCACAAAAAAAACTGCTTCAATTTAACAGATGTCTTATAGCGATTCGATATGTTTTTTTCTCATAATAGGCTTGTTTTATTAGAAAATGTTTGAAAAACACCCTTAAATTTTCATTGATTAGTTGTCGTGCATATTTTTAACTTTTCTAAAAATATATCATATCTTTAGTTAAGTAGGTACCTACCTAATAGAAGAGTGTAAGATATTATCAGACTTTAAATTTTGATAGATTTTATTTTGGAAGCTATCAGTTTAAACATCGTTTTATTGCACTTTTTCCGTTTTATTTGGCGCAGCGACGGGACTCGGAGATAAAATCAGCACTCGAATCTGCACTTAGGAACTAATATATAACTCTTTTATATTTGTTTGAATTTATTGGTAAGTATATCAGGTAACTACGTATACCTACCTAATTAAAACCATGTTGTATTGTCGTCTAAGCTAGGTATGTATAGGTTTTTTTGTACCACCGGTCACCGAAAGAAGCAGTCAGTAATAGTTTTGTGACTAGTTAAGCTTAAATGTAATTAAAAGAAGTGTTGTGATAGTGCTATTTTGGTCCAGCCGATAACAGATATGGTGGCTGCTGGTTGCCAGTACCATGATAAATGCTTAAAAAATATGCACATTAGTAGACCCAAACTTTATGAGAAAAAAAAAGGTTGGCCCTCATGCCGAAGAGAGTGAGAAGGCTATGAATGACATTTTCACTTTTATGGAAAGCAAAGACGAGGAATGTCAGTTTTCATTAGACCAGCTAATGACCCAGATATAGAGGGCAACTTCATTCCTTAAAGAAAAACTGCAACACAGCATTTATTGGAGACATGTGGGGAAGATGTTATCATATCAAAGGTCAAACAAAACACAAATTGTATGTTTTAGAAATAAAATTTTGACAGATGCGTGGTACATTGAAAAACGTTCATCATAACGGGAATAACGAATAGTTGAGACAGCGGCTGATGCAATTATTGAGGAGATATGATCGGTAGATACCGTATGCCATGGGTGACTATCCTCCTCCGGATTTTTTCTTGCACGAAAATGAAAGTCTTGTTCCGGAAGTTCTCAAAGTTTTTTTAGAAAGGCATACTCAAGAAAAAGCGAGGGAACACTGACAAGTAGAAAAAGAAAGTTCTTGCCATTTCACATAGTGTTATTAGCGCTGTTAGACCAAATTCTTTCCTTTCCCCCTTACAAATTGGGCTATCTGCTTTTTTTTTATAAGAAGTTTGGGTCACGAAAGCTAATTGATGTTTTGTCATCCTTGGGATTTTGCGCCTCTTATTCCAAAGCCGTTCGTCTTGAAGTTTCAACAATCATGAGACCATCATTACAAATAAACCCAACAGCTTTTCATCAATTTGTCCACGACACCGCAGGTTTCAACACTCGTACACTGGATGTATATAATACCTTCCGTGCGATGGGGGGAATACATTTAATCATCCCTAGGAATGCTGTTGCTCCAGATCAAAGAATTGAATGAGTAAAAAAAACAATACCAGCTCAACTAGTTGGTAAGATGGGAGCTGTTGCTTTAAAACATTTTGAAAAAGCAGGATCTGTTGGCTTGAAGAATATCAACATTGAGGATCTCAAACAGCTATTTATTTCTCCTGATACCGTCACACCTTCTTTAGCAGACCTTATTCGGCTTTATGGCAAGTGGAAAGATGTACCTGAAATTCCAGGATGGAGTGGTTTAATGGAGCAAATCACAAGGGGTCACCCTTTCGACACAACCTATGTTACTTGTCTGCCATTTTTAAATGCTAGACCATCTGATCACAATATAGTATATACAGCTACAGCATTACTCATTTCGATAGAACAGAGCAACTCGATGAATCAACAAGCAACTGTTAATACCCATACCTAGAGGCAAGATTTATAGTAGCTTGCCAAGTAGGAAATCCCAATTTTGATAATGTAATCATTAGGATAGGTGGGTTTCACCTTATGATGTCGTACTTGAGGGCTATAGGCTACATAATGGATATGCTGGTGGTTTGAAGGAGCTGTTCAATTCAACATATGCACACCACAGAGAAATTCCTGACAGGAAATGCCTATTTGAAGGCAATTAGAGCACATACGTTAGCCCATGTCACTCTGACAAAAATTATCTTTAAGACAATTGATTCAACCCCAGACCTTCAAGAAAAACTTGCAGAATACTTGAATGACAGACAGATCACATATTTTGTTAGGAAAAAGAGTGTGTATTAGAGGAATTAAAAACCAAGGATTCATGGATCTAATACTTCGAAATGGTAACTCTTGATTCATTGAAGCTGAGAGAGCAGAAATCTGGAACCTCTATCTCCAAGTTGTTTTCCAAATGCTTCCGTATTTCCATGCTACCGGAAATTTTCTATATGCCAAATGTTGCTACCTCTACCTACAAGACATTTTAAAGGATAAAATGAGCGCTCAGGAATGCGCAATGTTCACGGGTGGCGAATTCACAGTACGAAGGACTAGCAAATTCTGGTGTGCGAACATGGACCGGCATGACCATTGAGCAGTCTCTAATGAGGATAATGAAAATTGACTCATGGTCGTGGGGTTAGTGAAAGTATCCTCTGTAGGTGGGCTAAAGGAATGACCTCTCACCAAAATATTTGTAGGAAATGGAGAAGATGTGTGGAGTAGCACTCAATACTTCAGAACAACACGAGGAGACGAGAGAACTGAGGATTAGAAGGGATAAAAGTGATTCGAAAAAATTGATGGAGTGATTCACGCAACATTATCCCTTTCCTGATGTCACAGACATTTTATTTCTTACCACTGGTGTAGGAGACAGCACCATCAACTGTCAGATAGATAAGGAGATTGGTCTTCTCGCAGTTGATAGAATTATGGGCGATGATTCTGAAACTGTAAAATTCTACAGAGTTTTGCCACTTGCTACGATGAAAAATGCAATAAAAATAAGTGATGAAACCATCCCCATCAATCCCACGACAATTTTTCAAAGAGTTGTAATTGCTAAGCAATCTGATGAAAAACTTGAATATTTCTTAAAATACGAACTGTATGCCCTTAACCTTTGCCACTTGTTGACGACTATGGTATGAGGAAAGGAACCAAGTCTTCTTTACATAAAGCATTCACACCAACTGAACAGGCAAATCTGCAAGGGTGCCTATACGTCATAGATGGAGGATACTTGCTGCACAGAGTCGTGTGGACTAGATGAGGTCAATCATTTGCATCAATTTGTGAAAGCTATGTTGCATTTGTTAAGTCCAAGTACAAGGACAGTTCTGTAGTCGTCTTCGATGTTTACCGTCACAAAGATCACGCAAACAGATGTCAGTAGATGTCATGTTCGATGGAACAATGATCCCGACAGTGACACAAGGAAAATTCCTAGGCAATATGAAAAACAAAATCCGTCTTATCTCAATGTTGAAGGAAAACTTTGCAGCAGCTAGAATTCAAACAGAACAGGCACAAGAGGATGCGGATACACTTATTGTCACCACAGCAATGGATCTCGCAGAACAGCGTAGCTCTGTTATTATTGTGGGTGAAGATGTAGATTTGCTTGTTATCATGATTGGTCGTTGTCGGGGTGTACATTCAAATGTATACTTTCTAAAGCTGGGTAAAGGTGCAGTTTCACAACTAAATTTTTTCTCCGACTGCCAACCAGACCAATCCATCAGTGACAACATATTGTTTTGCACGCCATGGAAGGATGTGACACAACTTCAGCCTCATTCAAAGTAAAAACAATTATGTTTCTCCAAACCCTCAAGAAAAACCCTGCCCTAAGCAATAAGATCATCCACATTTTTAAAGATTCTACGGTACATGCTGACACTCTTACTAATGCTGGCCGTACCTTTTTTACTGCATTGTACAAATTGACTGACAAGAAAGAAACGTCCTTGAACAAATTGGGGTGTAAATAGTTACTTAGATCTGCATACAAAATAACAACCAATTTGGTGTCCCTGTCTCCTACCAAGGCTGCAGCACAGCAACATTCTCTGAGAGTGTACTTTCAAGTACAACAATGGTTTGGAAATAATAAAGATCCTGAGCAATGGGGTTGGAAGAAAACCAAAGGGGGTCTGCAGCTAGTTCCTACCAACGCTCCAGCCACCAACACCAGAAGCAGTTTTGAAACTTATTTCTTGCAAATGCTCGAAGACCGGTCGGACCAACTGTAGATGCAAAAAAGCAGATCTCTACTGTTCTAATATATGCCTGAACTGCGAGAACAGCTGTAATAACATGCCCGTTGCAGACATTGATGATGAAGCAGAGGATGATCTGGAGGTCCATGAATCACTTGACGGTAACTAATATGCAAGAATAATTGTCCCACTTTTATTTCTTCACTCACTATTTATTTATATGTTCAAAATATGTTTCTAAATAGGTACTTACTGCTTTTATAAACCTTATCTGTTTCAAGTGCCTAGGAGATCTCTTAGATACATACATATAAATAAATTGGACAGAAATTCTCGATAGGTAAGTACTGCTTTCATATTTAGCAATAAATTGCAAACATTTAGAATTAAGTCAATGATCATTTTGTTTCAGGCGTAGCTGAACTGGAAGGCTGCCTTGGAGAAATCATGGAAGCCGTATCCAAGATGGCTCGATAAATACACGAACCTTACGTCTTTCAATAGAATAATATTTACCTTCATATTAACATAAAAAATATAAATAAATGTACTTCTTGGCTTCTTTTCCAAAATTACCGAACTTCTTCGATGTTTCAACACTCTTTTGCGGGGAAACCATACGACGTACAGAAAAAATCTAGTAGAGGGTAATTATTGTGGATGATAATTGGCTCCTCTTTATTTCAATACAGAGCCACTTTTTGCGTAAGTAGCTTGTTTTGCCAGTTAGAAGCTGAAAATCACTAAAAAACATTAATAACAAAAAAACATAAAATAAATCAACGAAAACCACCACCTTCTATTCCACTTTGAAATACCATTAGATTGAACTAAAGTTGTAAATGGAGAGTCTCAGGAGTGTAGATACCATTTGGCATTGCGCCGGTCTAGCATAATTCTGTGGATGAAAATAAGCTGAATGCCCTACTACTACTAGGTACTGCACAGAAAAATACAAAATTTCGAAAAAAAAAACTTAACTGCATAGCTCACTTACACTATAATTATTGAGCGTAATTATTTTTTAAGTATCTAATTACGTATTCATCGAAAACCGAAAAACACGCCCCAAGTTCACTTAATGTCCCATTGTTATCGCCCTCCTACACAAACATTTCTGTTTCTGTTACTGCACCATATGTTGCGACAATAACAATTGCATTGTCACAATTACAGGGGTGCGCAAAAAAAAAAAACTATACTATTTTTACTCATGGCAAAAGATACACTTCCTTGGCAAAAACTTCCAGGCGGAACCCTCATTGAACAGAAGAGAGGAGAGGATTTTAAATGAAGGCCTCCCGCGGCTAGCAAACGACTCAATCCGATTGTTTACGCCTTGTACCGATCCCGCTTAAACCATTATTATAGAGTAGGTAACAATACCTTTTTTACTCTTGTGTATGTGACAGCATCGAATAACCACAAAGCTAGTTAATCCTACTAATGATGTCTTTCTAAACACGTTTTAGGGACACATAGGCGGGACACAAATATTTTACTTCTTGTATATTATAGTTTAGGAGGTACCTACTTATGAAAAATGCTATACAAGGTGAAAATATTTTGGTGAAAAATTAATACTTGTGAAAATCACGAAGAATCTGTTTTCGATGTTCAGCTTTTTATTTCCACCTTACTTATAGGAAATCCCTAACAATAATACCTAGATAATTTGAAACAAAAAACATAGGAGAAATAAAACAAGAAATTAAATAAAAATAAAGCGCTAGATAACGCGTTGATATGGTTGAAGACCCAAGAGAAAATAAACTACGGAACAGAGAGAACAAGATTAGAGCAATAGGCGTGAAGAAGAAAACAAGGAACTTAACGAGACTTCATTGGTTAAAAATGCTGCACAATTGGCTGCTGTATATATCTTAGCTGGAAGATATGTAACTGGAAGATTTGCTCAATATGAGTTGGGCTTTGGAAATACATCACATTATTTGAAAAAAGTGAATCATATTGTGAAGCAGCTTTTCAATTTTTTATTCTCACTGACTTGGTTCGCAAATGATGATGGATATCCTTCGTGCAAAGAATTCTGGAGTTGAAATACCCTCCCATTCAGATCTCCGAGAGGAGGGTGTATACGAGGGGAGTCTACATTAAGTTGCAACCGTTAAACCAACTATGGAGTTAAACAACCAACAAGTGCGTAATCGACTTTGGACTGCCCGAGCGGATCAAGATCCTTTTGGTCCTTTGCCAAGACCATGGGAAAAAATTTCACATCTTCTTCCTTTCTACCTTCAGTTAATAAAAATAAATCCATTGTAGCAACAAGAAAAAGCAGATCCCATTACCAAACAATTTTGCATCCAATTCCATGATAGAGGACAATGGCAGGGCGCCCCAGGTACTGAAACACATTGGTTCTTACATGGACACATTGTATTCAGACCTAAGACTATTAGGAAAATTCTTATGCAATTTAACTTTGAAAAATCTTGTGGTCCAAATGGCATTCTACCAATTGTCCTTAAAAATTGCGCACAAGGATTGGCTTCAGTTCTTTGCAAACTGTTTTCACTCTCTTACAGTCGAGCTGTTTTCCCGTCTATCTGGAAATATGCCAGAGTACAGCCCATCCCAAGGACAAGCAAACTCTTCCCAGCAAATATCGTCCCATTTCACTTATATCCCGAGCGACCTACTTTCGAAAGTAGGGGAAAAGGCAGTTAACCTGGAACTGGTTAAATACCTTGGAGCCAATAAGCTCATCTCTGAAAAAGAGTATGGGTTTCGTTCTAAAAGATCATCAGGGCGTACGTCAGTCATATTTGGAACTCTCGAAAAACATGGCGAATTCAGAATTGTAGCATTGGACATCTCTAAAGCTTTTGATCAGGTGTGACACAAAGGTCTCCTCGACAAACTTCTATCAATATGGTCTTTCGAGGGCACTGCATGTTGTGGTCGATGGTGTATATTTTCTGTTTATCATTTTTATAAATGACTTGTTGAATGTGATAATAAACCTCACAGCTTTGGGGACGATAGAAGTTTGATGGCATCTTCCTCTTCTGATAAATTGCTTATATTGCAGCGACTACCACACGCCTCACCCGAGAACAAATTCACTCTATCAGCAGTGATCTTGACACTATTACCTGTTGGGGCCTTGACAACCTAGTCAAATTCAATGCTTCCAAAACTCAAGCAACAGGTATTCTCAAATAAGGAATCTTCCGCTGATGATAACTCTTTTAAGGATGTGGGACAAAACCTTTTTATCAATCCCTCAGTAGGTATCTCTTCTTGGGGTGACCCATTGATCTCTAATCACGGATAGATACTACAAGTCATTCATAAAATTACTCGGCCAACAATCAAGATTAAGATCTTGAGAAAAATAATTTATCTTATTTTGACAACATCGTTTTCGAGCGACCTTGCCATACAGTCCATAAGCAAGCTAAAAACAAAAAATATTGACCCGGCAACCACGCTAATGTTCTTTATCGAAAATGAATGAAAAATGTGTACAATACTCCAGAAACAGCGTTGCTGGTTTGATTTGTAGAGTGGCTTCTTCGAGGATGGTTACTGTTTTCGCATTGATTTTCCTAAGTTTCTTCAAATATCCAAATTCGAAAAAAGACAATATCATCAGAGAAAACAGTTTCTCGGTGTATTAGTTATTCAAACTTATTCAGAAAATCCTACGAACTGAACGAACTGTGGTCACAATTTTAATTTACGTCCCGACATTATTATGTCCAATGGCGCAGTATTGTTTGTAAACATTTATGATTTCGATTAGGAAAAGGTTGTGATGTCTATCCTTGGTTAGAGGTCACCACATCAACCAACTTGGCTTAACCATGTATCTTCGATCACAAAAACTGCTTTTCAAAAATTAGGATTTCTGTTTCATGCAAAGAATTTCTTTACTTCTGAACAAACTTCTCCTTTATAAGGCTCACATCAGACAATGTATGGAATACTGTTCCTACATCTACTAGTCTCTCCGATTCATTGCAATCTCTCGAACATAGACGCAAGGGGCCGACTTGTGATTATTCTGTCACTATCAAAGGTGGGCACAGTTAATCAAAAAGTTAACTTCGTTAATCGTTAATTCGCTACTTGAAAAGTTAACTTCGATATAATATTCGATATAAACAATATAACACAAGTTAAAGTTATCCGTTAAGAGTTAATCATCGAAAAGTTATACTGATGTTTGAAGCTAATTATAGGTAATAGATAATTGAAATAGAATAGGCTGGGCTAGGGTATAGTATTTTTAATACCTATATTCCTGCACAGGCGAATGTGAATATAACAATAAGTGCGTTTTCACACGATACCATACGCGATACCATATATTGCTGGCGATTTCGGTAAACAGCTTTCACACAGAGCGATTATCGCGCTACCATTGAAAAGCCATTAATTTGATTAAATTCGCGATGTTGCCGTTCAGTCCATTATAAACGTGTAAATTTCCATCCAAGCTTTCCCCCGTTTAATTTTATCCTTATATTCCTCAGTTGTTTTGTCCCAGATGTATGGACTTTTTTCAATTAATTCAATTAGCTCCAGAGGATCAAACGCGTACTGAACCCTTTTCGCCATCTTGCAACGTTGTCGACTGAAGTCTGAGCGATTTATAGTTTTGCGTGTGAAGACAGGCATATACTTGCACAAACGAGTTAAATCGCAACGATAAAATATTGCGCGATATCTGTAGAACATATTGCGTGTAAATGCGATATAGCGCTATTGCTACCATCAATTTTATGGTATGGCCGTCGTGTGAAAGCGGTTCATTTAAAAACCCACAATTTTGGTGCACCGCGATATAGCGACCAATTATTGCTTGCGATATATAGCGCCGTGTGAAAACGCCCTAAGTATCTAGATCTAAAAAGCGGCACTATTTCCAATTTAGGTAGATGATTTATTTACCATTCACCTCTGCAAGAAAAAGGAGCTTATAGAACAATGCAGACAATGTCACAGCTCAACGATACGTTTCAGCTCACAGCCTACTCAACAACAGAACTAAGAGCTTGCGCATCGATTTCACTGTACGGAATCGGGCTTGGAGTCATTCCCGAACAGTTCCAAACTGCGTAGTGTAGCAAACTGAAATCTTTCTACGCCTGTGCGAAGTGTCCCGATGACGCGCAATTCAAGCACACAAAATGACGTCATTTACGTACGTAACGGACTAAAGTTAGCGGAAGTCCAAAGTAACGGAAGTTAACAAAACCGTTAATATTTTTTCAGGTTAACTTAGAAGTTAAATTTAAGCAATTTTTTTAACTTCGCTAATTAACGGATAACGGATTAACGGTTTTCTGCCCAGCTATGGTCACTATTACCATGGGAAATGTTCTGATGATCTGGTCAGCCTTCTTCAAGCTAGGAGGAGTTATTTAATAAAAACCACAAAAAAAAATAGCTCCTCAAATCTGGTCAGCTCCAGGTCATATTCCAATTCTTTTAATGGAGTAAGATCCTTTCTTCTTCAACCACAGATATGTTAGGAACAGCTCCAGTCAAATTGGTAAGACAATGGATATCACAGAGACGATCCATAATCCAGTTTTGATCTGACAAAAGATTTATGACAGAAGTCCTGATAAACTATTTACAATTTCCGATTAAAACCAAGCATTCTTGCTGCAACTATTTGGCAAAGGTGAATAAGTTAATCGAAAAGTTAACTTCGTTAATCGTTAATTCGCAACTTAAAAAGTTAAGTCCGATGTTCGTTAATCGTTAAATTTTCGAGAATATACCCACATAACAGTGAAAGAACATTCATATTCTCAGAATATTCCCTCAAAGTGCTTTTTGGAATGTTCTTTTAGGAATGTTTAATGAATATTCTAAGATTGTTTCGATTGAAATATTCATTTTTGAACGTTCTATTTATGTACTAGGAATGTTGCTTGTATGCACCTACCTGAAAGATTGTGCTAAGAACCTACTTTATATAACAATCTTTGAATATTTTCATATGAACATTATTATAATGTACCCTAAAAAATGTTCTTTTGGCTAATATCTCTATCAAGTATTAAGAATATACCTACCAAGTTGTGCTGAGAATGATAAGAATATTTTCATATTGTTCACCTAATTATCTGAAATACCTACTCAAAAATCATGATTTACCAATTAAACAATAATCTATCTAGAACCTACTAAGAATATTATAGGTATATTCTTTTCCTTTTGCTGTGTAGGACTTCCAAGAGAGGGAGCCACGCGCTATTAAAGATCTACATCTTACCTCGCGTTTGAATCACCTTGGAACCTGTTTCTCTCAGTTGGTGTGCTTTGACGAGAGCATAACAAGCTCGAAAAATGGCATTCCCGCAATAGTACTCAAAAATTGCGCCAACGAACTCACCCCAACTTTCGCAAAATTATTCAATTTGTCTTACAGGCAAGGAGTATATCCATCATCATGGAAGTCTGCCGCAGTACAACCCATTCCAAAGAAAGGAAAAAAGACAGATCCGTTAAACTATAGACCAATTGCTCTACTTCCGGTGATATCAAAAGTAATGGAAAGAGTTGTGAACAATCACCTAACCAAGTACTTGGAAAAGTACAAAATTATCAACGATAAGCAATACGGATTTCGAAAATATAGGTCAACTGGCGATTTACTTACATACGTCACTCACTTATGGCAAAAAGCGATTGAGTTGCGGGCCTTAGATATATCTAAAGCATTCGACAAAGTTTGGCATGAAAATCTGCTCAACAAGCTCAAAGCAATGGGATTATCGCCGAAACTTTGCACTTGGTTTGAAAGTTACCTAAAGGACAGATCCATTTATGTTGCACTGGATGGCCAGAACTCCAACTCTTACCAAATAAATGCTGGTGTGCCACAGGGAGCAATCCTTTCGCCAACTCTTTTCCTGATTTACATAAATGACCTCATAGATAAAACAGTAAATCCACTTTATTGCTTTGCAGACGATGGCAATGTAGTCTCCTCACTCATACCACCCACAGGTCTTTCCGCACGTGAATTCCATCATCTTAGACTAACTCAAATATCGCAGATAAATAACGACCTGGAGATAATAGAGGACTGGGGTAACAAAAACCTTGTACAGTTCAACGCGCAGAAAACCCAAGCAGCTCTGTTTTCAAAAAAGACCAGCACCGGTGAGCCAAACATCATGCTATCTGGAAGTGCTGTCACATTACAGAGTTAGTTGAACATCTTGGGGGTTACTGTAGAGACCAACATGTCTTGGCACAGTCACGTGGCAGATATTGCTAAAAGGGCGTCCCAAAAGCTGGGGGTGCTATTTCGTACAAGACATCTGTACACACCAAGCCAATTGCTGACACTCTACAAAGCCCAGATTCGACCAACTATGGAGTACTGCTCACATATATGGAGTGCAGCACCCAAACATACCTTAATGCTTTTGAATACCGTGCAAAAACGAGCTATCAAGCTGATCAATGACCCCGCACTTACTCGTAACTTGGATGGTCTCGAACATCGCAGATCTGTGGGCGATTTATCTCTCTTCTACAGGTACTATCACGGAAAATGCTCTGAAGAGTTGGCACGTATGATTCCACCGAGAGTAGCACCTACCAGGCGAACCCGTCAAACAGACGGTAACCATGAATTTACTGTCAAACTAGAGGCACCAAGAACCTCATTATATCAGAATTCATATCTCTGGAGAACAGCATCGCTGTGGAATAAACTCCCTGCGACGGTTTTCCCTGCAGGTTACAACCTGAACCGTTTCAAGACCAACATACACCGACATTTCCGCGCACTTGCCGCTTCTCGAGCGTGATAGGACATTTCCTTGCGAGTGCGCATATCCGTAAAAAAAAAACCGGAGCTTTGGTTAAATACTTGTGTTTTCCAGAGAAGTTTTCCAACAACTCTTTCACTGCCTTTAATATAAAAGAGCTGGAAGGAGCATTATTTGGATTCGAAAATTAACATTCCAAGTATATCCTTAGAATCAACCAAGAATGTTATGTCTAGGATGCATATTGAGAATGATATATGTAGATATATTCTAAGAATATTTCAAGCATATTGGTATAATATTCTTTTGAGAACATAACTATAATGTCATAGAAACATTCTTTGAATGTGAGAATACCTATACATATCGAGCATATTTTTAGAATCAAACAAGAATATTCTTTTCAGGATGTACTGAGAATCTCATAGGTATATTCTAGGAATATCTTAATGGATTTCTCAGGAAGTTCTTGGGTATTGCAAACATTATTTCTACAATCTTTTCTCAGAACATTCTCAGGACATTCGCAATGGTTTTGGCGAACATTCTAGGCACATTCCTCCTAAAAAAAGAACATTCTTAATATATTCTAAGGATACAATTTTGTTATGTAGGTAACGCAAGTTAACCCTTTCGAGTCTATCGGGACGTATGTATCCCACTATCACTCTCAGAAAGTCTGGTGGTTTAATTGAGTCCCATTTTATGTGTAATATGAATAATTCAGTCCTACGCAGTCTTCCCCATATGTTGAGCGCTATTTAACATTTGGCAACGTCGTGAATGCGGGTTTTAGCATTGTCTACGAGTGGATTTTAGTGGTTTTAGGTCTGTTGGGTTAAATATGTCCCAATAAAAAAGTCTGTTTGGGAGTTTTGGGACAAATACGTCCCAAAAAAATTTGAAAAAAAGTAGGCATTTGACTTTTTTTTTAGTAGATAAAAAAACCTACAAAAAATAAATAGAAAAATTTGCTTACAATTCAGAGTTAAAAAATCGGGCTTGAAAGGGTTAAAGTTATCCGTTAAAAGTTAATCATCCAAAAGTTATACGGATGTTTGAAGCTAATTGGCCATAGCCTACCTACTAACAACAGAACTAAGGGCTTGCGCATCGGATTTCTTCGTACGGAATCGGGTTTTGGAGTCAGAATTTTGTTTTGGTTCGAAATTTGGAACGGTTCTGGGATTGCGCAGAACTGCTTGCACACAAAAATTAATGGAGGACTGTTCTAATACTCGTTCTGAACCAAAAAAAAAAGCAAAACAAGCCGCAAATTACAAAATTCCAAAACAGTTCCTCCTTCAGAGCAAGAAATGAGAGTACCGTTCTAGAATAATCCCAGAATTGTTCTTTTATAGTTCTAGATAAACCAAAACACTGTCAACACAGTTCGATTATACGATTCTGAAAAAACGAAAAAGTTTTTTTATACCATGCGCATGTTGTTACAAATTAAATGATTATTTGAACTTTAAGACAACATAACCTAGGGTCGTGGAATTCAAAAAATTGAGATAACGTGTAGTCCGTTTATGTGCAAATGAAACCACTCAAAATCCAACAAACAATAATTTTATTTCGTTTACAATGTTGTGCAGTAACCAAAGATAAGTAGTAACATATAGTTACAGTCAATGTTACTCTCTGTAAAATTTCAGTGTTGGCAGCTTGGTTTTTCCGGTGAATCTGATACCATGTACCTTTCCAATCCGGAGCTCTTCAATGGGTGTTGGGGTTTCACTTTCGTGAACTGGAGCTCTTCGTTTTTTTTCCTGTATCCAGGAAGAGGATAGATTGCTGAGGTGAAGTCACTCCAGCTGATCCAGATTCCAAACAGTGATCTTTATGTGAAGTAGGTACCTACCCAGAAAAGAATAAGGCAGTATCAGGTTCACCAATATTTGGAATATTGAATCCCTGAATTCTGTCAAAAAGTGAGTATCTTGCAAAGAAAATTTAAATTGAAATTTAATATAAAACTGTTGTTGTACAGACACTCCCTTCCAACAGAATCAGGTATGAACAGCTATTGCAAGTTGAAAATTAAAAAAAAATAATAATTTAATATAAAAAAAATACAATTAAATAATTGGGAATAATGGTAAGATAATAATAAAATTAAAATAGTAACAACAAGATCAAATTAAAATGCTTGTTATGATTGAGCAAAATGCTGCTTTTCTGACAGTAGCACTAGCAGGTAAAAATATGAACAAAATAAGGTAAAACAATAAGAAATTAATTCTTTGGACTCTCCCCAAAATAGACGAAATTTTCCTTTCAAATTACGGTAGCTAGTATAAATACTACAAGATAAACCTGACGGTGAAATCAATCAAATCCAGAATATGTCAAAATTCTTGGGATGTTTTAATTAAAACTCTTTTACTGAATTTTTGACCTGTCTGGATTTCTATTAAAAAAAATTACACCCTTTAGTCAAGATAATAATTGACGGATTCAAACAGAAAATGGCTATTCAGGCCTTTGCCTGGATTCAATAAAGAGTTGATAGGAATGGACACACAAATTTGGTTTTCACCGACTCTATTTAGAGCAAATGGTCCAATATTCCCACAATAATAATTGATTTTGAAAACCAGAGCAGCAGTACCTATATATTAGTCCAAAAGTCTGAATTGACTTACCCCAGAAAAAACGTGGCACAACCAATAAGCACTCACACAAAATGGAAGCCAACAATCAGATAAAAAAAATTAAAATATAATATTTATATTTCAAGAACAGATAAGACAAGATTTATTAGGTAAAAACTTAACAATGATATGATAATATGCATTGATTAGTAAAATAATTATATTGAAAAATCTATGAGGGAGAATCCAAAAAATATAGAGCAAAAATTATTAAATATAAAAAGGACTAACCTGCTAGACTACTGTCGCGAAAAGAGAACGTTTTAGAAACCAAACCCCACAGGAAAACGATCCTGTGTTTTTTATACTTAAGTAACTGCATTCTAACCAGTTCAACCAATCAGACGAGTACACCCAAAAGATTATATTCACTCTACAATGAAATCACAATGAAAACCCACGTGGAATAAAAAAGAATAGATAAAAATCCACTAGAATTATTTTAATTGTTTACAAATTATAATAATTTAAATTAAGGTTATGTCAAAAATAAAAAAAAACTGTTAATTAATTAGGTCATTAAGCCAAAAAAATGATTATTTCAGAATCAGAAGTTAGAGAAAGACAGAAATATATCCATTTGCTAGAAGTGAGATAAATATAATTTCTTCAATCATTACTGCCGCTTGGATTTGGTTACACGTTCTCAACGAAACCAACATAAAGCTAGAATCATTCCAGAACAGTTCCAAACTGCGTAGTGCAGAAACCAAAAGAGCGAACTGAAAATTGGGAATTGATTATGAATAAAACACAGCGCAAAAATGTTTCTACGCCTGTGCGAACTGTCAGTTGACCTTGGCGCGCAATTCAAGATGACGTCATTAGCGAACGCTCAAAAGTTAAATTTAAACAATTTTTTTAACTTCAATAATTAACGGATAACGGATTAACTATTTTCTGCCCAGCTTTGCTATTTGGTATATGGATTTATTATTCTATGGAAGAAGATGGCACATCTTGGAAATGTTTGGAGTTATGGTTTTTAGTAGTGGTGCACCATAATGATAGTATCGATACTTACCTGCAATGAACGATATTGAAATATTGAGTCAGTGTATAGGCTTGCTTGAAGCAGTTCAATTTTCCGATGAGATCATTCACTAGAATATTGTATAAAAGAGGGACACGGCTGAACGTTAGACAATGGATGCAACACATTGGATCTGAAGTCCTCAATTCCAACAAACTGCGGTGATGAAATGCTTCGCTTAGCATATATTTGTCAGAGCTTCATCGACTTGGCTTCTTCTAATATTAAGTGCCTCTCAGACACAATTATTAATGCGAAGGAGAGTAAAGATCAGAGAGGCTTGACCTCTTTGAAAACAAGACATGTAATTTAGTGGAAAGCCAGTTCCTTATTTTGGATAAGATTCATTTAGAAACATTGCAATGGATGGAGATGTAAGAGGTTACTTGTCATTTACTGATAACTGCTGAGTCATTCATTTTGAGGATAGAACCGACTTCTAAGAATTAGAAAATATGCCCTGTCGTTGTATGTATTTCGTATTTGCCAGACAATGGCTCGCAGAGAATGTTATATTCAATCGTTTCAGGTTGTTTGCTTGTATTTTCTTCGAAGCTCCTTGGCATCTTATTGGTCTAGGATTTGTAACGTTTAAAGGGGAGTATTTGCAATCTGCTCTGACGATTACTTTATAGGCACAGTTTTCTCAGATACCAGAAGTTATTTTCGCAGGCTTCCAACTACATAGGTATATGTTGAGGTTAATATTGAAATTATAACTTTATCTGAAATTTGTTTTCCATTTTTATTCGCAGTAAGCGATTTTTTCAAATTTGAGCATGTGATCCATTTGAATCAGAAGAATTTTTCATTTAATCCATCCATAAACAGATTAATTTATCTGTAACTATTTCGGTTAGAACAGTAAAATGTAATTATTACTATAATCAAATGTACTAACCATAAACCAAATTCGTATGTATTGTAATGCAGTTTGACGTAGGTACGCCATGTTTTGAATTCAAATTATTCGATATAATTTCACGATGCGGCAGCTGGTTGATGGCAAATTCAATTAAACAATAATATCAAATTAAATTAATACATTACGAATTTGGTTAGAGAGAATCACAATGTACAACATGTACGGAGTGTTTTATTTATAAATTAGTTTAATTGCGACTGAAAATTGATGTGTTTCTAGTTTTTCTTTTAATAAATCAATTTTTCCTACTAAAAATTGTAGTCATCTTTGGTTAGAGGTACCGAGTAAACAAGGCATGTTATATAGATAGTTTTAGACAGATAGATAGAGTGCGTAGATATAGATATACCATTAGGTGTTTGAATGGCTCTTAGGAAAGTTCCTGTGACTTATCTAAAAATTGACTTAGGTTTGAAACGGTATACCAGGCCTGTATAAGTACATCAAACATCGGTCCTTCTATAAGGTGAAGGTAAAAGACTTAAGTAATTTCCAAATTAAAATTTGCTTCAGTAGGTAGGTGTTTTTGCCCCTAAATATAGTACAGGACAACGTCATATTAAAGCAATCTATCATTGTCATCAGGAATTTTTCATTTTTATTTCCTACTCTTTCCATTCTTACTCAACGAGATTTTGACTTTTTCTTTGACCCAAATTGGATGTTCAAACATTTGTTTCTAGTCTCAACTTCTGGGTCCTTATACTGGAAACATCAGGGAGGCAGCGTTTTCATGTTTTTGTAGCTCATATTCATATTCCCGTAACACTGACAAAGACCAAACCTTCGTTCTCATGAGAACGCTATTCCCCGGTTTCGAGAATAAAGACCCTGGTGGTTGAATGTATATAAACATCATTTTTCGAAAAATATTTGAAAAGTGATCCATTTAACATCTAATTATGTTGTTGGCAATAATCTATTCAGAATCATATAGGAATCAAGATCTTATTTATAGAATTTGAACTTTTCGCCCTTCCTCTGCTTCTCTCCTGTGATCTTAAAAATTGTGTATTCTTGCACAATGTTTTCTGTTCAATAATTGGCTCGAGCACGTAAATTCAACGGTCAAAACAAATGTCGAGCTATAACAATTAATAAATCTACAAAATTAATTAGATTATCATTGCCCCGCCACTGACCACTATTTAATTTGCTTCGTTCAGGTCGCTGGTATATTTATAGAAGAGGACATTATTAACAATTCGACGCCTCTACCACAAAGCTTATCCCCAACCCCATAGGGGGTACGTGTATGCGTTCAACATAAAGCAAAAAAGATGCTTGGTCGCTTTCAATGGTTATAAAAAAAATGTATCAAAGCACTTTACGGTAAATAAAGACCCACTACAGAATAATGGGGCGGTTTGTGTGAAGATACCACACCAACTAACACTTCTTGTAAACATGGTAAAACCATATAAAATGGTTGATGAATTATTTTGTAAGCCCTGTTGAGTTCTTTAAGAGAGTTAATACTATTTTTATATGGTCTGGAAAATACATTATGTTGACAAGAATTTGCTTGCTACTCACCCATTCCTACTTTACAAATTCAATACATATTCGGGATGCAAAAAAATATAAATATCCCTCTATCATCAGCTCAAATTTTAGTGAAAAAAAGAAAGAACACACCTCAAAATCATCAATCAGCTATTTCAATGCTCCATCTAACATTGTGATTTGTAGGTATTGTCGATATTGTATAGTAAATACTTATTACCAAATTGATAAGGTTTGATTAATATACTTATTGGTCAATCAATTGCTTACAATGTTGCAGAAATAAAGTCGACATGTTCGACTGAAATAAAAATCGTATAAGTAACATAATTATTTACCAATCAATCACTCAAATTAGCAAATACATAGTGCACTTGAATATTAATTAAATAATTATTGTTTTATTTTATACCCATTATTGGATTTGGTTTATCCATTATGTTTGTTTAAATCGCCATTAAAACTAGTAATTCAAAAGGTGTTCGTCCAAATAAAGCCTTCAAGTTTTTGGGCTACCTCAAATTTTAATACGCCTAAGCCTCAAAATCCGTTTTGAAATTCTTGGCAAGCATAAAGGTCCTAATCTCCATGTTTAGTAAACATATACATTCAGAAAAGATACATTTTCGAGAGGACCAGAAGCATAATATAAAGTAAACAATGACCAAGACTCACCTTTGTGATACCTATTTTTCTCGTTGTAGCTTAACTTTAAAAGAGCAGCGGCCTTATACCTTCTTAACAACTGCTACTTGAAGGCATTATGTTTTGTCGGTGTATTGCGTTACAAGAATCTTTATTCAGATATTTTTCGTTTGAGATCAAAGACGTTCTTATCAAACAAGCTTATCTTTTTCGGTTAAGCTCTATATCTATACAGAGAAAAAGATTATCTTATAATACGTTTTATTTTTTCGGTTTTCCAAGGATACCTTAGGAATTAAATTTATATTTCGTGTTAATACTTTAGCGCCCCTTGTTTCCTAATGACTCTCAATTAAGTATCATAATTATTAGTTCGTATTATCAATATTGTAGCTTTGAAATTAAAAAAAAAAAAATTAAAACGAAGTACAAGACGCCGCAGCACTGATGAAACTAGAAAATTAATTTCGGACGGGACATGCGGCCAAGGTTTATTGTTCTTGCGAATTAAAACATGCAAAAATAATTGAAAACTGACATGAAGCGCAAATTGTCTTTTGTATAGAACGATAACACAAACTGAAATTTCAAAATTGAAGTTGATGGAACTTTTTTGAAAATGTGTACCTATGATTCAAATCGATGTTATGGGAATGTTTTAGGGCTAAAGTGAGTAGAAATTGTATGTAACGTAAGTAATTTTTTTATTCAGAATTTTACATTATTTATGTTTAAGGTGAAAAATAAACTATAATTCAAGAACCTATTAGAATAGACAAAATTAAGAAAAAAAAAATAATATACTTTTCTGAATTTCTATAGCTAAGAGCTCTTGAAGTAGTTATTGGAGAGTTTTCCATTCATTAACTGGAGCTCTTCGTTGTTTGTGCACAACACGAAATATGGAAAATGGAGGCCTGTTTTTGAGTTTGGCCACAATTTTTCTCCGATCTATCACTTCTTCTTGTACATTCAAAATTTTCACGCGATCACTATTTTTCTTAGGAAAATATTGAAAATGAATAAAGTTCTGTCTGCACCTTTTCGGGAATGGCATTCGTATATACATCAGTTTGTGTTGTGCTTGGACTTGGAGGTAGATGCCATTGAATTCCTTTAATAAGCACCTCACAGAATCACAATAAAAGCTATGCCTTTATTATTTCTCACTTTTCGACACAAAACGCCGGTAATTTAAATTAGGAACGAACAGAAAGCATCGAAAAGGAAAGAAAATATTCCAATACGGTATGTCAACAAACAATCTATTACTCGTTAAGTTAGTTCCAAATATTTCCGCCAGGTGCCGCATTGAATTTTGAAATCGCCAATAGGTAGATTACTGACGTGAAGTTACGATGCGTCAAGCTTCAAATGATGATGTTGAAGAGAAGAAATTTGGAAAAATATCAGGGGTGTTATAACCTTAGAGTAGGTAAAATGCTGTCCCACGGACATAAGGAGTAGGAACGCGCCATTCTGCTATGAAACTTAAAGTGAAGCCAAGTTTTTGGCAGGTGTTTGGCATCAAATACAGGTTAAGCATTGAAATTGCCTATGCCGCCATTTTTTTGGTGCTATAATACCTGGAAAAAACGGCTACATTTTCCAACTCCATGTTACTAATACTACTCCTTTACCTCTACCTGCTCTAAGGTTATAACCCATTTTACCTTTTCATGGCAATATTTTTGATTTAGGCTATGGTCCGAATATAACCAGGGTTGTGGTTTCGCGGTCCGAAAGTAATCAAATTACTTTGGTTCCTGGAAAAGTGATTACTTTTGGACCTCGGTTTCCTGATATCTGGCTAAGTGATAGTTTTTTATTTTTCAAAATCGAATCGTTTGAGCGGAGGCAACGGGTAGTTGTTTTCAACGGTGGACAAGACATCGTGGCGACCCTGACAGGACATTGAAGTCAATATAATAAACGGACAAAGTGTAGAATTGCGCAAAAATGGTAAATGCAGGCGACATTGAAGTTGGTAAGAAACATAAAAAAGTGCTTCGTTGTAGTTTTACTAAACTGCTGGAACTTCGATTCGCATAAAGAATTTTTTTGCGTATTTTTGAAGTCAAATATCTCAGAAAGTATAAGAGATATTTGTTTGCGGTTTGAAGCATTTTGGGGCGCATTGTTTGGTGCTCAAAGTATATGGTATCGTGCTGATAAACAGGAACGTTATCGACAACATACAGGGTGGACAATAAAACAATGCAAAGTTCAACAAATTTCAGGGCGTCGCCATTTCTTTTCAAACATACTCCTGCTTTTTTTCTGGGTTTTAGAAGAATCAGTAGTTCAATGGTAAAAAACCACTTAAAGGGTTTTTGAATAACTCTCGTAGTTTTGCAGAAATTACAGTTAAACTGAGAAACAACTTTCATCGCCCTGATTCTTTGTCTCATTTACTCAAAACAATTTTCTTTATTATTGTTGGGTCAACGGTTTCGTCTTTTTTCGTGTTTCAAGAAGATTTTATACAGGGTGAAAAAAAAAGTAAGTTTTGAATACTAATTTTTGGGTGGTCCGTAAAGATAATTGCGTCTCAGAGTACCTAACTAGAGATAGTACGCGTCGTAATACGTAATATGTACTGCGATTTATAAGAGGCACAGTTTTCTTTGTTATAGTGAAACCGCGAGACTCGAGACTGGTTTCGTCTCGTCCCGACTTTTTTGGAATTTCACGCAATTTTTTCAGAATTCCACTCACGTCATTTTATGGAATTCCATATAAATTCACTAAAGTAACACCTCATTTCTTGGAATTAAATGTAATTTTAATGGAATTCCATGTATTCTTAAAGGAACTCCGCGTATTTTCTTTTGAAATTTCACGTCATTTTTAAAAATTTTACGTCATTCCATAGAATTCCATACTTTTTTACTGAAGTAACCCTTCATTTCTTGGAATTAAATATAATTTGAACGGAATTCCATGAATTCTTGACGGAATTCCGCGTATTTTCTTTTGAAATTTTACGTGATTTATTCGAAACTCCACGTAATTTTTAAAATTTTTATGTTAATTCATAGAATCTCATATATAAATTGTCCTCCACCACGTAGTGAAGAAGTTTCACGCTTTTTTCCGGACACCCGGTATAACTCGAGACCATTCGAGACGAAACGAGACTCTGGTACTCGAGATGTCGAGACGAGACTAACCTTAAGTCTCGTCTAGCCTCGTCTCGCGGCACCGGCACCACTATTCTTTGTTAATTGATATGGCACCAACCCTTCTCGGCTTTATTGTATAACCATTATGAGAGCAAAATATGATTATATTAGGTATGTTTCTTAGGTGGAAAAGCTATTCTGTTCTCCAAACGCCGGGATATTTCGAGGATCATTAGCACGTACCATATCAAAGGGGGCTACTTATACAGGGGAGGTGAAAAGTACCGGAACGGTTGAATCTCTTCAAACTCACTTATGCTGCTTTTCCAAATTTCGTTATCTGGAGGTTTCTGGGCTAACAAAATTGGAAAATGATGTAGGGCAAAGCTGGTAGATCTGGCAGCAGCGCCGATATCATTGAATCATTCAATTTTGCATGTCCGGAAACCTCCAGATAATGAAATATGGGAATGCAGATTTTGTAAGCGGGTTTGAAAGAGATTCAACCGTTCCGGTACTTTTCACCACCAATCCTGTATAATTAGCTCCCCTTATGGGTACATGGTACGTGCTAATAATTCACGAAATATCTCGGAGTCTCGAGAACAAAATAGCTTTTCCACCTAGGAAACATAATATAATCGTATTTTGCTTTCAGAATGGTTATACAATAGGCAATTTTTCGTGATCTGATTATGCTAGGTTTTGTGATGTGTCAATTGTGCCATACTCCCCTAACTCCCTTTCCATCCAATTCTGGACCTACGAGTAACGTCATTATCAGCAGCTTATAGTGATGATGTCACTCGTAGACCTCAATGGAATTTTTTTCGTCGATTTTAAATGTAGAAAAGGTGATGTTCCATCTGTTCTCACAGAAAAAATTAAGTATTCTTGATCATCAAGTATCCCAGAATTTGATGGTGGAGAATTTAGGGGAGTATGATAAAATTGACACATCAGAGGTTGGTGCCATATCAATAGACAAAAAGGACTGTGCTCCCTATAAATCGCAGTACATGTTACGTGTTAAGGCGCGTAGTGTCTCTAGTTACTCTGAGGCGCAATTATCTTAACGGACCACCCAATAATTAGGATCAAAAACTTACTTTTTTTTTCAACCCGTATAAAATCTTCTTAAACAAAAAAAGGCGGAAATGTTGAACCAACAATAATGAAAAAAAATGTTGCGAGTAACTGAGACAAAGAATCAGGGTGATGAAAGTCGTTTTCTAAAATGTCTGCAAAGCTACAAGATTTATTCAAAAACCCTTCAAGTTGTTTTTTACCATTGAACTGCTGATTTTTCTTAAACCCAGAAAAAAAGCAGGAGTATGTTTGAGAAGAAATGGCGACATCCTGAAATTTGTTAAATTTTGCACTGTTTTATTGTCCACCCTGTATGTTGTAGATAACGTTTCTGTTCATCAGCGCGATACCATATACCAGGAACACCAAACAATGCGCCCCAATATGCTTCAAACCGCAATCAAATATCTCTTATACTTTCTGAGATATTTGACTTCAAAAATAGGGAAAAAATTTCTTTATGCGTATCGAAGTTCCAGCAGTTTAGTTCAGCAAACGAGGTAGACTAGCTGTTGAAGCAATCCTTTGTTCGACCTAGTGAGGTTGAAACTTTGTGGGAATGTCTTAAAAGTAAGTTCAACGACCTCCGCAACTGTGAGAGCGATGTATACAACAAGCTATTAGAAGATGATACAATAACAGAAGAGCAACTTTTATCTGAAATGAACACAGCTGATTCACGTCATAAACGCTTTGTCAAATTGCAATTAGCAGTTGAAAAATGTCTTGCACCAGATGAAGCTCAAGATAATTCTAGTGTATTCTCAGGTGGTACTACAGCAGCATCAAATAATTAGCGAAAATTTTTGCTTCCTCGCATCCAGTTCAAAACATTTGATGGCGATATTCGCGAATGGCTAGCTTTTTGGTCGCAATTTCAAAAAAATACAGACGATGAAATTGATGACTCTGACTAAATCGAATATTCAATTCAAGTAACTGTGCCAGGCAGTAGAGCACGCCAAATTGTCAAAAGTTTTCCTGTGTGTGAAGATAATTATCAAAAAATAATCGACTGCCTGCTTGCAAGATTTGGAAGGGAGGACTTACAAATAGAGGTAGGTATATGTGCGAGAACTTGGACACTGGTGGTAGACAAAATTCTGACCAGACTGAGTAGTGCTGGATACCAGGCATAGGCTACGCAGATGACCTAGCCATTGTAATCAAGGGCAAACATGAAGGCGAATGCAAAGTGCCCTAAACATCGTTAAAAATTGGAGCGAAGTCGAAGGATTATCCCTAAACGCAAACAAAACAATCCTTGTCCCGTTCACAAGAAGAAGAAGGCTAAATCTGAAAGCCCCGACCCTTAACGGTACACAACTAACATTTTCCAACGAAGTGAAGTACTTAGGGGTCACCCTGGACCGAACCCTCACTTGGAACAAACAGCTAGAGAAAACATGCTCTCGAGCTACATCAGCCATTTGGTCATGCCGAAAACTTGTTGGCAAAACATGGGGGCTAAAGCCAAAGATGGTATTCTGGATTTACCAAACTATAATAAAACCCATGGTCACATACGCCTCATTGGTGCGTGGTGGCCTAAAACCCAACAAGTCACTGCTCAGATCAAGCTCAGAAAGGTGCAAAGGCCGATATGTCTAGGAATAACGGGAGCAATGTCAACTTGCCCCACCACAGCCTTAGAGACGCTACTCAACATGCCCCCACTTCATCTATGTGTGAAAAAGGAGGCAATAACCAGCGCTCACAGGCTATTCGAAATAGACAAGTTTAAGCCTGGTGATCCTAGGGGACATCTACGAATCCTTGATTTAATAAAACTGAAGAATGCCAGCAAACCAAGCGACCACATGATGGTCAGATTGGACTTAGAGATCCCATTCGCAGTGTTAATAAACGACCGCCAATCATGGGAGAATAAAAAATTGCCACAAGCAGACAATGCATCTCTGTGGTACACAGATGGATCCAAGCTAATGGAAGGAGCTGGACTGGGCATCTCCGGCCCTAACTTAAAGCTCACCAAGGCATTGGGTGGACATCTTACAATACTTCAAGCCGAATTGCTTGCCATAGATATATGTGCAAAAGTGTGTCTTAGCCAAAGCCTCAACAGAAAACACATCTTCATACTATCGGACAGCCAAGCTGCCTTAAAAGTCTTAAGGGCTTTTAAATGCACGTCAAAACTAGTCTGGGAGTGTAAACAGACCCTAAAAACACTAGCGACACACAACCAGGTAACGCTGATGTGGCTGCCTGGTCATCGAGGCATAGAAGGTAATGAAGAAGCAGATGGCCTCGCAAAGGAAGGGGCCTCAACACCTTACCATGGACCAGAGCCCTACAGTGGCTTGATGAAAAGCCACATCATGGAAGAACTCAATAAATGGGAGAAAGACCAACTGTCATCATACTGGAGGCACACACCGGGACTCAGACAGTCTTAAAGGTTTATTACCCTCTCAGCCAAAAGAGCTGAACAGCTCCTAAGCATGAGCAGACCAGGGGGCGGATTCGAACCGAAACCGCCATGGCTTTCGAGCGCATTCGATGCATTCGCATGGAGTACGTTCGAAATCCATGGCGGTTTCGGTTCGAATCGAGAGTTCGTAATCCGCCCCCAGACATCAGATTGGTGGTGGGACTGCTCACAGGACACTGCCCAGTAAAATACCACTTAAGGTTAATGGGCAGGGCAGAAGACGATCTCTGCAGATTCTGCTCAGACGCGATAGAGACCGCAGAGCACCTGCTCTGTGAATGTCCAGCCCAATTCTGCAAGAGGCTCAAATTCCTCGAGGGGGCAACACTGTCACCAGAAGAAGTGGGCCAACTAACACCCACAAAAATAGCTTCCTTCGGCAGAAGTCTACGCTTCCTGGAGACAATTTGAGATGTAGAGTCATGTACAAAATATCTGCAAAGGTAGCAGTGCTGAGCGGCTGAAAAGCCGAAACGACTCCCCCGCAATCTACATCTACAATGTGCGAGAACTGTTTTTAAAGTTAGTTTTAAACAATGCGATGTCTCAGCAAAAACTGGTACTTTCAGAACTCTATGATAGAATTGAGACCCAGCTGAGAGCTCTTGACACACTCGGTATCACGTCTGATAAGTATGCGGCATTATTATTTCCACTCATTGAATCGTGTTTGCCACATGAACTCCTAAAAATTTGGAGAGGTCTTTGTTTAATTCAGGTATCAATTCAGATCCTCTCGATGTCAAGCTACAGAATCTCATGAATTTTATACGTAGTGAGGTGGAGAATGAACAAAAAAATAGACTTGGCTAGTGAGGGCTTTGGTTTAGCAGCTAATCTTGATAATATCGGTGGACCCTCTGAGCACTCACAAAGTTGGCACAAAGGACTACGGGCAAGAAATTCTCCTCTCACAGCAGCAGGACTTGTTAATACTGATGTAGCCAAATGCATTTCTTGTTCAGGCTTGCATGAAAGTTCAGCATGTTTCAAAGCACAGAAAATGCTGCTGAATGATAGAAAAAGGATAGTCAATGAAAAAGGGGCATATTTCAGATGTTTGAAAAAAGGCCACCTATCTAGAAAATGTCATTCGGAACTAAAATGTATAATTAATTTGTGGTTATTCACACGTGCCATTGATGTATCAGAATTTGCCAGAGAAAAAGCAGCCTTCAGATCAAGTTTCGGGTCAAAGAGAAGTTAACAATGAGACCGAAAAAGTCCTGCACAAGGACCAAACACTGACGATCAAACCAGCACACATGTTTTTCTACAGACCTTGAAAATTAACGAGGCCCAAGTGCGGTAAAAAGTGTTCGAGCACTTATCGATAGTGAATCACAGAGGACCTATATTTTAAAGTCGACTGCTTCATTGCTTGGTTTGAAACCCAAATGAGTAGAAAAAATAGTTCGTTTTCTGTTTGGTGGCTCTGAGGTGGATGGTAAACACTATTGTTACGACATCAAAATTTTTGGGAAAGATTCCAGTTTCAATCTTGAGGTCCAGGAAAACATATGTAATGAAATATCATCAGTTTTCTATGAGCCCTGTGGGGTCGTATTTTCAAACTCTTTCGAGTACATTTCGTACATGAAATTCGACTGACAGCAATAGAAATTAAATGGGGAGCATTCGAAATCGTATCAAATTTCGTATGCGAAAATATTCGAAAATACGACCCCTCTGGATGCACGAATTGAAATGTTTGAACATAGAAGTTTCTGATTATGATGGGCAGGGTCCTATTGAAGTTCTGTTCGGAGCTGATGTTCTGGGCTTGTTGTATACAGGGAATCGTCATGTACCGAAATGTGGTATTGTAGCTTATGAAATTCAGGTTGTTTGGTCAATTAAAGGAAAAGTTCCCACACAGAAATCTCATGCCATGCCTGTAATGTTTTTGTTAGCGAATCCTTCTATCACAGAATTGCCTTGTCAGCAAAAGAATTGTTTGCACAGACTAACAGTTAACAGTGAGAGCAGGTATGAAGTGGCACTACCCTGGTTAAATGGACATCCTCGGCTGAGTACCAATTATCTAGTAGCGAAAAAAAGGCTTGAATCAAGTATACAAAAACTGAAAAGGAACAATTTTGTTTCAAGATATGATGAAGTTTTCAAAAAAAATTAGAGTCCATGAAGATTATTGAAAGGATTCAGAAAGACACAGAAGAAGGACATTTTCTGCCTCATCGGCCAGTCATTAAAGAAGGTTCTACAACCGCAGTGTGTCCAGTCTTTGATGCATCTGCGCATGAAAAAGAAAATCCGTCTTTGAACCAGTGCCAGAAGGTGCCGAACTTGATAGAGCTTCTTCCTGCATTGCTCAAAAAATTACGACAATTTCAGATCGGTGTAATATCAGACATTGAAAAGGTAGGTATTTTTACAAATTAGTGTAAGCCCAAGGGACAGACAGTTTTTAAAATGTTTAGGGGTCGATGAACAAGGACTGAAAATTATTTATAGATATAACCGAGTTGTTTCGGAGTCAATTGCAGCCCATTCCTACTTGGAGCAACTATCGAATATCATCTATCTAAAAGTATGGAAAATTGTTCATTGCCAGGATGCGCTTATACTAAAGATACTATAGAAAAACTCTCAAGAAGTTTCTATGTTGACAATTGTTTCTCAAGTGTGCAGAGCTATAAGATTTTGGACAAATTCATCAAGGATTCCACGGAAGTTATGTCAGAGGCACAGTTTGAGCTTCGAGGATGGGAGTTTACTGGAAGTTGTACCAGCAAAGAGGGCCGAGTTTCGGACCTTGAAATAAATTGATACCCAAAAAAGGACGTCATTACGCTCAATCAAGACTTAACAGCATTGGAGACAGGAAACATGATTGTGATCAAAAGAAAACTGTTGTCCATGGCCCAGAAGATATTCGACCCTATAGCATTTATATCGCCAGCATCATTATTACCTAAAATATGGCTACAAAGTTTCTGGAAAAAACAAATATCATGGGAAGAAGAGGTAGATGGTGATATTGCCAAATTGTTTAAAAGTTGGATGGCGGACCTACCCTACTCCCTTAAGATTGCAATTCCTCGTTGGTGCAGGTTTGAAGTCCCCAAAGCTAAAAACATAAGTATCCACACCTTTGTTGATGCTTTGATGGATGCTTATGCCAGAGTAGCCTTGAATGATGGCCAGGTTTATGTCTACTTATTGATTGGCTGCTAAATCAAAGCTGACAATTCCACGTTTGGAGCTTATGGCTATAACCATTGGTGCTAGACTTTACACTCAAGTCATCGAAAATCTGACAAAGACTTATGATTGTTTTTCTGGAGTGGCTTTTCAATACTTATACAATAGATTCAGCGCAATGAAGAATGGAGTAGGTACTTTTGTTTTCAATCAAGTTGCTGAAATTAGAAAAGTGACTCCTTCCAGGGACTATAAATCCTGCTGACCTGCCATCTCGTGGGTGCTCACCCAAACAGCTTTTTGAGTCAAGATGGTAGGAGGGGCCAGATTGGTGATACAAGTCTGAAAAACAATGGTTTTCGGAGCCTCCAGACATTGATGAAGAGGGGGCTATTAAGGAAAAGTAAAGAAAAAAGGTAGTGGCTTTAGCAAATGCAGAAAGGGACATTGATTGGCACATTGCATATTTCAGTAAATTTGACAAAACAATAAGATTCATGGCATATTTACATCGGTTTGTATATAATTGCAGAAGTCCCAGTTCTCGAAGAGGTGGTGAATTGTCAGTGGACGAATGAAACAATTCAGAGTAATTCATTTTTAGAAACATTCAATAGGAAAGCTTTTCGACTCTCGATGTTGATGATCAAAAGCTTAAACCCGTTTCATGATTGAAATTTTGATATTAGATGTGCATAAGAAGTCGTGTCATGTGGCCACCCAGGGATTATTATGTCTTAGATCGGTTCTCCGAAAATATGGAATTTGCTGGAGATTTACATCGCAACCGTTCTCAGTGAAGTCACCACTATTACCAGAAGATAGGGTGTGTGATTCGGCGCAAGTTGAGATAACAGGCGTAGACTTCGCCGGCCCAATGTTTTTGAAAAATGGAAAAAAGGCTTGGATTTGTCTGTTCACGTGTGCAGTACCTATATCGTGCCATTCATCTAGAACTAGTTACATCATTGTTGAAACTGCATTTGCTCCAAATTATGCGTAGATTCGTTGCGAGGCGTGGAAGACAAAAGATCCTCTACAGTGATAACGGAACTAATTTTAGAGGTGCTGATAACGCGTTCACGACCTGGACTGGGATAAAATTACACGTGAAACAACAATCCAGCAAATCTTGTGGCGTTTCAATCCCCCTACTGCGTCGTAGTGGGGAGGTTTTTTTGAACAATTGATTGGCATGGTAAAGAAATTGCTAAGATTAGTTCTTGATCTATGAAGAGTTAATGACTTTAATATGTGATTGCGAATCGGTGATAAACAGTCGACCAATGACTTATCTTTGTAGTGACCCAGAAGACTGTTCTCCCCTTACCCCAGCTAGTTTTTTGCGTGAACAAGCTAACATGGAACTGCCCGATTGTGACGAAGTCGAGAAGAAATTTCTTCGCAACGTCTGCGATACATACAAACTTTACGAGAAACTTTGAAACAGAGGTTCAGAATAGAATACCTTGGGCAACTGTCGTCTACCAGAGGAGAAAAACCGAGCGCCATGGTAAAATTAGGGCAAGTTGTTCTAGTGAGAAATGACTGCTTGAAAAGGTGAGAATGGCTTATTGGGCGGGTTGTAGAACTCTTACCAGGGCAAGATGGACAAATTTGTTTGGTGCGTGAGAAGATGGCTCGTCGAGAACTGCTACGGCCGGTACAACGACTGTTCTCATTAGAGTGCGAGATAGAAAATACCAATCAGGTGGAACATGGAGTTGAGTATCATGAAGTACCTGATCGAACTATTGTAGAGACTGATAATATATCATGCTCAACTAATGGAAGTAAAACACTCGGTGAAACGGGGAGTGCGCGAAAGAAGATCCGAATTCGAAAAAGTCCCTAAAAATGTTACTCGTAGGGAGCGTATTGTTAATTCACCAAGACGATTTTGTGATGTGAAGTAGTAATTTATATTTTTAATGAGTCGAGAAAAATTTTAGGCATTGTTAAAACCGTTTCTCAAGGTGGGAGGATGTTATAATCCATTTTACCTTTTCATGGCAATATTTTTGATTTAGCTTAATTGTCATGATGTGCCAGAAGCCCCACTTAAAAAAGAAGAAGTTGGGTTAGGTTCATTGAGGTGCAATCTACTGACCTGTCAAAAACGAAATTCAATATGGAAGTTCGGGTCAAGCACTGTGTTGTTTATTCTGTATGTCATTGATTCTGTCACATTCTGGACAAACGTCCAGATTTGAATTATCGGATATTTTTTTAAAAGGGAGTAGGTTCGTATCTTGTTGAAAGTATGCAGTAGAAAGAAAAGTGAGAAAATAGTATATTGTTGTATTAGGAGTAGAAGCTTTATTTTTTTGTGCTGAAGCAGTAGGTTTGCGAGCCGAACGTAGTGAGGCTTGCAATACTGCTGAAGCACAAAAAAGTGCTTCTACTCCGTATGCAACACGCTATTTTTTCTCCAAACAAATGGGGTAAGCTCGGGGGTAACTGAATGGTTAAGCGGCAGTAAAAGTACGAGCGGCACTAAAAGTACTTTTGCTGCCGCTGGGGTTGCCAAGCAGCATAGAAATTAAATTTCTACCACCTCGACAGGTGTTAACCTGATGGATTTGCCTACCAGCATAGAAATTAAATTTCTGACATCTTGACAGAGGTTAACAAAGTGGCGTTTTTTTGACGTTTGCAGAAAAAAATAATTTTAATACCTATGTATTATTGTCAAGTAATCAGAAGGATACATACTCATTTTCCACAGCATCAGGTTAGATTTAAAAATTTATAAATAGTACCTAAATAGGATGATTTATTGGCAAAAGTCTAGTTCTCATGGAGCGGAAAATCGTGTTGCGGGTGCGGAATATCGCTTTCTGTTCAAGAAGTAATTTTTGCCGTGTATTTTGTTTCTAGGAATTTGGAAACGTTTTTCGAAATTCAATTAGATTTTTCGTTGTTTTTGCGCTGTCATGAGAAAGTAATATTTTTTTAATGGAATAACCTAAGTATATTTATATCTATTTTTTAAACGCCTTTATTTTTCTCATTTCAAATGGGTACCTATATTAGTTTGTTTTTCTTTATTTTAGTTATTTGCGATATATTCTCACTTAAGATTCAATTAAAAATAGCCGAACTTAGGCCGTGTTCGTTTATTTCATCTTTTTCGTCGAATTACTCCGAAATTTTGACAGGCACGTGACTGGATCAGACAGTCGCAGTTTACAAATCACCTGCCTGTCAGAATTTCGAAGCAAATCGACGAAAAAGATGACAAAAACGAACACGGCTCTTCCGCTATCTTTATGTAAATTTTAAAGAGAATATATTACAAATTACTAAATTGAAGATAGACAAACAATAAACAAAATAGGTACACCAAATGGCTATATATATTGATTTTTTTCAAAAATCAGGTTTTTCGCGGAAAGGTAAGAAGAGTTCACTTTATACTGAATCACCCTGTACAAAGGTATTTTACACAATTTTTTGGCCTATTATTTATATTGAATTTGAATATAGTTGGTTCATTGTTTCAATAAGGTATCTTCGGGTGAGGGGATGTCCTCAAAAATAAAAAATAGATTGTAGATTAAAACATTAGTTTGGCTGAATATATAACATGTATCATGTGGGCACTTATATAGAGAACTTCCAAGAACTTCAAAAAAAAAAATGTTTCATCTATTATTAGAATTGAATATGACACTGTTTATGAAAGATCAAATCAAATACCAAATTTAAAGTAGATAATGGACCCTTGAACTATGTATATAGACGAGTGAAATAAAAATCAAAGCTCACAATTCATTTCTTTTGAAAATAAAGCAATCACCGTCCATAATAAACTAGTTTGAGCAATATTCAATTTGGGTAGATCAAAAAGAATAATCTCGTCAAAATTATTTGTATACGAAGAAAACTTTATTACATTAAATGAGTTTCATTCTTCTCTGCGAAGCCTTAAAAAGTAAAAAGGGCTTTTTAAACGATGTGTCGCTTGAATGGAAATCCCCTCAGTTTCAGGGGTCCCTAATAGTGCTTGCGTTACATATTATATATAATAGACGTTCGAAACATTTGTGCCCCCAGCAACTTCATAATGACTTTTTGAACACAATTAGGTTTGTTTTATGCCCTTTATTGAATTCGACATGGCAACATTTGTTGTGGGACGCAAAATGATTTTTATTAAGTTATGTGAGACTTTAGGGGTTTGTAATTTTGCGAGGTATATTAAATTGTAATAAACCGTAAAAACTGCATTTGTTCTCGTGCATTATTTTCGAATAAACTAAATGATTTGTATTTTAAATTGATAATTTGGGAGCATCATGAATTTTGTTCGCTTGTTAATACAGAATATTAGACACATCAAGTGAATCAAGAAGATTCCTTAGAAAAAAATTTATCTGTATAAACCAACTCAAAGGATCCAATAAACCAAAAACGAAAAGGAAGGAAGATGATTACGCGCATGGAGTAAGGCTAAACGAAAAAGTTAAAGAAGTGGATAATAATCATTCTTTTTTAAAATCTTGTTTATATACCTACATTTGGTTTGAAATATTACATTAGCTTTGCATTTCTGATGTGAATTAAGAATTTAAATTTTTTTTTACAGATGTTTTTGCAGCTCTTTGCCTATACAGTGAAGTTTTTCTTGGCGGACAGGACAACGGACAACTCCAATGAGTGGATCATCTTCATTAAACGTTTCTCTTAAAATTCCTATAGCGAGGAAAATACGAGTTCCATAATGGATAGTTGTGCTGGTAGGTATCCCTTATTAATTAAATCCACCATGATTTACTGAGAGATGGAAGTCGAACTTCTTGTTTTAATTTTGGATGAAAGCTTTGATAAAAAATCGACAGTAAACTAACATATTTCTGTCGTACAACCACAAATTTAGTGGAAGGGCTCGCAAATACTCGTTCACTGTCCCTCCATGTCACATTTAAAACCCCTAACATGAGTCTTATCTATGTTCAAAGGAAGTCTATACAGTTAAACCAGACCCTTGATACCCCATGAGACACATTCTGCTTCAGAACATCAACAGAGTCATTGCACATTGCACCAAACAATAGAGGTATGGTCCGCAAAGAGTGAAATATGACCAGATATATTCACTTTGACAAGATCGGTAATATATATAAGAAACAGAAGGGGCCCCAGTACAGATCCCTCTGGTACCCCATAAGATCACAGAACACCGCAGCCACCGCCCTACCATCATCAAGTTCAAGGTGAACCCTAGTTGAAATAGCATCGTGAGCTCCCAGGAAGCTCCGAAATCCAAATTGCCCTGAAGTGAGAAGATTGTGTGAATGAAGAAAATACTATAAATTTTTTTAAACAATCTTTTTGATAGGTAACCTTAGATAAAGTTGAAAGCAAGAAAATTGGACGATAATTAGAAGGGTCCCGAGAATCTCCACCCTTAAGCAGAGGAATCGTTATTGCAGACAGTGGCGGACCTACGGGGGGGAGGGAGTAAATAGGGTAATTACCCACCCCCCCCCCCCCCCAGAGAGGCGAAAAAAAATTTTAATTATTAAAAAAAAGACACAAATTATTTCTTGGAGGCTTGAAATACGTTTTGGGCGTGGCACTCGAAAAAAATTCTGCCTTCGGCGGCACCTGCGGTGACCTTCACCTACTTGGTCCTACTTTGGGTGTTTAAGTATAGACCACGAGCCGTTACTGGTTGAAAAGCTCTACCCCCCCCCCAGGATGGTGCTCTAGATCCGCCACTGATTCAAGATTTCAGGCATGAGGGAACCTGTAGGCCACGAGGCATCAATAGCCAACGCCAAGACCCAAATGCATCATCAGGCGAGGCTCGAAGAATTTCACGAGATATTCCATCATCACAACGTGACTTTGTATTTTTAACGTCCTCAAGAGCGACATAGATTTCAGGCCTTAGAACAAAGGTAGAGCAAAAAGAATTTGGAGCAGATATGTCCGACAAATAGTCCACAGGATCCCTTGTAGCAGGCAGTTAAACTACGAGCTATAGTACAATAGAATGAATTGAATATTGAATGTATTGGGATCAACATTAACCCCCTGACGATTGCATACCTCACCAATGATAGACCAGGACTCCCTCTGTCTAATTCGCCCTCCTGATAACCTATTAGGATAGTGAATTTCTTTAGCTGTTTTCACTAGTCGACGCTTTTTCAGAAACGTTCGACAGGACAGAGTGAAATAAAAACACAGGTTCCGGAGACTAACTAATAACTGGTAAGTATGCGACTTCTTACGGATTATTATACGATTATTCGATGTGTAATTTTTACATTACGACATTCAGTCCCTTGAAAAAGCCCATACCTATTCTTGAAATTTAAGTAAATCACGTAGAAAAGAGGCGATACATAAGATACATTTCGGACACGATTTTGGTGTTAGATAAAGATCAATTGGTATTTTTATACATGATCGAATGGAGACCGCGATGCACAAGAAGAAGGTGGCTTCGCTAGCTGCAGACATCAAAGAAACAGTGTAAAAGGGGGCCAACGGTGTCAACTGATTCCCAACCTCCATTGAATGAATTTCTGAGAATCTTGCTTGTTGCCATAGATATCAGTGAAACTCCCGACAAGGTCTCTTCGCTTGGATACGTTAAGTTCAAATCGTCCATCGTCCAGGAAATGAAGTAGGAGGCAGAGAACTGGGGGAGTTCCAGAATTGGGTAGTAGGCAACCAACAAAAAGCCCTATATCTAGATGTCTTCGGAGTAGCCAACTTTATCACACACGGATGGGTTGCCCGTGAGTTTCTTGTGGTTCTTTAATAACTTCTCCTTGCTGAAATGAGGCTGGTCAGTCGTCAGAACATCTCCCATGGTAATAGCGATAGAATAACGACAAGTGAAGCTGACCACCTTGCGTCTATGTTCGAGAAATTGCAATGAACCGGTTAGAATTGGATTGTCGATAATTTTCATTACCCTCCTTCTGTACTGCATCTAATAGAATGCTTGGGAGCATCGCTCCAAATGTGGGAAGAGTATTCCATATATGGTTTGATTTGAGCCTTATAGAGGAGAAGAAGTTGTTGAGAAGTAAGGAAGTTTCCTACATGAAACAAAAAACCTAAATTTTTAGAAGCGGTTTTGGCGATCGAAGATGCTTGGTAATGTCCAGACAAAGATACTGAGGGATCTTAGAAAGGTTTTGTCTCGATATCCTTAAACTTTGGTTATCATTGGCGGAAGATTACTTATGTGAGAATACTGTTGCTTGAGTTTTGGAAGCACTGAATTTAACTAGGTTGTTCAGGCCTCAGTTGGTAATGGTTTCAAAATCACCGTTGATAGAGTGAATTTTTTCTAAGGCCAGGCGCCTGCAAGTGGCTGGAGTAAGTGGTTTGTCAGAAGAGAAAGATGCCATCCAGCTATTTGTGTACGCAAAGCTGTATATGGGGTTTCTTATCACATTTAACAAATCATTCATAAAAATGAGAAACAGTATTGGGGACAGAATTGAGTCATATCATTGTGTATCATAAGACACGCACCATCGACCACAACATGCCGAGACGTGCCTTCCAAAAAAATTTGCCGAGGAGACCTTTGTGTCACACCTGATCAAGAGCTTTGGAGATATCCAATGCTACAATTCTGTCAGAGGCCAGTTTCAAATATGATTGACGTACTTTAGCAGATCCCCGGTTGATTTTTCAGAACGAAACCCGTACTGTTTGCCAGAGGTGATGATAATGGTGATATCTAAAAATAACCCGGTATTAGACGCAGCTAAAGTAAATTTGATGAGTTTTTTGGAGAGATCATGGTGACAATTGGAATAGGAAGCACCGAACTGAAGGTAGAATAGATAGTTGAGGACATAGTAGATGGGAATATATACGAAATGGCCGAGCGACAAAGACGATCTTCAAATGAACTCATCTTTGGAACAAAAGAAAACAACAAAAAAAATGAGCCAGATTCTGAGTCACAAAAAGCATACAAACAGATTAAATCAGTAAGTGGCAATATTCAGCAAACTGATATTAAAGTCTTTCAACTGGGTGAAGAGTCCCAAGTAAGACCAATCCGTGTGGTTCTACCCTCTGTAGCTGCTGCCCAAGAAGTACTCAGAAACAAAAACAACCAAGAGGAAGGAATTTATATTAAATCGGATCAAACACCTCTTCAAAGAGCATACCTAAACAACATCTTAAAAGAATTAGAAAAACGCAAACAGTTGGATTTCATCTTTAAAAATAAAAACAACTTTCACTCAAAAGAAAAAACATATGACACGTGTGTACTCTCTGTTGCTACGTATGGACTGGAAAACATGACCCTTACAAAGAAATCTAAGGAAAAACTGTGCGTATATCAAAGGGCTATGGAAAGAGCTATTTGGGAATCACTCTAAAGAGCGAGTACGCAGTACTAACATTCGAAACAGAACAAAGGTCACCGAGATACTAACTCGTACAGCGAAATCAAGACACTCAGACACGGTGGAGAGATGACATCAGGCAAATCGTTGGGATCCAATGGAGAAAAATTACCGAGGACCGACGGACATGGAAAAATCTGGAAGAGGCCTTTATCTAGCAGTGGACGAGTACAGGCTGACGAAGAAGAAGCAAAAAGGAGAGGTTGCCTTGAAGATCAGGTATCTCAATAATATCCCTAGGATAGTTCTCTCCCACGACCAAATCGCAAAAAACTTAAGCACGCCACTATTTTTTAAGTCTCCTTTTGGTACAGTAACCTGTTCCATGGCCAAGAAGCTCGATGAACTAAAAGTTAGTATACAATTCACTAACGCGAGAATCATTCTCATTACTGAAACATGGCTAACTCAGCAAATGCCAGACAGCTTAATCCATCTACCTGGCTACTCACTGTTTCGCCAAGACCGAGGAGCAGCTCCATCTGGTGGAGGAATTTGCGCTTTTATCAAAAGTGACATTGCAGGATACAAGTGATACGATGTTCATGCGACCATATCCATAATATACAATACAATAGAAACTGTTGAATCAATATGGTTAGAAATTTTGATAGGCGGAATTAAAATTCTAGTTGCATGTGTGTACAAATCACGGAAGCATAAAACATGCAACTCACAAAAACCATCGAAAATGCATTGTCACTAAAAGTATCAGTCTTCGGGTGACTTCAATTACCCAGAAATAAAGTGTAATACACTGGAAGTCCATGACCAGTGCAGTCAAGCCTACCTAAAAAGGTATAAAAACCATAAGGGGTACCAACAAATAAATTTTCCAACAAGAATGCGCAATACCCAGATATGATTACTTGATCTACTTATAACCAATGGAAAAAAAGGATTTTTTTTATATCAAATCACAATGCACCCTTGGGGAAAAGCGACCATATCACAGCCAACTCACAAATCAATGTAGCTGCTCAACCAACCAGAAAAATTTAATTAAGGGGCAATTTTGGAAAGCAGATTACATCGCAGTTAATGAAACACTTCGTCATTAATTAAGAAGATTGGCAAACCCATTGAATTTCAACCAATTCTATGAGGCTTTAACAAACAATAAATTCCATTATGTGGTATCGTCTCTGCTTTACGCAACAGTGAAAAGGAGTAGCGGGAAAAGGGCACGTTCTCACGTGAGAACCGCTCTGCTACTGGCATGTTTGTTTGACTTGCGTAGATTTTTTATTTCAATTTTAAAGTTTGACTGATTTTAACTGTAATGTGTTTTATTTGCCTTATTATTTGGAATTTTTAGCAATGACGTTATATTTGGAAGCCTGAAGAAGACCAAAATATATGGTCGAAACGTCGCTGAATAAAATAACAACGTCTTTTTTTTGCTGTCCTATTCCTGCTACTCCTTTTCACTGTCAAACACAATAAACAAAATAAACAAACACATCCATAACAAACCACAATAAAGTTAATCCGTAAAAACTATGGCTCACAAAGGAAGTTTTCAAAGAGATTCAACAAAGACGAAATCTCTGGTACAAATATCAAAACAATAAATCTGAAGATAATTATCAAATCTATCAAAATCAAAACAATAAAACAACACAAGGACTTGTACAGTATTGGCCAGGAGAAACTATGAACACTAAACAATTCTATTCATACATAAGCCGTTCGCTAAACTCAAAGCATACCAGCTTTAATCTAATAGATAAAGATAGCGCAAAACCGCTTCAAACTGACCCAGGAAATCGCATAGTGTTTCGCACAACAGTTTGAGAGTGTTTTCGCTATTCTGGATGCAAACAACGTTAGGTCCATACTACCACTAAATACTTACACAATAACTGAGATAAATCACATTAAATTTACACCAGAAAAAGTAGAAGCTGCCATAACATCATTAAAATCCAACTTAAGTCCTGAAATGGATGAAATTAATTCCATGTTTCTCAAAAACTGTATGCATGTTCTTAAAGCACCCTTAGCGAATGGTTTAAACATCTTATTAATAACTGCGAAATTCTCAGAAGCCTGGGAAGAAAGCCATTGTCACACCAATATTTGAAAAAAGAAATAAACAATCAGCAGAAAACTAAAGGCTAATTAGTTTAACCAGCATGCTCTGTAACTGCATGGAAAAAAATCATAGCAAAAGAACTTCTTTATTTTTGGAAACAAGGATCATTCCTTCACAGCAGCATGGCTTCCTTCCAAAATCCAGATTCACTAACCTTCCAACCAGGCTCAACGACTAGACACTAGCTGATAACAACCGGCAACCAATAGACGTGGTCTACCTTGACGTTGAAAAGGCGTTTGACAAAATACCAATCGACTACATTAAATGTAAAATTCAGCATTTTGGAGTTAGTGATTTGCTACGGCTAATCGGTGAAGGTTTTTTGTCTGGTGGTACCTTCCAGGTACGAATTGGTACTAGCCTGTCGCAGGAGCACCAGTTACACAGCGAAATTGCTGAAAAGGCCCAGTTCTCGGTCCCCTCTTATTTATAACGTACTTGAGCGATCTGTACCAGAGACTTACAACAAAAAATGCATATTTTGCGGATGATGGTAACTTCTATTGTAATCCTCTATTACAACATAGTGATCTATAGCAAGATCTGCTCAGAATAAAAGAATGAACAACAAAGTGAGGAATGCCACTTAATGATTACAAAAAATGTACTATACTACACATCGGTCAGAATAACCCAAGCCATAGCTATTTTCTACAACAAACACCAATAGCAACTGTTGCAAAAGAGAAAGACATTGGAATCACAGTGACGGCAGATCTAAAATAGGAGGATCACATTACAAACCTGACCACACTGAAGGACCGCAGAACTAAAGGAGATTTTATCGAGACATTCCAAATTCTCAATGGATACTGTGCCTGCAATTTAACCAATATATATCAACTCAGCATTATTCAGAACACGGCACAACAAGAAGCTTTCCTAAGAAAAGTACAATAAAATGCTTAGACGAAACTTCTTTTCCAACATGGTAGTGTATTATTGGAACTCTTTGAGTAGCGACACCGTAAACTCAACAACCAAGAACCAATTCACAAATCGCCTTGATAAAGATATCGAAGATTGAAACAATATATTTGTGCATTACTCTGCATGACCAATAAAAATGTGATTATTGGAAATACTAAATAGTGACACATGCAGTACAACAGACTCAGTAGTCTCATCGGATTTGGAATCCGCTTACTAATGGAACCCATAATAATAATATTGGATGTGAGTGTCCTACGATTTCCTATTTGTAGACCTAAAAAAATAGGGATACATTTAATAGGAGCTGGAATCATTTGGGCCAATATCAAGAAACCATTGATTTTGTGAAAGAAAAGGCTGATGTCTTTGGACAAAGGAAAACTACTGAACGAACTAATTTACAAAAACATCGCATCGAAGCAGAAAGCGCCACACTTATCCGCCAACCATTCATCATGCTTCGAAAATCTCATTCAAGAATCTAATATCGTACTAGTTGAAAAAATGGACGATTGCAGTTTCTCTTTGAAGTATAGGTTTAATAACCTTATGAAGAAAGACAGATGCAGTGTGTGGAATGCTCAAAATTTTTTATCCTTAAAAATCATTCACTTTATATGAGACTCTTTCTAATGAATATGATTTAGGAGCTATCCGGAATTTAGGAAGAGTTGCTAGACTTAATTACTATTGGCAAATCATTGTGCATTTTTTTGCATTGTACAGAATTGACCTCTTAATTAACTCGGAGGATGAATTGGCAGCTGATCATGCTCCGCGTTTCTAAGTAGAAATTTATGGAATGGCTTTTCTGAAATACTTGATAGATGTTTACGGATTAAGTAGACTAATTCTAATATGATTGTCCAGTTATTAATATATTCTAAATTTTTTGAAAAAAATCTTGGCAATGGGCACTATTGTTTAATTTTAGAGAATCTCCAATAGCCCTTTTTTGTAATTTGAAGATACGCTCAAATTAAGTCACACAGCACGAACCCTAGAAGGGAAGAGCGTGAGTAAAACCACCTATTTAAAATATTATTTCTTCAAATCTTAACTTTTTAAAACGTTCCCTATAGAAAAGCGAATGGAAAATGTTGCAAACATGTATGCGCTGGGAAGTTTTTGGGAACGGGGGGCGCCACAGAAAACGAAAGTACCGAGGAGTAGATAGAAACATGAGAGACTAGAGAAGAACCTTGTCCCTTAGACCGCTTGTCCGCCATTGTTCATTATTCAATTTTTATTTTGTTTTAAACTGATTGTTTAATCCAATTTGCGATTAGTTTGTGTTTCATAAGGAGCAATTGAATAAATGTTATTTGTTTTTGAGAGTTCAATTTATACATGTATTATTTTTTTTCATTTTAATATTTTTTTTGTTTGTATATATATTTTATAACATGTGCATTGTTCATGTATTTAACAAAAATCGTTTCATGCTGTGAAAAAGTAAATTAAAACATAGAAAAATTATGTGCTGTCTTATGTGCTAGGATTTTAATTTTTGTTATTCAGAGCGTACACTCGGACCTTGTTGAATCTACTAACATTTTCCTACCCTGACGAACGAATATTTTGGCGAATAAATTGAAAAATCAATCTAGAGATATTGGCTCAAAATAAGAACTATAGCTGAGTAGTCTCCCGTAACCAGGGACCTCAGTACCTGCTGGTAAAACTGGCTACTAACTAAAAACTCTTCAGTATTGCATATAGGTAGTGTTGATTGGATGCAGTGTATGGAATTAAAACTTTAGCAAACGGACAAGGGCGGTACCTAATTTAAACTTGTTACCAACAATTATCGATTCACAATTATTTATTAAAATGACACAGTAGGCGTTTTCTCGCGTCTCAAATGTTTCAAAACATTTTTCAAAACTGGTTTAGGTAATGTCACCATGACGTCATAATTTTTCGGCGCGAGAAAATGGTTTGAAAACGTGGGTTGGATTGTATTTCGAAACGGTTTGAACCAGTTTTGACGTGACGTCATGGGTTTATCGCGAGAATGCACTGTTTCAAAACAGTTTTGAACCAGTTTCAAAAAAGTGGACGCGAGAAAACGCCTAGCATGTTTTGATTTTTGAGGAATGTTAGATCGAGGGTTTCTCTGCCGTGCTCTTTCGCCTCGTGGTGGAGAACGGTACGATTTTCTAAAAATAAATTAGACGTTTCACAATTTTTTCGTTTATTTTACATATTACAACTTTCCTTAAATTTCCCTGATTTTGCTATTGTCGGGCGCATGTCAAGTGAGTAAAATTGATTAAGTCTCGACAACGTAGGTCCTATTTGTTTTTTATTTCGTTTTTTTTTTTTATAAGATTTGTTAAAAGAAGAAATAGTAAAAATTCACACCGTTCAATCTTGCTGAACGAATCCGGGTATGTTATACTTACAAGCGTATCGGAGACGTGATTCGAAAACGACAAAGTACAGACCTTTCTCTGTTCCAAAGTTCCTTGGAAATTGATTTTATCACAAACAAGCGAAATTTGATTTTTTGGATTAAGAATCGATGTGCAAACTCCATTTCAGGAAGTTTTTTATGATAAGGCCCAAAAGTTCCACAGAATCAACGACGGCAATAATACTGGTGTTAAGTACAATAGGTTGCAACGTACTTTAATATGATCGAAGTTTAGTTTTCGCGGAGTTGAAGCAGAGGTTAGAGTCGCACCATGATTTATTGTCAAACACGTCGTTAGACTTGGTTCTATGAAGAGCTACAATATCTGGGTTGCTCTAAGTGAAACTAGCAAGAAAACAGATTTTATCGCTGATGTCTAGTCTCTAGTCGTTAATAAACAACAATAATGATATTCGACTCAAGACAGAACCCTGTGGAACTCCATAGACTATTGGCTCATGTATGAAAATATCTTCGCATTAACCCTCACGAGTTGTTTTTTTTTTTTGAAAAATCACAGAAAATCGATGCTGTAAAGTGCATTGTTCAAGCTGGATTAGACATTATTGAAGACAGAGAACATAGCATCATAGTGCATCTATTGGTTAATGAAAATTCAAATTGGTGAGTAGTTAGTAGGTACGTATGTAACATTTATGCAGGAATGATAGATGCCGTTTTCCAACCAATCTTGCAATGATTTTGGATAAAGTGGGGAGAAGTGTTGATTGATTGAACCATAGTTCGAAGCTTAATCCTTATTCTCACCCTTGTGCAGAGGAATAATTATATATCCGTCTTGAAGCAATCTGGGAACACTTCTTTTTGGAAAAATTTAGTTAGGAGATTCAATATATATTCCGGTAATTTAAAATAGTTATTTATGCAACAAGTGTGTAAAGTGATTGTCGCACTCGCCTTCGGCTCGTGCGTCAAAATTCACATTCGTGAAAAAAGGTGCTTTACGCACGTATTGCATACAAAATTTTTTCTTCTACCAATCAAATATGTGTAAAAAAATAAATTTGGACAAATACTTTACGCACTACCCAAGTAGCACATAATATGGGGTAAACATCGTTTTTCAGTTGGGCCAATATTTATTCATTTTTGTTGCTAAATCAACACAGTACCAATATTGGGGCAACGTTAGTTTTAACTATGTGGAAACAATATTTAAAAATAATCTTGTACCAATATTCATAGATTAATTAACTTTTCAGTAATTTGAATATTGGCCCAAGACTTCTCAATACAATATTGATTTATGAAATATTGGCCAAATATTACATTTTATATTATCGAAACAATATTGTAATATAATATTAATTCAATATTGGCATTCAATTTCTTATTGATATTTAAATTCACTTGAAAAACTATATACACCCAATATTTATTTTCAATTTTTTCACAATATTGATACTTTTTGAAAAGCCCAATGAAGGGCCAATATTTACATACTAATTGTTTTGGTTAGATTTTCTGAATTGAAAATGTTGGTCCAATATAGGGTATTCAACGTGCGCACTTGGTGTGCCAACCAAAAAATAGATGGAGACTCTGTCTTCACTTTACCTGTCCTAAACCTGGTTCAGGGATGAAGCCAAAAATTGGTTGTTTTCTCTCTGCGGGACCCTGGCGGGACTTAACCGTTCTGATGAGTTGTGATACAGCGAAAAGGGTCCACGGATGGTCCGGCAGAGAGATTGACATACGTTCTTGGACAAATATTGCAGAATGTCCACATCTTTTATTGGGCCAACATAGAGAATCTGACTTGGGCCAATAAATCGTAGTTATTGTCCCAATATTGGCCCAATATGGGAGTGCTGCTTGGGTAGTGCGTGAAGTGAAATTTTACATCTTCTGAATATGTGATTGTCGCACTCGCCTTCGGCTCGTGCGTCAACATTCACATTCGTGAAAAAAGGTTCACTTTACACACTTGTTGCATAAATAACTATTTAAAGTGAGTCTATCAGTCCTATATAAAGATTTGTTTTTAATGTCTTTAATTGTACCTACATACTGAACTGCAAAGGTCTGATGTTTCTGCGGGTGTTATAGGAAAAAACTGGGTAAATTCATATCAATCATATGTTCTGTGTTGAAAATTTGGACAAAATCATAATTCAAGCAACCAATAGATTTTCACCTGAGTGTATAATAAGAACTAGAAACAAAATCAATAATCAATATAGATGACTGTTCCTTTTTTTTTTCATTTTGACTTGCAAGATGGAAACTTTTGATTTTGTGAAGCTGGGAATTGTTATATACTGACTGAAGTCACTGAAGAAGATTAATAAGTTTTTCCAGCCTATAGCTGATCTTAAATTACCTTTACTTTACATGGAAAAACATTTTTCGCCCATTGGAGTAAATCATTACAGCGTTTCGCACATAGAAAAATTATACATACCTAGATACTGCTAAAACGGATTTCAAATAATTTTCATCATGTGAGATATTGCCAGAAATTGTTAACCGGTTTAAAAATAAAACTGGCGCACTCTAATTCGACGTTCGATTTTAAATTTAGCTCAATCGTGAACGAAAAAAAGGGCGTGACGAAAACAAGCCGGATCCAGCCAGGTCCCCGCAGATTTCGAAATCCGGAAATTTGTTTCGAGCTTCCTTGTTTCGGTACAATATAATTGCAGTGCCTGTGTTTGTTGAATTATTTGTTCATGATTTCTGATGGCTAGGCGAATTTTGTTTTGAAATTGGTGGACGAGTTTGTTTGATTAACAATTCGGCACGATGAAAATTTGCTACGAAAACTAACATGTCTCGATGTCACATTTAATTTGAGTCCTTGTGAAACTGAATATACCTAATTCCAATTGTGATTTAAAACCAACCCTTATAGTATAGTTAATCCTATCATGATGGGGATAGAAATAAAATCTAAAGATCCATTTTAGAATTTTTGGGATTATCCTTTCTCGCTAACCTATTATACCATCATCTGAGTACCCCTTTTAAGATTTTAAACAGAGATATTTTTAATGGGTTTATGGTGGTTCCTTATCAGATTGACGCCGCTCTTTTGTTACGCATTAGTGTCAAAACGTCGCTAATTATTTAAATACATTAAGAATGGTGGGCGGTGCTATGGATAATGGGATCGTCTGCATTTATTGAAAAAAAAACTATGGTGCGCTTTAGTAATTTAATAATTGATTGGATCAATAATTAAATATTTATGTTTTCGGGAATTAGGTAGGTACTTCAAGTTTGGATTATGACAAGATATAACAAAGTAATTAAGCTTGGTATCATTGAATTGTTCTACTAATTATAATTTACTTACATTGCAGCATAACCACTTCTAATCTAATCCTTTATCACTCCGAGAATTGTAGAGTTAAAAACAAAAAAATTCTTCATAAATAACTTTTGATTTTTAAGTGGAAAACCTTATTAGAATAAGAACAAATGCATACCAAGATAAAAGAGAATTATGGCACCTTCAAATAGCGACGGTCACTAATATAAACGTTCTTATTTTGACACTATTGACACCTACGCATGCGTATTTGTGATTAAAAATAGTGGCGGTCAGTAATAAAATAAGAAATTATCTTTATTTGTGATTGGATAGTGGAAGGCAGAGTAAGTATTCCACTATTTTTTGACACATGCGCAAATTTAAATCTAATGTCAGTTGTCCAAGAATTTTTCAGATTTTAATTTCACATAATTTATTGATATTTGTTGTTTGTGTTCTGTGCATAGACGTTTTCTGTTCAATGACTTTTCAGTTTAGTTTTTGGTGGTACGTAAATTGCATAATATGGAGGTGGATAAAATCAAAAAACCAATAAAAGCAACCACACTGACGTGAAAAAATGGTCAAAATAGTGCCAATTTAACATATGTTGTGCCCTAATTGACCTTTTGTTTGGACGCCATATTGCGGTGCGCGAACATAGTTGCCAAAAGTAGAAAAAAAAAATTACTAGCGTACTGTCAACATTAAAAATAATCTGAGTGAATAAATTACATTTAAAATTTAAATTTGCCGCCTAATACGAATGTTTTTGAAAAGAAAAGCCATTAATTTTAACTTGTATTGGGCAGAATAGAAATAATACAATATCTATCTATTTACTTTCATCAATCAGAGAGAGAAAGTAAACATAAGGCCGATCAGTAATAAAATGGATCACTATTTGGAAAGTCCCATAATTCTCTATTTTACTTTTCAACCCTAATTAGAATGAATCTAGCGGTAAAGTCAGTCTTCTAATATAATATTTAGAATGAACGACATTAACTCAAAAAGCTCCAACAAATTTAGGTAAAAAGCTTCTTGCTCCATCTCATGGCACAACTCTATTATAGATATCGAAGCTCCGACAAGTAGGTATTATAAAAGCTTTTCCAAAAGCGAATTTAGGGTAGGGACAGACCAAAATCGTTAAACCTTTAAAGCTTTTGGAAGTCGCTCACAGAGGGCGAACTGTATGTTTTATGTGAGCTTGAACTGCTACAAAGCTTTGAATTCCTCGATATAAAAGCCCCTAAAATATCGATTGGCTTCTAGAGCTTCTGTAACTTCTCCAATAGGGTGTCACAATGTGGGCGCAAATCACAAGCATCGATTCGATTCTAGAGCTTCCGTAATTTATTCAATAGAGGGCAAGCTGTATGAATTTGGAACGATATACAGGGTGTCTGGAAATAAATGCATCAAAATTTGTTCAGAGATTCGAAAAAAAAAAAAAAGATAACGGACCGACTCGTATTTTTTAATTTTGGTAACTACCTTGGTTGATATTTTTGAAAACTTTAAAATATCATAACTTTTTTTCTATTATAGATAGAAAGTTACAATTTTCAGCGATTCTTATCCTCGTGAAGGACTACAATCCATGAAAATTACAAATCATTTGGACTTAAAGTTTCAGAAATAAAATCACGTTAAGCAATTTGGGGTGAAGTTACCAATTTTTTAATTTCCTGACGACGTCTTTTGTTTCAGAGATTTCGGCTTCAAATCTCAGAATAATATATTCTATCGAGTTTGGGTGGTCCCAAATGATCATCAAAACACAAAATCTGAACATAAAAAAGATTGAAATTTTATCATTTTAGTACTAAGTTAAGCAAGATAAGGTATGATTTAGATTTTTGAAAATTTTGAAATATCATAACTTTTTTTCTATCATAGATAGAAAGCTGAAATTTTTAGCGATTCTTATCCTCATGAAGGATCACAATCTTTGAAAATTTCAGGTCATTTGGTCTTATAGGTCCAGAAATAAACTCAACGTTTAGCAATTTGGTGTGAATTTTTTATTTTTCCAATTTCCTGACGTCGTTTCTTTAGATATTTCGGCTTTAAATTTTAGAATAATTCAGTGTATGGAGTTTGGGTGGTCCCAAATGATCATTAAAACACAAAATCTCAACATAAAAAAAAAAATTGAATTTCATCATTTTTGTACAAAGGTAGCAGCTACCTTATGATTTAGATGTTTGAAAACTTTCAAATATCATAAATTTTTTTCTATTATAGATAGAAAGCTGAAATTTTCAGCATCGTGGAGAACTACAATCCCTAAAAATTTCAGCGCATTGGGACTTTTAATTTCAGAAATAAAATCGCGTTAAACAATTTGGGGTGAATTTTTCAATTTTCCATTTTCTGGACGTCCTTTTCTCAAAGATTTTGTCTTCAAATCTCAGAATAATTTATTGCATGTAGTTTGGGTGGTCCAAATGATCATTTAAACACAAATTCTCAACATGAAAAAAATTTAGATTTCATCATTTTAGTATGTACTGGACGGTAGTCTGTTACATCTAATGGGTGCAAAAATATCTTTTAAATTTTTAAATTCATTGTGTGAAGAAAAAAACAAAACAGTATACCAAATAAATCCTTGGTAACACATTTTATTTCTTTGCTTTTTTGCATTTTCAACTGGTGTTCCAATTTCTTCTCTGTTTTTGCAGCAATCAGGTCCTTTTCTGGCGTATCCATCAACACTGTGCTTCTTCCACGTTGACGTCCAGATGATTTCTTCTTTCGTGGTAAAGCTTAAGGAAATCCACGAAATATTTCGGGGGAATAAATTCTGTTTCCTTTTCTTGATTTCGGTTATTTACATTTACTTCAGGTTCTTCATTTTCTTTATTTTCAGGTTCAGTAGATTTTTCTTCAACAAAAGTAGAGGCCTCAAGATGTTCTAGCGGTCTATCACTTACTGAGGAAGTGAAAAAATCAGCATCTGTGAATACATCTTGGTCAAACGGGAATATTCCGGACCTCTTGAAGCCCGAAACTATATTTGAAGGTGTCACGGCCTTTGGTAGAGCTGTTCCAGTCATTTCAGCAAGTTGGTATATAGTAATGGGAATACCAGGATTTTTAGCCAGCCAGATATCGACTTCTGCATTGCAGTATGCCTTCAATGGCCCAAAGACTATTACATCTAATGGTTGCATCTTATCCCTACAGTGCGGGGGCAGTGTTATCATTATGACACCATGTTGCTGTCCATGATTAAAACTTGAATACCCATATGGGACTCGTGGTTATCACATATGAGTAAAGTGGGATATCTTTTGTACTACTTGTGTCAAAGTTGTGTATTTGATGATATGTTCCATTATACAAACAAATAGTTCTGTTGTCATCCACCCGGATGGATTAGCTGGACCAAGTGTTTCAGTTGGTGCCCCATTAATCATATGCTGTATGAAAATTTTCCTACAGGAAAAATCATTACTGGAGGTATAAATGTTCCTGCACCTGAAATACCCATCAAGAGAGTTACTAGTTCTTTCGCCACTAGTGCTCTGGTTTAGTTACTTTACTCCCTTATGTGCAATAACCTTTTTGGGCTTTTGGACTGTAGTCATCCATCTGCTAACTGTGGAAATCGTCTCAAAATGGACTCCAGGTTATTAGAAAATACTGTAACCTTGTGCTTGTTAAACGATGTTAGTCTAGATAGACTGCAAGCTTCAGGTTTTCTAATATCTACTTAGTTTCTGGTTGCGATATAAGAAACCTCTCATCCATTCTTTGCCAGCAATTTTCTTTTCTTTACACGATTGTGGAATTTTAATGTCGTTCTCTTTTGTCATATCATAAGCTAATTTTCTTAAAGCTACAGTTGATAATCCATACGCCATTTTACTACATATTTGTAAATACTCGCCAAGATTAGCTTCCTGTTCTCTGCTAAATATTTGCCTAACTTCATAATGCGGCTGCGTTCTTATTTCAGTACCTGGATGTAATAGGGCCTAGCTTTTTCACATATCGATGCAACATCTGTAGTGGAATTCCACTAGTTCTCGCAGCCTCTCTTATAGATAAGTTCTGTTCTGTAACTAGCTTGATAGCTGCAGCCATATCTTCTCCGAACGTTTTCCCTATTTTTCTAGGCTTTTCTTTAGGTCTCACAATTTTAAAGTGTGTGTCTTCGTTTCCTTACTAGAACAAAATGCCATTATAGGTATACCATGAGAAGTACACAGTGAGACACCGTCTCAGTGTCAGTACATACAGTCCATGTAATTTATATGGACGATACTATCGAATCGGGGGTTCGTGATCCAGGGCCAGGTTATTAAAAAAAACTGTAACATTGTGCTTGTTAAACGATATTAGTCTAAACAAACTACAAGAATCAGGTTTTCTAATACTTATTTTCTGATTGCGATAGAAGAAACCTCTCATCCATTCTTTGCCAGCAATTTTTTTTTCCTTCCCACGATTGTGGAATTTCAATGTTGTTCTCTTTTGCCATATCATAAGCTAATTTTCTTAAAGCTACAATTGATAATCCATACGCCATTTTACTACATATTTGTGAATACTCGCCAAGATCAGCTTCCTGTTCTCTGCTAAATATTTGCTTCATAATGCGGCTGCGTTCTTATTTTAGGACCCGGATATAATTGGGCCATTTTCACATATCGATGCAACGTCTGTAGTGAAATTTCAGTACTTCTCGCAGCCTCTCTCATAGATAAGTTCTGTTCTGTAATTAGCTTGATAGCTACAGCTAACGACAGATTTACATAAATGACCTCATAGATAAAACAGTAAATCCACTTTATTGCTTTGCAGACGATGGTAATGTAGTCTCCTCACTCATACCACCCACAGGTCTTTCCGCACGTGAATTCCATCATCTTAGACTAACTCAAATATCGCAGATAAATAACGACCTGGAGATAATAGACGACTGGGGTAACAAAAACCTTGTACAGTTCAACGCGCAGAAAACCCAAGCAGCTCTGTTTTCAAAAAAGACCAGCACCGGTGAGCCAAACATCATGCTATCTGGAAGTGCTGTCACATTACAGAGTCAGTTGAACATCTTGGGGGTTACTGCAGAGACCAACATGTCTTGGCACAGTCACGTGGCAGATATTGCTAAAAGGGCGTCCCAAAAGCTGGGGGTGCTATTTCGTACAAGACATCTGTACACGCCAAGCCAATTGCTGACACTCTACAAAGCCCAGATTCGACCAACTATGGAGTACTGCTCACATATATGGAGTGCAGCACCCAAACATACCTTAATGCTTTTGAATTACACCGTGCAAAAACGAGCTATCAAGCTGATCAATGACCCCGCACTTACTCGTAACTTGGATGGTCTCGAACATCGCAGATCTGTGGGCGATTTATCTCTCTTCTACAGGTACTATCACGAAAAATGCTCTGAAGAGTTGACACGTATGATTCCACCGAGAGTAGCACCTACCAGGCGAACCCGTCAAACAGACGGTAACCATGAATTTACTGTCAAACTAGAGGCACCAAGAACCTCATTATATCAGAATTCATATCTCTGGAGAACAGCATCGCTGTGGAATGAACTCCCTGCGACGGTTTTCCCTGCAGGTTACAACCTGAACCGTTTCAAGACCAACATACACCGACATTTCCGCGCACTTGCCGCTTCTCGAGCGTGATAGGACATTTCCTTGCAAGTGCGCATATCCGTAAAAAAAAAAAAAAAAAAAAAAAAAAGCCATATCTTCGCCGGACGCTTTCCCTATTTTTCTAGGCTTGTCTTCAGGTCTCACCATTTTAAAGTTTGCACAAAAAAAATTACTCCTCATTCTTAGCACGTACTTAACTGAGTATGATCTTTAAATTTAAGTTTGCATTGATCGCTTTGACTTGCACCAACCCTACGTAAAGGAAACTTAGCTAAGGTTAGTTTGAATTACGAACTAGCTGGCAACACCGCAGGATGTACGCATTTCGATTTAAATACAGAATATACGTCATAGTTGTTATTCGTGTGAAAGATAAAGATGAAAAATGTTTATGATTTCTTGAGAGAAACCATAGAAACCAAACAATACGAATCAATAACGAATCCACAAGTACAAACCATAGAGAAATATAATAGTAGTAAACTACGAGAGAAGTCATTCCCCTGTACTTAACTGGCACAATGTCGACGTTAGCGCCTCTGGTGGCTACGGACAGCAATAAAAGAGTGAACATTGTTTGAATGCAGGTTTCTTCTTTACCGACCGTGAAAAGGCGGCTTTTTTGAATAATTAAATTATTAACTTTGATTTTATTTAAGACTTATTACAAATAAAGTACTGTAAACGCTCAAAACAGTTAATGGCAAAGCAAAACATTTGTTGAAAAAACTTGCTAAAATTTACCGAGCAACTGTTTAGAACGACAACAGAACTTATTTTTGAAAAATCCAAATTAGATGCAATGAGATTCCTTAAGGGGGTCAAGGAGGTAATTGAACAATACAAAAATTGAGATACCTTCAAACTAACTTATTTTTTTATTCCAATTTTATAAATATACAATAACTGAAAATGTTTGTATTATAAGCTTTGTCTTTACCTTTTCACTGCATCTCGCATCATCGCAAATTCAAAAACACACTATTATTGGTGTCGGTTTTGTCTAATTAATTAATATTTATGATCACAGAATGTTTTCTCATTTCTCTAATATAAATAATAGAAGAAATTTTACGTTATGATTGTGAGCATTCAGTTTTTGATTGATGGTCTTTGGATTCAATCATTTGTCAAATTTTGTATTTTGTATGTGTTAAAAAAAGATAGAACATTTTCGGGCAAGTTGCTGACAAAGACAAATTAAACCGAGTTGTCAGAAACGATCGAAGTAATTAGTTCAATAATCTGCCACACCATGCGAAATACGCTACGGGTATGTGCACAAACACACTTCCAGATTGTTACATTAAACAAACGTCTCTCGTAGTTTACTACTATTATATTTCTCTATGGTACAAACTACAAACATAACCAAGCTTTGTGTCAATTAAAAAAATATTTTGTATGCCGATATTGCCGAAAGCCGAAAGTTTAAGGTAAAACATAAAGGTAACATTTGTAAGTAGTATATATAACATTTGTATGTAGTATATATAACATTTGTAAAGTCTGTTTTTTTTTAAAGATACCTAATTCCCCATGTCAAAAATTTAGTAACTATGTTGGCAACACAAGCCTTTTCTACATAAAAAATTTGAAAGCATGACAATTTTACATTGTATTGCCAACATAATGTCATTTTGACTTTTATCTTTAAAAAAAAACAGATTTTATGTAGTATAAAACGGCTTCGCCTAACGAGACACCATTGCGCCTCATTAATCAGTAGTTGAACGCGAATAAGTGAATCACAAAAGCACGTTCTCACGAATCGATTTTGGTTCCGCGGTTTCAAAGTTGATTATTAGAGGTTTAATCAATTGAATCAAATTTTAACACAAAAACACAATTCGACATAAAAACGCAAGGCATGTTTATCATATGGCTCCAAAAAAAAACTCAAACCATTGAAATTGAGGCTCATTTCTGTTTTAAATCAATAAACAAAATAAATCGCTAGCGAAGTTGACTTGCTTGAGACAAATCTACAGCTACCGACACCATGGCGAAGGTCGGCAACAGAGCAGCTGTAAAAAGTATCGAGGAAATTCTTGGCAGTGGTACGAACTAGTCAGCGGTCAGTGTGGCAGTACGGCGCAACGCCAATAGAGTGCAGTACCGATGTCCGAATAAGTCCCAAGTAAAGAAGTCAGCTTAATTGATAGGAGAAAAGAATTCACTGCAAATTGATAAACAGAAAAAGTGTTTGTTTATCCCAAGAAAACTTCAACTTTTTTATTAGCCTTTTTTACCTGGCACCTCACATAACAAAATTGCATCCTTAGAATGTAATGGGAATGTTCTTTTTTTAGGAGGAATTTGCCTAGAATGTTCGCCAAAACCATTGCGAATGTCCTGAGAATGTTCTGAGAAGAGATTGTAGAAATACTGTTTGCAATACCCAAGAACTTCCTGGGAAATCCATTAGGATATTCCTAGAATATACCTATGAGATTCTCAGTACATCCTGAAAAGAATATTCCTGTTTGATTCTAAAAATATGCTTGAAATGTATATTCTCACATTCAAAGAATGTTTCTATGACATTATAGTTATGTTCTCAAAAGAATATTATACCAATATGCTTGAAATATTCTCAGAATATATCTACATATATCATTCTCAATATGCATCTTAGACATAACATTCTTGTTTGATTCTAAGGATATACTTGGAATGTTAATTTTCGCTTCCAAATAATGCTCCTTTCAGTCCTTTTACATTAAAGGCAGTGAAAGAGTTGTTGCAAAACTTCTTTGGAAAACACAGGTGTTTAACCAAAGCTCCGGTTTGGAGCTTGTTATGCTCTCGTCGCGGTAAGCACGCCAACTGAGAGAAACAGGTTCCAAGGTGATTCAAACGCTAGGCAAGATGTAGATCTTAAATAGCGCGTGGCCCCCTCTCTTGGAAGACCTACAAAGCAAAAGAAAAAGAATATACCTATAATATTCTTAGTAGGTTCTATTGTTCGTCGATTCTTATCTGACAGTTGCGGTATGAAAAGCGAGGGGGTGAAGTATATGGTAAAGACAGGTGGGACGTCAGCTGAGCATTGGCGTTCTTATGTAGGGTGCCACCAGCTCACATTCCTTCCGAGTATCAGATTAAAATCGACGGACTTTAGATAGAGCATTATTGTTTAATTGTTCAATTAAGATTTTTGAGTAAAGTTCGTTTCACCAGGGTACATACTTGACCTTGAAACTTGATAAAAAAGGGTTGTCGTAGATTAGTTCATTGACACATTCAATTTTTTTGACAAATTAAAATAAATAACGTCTGGTTTAGGAACCGACGAACGTTTTTGACGCCATTGATTTGTTTCAGTCAATTTTTATTTATTAAACAAGGAAGACAAATGCTGGTGGCAAGTACAAACCCTGGTGAAACAAACTTTAGGTAACTAATTTAGATAATTAGGTGAACAATATGAAAATATTCTTATCATGGTTACCTACCTACATAAACTTCTCAGAACAACTTGGTAAAAATTATCTATTTTACTTATTTATGAAAAAAACTCACTAAGCCCGCATACGGCGCCATCTCTTATAACCGATACCAAGTTTACCGTCACATTTTCATTACAAACGATGTGGATTTTATTGTCATAAACTTTACACAAAAACAATTTGAGGAAAGCACTTTATTTTTAATTGTTCTTCACAGTAAAAATGTTCAAAAATAAATAGAATGACAATGTTTTAATTGTGTATTTTATTTTGTTGTTGGTTCGTTCATTCCGATAGAGCGCGAACTGGTCTAATTGTCATTTCTTGACGCTTGACAATTGACGTTCTGTGGCTAAGTTCCGTTTCTCCTCTTAGGCATCCCTTGACAGCCGTGTTTCGTGCCGACTGTTCGGAGTGCTCCGTCCGGCTGGTGTCGAGTGGCAGAGAGGCAGGTTATGAGTTCGCCACAACCATTTTGTATAGGGCGCCATATATGATAGGTACCTAGAACGAAGCTCGCTGTTGCGCGGTAATTTCATTGCAGATACAGTAGAACAGAATACTGCTAAGGAACTGGAGCTATTCCGAACAGAACTATTCCACTATTCCGATCAGATAAAGTGGTGCAGAAAGAATAGATCAGATAGAATAGTGCAGATACAGTAGAACAGATGGAGTATTGCAGTGCATGCAGTGCAGATAAAATGAAACAGGGCTGCGCTGGACATTTTTTTTACATTTTTTGAACATTCCTGTGCCTGAGTTTATTTATTTGGTGGTACACTTTATAAGAATAATGCCCACAAGATGCCTAAAAAGGGATGATGTAAAATTTTAAATTTAGGTGACTTCTGATCCAGAGAGTAAAAATTAATTTTCTTCAACCAAAGCCAAATTCACCATCGAAAAAAACTGAATTTAAATCAGTTAATAGATACGATAACACAACATTTAACCTTCCGGTACACGCGCCCCTAATTTTGACAAGACAACACGCGCCGGACTGTGAGTCCGCATCTTCAAAAATTATAGTTTTTCATCAAATATGAAGTTAAATGTCAATGGATAATGAAAAACATGTATCGATGAAGATTTTTATTCAATCAGTAACATTTTGAACACATTCTTCACAAATAAAAGTGCTATGTTCCAAGCACATATATTTTCCACATTTTGTGCAGGAGTATTTGGTGGGTCGATTCTTTTTCCGGTCGCAGTAATGACAACGACCCCGTTTTAGAACAGGGTTAGCATCTACAGGTACTGGGGGTTGTGTTGGTTCCTCATATCCAGTTAATTCTCTGATTCTTGATACTAGTGTCTTCGGTAAGCAAGTGAGTTGAGCTCTTTGACGAAGGTGACTGTCGACCAGTTGGAAAGCCAAATTTCGCAAAAATTCCCTCCTTCTGCTGGTATTTGGACTATTGCATTTGTGTAATACCATCGTATTGATGCCAGCAATATTCAGTAAGGAATAAAACACAACCATTGGCCATCTTCGGGTATTTCTTGCGCAATCGTAAGCAGCACAGAGCTTGTCAACAGTGTCGACGCCACCTTTAGTCATATTGTAGTCCATAATCATATCGGGTTTTCCCGTGTTTCTATCTATACTGTCGTCATGATGTAGACTGGATACCAATAACACATTCTTATTGGCTTTGGGTTTGTAGGAGACAAGCGTTACATTCTGACGAAAACCAAACATACTAGATTGGACTGGACGTGATTTTGCTGGTTGAGTAAATTCTGCTGGTAACTGCCTCTTGTTTTTGCGGATTGTGCCAAGCAACGTTAGTTTGTCAGAGTACAGTGATTCTAGTAACTCTATACTAGTAAACCAGTTGTCAGTCGTAACATTTCTTCCAGAACCTTTTATAAACTCACAAAGTCTCTGAACCACAGCAGTTGGGGAATTGCTTATAGCATAGGGACCATCTGGCTGCTTCCCGACATAGACTTCTAGATTTGATGTAAAATAGCACTTCGAATCCACTAAGGCAAAAATCTTTATCCCATACTTGTTGGGTTTGTTCGGAATATACTGCCTGAAGGCACAGCGTCCACGAAAGGCTTCCAATTTTTCATCAATCGTGACATAATGAAACGGAGTGTAGGCATTTTTACATTTTATGACAAAAGCATCAAACACTTCTCTTATTGGGGCCAACTTATCCAGTTTTTTTCGCTCATCTCGAGTTACAGCATCATCGAACCTAAGATGTCTAAGAAGGAACTGAAATCTGTTTACTGACATAACCAAGCGAAAAATCTCCACCCCAGTTCCCTGAGAACTATATAATTCCCTCACATGTAAGCGACTTGATTTGAGGACTCCAGCCATATAAAGTAAGCCAAATAACGCTTGAATCTCACATATACCAGTGGGAGCAGTATCTCTATCACGAGAAAAGTTTCCTGCTGTTGCACGAATATGTTCATTTGTCCGATCAACAATGGTATTCAAAATTTCATCAGGAAAAAAATATCTCCAGATTTCAAGTGGATCTTTCAACTTCTTAGTAGCAGCCTTGGGACCAGGTAGCTGTTTTATCAAATTTTCAGCCCTTGTCCTCACTTTTTTTTGTGGTTGGTGTTTTTCCCACTTGGTGATTTTATCTTTTCCTATGAAAAATGGACCCTTAGCTGATTCTGGTTCTGGTTCTGGTTCAGGTTCAGGTTCTGGTTCTGGTGCTTGTGCTTCTTCTTCAGTTTCGGAAATATTTTGTTCTGAATCTGAATCATCCGTTCTTTCTTCTAAAATGTCCTCCTCCCCTTGATCTTCTTCGTCATCGTATTCGATATCTGCGTATTCATCCTCTAACATAGTTTCATCCAGCAAATTTTGTAAATATAGCTGCTCTTTTTCATATGAACCCATTCTGAAAAAAAAAGCTTCGGTAAAAAAATGACTATTTTCAATTTTTCGACCAAAACCCAAAATTTCCTTTTCCATTCTCTTCTAGTAGCCTAACTTATCACACATTTCAAAGAAGTACTGGAAAACTTACCTCCTGATTTTTTTTATAGCACAATCAAAAGCAAAAACCTAGGTAAATTATTGGTGCAAGTTTACACGCGCGCGGACTCACACTCCGCAATCACCAATAACTCCAGAACAGGTGCACGCTTCGGGCGCTCACTACAAACTAAAACACATCGGCACAAGTCCGGAAGGTACTGAGACCGGTAAGGTTCGGGCGCGGCGGGCTTCGGAATGACAGTTGAATTTGAATTGCTGCGGACCGAGAGTCCGCGCGCGTGTACCGGAAGGTTAATTTCATTTAATAATTCAGAGGAGGTACGAAGTTCGCCGGGCTAGTTGATTATACAACTCACTGTACCTACATTATTTCCATATGACACGAGAGGCTTAAAAAGTGATACTTAAGCCTTTTGGGATTATCGCACTTGGTAGCATTTATAACAAATTCTAATATAGAATAGTATATTATGCAATGATCATGTAATGATAGTCATTAATACACGAGCATGTTGTAGGATACGAAACGAGCCGCAGGCGAGTTTCGTATATAACATGCGAGTACTTTGTGAACTTAGTTTGAACCCTTTCTAGTCTGCTTTTGTGGATAGTGTATTTGGGGGTCCAAATAGTTTAGCAGTATTCTAGTGTGCTACGGAAAAGTGAGTAATACAGATAGCATACTGCTTTGGTATCCATCATATATTTGGAATTCCTTTCTATAAAACCCAGCATTCTAAGGCCCTGGATTGCAATGGTTCTCAACATGCAAATTGAAACTGAGGTCAATCTGGAAAACCACTCCCAAATCATTGAATGAGTCGACTGAGGTGAGGAGTTGATTGTTAATGGTGTACCTACGAAAAATTTGATTTTCACACCTTTAGAAACTGATGGATTTGCATTTTGGGAAAATAATCTCTAGGTGATTGACGGAACACCAAAATACAAATTTGTCAAGGTCATCCTGCAATCGGTTGTGATCCGTAGATGTCAGATACCTTACTGTAAACTTTCAGATCATCAGCGTACAACAAGACATGGGAAGAGGAGAAGCAGGACGTTACGTCGTTGATGAAGAGAAGAAATATTACAGGTCCCAGGTGGGATCCTGGAGGGACACCAGGTAACCATTACTTCACTGGATGGTGTACTACCGACATCAACTCGCTGCCGGCGATTACCAAGGTAAGATTTGATCCAGCTGAGATAGTTCCTGACAATTTCTTGAGGAGGAGCGGATGGTGAACGCTGTCAAAGGCCTGGGATAAGTCAGTATAAGAATCAACTTGATGTTCAACTCAGGTGACCAAAAAGTTCTGGTAGACTGCAAGGTTGGCTGTGGTAGAATGTCCTCGGTAAAATCCATGCTGGACAGAGTTAATATATCTGTTGTAAGTCGTGAATATCTCATCAGTTAGAATAGTTTCAAGGAGCTTAGGAATAGCAGCTAGGATGGAAATACCACGATAGTTCTGGATGTCACACTTGTCCCCCGACTGGAAAAAAGCCGGCGTCCAATGAGCGTTGAATAAGTTGACGAAGTGGTGAAGCAAGAGAAGTTGCACAATGTTTCAGCATGACCGCTGGGACACCATCGCAGCCTGCTTTCTTTGACTTCAGTTTTTCACATATTTCTTCAGTAGTGAAATTGGGGGTAGAGAGAAAACCAGCAAATCCCACTGAACCATCCGACTCAAATCCAAAATAGGTAAGTTGGTATATGCTGATTGGAAGTGAGATGCAAATGCCTCAGCAATATTTTCAGGCTTAGTCACTATTTTCCCGTTATGTAGCATTTGGGCCGGAAGGCCTGAATCCCCATTGAGATTGTTGATAAATGATCAAAAGTGCTTGATATTTCCAGGAATTAATTGCTCAGTATTGGTAACATAAAGTAAGTAACACATATCAGTCATTGCTTTAACTTCTCGTCGGACATTTGAGTAGGCATTGTAATCACTTGGAGTCCGGGTTTTCATATATCTCTTTCCTTCGGAGGTCGGTGCTAAAGCATTTTGGATATTTATCAGTTTTTATGGTTTTTTTCGAAACACATTGATACATAGCATCATACAGGATGTCATGAAACTGGCATATAACACTTTCGAAATTTTCAGTGTTACAAATGATACTCAGAGGTACCCAGGTACTGATTTAGGCTGATGTAATCTGCGTGCTAAATTGATGGACAGTTGTTGAGTTATGACTGATTAGCTTAGAAAGTTGTTTCGGTAGCTGGGTAATGAGGGTCGATTGGTAAACGCGAAACGGAGCTGCAGGTCACCATAGTCAGTTATGTTCCTATGAGGTAGAGAATGATGAACGATGAACTTGTAGAGCTTGATAAAGAAGTTAAGGTAAATAATCCTAATGAAGATTCGAATGAAGTATCTATCATATTCATTTCAGAACAGAAACCACAACCAGACATAACCAATCTTTAGATATATGTTGCGAGGATGAAAATTTATTACAAAACAATTCTCAAATTGAAATTACAGTTCATAGTGTTTAGCATTTTTAAATGTTTCAACTTTGCTGGAGAAGCGAACCAATACAAATTAAATCGAAATACCTACCAGAGATCTGAATATCATATATGAGGATGAATTAGAAAATAAAAGAATCATTAGCAAGAATATAATTTAGAAAGTGCTTAAACAAGGTTAGCAACTATGTAGGCATAACATTTTGAAAATCACAAAAAAAATAAAAATAAAAAATTATCGAGCAGGATGTGGAGATTTATTATTCAACATCTGCAGAAGATTAAATTATTTGTTCTCAATGTAATCAGGGGTGGAGCGAATCCTGTTGACCCAAGTGACAGAAGTTTTTATTTGTTTTCAAAGTTAAGAGTGATTAGTTATAGGTATATTATCTATTTTGTACTTTTGTTTGAATCTATACCTATCCATAGGTATATTACATCTTCTTGTATTTTCATTGTCATTATTATTTGTGTTTTTTCCGCCTTGTTTCGATTGTGTTGATTCAAGATGAGTTGACTAAAATTATCCAAGTATTAATTGACGTCACCTAGCAATGAGTAACTTATTATTTGTTTTATTCCAAACGCAGATATTTTTATGAATGAGAAAAACACGATAAAGAAATTTTTCCACTAAAAATTGATCAACAATAAGCCTACGGCAAGTGAAATATAAGATACGCATCCTGTTACAATATAATCACAAAAAAACACTTATTTTGAATAGAAAAATAAATAGCATTGATAGGCGATAATGAAACTGGTATAAGAAATTATGGAAATTCTAGAAAATATCATGAGTATAGGTATAGGTCTAACGAAAATTATGACATTACCAAAAGACTTGCAATTTTTGTCGCATCGAACTAGATGTCGACCAATTTGCAACTTTTGCAAGGAAGGCCCCCATGTTGAACTTCCATTCAAGTAAAATTCATTCATTCACAATGAATTAAAATGTTTGACAAAACAAGGAAACTACGTCGATTGTATAATTCCACAAATTATTATAAGTTATAATCTTCATCATTGGAATTTCCATTCAAAATTTATATCTTTAATTATTAGGTAAGTAATAGCTAGTGTTTTGAATAATAATATCAACGACCCAAAGTAAATAAATAAATAATACGTAGTTCCTATACTGTACCATATAAATTATTGGGATTTTATTGTATTGCGAATGATGAAATTCGCTGGTTCCTTAAGTCACTAATAATAAAGTAGAAAAATAAACAAAAATATGGCGGGCCAGTTTATCTCAGTGCTTCGGGAATTAAAACCTTCCAATTGACCTTTCAAACTCATAATGGGCTCTTTCACTGAAATTTGAATGGGTACCTAATTTAAGCATAAAAGCCTAGTTTAGGAATATTTGCCCGAGGTTTGAGTGAGTTTTCTACAGGCACGTCAAAAATGGAAAAATCTAGGTAAAATCCTTGAAACGCACCAGACGCTGAGGTATAAGCGGTATAGGCATCTTGTATACCAATCAAATTTAAGAAGACTCCATCGAAAGAGCACAAACAGCTTTCCTTGGTATTTTGCCTAAATTTTAGAAACAAAGATATCACAAATTTTCAATGCTAACACGAGTGGAAATACTGTCAAAATTCAAGTTGTGACGTAGTGAGGATAAAGTCGGTGTTTTTATTTAGAGAGTTTTCTTTTTTATTTGTTCTCTCCACAAGGACTCCACTCCAAGTTTTTCAGAAGTAAAGGTGCAGAAAATTTGATTTTTAGTTGCCTTATCCAGTTATGCCAATTTCAGAAATTAGTGGAAGATATCTCATTGAATAAGATCATAGAATTAATTATAGCTGTACCTACTCCTTAATTGAAAGTATATAATATGTTCTCTTACGTGGACTCAACACACAAGGAATCTTAAATCTATAATAGATTATGTGATTTTGAATCAAAAAACCGCCCTAAGAACTTATGATGTCAGAGTCTATAGAAGCGCAACTTGTGGCAGTGACCATTACCTGCTAAATGCAAGGATAGGATTTCCCATACGAACTAAAACAAAACACATCAACCAGCCGGAACAGTGCGATAAAATAGAACCAACGCGCTACAACCTAGACAGCCTAGAACACGAAGTTAAAAACTAAGAGAAGCATCTTTCGAAAACAACAACGACCATTATAACCATATTAAAAAATGATTAAAAGATGCTGCAAATGAAGCTTTGGGTATTCACGAAAGCAAAACGCAAGAGAAACACTATTGGTGGGACGAAGACATTGAAAGAGACATTAAAGAAAATAAAATTAATCAAACATAGGTACTTAACAACAAAGAAACAAGAAGACACAATTTTATTTAAAGAAGCACAAGCAAAAGTCAGGAGAAAGATCACACAAAAAAAAGATTAAATCTTGGGAAAGAAGACAATCCAAACATACCTTGGAGGAAGAAAAAGCACAGAAAGCTGAAAAATATTAAAGTCACTACGTTAAGAGAAAAAGACAGATATAATATCTCCTATTTCATTACCAAAATGGGACAAATACTTCAGTGAACTATTGCTAGAAGATCGAGACAAATTTAAGGAACCCGAACGGAACGGAAATAACATATCTGTTTCAGCCTCACCCATCAGAATATCCATGAAAGAAGTCAAAGACGCATGCAAAGGCTCAAAAACAGAAAGGCTTTAGCTGTTAATAAAGAAGTCCACCTATTATTCGTAGACCTGAAAAAACCTTACGACAGCGTTCCACTGGTTAAGCTTTGGGAAGCCCTGGAGAGAACAAACATCAATATAACGATAATTAAAGCCATTAGGGAAATTTACAAAACTTCTCATTTAAAAATAAAAGTTGGAAACACACTCTCCAACGGTTTTTTCACAGACAAAGGTTTAAAACAAGGTTGTTGTTTATCTCCTACACTTTTCAAAATATTTTTAGAAAAAGCGTTGCTACAATGGAAACGTAAATGTAGCAATATGGGTATCCCGCTTAACGACAACACCATCTATACCCTTAGCTTCGCGGACGATCAAGTGGTAATGGCGCAAGACATTGACGATCTTGAATATATGACCAGAAAGCTAGTTGAAGAATATAGCAAATGGGGACTAGAGGTCAACATATCTAAAACCGAATACATGTGCGTCGGCGGACCCCAAGAACATCTGTCACTGGATAATGGTCAAACTATTGAAGGTTGCGAAAAATATAAATATTTGGGATTGAAGATGTCGAGTAGTGGAACGCTTGATGAAGCTATTAAAGATAGAAATGCTCAAGGAAGAAAAGCAATATCTATGCTAAACAGTGTTCTAAGGGACATCCATATCTCTAAAACCAATAAATAACGAATATACAACACAATTGTAAAAAGCATTGTCTCCAATGGAAGCGAAGTATGACAGCTAAAGGATAGAACCGTACGTACCCTCGAAGCGACAGAAATGGATTTTTAGAGGCGTGCTGCAGGAAAATCTAGAGCGGAAAGAATAACTAACAACAAAATCCGGGAAATCGTGGGTATAAATAGGACAATCGTTGACTAGAATAGTATGTCCACGTACAAAGAATGGCTCATATGAATAAAACAGAAGCAAATGCTTTTACTTAAATTTTTTAAGCTGGAAAGAGCGGATAGACAAGGAGATAAGAGACCGGGGACTGGGCATCGGAAGACGTCGTTTTGAAGCCGATTTGTATATACAGGGTGTCCCACAATCAGCGTTACAGGCCATAACTTTCTTATTTTTAGAAATAAAAATTTGAAAAAAAAATGACTCATGGTTGATGAGGCTCTCTTCAAAAATATAAAAAATCTTCCCCTGACAAAATCATCCCCTATTTACAACCCTTCACTTTTTTTTTTCAAATGGCACCCCTAATTTTTTTTTCTTTTTTTGAGAAGTTCATGAAATTGCAAATTCAATGATGTATGAAAAGTTTGTTTTTCCATGTTTCGTTGGAAAAAAAATCAAAAATGAAAATAATAATAATGGGGTTCTATTTGAAAAAAAAGGCAAGAGTTGTTTTTAGGGGATGAGTTTGTTAGGGGAGAATTTTTTTAATATTCTTGAAAAGGGGTTAATTTGCACACAATTAATTTTTTTTTGTCATATTTTTATTTTTGTAGACAAAAATGTAATTGCCTGTATAAGACTAAGGGTGGGACACCCATTTTTTTTTCCCCCAAGAGACATGGAAAAACAAACTTTTTATACACCATACAAATTTGTAATTTCATAAGCTTCTCAAAAATAAAAAATAAATAATAGGGGTGCCATTTGAAAAAAAAAGTCAAGGGTTGTAAATAGGGGATGATTTTTTCAAGGGATGATTTTTTAATATTTTTGAAGAGAGCTTAATTAGCCATTAATAATTTTTTTTGTTTCAAATTTTTATTTTTGAAAATAAGAAAGTTATGGCCTGTAACGTTGATTGTGGGACACCCTGTATATGTTCTCTGCTACAATTATTGTTTCTTTCCTTTGGTGAACTATAATCATAATCACTACCGGAATGGTAGATGCCTTAAAAAATCTAGATCGTGTTAAATTATTCTTCTCAATCAATGATTAAATGTTTATAATATTATAAATAGAATATGTAATTAAGCTACGATGAAATGAAAAGTAAAAAAACTTCAAGATGATTCCCAATCTTGAAATACTGATAAATTAAATATTGAGTATAAATTACATATTATTAATTGATATCGTTAGTAAAAATGCAGTAATAATGAATCTAATTCAAAAATATTTTTGATTTGAGCAAATCCTTTTGTAATACCGATTGGAATAATGATTTATCGTTCTTTAGATTATTGTTGCCGCTTGCAACAAGTGCAATTATAGATTTACAAACTAGTGTTAGCCAGTGTATATTCAATTTTTTCACAAGGAAGTAAAGTGATTATTATTATCGGTGGAATGATGCATATTGTGGTTCTTTTATTATTTAGGTGAGACTTTGGCATATCTATAATTATTGAAACTATATGTATATACAAGTGGAAAACTCGTTAGTTAATTTACTCAATATCATCATCTAATTTAAATATTTTCCATTCAGCTACCTTTGTTGATTTTCATCTAATATGATGAAGCTTTATATATTCGTTCTCATCAGCTTTGGCAAAGAAGGAAACAGATATATGGTAGGCGAAGAAACTGTCCACTGTAAATTCAAAAATGGCGATTTGTTTTTACCTACGACTTTTCGCACTTTTGGTTCTTTTTCTCTGTTCTCATCCATTCCACAACGAAAGATATCCTGTCAAATGAATGATTATTTCATCCCAAAGACGTTGGAATCTTTAATAAGAACCAAACACCAAGTGAATTTGTAAAAAAACACAAAGTACCAATATAATCTTATAATATCCTTTTGAGCCCACCCATTGCTTTGGTCTCGTGGTAGGTCGGTGGTACCTTCTTGCTACCACTCGTGACATAACTTAACAGGTAAACATAAGTTGCAGTGGATGCGGCTGGTAGTTTTCGTACCGAAGAAGTTTGATGGTACCGTAAACTGGGGAAACATTGGCCCACTTTTCATTAAATTTTTCCAATATTTACAGTTTTTCGAACATTATTCATCTGAAAGCAGTGGCGGATCCAGGGGGGCGCGCCCTCCCACCCCTGAGAGCCTGAAAAACTATTTTAAAACTCGAAACAATTAAAAAAAATCATACATAGAAAAATTTCACAGAAGAATTTTCCAATAAAATTTAATAGAAAAATTTCCTACTGACACCTTTAATATCGGGTGTCCGAATTTGGATGGTTTTAATAGGAAACATCAATTTCTGAGCAAGATACAAAAAAATGAACCCCCCACTCCGAGGCTTAAATTTCATGTATTTTTAATTGGTGCAAATCGCATTTTGATATCTTCAACCGTTTAGCCGCTAGAGGGCGATTCTCGATTTTGAGCAATAATGTGAAACCATCATAACTTTTTTGTTTATGAAAATAGGGAACTTGCAAGTGAACTAAAATTTTCCAAATTTGCTTTAAATCGATAGTTTATACTGCACAATATTCATATGACCAGTTTTTATTTAACTGATATCGCCCTTCTTACACAAAAAATAAAATAAAATTTGAAATAAAAAAATTCCCGCCAAAACGATGCTTCCATGATGGCTACCTTTTTTGACGTCACGATTCTGTAAACAAACCTGTCAATAGGGAACTTGCAAGCAAAAAAAACTTACAAAAGCAGTCCTCTACAATATTCTTCATCCATTGCGACAATTTTCACAAAAAGCAAACTTTAACACACTTGAATAACACAAAAATAGCACTGCGTCAGCAGGAGTTTGTTAACTGCGTATTTGTTGTTTACAAAATTTTAACGTCACAAGCGCTGTCATATTGAGATTTTGTGTTTTCGTGCCAAAGTTTTTGATTTGAATTTCAATAATTTTTTTTTCGTATAACGTATAAATTAAAATGGAAAAAAAGACTATGTAATAGCTGATCACTAGAAGTATCTAAAAAAAAATAATTTGAGAAATATGAAAATTCCCTATTATTGATTTCCGTAAAAACTCTCTAGAAGCACTTTTTCAAGCAGAATTCAGTGACGTTCTCGGTTTTTTTCTAGTTGGTCCCAACTCCGAGATATTGACCAAAGTCTGTTTTTTTTTCAATAGGACACTCTATATATTAATAGCTCATCAGAAAGCTCGGCTTTTTCTAATTTCAATGATATAAAGTTCGATAGGTTTATCTCTAATAGTTTTCGAGAAAAAAATTATTTCGGTTTTTGTCATAAGAAGTAATGTGTAAGAAAAGGACTTTATATCTGTAAGGAAACTGAGAAAGGTCGCTTTCTAACTCATTGTTTCTTATGACAAAAGCCGAAATATTTTTTTTCTCAAAAACTGTTAGAGATAAACCTATCGAAATTTGTATCATTGAAATCAGCAAAAGCAGAGCTTTCTAATGAGCTATTAATATATAGGGTGTCCCATTGGAAAAAATCGGATTTTGGTCAATATCTTGAAATCGAGGCCCAATAGAAAAAAACTGAAAACGTCACTGAATTCTGCTTGAAAAAGTGCTCCTAGGAAGTTTTCACGGAAATCAGTTATTTTTATCAACAAAAAAGTTATGAAGATTTAACAGTATTGCTCAAAATCGAGAATCGCCCTCTAGCGGCTAAACGGTTGAAGATATCAAAATGCGGTTTGCACCAATCAAAATTTCAAGAAATTTGGGCCTCGGAGTGGAGGGTTCATTTTTTTGTATCTCGCTCAGAAATTGACGTTTCCTATTAAAACCATCCAAATTCGGACACCCTGTACAAACGGAAGGACGTTATTCTTTGGTTTATTTCATGAATCATGACTTAAGTTTTCAATAAACAGTTTCGCGAACGCTTCGTTACCGATCTACAGGGTGTTGAAATTTTAATCTTTTTATAGTTTTTTCTTTAAAGCTCCTGCAATTTTTGAGAGATTTAGCTCAAATTTGGAATATAGGTTACGCAATAGGAGCTAAATGATTGCAGATGTCGAACGTTTGCCAGAATCTACAGGGTGATGTTTTTTTCAGGGATCATGCCCCCTTTTCTGTACCTGAATTTTTTTGCGGTGCGCTAGCTGTTGTAGATTCTAAAAACAAAATGGATCTTCTACCTTATTTAGTAGAAACTTATTGTTCTCGTGTAGTTTTTTCGAATTACCGACCCTTATCGAGAAAAAAATTCAAAAACAATTATCTGTAATTAGCTAAATGAAACTACAGAGATTCAATTAACGTTTCTTACCTACAGTGGCGACCATAGAGGTCCCGCCGCCATATTCTTGCTCATTTTTGATAGGAATCTAGAAGTAAGCCACGCCCTTGCCGCTATATTCTTGCTAATTTTCAATATGAACGCATTAAAACTTCAACCCCTTGTAGATCAGTAACGAAGCGTTTGCATACCTATGTTTATTTGAAATTTTAGTCATAAAATAAACCAAAGAATGACCCCCTTCCGTTTGTGTGTATGTATAGGGCTTCCTATTAAAAAAATAAGACTTTGGTCAATATCTCAAAATCGGGACCAAGTAGAAAAAAAGGGTACGTCATTGGATTCTGCTTGAAAGCGTCCTTCTAGAAAGTTTATACAGAAATCAATAATTTTCATAAATAAAAAATTTTTGAAGGTTTTCACACCTTATTGCTTCGAGAAACATCCTCTAGCAGCAAAACGGTTGAAGATCTCAAGATGCGGTTTGCAGTGTTTGCATTTGGGTTAGAAAATTTGAATCAGAAATGTTTCCTATCAAAAATGTCCAAATTGGATCACCCTGTACTTTCTTTAACGTACAATTAAAGTCAAAATAAATGTCCAAAAAATCATTGTTGATAATTCTAAACTTGCGCCCCCCCCCCCCCCCTGAAGAAAATCCTGGATCCGCCACTGTCTGAAAGTAGCTCATATTATTTTTTTCATAATACAGCGTGCATATTAATTGTTTTTTTTTTGTGCTGCAATATGCTGTTTGATATTAGAAGTGATTGAAAAAAAATTGTAAGTGGGCCAAAGTTACCCTCAAATGGGGAAACTTAGGCCCATGCCTTAAAAGTAGTGCAATTATATGTGTTTTCGGGTTTGGGTCGATGTTAGACCAAATTATAGTGGGTCAAAAATACTTTCGGGAAAAATATGGCTTGCAGTGGTCCTGTGCTGTAAGTTATTTGACTATTATCTAGAAAAAAAGACGAAATAAGTTCAAAAACGTTTATTTGAAGAAGATTGATAATGGTAAGACATTAAATTAGTTATAATTCAACATTTGATGCCTAGTTAAACAAAATTATCAAGATCAGCAACTTTATATTGGTTTCTCTTAGAAACCATTTTGGGCTCATCAATTTTCTTAATAATCTTTTCCCAGTTGTAATGAATTGCGTCTTTCTTCTCTGGCCACCTCCAAAACTTTATTCCCTTCTCCATACAATCTACAGTCGGTCCTTGTTCAGAAAGTCTGATAATTTTTCCAGGATATTTATTGCCATTGAATGACACTAGCACGAAGTCGCCCATGTTCACATCTTTAGCATTTACCTCCTATTCTTGATTGAAGTTTTGGGCAACAGGTTGGTCAACTTCCTCTAGGTCAGAAAACGTGTCGCTTATTCCATCTGATTCTAAATGAACTGTATCAGACAAGTTATCAGAAGAGCTAGAAGAAGAAGAACTTTTCCGTTGTTTTCTTATTGTGAGCTTAGCAGGAGTTGCTTTTGATGGGCCGGACATGTCCGAAGTTGATGCTTCAAGATCAGTGGCAGTTATACTCCTTCCAGCCGGAATCTGTAACTTCTTCCTTCTTTGTTTAGGTTTGTGAATTCCAAGATATTCCAAACGTTTTGCATCGAGCTGCTCCAAAAATGCTGCACCCACCATGTCTGCATCTGAGTCAAATTCTCTGGCAGGCGATCAAGTAACATTTCCCTATTTAAAGGATATATTCCACACTTACGAAATCCAGAGATTAGGTTTTTTTTCTTGTTTTCTTCCAATTTTTTCATTAATTCGTTCAGTAATGTTGGGAACAAATCTTTTGGTATGGTTGAGAACTTAGAACCAGATTTAGATTCTTTCCATCCTGTTGAAATGTTTCGCCAAATTTTTTTCATCGGAGCAAAAAATGCCACGTCTAACGGCTGCGTTATATGAGTGGTATTCGGCGGAAGACACACGAATCGTATGTTATTCTCCTCACAGAGTCGAAGAACTGTGATGCTTATATGCGAAGATAAGTTATCACCTATGAGAATAATGGGACCATCTTCTTGTCTGACTTCTGGTAAAAAATGGAACTGGAACCAGTCTTCAAACCCATATAAACAAAACATATCTTCTAAATATATTGAAAATATCCGTTATAGAATATAGGATATTTTTTAAACATCCGAATATCGGAACAAAATATTCTTAGTACCTTCTTTGAACATTTTATGGGTACAAAATCCATATTTTTTAAATGTTTGCAAGATATTCTGCCAAATATTTTAGGAACATTTTTGAAAATTTCAGAAATGTCTTTTGACCTTCACACACATAAAATAGATATTTGTAAAACAATTTTGAAACATCGTTAAGACATTTTACAATATTTTTAGGGTTATTAAAACGACATTTTCAAAATATTTTATTATATATTATATAATATTAAATACATTATTTCATTTTACATATATTTTATATTTTATTATACATTTATTTTTATTAACCCTGTCATTATATTGAAATTACATACTTTTTTATTCGTTCCTTGGCCCTTAGAAGAAATCCTTTGATTCTCACGTAATGCTCCTGAAATTAAACAAATTAGGTATTTTAGTGTTGTTTTTCACAAAAATATTGCAAAGTGTTGTTGTCTAACAGCAGAAATAAAATATAATCGGAAAAACAATAGATAGGAAAAATGACAAAAGAGGTTATGTTTTGGCGGTAACAAGCGTCCTTCTGGAAAATATGTAGGTATTTAAAAAGTTAATCGACTGACGACTATTATTGAATCCAATTATTATTAATTAATACAGTCAGTTACTACTATACAATAATGCTAATATTCCTTTTAAGTTTGCTCTATAATAAATAGAATAATGCCTGCTTATACCCCAAAATCAACCCAAAAATTATACTACATACACCAAACCAAATTTTAAAGGGTTAGGTTTTTCAAGGCATCATGGCCAAAAATGAGGCGTCGCCTGCCTCTTGGGCGGCATGTCAATGTGTGTATCGAAATTCATACCTATACAAAAAATTATTCGGTAATTACAAGTAACTTACCTCACGTGATGTTCTAAACAAATATCTCGATCTCCGACAACACAATCAATACACAGCGTACAACATTTTTTTCACCAGGAACCAGAAACAAAGAAAAGGAAACAAAATGGACTCTCAAGTCTCATGTAGCTATTCTTCTCCTGTGTAAAATTTTGATCGGGACCAGTGTTGCCAGATTTTGATTTTGAAATTATGGTACATGAAGGTCGAAATAATTATGTTATTTGAAAAAGAATTATGGTACACATTAATTTTTTAATAAACTTTATTAGAATAGAACAAACTAAAAATGCAAACAACAAAAATAAATATTAAATTCTTGGTGAAAATAAACAGCTGTCCGCTGACGTGAGTGAGAGTGAAATAGAGAAGAACTGCGGCTCGGCAACCGATCAACTGTCCACGCAACCGGATTTATGACGTCACGCATAATTCTCAAACCTCTAAACAGCAAAAACATGAGAAAATAAAAGAAGGAGAATTATAAAGTTAGGAAAAATACAAAGAGGTCAAAATTATGGTAAATTATGTACTATTGCATTCGCGATTTAACTCTGTAATTTTCTGCAAAATTATGGTACAAATACATAATTATGGTACGCCTGGCAACACTGATCGGGACTGGCGCAACGTGGCGAGCGGCGGCTGGTACAGCTACGCAGGCGCAGCTGAGATGCCAGCGCCTTTCACGCCAAAACTTTAATTTTGGTAATTTCTAGTCAAGCGATTAAGCGAATAACCGAATAGTTATGTTGATAGATATTTTCATATTTTGTATAGGTATCTACATTATTATAGCTGAATCAAATTCAAGCGGCAGTAATGACATTAACAGGTAATTTTCACTACAACCTATCAAATAATGTTCTCCGTGCATGCGCACTGGTCGTGGTAGGGCGTTTAAGCCAATAGGAAGGCTGGATTATTTGCTGTTGTTGGCTTAAAAAATCAAAAATCCACATATTGTTAAAAATAAAACGTAGACTAAAAACATTTTTAAAATATTTTCGAAATCATGAGAGAAATGTTTTTCATACTTTATTTTTACAATATTCAAAAAAGATCTACTAAAAAATATTTTTCGTAGATGCTATTTTGGTGTGCAAAAAAAGGCACATTGGAAAATATTATATTACTTGTGTTTTCCGAGCAACAACGTTTTTCTGAGTAGGTTTTAAAAATATTTCATAAACATTTTCAAAGTAATATCTGGTTTCAAATCTTTTTTGGATCTCTTCAAAATCTATTTTCATTATGTTCAAAAAATATTTGGGGCTGGACCAAAAAAAAATATTCAAAAAATATTATTGTCTAGGTATATGGGAACGTAGCTCCGTCGAACCACCCACTTTTGGAACGGTTGTAGCGAGTTTGCATTGGGCCATTCTCAGTCCACGTTGTCTAAAGATGTTCTGCCTTATAAACAACATATGGATGAGCGAGGCATTTTCCATCTGCATTGCTACAAAACATTACAGAAGTTGCGCTTTTGCTGAAATTTCAAATTTTCTCTACATTTTTCGCTCCTCTTTTGCAAATCACCTTTTTGTTTCCCGGGTCGTCACTGAGATTTGGCTCGTCGTAATTCCATATTCAAGATGGAGAAATGTCCTTCAGGACGACACTCAAATTGTCCATAATATAATCATTGATTTCTTTTGCACCAACTTGCGCTCGCACCCTTTTGATATTGGAACTCATTCGTACAGACAGGTTTTCATGGCGTTTTAAGAAGGATGCAGTCCACTCATAACCGGAAAGATTGTCTTCAAATAAAGGGATAAGCGCACCCTTTTTGTCCAGATAGTCTCTAACAGCTATACGAAAGTCCATTGGAATTACAGGAAATCCGTAGTCGGCTAATTTTATTAGATGTTGTTCGAAGGACGCTTCCTCGGCTTCTGCAAAGACTCTGGAGCGTCCGACATGCTTGGAATGTTTGCCTTTTTATTTATTTTTGATTGTTGATTTGGGTATATGGAAAGTTGCAGCTGCAACCCTTTGACTCATACGACCTGAAGTGAATGAAGTGATCATATCCAAACACTCTTGTAAGTGCTTTTTTGTATAATTGGCATAAGACCTGGATCCAAGGCGTTTTTTTTTTTTTTATTTCGAGTCATTGTCCGAACACTGGAACACCTATGAAAATTAAATTGAATTTTTAATCAGTTTCAAAAATGCTTGTGTCGGAATGGGATGAGGTAACTTTGGCCCGGGCCAATGTTGCCCCTTATTTTGGGCCAAAGTTGCCTTGGAATAATAATTATCCGCCACAAAACGTTCAAAAACATCATGAAGCTCTCAAATAATGAAAATAATATATGATAGAAATACTTACCAAGCTTTCAAACCCTTTCAACTGCGCAATTCCAACAAAAATTGACACGTGTAAAAAAACGCTGAATTTAACAGGTTATAATTTCATGGCCACTGTGGTGAGAGGCGGGAACGTCACAGCCGCAAATTAGGTTGCATTTGGCACTAATGTTGCCACCTACCGGCCGAACACTCATTCACAAAATTATAATTTTTCTTGCGGCATATATTTTAGAACCAATATTTTATGCGTATTTGGGCCAAAGTTCACCGCGAAGACCAATGTTACCCCGTTTGACATATGGATTTTTCTGAAATACAAATGTTTATTCTATAATATAAATGATACTTTCTTTAATCAAAGTGATACTTTCTTGAATAATGTTGTAAAAGGTGTAGTAATTGGTACTTTCGATGGTTCAAGTTAAAAGCAGGTCGATACTAACCTACATAAAACATGATTTTTTTCCATTTTACATTAAATAAATAGGTAGGTACCCTACGAGTTATTATTCGTACCTTGAAATATTGAATAAGATAATTCGTACTGCCATTGTACAATAAAAGTATCGGTTCCTAAAATATTTTGGGCAGTGGTCTTTCATGCTTATGCGTTCCTGATGAAAATTGACTAAAAAATTGACCGGTTACTTCCAATTTCATTCGGTATGATCAACTTTATTTAAACACTAAAATCTTCACCATTTTGAAGAACTATAGAATGCCGACATAATTTAAACAATGTTTCCTTTAGCGTAGTCATGGCTGTCAGGTGGTACCATCATGCTACCGGCGGAATTTATTTTTCTGTTTGAATCTTCAATAAAATGAAGATATAAGGAATCAAATATAAAATACAACAGTACCTTTTCTCTTGATTCATGTCGTTTGCGGTAGGGTCAATGGTATAATCGATGGTAACGCCATGGTACCACGGGCTGAAGAGTTTAACAGGTAAACATGAGTTGCAGGTTGATTCCCATACTGAAATTATTCTTTTGAGTGGTACCAAAAGTTCCAGACATTGAAATTTGAAAAATACATTTTCTGTGAATCACTAAACAATGATTAATACGTATGAGTATTAATAGAATTAGAAAAAAATGCTTTTTCAAGTATCATTGAATTGTGAAAAGTACTTTAGAAAGCTTCTTGAATATATTGGGAACCTAAACTTAAGTAGGTATTCTGAATATTTCTAGCCAGCGAAAATATAAAATTAAACTTGCCTTAGCCGCAACTAAAAACCTGCAATAATATCCTGATAGCAATAAAGTAGTTGTAAAGAATATCAACGCGATTACAATTATATTTTCTTCTTTCACCTAATTGGGTGTCGTGGCGCAGGTCGATGGGTAGGGGCCCATGGTATGGCGGTGGTACCATCGCGGTAACCACCTGCCGAAGACCTGTTTAACAGGTGAACATAAGTTGCGGTGGATGCGAATGGTCGCTTTGGTATATACAAGAATTCCTATAGCACGGAATTATGGCTTAATGGTAGTGCCTACCAGAAATAACGGATTTTTACTTGGAAGTTTGAAATTTGAAAATGGATTCGGCTGTGTAGCAATAATTGGTTCTTTGGGTAGTTGTTTGCAGAATTCAAGAGTTTAACAAAGAAAATCAGCTGTTTAGAATACAATTTCAGGGCCCTGATGGAACCACTTTTAGCACTTTTCAATCTTTTTCTTCTTCTTATCCCTGTTCCATCCACTCATGAGTGTAGGTATTTTCCATTTCTGCTACTTTAAATGTCTCGAGAAGATTGTGGTGATAGAGATATTAGTATTTTTTATTTTTATTGAATCGGCTGTTACTACGTAGAAATTCATTAGCTAGTAAAAGATTTTTTAAAGTAAATTGATATACTTATGAATTTCCACTAATTTTTGTTAAACTTTAACATGTTTCGCTACACTGTAGCTTCATCAGAAAGATGTAGACATAAAAGTGAAATTGTCTGAATGACCAATTAGATTTAAACAATTCACCACTTTTAAATTTATTTATTGTATAATACCTTTTTAGATTAACGTAAAATTAGATCAGCTTTTACCTTATTTATATTTGACAATTTCACTTTTATGTCTACATCTTTCTGATGAAGCTACAGTGTAGCGAAACATGTTAAAGTTTAACAAAAATTAGTGGAAATACATAAGTATATCAATTTACTTCAAAAAATCTTTTACTAGAGATATTAGTCCTTCCTGAATTGTCACCTTCGATTTTTTCAAGCGAATTGTCCTAATTACGACAGATTTGCTATCAAATGAATAATTATTTCATCCCACCAAGGAAAAAAAACCAGGAAAGCTTCAATGGAATTATGAATGATCAGCACCAACAGCTGTACAGCTAGAAGCTTGAGCATTCCTGATGTAAATTACCGTAGAAATCGATCAATTACTTTTAAATTCATTTGGTACTACTTTATAATAAAACTCCGCTCTTCCAAAGAGTACCTACATTGTAAAAACTTTAAGATTGGAATCTTTAGTAAAGACTTAACATTTTTAAACCATAACCAAGGAAATTTGTAAAAAACCACGAAGGACCAACGTAATCTTTAAATATCCTTTTGAAGCCACCCATTGCTTTGGTCTCGTAGTATGGTCGGTGGTACCTTCTTGGTACCACTTGTTATAAAATTTAACAGGTAAACATAAGTTGCGGTGGATGCTTTTGGTAGGCACAGAGTCTGATGGTACCAACTAGAAGATTTGAACATTTTGTAAATGAGATTTACAAACTAAGAATTGGCTTTTTGAAAATCGCAAACAATATAGATATTATTGATATAATTTAAATTATTAATGGTAGTTCAAGTATCAATAATTGGTCCTTTCGATAGTTCGAGTTAAAATAAAATAGATACATAGGTACCAATAAATGCTACTTTCGACGGTTCAAGTTATAAACTGGTCGATAGCTAACTGAAACATAAACCTATAATGAAACAAATAAATAAGTACCAGGTAGTCCCAAGTACCATTGTTAAGAGACGAATAATTCCTGCCTAATGAAAATTTGAATATTTAGTAATCTCTACAAGGTACTCAGAAAGAAGTACCTTGCTATAGTGGTTCCTAATTTATTTTTTGGCAGAACCTCTTCGATACTTATGCGTTCCTGATGTAAATTGCCTTAGAAATCGATCGGTTACCTACTTTTAATTTCATTTGGTACGTACTACGTTATTCTGAAACTTCGCTCTCTCGAAGACTAAATTGTAAACACTTTGAGGTTGGAACTTTTAATAAAAACTAGAAATTTTAGTGAATTAAAAAAAAAACACGTTTCCCACCCATTGCTCTGGTCTCGTGGTATGGTCGGTGGTACCTTCATGGTACCACTTGTTACATAATTTAACAGGTAAACATAAGTTGCAGTGGATGCGGATGGTAGGTTTCGTACCTACGAAGAAGTTTGATGGTACCAGAAGATTCAAACTTATTAAAATTAACGTGACAATCGATGGCAGAATTATTAGGATTTAAAATTATTGCTCTTGTACCCACGTAATGGTTCAAGTTAAAAACAAATCGATACTTACCTACATAAATTATGATTTTTTCCAATTTTGAATTAAATAAATAGGTACCTACCACTATGATAACGCACGAGTATAATTCATGTCTAATGAAAAATTGAATAACAATAATTCCTGCTGCCATTGTACAACAAAAAGGCCAGTGGTTCCTAAAATATTTTTGGCAGTGGGTCTTTCATATCTATGCGTTCTGATGAAATTTGACCAAAAAATTGATCGCTTACTTTCAATTTCAATCGGCACGGGCACGATCAACTTTTTTTTGAACACTAGAAGAACTATAGAATGCCGACATATAATTTGAACAGTCATGGCTGTTAAGCAATACCATTATGGTACCGGCGGTATTCATGTTTTCTGTTTGAATCTTCAATAAAATGAAGACAGGGACCAAATATAACATACAACAGTAACTTTTCCCTTGATTTCATGGCGTTTGCGGTATGGTCAATGGTACCATGGTATAATCGATGGTACCGCCATGGTGCCACTAGCCGATGACTTTAACAGGTAAACATGAGTTGCAGTGGATGCCGATAGGTAGGTTTCCGTACTGAAATTATTGTTTAGAATGGTACCAAAAGATACGAAGATTGAAATTTGAACAATACATTTTCTGTGAATGACTAAAAAATTTATTAATACGTATGGGTATTGATAGATTTAGAAAAAAATTGTTTTTTCAAGTAACATTGAATTGTTAAAAGTACTTTAGAAAGCTTCTTCAATATATTGGGAACCTTAACTTTAGTACCTAAGTAGTTATCTATATACAAACATTGAAAATTTCTAACCGGAAAAAAAAAAAAATAGATTAGTCTTGCCTCAGTCGCACAACTACAAGATAAACTAAAAACCTTCAATAATATCCTGATAGCAATAAAGTATGTACTTGTGAAGAATATCAAACGCGATTACAATTATTATATTTTCATCTTTCACCCAATTCGTTGTCGTGGCATGGGTCGATGGTACCCACTACCCATGGTCTGGTAGATGGTACCCACTTGCCGAAGAGTTTAACAGGTGAACATAAGTTGGGGTGGATGCGGATTGCAGCTTTGGTATATACAAGAAGTCCTATGGCGCGGAATTATGGCTTAATGATTAGTACCATAAATAACGGACTTCTACTTGAAAGATTAAAATTTGAACATAGATTCGTATGTGTAGCATCAGTTGGTACTTTAGGTAGTTGTTTGCAGAATTCAAGAGTTTACCAAAGAAAATCAGCTGTTTAGAATACAATTTCAGATATTCAGTCAGGTGAACAAAGGAGAGGGCCCTGATGGAACAACTTTTAGCACTTCTCGTTCTTTTTCTTCTTCTCATCCCTGTTCTCATCTATTCCTGAGTGTAGGTATTTTCCATTTCTGCTGATTGGACTAGGTCTGTAAATGTCTTGAGTCGATCTTTGTAGGTACCATCTAGCAAGTTCAAAAGAATATTCTGGTCATAGAGGTATTAGTCCTTCTTAAATTGTAACAGTAGACTTTTTTGAACGAATTGGATTAATTACGACAGATCCGCTGGGAAATGAATATTCATTTCATCCCACACAAGGAAACAAAACCAGGAAAACTTCAATAGAGTTTTGTAAAAAACCACATATACCAACGTAATCTTGAAATATCCTTTTGAGCACACACATTGCTTTGGTCTCGTGGTATGGTCGGTGGTACCTTTTTAGTACCACTTGTTATATAATTTAACAGGTAAACATGAGTTGCAGTGGATGCGGATGGTAGGCACAGAGTCTGTTGGAACCAAACAACATGAACATTTTGTTAATGAGATTAACAAATTAGGAATTTTTTTTTTGCAAATCGCAATCAATATGGTTTCATATTTGAATTTAAAAATATTAATGCCAATTATTGGTACTTTCGATAGTTCAAATTGAAATAAAATATGTAGGTACCAATAAATGCTACTCCCGACGGTTCAGGTTAAAAACTGATCGATAACTAACTGTAGCTTGAACTTATAATGAAACAAATAAATGAATACCAGGTAGTCCTAGGTACCATTGTTAACAGACGAATCAAATGGAATCAAATCAAATATGCTTTATTGTCATAAAAATTCTAAATTCTTGTTGACAAAGCCAAATAAAATGAATAAAATTTAATGACTAATACAATATTAAACATAAAATTAAAACTTAAACTAACATATCCATAACACGTGGTCAAACATATCAATGAGTTGAGAATAGTATAACAAACAAAATCTAAATTAGTTTCGCCAAGCCCAGTATCAAATACACAAAATTAAACCTAAAACTAAGACCAAAACCAACACAACGCAACAGGTCAATAATTTAAAACAATGTGTGAGATTATGATATATGACAATAGCAATATGTGACACTATGATATACATATACTATGTATATTCGAATTTAAAAAAAAAAATACACTTTCTGTTGAAACAACACCACTCCACCTTCGGAGTCGTGGTGTTGCTGCGTAACGCGTTTCGTGACAGGTAATAGTTATTTATTTGCAGCCATGTATGTAATCTTGTCATTACTGACTTTTTAAAAATTTGAAAGTGTCACTTTACCTGTGTCACTTCCCTCTTTGATTTCCCTCACCGATTTCCCTATTGGACTTCCCTCACCGATTTCCCTCACTGTAATTTATTTACCTTTGCTGACAACAATGAGAACATGTCAGGTAAAAACGTCAAAACAGTGAATGACACATTTTGGCATGTTTGTTTTATTTTTTTAATATTAAAAAAATTGAATGACTAATCATAATTGATAGTGCGCTTGCAAATAAAATAGTATACAAAACTCGGAGGAAAGTTTTCATTACTGTCTCGAGATTAATAGACCATATAAATCTCTCGACAGTAATGAAACACTTCCCTACTCGGTATGTAATATACTATTACCTAACAAATGCGGAAAGTGAAACTTTATGGCACGCAACGGCAGTTGACCGAACGACGCGAAACGGAGTTCGGTCAAGCCGTCAAGTGCGGTAAAGGCACTTTCCGCATGTGTGGTACAAAATTTTACCTATGAGCATCTACATCTCCAAAAAAAGGCATTAATAAAATTAATTAATGAATCAGATTAATTATTAATGAAATTAGATTAGATTTTAGAAATGATCAAAAATGCATTTTCTGAAAAAGAGAGGATTTTTAATCATAAATACCAAAGTCTACTTTACCGCATACTATGCGGTAAAGTTAACTTTACCGCACACTTTGCCGTCCACTTTACCGCATACTATGCTGTAAAGTTAACTTAACCGCACACTATGCGGTAAAGTATCTTCACCGCATAGTGTGTGGTAAAGTGCCACTTTCCATTTGCAAATAAGTGCGGTAAAGTGCACTTTACCGCACGCTCGTAGGTAAAAGTATTATCCGGTAATCCTGAAACCTCTTGTGGTATTAGATTCGAAAATTTCATACATCTGCACTTGTGCAAATTATCGGATAATTATATAGTAACTGGTGCGAGAACTGGTGTTTTGACATTTTTTTGACAAAAAATTAAAATTTTTGATTCACAAAATTCTCTTATAAAATACAACTCGTGCAATGGAAATATATTTATAATTTTCGACAAATTTGCACTCATGCGTTTTTAACTGAAAATGCATTCGGGCAAATTTCCCAAAAATTATCGCTAGTTTACCATTTCACTCGTTATATTACTATTGACAATCTTTGGGCATAATTAATGTAATTTAAAATTATTATTGCCCTTTTGCAAGTACCTACTAGTAATTGGTAATTTCGATGGTTCAAGTTGAAAATGGGTCGATACTTAGGTACACATAAAACATGATTTTTTCAAATTTGAAATTAAATAAATAGGTATCAGTTACCAGTATGATAACGCAGGAATAATTCGCGCCTAATGAAAAATCGAATAACACTAATTCGTACTGCCATTGTAGGTCCAACAAAAGTATGGGGCAAGTGGTTCCTTTTGTGGCAATATTTTGGGTAGTTGGTCTTTCATACTTATGCGTTCCTGATGAAAATTGACCAAAAAATTGATCGCCGGTTACTTTCAATTTCATTCGCTACGAGCAACTTTATTCTGAACACTAAAATCTTCACTGTTTTGAAGAACTATAGAATGCCGACATAATTTAAACAATATTGCTTTCAGCGCAGTTAGGTGGTACCATCATGGAACCGGCGGTATTTATATTTCGTGCTTGAATCTTCAATAAAATGAAGATACAATAGTATTACCTTTTCTTTTGATTCATGGCGTTTGCGGTATGGTCGATGGTACCATGGTATAATCGATGGTACGGCCATGGTACCACTTGCGAAGAGTTTACCAGGCAAACAGGTGTTGCAGTGGATGGGGGTAGGTAGGTTTAGGTACTGAAATTATTGTTTCGAGTGGTACCAAAAGATCCTAAGATTGAAACTTGAAAAATACATTTTCTGTGAATCACTAAACAATGATTTTAATACGTATGGGTATTAAAAGAATTAGAAAAAAATGCTTTTTCAAATACCTACCATTAAATTGTTAAAAAGTACTCTATCAGGTGAATAAAGGAGAGGGTCTCGATGGAAACACTTGGGATAGGTCTCGAGTCGATCTTTGTACCATTAAGCCAGTCCAAAAGAAGATTGTGGTGATAGAGGTATTAGTCCTTCCTGAATTGTCACCCTCGACTTTTTCAATTGAATTGGCCTAATTACGAAAGATCCGCTGTCGAATGAATAAAATCAGCTGTTTAGAATACAATTTCAGGTATTCGGTCAGATGAACCAAGAAGAGGACTCTGATAGAACAAGTTCTAGCACTTTTCGTTTTTGTTTTTCTTATCCCTGTTCTCACTCACTCCTGAGTGTAGGTATTTTCTATTTCTGCTGCTTGGACTAGGTCTGTAAATGTCTAGGGTCGATCCTTGTAGATACCATTTAGCAAATTTAACAGTCGACTTTTTCAAACGAATTGGCCTTATTACGACAGATCCGCTGTCAAATGAATAACCATTTTATTCCACAAAGGAAAACAAAACCAGAAAAGCTTCAATAGAGTTATGGATGATCAGCACTGAAAGCTGTACAGCTAGAACCTCTCTCATACTTGAGCGTGTAAATGCCTTAGAAATCGATCGGGTGCTTTTAATTAATTTCATCTGGTACTACTTTATTCTGAAATTCCGCTCTTTCGAAAAGTACACTGTGAAGAACTTAAAATTGGAACCTGCAAAACCAGAAATTTTTACACCAAAACCGAGTGAATTTGTATAAAACCACAAAGTAATCTTGAAAAAATATCCTTTTGAGCCCACCCATTGCTTTGGTCTCGTGGTATGGTCGCTGGTACCTTCATGGTACCACTTTTTACATAATTTAACAGTTAAACATAAGTTGCAGTGGATGCGGATGGTAGGCACAGAGTCCTATGGTCAAATCGCAATCAATATGGTATCATATTTGATAGAATTTAAAAATAATCATGCTAGTCTAAGTAATTACCAATAATTGGAACTTTCGTTAGTTCAAGTTAAAATGTAGGTACCAATAAATACTACTTTCGATGGTTCAAGTTGAAAACTGGTCGAAAAGTAACTGTAACTTAAACTTATAATGAAACAAATAAATAAGTACCAGGTAGTCCCAGGTACCACTGTTAACAGACGAATAATTCCTGCCTAATGAAAATTTGAAAAGTACCTAATCTGTACTACTCAGAAAGAAGTATATATTATATACCGTGCTATAGTGGTTCCTAATTTATTTTTTGGCAGAACCTCTTCGATACTTATGCGTTCCTGATGTAAATTATCTTAGAAATCGATCGGTTACTCTTAATTTAATTTGGTACATTCTGTGGTACTACGTTATTCTGAAACTTCGCTCTTTCAAAGAATAAATTGTAAGGACCTTGAGGTGGGAACTTTTAATAAAAACCAAACATTTTTAAAACAACCTGAACCAAGTGAATTTGAAAAGGAACCACGATCTCTGCTCACCCATATTACTCTGGTCTCGTGGTATGGTCGGTGAGTCCTTCATGGAACCACTTATTGTTACATAATTTAACAGGTAAACATAAGTTGCAGTAGATGCGGATGGTAGGTTTCGTACCTACGCAGAAGTTTGATGGTACCAGAACATTCAAACTTTTGTTATTAAATTAAACATGACAATCTTTGGGCATAATTAATAGCATTTAAAATTATTATTGCTCTTGCACTTACCTACTAGTAATTGGTACTTTCGATGGTTCAAGTTAAGGGGTATCATCAGCAGTGATTTTTCTGGTTAAACTTTTCTCCGTTAATATGCATGATAAAAAAAATGCTTTATGTAAAAGTCATAGGAAATTACTTAATTTAATTGATCATTAGGTCAAAATTTTCAAAATCTAAATCTTAAGTTTTTTTGCTTGAAAAAATGCATATTTCCAAATTTGGGCCTAATCACGTGAAAGGGATAATGAATTCAGACATACTGTCAAAAACTAAAAAATATAAAACAAATAGTTTGTCCAAAAAGCTTCGACAAAGTATTTGGGCAAAAGTACGTTGATGCGATGCTACCGCGATCAATAAATCTCTTACAATAAGTTCTTTTGACAAACGCTGGCAACGATGCAAAGGATGAGGGGAACTGGGCAGCAGGCAGGCAAATATAATTCGTCTTTTCTATCTAAATCCAACGAAGCTACGGAGTGCACCAAAACATTGTCATGCATAGTGCACGTGATCCCTCAGGCGAGGCCTGGGCAGATGTGCTTGTACAGAGTCGCACTCGCACTTAGGGACCATCGAAATTTTATCAAATTTTATTAAATACCTAATATGCGACTAGGTATGGAAAAATTACTCAAAGGTTAACTAATAAAGAAAAACAAAAACCATTTTGTATATACATATAACATTTAATGAAGTACAAAAAAATGGGGACATTTCTATTTTAGGAGGACAATTGACAAGCGGGTTAACAGTTTTCGATTTCAAAATTATGTTTATTTAATACTAGCGCAAAAATAATAAAAAATAATGATAAAATAATAAATACTTTTGTCATTTTAGTCCAGTTACTCAGAATCCGAAGAACTGCTAGAAGATTCATTAGGATTAATTATTATCGGATTTCTATCAACTAATTCATCAACTATGTGATCTAATTCTAATTTTTCACTTCTACCTTATCTTTTACATGTCCTACGCAATTATTCCATTTTTCAGCAGTGATAGACAAAACAGCTTCACTGAAAATATTTTTAAGATCGTAAAATTTAAAAGTAACATTTTTGTTTGCAACATAGTTTTTTATGTCCGCCCAAATAAGCTCTATTGGGTTGAGCTCGCAGTGATAAGGGGGAAGACGTAATACTACTCTATTATGTGCTTTAGCAATTTCGTCGACAAGGTATTTATTATATTTGGTTTTATGTTCCTTCACTTTCTGCAAAAGTTGTACTTTTATCATGCTATCCTCGAATGGTATACTTTTCGAACGCAACCAGTCTTGAATTAGGGCTTTTTTTGTGGCTGTAGTTGGAATTTGTTCAGCTTTTCTTGAATGGTATGGGGCGTTGTCTAAAACAATTACACAATTTTCTTCTAGGTTTGGAATTATGTTGGTAAACCAATTTTCAAACGATTTGCCGTCCATTTCCTCATGATAGTCGCCCGTTTTCTTCGACTCAAAGGCCCACAAGGCGTCGGGTACAAACCCTGTTTCGCTTCCTATGTGACACACTATCAACCTTTTTCCTTTTCCTGAAACAAGATTTATTTTGTTTTAGTTGAAACAGAATATTTACATGCATAAAACATATTTTTTGGACTATTTCCTGAATAAAATGTGCTGCGAGGCAGACAAAAAAATTTTTTGATTTAATCGTGTCCAACCAAACACAAATAATCGAAAACCAGTTACCAAAGACATACTTAAAATTTCATCCTATACCAACACATTTTCGTTGTTACCTGAATTTTAACTAATTGATCGAACGGTAAGATCAAACCCTTCCAATTCTCTACGATTTTAATGAATACAGAAAATAATTAATAATAAACTTTCTTGGAAAATACACAGGTAGATACATACTGTGGGTCTATTTTTCATAGCTAACAAGTAATTTTAGACCCTTTTTGACCATCGCTTACTAATAGGTATTGGTACCTACAAATCGAGGTTTAGGCCATAAAGTTATTGTAAACCAAGTAGAATACAATTACTTTATGGCCCTAATCCTCGATTTTTGCTATCAACAGCAATGAAATAGACTATACCAAATTTTAAATCAATACCTAATCCAAATGCAAATTATCTTGTTCACAGACACACACGTTAAGGTTAAGAGTTTAATAAGGTCTTACCTGATGGGTTCTTTAACCCAGTTGAGAGGCCATCTAAGAAGGCTTGCCTTGAAGAACCTACGGATTCATCAACCCAAATTTTAGACTTAGTGTGGCCTGCGTTCACCCACGTTTCATCCAGGTAGTAAATTTTCCTATTTTCTCTTCTATAGGCCCGTATTTTCGTTAAATAATCTCGTCTCCACAATACAATTTCTGGTTTCTCGAGCAACAAACTATTTCTCCCTCTTTTTTTAAATTTAAAACTTAATTCTTTCAACAACTTGTGGAATGTCGACCTTTTGAAATCTGGTAGATCAGGATCATCATTTACATCTTTGAGAATTGAATCTATTGTTGGCATTTGGTTCCGGAAAAAAAATTGATGTACTTTCCTTCTGATAGCGTTTTTATCTAAATCGTCTACCTTGTCAATAATTTTCTTTCGTAAGGGGTATGGCTTTGAATCCGAAAATAATTGCTTTTGTTTAGATTCTCTCATAACGGCATAAACACCACTTGGAGACACTCCAGCAATGTTTCCTACTTTTCGCACGATTTCATCAACTAACAATTCGGGATTTGCTTCGACTTCATTTTTGTAAATGTTCATAATTAAATTTTTTTCATTACTATTGAAAGGCACTTTTTTTGGTCTCTTTTGAGGTGGAGTGTTGAAACACATATTAGCAGCTTCTTCATCCGACATTTTAATAATTTAAAACTTTAAAACTAATAAAAAAAATCACTACTAAATATCCCGTAAAATGTAACACCACCGATCGTTAAAACGTAAATGACCATTCCGACCCTGTAACGATTAGGCCAAAAGCAATAAGTTCCCCTTTTGCCCCTACCTTGGAAGTCCCCTACAGATTGCAGGTAAATCCGATTGGCCAGCGTGAGGGGTTTGTTTATTTTAGCCCAATAGATGCAAAGCCACGTGCCGATCATGCTTCGATCACGCACGGAAAGTGTTTTGGCCCGCTTTTTTGGTTCCATGGATATAGTAGGTTCCAGTTCCAGCGTTGTCTAGCAATCAAGGGTTGAGACTTTGGTTCTAGGAATCATCAAGTTTCCGCAAGAAAAGGGTTTTGTAGGTGTGTTATGAGATTATTTTTATTGGGGGGGTGGGGGAAAGGGAAAGGCCAATATTGGCACGCGACAAGTAGGTACCTACCTACGAAGAAGGCACTGTTGCCAATGCAAAAATATGGTCTTGTGGCGACCGCTCCGGTCGACTATTCTCGAAAGGCGCGCCATCGAAATAATTTTTCACTGATGATACCCCTTAAAAACGGGTCGATACTTATACATAAAACATGATTTTTTTTAATTTGAAACTAAATAAATAGGTATGAGCTACCAGTATGATAACGCAAATAAAAATCGAATAACAATAACTCGTACTGCCATTGTAGGTTCAACAAAAGTATCGGGCCAGTGGTTCCTTTTGTGGCAATATTTTGGGTAGTGGGTCTTTCATACTTATGCGTTCCTGATGAAAATTGACCAAAAAATTGCTCGCCGGTTATTTTCAATCTCATTCGCTACGATCAACTTTATTCTGAACACTAAAATCTTCACTGTTTTGAAGAACTATAGAATGCCGACATAATTTAAACATCAATATCGCTTTCAGCGCAGTCATGGCTGTTAGGTGGTACCATCATGGTACCGGCGGTATTCATGTTTTCTGTTTGAATTTTCAATAAAATGGCGATACAACAATACCTTTTCTTCTGATTCATGGCGTTTGCGGTATGGTCGATGGTACCATGGTGTAATCGATGGTACCGCCATGGTACCACTGGCTGAAGAGTTTAACAGGTAAACATGAGTTGTAGCGGATGCTGGTAGGTAGGTTTCCGCACTAAAATTATCGTTTCGAGCGGTACCAAAAGATCCGAAGATTGACATTTAAAAAATAAATTTTCTGTGAATCACTAAACAATGATTAATATGTATAGGTATTGATATAATTTAAAAAAAAAATGCTTCTTCATGTACTAATAAATTGTTAATTACTTGAGAGAGCTTCTTGAATATATTGGGAACCTTAACTTAAGTAGGTACCAACAGTGAATATTTCTAGCCAGCAAAAATATAAAATTAGTCTTGCCTTAGTCACACAATTAAAAGATAAACTTAGAACCTTCAATAATAAAAGAATAGCAATAAAGTACTTGTTAAGAATATCAACGCAATTACAATTATATTTTCTTCTTTTACCTAATTGGGTGTCGTGGTGGGGGTCGATGGTACCCATAGTATGGAAGGTAGGACCATCGTCGTAACCACTTGCCGAAGAGCCCAACAGGTGCACATAAATTGCGATGAATGCGGATGGTCGCTTTGATAAAATAAAAGAAGTCCTATGAACATTCTCTGTGAATCACCTAACAACGATTGATACGTACCTATAGGTATTAATGGAATTTTGAAAAAAATGCTTCTTCAAGTAGGTACCTACCATTAAATTGTTAAGTAGGTACTTTAAATTAGAGAGAGAGAGCTTCTTGAATATATTGGAAAATTTAAGTAGGTACACTGAATATTTCTAGCCAGCAAAAATATTAAATTAGTCTTGCCTTAGTGGCACAACTGAAAGATAAACTAAAAACTTCCAATAATATTCTGATAGCATTAAAGTACTTGTTAAGAATATCAAACCCGATCCCAATTATATTTTCTTCTTTTACCTATTTCGGTGTCGCGGCGTATGTCGATGGTATATGGTGGCATTGTATAATGATGGTGGTAACCACTTGCCGAAGAGCTGCTTAACAGGTGAACATAAGTTGCGGTGGACGCGGATGGTTGCTTTGGTATATACAAGAAGTCCAATGGCGCGGAATTATGGCTTAATGGGTAATACTAGAAATAACGGACTTTTACTTGAAAGATTAAAATTTGAAAATAGATTCGCTTGTGTAATTCAGTTGGTTCTTTAGGTAGTTGTTTGCAGAATTCAAGTGTCTTGAAAAAGAAAATCAGCTGTTTAGAATACAATTTCAGATATTCAGTCAGGTGAACAAAGGGGAGGGCCCTGATGAAACAACTTTTAGCACTTATCCTGAGTGTAGGTATTTTCCATTTTTGCTACTTGGACTAGGTCTGTAAATGTCTCGGGACGATCTTTGTCGAGACCATTTAGCAAGTCGAAAAGAAGATTGTGGTGATAGAGGTATTAGTCCTTTCTGAATTATCACAGTCGCCTTATCAAACAAATTGACCTAATTACGACAGGATCCGCTGTCAAATGAATAATAATTTCATTCCACACAGAAAAACAAAACCAGGAAAACTTTTTGTAAAAAACCACATAGTACCAACGTAATCTTGAAATATCTTTTTGAGTACACGCATAGCTTTGGTCTCGTGGTATGGTCGGTGGTACCTTTTTGGTACCACTTCTTATATAATTTAACAGGTGAATATGAGTTGCAGTGGATGCGGATGGTAGGCACAGAGTCTGATGGTACCAACCAGAAGATTTGAACATTTTGTTAATGAGATTAACAAATTAAGATTTTTTTTTGTTCATTTGATAGAATTTATAGAATTTAAAAATATTAACGCTAGTACTAGTACTAGTAAGTACCAATAACTGATACTTTCGATAGTTCAAGTTAAAATAAAATAGGTAGGTACCAATAAATGCTACTTTCGACGGTTCAAGATAAAAACTGATCGATAACTAACTGTAACTTAAACTTATGATGAAACAAATAAATAAGTACCAGGTAGTCCCAGATACCATTGTTGACAGAAGAATAATTCCTGCCGTATGGAAATTTGAATAGTAATCTTTACTACTCAGAAAGTAGTACCGTGCTATATAGTGGTTCCTAATTTATTTTTTGGCAGAACCTCTTCGATATTTATGCGTTTCTGAAGTAAATTGGCTTGGAAATCGATCGGTTACTTTTCATTTCATTTGGTACTACGGTATTCTGAAACTTCGCTCTTTCAAAGACTAAATTGTAAAGACTTTGAGGTTGGAACTTTTAATAAAAACCAAAAAATTTTCAAAACAACCTGAACTTGAAAAAAAAAACACGATTTCTGCCCACCCATTTCTCTGGTCTCGTGGTATAGTCGGTGGTACCTTCATGGTACCACTTGTTACATACTTTAACAGGTAAGCATAAGTTGCAGTGGATACGGATGATATAGGTTTCGTACCTACGAAGAAGTTAGAAGGTACCAGAAGATTCAAACTTTTGTTATTATTATAAACGTGACAATCGATGGCATGATTATTAGCATTAAAAATTATTGTTGCTCTTGCGAGTAGGTACCTACTATATGTATAGTAATTGGTACTTTTGATGGTTCAACTTAATAACGGGTCGATACTCACCTACATAAAACATGATTTTTTTTAATATTAAATAAAATGAATAGATACCAGGTACCTACCTTTATGATAACGCACGAGTAATTCGTGCCTAATGACAAATTGAATTCTAATAATTCATACAGCCATTGTACAACAAAAGTATCGGGCCAATGGTTCCTAAAATATTTTGTGCAGTGGGTTTTTCATACTCATGCGTTCCTGATGAAAATTGACTAAAAAATTGATAATTTACTTTCAATTTCATTCGGTACGATCAACTTTATTTTGAACCTTAAAATCTTCAGTGAAGAACTATAGAATACCGACATAATTTAAATAATATTGCCTTCAGCGCACTCATGGCTGTTGGGTGGTACCATCATGGAACCGGCGGTATTCATGTTTTCTGTTTGAATTTTCAATAAAATAACGATACAACAGTACATTTTCTTCTGATTCATGGCGTTTGCGGTATGCTCCATGGTACCATTGTATAATCGATGGTACCACTGGCCGAAGAGTTAAACAGGTGAACATGAGTTGTAGTGGATGCAGGTAGGTAGCTTTTCGTACTGAAATTATTGTTTCGAGACCAAAAGATCCGAAGATTGAAATTTAAAAAATACATTTTCTGTCAATCACTTAATAATAATTAATATGTATAATTCTTTGGTATAGGTAATAATATAATTAAAAAAAGGGTTCTTCAGGTAACATTAAATTGTTTATTATTTTAGAGAGCCTCTTGAATATATTTGCGATTACAATAATTATATTTTCTTCTTCTACCTACCTACCTAATTCGTTGTCGTGGCGTGGGTCGATGGTATCCATGGTATGGTAGGTGGTACCCTCGTGGTACCCAATTGCCGAAGAGCTTAACAGGCGAACATAAGTTGCGGTAGATGCGGATGGTCGCTTTGGTATATACCATACAAGAAGTCTTATGGCGCGGTATTAATGGGTAGTACCAGAAATAATGGACTTTCACTCGAAATTATTCACCTTCAAAGCTAGGAAGCAAGCACCATTCATTATAATACGGATAAATAGGTATACTAAATTTATTTTCTTTCCATAGTCAAATTAATTTAAATGCCAAATTAATCATTTTGTGGATGAAGAAATTTAAAAAAAAATTGCAATGTTTTCAGTTAGGTACCTATTGACTCTTGTATAATAATAGAGCTGGTTCCATCAAGGCCATTGACCGACTAAGATTTTAGCAGTGATTTTTAGGTCACGGTTATTACATCAGCCTATTTGAACTTTATAGGTACCTGAACTTGAACTTGTCTATTGTCTGATAATTAAAAACGTTGTGAATTTTTTGGTAAATAGATCATAATAATAGGTTTTTGAAAACCATTATAAACAACGGTAGATACATTTTTTCAATATTCTTCGGTCAGATGGTTCTATTTCAGACCATCAAGACATCTCGATAAATGTTTAAATTAAAAATATTTACATCAATATACGTCACTGGTTTGTAATTCACTAATTATTGGAAAAACATATTTCAACATGTTCTTTTTAAAACAAAAGCTCAAACTATCTTTTGTTGTTAAATGTTTTTGTTGCCAATAATAATGCGTAAGAAAGTGATATATTGTTTGGTACATTTTGAGGCGTGGTGTTGTTTTTGATCTGGTTTTACGAAACCAAATAAGTTATTAAAAATTTCCAATAGTGATAAACCAATTATGTTCCTTATTATCTTTATTATTATTATTTATTTCGTTTGTTAGTTAGTAACTGTTACAATACCTACGTCACAAATTTGGAAATTGTTAAAAACAATTTTTAGTTGGTGCTGTTTAAATGCATTAAAATTATTCCAATTTAATCCTGAATTATAGATTGTCGTATCGAATTTTTTATGCAAAATCCAACACTCATTTATAGTCATGGAACGTCGGGGAAGTTAGCAATACATTGGGAGCAGGATCTTTAGGATGCACCTCTGCTTGTGCTGCTTTATTACTGCTTTGTCCTGCTTCAAACCGCAAGCCAGCAATAACCATCGTTTTCGAAATATATCGATTTCCATTTTGGTTGCTAACTTCACCCTTGGCAACACATTGGAAGCAGAATCATTGAGACAGGTTCCTGCTTGTGCTGCTATGGTTCTGCCTTATCCTGCTTCGAAACTGACCCCGGCAACACGTACTATTTTCGAGATACAGCAATTTTTATTTTGGTTGCAAACTTCACCCTTGGCAACACACTGGAAGCAGGATCGCTCAAACATGTTCCTGCTAGTGTTGCGATGATCCTGCCTCATCCTGCTTTAAATCACACCCTGGAACTACTTTCGCATTACTTCAAACTGGCGTCATCGGCTAGTCTCTCTTCTTCTTTCCTCTTCCCTCCGGGGTTTTCTCCGCCTCCTTTTCGTCTTCAATCTTGTTTTTCATGATGGCCTCAATCGTGCAGCAGATGTATTTCCACTTTGCTTGGCTGCTGGTCATTTCTTCCATGATGTTCTCTGGGGTTGGAATCCTATCCACTAACCTGTAGTAATTAGTCCTTTCCTTATTCCACCGTTTGCACTCGAAAAAGGTATGTTCTGCCGTGTCTTTCCGATGTCGTAGGGGTAGTCTCTAAAGCAACCATGCCCTGTCAGAAACTGTGTTATGAAGTAATTTGTTTCACCGTGCCCCCTGTTTGTCCACGTGTTTATATTGGGAATAATTCTGGCTGTCCACCTTCCCTTCCTGCTATCCATTCACCGTATCTGCCACTTCTGCAATAGGATGTCGCTTGCCTCTTTGCGGACAGTATTTCTCACCCTTTCGTTTAACTCTGCGATGTTGATAGCCTCTTCTGTAAGAAGGTTTATCGGTGGTCAAGTCAAAGTCAAAGTCAAAAATAGCTTTATTGATATAAGAACAATTATTATTACATCTCATTATCAAAGCAAACTTAAAAATAGGATTAGTAATTACGCGAACTTAATGTAAAAGTTAAATAAGAAAAGAAAAGATCTGTGTGCTGCAAAATTACTCTTAGATAAAATAAAACAAAATAAAATAAAATAAAATAAAATAAAATAAATTAAAAAAATCAAAATAAATAGAAATAAAAGACACTTTGTAAAAGGCTACATACTTAAAATCTAACAAAACTTGAAACAGAACATTACATCAGTGGGTAAAATATAAGACAGACTATGTAAATTGTAAACAAATAAACACTAAACAAAAGTGTCAGTGAAAAATTCGACAACGGAATAGTAAGCCTTCCCAATAAGTATTTTCTTCACCACTTTTCTAAATTGACCTTGGTTGCCTATTTTACGGACACTCAAGAGCAGGTGATTAAAAAGTTTTTTACTATTGTAAATAATAGATTTTTTGACTAAGGTCGATGAGGGGATAGGTAGAGCGGCAGTGTGTGAAGACCGAGTTGCATAAGTCCCAGTTGCCACGATCTCATTGTGGAACTTGTCATGAGCGAGGCAGACTGATTCTAATATAAAAATACATGGCAGTGGTAATATTCTGAGAGATAAAAAATAAGGTCTGCAGGATTCTCGGATGTTCAATTTACATAAAAATCTAATAGCTCGCTTCTGCTGAACAAAAACTGACTTAAACAGGTGATCCGAACATGATCCCCAAAAACAGACCCCATACCGCAAATGGGAATCAATCAACGCAAAATATACACTCCTCGCCATAGACATATCCAATTCACGAGACACCATTCTCAATGCAAAGCACCCTCTTGAAAGTTTTATAATTAACTGAGAAACATGGCATTCGAATTTCAGTTTTTCATCAATATGTAGGCCCAAAAATGTATTAACTTGTAAGCCCTGAACTACATTTGAATTCAAAGAAACATTACCTAGGTGGCACTTGAAAGAAACAAATATTTGTTTTCGAGATATTGAGGGTTAACTCCGTTATAACTAGCAGGGCGTCTGTGGAGGAGGTTTTATATGCGCACGTAATCCTTATCGCGGCTTGTCTTTGCACTTTTTCGTAGATGTCTTGGTTGCTCTTTTTTTTTTAGCGCCGCCCCCCAGACTGGGGCTGCGTACAGTAATATGGATCTGCTCACTGAACATAACAGGGCTGGAACTCTGTAAAGGATAGCGATCAATATCTCTATCGCTAGTGGCGTCCCCTCTCTATTGATTTCGATAAGAGAGAAGACAGCAAGTGCCATAGCGATAGGGATAACGATCTCTATCCGTTACCGAGTTCCAGCCCAAGCGTCTTTCACTAGCCTGCGGTCCCCCAATGTTAGCTTTGCTTGCGCGTGTAACAGTGTGTGTCAGGTGAGAGCAGAAGCTTAATTTGGAATCTTTCCATACGCCAAGATACTTAAATCTCTGGCTTAGGGTCTATCTCCTTTCCCAGGATTTTAGAGTTGTCCTGGAAGTACGTCTTTTGGAGGAGAAAATCAGGATGTCTGTTTTTTCTAAGGCCAGCTGTAGGTGTCTACTCCGCAGCCATTCCATTATCCTCATCATTGCTGTGTCTGTTTTTAGATTAACGTCTTCCATGTTCTTTGCCATCACTACCAAGGCGACATCATCAGCGTAGCCAATTAGAGTGACACCCTCTGGTTGGACGAGGTCCAGCAGCCCGTCGTGTAAAACGTTCCACAGAGTAGGTCCCAAAATGGAGCGGGACTTCACACGTCATCTGTAATTCCTCTGTCCTTCAATCTGCCATGATGACCGCACTTCCCTGTCAGTTAAGTAACTCTGGATCTTCTTTACCAGGTATGGAGCTGCCTCTCTCCTTTTAATCTCCTCTACGATCTCCGGCCATGGAGCCGAGTTGAAGGCGTTCTTTATATCCAAAGTTATAATGGCCCCGATGTCTCTATGCCTGTGGTTCCTTTTATACATATAGTCCTCTCTTGACTATGTCGAGTGCCCGTTGTATTGCCATTGTGGTTGATTTGCCGCGTCTGAAATATCGAATTGCCTATCAGACAAGGTCTCCCCGAGGTTTAGGTCTTCTGATAGTCTGCTTAGAATGATGTGCTCAAGCAGCTTTCCCGGGACATCCAGGAGGCATAGAGGCCTGTACGTTTGCTTCTCTTGGGTATTCTTTTTAGGCTTCTCTATAAGTACCAGCTTCACTCTTTTCCACGGTATTGGGAATTCTCTAGCTTCTAGTGTGTTATTTAAAGCCGGTAAAAGCAATTCCGGGTTTTTAGATACCACCGCTTTTACTAGTTCCGCTGGGACATTGTCTAGGCCAGGGGCTTATTCCAAACTAACCCGTCCTCATACTTAAAGTATGTTGGTATTTTAGGAGAAAAGAGCTAGTCCTAGCTAACCCAAACTAACCCGTCCTCGTAATGAATGCTATTCTTTGTATGTTTGTAATTTAGACGAAAATAGCTAATCCAAACTAACCGGTCTTTGTAATGTATGCTAGTCTTTGTATGGTGATATTTTCAACTCGAAGAGCTAACCCAAAGATTGAATTGGAACTAATCCATCCTCCTAATAATCTTTAAGAAAAAAATAAAAATAAAAACCCTTCGAAAGTGCAGAGAGGCCACCTATTTCAGGACGAGTTACCCACATAACAAAATTGCATCTTTAGAATGTACTGAGAATGTTCTTTTTTTAGGGGGAATGTGCCTAGAATGTTCGCCAAAACCATTGCGAATGTTCTGAGAAAAGATTGTAGAAATACTGTTTGCAATACCCAAGAACTTCCTGGGAAATCCATTAGGATATTCCTAGAATATACCTATGAGATTCTCAGTACATCCTGAAAAGAATATTCATGTTTGATTCTAAAAATATGCTTGAAATGTATATTCTCACATTCAAAGAATGTTCCTATGACATTATAGTTATGTTCTCAAAAGAATATTATACCAATATGCTTGAAATATTCTTAGAATATATTATCTACATATATGCATCCTAGACATAACATTCTTGTTTGATTCTAAGGACATACTTGGAATGTTAATTTTCGCATCCAACCAAATAATGCTCCTTTCAGTCCTTTTATATTAAAGGCAGTGAAAGAGTTGTTAGAAAATTTCTCTGGAAAACACAAGTGTTTAACCAAAGCTCCGGTTTCGAGCTTATTATGCTCTCGTCGCGGTAAGCACGCCAACTGAGAGAAACAGGTTCCAAGGTGATTCAAACGCGAGGCAAGATGTAGATCATTAATAGCGCGTGGCTCCCTCTCTTGGAAGTCCTACAAAGCAAAAGAAAAAGAATATACCTATAATATTTTTAGTAGGTTCTAGATATAGCATTATTGTTTAATTGTTCAATTAAGATTTTTGAGTAGGTACTTTAGATAATTAGGTGAACAATATGGAAATATTCTTATCATGGGTACCTACCTACATAAACTTCTCAGCACAACTTGGTAGGTAGGTATATTATTGATACTTGATAGAGATATTAGCCGAAATAACATTTTTTTAGGGTACATTATAGAGTAAAAATCAAACGAGAAGAAGCCACTGTCGTTAGCGCTGACAAAGAAAGTAGATTTTCTTTTCTCTGGGTCCCCCCCCATTTAAAGTGAGACAAACGATAACGCGCGTGGCTTCTTCTCGTTTGATTTCTACTCTAATAATGTTCGTGTGACAATATTCAGATAATGTTATATAAAGTAGGTTCTTAGCACAATCTTTCAGGTAGGTGCATAGAAGCAACATTCCTAGTAGGTACATAAATAGAACGTTTAAAAATGAATATTTCAATCGAAACAATCTAAGAATATTCATTAAACATTCCTAAAAGAACATTCCAAATAGCACTTTGAGGGAATATTCTGAGAATATGAATCACTGTTATGTGGGTAGTTTCAATTCAATCCAATTTTGCATTTAAAATACGAAGACACAGAGGCTCGAATTCATCACAGAGGGACGGGTTGGTTTGGATTAGCTATTTTCGTCTAAAATTCCAACATACAGAAACAAGTACGTTACATTACGATATATTTGGCAACGGTGTCTCGAGCTCTCCCTATTCCTATGACTAGACTCTTGAAATGCTACCAGTGTGTAGGTATCTCAAAAATATTGGGTGTTGCTGGGGTGAAAATTGAAGCAGAATGAGGCAGGACCATAGCAACACAAGCAGGAATATGTTTGAGTGATCCTGCTTCCAATGTGTTTTCAAGCCAAGGGTGAAGTTACTAACCATAATGAAAATCCTTGTATCTCGAAAATAGTACTTGTTGCCGGGGTGAGATTTGAAGCAGGATGAGGCAAGACCATAGCAACACAAGCAGGAACATATTTGAGCGATCCTGCTTCCAGTGTGTTGCCAAGGGTGAAGTTAGCAACCAAAATAAAAATCGCAGTATCTCGAAAATAAAACGTGTTGGTGGGGTCAGGTTTAAAGCAGGATGAGGCAGGATTATAGCAGCACAAACAGGAATCTATTTAAGCGATCCTGCTTTCAATGTGGTGCCAAGGGTAAAGTTAGCAACCATAATAAAAATCGCTGTATCTCGAAAATAGTACGTGTTGCTGGAGTCCGATTTGAAGCAGGATGAGGACCAAAGCAGCACAAGCAGGGATATGTTTTAGCGATTCTGCTTCGAATGTCTTACTAACTTCTCCGACATAGTCATGGATCCTTAGCTGTTTTACAGAACACTAATTCTCTGAAAAAGTATTCAAAAACCCCAGTTTTTTTAAAGAAATTCCAATTGACCCACCTAAGAAAATGTACATCAATTTTTTTATGATTTCTCATGACTTTCTTGAAATCTGTCTATTTACTATTTGAAGGTCGTCCGTCAGGAATTAAACATCAAACTTCTTCACCATAGGTCTGTTCTCACAGAAATCACAAACCATTTAGAGCAAATTCCATTGGTTGAAAATAGTCAAAAAACTGTTGGCGATTTGCACCAATCAAAAACACTCTGACTGGTTTGTGATTTTTTCAGTGGGAACAAATCTCAAATCAGTGCAGTCCTTCACGCAGAAATTCGTAACCTAACTTAAAAATTATAAAAAATACTGACTTGCGGTTATTACTCGTGTTATTAGGATTAGAAGGAGCACATTTCCAAGTATATTTTTTTAGAAGTTTCAGACCTTCAGCTTTTGCTGAAAAGTTCTACAGAACGCGAATTTTGAAGAAAAAGTACCCAAATACTCAAAAACCGTAATTTTTTGAAAAAATTGTAACAAGACCTTAGGAAACAATACCTGATAGGACCTTGATACCAAAAATGTTTAATAAAAAATTCTCACAGACAGGTATACAAAGAAAAATTCAGAAGAAGCTCATGAAAATGATTTATTTGTGGATATTCTCTGGAAGAATTGAAGAACAAGAGCTGAAAACCGTTGACCAGAAAAAGCCTTATTATGCTTTTCAGGATATACCTTATTCTAAATCAGCAGTTGGTGAATTTTCATTTATGGTAAATTTCCATGAAATGCTACATACAAAGTTTCACAATCAAATTATATGTAATTTGCAGGAACCCAGCTTTTGCAAAAAAATTGAACAAAAGGTAGGGGAGGGTAGTCCACTCTGGGACGGCTTTCACAGTGGGACATTACATTTTTCTCTAAGACCTTAGAACATATTTGAGATTTGGAAACCCTGTAATAAATCTAAGATGAATGACAAACGTCACCAGCTATATAGCCGCCTACGGCGCAGTTGTTTGTTGATAGTAGGTATGTGGTTTTAAGAACTTCTAAGTAACTTTTACCTAAAATATACACAGTTAAAATTCCTCAATTGTGCAGTCTCTTCAATTTGCAAATAAGTAAATTTAAACACACACTTTTTAGCAATATACTTGCGTTAGTAGCGATTTATTGAAATATTTGGTTAAGAAACTATACTAATTTTATCTTGTTGGTGCTTTGTTTCCACAGTGGGACTGCATCAGGTAGTACACACTGAGTCGGTGTCTCATGGTATATAATGGCATTTTGTTCTAGTAAGGAAACGAAGACTCAAACTTTAAAATGGTGAGACCTAAAGACAAGCCTAGAAAAATAGGGAAAACGAAAAAAAAAAAAGAAGATATGGTTGCAGGTATCAAGCTAGTTACAGTACAGAACTTATCTATAAGAGAGGCTGCGAGAACTAGTCGAATTCTACTACAGACGTTGCATCGATATGTGAAAAAGCTAGGCCCAATTACATCCAGGTACTGAAATAAGAACGCAGCTGCATTATGAAGTTAGGCAAATATTTAGCAGAGAACAGGAAACTGATCTTGGCGAGTATTTAGTAAAATGGCTTATGGATTATCAACTGTAGCTTTAAGAAAATTAGCTTATGATATGGCAAAAGAGAACAACATTGAAATTCCACAATCGCGGGAAGAAAAGAAAATTGCTGGCAAAGAATGGATGAGAGGTTTCTTATATCGTAACCAGAATCTAAGTAGATATTAGAAAACCTGAAGCTTGCAGTCTATCTAGATTAACAACGTTTAACAAGCACAATGTTACAGTATTTTCTAATAACCTGCAGTCCATTTTAAAACGATTTCCACAGTTAGCACTGGAATCACGAGTCTTCAACTTGGACGAAACCGGCCTGACTATAGTCCAAAAACCCAAAAAGATCATTTCACACAAGGGAGTAAAGTAACTAAACCAGAGCACTAGTGGAGAGAGGGGAGAACTAGTAACTCCCTTGGTGGGTATTTCAGGTGCAGGAATATTTATACCTCCAGTAATGATTTTTCCTATTCAGAACTATTTGTTTCTGTGATGGAACATTTCATCAAAGACACAAGTAGTACAAAAGATAACCCCACTTTACTCATATGTGATAACCACGAGTCCCATATGGGTATTCAAATTTTGGCCAAGCAACAGGGAGTCATAATGTTAACACTGCCCCCGCACTGTAGCCATAAGATGCAACCATTAGATGTAACAGTCTTTGGGCCATTGGAGGCATACTACAACGCAGATATTCCTATTATTATATACAAACTTGCTGAAATGACTGGAAGAGCTCTACCAAAGACCGTGACACCTTCAAATATAATTTCGGGCTTCAAGAGGTCAGGAATATTCCCGTTTGACCGGGATGTATTTACAGATGCTGATTTTTTTACTTCCTCCGTAACTGTTAGACCTCTAGAACATCTTGAGGCCTCTACTTCTGTTGAAGAAAGATCTACTGAACCTGAAACTAAAGAAAATTATGAACATGAAGTAGTTGTAAACAACCGCAATCAAGAAAAGGGAACAGAATTTATTTCCCTGAAAATATTTCGTGGATTTCCTAAAGCTTTACCACGAAAGAAGAAATCATCTGGACGTCAACGTGGAAGAAGCACAGTGTTGACGGATATGCCAAAAAAGGACCTAATTACTGCAAAAACAGAAAAGAAATTGGAAAACCAGTTGAAAATGCAAAAGAAATAAAACGTGTTAGCAAGGATTTATTCAACAAGACTACGAAAAATTCAACGACTCAAGATAGTGACAATACATCAGACGACGAAGACGATTCTCAGGTAAACAATGGTTACCTATATCTCTATGAATTTAATTTTCTACAGAAATTATACTTTCAGATAATTTATGATGATCAGTCATCAGATGAAGAAGAATCGTTTACAGAGTTTCAAGAATTAGAACGGGAACCTATCGTTGACGACTATGTTCTGGTTCGGTTCCTGAACGATGTCTTCTTCGTGGCAAATATATTAAAAGGGAAGGACGCAGCAAAGGATTATGAAGTGTCCTACCTTAACCTTAGGAAGGGCCTAAAATTAATTCACATTTCCAGAAATACTCGATTTAGCTTCTGTGAACCAGTCCGATATCGTTATGCTTCTACCGCCACAGATATATATGCTTTCCAACTTCTTTTAAAAATTTAAATGTTCGCCAAGTCAATTTACACAAATTAATATGTTCTAAGTAAAGCGTAACATGAAAAAAAAACCGGTATCTCATTGTACACGACTGATGCTACACAGTGAGACATTTTTGACATTTAAAGAGAAAAAACTACCAGTAATGGTAAATGGATATACAGTGCAGCTTTTGTGGGAGGCTCTTCAAAAATGGAAAAATTCGGACCTGATTATTTTTTCGAACAAGATGTTTGTAAGCTTCAATTATCGTGTTGGAATTTTTGGTGTGGAAATATTCAACCATCTTCAGACACCAGATTAACAATTGATTCTTTTACTGGTTTCTTATGTACCGAAAACTATACCGCCACAGAAAACTGGGGATTAAAAGACTACACTTTAGCACTAAACTGGGTGCAACAAAATATTGAAAAATCCGGAGGCGATGTGAAAAATCTAATTTTATTTGGCCAGAGCGCTAGAGCGGCTTGCATTTCAATATTAATCGAAAGCCCTTTGGCTAGAGGTAGGACATGTTTTTCGTCAACTTATATTCTAGGGCTTTTCCACAAAGCAATATTGCAAAGTGGTACCAGTCTGAACCCATGGGTTTACTCTCAATGGGTCAAGAAATCAGTTTACGCTATGGCTCATTCATCTCCTGGAAATCAACACTAGTAATATTAACGAATAAGTGGAGCACTTGAGAAAACTAGATTAAAGAATCGTGGGGTCTGTATCTACTGGTAAGTAACCTAAAGTAAGTAGCCTAAAGTAATGTCCTAAAAGAGAAAAGGTCTAGATGAATTCTAGGAGCCATGCTTTGAAGTGAACCACCCCGGAGCAGTTTCAACAAACTTCAGTCATATTATAATTAAAAACTGAGATTTCAGTATAGAGTAACTGTAATGGTAGGGTTCAATTCAGAAAAGGTAGCTCGTGGTTTTGATAGTAACCAGAATAGATATTGGTTTCCTTATTTCAAAATTCGTTTTTTCAGTTTTTATTGTTAACATTCTTGAAACCCTATGTGGCATGTTATGACCCATTTTCCACACGTTTAGTTACAGCCCAGCAAGCTTAAACATGGAGACAAGTTTTCAAAAGATTGCTGCAGCTCAATTAATAAGGATGAAATATTTTGGACTGATGCCTATTATTATACTTTCAAACAAGAATCTCATAGGTTCAGCAAATGTTGATTCTAAATAATTTATTTTTTTATTTGAGTTTATCACATATGATCAATTTGTTAGACCGATGTACGAATACATAAAACAGTGTTCTAAATACACTGCAACATATTTGTACATATTTTCGAATGAGGGATCCCTACTATTGAACTCGACAACCCACCCTAGATTACTGATAAATATGCCTAATAAAGTAGAAAATTGTTTTAACCCAGCATTTGGACTAATTCACTTCAAACTTTAAAGGAATCTGATAAGTTTAAACTACTACATTGACTTAATCCTGAAACATTATATCCTTCAAATTTAAGAAGAAAACCAAAAGTAAACTGTGAATTATAGCTTGAAAAAAAAAATGTGCCTGCATTATTTGGCCAATGCAAAATCAAAAATCCTTTAATTTGATTCCACTGGCTATCTCAATTAGGTCATCCGGAAGCTTATTATAAATCTCTCAACTGGATTGCCTCATCGTCATCTCTCTCCGATAAACTATCCACTCGAATACCAAAAATTCTGTAAACAACAATTAATACATCACCAAAATGAGAAAAGCAATTTGCAACACGAGTCCCAAGCCAAAACAATAAAATTGCCAAAAATGATTTTCGGCAAATAACCATTTCATCATCTTATCGTGAAACTATTGATTATAAAAATTACATCAGCCAAAAAGCGCGCCACACGGCGTTTTGAATATAAACTAGCCGGCTACAAGCTTATTCATTCATTCATAGAGCTTTCTCCGTACGATTCAGATCGTGCTTGATATCTCAGTTACTTGAAATACTTTTTTCAGTTGTACTTATTTCATAATGGCAAATATGGGCTTTGGAATTGATTATAGTCAATTCATGAGTGTTCATGCTAGCAGAAGAAGACCTGCATTAACGAGAGAATTGAGTAAGTAAAAAAAAAATTACTAATAAAAAACAATACTAATATAATTTATTTATTTCCCTTATAGCCAAGCGACAATATGGTGCCCCAAAAGAATCCATTTCCCTTGCTGAAGGTATGCCGAACGAAGTCACCTTTCCATTTCAATCTATCAATATTGTCATGAAAGACGGTTCATCCCTTGACATTCAAGGACAACAACTTAACACGGCCCTGCAATACATCCCTAGTCAAGGATACCCTTCGCTGTTGAAGAAAATCAGAGATTTTACCCTTCAGATACATAATCCACCGAACTGGCAGGACAGAGATGTTGTGATGACCAATGGCTCTCAGGATGGTATCAGCAAGGCTTTGGAAATGCTTGTTGAAGATGGAGATCCAGTTTTGGTACAAAATCCTTTGTATGCTGGAACAGAGATTATTGTAAGTAGTTTAAAAATTTTGTCTAAATATATATTTTATTTGAAATATGTTTTTAGCTCAAACCTTTTAAACCAAATCTTATTGGTATTGAACAAGACGATGACGGTATAATTCCCAAAAAACTAATCGAAGCACTTGAAGGCTGTAAAGCTTACACAGAGGAAGGCGGAGGGAAAATGCCGAAAGTCATCTACCTCAACCCAACAGCCTCAAACCCAACCGGTGTCACAATGTCCCTGAGACGTCGTCAAGAAATTTACCAGATCTGCTGCAAATACAACATTTTGATCCTTGAAGATGACGCTTACTACTTCTTGCATTTCCTGGACGAGCAACCTGTGTCGTTTTTGTCTTTGGATGTCGAAGGAAGAGTGCTCCGGTTTGATTCCATGTCCAAAGTTTTATCTTCAGGATTGAGATTGGCTTGGTTGACTGGTCCCAGGCCTTTGGTGAATAATATCGAACTTCACATTCAGAGTTCCATGTTGCATTCGAGTACTTTATCTCAGGTAAATTATTTCATTTATTTAATTCGATTCTTGTTGAGTTTTCTTCTTTTCAAATATTTATTTTTCTATTATTTTCTTAAATAACTCTCGAAACCTTTTCAAGTTTGACCCTTATTTTGAGCACATGAGTTATTGAAATGAACATCTCATAACTAACCGCTTATGGTTATTTCTTCAATTACAACGTTGCCGTCGATTGAAATTTTTCTCATTTTAGTTATTTTTAACTAATTCTAAATGGCGTTCATCAAATAGACTCAAGACTTTGTATTTAACAAAAACATTGTAATAGAAGAATCGACATTTTTTTCTTTGAAATATTAGGTAATTTTATTTTTTTTCAAAGTTTCTAAAACTTATCAGGTACTTCTTATAGCTAAAATATTTTACTTAAAAGAAAAATATTGTAGATTACAATTAGGTACAATTTTCATAACATAACAATTTCATAATACAAAATGATGTCAAATTCCTAACCGTATGCCCAAAACTTCTGTAAATTTTTCACAGCTATACGTCTTAATCTCACAAACAACTATTTATTATTTTGATAACCTTATCACAAATAAATTAAAAATTATTAATAATAATCTTATGATAGCCAGTTTGAGCTGGTTAGAAATATTTTTCGAGTACTAGGTCAACGGACCATATGATTATACAAGAATATGAATTTGCAAAAAATAAATTTATTATTACATGTATTCGACTCCAAGGTTCACAAAAAATATTGTGATAAAATTCAAAATTTTGCCTGTCGTTTTGATAAATGAATTTGTGCAAAAAAACATGTCCACTAATCTATAAATAATCTAAAGGTCAATTGTGGCAAATTTTTAACAAAAATCATATTTCTTTTTCAGGTCATCTTAGATAACCTCCTATCATCTTGGGGGTTTAATGGTTTACTAGCACATTTCGCCTACGTCAGAAGGTACTACAAAGCAAGGCGCGATTTCACTGTGGCTTCAATGGAAAAACATCTCAAGCATTTATGCGAATGGAACGTCCCAAGTGGAGGCATGTTTGTATGGATCAAAGTCCATGGAGTTGCTGATGTATACGACATGCTCATGACCAGAGGCTTGAAGAAAAATATCACTTTTGTCCCAGGTCATGCTTTCATGGCTGATCCAACTAAGGCCTGTCAGTATATAAGGGCTTCCTTCAGCAAAGCAACCCTTAAGCAAATTGATAGGGCCATGTATTTGTTGGGTGAACTGATAAAGGAAGAACACGTGCTTTTACGAAGGAAGCTAGATGGCTTGGATGATGAACATAGTATATTAAGATAGTAATTAAGGGCTTCAATTGAGCTAAAATAATGAATTATACTTATTGTATATAACTGGTAACATGGGAAACATATGGACGAACTTCGTTCTTCTGCTGGATGCATCATTGTTGAAGATGGATGGTGGAAATACAATTTTGTATCTTAAGACGCATACAAGAATTATTGAGAGATGAGTCATACGACTTTGTCTTGCGCTCGTTTTAATTGAGTCTTGAAGCAGTCATTTACTTATAGTGTTTATTGAAAATACACAGAAATGTAAAGATCAATGAAAATTTATTTAGATATTCACTAGCATGTAAATTAATTGTTAAACATTGAATAAAATACTGAAGATGAAATATTGTTTTATTATTATTGTTATAACCAGTAGCATTAAGATAAAAGTGTTAAAAATTGAATTTTTATCGTATTGATGTTACGACAGCCTGTTTACAAGATCTGCTTGAGAAAATAATTTGAACAATTGAGATTAAAAATTTAGACAATGTCTTTCTTATAAACACATGCATCAACTTGAAGGATATAATTGCATCAAAACTCTAGAAACTTCGGTTTGAACAAGGTCTTTAAAATTTGTTTCATGCTTGAATTAAGTCCAACTAATCAGGAACAATGTGTTACGAAAAATCACAAATAGGTATCACTTAATCCAACGATGCCCGGATCTTCTTTAGCTTTTGTGTTCTAATCTGTCCTAGATATATGTAGACATAGTTCTGACTTTATCCAAAGGCGGGTTTTAAATGTAGACTGCCTTTTGCTTTCCTCATATTCATCTTCATGCTCTTTTCTTCCGATGTTCATCGAATGCCTTCTCATAGCAGTTCACGAAAAAGAGATACCTGCATGGGGAAATGGTATTCGTTGGGTTTTCCTTTGAGAATTTTTATAGTGACGGATAGCCTTAATGTGTATAAGGTCTACCGGTAGTAGATAGTAGCCTTTCAAAACTGAAGCGATTTTGTTCTCGATAATTTTTTCTGTTGTCTTTTTTTTTGTATCACGTTTTGGTTTGAAGCATTTATGCCTCCATTCTCTTGAGAGCTGTTTCAATAATTTCCCAATTGTATTGTGCTTTCCATCGACGAGAAGACTTATTTTGTGCTTCATCGATTCCCTCATTATTTCAGCGCCTATATCCTAGCCTGCTTATTCTTCTTTATCAATTTCCTTCCTTTTTCGTAAAAGTTTTTTTTATTGTAATCTATCATTGATGTTTTCCATATCTCTGGCATGCCTTTTTCCAGTGAACTTCGAAATTCCTGTTTACGCACTTTTAGTTGATTCGAGTCAAGCTTAACTTTTTTGTTGAACAAATTTTCTTTTCCGGACCCCTATTTGATTTTAGTTCAGGAATCTGATCATTGCCTCAATCTCAATCTCAATCGCCTCTCTACACAGTCCATTTCTGTTCCTCATATGGCACCATCCCCTTCTGTCTTGCGCTTCTCCTATCCTATTGAACCCTGCTGTTAATTTTATGTCGTTTGTCCAGCGCATTGGTGGTCGTCCTCTATTTCGTCGTCCTAGGTATGGTCTCTAGTGCAACCAGTCTGTTATTCCATCTCGCGTCTGTACATCTGGCTATGTGTCCGGCATAGTTCCATTTTTGAGTGGCAATGGTTTCGATCACATCTCTGACTTTCGTAGTGTTTCTAATCCATTCGTTGGTTTTTCTGTCCCTCAACGATATTTCTAGCATTTGTCTTTCCATGTATCTTTGGGTTACGGCCATTTTGGTCATTGTTAGTTTTGTTAATATCCATGTTTGATATCCATAGGTTGGAACAGGAAGAATGCACTAATCAAATAGTCTTGATCTCAATCTTATTTTTCAGAATATACGTAAGTCTTCCAAATGCCGTCCATGCCAGTCTTATTCTGCGGTATATCTCGGTGGTCTGGTTTTCTTTCCCCAGTTTCAGTTGGTGCCCAAGATACGTATAGCTTTCTACTTTTTCAATGGTTTGGTCCTTAATAATTATTTGGGTATCTTCTTTGCACATTATTTTGGTTTTATTTAAGTTCATTTGTAGTACGATTCTGCCCAACTCTGCGTCCACTTCAAGCAGCATTTTCCGTGGGTCATCCGGATTCTCCGCAATAAGCACCACATCATCGGCAAACCTTAAGTGGGTAAGTTGTTCTCCATAGATGTTCCCATTGAATACGTCGAAATTCTCCCTTGAGAGCCAAATTAAATAGTTTAGGTGATATAGTATCTCCCTGGCGGATCCCTCTAATTATGTTTCTTTTATTCATGTTTCCGTGTAGTTTAATTGTAGACGTTGCCTTATTATAAATACTTTCTAAAATCTGGGTATATCTGTGATCTATGCGTGCATCCCTTAAGCTATTCTATAGAATCAAATGCCTTGTAGGAATCTATAAACGCCAGTTAAGGTTGTACTCTGTGACTTTCTCCATAAGCATTCTCATCGTCAGGAGATGATCGCATGTTCACCATAGTTCTTTCTGAATGCAGCTTATTCTACCGGCTGGTAGTCGTCCAGTTTGTTTGCAATTCTGTTTGTTAGTATTTTTGTGAAAAGTTTGTAGATCTGGGAAAGTAAACTAATAGGCCTGTAATTCTCTAGGTCTGATTTATCGCCTTTTTTAAATAGGAGGACTACTATAGCGTTATTCCATGCATCTGGTATTTTCCCCTCTTCCAGGCATTTATTAAATAGTTCGCATAATTCTGTGATTATAGCTTCTCTTCTTTTATAAGTTCTTTATAATTCTTTTATAAGTTCTATTGTTATGTCGTCATTTCCTGGTGCTTTGTTGTTTTTCATATTTTTTAATGCTAGCATTATTTCATCTTCATTTATGTCGGGCATTTCTTCTGAACCAGCGTTCAAAATCTTTTGTTGAGTTGTTCGATATATGGGATACTCATTTGTTCGGGAAGTATATAGTTCCTTGTAAAAGTTTTCGGTTATTTCCCAGGGCCGATCCTAGCAGGTGTGCAGCGCGTGCCCCGCACGCGGGCGGCCGCAGGCCGCCTATAATTCTGTCATTTAAGATTCAAGTAAAACATTTTACGAATTTCTCAAAATAAAACTACTTCTAATAAAGAATTAAGCTGAACTTTAAAAAACTCCTAAAAAATGAACATAAACTCCGAATCTCCTGATAGCATAAATAGGAAGTTGAGTGCACAGTCGATGTGTAGTCCAGCGGCGTCTCGTGTCGGAGGGGGGGGGTTGGGTACTGGGGGTAATTACCCCCCAGGATCGAATTCTCAAGAGAAAAATCATGATGCCAAAAAAAATACATAATATATTGAAGAAAATACATTTTTGTATTGTTTTATTTTTTGGAGGTCCTGTTATTTCCATTATTTTTTGTACGTCTCTTGTATCTGTTTTTTAAGACATATAATCTGTCTTCTGCTCGCAAACTTTCTTATGCATTTTAGGTTTTTATTTTCGTCTATCGCCCTCACTGCCTATACGATGAAAATGATATAATATGAGACAAAAGGATTTAGATGTTGATGTAGATCAATGCAGTTTTTCCGTCTTCGCTTTACCAAAGGTCCTAGTATTTATATCATCTGATTTTCTCAGGTTCTTTAACTTTTTCCTGTCTTTTTGCAATGCACCCTAAAAAATAAGGGGTAGGTATATAGGTACCTACTTATAACGTTTTTATTGATCTTTGTTTAAAGGAAATACTGCTCTTTCTATTTTATTTCGTTGTACACAGTTACAGGTTTTCTCTTTCTCTATCTCATAAAATGATCACTTGCATATTACATATCTTTCGTGAGATTAAAACAACTAAAATAAAAAAATTCATATGAAAATGAAAACATTTAGAAAAAAACAAGCATTCAACAAACATTCAAAATAATAGGTAATTTGTTAAACCACTAATAAACATTGGCTACGTTCACCAGAACCAAAACGGATTGTATACAGTTTACAAATAGGTACCAACAGAATATGTTGGGTAAACTCTTGGTTCTGCTGAACGATTCAACTTTTCAATGATAGAACGTCACCTTCTGAATGACAGGTCACCACACAAAACACAGTGTTGAAAATTATAAACAATCTGAAATTAGGCTTGCAAAAATGGCGACCGTTTGCAAAACATGTTTGGTTTTAACAGAAATTCAACGTAGCGTTCAGCAGAACAATCGCAAACCGTTTACCAACGTTTGTATCTGGTGAACGCGGCCATTGTTATCAAACTTAATACAAACTTAATTCGAAAAGAAATACAAAAAAAAATTATTCTAGAATAAAATCATGACACCTTTCTGGAATTTTATTCTCTCTCTTCGGTCTCACCTTAGAATTCGCAGTTTCCTCTGACCTAAAGTTGAACTCAGAGTGGAAAAACTGTTCATTAGGGATTTTGGAATCACTACTTGATTAAAATGACACTTCAATGTTATTCATCGAACAAGGTGGAATTATACTTGAGTAGTTCATCAGGCTCATCTATTTATTTAGTACATCAGTACTATTGCTGTCTTCGGGTTGGCTAAATTCAGAAAAGGTGCTCGTGGAAGTGAAGCAGGTACGATTACTGAGTTGAATGATCCTCGATCAATTTCCAATGAGAGGTGGTGTTGACTTACCTCTGAGTTTGAGGAGTTGGAGTAGATACTCACTTGCTGATCGGAAGAACTTCATTTGTTCTTGAAGAATAATGTATTTCGAGTTTTAAAGTAGTTGTCTCCCTTTTACTTTTATTGTTGTACCTATGATTTGCACAATTTCCATCGGTCTTGAATCAAAATAAGAAGTTAACATGTTCTTTTGAACTTATGATATTTAGTTTTCCTCTTGTCAGCCTATACTTTTTTGTTTTAGTTTATTCTTGGAGTCAGTCTGTTGGATGTCCTCAATTGGTATTGATTCTTGTATTGTAGGAAGAAAATTGTTCATTTTTCAACAGAAAATAATCTCAAATGGTGATTTTTCTGTTGTTCAGTGTGGTACTTCTGTAGTTGAACAAAAATTCTTGTATTTTTATGTTATGTGAGAGCACAACAAAGATTCCTGGATCGTTTCCACAAATCTCTCGGCCATTCTGTTGGCCAATGCCCATGCTGGTGTTATTCTGATATGTGTCACGCCATAATTTTGCAGGTAGGTATCTAGAAAATTTCTTCTACATTTTGAATGGTAGTCCATTATCTGACTTCATAGATTCTGGAAAACTCCAAGTAACAAATATCTTGTCAAGAACAGGATTTAGAGCTATAAATGAAGTGGAGTTTACCACCTCAATTATTGGATAACGTGACCATTCGTCCACAGCTATCAAAATGTATTATTGTTTTGATGAAACGGTCCTGCATAATCAATTGAGAAGGATAATTCTGGTATCAAACTTGAAATAATTGGATCTCGATTATCGCACAATGTAAACAAGATTTGATGTGAAGCTCAGTCATAGCATCAAAATTTGGAAACCAAATGTTTGTTCTTTAAAGCTGTTTCGTTTTTGTCATGATCAAGAGTCCTTTATGGGCCATCTCTTGCTCTTTTTTGTAATAATGCTGGTAAAACTATTCTGTGGTCCCTTAAAATTACTTTATTGCTCTAGGTATATAAATTCATGCTGTTTCAGCTCAGGTAATTTCCAATATTTCTCATTTCTGCTGAAGAGGGCTTCAACTGAGGTTTGTAATGTTCTGTCTTGTTTGAACTTCTCCCAATGAAATAGCTTTTGGTAAGCATTTACTCATACATAAATTGACATATTGTTCAATTTTGTGATGTTCGGAATGTGGTTCGATTTATTGTTCCGGATGCCTCGATAAATAATCAGAAGGATTGGAAATGCCTTTTTGGTGGATAGTTTGAAAATTGTGAGCATGAATTTTTATAGTGAAATTAATTAAACAGTGTATGCACGTGATCAAAATTAATGACATAAATACGTCGCAATGTAGCCGCTATTAACTTTCGTTTTAATTTGACATACCATGTCTAGTAAAATTTGTTATCACTAAAGCAAACAAACATCGATTTTTATATGTATAGATAGTGTAATATGAACACAATCTGAAAAAACTACTCACTTTTCGTCGTAAATTTGATTGCGAATAGACCTAACATCAAGGTGATCTTGATTCGTAACCCGCTTCTTATGCGGACGTTTTTTCTTTGGTGAATTTAACGCTAAATTATCCCTAACTTTTTGAGAAATTTTACATTGGATTCCACTCACAGTGGTTATACCAATATTCAGAGCAGCTGACACGCTGGAAAAATATTCCCAATTAAAGCCCGAGAAGATTTATATTTGATAGTATCAATATACTTCACCTCTCTAACGCTATTTAATGGCAAAAAGGGGCCCTTATTATCTCGTTCCTGTTCAAAGAATAGCTATTTATGTACCAAGGGGATTATGTAGCCCGAAGGCGAAACTAGCCCGAGGGCCTATGGCCCGAGGGATATATTTCGCCTGAAGGGCATTATAATCTTAAAATCCCCGTGGTGCATACAATGCTTTATTTTCTACTCAACACAATGTTTTTTCATCAATTTATTATTAACAAAATCAGTTAAACTTGTGTGACAGAATATTGTTTTGTATTTTGACATGTACCTGTACCTGTGACCTGTACCTGTACCTGCGACCTGTACATAGAAACGAAATAAATTAATATATCTATAAACATCTCATAAGGCAAGGCAACGGTGGTGGTCCTGTGGGTTAACGCGCTGGACTACATGGGAAACGTTGATGGTAGACCGGGTTCGAATCCTGGCTAGACCAAAAATTATTTTCGGTCAGACATTTAGTGGCTGCCTAGGGTAAAGTGCAAATTAATAGAACAACAACAACAAAAACACCTTAAGGTATTATAAGCGGGCGTTATAGATCATAACGCCCGCAAAAGCGGGCGTTATGGATCAGGTTGTTATAGGTGTGTTAACGTATTTCGTTTCCTAGGTATTATGGATCTATAATAGTAAAGTAGAAAATAAACTAATTAAAGACACAACGAGTTTCTAACTCTGACTATTCAGTGACTTTGGCATTTTATAGATACACAAATAGAAATAATTTCAAATTATTAAAATCAGTAACCACAGATTTGCAGCAATATTTGGCAACATAACATGTGAGTGCCAATCTAAATGTCATTTTCTCGACCCATTCGGTTAAATGCCAACAGTGTTCTGTCTTTTTTTAACTAAGGTTAAATAAAAAGGAGAATGAGCTCTCAGCTTGAAACGAATTTTAATTTCTTACAAACTGCAATTGGCAATAATTTCGACGTCATTGATCACGTGCTGTTTAAATAATTTCACATAGTAGTAGTCTTTCCACATTAGCCTTGGGAGCTAATCTGGTATTTTCTAAAATTTTGACCAGTGGTAAGTTGTTGCAGTGTAGAATGAATTCTACACCAAATATGTAATTATGGAAGTTGTGGATCAACCAAGTACATGCTAGTGTTACTTTTTCAAACCGACGGTATCTCCTTTGCACAAGTGTCATGCTGGCGTAGGCAAAAATATATTATTATATTATATTAGTGTTACGTTTTTTTCAATTTGTTAATAATTTGTTAAAAGATATTTCCGGCAGCATTTGCTCTCAGGCAGGAATACAGGTTAATAGATGCACATAATACTATATATTGATAATAGTGTCGACACATAACTCGATCGGGGTAGGAAAAATGCGGTCGTCTCCCAGACTATTAGTCTAAGAGCCAGCGCAGAGAAAACTCTCTGAATTTACTAAAGCTAGTTTTTGGACAGTTGATTACAGTATTTACGTACATAAACATACCGCGGTCAGTCAAGCGACACTTGGGACAAGCACCCAGGGTGTCTTGTTAAAGGTGTCGAGATAACTTGGGTAATGCAACGAATTTACTAAAGCTGAAAATCGTTATACATATCATATATAACATATAAATAACAGTAGTGTTAGTCAGTCAGTTGAATAGCGGGACCGTGCTGGTCAGTCAGCCGCAATAAATGTAAAAATCTGCAAAAATTATTAATATTACTGAACAAACCTATTAATTTAAACTTCAACTTACAATTTTGAATTGTCACCATGGTCGGCGCACTCATATTACCGCTTTGAGCCAGCTTTTTTAGTTCACTCGTGACCGCTGATGGTTCTGCTGGTCTTATAAAACTGAGGTTATGAAAGTGAAAATGAAACAAATACCGAATGTTCTGTGTACCGAATCCTTTATCGGAAATGTCATTGTCATTTAGCCTTGCCATATTTCAAAATTTAAATTTAAATTGTCTTTTGATTGTGTTTATTCTTGTGAAAAACTAGGGACTCGACAAACCTCTCCAGTCTGCAAACAGTGGCGACGACCAATAGAGGCCACGCCGCCATATTTTTGAAATTTCAAATATGAATACATAGGAATTATTGGATATAAATGGATATCTATCATCAAAATTTGGAGGTAACGTATTTCTCTGACTAAAATTCAAATACGTTATTTTTAATTTTTTATAATAGACATGGATATATCTGAGAGGCATTCAGCCATTTATATCCTATTATTCATATCAAAAATTTGCAAGAATATGGCAGCGACACCTCCATTGTCGCCATTGTTTGAAGAGGGTTGTCGAGTTACTGAAAAAAATTACAGGAAACTATCAATAACAAAGTGCTATCTCTCGGAGAATGACCGAACTAGTATTTATAGTTCACACTCAGTCGGCAGAGGGCGCTAAAATACAACATGATATGTTAACATTGGACAGTCCTGTCTATTTACCCCCTATATATATTAGTCTATGATTGTCACTGTCAAGACCTATTATTTTTTTTACATTAATTGGGGCTGAACTACCTCAATGGGGTTGAATGACCGCTATTTAACTGACTGACAAACATCACTGTTATTTATGTGTTATATATAATATGTATAGCGATTTTCAGCCTTAGTAAATTCGTTGCATTACCTAGCTATCTCGACAACTTTAACCAGACACCCTAGGTCCTTGTTCCAAGTTTCGCTTGACTGACCGAGGTATGTTTATGTACGTAAATACTATAATCAACTGACCAAAAACTGACTTTAGTAAATTCTGAGAATTTTTTCGGCGCTGGATCTCCGGCTATATGTTTTGCCTTCAGAGTCCTCTTAAGCTAGTATTGCTCCAATTTCAGTAGGTCCTCCATCTAAACATAAAGATGTGTCTATTTCTGATATTAAAATGGTGGTTGCATAAGCATTTTTGGACAATCTTGACAAAAATTCAACTACATATCCTATCATTCCAAGAAAAGAGGAAACTTCTGCTGCATTCTCAGATGAATTTCACTTTGCTGGGATTAGGATGTATGTTTTCATTAGAAAATACATACCATAAAAGTTTATCCGAGACACGCTGGAGAGGTTTTTTTTTCTATTCATCGTTAAATTGTTGTTCTGAAGAGTTTCGAGAATTTTATGTAAAATGTTATTATGTTCACGTTTATACCTCCTACAAGAATCTTGAGCATACAAGGATCGCGTGAGAGGATTAGGCAAGAGTGGAAAGATCTCTTTTATATAGAAGAAACTTCCAACTGAACCAACAGATGATCCTCCAACACGGCAGTTCATCGATTTGATGGAGTAATGTAACTCACTGGGCCTTCCGTATTCTTTGGCGATGCCAACGCACACAACATGGTGTGGGGCAGCACCAATACAAACCGGAGAGGGCTTAGTCTTCTGGAGTACCTTCACATCACGTATTTAGAATTCCTGAACCGTGGACCTTTGACACTTCGCGTAGACAAGAGGTGTCGACTTGGCAGTGGGCTCAATCTCCATGGCACCGATGATAAGCAAGTTGACAGTGTCTAAAGAATCGTCCTTATCGAATTACAGACACATCTTATTCAGCTTGGACCTTGGATCACAAGGCTGGACCCAGTGAGTTCAAGAACCTCCGGAACACGAACTGGGACCAATACGTTGAGATCCTAAGGGCTAAACTAGAAGAGTTTTCCACGCAATGCCGCAGCACAAGGCAAGTGGAGGAAACAGCCGAATTCATACGCAACGCAATCACCGATGCGTATGAACGAAGCTGTCAGCTTCGGACCTATAGAGGAAAAAACAAAACCTCTTGGTGAAACTCCGACCTTGACAAGGCTCGTGAAGAAACCCGCAGGCACTTCAACAGAGCCATACGGTCTGAATCACTAGCTGGCTGGGACAGCCAGATACAGAGATCTTATAAGATGGTCCAAAAGAATCGTGGAGGACATTCTGCGGAAACGCAGACGAGCTTCTGGCAGCTGCCAAGCTCCGAAAGATTCTCTCGAAAGACCCAGGACGAGAGCTGGGGTCACTAAGGCTTCCCTCTGGTAGTTATAGCGCTACCGTAGAGAAGGGACTTGGTTGGCTCCTGGAAACACACTTTCCGGATTCTGAAATCCTGCAAACTGGTGAACCACCAATGCACGCTCCACAAGCTAGCGCAAGGCCAGCTGACTGAAAGATAGCTGTGAGGGTGGTATCGGAAAACTCCGTAAGATGGGCCATCCACTCATTTGGAGCTTTTAGGCGGGTGACACACTGGAGAAACAAGTTTTTTGAAACTTGTTGAAACAAATAGGAAATTTGTTTCATTATCACACGACACATACATTCAAATGAGGCATCGCACACTGGCGTTTCTGGAACAGGAGGGCAGATATTGTTTCTCCAGTGTGTCACCCGCCTTAAGAGTGTGGGACCAGATGGAATCTTTTCGGCTTTTTTACAAAAGGTGCTATGGAATTACTGACTCCGCACCTAATACGACTCTTTATTGCCTGCCTCGCATATGGTCAAGTACCATATTCCTGGCGTAAGGTCCAAGTGGTTTTTATCCGCAAGCTAGGACGCTATAACTACGAATCGGCTAAGGATTACAGACCCATAAATCTCTCCTCGTTTCTTCTAAAAAGGCTGGAGAAACTGGTAGACGCATTCATCAGGGAAGGGGCATTGGAAACACCCAAACATAGCCTACTAAGAGCCATCACAGGCGTCCTGATGGGACACTGGGTGGTCAGATACCACCTACACAAAATCAGACTCAGCAATGAGACGGAATGTAGGTTCTGCAGCGAAGTAGATGAAACTACCAAGCATATAGTCTGCGAATGTGACGCTTTCGTCAGTCGCAGACTTCGATACCTCAGGTACAGTTTCCTGGAACCTGAGGAAATGAGCATGTCCGGCCTGTGCGGGTCTGCACCTTTTTTAACAGTTGCGGGCTCCTAAGGTAAGACAGGGCTGCACCAAGAGGGCGATAGCACAATGGACCACATGCGCGTCTACGTGCTGCCTGTAAAGGCTTCCCTTTCAAATGAATCAATCAATTATGTTCACGTTTGGTTTTTGCGAAAATAATTAGTATGTCGTCACTGATTTACTTTTTGAATATTTTGTAGGACTTTGCTCATCATGTTGTGGAAAACGTCTGCGACTGAAATGATTCCAAAACTGAGTCTTTTGTAGCGAAACAAACCAATGTGTATTGAGAAAGTCGTAATATACCTTGATTTTTCTGCTAGTGTAACTTGATGATAGGTACCTACTTTAGGATCAGTCTTGCTAAATAATGTTAAACTGTTGAGGGATTTTTGCATGAATTGTTGGAGTCAAATGGCGTTCCCTTAAGGTTGCTTTGTTGGCATTTCTTATGTCCACACATATTATTTCCAGTTGTTTTGCGTTGATATGTAATTTAATTTCAATATCATTCAGATTCCCTACTCCTCCTTGTGTTAACTTTTCGCAATGTTTTTAGACATAGTCTCTAAATAAAATAACATTAAGATCTTTGGAGGCTTGATAACTCAACAAGGACTCAGAACCTCTTACTTTCTTGATGCCAATTCTTATTATTTGTTGCCACAGTTCTTGCATTCGAGGGTTATTTTTGTGTTGACTGTTGTTTTTATGTGGATGAACTTAATCTTCGGTAACTTGCATAACGTCTTAACTTTGAGGAAGATGTTCCTTGTACCTAATGTTTGAGATCTGATTTCGCTGTCTTTATCAGAAAAACCACAATTAGAACTCAGTTCTATTAGTTTTCATAATATTCATCCATAGATTCACCTTCTAATTGTTGATAAAAATTGTAAATTTCAAACTCTACATTCACTTCAGGAATGCTTCGCAGGTAAAAAAAAGCTGTTTAATTTTTACTTATAGCATAGACCTAGACGTAGTTAGGTCTATGCTTATAGCACTGTCCTAACTGGTTAGGACTGCGCTGGAGCGATTTGTTGTTAGATTGATAATACAGGCAACGGTGAAAATAGTTAAAATTATTCTAAAATTAATAAACAGAAAATCTTTGCATCAGATTCGTTACCCAAGAAAAAGTTTACAGATTTACAGGCATGATTTTCGATAATCCCACCTTCCGTAGTACCCCCATGGCAGCACCTAGTAATTTTTTGATTTCATTCGTGAAAAATAATTCAGTTAAGTATTGTCATCCATTGTTTTTTTTTCATCAAAATGATAACCTGAAAGATTATCTTTGCCTAAAACCGAATTGTGAATTTTTCTGGACAATTTGATGAGTGCGCTAGATCTCACAGAAGACTCTCCTTTCCACTTTCAGCTTGTAGAAACCTAATTTCAAACTTAGTTAAGTCGGATACTGAAACCTAGATGGCCACAGCGATGCTATACTTAGTCGATTTAAAGGATTCCCTGGGAAAAAATATAGGTATATGTACCCAAAGAAAGATGCTATGAATAATTAATTCCTACATCTGGAAGTTGGCGAAGTTAACGTTAAAGAGTTGATTACCACCACATCTCGTTATTGATCATCGAAATAACATAGGTTATTCAAAATGTAGTTCTTGAAATCATTCAATATTGATTGATCCATTTTATGTTTTGAGTGCATGTTAAATGTTAATAAAGACGTTTATGGATAAAAAACAATCATTATTATGGAAACCAAAAATGTATTATATCCTTCTGCAACGAAAACACAAAAAGCTAAATTACAAAAATCTTCCTCGAAAGCACATTTAAGTAGGTAGGTAGGTTTTCAATCATTGGATATTTCGTTAGTCCAAGGGTGCAACCGATTTCTTTTACGCTTTTCTTTTTCTTGCAGTAGGTACCTACCTAATAATTTTCGTTTTAATCAAAATTAATGTTTGCATGTCCTTATTTCTTTTTCGCTGAAAAGAATTGGGCTTTCTTTATCGCCTTATTTATACAATTTTAAGATATTCAGTATAATGTATCCAAAATTGTTTATCGAAAATTTTGCGAACGTAGTTTTTATGATCTCAAATTCTGATTTTCGGGTTGTTGATAAACAGTTTCAAAAGATTTTAGATTTTAGGTATCAAAGTTGCCTTAACTGATACTGAAATAATTTAAAGTTGCCTTAACTGAAATAATTTACCTAAATAACAAAGTTTGAATAGATAATTAAAATATGTTTCAGTATTTTTTTTTTCCAAGCCTCAATAAAATATGTCAAAACCATTACTGGTTCACATCACTTATAGGCACAACCAATATTGATACGGTCCAAAAAGCATTTCAATGTCGGAAAAACTGGAAATTACATTTACCTGTCATCACCCCCTTATTATTAATATCCAAACTCGCACAGCGCCCGTCCAGGTCAAAAATATTTGTTTGATCACTTTGTCAGGAGCACAATGAAATAAAGTCATGTCGTTTTTCATCGGAGCTTTGTCCAAAGGGAAAATTACCTGCGTGATGCGCTACGCAATTATTTCCATAAAGAAAAGCGGAGTGAATCTCTTGCACGTGCCGCGCACGTGATTCTTTTAGCACCCTTCTGGATCAATTTATTAAATTACTAGGGCGTAACGTTGTATAAATTATATACCTGCCTGGTTTATATTAAATACTATGATTCACTGGAAATATATTGCATTTTTTTTTTTTGCTTGTCGGAGGAGTAGGTAGATGAGGATTTTGATTTAGGAGATGGGCGGCTGTTGTTGTTAATTGTTTTCGTGCTTTATACGGCCTTTATTTGATGGACAGATTGAATTTCGTTTTATCTACCTAGATTATTTGAAAATCAGATATGAGCAAAATTTACAACATCATTGATAGGTAGGTACCATTTTCCTTTCCTCCCTTCGAGAGGTTATGGTCTCAAAGAAAAACAAATTTCTGGAAGTTGGAATTTTTGGCGGCAATTTGCAAAAGAAAGATTGAAAATAAACTTCCAACACCAGTTGTGACAAGAGCTTGATGGTAGCCCCGAAACAATTTATATGCGATATTGCAATTTTTGGCATTTTCATGTTTGGACTGGAATCAGCGCCACGCCACGCCACCCCATTTGTTTATTATTATTATTATCCTGGCCTTTTGTTTGAGTTTTGAGTGGACAGAAAATATAATAACCTTTTATAATTTGATAATTGAATAAAATTGAAACTACAATTTTTTTATTTTGAAGCACTACTGCCTTTTGATTGGAGTGGAACTGGAAACTCGTTTGTTTTCCTACAGGGCGGAACATTTTTTCATATCAAATTCGGAAAAAAATTGTTATTTTTCTAACAAGTGCGGGAAATACCATTTCTAGCAAGTGTTAAGCCTAGTACTCATAACAGCGAAATTAGCTCTTTTTTGACATTCCTTCGATAATTTGGCGTTTTATGCGTGAATCAAACGTTAAATTGTCGAAGAAATGCCAAAAAAGAGCGAATTTCGCAGTTATGAGTACTAGGCTTAAAGAAACCCAATTTTTCCCAAGGGTGTGCGGAAAGATTATTCTTTGTGCATGCCAAAAGTTTTTTCCCGTACATTCGTAGGAAAAAAACGGATCATCTTAGTTTCAGGTGTCCAGAAAATGGCAGAGATTATCCTGCTTTCAATCCCTTGTGGGACTGCTTATTGAGCTAAAAGTGTCTGCCAACTGGTACGTCAGCCGCAGACCTTCACTCTTGGAGTAAACTGCATTATTCGAGTTTAAAGCACATAAAAAAATTAATTCCTAAACATTAAATTCTTGTTAAAATTACCTTTTCTATATTTAAAATCGACGAAAAAATCAAATAACGACCACAGCCTGAATCGCAAGCCTTCCATCGAGGTCTGCGGGTGACGTCATCGCTATTAGCAGCTGTGGCGACGTAACGCGTAGACCCTGCCTACTCAAGAATTGATGAACGTACGCCTTATTATGATGAACAATCCTGTTTACGATTGTTGTATAAAAATGTCGAGAATTCCAACAAAATCCAAATCTTTCATTGCAAAAACAAACTAGCATCTGCAAAGAACTTTTTTCTGACCATTGAAAAATAAACAATTGTCGTCAAAAATAATTTTCTGCAACTTGAAAACATTACCTCCATATTTTAAAAACTGCTGTTTTCATCACTCGTTAAACAACAAACATTGTTCGCACCTAGGAAAATCTAACCCAAACGACCCAAACAAAATAATATACTTTGACGTCAATTTGGCAACGCAGCACTCCTTGCCTTAACCTTTTAGAATTGTTTTGGGGCTCCCACCAAGCTCTTGTCCAGTTGTGCCCGAGACTAGGGTGGAAATATCCATTTAGATTTGTAGATTTGTTTGAATGGAGATGGCGCAGAGGCGTCCTCTACCACTGCAACCTTATCAAATTTATCGTGGTATCTCCTATCTGTCCTTAGAGTGCGTTGTCTAGAGCCGCTCTTTTTATTAGACTCCAGAGCTGGTGATACTGGCCACCCCATGTAGCTTGCCGGATTGGGGTTTTCCTCTCCAAGCCTCGCAAACCTAAGCCTGCATAGCGCTTCCCAGTGGCACCATACATGTACGGCAATTTCTTCCGCCTCTTGGCAGAACCCACACAGGCTATCCTCTGCCAGGTTCATTCTTTCCAGGTGCTTGTTGAGTTCACAATGCCCTGTTAATTGGCCTACCGTTATCCTAACAATCTCGTGGCTGTGGCTCAGTATGTCCGCTGTGAACTGCGAGCAAGATTTGATAAACTGCTTTGCCTGTCATTGTACTGATGTTCGCTGCCACCAGCTCTGGAATTCTGCTCTGTCTATCCAATTCTTAATAGATGTTTTAAAACTGCATACAGAAATTCCGCAGAATGGTTCTGGGCCTATCATCTCAGTGGCCGAGCCTTCTTTGGACATGTCATAAGCCTTTTCATTTCCCGGGTGGCCCTCGTTGCCTGGTACCCAGGCTATGGTAAGTTTGTTGGACAGGCCCACCTCCTCTAGGGCACGTACACAGTCCCCAACCAGCTTGGAGCTGATCTTTTGGGAGCTGATTGTCTTTAGGGTCGCCTGGCTGTTCGAGTGAATAACGATGTTTTAACTCCCAACTTTCCTTTTATTTATCTATATGGCACAGTGCATTATTGCAGCGATTTCCGCCTAAAACACCGTGGCGTACTGTCTAAGACTTAGGTCATCCAGTGCGGAGTCCGTAGACTTTCCTGGTTGGTAGGCATACTGGCGATCGGTTAGAGGATAGAGTGTCAGTGTGCAGTCTCTGATGTATCTATCCACAATTTTTTCCAGCGTTTTGTGCAGGAACGAGGATAGACATATAGGCCTGTATGACTTGGGCGTTTTGTCTAGGCACCTGCCAATCTTTGGCTGGTAGACAACTGTCGCCTTTTGCCAAACTTCTGGTATGTGGCCCCAAGCAATGCATGCTGTGAAAATTTTGCAAAGGTGTGGCATTAGTATGTCCTCACCTTTCTGAAGCAGTGTTGGGTAGATTCCATCCAGGCCTGGCGATTTAAACGGGTGGAACTCGCCTATGATCCATTTAATTCTCTCATATGTCACCAGTTTCTTCGCCCTGTCCCAGTCCTCCTTTAATGGTCTTCTGGGCTTTCGGACTTGATCTGTCGGCCTAGATTGATCAGGGATTACTGATTATAGATGATCCTGGAAAGTGGGTATCTAGTAATTAGCCTTAAGCTTTCCTCGTTAGTGTTCGTGTAGGCCCCATTCGATCTTTAAGGGGGCCGGGAGCGCCCGCAGTACCTTCCGTTGCAAGGACTTTGTGCACCCTAGCGCACACTGGCGTTTCTATGATTTCTTCACAGAATCGCTCCCATGACATTCTTTTTGCCTTGCGGATCTTTTTATGGTACTGCGTAAGTTTCGTTCTGTACGTATTCCAGTCCTGGTTAATTTTGGATTTATTAAATAGCCTTCTAACGTCGGATTTTAGACCCTCCAGGTGTTTGTTCCACCAGACTGTCTTTTTTCTTTGTTGTCTTGTTTGCTCAGGACAGTTATCCTGATAGGCCTCTTGTATTGCCTCGCTCAGGTGTTCTACTTCAGGTCAAGACCCTTCGCTCTGGAGATGGTTACCACGCGCCCCCCCCTGAGTGACTCCTCTAGGGCTTGCCAGTTAGTCTTTCTTGGGTTATGGAATTTCCTGGTCTCCAATTTTGAAGTTGTGATATCGAATCTTATGTGGCGATGGTCTGGAAATATCCATACTTTCACAGAAACCCTTTTTTTGATGAATCGCAATTATTAGTATTACCCATTTAATCCACCCCCAAAGTAATTTGCAAATCAAGTGAGGTTCCCTAACGGTGTATATTGGTACTCTCTATAACTTCCAGTACCATTTGTTCCTGAAACTAGGGTGGAAATGTCCATATTTTCACAAAAACCCTTTTTTCGATGAATCGCAATTATTATTTTTACCGCCTAAAACAAAACTTAGTTATTTTCAACTCTTTTTTGGTACCCTAAACGGTGGATATTGGTACTGCCTACAACTTCCAGTACACATTTGTGCCCCAAACTAGGGTGGAAATGTTCATATTTTCATAAAAACCCTGTTTCTCATGCATCGCAATACCTAGTTTTACCCCTTTAAACAACCCTCAAAGTATTTTGCAAGTCAAGTGAGATTCCCTTAACGGTGTATATTGGTACTGTCTATAACTTCCAGACCATTGCCATTTGTACCCGAGATTAGGGTGGAAATGTCCATATTTTCACAATAACCCTTTTTCGATGCATCGTAATTATTAGTTTTACCCCCTCAAACCACCCTCAAAGTTATTTGCAAGTCTTTTTAGGTACCCTAAACGATGTATATTGGTACAGCCTATATCTTCCAGTACCCTTTGTGCCCGAGACTAGGGTGGAAATGTTCATATTTTTATAAAAACTTTTTTTTTTTTTTCATGGATCGCAATAACTAGTTTTACCCCTTTTACCCTCAAAGTAATTTGCAAGTCAAGTCAGGTTTTCAATACGGTGTATATTGGTATTGTCTATAACTTCCAGTACCATTTGTTCCCCAAACTAGGGTGGAGATGTCCATATTTTCACAAAAACGTTTTAGTGTAAGAAAATTTAAGAATAACTATTCAAACCTCGTTATTCTACGATAAACCATCGCTGAGATATACCGCTTTAAAGTGTGGACGATGCTCTCGTGACGTCACGAGAACTTCGTCCAGCCGCGCTCCGCATTGTTAATTTGATTGTTCCCGGCAAGCGTGAGTGGTTTTTGTTTAGATTATTGCAGGTAACACAGGAAAAACATATGTGAATTTAATTAACTCCACTTTCTCGTGCGTCGCTTGAGCTTTCGTGACGTCATAGGGTGAGATGCGGTACCTTCATAGAGCCATATCTGCGGTATTATTTGTCATAGAGGTGTGCGGATTTCACTGTTATTCTTAGATTTTTTTTCTCTTTTTTTTGAGATGAAGTTGTTTTTTGGGCGCACACCCCCTTTAAGAACCACAAGATTCTCACAGGCATCTCATCAGAATGTGGTAAAGTTGGCTACTCCGATGACCTCTACATACAGTACTACCCACCTTTGGAACTCCCAGCCTCCTACTTCATTTCCTGAAAGATTTAACCCTAACGTGTTCAAACGTAGTATTAATCATGACCTAATTTCTTCAGCTCATGGTAAGGCTGAGGACTTTGTATTTTGTGAGCGCACCAATATAAAAAAAAAAAATTACATCAATTATCAAACCGATATTTCGTTTACGTTTCACATGTCTTAACTGAGATTCCTCCAAGATAAGCAGTTGTACGGTGCAGTAGAATTTGAAGATATTGTGAAGACTTTAGTGAAGTCTAAAATGCACTGAAGTTAAATTTCTTACTGAATATGAGCAGATAATTCAAGAGTTGAAGGCTGCAGGTGGGAATAATCATGATACAGAAGTTGTATTCAGTACAGTTACTAGCTTTGATTTGGTTTCACTCAGAACTAGTTCGGAATCATTCTGCACATGCGCGCATATTATAAAACGCGTTTTAGTTTTTTCAGAATCCTAATCGAACTATTTTGACAATGTTTTCGTTTGGTAACTATTTAAAAACATTTCTGGGATTGTTCTAGAACGCTTCTCTCAGTTCTTGCTCTGAAGGAAGTACTGTTTTAGAAGTTTTTCAAAGATGACGGGAGGCACTACTATTACTAGCACTAGCTTTGCGTAGTCTCTCCTTCGGTTTAGCTTCAGTAAGAATTGGCTTGTTAGGTTTAGTCTCCAACGGCTTTCTCTTCTTCGGTTTTACTTCCTTCTGCAACTTTGGAGGTTTCTTTTCTTTGTCTTGTTTTTCTTCTTTTTCCACCTTTACCTCTACCTCAAAGTCGATATTTCTGTAGGTGTTGGAGGGGCGCTGTTAGATTGTTGAATTTCTTCCTAAAAGGCTTCTTCCTCAGAGCAGCTTCCAACTTCTTCCAACTCTTCTATATTGTATTCTTCGTTATTAACAAAGAGCTTAAAGTTCCTAATATAAGCTTTTTGGCCTTTCTCTAGAGCTAACTTTTTGTATTGACTCAGAATCTTCAGCTTACTTCTTTCTTCTTGCGTAAAATCCTCAGCGATTGATACTCCAGTGCCCTTTAATTATTTACAGGCTCTGAGCACTTCGACCTTTGTTAAGAAAGATACAAATTTAATTAGGATTGGTCTCTCTGGGTTGAGAACTTTTCCAATCTGGAAGATATTGTCTATTTGATGGTATTTTATATCCAGGAGTAATTTGAGCTTCTTTATTGCGAAGATGGCTAGGCTATCACCGGTGTCAGTTTTTTTTGTAACAAAAGCCGAAATATGACAATATTGTATTTTTTAAACGCTCTAGCAGTGCTCTCTAAGTGATATCTCTCTTCTCTGTCTTACAACGAAGGTCTGTGTTTCATATATAGCTCTTTTTTTCCTTCTCTCTGGATTATATTTTTTTCTATCTTGTGCAACGAAATGGGCCTCAAAATGACGCGTCTTTCAAATAACTGTCCATTCTCGTGAAAATAGACCGTCGCCAAAGAAGTTTCACTTCAGAAAAAAATTACAGATATATTATTCCTTCGATATATAACTTTAATTTGGAGGAAGGGGAGAAGCTATACGAAATGCCATTTATTTGGACAATATGGCAGAAGTTAGTAGAGCACTGAAGTAGGTAAAAATCAAATACAAAACCAACAGAAATTTAGTACAAAGAGAGAGTCAATTTTGGAAAAACATAACTATTAAGTTGCATTAGTATATAACCTGCTGTCAAAGGAGCCTCGAAAACAATATTCAAAAATTGAAACTTTAGCTAACCATTCACAATTACCTAAACCTAACCAAAGATAGAGAAAAAAAAAAAAAGAAAAAAAGAAGAATCCAGCGACAAAGAATAAACACATGGACGCACTCTCGTCCTGTGGACTATGCAGGACATTTTTAAACTGCAACAAAACACGGGTGGAGCCGGTTAGGAAGGATCGAAGGATGTAACATATAAGGAAAACAAACATAGGAAACGATACTTATCTTTCAAATAAGGACTTTACATAATTTTAAATAATTAATAAATATATCTTCCAAGTTATCATCTGATAAAATAAGCTCAATTAAACCTTTGTGGTTCATCGGTATTAGTTGGAGTTTTTCCAATTCTCTTCTTTAGAACGAAATTGCCAATTTATTGTGCCTACAACTAAATAATCTATGATTCAAGTCATCTTCAGATTGGTTATCACAAAAGCATCGCGTGTTCTCGCATAACTTAAGCTTATACATTTGTTTATTAAACTTTCCGTGCCCAACTAAAAATCCGAAATAGGAAACAAACACATTTCTGGAGAGTCTAAAACGTTGTAGTAATGGCTTTTTATTCAATTCAGGATAAAAGGAGTTATACAAATTGGGGGAGTTAACTGGTATTGCAATATAATCACTGCGCCAAATTTCCCAAGATCTTTTTTTGATTATTTCGAAAAAGTCCGAATATGAAGTAATTTCTAGGATCTCTTCTACTAACACGATCGCCTTCCTTGCTGCATTGTTAACCAATTCGTTGCCTTTGAGACCTGTATGTCCCTTAACTCATACAAACAGCCAGAAATATTTTCAGAAGTGAAAAGTAAAGTATGCAAGTCTTGTGACTTTGGGCCAAAGTAAAATCGAAACTGATACATGGACGGAACGTAATATTTGAAGAAATATATCTGATGATGGTGTGAAACCTGAACCCATTTATATTAAAAACTAGCTGACCCGGAGAACTTCGTACCGCCTCTGAATTAATAAATACCTATTAAATGTTGTGTTAACGTATCTATTAGCTGAATTAAATTCAGTTTTTTTCGATGGTGAATTTAGCTTTGGTTGAAGAAAATCAATGTTTACTCTCTGGATCAAAAGTCACCAAAAATTAAAATTTTACATCATCCCTTTTTAGGCAGCTTGTGGGCATTATTCTTGTAAAGTGTACCACCAAATAAATAAAATCAGGCACAGGAATGTTCAAAAAATGTAAAGAAAACAGAAAAAAATCACCAGCGCAGCCCTGTTTCACTCTATCTGCACTGCATGCACTGCACTACTCCATCTGTTCTACTCTTTCTGCACTATTCTATCTGATCTGCTCCTTCTGCACCACTCTATCTGATCGGAATAGTGGAATAGTTCTGTTCGGAATAGCTCCAGTTCCTGAGCAGCATTGTTCTACTGTATCTGCAATAAAATTACCGCGTAACGGCGAGCTTCGTTCTAGGTATCAGAGATGGCGCCGTATACAAAATGGTTTGCAATGAAAATGTGGCGGTAAACTTGGTATCGGTTATAAGAGATGGCGCCGCGGGCTTAGTGATTTTTTTTCATAAATAAGTAAATAAGTAATTTTGTTTTTGTTTTTTTTTTGATTTTTTTGATTTTTTCGATTTATTAAGTTATTACGGACAAAGACAAATTTAATAAAGCAAAAATCATAAAAATCAGTCCAGCCGTTCTCGAGTTATAAGTGTTAGAACCCAACTGTGTTTTATATATATAGATAAACGCAAGGAAGCCAGTTCTTATCACAGAACAAGATTAAAATAACAAGCTAAAAAAAGGTATGAAAAATCGGACCGATAATGAAGAAAAAGATAGGATTGAGAAGAAGTATGAGAAATCGTCTATCATTATAGCTTATTTAAATAATTTTGACTGTGAAATCCAAGCTGAATCCAGCTTGGCCATTTGTTGTTGTTGTTGAGATATCTTAGAGATGTTTTTGTTGTTGTTGAGATGTCTTGAAGTGTTGTGCAGTCCAGGAAAAGTCGAAAACTTCAAACTATGTAATAGGAACTATCTAAATGTTGTCTTCTTATATGTACCTACTAAGGCAATATTTTTGTTGTGGAGCAGGTAAGTGTAATTTTGTTGACTAAATATTCCTTCAGTATAATTTTCTTTTTAGAAAAATCAAAATGCTGCGGAGTGTTGGATACTCCACTCCAATTCTGTTATTTTATAGTAGTTGGTAATAAAACAGAGCTGGGTTGTTGCTGTTAATATAAATTATGCTTAAATGTCATTCATATCTTGTCAAGTCTGAGTCACCACACCAGTACCAACTTTCTGGAAAAAAGTACCTATGGTTGGCAACAAATTCGAATTGAGAACCAAGTTCACTATTTATTCACTGTTTGCAATATTGGATCTACGCAATGTTGACTGCCTACTTCAACTTTGCCCCAATGATTGGCCAACTATACTAAATGTACTATATCATACCTAAATATATTATTATGGTGGTCAACATCATCCATAAATAAATTATATCAAGATACAAAATCTTAACAAATTTTTTTTTGAAATTTCATCGTTTTAGTACTGAGCTACCTTATGATTTAGATTTTGGAAAATTTTGAAAGGTGATAACTTTTTTTCTATTAAAGATAGAAAGGTGAAATTTTCAGCGATTCTTATTCCAGTAAAGGACTACAATCCGTGAAAATTTGAGCTCATTTGGACTTATGGTTCTAGAAATAAAATCGTGTTAAGCAATTTGGGGTGATTTTACAATTTTTCAATTTTCTGAGTGCCTTTATTCATAGATTCCGTCTCCAAATCTCAGAATAATTTAGTGGAGTTTGGGGGCTCCCAATAAAGGACCATTAGGACACAAAATCTCATCAAAAAAAATTTTGAAAGGTCATAACTTCTTTTCTATTATAGATAGAAAGTTGAAATTTTCAGCGATTCTTATTTCAGTAGACGGCTAGTCTCTGAAAATGTCAGCTCATTTGGACTTATAGTTCCAGAAATAAAATCGTGTTAAGCAATTTGGGATGATTCATCAATTTTTCAATTTTTCTGAGTGCCTTTTTTCATAGAATTCGGCTCTAAATCTCAGAATAATTCAGCTTTTGGAGTTGGGGTCCCAAAAGACCATTAAGACATAAAATCTCGACATTTTTTTTTTTGAAATTTCATCGTTTCAGTACCTACTGCGGTAGCTAACTTATGATTTAGATTCTGGAAAACTTCGGAAGGTCATAACTTTTTTTCTATTATAGATAGAAAGCTGGAAATTTTCAGCGATTCTTATCCAAGTAGAGGACTACAGTCCCTGAAAATGTCAGCTCATTTGAACTTATAGAAATAAAATCGTGTTAAGCAATTTGGGGTGATTTATCAATTTTTCCATTTTTCTGAGTTCGTTTTTTCATCGATTCCCTCCAAATCTCAGACTAATTTAGTGTATGAAGTTTGGGGGGGCCCAAAGGACCATTAAGACAGAAAATGTCAACAAAAAAAATTTGAAAATTTGATCGTTTTAGTAGGTACGGAGGTATAGTCCGACAAATACCATTTTAAAGTCACGTGATACTGGTGGCAAAAAACGTATGTTCATTGATATCAACTTCCAAATGCTACTGGTGGTTAATTACCATTGAATTTTAATATATGTTCCCACTAGCATTTTACAAACGCGTTTCTGAAGTAGTATTGACCAATCACAGGGCAATTTTAATACTTGCAATTGTTGCAAGTTAACTTTTGTCGCATCTAATGTCTGTTGTAATACATTCTGAACTTAAACTGGGTACCCGTTTTCTATTTGCTTCTTTTCGAGTTGGAAAAAGGTTAATATGGTCAAAATTATTAGCTGTGTTTGTTCGTTGTATTATTTTCGATGACAGTGACGGATTCTATTTCAGGTAAGAATATTATGAACAATAATTAGACAGCAATTTTTTTGTCAATTTTACTATCACCGCTGTTTGAGATGTATTCAACAAGGATAGAGAAAAATCACGTGACTTTAAAATGGTATTTGTTGGACTATAGCTACCTTATGATTTAGATTTTGGAAAACTTTGAAAGGTCATAACTTTTTTTCTATTATTGATAGAAAGCTGAAATTTTCAGCGATTCTTATTCCAGTAGGGGACTACAATCCCTGAAAATTTCAGCTTATTTGAACTTATAGATTTAGAAATGATATAGTGTTAAGCAATTTGGGGTGATTTATCAATTTTTCAATTTTTCTGAGTGCCCTTTTTCATAGATTCCGGCTCCAAATCTCAGAATAAATAAGTGTATGGAGTTTGGAGGGTCCCAAAGGACCATTGAACATCAAAGAAATCAATTTTAAATCGAACTAATGACAAAATATTGAAAAACTGAAAAAGCAATGGATAATTAATGCCATTTGACTTCCTATTCGCAGATAACAAAGATAAAACGTTGAGGACCCCAAAAGCCAAAATATACGAAACAATCCGGGGCATTGTTGCATTGATGCTGCCCGGGTAATAAAGTACACACCCCACATTATTTTCGTTCCCAAGAGGTACGGCATAAGTGAAATATCATGTTCTGTTTCACTCCCGATTTTCCAGCTCTGCTGACAGGACTACTTTCGCTGTTGCCGCTAAATTTGAGCAGAGAGGATATAGGATGCCAACTGATCGTGAAGCAAAACTAGAAATATACAAATATGAAAAAAATGCATGCTATGGTATAACTTACCAAAATGGACTTTATTATTTACTTCATCAGTAGGTGTTTTTATTTGAGATTCTTATTAGTAGTCCACAAGTGCCTTTGAAATTAATTTTTTTTTATTGGAATCTCATGAAGTCTTCCAGTAATAGCAACTGTCATAGTTTTCGGAAACATGTTAATGAGCTTCGTTCAGCTCGCAAATTTACCCTTATAGGTATCGCAACATTTTGACGTTGCCGTTAATTAGAGCTCTTCGAGAGAAATGCTTTCATGGTAAATTAGAAGTAGATTCACTGACTTCGACTAGAGTGGATAATCAGAACTTTAACTTTATATTAACATCTCATGAATAACAATATTTTTAGGGAAATTCTTGATAGGTAGCAAGATACATGTGAAGAGCATTGTAGATTATTATTGTCTTGTATGCAAGCAATTTCAGCTCGAGAAAGTTGTCTCAAGTTCACTGTAGACAACTAGCTGATGTAGATACGATAGTGGAGTTAGAAAAGCAGGGTTTCAAATTGAAAACTAAACAGTTTAGGACTGAATATGAAATGTGTTATCATCAAAAATCTCTAAAATGACATAGGAAGACGGTATTAGAACAGACAATCAGTTCAACATTTGAAAAACTTTCCAAAAACTATAAACGAACAAATGACTGAGCCTTGGAAATTACATGATCGAAGATGAATCTCCGAAAGTCGAAAAATATTATGATAAATACAAGATACCTAATTCAACTCTTATTGAATATTTTCTGAAACTAATATAAATGGTATTATTGTGGATTGCTGTAATATAGAGGGATTATTATTAAATTTTCTATAGCATTCTTCGTAAATGGTTAATTGAGCAAAATGACATCAAGGTTACTCAACTCTATAACCGATATTGTGTTCTCTTAACGTCAAATTCCGTCCATTGATAATATTATTTCCCTTCTCTGTCTGAACGCGTTGCCCTGGAAATGGAAATGGGGGCGGCAGAAGACCCGGAAGAGCGAGAACAACAACCGTTTAGATATTTTGATACGATTGAATATAAAGGCGTTTTGTTTTATGTTGGTATTGAATAATGCAGCTAATAATAACGCAGAAAATTTATAGAAAACTATTGGAAATTTTATAGCAGCTCTAGGTATAATTTATAAATACCTACTTAGTTGTCTAAGCAAAGTATAGCTCTAAAGGCACATTGAAAAAGCATCTGATTTATTGTTGTACAAATCTGAATATAATCGTCTGTTTCTTCAGATTACTTCAGAAATTGTTTGCTTCTAGGCTCATGCTAACGAGATTATATGTACCTACTATGATCAGGGAAATTAGAAATAACTTGAATATTTTTCTTATAGGATATCATCTTTCACATACCACTATCAATATTCAGTCCGATGAGAGATTTTTGTTAGTGGCACCATCTATGATAGAATGCAGTACTAAACAACATTTCGACGTTTAAAGCACTAATTAGTGGTGCCGCGAGACGAGACTAGACGAGACTTAGGGTTGGTCTCGTCTCGTCTCGACATCTCGAGACGAGACCATGACTTAGTCTCGGTCTCGAGTACCAAAGTCTCGTCTCGTCTCGAGTGGTCTCGTCTGGTCTCGAGTGATAAAGGGTGTCCAAAAAATAGCGTAAAAACTCTTCTCTACGTGGTAGAGGACCCTACAAGGAACCCCAGGAAAATATTTGAAAAAATCTAGTGACATTCTTAAGCAAGTTATTTGCGTTTTAATATTTATTAAAATTGACAACACTGAAAATATCCCGTTGACAATATGTCATAGAATTAAATTGAATACCCATGTAATTACCTGAAAAATTCGAAGGTGAATTTTCATATCTACCTCTTCATATTACCAAGAATAATGCTGGAGAAGGATTTTTTTAATTGAATTATTTTTCTAGGGTTTCTCAAAGGGTCCCCTACTACGTGGAGAGTTTTTACGCTATTTTTCGGACACCCCGTATTTATTGTTTTTATTTTTATATTATAACGGAAGTCCAAATTGCCACAGTAAAAAATCAATTAGTGAAAAATCACAGTAAAGAGTAACGGTGATATTTAATTTACTGATTTCATATTCAAATAGCCCAGAATAGTCCAATAATAAAGCTATGAAAGAAAAATTTTAAGTGAAATCTCGAGACTCGAGACTACACGAGACTCTCGCCTAGTCTGATCTCGTCTCGTCTCGTCGAGACTTCACGAGACGAGACCAAAAGCCAGTCGAGACGAGACGAGACGAGACCAGTCTCGAGTCTCGCGGCATCACTAGCACTAATCCTCAATGGGCTGACCAAAAAATCAGTTAGTTGGCTTAGATAATCAAAATTCGAAAAACATGTGTTGCTTTTCTTTGTCTTTCCATCCATAGACGCGTTTTGATCTATCAGATCTCATCAGTGTGGATATATAGGAAAGCAAAGAAAATCCAACTCAGATTCACACTCATGAGATCTAGATCGAAACGCGTCTGTGGATGCTTCCCACAGATTCTCTTACATACAATTATTATTCATAATACCATCATAACTTGCGAAGATCTGCCCCAAGCGAAATGATGATAGGAGGACTATTGTCAAAAATTTAAGCATATGTTTTGTCCGGTCTTCCGAAATAATGGTTTCGAGAAATGTCCACAAAAGTTTGTCCACATTTCTGGTTGTGATTGTTGTGAACATTTTTAAAGAACCCCAAAGTTATTTTAAATCGAATCGGATTACATTGACAATGGTGAAGGAGTAGGTAATCTTAGAACCTCGTGTCCATGATCTTTCAAAATCTCGTCAATTTTGAAACGTTGTGGTGACTTTCTAAATTAGTCCTATACTTAGTTGTTTTTCAGTCATATATTTGTATTGAAGGCTATCTCAAGTTTGGGCAACCATTCCTTCATTATCATAATAATAATAATAATCATTTATTGTCAAAAAAATTAATTCATAATTTTCCTTATAATTAAAAATATTTCTGGATAGTGAATGAAATTAAGCCCGAATTGTTGACGCTCATTCGGTCGGATACAGTCGGCTCGAGTCGAGTTCAGCAGTGCGAGAGAGAAAGAAACAGTCTCAGCAGTGCTAGAGAGAGAGATAGCCCGATTGTGATTCAATCATTGGCAAAATGTTACCTAATTGCTTTTGATAGGTTGTCTGGTAATGGCAAACAGATGACTTCATCAGGTAGTTTATATGGAGATTTGCATTATGTTTTAGCATACATATGACGTCATAAAAGTTGTCAGGGCTAGAGCTCTGTAACGAATAGAGATGTTCCCTATCTCTATTGGCGTCTCCTCTCTACTATTGATTTGGAAAAGAGAGAAGAAGATACCAAATGCTATAGCGAACGATCTCTATCCGTTACAGTAGTACCTAATGAGTTAGTCGAATGCTTTAGAAAATTCACAGATAATTGATGCTGTAGAGTGCAGATTGTTCAAGCTATGGAAGACATTATTGAAGACAGAGAACATAACATCAAATAGTGGTTGAAAATCTGAATTGAATTGGTGAATAGTTAGTAGGTTATATTTGTGCAACAATGATAGAAACTTTTTTTTAACCAATCTTTCAATGATTTTGGAAAAAGTGGAAAGAAGTACGATAAGTGGCTGGGGCTTGGTTCTTATTCCACCCCTTGTGAAGAGGAATAATTATAGCCATCTTGAGACAATCTGAGCGGAACACTTCTTGTTGAAATGATTTATTTATCAAAGTAGTGAGAAGCTAGATTAAATGTACATTTCGGTAAATTGAAAAACATTTTTAACCTTCGTCTTCCCACGTCAAAAAAAATTACGTCGATTCCCACGATTCCCACGTGGGGTACATTTGTACCCCATGATAGAAATGATACTTCTGATAATTAAACATGATTTTATTTATACTAAACAGTTATAATAGATAAAATCAACCTATAGAGTACAGTCAGTGAAAAAAAAAGTTAGGAAATGGTATTTTCGACCAATGCGTGCCATCTTTCGATTTATAAATCATTTTTCCGCCTTCTACTTCCCGTAAAATTTCGTTCTCTTCCTGCTCCACAGATACTTCTTGATTAGTTTTATTATCGTGATTTCTAAATTTTGCAGGTTGGAAATCTATTTCCAACCTGCAAATTTCCTGCAAGGTGACTACTTGATAGAGTAGCCACAGATTCCTACGTGGGGTACGTCATTGGGTACATGTGCCCCACGCTATGCAAAAATTATTATTACTAAAAAATAAATAAAAAGAAAATTTTTGATGATCACTAATTATGTGCAAAGCCCTTACTGACACAAAATAAAATTAGTCACAAAAAATATGCACTTTTTGGGAAAATATTCTAGAAAAATTGTTTTCTGGGGTACATTTGTACCCCACCCGGGAAGACGAAGGTTAAAGCGAGTCCATCAGTCCCAGATGACAATTTGGAAGTCTTTATAATTGTAGGTACTGCAAAGCTTTGATGTTTCTACGGGTGTTAGTTGGAAAGATATGAAAGCGGATAGAGCGAGAATAAGGAGATATTGATTTGATGACCACTATAATAGTGGTCATCAAATTTCTTTGTCACATTTACAAAGTAATCGTTTAGGTTCTTAGGGAAGGTAGAGATTATAATGAACTAGCTAATGACCCGCTGCGTTGCCAGCTTGAAAATACATTTTGAAATAATGTCAACTAGCTGCTTAGGAAAGGAGGACCCGGTATTCAACCTTATTAATTTAATTGCCGATTCGATCGAATGTTTATTGCAATTCAGCAATAAATTAATATAAATTGCGCTGCAAGCCGCAGCAAAGGCAGACTTAAACCAGTGCAAGTACCTCTCATTGGAAAAGCCCCTCTGGAATTAAGTCTCCCCAGTGCAAGTACCTCTCGTTGGGAACGCCCCTCTGGGTATCTTCAGCCTTATCGTTGTCCAGTGCAATTACCTCTCGTTGGGAACGCCCCTCTGGACAAGGCATAAGGGTGACGATAAACTAATCTACAGTCCTCCAAGCAGCATTGACGTGTGGCTCCCTATAAGGACCCCAGTGTTCGAAGGGTCACGTATCTTATAGGATTAGCATACATGTAAGGTTATATTTGGGAAAATATATAGCATATATTTTTATATAACCTGAGCGAGTTTCTCTCCATCTACCCCCAAAGCTACAAACCCCCCATGTCACCCCCGTAAAGCGGGTAGTTGTGACATATTTGGTGGAGGCGCCGTCTCGAACCTGACGCCCAGAACCGACGCCGTAAGGCGCCTTTGAAGCAAGCCAACACCCAAACACGTCACCAGGCGGTACGTCGACAAGAGAAATTCACGACAGCGTGGCGAAGGTGGAGAAGATACACGTAGATTTGAAAACTCGTAGATTTAAAAACTGTGACACATAGTTGGTACCGTCGCCATTGTGGCAAGAATAGATGCCAGACAAAACCAAATTTATAACATTTGCGTATAATACAGCAATACAGGACACAACGAGATTTAGCCCATTTATGTTAACATATGCAAGGGAACCCACACTACCAGCAGAAGCTGCATTGTTGGACGCTGAGAACGAAACGGACACTGCAAATTAGAGAAAAGGCACTCTTAATAAGTGCCATAGCAGTGGAAAATATACAGAAAAAACAAGGGAAAGATAAAGGGCGTTTTGATGAAAGACATAGAGAATTGGACTTTGAAGCTGGAGACAAAGTTAAAGTGTTAATCCCAATCAGAAAAGTTGGAAGAAGTGAAAAGTTACTCTTAAGATGGTTTGGACCATACAAAGTAATTAGAAAAATGGGAGAAGTGAATTATGAGGTACAAAAGATTGGAAGCAGAAAAAAGGATACGGTCCACGTGAGTAGGATGTTACCCTACTACGATCCATGGACAGAAGCTGCGCCTATTGAAGAAAGGGCAGATGAGACAGATATAGCTGAAAACGCAGAATCTGAAGTTGATGAGGATGAAGAAGACGAAGAAAAAAAATGAAGAAGAAATTGGAAGCAGTGAAGCAGAAAACGAGGAAGAAGAAGACTGATTATACAGATAAAACATAAGCAAAATTATGAAGTAGGGAAATAGGAAGTAGAGATAGGATGAAAAAATAGAGTAAGAGATTAAATACAGTAAACAAGGAGGGATGGAGAGAAATGACAGCTCAATATAAGAGGAAACTAGTGTTGACCTCATAATTCTAGGGGAAGATAGAGAATATGAATTACTATGAAAGAAGAAGAATCAGAAACATTCTTATCGACGGAAGAAGCCGCCGAAGGGATTTTAAAAAAGTACGAGCTGCAAAAAGAAGGCATATGGGTATACAAAAAATAAGTTGGACTAAACTTACCTGTTGGAGCCATGATCAACAAATAACCAAATTATGAAATTTGGTGGCCCGATTGTGGTCATAATTAAACTATGTAATTATAAGAATAAGCACATTTTTTAAAAATATTATTTTATTTTTTGCATGTATATACAAAACTACCAACCAGGGACGGACTACAAAACAAATTCGAGGGAAGGCATTGTAATAGAAGGACCTAGCTCTGGACTGAGCAGGGGCTAGGAACTTCAAACCATAAGAAACAAATGGGTATGGACCGATGAACAAGAAAGAAGCATAACAAACCAGGAAACGACACTTAGACCGTGGGACCGATATCACCCCACGATCTAGCTGACGTACCAAGAAGTATTTGGAACCAGAACAGACCCACAATACAGAAAACAGGACCGGACCAAAAGAAAAAACCCATGGCTGAAGCGGTGAAGTTGATGAAATTTCTTAGTTGTAAGTTATTTTTATTTTTTTTGATTTGTAGTAACCTGAATAATAATGCACCCTCACCCATCCCACCATAAAAAAAAACTTTTGTTAATTTGAATTTTTAATTTTTTTTTCTCTATACACGATATTTGGATTGTATAATTGTTAAGCATCAGGGATATTTTATAATTAGGCTATTATTGTAAAGAAGGGATATTTTTAGGATAAGGATATTATTGTATTTTTTTTGACATTATTATGGTATTTGTATATATTTTGTTGTAAGTGTCTCTTCCAAGCATTGGGGTCCAATGCTTCATGGAGGGGGGGCATATGTCAACTAGCTGCTTAGGAAAGGAGGACCCGGTATTCAACCTTATTAATTTAATTGCCGATTCGATCGAATGTTTATTGCAATTCAGCAATAAATTAATATAAATTGCGCTGCAAGCCGCAGCAAAGGCAGACTTAAACCAGTGCAAGTACCTCTCGTTGGAAAAGCCCCTCTGGAATTAAGTCTCCCCAGTGCAAGTACCTCTCGTTGGGAACGCCCCTCTGGGTATCTTCAGCCTTATCGTTGTCCAGTGCAATTACCTCTCGTTGGGAACGCCCCTCTGGACAAGGCATAAGGGTGACGATAAACTAATCTACAGTCCTCCAAGTAGCATTGACGTGTGGCTCCCTATAAGGACCCCAGTGTTCGAAGGGTCACGTATCTTATAGGATTAGCATACATGTAAGGTTATATTTGGGAAAATATATAGCATATATTTTTATATAACCTGAGCGAGTTTCTCTCCATCTACCCCCAAAGCTACAAACCCCCCATGTCACCCCCGTAAAGCGGGTAGTTGTGACAATAATACAATTTTTTTCAAATTTTATTGTTGATTTTCTATTTAATTTTTTTTTAAATCCGATACCAGAGTCGCTTGCCACTCTTGCCAGTGAGCTCAGTGACGCATTTTAAGCACTCCAGAGCTGTTCTAGAGCGCCCCGGGTTGTTTATAGGCGTTCCAGTGTATCAGAGTTTTGCGCAACCGAACTTTTTTTTTTTCGGGATAAAAAATAGCTTATAGCACTCCCCTCTTTAGGGTGGATTTTCATGCATTCGTTTGTCCGACGAAAGATGACATAATCGTATAAAAATATGTCAAAATAGAAGATTTTTCGGACATATTTCGTCGGACAAACGGATGCATGAAAATCCACCCTTAGCCGAATTCGATTGACCGGATTAGATCGATCTGGTTCAATTTAAGTAAACCACACTGTGTTCGATTGAGGCTGGATCAGTGCACTCTCATCAACAAAAAAATGATCTAGATCACAAGAAGTTCACTTAAATTGAACCCAAATCGATCTAATCTGGGTCAATCGAATTCAGCTTATATAGAACGTGGTATTAAATTCAAGATCGGTCCAGCCGTTCTCGAATTCAAAAAATAATAAATCTACGTCGGTTGAATGGCAAGCCTTTCATATTGTCAAAAAAAAAGTTGGGTTATGTTGTTATGTAATTAGGCATTCCAGGTCACGTGACTTTTGACAGGTCGGCCATATTAGCTGAGGGGCAAACAAAGCCTATAGATCATTGTTTACAATGTTTTTTGAGTTTGTGCTTTGGAATTTTTGCGTTTTTTGATTTAACCAATAAATTTTAAGTTGTTTTTAGTTTTTGTGAATGAATGGAATGAATGAATGAATCTTTATTTACAGACATGCCACCTTACATTTCAATTAAACAATAGTAAACAAACAATTTATTAACAAAAATAATGCTTAAGAATCTAAATTGTTTAAAAAATAAAAAAGTTTGATACTAACAACCTTACAAATAAACTTTAGCAAAATAAATTTGTGGTAGAATGACTGCTCAAACGTTTTGACTGTTCTGATCGGTGCACAGATCTGGCATGTAGCTTAGCTTACTGGCTTGTTCATTCTGGGCTTCTATCAATTATCGTAGTAAGGTAACTGAATACAATATCGCCATGCTAAGGTTTTTATTTTATTTTTTGAAAAGCGAAAGATTATATTATAAAAAATATAGGCTAAACTTATTGTTTAGGCTATATACTAATAGTCTAAAATCGTTTGGCAACATTCTTAATAAGCAAAAAAGATTTTTGATTTTTTTTTTTAAATTTGGCAGATTGGCGATATTGTCACCCAGGGGCTAGCAATATCGCCATATTCATTTTTCAATTTGAAATAAATTTTTGGTATTCCAGAAAAAAAAAACTTGACTTTTGTTAAATATCCTTTATTAGAGCCATAACATGTAGTAAAAATACAAAAGTTAAGAACAGTAAGGGCAAATGTATCCTTCTATCTTGTCTTCTTTGGTCAACCCCAGGCATTCATCGTGCAAATAACATTTGCATATAACCGTTTCCTTGGCATCCTTTGCAGTACCATCTTTCCGATTTTTTCTCTTCCATCTTTCCCTTTGGAATCTTTGGTGGATTTTTCTTTGACGTTTTGGCTACTGGCTCCAAAGTCTTGCCCCCGACTGTAGATTCTTTAAAAAGGTCTTTTGTAATAACTTGTGCTCTACTGTTAATTGCGGGATTTCTGCGTCGAGTATCATATTTGTGAGCCAATTCTGGTGTAGTGAGCATATCGGTAAATGAAATATCGTTCTCGTCAGTGCTCTCGGGGTTTTCACTAGTTTCGTTTTCAGATGAACTCTCAGACATCTCCAAGCTTTCTGCCTCAGAATCATCACTGCTACTAAATTTTTGCAGTTGACGTTTTGTGGGCTTTTTTGAAGGATTGGACAACTTATTCTTAATGGTCAGTTTGGATGGACCTGGAGCCGTAATTGTCAGCTTGGCAGTTTTTGATAGACCTGGAATCGGTGACACATTTTCATTTTGTACTGGTGGCTCTACTGACATGGACGTTTTTGAAGGATTGGACAACTTATTCTTATTTGTCAGTTTCGATGGACCTGGAGCCGGTGTCTTATCTTCATTTTGAGCAGGTGGCTCTACTGGATTTTCAGTTACGCTGCTTGGTGCAAATGCCTCAACCGGTAAAATATCTGGGTTAAACGGGTAGATACCAGTCGCCGAAAACCCAGATTTAATATTGGCGGGGGTCATGGCCTAGTCCCAAACAATGGAAAAAATAAAGCCAAAACGTTGTTTTGTTAGAGAACGGTCTCTATTATTAGCCCAGTATTTGAGAACTTCATCATCCCAGTAGTGCTCAAAAGAGCGAAAGACTGCCTTGTCCATTGGTTGGAGCTCATGAGTTGTATTGCTTGGTAAGCAGTATAAGTTGATGCCTAGCTCTTCAGCGACAGTGACAATTGAATGGTCCAAATGACATCTAGCACCATCGAAGATTAAAAGACATGGTCCAGGAGCTTTGTACTTTGCAAAATGTTGAAGCCATAGCTTGAAGGTTTCAATGGTCATGCTCCCCTTAGGTGTCATTGACGCTATGCTTCCTGGTGGTAAAGAATCGGACCATTCTTGTTTCATTCGCTTCCCCTTAAATAAGATTAACGGAGGGACTGTAGAACCCATAGCGTTCCCACAAGCGACTATTGTGACATTTTGCCCATGTTCATTTGCTACAAGATGCACTCGTTTGGCCCCCTTCTTTGCAAGAACAGCTTGTTGGTGATGAAGCGATAAGCGGCAACCTTTCTCATCCATATTATAAATACACTGAGGTTTATCTATAGTATCAAGCTTAAACAGAATATTACGCAGTTTGGTAAAGTGGTCATTCACTATAAACCGGTTTAGTTTTTGCGCCCTGGCAGGGTTCATGCTCTGAGCCTTCCGCTTTCTAATTTCAGGATTACGGCTGAAAAATCCTTTAAGCCAGTATCGACCAGCCAATTTTTTTTCTTCATTAAACGGGTGGCTTATGTGTTTTGCATCGCAAAAATTAAAAACGCATCTACGCAATACTTTAGAAGTTAGCGGATATCCTACTTCTGCCAATCGAATGATTCTTGTACACAATTCTTGTTCTTGTTCTTTAGTGAGAACAGGCTTGCGACCCAAGCCACATTTTGATGTTTCATTTTTTCGTAAATAATCTCTCAGCGTTCCACGAGGTACGTTGAATGTCTTACTCGCTAAATTTTTGGACATGCCATTTTCAGCTGAAGCAATAGCATTCTGCATGTTATCTTCACTCCATTTTCCCCTAAGACCTCGATTTCGTTCTTTATCTGGAAATAAAAAATAAATGTAAGTACGCACCTACTGATGCTAAAAATTAATGAATCAATTAGAAAATTAAATAAAATAGCAAGCTACAATGTCACTGCTAGCAATATCGCCATGGCGATATTGCTCCACCATGAAATTGGCGATATTGCCAACAGTGATGTTAGTCACAATTTTGTTTGTTTACTAAACTTAAAAAACCTTTTGAAATAAAAACAGAATCATAATTAAATACCTTAAACCACATTGTTTGGTGTCTTTGGCGGCTTTTAGTTACATGATAAACTTTTCTATAAGAGTTTAACGTTATTTTGAAAGAAGAGACTAGGTATCCAAACATTTTTTTAGGCGTTATGATAATGAGCGCATGGTCCTCTGCCTTTGTTTGCAAGCCTCTGATTTAGTGGACAGTCCAGGGTTTTTTCAAGAGAATGTGGGTATTTTATCAACCAGCTCTGAATGGCATGGAGCGATATCCATAACTAACACCGCGAATTTCTCTCCAAATTTCCATAATGCGAGAATAAGTGTGAGTGCGTCGTTCGGTCAACTCCTGTTGCGTTTTCGAATTTGTTAGGTAGGTAAATAAACTACCTATCTACAGGTAACCGGAATTTAATTTCAAGTTTTTTTTTTTTTTTTAAGCTGATTCAAGGTCCAGTCCCGGTTGTATCATGGTCCGGACACAGTCAGATCCAATAGGTACTATTGTTCATCGATTTTTGTCGATACACTTTCCATATGAGAAGCGAGGGGGTGAAGTATATGGCAAAACCAGGTGTGACGTCAGGTGACCATTGGCGTTCTAATATAGGGTGCCACCAGCTCACATTCATTTCGAGTATCAGATAAAAATCGACGGACTTTAGATATGCGGCATGTATTCTAAATTATTATTTTTTTTTTTATAAAATACATGCCATAATGTTTTTATGTAATATATATGCCATAATGTTTGATCTGACTGTGACTGGACCGTGATCAGACCAGGACTTGACTTATATTATGAATCGGCTTCAATGGGTTTTGGGTTTCGTGCGGCACGTGACCATATAGGTCGATTTGATGTTTGACGTACAATTTCCAAATGGTTTTTATCAGTTTGAGAACGTTTTTTGATAGAAATTTTCATTTTTGGCGTTGCTGTGGTTCATGTAATTTATGTTTTTGATATTCATCTGCCTCTGACACACTGTAGGTAAATATATTATATAAATGTATGTTTAAAGATGCCATTTATGAATTTAAAGTGAACTACAGTGTTGTGACTTTTTGCCATTACAGTATATTTAGCACCTATATTTAGGACTTTTTATCTACTTGAGATCCGTTTTGTACCTGATGCCCAGGTATTTTATTGGTGGATAAATGTTCTATGTAATCTCGGTTTCAACTACGAACATTAAAGGAAATTTAAATAAATTAACATTCATCAAATTAAAATCAGAACTAAACAGGTAGAAATCAAGGGTAGAAATAACACAGATTTTTATGGAGACAATGTTTAACCTCAGTCTCGTTTTGTCCTCGCCAGAGTGTGGGCGGTTGGTTTAAGGAGCTCAAAGAGCTTCACCGGGTGGTGCACTAGAGGCGTGTAGAGACCAAATTTTGGCTCACCTCCGCGAGTAAAAACCGAGATTCATCGCCATCCGTGGATTTGTTTGCGTCTTTTTGACTAAGCCGGCTTAGATTCCTAGATAAACAGTTACGTTGGCAAAATGGCGGCCAGAGTCTGAGACTCGTGAAAACGCTGTTTGTTTTGACAGAAAAAGGTTATATCCGGTTTCAGCGATTGATCTAGGCAAATCCTGGATGTGCCTTTCACATTAAAAAAAAATTGAAGATAGAAGAAAAGAGTGAAACAAATAGGGGACCTATGATATGGCCTAGAGCCAGACAACATCAGGGTCGCCACGAAATCGTGCTGGCAAATTGCCTCAGTAGCAGCGCCATTAAAACAAGCAAGCAAGCAATGTTTAACCTCAATGGTTTGTTTACATTCGTGCCGCATCGCCATCTTGAATTATATTAGGCTCTCTAAACCACGTGATTTTTCAATATGGCGAGTGTAGAAAATTTGACGTTTGTTTGTTTATCTTGAGTTTATTTGGAATATTTTCAGGCTAATTACAGTTTACTTTGTTATAGTATACTTTTTGAGATGCAGAGTGAATATCTAAAGACTTAAATCGAGGAAAATCAGGATGTGGGCGAACGGTTAGTTTGAAAAAATGTCCAGTTGACATGTTGACCCACAGTTTTCACAAATTTCACATCAATGAGCAAATAGAGGCCTATAAAAGGTTAGATTCTCGCACAAGTATTTTGAGTCTCGCTTAATTTCAGATGCAGGAACAGTGGTAGTGAAAAATTTTCACGTTTTGATTGGAAAATGTTTCAACTGAGGGCAATGAAAAAAGCCTGACATCATGCTTGTTACCTTGTTGAAACTACTTCCACAATCAGCTACAAGACACGTAAGTGGCATCTTTAATTGGAAGAAACACTAATGAAGTGAATAAAATAAAAAAATAAACAGAGTTCATTCACAAAAAAAACACCAAGCACTTTAAAAAGCTTTAAATTCCATACTCTTATATACGGGATAATGAACTTCCGCCCACAACGTCCACTTTTTGACAGGTCGTTGGAATGCCTAATTGAAGTTAACATAACCTTAAAAACTAGTGTATTTTTGAAATTTCACTGTCTAGCCCTCCTTGTCCTTTGAAAAATTGTTTCTTATTGAAACTTGAAATATAATTCACTTCCTAGGATAGTATATGTAGACTAGGGTCGAAATACCCCCGCACCTATTGTGCCGTTGTAGAATGTGAAAACAATGCCGCCGAATATACAGTATGAACGTAAATAAATGTCTTCATAAACTATTAAACAGCAAATCAAACAAAAATATAACTAAAACACCGAAAAAATATCAAAAGGAGAAAGCATGACACTCCAACTCCATATACAGGGTGAGTTACTAAGCGCGCGGTGGTCCATATCTCCAATACTAACAGAGATCGAAGAAAAAACTAAATACTAAACTTGTAGATAAACATGAGTATTACATTCCTAAATTATTTTCCAGTATACAGGGTGGCCCAATAAGTAGTGGTGACACAAGGATATGTTTTTTCAAATGCCTAGCCCTGTATATTATGACATTTTTGGATTCTGCGGAAAATTCTAGACATATTTCATGTACAATGTCATATACCTATCTTCAACTGTTTCGGAAATATTGACAGTTTAAAATTGACTTTTTTGCATCTTTGACAGCCTGTAAGACCTAAACGGTTAATTTTAGAGGAAAACCTATTTTACATTCCTGTCTTAGATTTTCATAAGCTATCATTTGACACCAACTTTGAATTTAAACGGAGATTATAAATTTACGCGGAATTTTTAATCATGGATTAAATTCAAAGTTGGTGTCAAATTATAGTTTATGAAAAACTAATGGAATGTAAAATCGGTTTTGCTGTAAAATCAACCGTTTAGGTTTTATATTCTGTCAAAGATGCAAAAAAGTCAATTTTAAACTATCAATATTTCTGAAACAGTTGAAGATAGGTATATAACATTGTACATGAAATATGTCTAGAATTTTCCGCAGAATCCAGAAATGTCATAATATACAGGGCTAGTCATTGAAAAAAACATAATTGTGTGTCACCACTACTTATTGGGCCACCCTGTATACTGGAAAATAATTTAGGAATGTAATACTCATGTTTATCTACAAGTTTTGCATTTACTTTTTTCTTCGATCTCTGTTAGTATAGGAGATATGGACCACCGCGCGCTTAGTAACTCACCCTGTATAAACAAATGGGATAATGTTAGGTTATCTTACCTCCAGTGTCAATTTAGTGACGTCACGTGCACGAAATCAATTCTCCTCCTATGATCAATGTTATCGTCAGATTCACTTCCTTTTTCCACTTGTAAAAGAAGAGAGGAAAATTACCTTAATAATTTATTATTCAGTTCCTCTACACCAGTGGTTCCCAAACTGGGGGGCGCGCTCCCCTAGGGGGGCGTGAAGCAACATTGAGGGGGGCGTAAGTCTTCTACACAATAAATATAAATTTTAAGCTTAAAAATAAAAAATCAGTTAGAATTTAAAAAAAGATGTCTACAATCCTGCAACAGCGCATACATAAGCCAAAGCAGCTTTGCCATGCGATCTGTTACTGTATTGTTTTTACCAGTTGGGTTACTCGGAGCTGCTTAGTGTCAAAAGCGTGAACGTTCCTTTTAAAAGTGCGTGAAAGCACTCGAGTCGCTCATAGTGCATCCCCCTTTCCCCTGATGCACCAAATTTGCGGGGGGTGCAAGAAGCTTTTTTAGGTACCTAATGTTAATATTAAAGTAGGTATAATGATAATATCTGAATTATTCTGAATTGTGTATTTTGGAGTTACTCCGAGGAGCTTTAGAGCGACACGTTCGGTGTTACACGATATATAAAAGGAATACAGTAATTGCTACAGCGCACTGTCATATCCATTTTTCCTTATCCAAAGTCCAGTTCAGACGAGTTACAGTAAGTGAAAAAAAAAGGTTTTTGTACAATGGGGGAAGCAAGGGGGGCGCGACCACTTGTTGATTTCAGAAAGGGGACGCAAAAGAAAAACGTTTGGGAACCACTGCTCTACACCCTACACCATTTCCAAAAGTGTACAAGATATGACTTGGGGACAGGAGACACTCATAAATCAAACTAGATGATTTAATAAGTAGGTAACTGTTTTTATTTTCTACTTTACTATTATAGATCCATAATAACTAGGAAACGAAATACGTTAACACACCTATAACAACCAGATCCATAACGCCCGCTTATAATACCTTAAGGTGTTTTTGTTGTTCTATTAATTTGCATTTTACCCTAGGCAGCCACTAAATGTCTGACCGAAAATAATTTTCGGTCTAGCCAGGATTCGAACCCGGTCGCATTTTTGTATCGAGCATCCACTAACCCGCATTCGGAATACCCGACCTCATCGGCATGTATCTAGCGCACGGTAATACGAAAATCACTCGGATTACCGTACGCTCGATACTCGCGCCTACAGACACGAATATCTTGACTTTCTTGACATCACCATCAAGCCACTTGATAACATAATGTTTAATTTTGGTTCTGGTATAGTCAAATAAGAAGCTTGATTGGGATGAAATCTTGGTGTACAATATATCGTAGGCGTAAAGCAATTTCAATTCTAGTGATTTACTAAGCGCCATGATAACTAGCAGAAAAGTTAAAAATTAATGTTGCTATTTGCCTAGTTAATTGATGCTGTCTCTAACTAACAAACTATCCCTAACTAACCCAAACTAACCCTAAGGCTGTCCATATCTTACCCTAACCTTTTGCCCAGCTCTAATTTGGGTTAGTTTTGGTTGGTTTGTTACTTAGCTTAGCACCATATAGCATCATAAATAATTACTTACATTGCATCTTACATCTGCCTGAATCCCATGCCTGAATCTAATATCCGCATTTCTCAAATAACGATTGCAGGTAGGTATACAAATTCCTAGGTGAATAGCAAAATCTTGCTAATCTTTAACTGCATTAAAAATTTGACTTTCAAATAGTTCTATTTCCAAAAATAGACTTTTTTTTTTTGGAAAAAAGTATACAGATAGGTAATGTCATTAGAGTTAGAATGGCTTACCCAATAATCTAAAAGTATTTTTAAAAAATATAAAAGTTGCCTATTCTACGGTTTTCTCGCCATGGGCTATGGTAAGATTATGTAGATAAAACATAATTTTACTCTTATTTACTCATCTCGACTTCCTGCTTAGTCTTAAAATTGGTTCGTATTTCGCTGGAATTGACAGTGTGGCATATATGTATTAATTGTCTTGCCAGTTCATAATTATTGATGAAAAATTTAAAAAAAAAAAAGGAATTTCTGGACGCCGATCCAGAATTTCGCAGGACTAGTATCAAGCGTACGGTAGCTCGACAATCGATCGGGATGTCAGACGCTCGTTATGAGACAGACCTCGGTTAATACGACTTTACCCGAATACGGTATACTGGGCGCTCGATACAAAAATGCAACCCGGTCTACCATCAACGTTTCCCATGTAATCCAGCGCGTTAACCCACAGGACCACCACCGTTGCCTTGCCTTATGTTTATAGATATATTAATTTATTTCGTTTCTATGTACAGGTCGCAGGTACAGGTACAGGTCACAGGTACAGGTACATGTCAAAATACAAAACAATATTCTGTCACACAAGTTTAACTGATTTTGTTAATAATAAATTGATGAAAAAACATTGGGTTGAGTAGAAAATAAAGCATTGTATGCACCACGGGGATTTTAAGATTATAATGCCCTTCAGGCGAAATATATCCCTCGGGCCAAAGGCCCTCGGGCTAGTTTCGCCTTCGGGCATTATAATCTACATAATCCCCTTGGTACATAAATAGGTATAATTATCCAGAACTCGCAAGAACATTAATATAAAATATAAACATCTTGGCAGGAGCCAGCTGATTTTTAATAATGCCCGTATGGTGCTGTGTGTTGCTGGTTGACTAACCTCAACATCAACTAAAGGCCATGCCACATAGCAACACAACTACATACAATATCTTACATCCTTTCTCTTACAGATAAAGCCTCTTTGGTTTTTAAACTATACGTCCTGATCTAGTCATATTAGATGTTGGAATACAATCTTAACCAGAGGCGTCAACATCATGACCCTTTGATTGTAAGAAACTTGCAGTACTATTGTTAGAAGAACCATACCTTAACAGATCACCTTCTGTAGTGTCACTATCAATACTAGCATTGTCATCAACAGTATCAAGTTGAGATTGATCAGTGACCCTTAAAGAGCTTTGTGAAGGTTTCAAGTCAACTCTATTCCTTCTCACAATGTTTCCGCTAGTATCCTGAACTTGATAGGATCTTGGAGCCTCATCTTTTTGTATTACTAGACCATGCTTCCAAGTTTTTGTTACATGGTGAAAAATAGTAACATTGGCGTTAGCAGTTTTAAATTTCTTGTAGCATATATCTCATAATATGTCTTTTGGCTGTCACGCTTCAACTGCATTTTAAGTAAAACATTTTCACAAATTCTTGGTCCAAGCAATTCACTGGCGACTGGAATTTCAGTTTTAGTCATTCTGTTATTTAATAATTGGGATGGTGCATAACCGATTCCTTTTAGTGGAGCATTTCTATAGTTCAAAAGAGCCAACTCTAGACCTTTTCCTTCTAAGGATTTTTTTTAACAAGTTTTTTGACATGCTCATTGCTTTCTCAGGCAATCCATTGGATTTTGGATAATAAGGGCTTCGAAAGGATATATCAAAATTCCAGTTTCTAGAAAATTTTACAAACTTTTCACTACGAAATGGAACATTATCAGCAATCAACAAATCCGTTGGTCCAAATCTGGCAAAAGCATCTTTTAGGTGTTGGCATCAATACTTTTGTCTTTTATTATGTATAATAATTCAAGCCAATTGGAGTAAGCATCAAAAGAAAACACCAAATAACTTTGGGCAGCATGGGTGAAAATATCTGCCTCAATTCTTTCCCAACATGTGTCACTTTCAGCATCTCATTTCTGAAGCTATACTTTAATGTTATCCGGAACTTTGCTTTTCTGTTCCGGCCATTTCTTAGGTACCTATGTATAAAATCAATAATCAAATTTAACTGAGGGTCACTTAAAGTAAGTATATTTTCTGAATTGTTCCTTTCGCTGATTTGACATTATTGGAATGTTGTTAACAATAGACCTATCTCGCATAAATGAAAAAAGAGAGCTTAATTGTAATAAATACAAGTTAGAGAGTAATAAAAGATCACATTCGCGCGCAACTCGTGGCTGCCGTGTAGCCAGAATGTATTGTTGCGGAGCAAATGTAGACAATACCAATCGAACATTATAACGTCTTAAATCAAACAAAAGAAGAGCTTTAAAGTGTATGTTAACATCGCTTGCACTTTTATTTTGATAAATGTTTCATCCGGCAACATCGCACAATGAAATTGCAAAGGAATTTGTCAAGTATAATCTAACATAACCTTAAACGACACTGCGGTGGGTTCCAGTAATACGTAAATTATTATTAGTTTGCTCTTTGTCCAATTACACATTACAAAGAAAGAAGGAACGATTAATTCTGAACGAGCCCCTGAATAAGAATATGACGCAAGCCCGTAACAAACTCGCTTCTCATTCGACGCTCACCTGCAACCTACGAGTTGCGCGCGCAGTTCAGGTAATAGGAGATCGGTCTATTGAGTGAATAGCATATTCTATTTCTGAGTCAGATTTGAGCCTATTTTGATTGAGATACGCTTGTGACAGTGCATCAGAAATGTACATTTGCTTACCAGGTTTATAAGTAAGTTACCTAAGTTATAGCTTAACATTTTTAATCGCATTCTTTGAAGTCACGGGGATAATGAATCTGAATCTTTTTTGAAAATGATTTCCAACGGTTTATGATCACTTTGAACCTTAACTGACAGACCATATATAAATAAATGAAATTATTGAATCTAGAAAAAAATAGCTAACATCTCCTTTTCAATTTGGGCATATTTTTGCTCAGTTTTGATAGAGAGATGCAAAGACAACTGGGTGTCCTTGCAATAAACAAGTTCCAAGCCCATCTTTAAAAGAATCAGTTTCTATTACTATCTCTTTTTCTGGATTAAAAAAAAATAACACAGGAGAGTTTGTAAGACAATATTTTAATTGATCAACTGCCAACCCATGCGACTCATTCCAATACTATTCAACGTCCTCTCTTGTCAGGTTTCTCAGAGGAGCAGTCAGTTTTGATATATTAGGAATAACTTTTTTAACGAACTTGACCAAACCTAAAAATCTTAAGAGTTCTTGTTTTGATTAAGGGATAGGCATATCTTTTATAGCTTCTATATAGGTATGTACTAAGCTAACTGATATGCCGTCTTTTGAAAATATTTGTCCTAGAAATTTAACAGATTCTTGAACTGTATTTTTGCTTTATAAAACTTAACATTATATTTTGTGGCCCTATGTAATACTAATCTCAAATTATAATCGTGTTTTTTTTTTGTGGGCCTAGTTACAATTAAGTCATCAAAATGCAGTTCTGCACCTTCTAGATCTCCAAACAATCCATAATTTTTCTTTTGGAACACTTCCGGTGCGGATGAAACTCCAAAAGGTAATCTTGAAAATTGATACCGACCAAGAGGAGATCCAAAATTACAAATTTCAGCGCTATCCTGGTTCAGATTAATTTGCCAGTCTCCATCACGCTTGTCTAACAGAGTAAAAAATTGTTTACCGGATAACTTTGACCAAATCTCTTCCAAGGAGGGATTTAAAAAATGTTCTCTTTATAGCTGCATTTAAATGTTTGGGATCTAGGCACAACCTGAGATCACCATTTTGTTTTTCCATAATTACAAGCGGGTTTACCCATTCTGTAGGTCCATCAACTTTTTTAATTATGCCTTTTTGGTCAAGATCTTTGAGCTTTTGCTTCAAACGATCATGAAGTATTTTTGACACTCTACAAATAGGAGTTATTTTAGGTATAACTCCTTTGTTTCAACTTTCAATGTGATAGGATGTATAATACTAGGAAATCTCCCTAGTCCTTTAAAAACTGTTGGAAATTCATTGACAAGATCTTTCAAATTATTTATTGGGTGCTCTCTAGCAAATTTGACTTCATCAATTCTGTTAACTAAATTTAAACCTATACAGTCCTGTGAGCCCAATAATGGCAATTGATCCTTAGCATCAACAACTATAAACAAGACTTTCTTAGAAACATTATTGACACTCACATTCAAGGTGATTTTCCCCACAGTGTTTATTTTAAAGGATTCACTTCCATATGATATTAATAAATCGTGAGTGTTACTAATGTTTAAATCTAAATCGAGTGATTGAAATACATATGCAATGGTAAAATGCTAATTTCAGTACCTGTATCCAACTTTAAGTTCATTTTTACATCATTAATAAATACCTCTTTCATTCAGCAACGCTCAAAATTGTCAAAACCATTCTTTTTTAAGTTTTCCACACTTTGGATCATTTTGGTTAAAGCATTCACGTAAAACTCACTTCTTCATCACTATTATAACTATTGTTATCATGTTCCTGGTTAACATCTCCATGTACCTCATGAACACACCTTCCACCACTCTGAAACTTTATAGTGTTTTGTCTTTTTTCTTGTTTATTCTCCTTCATTTTCTCATCACTTTGAATTCTTGACCTGCACACACTAGCGAAGTGATTCCTTCCTTGGCATTTCGCACAAGTCTTATTGAAAGCCGGACATCGGTTTTCCTGATGTGTGTAACCACAAAATTTACAATTCTGGTTGTGATAGTTCTTATTTTTAAGCCCAACAGCGTTTACGGCCATTGCTTCATTTGCAAAGCTCTAGATTGGTTCTTGCTTGATTCTATGGATCTGCAAAACTCGATCGCTTTGTTTAGTGTAAGAGTGGACTCTCTCAATAGTCTTTCTTGAGTGCTCTTATCATAACACGAAACACTATTCTATGACGGACCATTTCATCCTGATCCGCATACTCTGTAGTTCGTACAGCTTTTTTCAATTGTGTTAGAAAGTTGTCAAATGTTTGTCCTTCCTGTTGGATTATGCCATTAAACTAGAATCGCTGGAATATTACATTTTTCTTGGGCGAACAGTAATCACAAAATGCTTTGAGTACAACTGCAAGAGTTTTTTTTCCCGTATATTGAATGTGTTGTACAGCTCGAGAGCTCCGTCATCCACTAGATTTAGCAGAATTGCAATTTTATTCTTATCATCCTAATTAACTAAGTCTGTGGCATTTAGAAAAACTTCAAACTTCCGCTGGAACCTTTTCCAATTGTCCGAAATATTTCCATTCAATATAAGGGGCTCAGGGGGTCTGAAGAAACTTTCCATGTTTCTTTTTAGAGGTTAATGAAGAGTCAAGCCAAGAGTCAACTAATTGTAATTCACACCCGACACTGTGTGAAAGATATGACTTGGGGACAGGGGACACTCATAAATCAAACTAGACGATTTAATAAGTAGGTAACTGTTCTAGTTATCCAGAACTAGCAAGAAGAATAATATAAAATATAAACATCATGCCCGCGTAATGGTGCTGTGGTGCTAGTTGCCTAACCTCAACATCAACTAGAGGCCATGTCACATAGCAAAACAACTAGTAAGTAAATATCTTACAAAAAGTATAAGAAACCTTCAATTGTATTTTAGAATAGGTAGTCATTTGTATTTAACAAATTAGCTTTAGTGCTGGCGTTTACTAGAAGCAGCAATCAGCTTTCATTCTTCTCTATCTTATGTTTAGGACCATAATCTGAACCGTTTTATAATTATTATGTAGTTTTAAGTACCTACCTATATACCCAAGCAGCAATTTAACGTTGCGGCGACGTGTTTAAGTTGCGTAAACGACCTTGTTACAACGTTGTCACAACCTTGTTTTGCACCAATTTGGTCAATCATTTCTGGGTTTTTGAAACGTTCCAGTTTCAACTTCAGGTAGCAGTTGGTCGTTTCCTAAACGTTGCTGAATTTACTTTTAAACAACTACACACCTGCACCCTCTCTCATGGTGATGAGAGTTTACTTTTTGTTGTGTTTAGGAAACAGTAAATTTTTCAACCAAATATTCACTGATGGTCAAAATGGACACTTTCTTTAAACTTACTACAGTAGGTATCTAAATGTGTTATTCTTATGCTTCAAATACCTTATTTATATTGCCGAAAAAAGACGATATACAAACAGAAATCAGCAACGCATATTACTTCACTGATAAATGTACTATAGATTTATGCCAAAAAACACGTGCGCCTCCAATCCGTTGCAAATTTCTCAAACCCAAAAATAAAAATAAAAATTGAAAAAAAAAATAATTAGATAACCAATATTTGAAGTTGATATCGCTTCAAACGCGAGCTAAACGGGAGGCATATGAATGGTTCCTAGAAAACTAAAAAAAAGCTTTACACTCCTTAGTTTATACCTACCTACCTGTTAATGCACCAAATTTCAATGGCCGGGACCATGTTTCCAAACAGAATACACTTTCAACATGGCGTAGGAGTATAATAGGCGTCAACGCCACTTAAGATATCAGATAACTAAAAAATAAACTTTTAACGTTAGTCTGCCAGTAAACTAACTTTTTTCCGAGGCGTGATTGGAGTTGCTTATCGGACCAAAAACTAAACTGAGTTTAACTTACGAACACTCCAAAATACACAATTTTCGATCGCGCCTACGTGCCTCTCCGTGTAATTCAGTTGCCGCATTATATTATTATTTCTTCCTCTAGTCTAGATTGATCGCGTCTTTATTATTGAGTTATTTCCTTGGTTCCATGGTTCCATTTGATTAAGCCATTCCTCATGATCGAGTTTTTTATCCTGCATCAACTATTCGTCCTCTAGAAAATTAGTTGATTCCTCTACTAATATTACTTCTTCATCAGGATGCGCCCTCGGGTTGGCATTTGTTCCTGAAGAATTTAAACTTAAGTTCTCGGATCTGTGTCTTTATGTAGGCTTATGCCCCTGAATTTTCTTCATGACATACTTTTTTTTTTGTCAATATGAGGTAGTTTATCTGAAGGCTCAAGGCTTGTTTCATTTTTAATTTGATGGTCTGATGGTCTTGAACGACTTTTTTATTTTGAGGTTGTATTTGAAAAAAGGTTAGTTGAGAAGGTGACTCCGCGGAAACGTTTTCAATTTAACTGAAAAACTGCCTCCTGCTTAGTTAAATCTTACAAAACGTTTAACATAACTTAAGTTGTCACCTGAACGTTGTCAGAACGTTATTCCCAAAATATTAATTAATTGTAGTCGGTTGCGTGAATGTTGTCACAACGTCGTAGTTTAACTAAAGTCTTGCACAACACTAAGACGATGTTGTCCAGTGGTTTAGAGAGCGTCGTATCTTAAATACCTAAACTCTACACTAAGTACAACGTTAATTTTGGTGTATTATGTGATTATCATCGTCAAAATGCTATTTGGGTAGGGCTATAGGAAACCAAAAACCAACCAAACTAAACATAACCTTATTAAAAATAGCTGAAGTTTATATATTTGTGTGGTTGGTAGTTCTGAAAATGCATCAAGAATTTGGAATAAAATTTGCAAACTGTAAAACCGCCACTTTATAAGTAGCAGCAATACGTCACCCTAATAACACCGATCTCCCAGAAACATCCTATTTATGTACCATTAAGGTCCTTATGTTTCCGACATAAATGGTACATCGCTGCGATGTTTGTAATGTAACATCTCTAGGATGATTGTCCTGAAATGTTTTAGAAACATCCTTTCGAAAATATCTATCGACAAAAAGATTTTTCGTTCTCAAAATTAGATACTTATTACAGCTGAAAAATGGCTAACATTATTTTACAAAACTAGGTAGGACCTCAGACCGGCAGGACCCAGTATTAAATTTGCCAATTTTGTGTGATTTCTGAAAATGTCTCTATCACACACACAAACTAATTTCAAATTCCATAATATACCTGTAATGTATATAGATAAGGTACTTAATATTAATTTTGTATTGTAACAACAGCAAAATTTAATTTTTCATTCGACTTACAACTTGGAATAAAATAAAATATGTATTGATGAAAGTCTTCTCTCTTTTCAACTTTCAAACATCGTGAATATTCGTGAAGCCGAAGTGTATGGCGCAGGCGCGTGCTCAGGCATTTGTACTTGTACCGGTCAGGACAGGAGGGCACGCCACCACGTAGGGTCGGCGCCGCAGCCAGCGCAGACGGGCAGAATCAGTCGAACGGGTCGTCCTGTGCGCTTCGCTTGTGTTGTTGGGCGGAATTTTATTTCGTAATGGCGTCGTGCTGTGTGGAGGATTTGTCAATTTGTGGTTTTTCGCTACACCTAGTTGTGCCATTTTGTGTTCGAAAGGATCTCTGCGACCTACCAGTGCTTATTAGTTGGTGAGAAAGATTATTTGTTGAAAGATAACGTCGCATAACTATCAATTGTTTAGTTTATTTAATTTCAATATGGCGTCGGTTAGGAAATTTCTAACTTTTCTAATAAATAGCCCCTAAAAACCCGAACTTCATTCTTCATTAGGTAAGAGAAAATAACCAATAATTATTTTTTGTTTTCATAGTTGATTACATTCTAGGTGTGCAAGTTGAATTGTACTTCAAGAACTTTGGATTTTGGTTCTGTGGTTGTTTTGGTTAGTTAATGGTACCTTTATGAAATTGGAGCACCAAAAAAAAAAAAAAGAAAACGCCGAACTCCCCCACTACAACATGCTGCCACTGCCAAACTATGGTTTTCGATGACATGACGGGGCATAAATACTACATTATTTAGGCAAAATTGTCCGTCGGTTATTATTAGTTGATAGATAATCAATATAAGTATGCATGTACCTTATTTTTTCAATAAAAAATGTTATTGGAAACTGATGTGCCTACTTAATTTTATAATTTTCAATTTTTGTTTTTTTTTTGGAAAAAGTTCTATCTGACTTCCAGAAAATAGAACGAAAATTGAAAATTATTGAATTAGGTAATTTTTAATCCATAATCCTAAAATTCATTCACCTATTAAAGTCATACTAGAAACATATAGAGGATGTTTCTTACACCTGCCCCGGATGTATTAGGTACATCCCGCGTCATCTTAGAAACATCCCTGAGAGATGTTTATAGGACATCGCAAATGATGACACGGCTGTTGCCTGCAACATCCCAGGGATGTCCCCAGGAAAATAGGGACCTCCCAGGGACGTCTTCATTATCCCTGATGGATGTTTCTGGAATGTTTCTGCGATGTTACTGTGTTATTAGGGCATGCAGGGAGAAAAATAGCGAACTTCAAAGCGGCCATAAGGGAGGTTCGCTATCATTGTCATTATCTACCTAATAGTGAATTGATAGCAACTCATTAGAACTATGGTGTAACATACCTACTAATGTCTACCCTACGACTGAGCTTTATTGAAATAAGGCATGGTAGGTACCTACTTAGCAAGGCAAGGATATGTAGAAGATATTGAAAACCATTTTGTACTAAGTAGAAGGAAATGCAATATTGAACTGGATAAACTGGGAGTGATATATTCTCAAAACTAAGTTTAATATCTGAATTTTCTTTCTTATCTGGTATAAGGAAAGTGATTTTTCCTTTGTCGTCAATAAATAGCTACGAAGTCATTTGTGAAATATATGAATTTTTAGAAAAAAAAAAACGAAATAAATTCACAATTTTATATATTGAAAAGACTTCGAGGCTATTCGTTTCATCTTTATTATCCCTGATACCTTTACAAAGAAATAATGGAAGAGCAAAGCTCCGCCTTCGCCATTTAGCTCCGCCCGCTTAGGGGTCTTGTCCCCATTAGCTTTACTCCCACTTGTGTCCCTTTTCGGCATCAACAACATATTCAGAATTCAGTATCAAATCAGTACTCATTAAATAAACAGTGCAGTGCGTCAAAATTTATCGTCTACTGCCCAAAAATATGTTAAATACTTTGGGCTCTGTCGGTAAGTTAGTGGGGGCTCTAATTGACGTGAAAGTCTTTAGTGGTTCAGCATACTAACGATAGGCTAGTTAAATGGGGCTAAATTGGAGCAGCCTCGCCCTCATTAAGGCAATATTATTGGGCTTCGCTGGTAGGCCAAACAATTAGGACATATACCAACGGGGGCTTTTGATATTGTTCAGCCATGTTCAGTCTTTAACGGACTCGCGATTTGAAAACATCAACATTTTTCTATTTCTATTATCCTACAACTAAGTAATTACACGTTGTCAACTAAATGTCCATCATATACACAAATAATAATCAACAAATCCTAAATCAAAAATTTCATTTCAGGTATAAAAGACATGTGCGGTGAAGAACTAAAGAGACATCAGGGTGACTTAAAAGTGTTAGATCAACCGCGACTTTCTGGTTTATGCGATAACTTGGGTGGTTCTTTAAGTGGTCCGTTGAGCAACAGTAGTTCCAACGATGGCGACAAACCTTCGAAGCAAAAGAGACATCGGACCAGATTCACGCCGGCACAACTCAACGAGCTGGAACGGTGCTTTTCGAAAACGCACTATCCAGATATTTTTATGAGAGAAGAAATCGCCATGAGGATAGGGTTAACGGAATCTCGTGTTCAAGTAAGTACCTATACCTATATTTTTTATTTGAAATGAATTCGGTGTATGCCAATAATATAGTGACTGAAGAGCTATTCGAAATGAATTCGAGCTCGTTAACATAACAATATGTCGACCTGGTTTCGCCTCCTCCCCCACTCTTGTCGTATAGTTCGTCTGTAACTGGCTGGTGTATAGATATACCAACCCATATACTAGCCCCATAAATTCACTTATTAAATCCCCTCAAACTCACTCAATTTGGAAAGAATCTGAAAGATGCAATTCAATTACTAAGATATTCCAAAAGCTTAATTCTTTTGGAAATATTCCCAAGAATTTTTTAAATACAATGATTGAATTGATACAAAAGCATCTACAAATGAGTCTGGGTGAATAACAAAACCGAATATCCTATTTTTGATAAGATTGTAATGCATGTGAAATTATTCATGGTTTTACCAATATCATCATAATTATTCACCTACTAGCTTTTCGATCTATACTGATCAACTCTATATCTTCATTCTCTTCAAATGCCTTGTTTATTACTTTGGTGACCACGAGCTTATCTACTTATACCAAGAAGTATAGCGCAGACATAAAGTTCCTTCTTAGAATTACCTACCCTTAAAATCCAAATATCATAGGAAGACCTAAGTATATGAAATAAAAAAAATTATGAAAATTCTGGTCAAACAGGAAATAAAAATTTAATGATTTTATATTGAAATTCTACATGAGTTTTGGTAGCTTCATCCCTAAAATTCAAAATCGATATGGATTTCCATATTGTTCAAAGTTATAAACTTTTGCCAATCCTATATATGGATTTTAATTCCACTTACTCATTTCGATCATTAGTATCTAAAATCACCACAAGGCATATTTTCATTATACTAATCTCGTATCTTGAATACAGTGTTCAGCATAGTGTTCGATACATATGAAAAAACTTTTCAACTGTAGAATACCTATGTGATTTTTTTTTTTGTATGTGATCTATTTTGAATTTCCTATAACCTAAAATAACATTTTGACATCGGTCACGTGATCATTGCTATTGCGGCAAATAAACAACAAAATATAGGGAATTTTTCTTCATGGATATCGTATCAAATTTATAATTTTTCTTATTGAAATAATCCAAAGTGACGGAATATTTGAAATTATTTCTAAGAAATTGAATAAAAATATTCCATTAGAATTAGCACATGAAACATTTTCGTAGCATACCCTATCTTTGACAGTTCATGAGGTTTTCAATAATTTACTGTTGATACCTCCAACTAGAATGGGAGGTTTCACCATATTTGAATTCCATTGCTCTATTATTTTTGATCAGCTAGTATGAACCCAAATAAAAATATAGGTACCCTTGCTTCCAGTTGGCTTTGAAATGTCCTATTTTTTCAGAAAATAATGTTTAAAAATGCTGTTTTCATACCACATTTTTAAACATACTGGAATGGCACCGTTGTATGACGTAGATACCCAATCGACCAATAAGAATCGTTCACAATGGCTCTGACGCACATTTCTGATGCTTTGTCTAAGCTCTAAAGAGTGACAATTATGAAATTCCTCATTTCGTTATTTGCACACTTCGTTTAACACGCTGTCTAACATACCCTAATTTTATGTTGATAATGGGTGTGTGTTGATTGTTTTTGTTTTTATTTTCGTTTTCAAAAACATTAACAATATTGGTTTGCTATACTTCAGGTCTGTTGCTTATGGGAACTTTTATATTCCATTCCAAGCAATGAAACACAGTTCCAGAACACAAAATTTAAAAAAAAAAAAAAATAAACTTAAACAAACTGTGAAATTAGAGGTTATAATATTTATCAGCAGACAGAGAATGCGACGTTGCCAAATTGACTGTCGTGATTTATTAAAACTGAAATGATGTCAAGGTATAGATCCTTGAGTCCAAAGAATCCAATAAAAAACAATATATAGGTAAGTAAACAAGCAAAAATCAGGTTTCTAAAGGCAATCTTGATGGCAATGACAATCTGACAACGTAGTTACTAATTACCAGTATAATATTGGTAGTTGCAGCGAATGACGTCATATTTGACAATTTTCTGCAGTATTTAAAATGCTACTGAATTTATATATTGTCTATTAAAAATTAACGACAGCTCAAATGTTCCCCAAAATAGTGTTAATAATACCTTAACATATTACCTAAACTAATATCAAAGTCTAATATTATTTGATAATCAGAATATTTCTATTTTTTTCGTTTTCGCTTCAAATTTCGTAGCCAGCCCTAAAATATCGTTATTTTTCCATGTAAAGTTTTCCGATATTTTGTCGTCTAATACCACTTTTAGCGTTTCCATATAAAATTTTTCGAATTTGTCGCCATGACGGTGATCATGTGACCGATGTCAAAATATACTTTTAGGATATCGGATGTGCAGGATCATCCGCACATGCAAGGCAAATGGCATATCCTACAGTTAAAAATTTTTCCCATATGTAGCGAACATTATGGTGCACACTGATCGACAGTGTATCTACAGGGTGTATCAGGTATGAGTACGAATATTTTAACATGAGATAATATGGCCTATTTCAAGCTGAAACTGTCCTATTAACCATGGGTCAATTGTTAGTATTTTCGGAGTTATTGCAGAATTTAAATTTAGAAAAATGTTAACAACATCGTACAAGTATTATCTCTGCCAGGATATAAATGTAACGAAAACTGTTAAATTTAAAGGATTTTTTTTTTGCAAGGATTTTATTTATTTCTATCTGTCTACGTTTTGGTTTGTTATTGGATTTCAAATAATGTAAATAATAACTTGCATTTTTATCACTTTTCTTGTAAAAATAAAAAAATTGCTGTTTTATTAAGTTGTGAATTGCACTCAATGACATTTTTGAAATAAACATTCAAGGGAAAAATTAAATAACACTTACTCAGCTACTTGCCAAATCCTCATTATGAAAATATTAATTTTTGTTAAAAGTTTCTCAAAGCACTCAAATCAACACGCAGATTTTGCACACTCACACTTCCCGTATCACGCAATCTTTGTAAAACGGGCATAATGTTTTTTCATCAGGTGGGTGTTCTTGGGAAATCTTTCCCTGTAAATTTTGGCGGCTAAATGGGCATTTTACAACGATTCTGCCGAAACAAGTATCTGCATATTCGACGTTTGTATAGTATTTTCAATACACCTCATCCTTATTTATCATTCACGAATCAGACGAAACAAAAAATTACCAACAAAAACGAACGTCGATTGCTAATACGTCAATTTCATGTACAAATAGCAAATTCGTAACCTGATTTTATCTGTGTGTTCAAGAAGAGACATACGTTTTGTCACTAGAACGACTGGTACTTCTGAATAGGTATTAAAAATACTATAAACATTCTATTTCCAAAAGAGAATGAATTACGCGCGTTTTCAATTTCAATACTTCAAGTAACTGACAAATCAAGACTCAAAACCCAACCACCTATTCTTTTTTCTGCTATGTTGCCAGTTGTTTAGATACCGATTTACGAGTTAAATTTTCATGTTGTTTTTTCAATTATTTATTATTGTTGTTGACTAAAAATGCATAATTACTAAATTTTTGGATAGAGTATTTTTTTTTTACATATCATGATGATTGAAATTTTCTTTATCTTCCAAATATTCATAAAGAAATGTCAAAACTTCAAAGACCTTTTTTCTTAAAAATGGCTGAGTTTGGACCCCATGTAGTATAAACTTTTTTTGTCCAAAATGGGCCATATCTTCACGTGTTAAAATTTTTGTAATCAAACCTGATACACCTTGTATAATAGACGAGATAATAGTATCTAAAGTGCGTTTTTTTTTTAAAGATAAAAGTCAAAATGACATTATGTTGGCAATACAATGTAAAATTGTCAATGTTTCAAATTTTTTATGTAGAAAAGGCTTGTGTTGCCAACATAGTTACTAAATTTTTGACTTGGGAAATTATCTTTAAAAAAAAAACGCACTTTATATAGGTTCGATGGTAACAACATTACGCAGCACTAGGATCCATCTAACATGGAATCTGGATTAAGTAGGTATTTTCAAAATCCCTAAAATTTCCTTGAAAAAATTAGAAAATTTTGAATAAGTATTGTCATTTAAAAAGTAAATTAATGATAACTACCTAAATGAATATTATCATGGTATTATTGCTATAGTTGCTATCTGATTCATCCAATAAATGTTGATAGGTATTGTTACGAATGTTAAATCTCTCCTTATATTATCTAATAACAACAACAACAACAACTCCTATATCGTCGGTTGTTTGGCACCAATGTTATTTCATAAGACATCCTCCCTCTCAAATCAGATCGTTCCAGTTTGACCATTTATTTCCGTGATAAGCCTTTCCATTGTCTAGATGCACCGCACCTTCTCTTTTACGTTTACGTCTATACCTCCACTTTAATTCATCATCATCTTCTTACCACTACCAGGAGTACTATGCCTCTTAGATGCCTCAGGACCATGTCTTTGGAAATAATGTCCTTTAGATCTTCATTCTTTGTCATACTCGTAATCATCTTCATGGTCCACTTGCTTAAAATATCTAGAGCTGTCGAATTTATTATGATGCCTTAGTCCATTCAGGAGTTCAATGTAGACTGTAAAAATCTGTAGAGCTTATTCTGAGAAGAACGACTTTTACCTTCTGAATCACCAGTCGTACTATCTCAAGAATATTCTTGTGTCACTTATTGCGTTCTTCGCTCGCTAGATTTTTCCTTTTTCCATTTTGTTGGCGATTGATCACCTTTAAGCTGATGCTTGTGATTTTATCCTTGATTTGTTTCAAATAGAAACTTCTTCAAAATGATCAATTCCCAGCAATGCTGGCATAAAAGGGAGCATGACTGGCTGAATAAGGCATCTGCATTGTGTTATGCAGTTTACCAGAACAATGTTCATGAAACTTCTCCATTGAAGGCTTGAAGAGTTACTTAGCCGCACCCTACAATCACCGTTTAGAATGTCTTGTTTTCCAAAGCGGTAACATTAGATGCCCTCTTTCAAGTTGCAACCTTTCCATAAGTTCCTTCATAGTGTCTTAATTTTCTCCAATTAAATTTTTTCCTTGTTGTATACACCATCTATTTATTTGTTAAGGGCTTCAGCTTCCTGACGAGCATTTCCAATTTGCTAATGATTTTCCTGACGGATACTCCCAACTTCTCTACGAACTTCTTCCATTAGGTATAACTTTTTCTTGAATTTATTATCTTAGCCTTCTCATTATTTTCTCCAGTCTGGTTTGTTCCTCAGAGATTAAGGTTTGAATCCAATCTCGCTAATATTTAAAATTTTCTTGGAAGACGGTCCTGATCCTCTTTTTTCTTTTCTGTTCTCCGATCTATTGTTGTAAAAGTTAGGAAAGCCGGTGCTGTTCTTTTTGTCTTCAGGTCTATTCCCACAAGTTTCTGACAGTTTGCAAATTGTCACATCTAATACCAATGGTTCGGCTAAGTTACCGATTTATCTTGGAACGATGTCATTGAAAAAATATATAGTTTGCAAACTGTCAGAGACTCTTGTGATGAGAACAGACCTTTCGGGCTTTTTCTCCTTACTTTTCTATCTTCGGGCTTCCTCTCTTCGTATTTCTTTCTGTCTTCGGTCTTTCCCTTCTTGATTTTCTTTCTGTCTTCGGGATGCTTCTTCTTGTTTTCTTCGGGCTTCTCTTTCGTATCTTTTCAATACGTTTTCATGAAGCCCAGCAACATTTAATTAATTTGCTCCATTTTGGCTGTTTGCTCTAGTGTATTCCCCATAGGCTTTTTTTATTGGTACCAGTATACAGTGTGGTGACTCACTGGAAAATATTGAGTAGATATCTTTAAAATGAGCTTTTATTTCGGAAGACAACCCAAATTTCTATCAAATCAGAAAAAATAATCCTATTTGTTTTTTGTTTGCCAACAGTGTGATCTGTGACAGCTAATGACAGATTTTGCTGACCGATTTTCTCTCTTCGGGGATTTCAACCAGTGAAAATTATGTCAGTGCTGAGCTCAAAAAATGCAAATTTAGCGACGGGACATCTGCTAGGTATACGGAAAATTTTCTTTCCTTTTGTAGCGGCCTTATACTTCAACAGCTGACCGGATTGGATTTTTTTTTCTGGTTCCTAACGATATCAAATTTGATTCTGTCGATTGCCATAAGCGAGAAAACGATCAGGAACCGAGTATTCCTTCACAAGATCGCACCCTTATGGTGCAAACCTTATGGCTTTGGTTTTTCATCATTAGATTGTTCTATGAGGTTAATGTGTCAAAATGGCATGAAAGAGAAATTGACAAAATAACCTATTTTCTTCTGCAACAGGAAAATAGATTTTCCATATATAAGAATGCCTAGCAGACATCCGGTCGCTAAATTTTCATTTTTTGAGCTAAGCATTGACATTATTTTCAGTGGTTGAAATCCCCGATGAGAGAAAATCGGTCAGCAAAATCTGTCATTAGCTGACGATCTATAACTACGAAGTTTTTTTTTATGTGTTTATTTTTGATTCGCAATAGGTTAATAATGTACCTACACCATTAACATCTTGCGGGTAACGCCTCTCAACAAGTTATTGCAAATATTCATATAATTTCATTTCTAATGCATTCTCTGAGTTTGTTAATCTTGTTTTTTATTGTTGCTTCGATGTATAAACTTCACATTTCAATCAAGAATGGCCATAAAAGTATTGATTGGTGTGAAGTACCTATCTGATGGGGATCTCGCTGACCATTTTTTCTGGCCTCTTCCTGCAATCTATATGTTTAGGAAGATTTTTTTCAACTATTCACGAAGGAAAAATCATATCTCCAATTATAGGATAGATATACTGACCACAAGTCCCTTTCATGTCTTGCATTGATTAAGAGTACCTATACTATGTAGTTTGGGAGGTACCAAATGATCACTTTAGATGATTTTTCTAACATTATACAGGCACAAATCTACTATTGCTGCATAGAGATTTTTGTCAGCAAATATACGACCATGTAGCTTCACTTAAGTTCTTCAATATACTGACAAATTTTTACGAATAATGTTTTTGTTTGAATCCAAAATTCGCTATATTCTTTTCAAAGAAAGGTCTTGCTCTGAAAGTGATTGGGGGCAGTACGTCCGTGTATCATTAAGCATCTACTGTTCGATCATCAACCTCATTTCGTATTTACTTGATAAACGTCGAAGTGTTCTTCTTCTCAACTTGTCATTATGGATTCCTGGATGTGGGCCCCTTTCCATTATGGATTCCCGGATGTGGGCCCCTTTCAAACCTTTCCATATCCATCCACTTTTTATCGAGCTCCCTTGCGATGTTTTGAACATCATCACTTATCGTCTCTGACTCCTTTCGACATTCCGCTTGGTCTCTTCTGGATCCCAAGTTAAAAAACAGTGTAGAATTCTAAGACGTTGTGGTAGTAGAAGTAGATCCAGCAACAAACCAATAGTTCTTTAATCAGCAACAATAAATATTGGGAGAACCTGTATTTTAAAGTCAACGTTAACGACTGGACTCGGAAAGGAAATCCCTCAAATGTGTGTTTTCGTACTATGACTTATATTTCAGTCCAAATCCCAGAGAATGTTGAGAATTCAGGTGTCTACGGAGCCAGCAGACTTTCTTTTCAACATCTTATTTCTGATATTGATTGCCTTGTGTTGTGTTTCTTTATTGTATTAACTCTATATTTCAAGAATGCCCATAAAAAAATAGGTTGGTGTGAAATCTGCCTGTTTAGGAAAATTTCTTCTTAATACCTATCCACGTCGGCTAGTGGTGTCCCATTCTATTGGAAACATTTCCATTTTATCACTGTCTAAATGAGAATGCGGGATTCGAAGCAATTCATGCCAAAGAAACATTGAATGAAATAAACTTAATGTCAACATCATAACTAATGCTAAGTAAGCGAAATATGATAAATGCAACTTGCGTGCACAATTACTCAGAGCTCTAGATTTCGGTACTGTTTATTTTGGCGGGTACCGTATATTGCCAAAACATGTACGTTCCCTGGTTACCGAATATATATCTGTGATTTGAACTCGAAAAGAAATAGCAACCTAAAACTTGAGGGGTTATATCCAGGATAAAAACATCTTCAATACTAGTCAAGTTCATGTTCAATTTGAAATTTTAAGGGTGGTAGGTAATAATTGTAAAAAACATAACATAATATAACTGTGAGATAGCAAGTTATTTCAACAAAAGTCAGCACACTTTATGTTAGTTTCGTATCTAAAAGACAACGTGATTCAAATAAATAATACCCTCATAAACCCTTACTTTACTTACATTATATACCCCCAAACCTCTATTATGCAAGTTTAACATATTCCAATAATTACAACGCGTAAAAAAGGCAATTACTTTTTTTACCCTCCGAACCATCCTCCCTTCAGAGCAATTTTTTGCCTCACGTAGGTGTTAATCCTATTGACTTGCCTCCCCAACAACGATATAAAAGCCTTCACACGCAGAAATATAAATAATTTGCAATTAAAGGAGGTGCGTTCTAGTAGCCTTGCCGGGGGGTCGGATTAGTTGTCTGGATTAATTCGGATCAGTTGCGGGATAGTTTAGTGTATTGAGAAGTTTATTGCGAACAATGTTCTAATAAATTAATTCAAATAATTCCCTTTTTTTTTTTTAAATTAAAAGAAATACCAGAGTGTCTTATTGAATATTAAATTAAAGACAACAAGAAAGTGTGAAACAGTTAACTAATGCCACAATAGCCTCCGAAAATCCGTTGTAATCCATTAGGACGAAAACTTGTGTTGACTCTTTCATGTCTGTCTAAAAGGAAAGAGTTTTATTTTATCACCTTTTAGTCGTAAAATATTTTGTCAGACTTCCAGGAGGAGCTTTTAACCAAAGGTATACATTGACAAGTTTTTATTTATTTTTATCATAAAAAATATGTTTCTTTATCATATCCAATTTGTAAAATTTTAATGCAACAAGAGTCATAAATTCACCCAATAAAAAAAATCCAAGCGTTAAATATACAACCAATTTTTATGCATATTACATTGGGTTATTTAATATTAAAAACCGAATCTGTTCTTTAGAACTCCCCGGCTTTCTGTTTATGTTTTGGACTGATTTATAACAAAGGGTGGCGGCTTTCATCACTCCCTTAGGGGCCGAAACCCCGACATTATAACACCCCGCAAAAATATAGGCTCATAATGCAGTCAAATGCCCATTTAAATATTTAATGATGAGTGATGAGCCGATTTTATAAGAAATGATCAGTCATCCAGGCTTTTAATTCTTGTAATAATTGAGTTTGTGAACTTTTTTCGATGAACTTTTATGGACTGAAATTTTAGATAAAGGAAATTATAGGTACTTAAATTTTTTTTCAAAAAGTTTTTGAAATAAATATAAAAATTTATACAATTTCTGTTCATTTAAAACAGTTTGAGTAGCATAATGTTAAGTACTTTTTCTCCCTAGGATGACAAAGTATTGCCTCCTTTGACTTTCTGGGAAAAATGTCAATATTGGATTTCACTCCCAGAATCATAACAATACAAGATTCCTTCGGTCATAATGTAACCGCGGTCAGTCCAGGACTTAAATTCCACTGATTCAGGATCCGGTGATTCGAAACAAGAAATTATTTCCATTACATTCGGATCTTCTAACTGTTTCCTTCTAATGTCTTCTTTTTTTCTGGGCAAATAAACAATAACTTCATTTACCTCTGTCCAAGACGTTTCTTGTGGTGGCCGGGATAAAGTATCAGCCACTACATTTACCTTTCGAGGTGTATATTCACTTCTCATGTTATAAGCCTGTAAAGACAAAGTCCATCGAGCTAATCGGCCACTAGGTGATTTTAAAGACATTAACCACTTCAACGGCTGGTGGTAAGTGTGGATAATGAATTCAGCTTCATCCAGGTAGCCTCTACATTTCTCCACAGCAAACACAACTGCTAGAGCTTCTCTTTCTGTAGTGTGATAGTTTATCTCAGCAGATGTGAGTAGTCGGCTTGCATATTCAACAGGCCTTTCATCGGCCTTCTCCCCTTGGAGTAAAACTGCCCCTAAAGCGTATGAACTAGCATCAGTTCTGAGTATATAAGGCAATGAACTATCAGCCTGGGAGTATGGGATTAGTAGTCAAAAGTTGTTTCATAAGGTCGAAAGAATCTTGTTCTTTCTTCTCCCATTTCCAAATAGCGGTGATTTTAGAAGGATCTGGTTGGATTCCTTAGGTTTTAATTACGTGTCCCAAATACTTCACAGAGGAGCACACAAAATGGCATTTGGATCGATTGAGGTGAAGCTTGAAAGCTACAAGTAGGTCAAAAACTCGTTGTAAATTAGACAGGTGTACTTGGTAAGTTCTGGATAATACAATCAAATCTAGGATCAATGAGTCTTTGAAAGGTGGAGGGTGCATTTTTCATTCCAAATGGCATCCTCGTATAACGGAAAATTCCAAATGGGAAAATAAATGCTGTTTTATCTCGATCAGATTCGCGGACAGAGACTTGATGGTATCCTGATTTTAAATCAAGAGTGGTCCATATACTTTATTTGTTTTGCAGTGTGTAATAGATTATCAATCCTAGGAAGTGGGTATTCATCGGAAACTGTTTTCTCATTTAGGCGTTGATAATGGACACAAAGGCGAATACTACCATCAGGTTTAGGTACTAGAAGAACTGGAGCAGCATAGGGGGATTCGCATTCTTCTATGATTCCAACTTTCAGAAGTTTAACCAGTTCTGCCCTCGATATGTTTTTGGTCTGTTCAGACATCCGATAAGGTGGTACAGCAATTGGAATATCATCAGTCAGTTTTACTGTATGTTTTGCATATGGTGTCGGCTCAGTACCGAATGTGAATAATTCAGCATATTGGTGTAGTAAGAATTCAATTTGTTGCTTTTCCGGTTGGCTTAGTTGTACACCTTCATTTTCTCTCAATTGTGATGCATTCAGTTGTACAGAAAACATTGGAGTAAGTTCCGCAGTAGTTATTACATAATTATTCTCATCTTCAAATAAATAGGAAAATTGTGGAGTTTCCGCATAATACCATTGTCCCTGAGGAATGCCCGTCACAATATTGGCAAGTCCAATAAAGTCTAAACCGAGTAAAGTCCTACTATTGATATGTTCTGGAATGGCAACAAGTGCTGCTGAAATAATTTTATCATTCAGAATGATTTCAATATTAAAAACTAGAGAAGTTACAGTCCTCTCTATGCCATTTAATCAATAATTGTTGTTGAATATAAGGAGCGTTTTCTTTCACGAGAAGTTTCATAAGCGCAGCACCAGTTAGGCTACTCTTTGCTCCTGTATCCAAACAGGCAAGACCAGTATGACCAAGAATATTTACTGAAACCATAGGAATTTGAGAATCAACATCTGAAGAATGATAGAAGAATTCAGCAGCTTTGGCTCTTGTAGTGAACGTTTGGCCTGATGAAGTATCACTAGAAGAACCTGATTTTCGACAATTTGGACAGTTGCTTTTGATGTAACCTTGTTTTCCACAACCGTAGCAAGAAATTGCCTTAAAAACATTTTTTTTTTCTTGCAGATCTTCTGACTTCTGACCTGTTTCTTCCAGTCTAGAGTTTTGTTTCAATTTTCTACAATCTTCTTTGATGTGGCCATAATTTTTGTAATATACACATTCCAATGAAGACTTCTTCCCTTTTGTTTTAGCTTCTTTGTGGGGGCTCGATTTAACAGAATCGTGAGTTTTCTTTTCCAGTAGAGTGATTTCTGCAGTTCGAGCATTTTGAATAAGCTCATTGAAATTATCAACATTCTCTCGAGGAACTCTCTTTCTAATATTGTAGTTCAATAGACCATAAACCATATCTAACTGACAAATTGCAGAAACCTGGTGAATAATTGGAAATTTGAGAAAACGGCTCAACATCGGCTTACAAAAATTTCAGTTTTCTCTTCATTACCTTGTTCTTTAGAAAATAACTCACGATATAGTTGATGTGGAAATTTTTTTTGTCCAAAAGCATTTCGTAATGCACATATACCATCATCAAATGTAACAACACTGGATTTTACTCCTTGCTAACATATTGCAGCTTGACCTTCTAGAAGCATAGGAAAACCCTTGAGAGCATTATTTTCAGAAACATTCACGCAGTCTTTATAAATAAGGATGGTACTAATAAACGTATTCACATCAGTGCTATATGAACCATCAAAACGAGCTGCGCATTTGGCTTAAGGCTCTGTATAAGAGTTTGTAACATTTCTGGCGACATTACTACTTATTGAATAACGTCATTATCATAATTGTCCGTTATTTTCCATTCCATTAGATTCAGTGCTTTTCGAAATCCGACCTGAAATTGGTGTACAGCTGGTGAGATGGATTATGAACACAATCGAAAAACTCATAGGAAAACTTCACAAATCTATCTACTCAATAAGAGTACGGTCAAAATAAACTTGCTTTTTAACTTGCCCTCAACTTTGGTGCGCCACTTTAACTGGGGTGTTTGGATCAGGAGTGCACTGGGAAAAAATGTAATACGGTACACGTTGATTAAATAAATTCCCGAATATTTATTTCAAAATACTGTACTAATTGAACAAAAGGCAAAAAAATTGCAATAAACCCACATAACAAAATTGCATCCTTAGAATGTACTGAGAATGTTCTTTTTTTGAAGGAATGTGCCTAGAATGTTCGCCAAAACCATTGCGAGTATCCTGAGAATGTTCTGAGAAATGATTGTATAAATACTGTTTGTAATACCCAAGAACTTCCTGGGAAATCTATTAGAATATTCCTAGAATATACCTATGAGATTCTCAGTACATCCTGAAAAGATTATTCCTATTTGATTCTAAAAATATGCTTAAAATGTATATTCTCACATTCAAAAAATGTTTCTATGACATTATAGTTAGGTTCTCAAAAGAATATTATACCAATATGCTTGAAATATTCTTAGAATATATCTACATATATCATTCTCAATATGCATCCTAGACATAACATTCATGTTTGATTCTAGAGATATACTTGCAATGTTAATTTTCGCTTCCAAATAATGCTCCTTTCAGTCCTTTTATATTAAAGACAGTGAAAGAGTTGTTGGAAAACTTCTCTGGAAAACACAAGTGTTTAACCAGAGCTCCGGTTTCGAGCTTGTTATGCTCTCGTCGCGGTAAGCACGCCAACTGAGAGAAACAGGTTCCAAGGTGATTCAAACGCTAGGCAAGATGTAGATCTTTAATAGTGCGTGGTTCCCTCTATTGGAAGTTCTACAAAGCAAAAGAAAAAGAATATACCAATAATATTCTAAGTAGATTCTAGATAGAGTAATATTGTTTATTTGCAATCATATATGTAATCTTGACATTACTGGTTTTTTAAAAATTTGAAAGTGTCACTTTACCTGTGTCACTTCCCTCTTCGATTTCCCTCACCGATTTCCCTATTCGACTTCCCTCACCGATTTCCCTCACTGTCATTTATTTACCTTTGCTGGCAACAATGAGAACATGTCAGGTAAAAACGTCAAAACAGTGAATGACAAATTTTGGCATGTTTGTTTTATTTTTTTAATATTAAAAAAATTGAATGACTAATCATAATTCATGGTGTGCTTGCAAATAAAATAGTATACAAACCTCGAAGGAAAGTTTTCATTTCTGTCTCGAGATTAATAGTCAATCTCGACAGTAATGAAACACTTCCCTACTCGGTATGTAATATACTATTAATTGTTCAATTAGGATTTTTGAGTAGGTACTTTAGATAATTAGGTGAACAATATGAAAATATTCTTATCATGGTTACCTACCTACATAAACTTGGTAGGTCTTAATACTTGATAGAAATATTAGCCGAAAGAACATTTTTTGACAATGACAATATTCGAATAATGTTATATAAAGTAGGTTCTTAGCACAATTTTTCAGGTAGGTGCATAGAAGCAACATTCCTAGTACATAAATAGAACATTCAAAAATTAATATTTCAATCGAAACAATCTTAGAATATTCATTGAACATTCCTGAAAAAACATTTCAAAAAGCACTTTGAGCAAATATTCTGAGAATATGTTCTTTCACTGTTATGTGGGAACATTTCTCAAATAGAACATACGTATTGACAACGCTGACGCTTTCTATGACAATCCCTTTTACACCTTTTTTTCTCGACTGATCATGGACCGGTATCATTGGGTGTTTTCTACCAAGGTAGAGGGTGCTTTGGTGTCTTAATGGTTACAGTAGTTTTATTCCTACATAAACAGATCATTTGGTTCAAGACTTACATATTTGTCACTTAGGGATGTAACCACTAACTGCACCCTTAATGATGAGAAAGAAGTTGCCAATTTGTTTGACAAACTGTTTCAAAGTGTATTTACGAAAGAAGATCCAAGCCATATGCCTAACTTGTATCCTGATGCATTATGTGCTAATTCACAATTACTGTGCTAATTCACAATTACTGAACCCAGATTCTAGTCCAGGAGAGGATAAAATCCCTGCCAATTTCGTGATTAGCTGTGCTGCAGTATTGTCACATCCCCTCTCAGCTATCATGAATAATCTTCTTAGGCAGGGCAAACTACCAAGGGAAAGGAAGGAGGTAATTATTGCCTATTTACAACAAAGGCAACAAACACACCTGCCTGAAAACTATATGCACATTAGCTTAACAAGCACCCTTCGCAAATGCATGGAGAAAGTCCTGGTATCTAAGATGACTAGATTTCTGCTCCGAAATGGAATCATCCCACCTTCCCATCCTTCCTGGATGGTTCACTTTCACGAACCTTATTAACAAAGTTCACGCGAGTGGATCAGGAAAGATGACTCCGGCCAGCCTGTTGATGTATTTTACCTGGATTTTGACAAGATAGGTACCACTTGGACGGCTTCTTCTTGAACTCTATCACTATGGTATAAGAGGACTACTCAACACAATCTAAGATTTTCTGCAGGATCGTCAAATCTGTTTCAGGATAGGGTCCATGAATTCAAATTCCTGTGAAATTCTTAGTGGTATCTTCCAAGGCTCAGTCCTTGGACCTTTACTCTTCGTTGTATATTGATGACCTACCAAATGGATTGACGAGTCAGACTTCGTCATTTGCGAATGATATGTTATAGTAATCTTGTAACACAGAATGGAAGCCTCCAAAGGGATAAAAATGCCATCAGGACAACCACCTGGGCAAAAACAACCCCAGGATGAAATACTTCAATGGGTCTACCCAGGTGATCTGTATTGCTGAACAAAATTATATGGGAATTATTGTCATTGAAGACATGAAGTGGGAAAACCATATTAATGGCATTATAAAGAAGTCAAACTCCATCATGTACCTGATTTCCAACACATTTAAAGATCCCACACCCCAAATGTTTGTAAAGCTGTACAAGGATTACATAAGTCCTAGGCTGGAGTATGCCCAAAGCACATGGAGTCCTTATTATACCTATCAAGGACAATGAGGCACTTCCATACCAACAAAGGCTGCAGAGGCTGAACCTCCGTACACCTAGAGTAGTAGTAGAGACATTCAAAATAATTAGTGAACTCTACCAGTTAAGTGTGTTTGAGTTCAGTGACAGCCAGCATTTAAGGGGTCATAATAAGAAACTCTGTAAAGAGAGGATGCCAGGCTTTTGTGTAGAAGTTTTTTGTTCAACCGAGTGGTTTACAATTGGAATTTACTCACTTGGGACACTGTAAATGCCTCTTCACTCAACCTGTTCAAAAACAAACTAGAGAGTGAAATGGCTAATTGGACAAGATCATACCAAATAATATATGTATACCTAACAGGGCTAGGATAAAAACCGAATTAATACAAGTCTCATCGGTTTATCCTCAGGTACCGCTTACTATTGTTAACTAATAATAATAATTATAATAATATCGGGTCTTCAAAAAAAACCAATCTAAGATTGCTATGGTTTTTTAAATGTATGTCTTAGCAATATTTTTATTCAATTTTCTCAATGAACTTTAATGTCAAAATGATTTGTCAATAATACTGTCCAATAAATAAACAGTAATGCGACGTACGTTTTCGTAATCAAAGCAATCTTTGATTGTTTTTTTTTTTGAAGACCCGATATTTCCGGTCCACAATTTTCAAACATTTCGGCTTCAAACAGGGACGTAGCGAATGCCTCTGGTTTGGGGGAGGGGGGTGACATTCCTTAACCTAACTTTTCCAACTTCATTAAAACATCATATCTTGCATGGTACACGTGTTAAGAAGTGAAACTTCTCAAAAACTATTTCTTCCCTCATAGAACTTTTAGACTTAGCGTATGACTTAAGGCCACACCCCTTATACATACAACTTTCAGACTTTGCATATAAGTCGGGGTATAGAGACGAAAAGCCACACAAAAGGCAGACGCGCATCTGTAGTGACTTCATAAGGGTATCGGCGCTTGACAATAATAGGCAATCCTCTTTGCTCATAATCCTTGGTTTGTGTCAATCGCTCATCGGCTGTCGTTAGCTGATTTCAGAAAACAACTCCAAGAGCAAAAAGATGAAAATGTTGACAGTTTTCACGTGTTCAACTCATATACGTCGAGTTCGGTTAATCCTCCGTGACCTGAAACTTGACACTGTTGGCAGAAGTCCATGTGATCTTTGATTTGACGTTTTAGAACTGATTACGTGGGCCTGTCATCTTTTTGCTCGCTGAGGATTACCCGAACTCCACTATAAAATCAATTTGAAGTCACGTGTAAAAAAGTCTGTTACATTTGCGATATCATTTCCGAACTCGCCAATTGTCATTAGCTGCCTTTCTCGGTCTCTCTACGTTATATTTTTCTTCTCTGTCGTCTTGCGTGTGATGAAATTTGTCAAAACGTGACGAGTGGCGTTACGTATCGTTACGTGTAACGTGACGCGTCTTCCATAAAAATCACTCTCCATTCTCGTTCAAATATCAGACCGCCGCCTAAGAAGTTTCACTTCAAAGGAATCAGGATGTGTAACATCGTACATGTGTTAAGAAGTGAAACTTTTTAAAAACTATTTCCTCCCTCATAGAACTTTTAGACTAAGCGTATGACTTACGGCCACACAAAAGGGAGACGCGCATTTGTAGTGACGACACAAGGGTATCGGCGCTTGACAATAATAGGCAATCCTCTTTGCTCATAATCCTTGATTTATGTCAATAGTTCGTCGGCTGTCATTGTCATCGGCTCTCTTTCTTCGTCTCTCTACGTCATAGATTTCTTCTCTCTCGTCTCTCGTGTAACGAAATTTGCCAAAACGTGACGTTACATAAGGGTAAGCACATAGTGGAGCGACGAGCAAAGTAGTGAGCAGTGAGGAGAGCAAAGCAGCGAAAACTAACACACGAGATCAAATTGCTTGACACATAGTGAAGAGCAGTGCGGAGATTTAGCAGCGCTGTTAATATCGAGCAATGCGACGCGTTCAAGCAAGTTTGATTTTTCTACTTTGCTCGTTTGTCTCTGTGTTGTAAAAATGGACGTTGAACAAATTTATAAGCAGTATTTTTGTTAAAAATCCATTGTGGAACCAAAAAGATCCCCAACATCATAACCATAACCGATACATATTAGATAAGTTGTGGGATGATGTAGCAGGAGAAATTAAGCCAATAATTAAGTGAAAAATGTATTAGGTATATATTATTAATTGATTGCTGCTCAGCCAATTGGGTTTATGTTAAAGTTAGTCCATTTTTTTACCAATCTTTGTTCCAAAATGTAATCAAAGGTTTTAATATTCATTCGAAGATAAGAGTGAAATTTTTTTGGATGTTGCCGTAATTCCTCATATAAATGGTGATATTCGCCTAATCGAAATCTGCTTCTGTTTATAAGGTGTGCACTACACCTTCTTTTTTTCTTTCTGTCTTCTCATTAAATATCAAATTTTTAAAGACGACGTTTCAGTTAAAACCAAGTTATTTATTTTTATCTTTTTCACTCGAGTATTAACTCGCCACTATGTGTATACAATTCTTTCATCCACTCTCTGCTCACTTGACGCTCTGCTCTCCGCGCTGCCCGCTGCTCTGCTTACCGCTCCACTATGTGCTTAGCCTAATAGTCCAAGAGCCCAGAGCCGCCAGACACAACTTATTTGCTAAAGGACAGAATATGTGGGATTGAGTAGCACTTATAGGTACTATGAACGTATGTATACTCGCTAAGTTGGGTAGACGGCCAGTTGACTGTTATTTGTAAATAACGGTTTTTCCCATCATGGGAAAAACCGAATCCCATTTCTACTCTAGCCTGGAGTAGACTGTAAGTTTAAGAGGGGGAAATAGATATCTCGCTCACTCTCAAACGCATGCATAGTACCCTCGCGCTCACACTCACGGAAAAACTATTATTGCGTCTGGGGGGATGTTTGGCCGGTGCGATTGGTCTGGCTGAGCACACGTAGTTATGAAATAGTCTCCCCAATAACACGTATAAAAATCAAGCGTTAGAAAAAAAGTTAAAGTACTTCTTAAGCTTTCGCACCTGGTGTCGGTAAATTGGCCGTCTACCCAACTTAGCGGGTATACATACGTTCATAGTACATATAAGTGCTACACAATCCCACATATTCTGTCCTTTAGAAAATAAGTTGTGTCTGGCGGCTCTGGGTTATTGGACTATAACGCGTCTTTCAAATCACTCTCCATTCTCGTCCAAATATCAGACCGCCACCTAAGAAGTTTCACTTCAAAAAACTGATAAAAAGTTTGACATGTATTCCAGACCTACAAATAATATAATCAAATAAAATGAACACGTGTATAAGAAAAATGTTTGAAAAAACTATTTCTTTAACTTGAGTGCATAGAATTCCGAGCTTTGCTGAAATCTAAAAAGCGAGCGAAGAATGCGTAGAACGCAGAAGGCAACAAAATGAGTTTGGAGTTTGGAGTTTGGATATATAATATTATATTGTCCATCTTTCTCAAACACAGCGCTCTTGTAACAAGCTATCTAATTACGTCGGTCTTGACTCTTGAATAGTGCTAGTGTCACTAGTCACTCCCACAGGCTAGTGGCGCTAGTGCAGTGCAAAGTCCAACGCAAGAAATCGCAGCGACTATTGGGATTTCGTCATCTTGTTAGTCCGGTGTTTTTGCAATTTATTACACGTGACACGATTTTAATGGTAATTTTAATTAGTCCTCGCAAATAAGGTGCGCAAATTTGGAGGGGCTCCGTCCCTGGCTCCAAATTTCACAATGGATCACAACATAGAGTTTGAGTTAGCTCCCAAATGATCATGTAAGCATGGACAACATGAAAAAAATTGAAATTTCAATATTTTTGATGACTCAGAGTATTCTAAGATAAATTTCTTAATATTTCGATTATCATATCTTCAACTGTAATAAATTATATTTATATTTTGCATCGATTGACAGTAGGTAAGTATGTATGTAGTTTGAGCAGTCCCAAATGATCATTTAAGATGATCTTTCTAACAATGACAAGAACAACTCTCTTATTGCTGTAGGCAGATGCTTATCAGCAAATATACGACCAAGCTTCATTTAAGTACTGACAAATTTGTACGAATGTTTTCAGCTCAAATATATGCAAAATTCGTCATGTACTTTCCGAAGAAAAATCAAGTTCTTGCTCCTTAAGAAAGTGATTGGGGACGGTTCGTCCGTGTATCTTCAGGCAGGTACTTAACTGTCCGATAATCAATTCAGATTCGTTTGATAAACGTCGAAGTGCCATTTTGTGTTTATAAATTCCTAAACGTGGTCCCCTTCTAAACCTTTCCATATCCTTACACTTTGTATCTAGTTCCCTTGCGATGTTTTGAACAACATCACTCCATCACTTCTCTAGCTTCTTTCGACATTCTACTTGGTCTCTCCTGGATGCCAAAGTAAGATACAGTGTAGAAATCTAAGCAGTACTTAGTAGAAGTAGATCCAGGAATAAACTAATAGTTCTCTGATCAACAACAATAAATATGGGAGAACCTGTACATTTAGAAGCCAAACTTTCATAACTGCACTTGGAAAGAAAAACCAACAAATAAGTGTTGTCATGCTATGATTATTTAGTCCAAATTCTAAACAATATTGAAAGTTGAGGGTGAGAGGTAATCATGTTGAGGTTTATTCCGCCCGATATGTAGAACTGTAAACTTAAGGTCATTCAATGGCATTTTCCAAAACATTGTACACTCTTGGATGGTGTTCCTGGAGGTTTGCAAACTGTAGTAGGTAGTGGATTGCAGGAGAGGCTTATGTCATCTGCAAATGATTCATATTTGTTCTCTAGTTTCTTGTATAAGCCACACAAATACGCCAAGAAACGCAAGGGTTCCAAGACGGTATGCCATTGTGTACAGAATATTCAACTGAGTCCTTCCTAACCTGGAAGGTATGTCCAGTAAGGAATTTTCCAAGAACTCACAGTAAATCGCCCCTAAATTCAAAATGAGATAGCTTGTATAATAAGTCTTCAGTTGGTATCTTATCAAATGCTTTTTCAGAGTCAAGGAAAACTACATCAATTGATTCATTCTCATCATCCGCCTTTGTCCACATAGTGAGTGCTGGTTAGGAGGTTCGTAAAAGTATTTTTTTTTGGGGAGAAAACCATGTTGTTAGGGTGGTACAATATGAGCTTCGAGAAAAAAACCTTGAGTTCCTTAGCAATGATTTTTCCCATATATTTACATAGGGCGCTGATTAGGCTGACTGTAGTTTTCTACTAGCTTTTTGTTTCCCCTTTTTGAATGTAGGCATAACAACTGATTTTTTCTAAGGTTGTGGGAAATCTCCTGTGAAAATCATTTCATTCATGTGTTGCCAGAGGCTCCTTTAGAGTGTGCAAACAATTTTTCAGAAACATAGGAGGGATCTGATTAAGCACAGGGCTGGAGTTCACCCTTAGGGACTTATTTTTTTTCGTGATGAAATTCATGGTTCTGGAGTAGGATGCAACTGGAAGTGTTGGTCGTTGGTCTAATATCTGTACGGCTAAGTTTAGTAAAAACACTCTGCAATTGCTGTGCGAAACACTCTGCAACCTCATGGTCAGATTCAAGTGATACTAGAGCTGCTTTGTCAACAATACTGAAGTGAGTGTGTTCACTCAATATGGTATATTGATGACAATATCTCATTTCACAGACATACTCCGATCCTACGTTTTCAACATTTGATTTCTGATATCAATTGACTTGTGTTCTACTGCCATATGGCGTTCTGAGTTATTTGAAAATTCAGATTTTATTTATAATGCCATCTTTATTCTCTATTTTATAGTAACTTGTTTGCTTCCGTTTGATAGTTTCAATATGTTCAAGATTCCCGGCCAAAAAACAAGACATCATCCTTATTGAAAGATCCATTTCTTCTCTAGCAAAATGTCTCCCTGAATCTCCATTGTATCCAAATTTTTATAAAACCGCTTTTCCCTGATATCTTATCTTATATATCAAATAAATCTTCCAAACTTTTAATTTTCACTCCTCACACCGATCGAAAAATCATTACCGGCGGATACAATGTTACCGACAGGGATTTATAACCCCGCAGTGATTGAGCCAGTCAAGTCTAATGAAACGCGACCCTCTCACCCTCCTATTGCTTAGACATGATTTAGCAAGTAAAGCCAACTTTAATATTATTAGTCAAGTGGCAGATGCATTTATTAAATTCACCTGGCTCGCTCTACCGTATCATCTGCCAAACTATCGGTTAAAGACTATTGAAGGGATAAGTGTTTTATTCGCATTAGCAGGATTGAATCTGGCGAAGCGATAACGGCTTTTCTGCACGAGAAGTGAGGATCTTGAATGAGTTACAAAATTACCTGGTGATGATTAAATTTTCAATCTAGGATCTAGAGTTGATTGCATTTCTGGAAGAATTATTGTCAGCAAGTAGAAAGGTGTGAAATCAATAAAAACATTATTTCAAACTCTTGGATTTATGCTAATTATAAAGCTATTATCATTGCAATGGATGTTTGTCAAAACGATTATTACGTAATTTAAAGGCGTTTATTAACATTATTGTTTTTCTCAAGTTAGTGTCACATTTAATATTTGATATGATTGGAAGCTCTTAGGATTCCTAACCTGAAAATGTAAAAATGAAAAATCATACTTAGAAAGACTGGCACCGGATCACCTGTTAAATTTTATATAGAACAAAATCAGGTAGAGTTTCTCATCGTTTGATTCAAATTCAAAAGAGAAAGATGTTTTGTGTTGTGATACATATATACCATCATCAAGTTTAGGATGAAAATTATTAAGTAGTAAAACGTTGTCAATTTTTAGGATTTTTAATAAAAATTCTTATCATAATATTATTTATTATTAGATACAAGATAAAACAACAGAACACGATTTCATAGGGAAGCACAGACTTAAGCCATGTAACCTCAAAATTCAAAACCCTTTTCAACAAAAACATTTTAATAAACGGCAAACGCTGACCACAAAATGTAATATCGTTGTACAGTATTTCAAAAACAAATCCTTCAATTGTTAGACCCGGCACTGTAATAGAGAGTTAACGCTGGAACCTCTAAACCTATATTGTTATTCTAACAAATGGCTAATATGTTAAAATGATTGCCGTGGTAAGCCGCCAGGAAGTTAATTTCGGCCGTGCTGGCATCATTAATCCCCAATGGGGCGCAGTTGATGTATGATTTGAGTTAGCCCTGCAAATACCACGCGGCGCACCCTCCCCCATACAATACCACGGACACAAACTTTATTGCTTAAGGATTTTCGTTGCTCTGCGCGCAGGAAAATCAGAGGTAATAACTTTCGAAAGCCGCTCGCTTTTGTAAGAATGGATTTTTAACCTGCCTGGAAAATTTTTCGTATCTCTTTGTTTTCTAATGATGGTTGCTTCTGTGTGGACTTGGTGAACTTTTTCAAAAGAAACAGACTAGATGTATTAGCTGTAATATAATAATACTTTTATAACTGGTTTAATTAAATAATTTTGTTTTGTATGAACATACATTAGCCCAATTAGCATGTCAATTGGATTAGTACCTATAGACTAGTCATCAAGTCTCTCCACAGAAAAAAATCCCAGGGGTTCAAGTCCGGTAATCGAGGAGGCAAAGCAAGAGAAGTATACCTGATTGCTTCTCCTCCTATATCCATCGATTTTTGAAGTACCTGTTCCGGTGTTGTCAAAAATCATGTGGTATTGACAAAAGTAGGTCTGGAAAGTTTTGGCAATTTATGTTGAAGAGAATGCAAATAAGATGGCCCAGTTAAACATACCAATACAAATGGTCCAATTGAATGGTCCAAAAAATCCTTCAATTTTAACTCTATGTTAAAATTTTCAAAAATTCAAGTTTTTTTCACTTCTTTGACTCAATTTTTGCATTAGGAGCTCCTAGAATAGAATTCTTATGCCTTTCAGTTCAAGCTTCAGCTCTATAAGATCCGGCAATAAGATTTCCACAATTTCTCGTTAAATTAATTTCAGTTCAAATGTAAGCTTCCTGAACTTTTCTAGCTTAATTTTAACTCTTGAATGTTCGAAAATCAAAGTTTTTTCACTTCTTTGGCTCAATTTTTGCATTTGGAGCTCCGAGAATAGAATTCTTATGCCTTTCAGCTCAAACATTAGCTCTATAAGATCCGGCAATAAAATTTCCACAGTTTCTCGTTTAATTAATTTCAGTTCAAATGTAAGCTTTTTGAACTTTTCTAGCTCAATTTCAAATCTTGAGTGTTCGAAAATCAAAGTTTTTTTACTTCTTTGGCTCAATTTTTGCATTAGGAGCTCCGAGAATAGAATTCTTATGCCTTTCAGTTCAAACTTTAGCTCTATAAGATCCGGCAATAAGATTTCCACAATTTCCTGTGTCAATTTCAGTTTAAATATAAGCTTTTTGAACTTTTCCAGCTCAATTTGAACTCTTGAATGTTCAAAAATCAAAGTTTTTTCACTTCTTTGGCTCAATATTTGTTTTAGGAGCTCCGGGAAAAGATTTTCTATCCCTTCAAACTTTAGCTCTATTAGATTCAAAAATAAGATTTCCGAAATTCCCCGAACAAATTTCAGATCAAATGTGAGCTTTTTGAACTTTTTTAGTTCTTAAATGTTCAAAAATCAAAGTTTCTCCACTTCTTTGGCATCATTTTTGCATTAGGAGTTCAGATTTCTCATGCCTTTCAGTTTAAACTTTAAATTTATTAGATCTGGGTATAAGATTTCCACAATATCCGGAATAAATTTTAGTTCAAAATGTCACAATAATTCACAATTGAAGCTTGAAGATTTTCGTTTTCCCATGTAAAAACACCATTATTTGTCTTTTGAGAAAATCCAGGTTCATCTGTACGAAGAGAACTGAACCCATGAAATTTGCCTAGTTTCTGTTCCGATGCAAAGCTTACTTCGATCCTTCGCTGGATATCTTCTAGGAAAAAGTTCCTGAGGACTTTCCGAAAGTGATACGCACTTTCAATACTTTCCAATCGGATCTGCCTCCACGGCATTTGAAATGCCTTAAACACCAACCCCGTGATCGATTTCATTTTCACAATGGTGAATGCCTTTGCCAACTTTTCTAAAAATGATTTAAATGATAATCTGCTCAGTTTCTGAACTCGTAGATATTCAATTCTCTGTGAAACTGCAATTGACTAACTTGGACCTGCTCTATCTATACATAGAGTTCAAATTTTTTTCTGAAGGATGATGCACACTTCAAAAAAAATCCACGATTTTCATAAAATTTTGGTATGTTATAGATTTGGATCTTCTGATCAAAAGTTCTCATGAGCCCAAGATGATCCGATGACTGGTTTCCAAAATACAGTGGCGGGTATGGGACTACCCAAAAATTCTAGTAAATAAAAATTCTTTCACAAAAGGTAAACTTTAATACAAAAAGTGTTAAAATTAATTGAATCCTATTTTTATTGGCCATGGTAGATGTCAGGAAACAATTTCTATCTACAGGGGGTACTCAAAAAATATAATCTTGTTTAGTACATACTTTTTTTATATAAAAATCGGACGGACGTTCAAGTTAAACTATAATAAAATAATACGATATGAAAATATGATATGAACATTTCCAGCCCAATCCCGGGCGCAAATGGTACTGGAAGTGATAGGCAGTATACACCGTTTAGGGGACATCATTTGGCTTGCAAATAACTTTGAGGGTGATTTAAGGGGTAAAACTAATAAATGCGATTTATCGAAAAAAGGGTTTTTGTGAAAATATGGACATTTCCACCTTAGTCACGGGTACAAATGGTACTGGGAGTTATAGATAGTTCTAATATATACTGTTTAGGGAATCTCACTTGACTTGCAAATTACTTGCGGGGTGGTTTAAAGAAGTAAAACTAATCATTGCGATCCATGAAAAAAAGGGTTTTTATGAAAAAATGAACATTTCCACCCTAGTCTCGGGTACTGGAAGTTATAGGCAGTACCAAGATACACCGTTAAGGGTAACTGAAAAGACTTGCAAATAACTTTGCGGGTGGTTTAAGGGGGTGAAACTAATAATTGCGATTCATCGAAAAAAGGGTTTTTGTGAAAATATGGACATGTCCACCCTGGTATCGGGTACAAATGGTACTGGAAGTTATAGACAGTACCAATATACATCGTTTAGGGAATCTCACTTGACTTGCAAATTACTTTCGGGGTGGTTTAAAAGGGTAAAACTAATTATTGCAATCCATGAAAAAAAGGGTTTCTATGAAAATACGAACATTTCCACCCTAGTCTCGGGCGCAAATAGTACTGGAAGTTGTAGGCAGTACCAAGATACATCGTCTATGGCACCTGAAAAGACTTGCAAATAACTTTGAGGTTGGTTTAAGGGGGTAAAACTATTTATTGCGATCCATGAGTTTTTATGAAAATATGAACATTTCAACCCTAGTCTCGGACCCAAATGTGTACTGGCAGTTGTAGGCAGTACCAAATGTACGCCGTTAAGGGTGCCTAAAAACTTAAAAAGGCTTGAAAATAACTTTGAGGGTGGTTTAGGGGGTGGAACTAATAATTGCGATTCATCGAAAAAAGTTTTTTTTTTGAAAATATGGACATTTCCACCCTAGTCTCGGGTACAAATGGTACTGGAACTTAGAGACAGTACCAATATACATCGTTTGGGGAATCTCACTTAACTTGCAAATTACTTTCGGGGTAGTTTGAAGGGGTAAAACTAATTATTGCGATCCATGAAAAAAAAGGTATATTCTTTGAAAATATGAACATTTCCACCCTAGTTTCGGGCGCAAATGGTACTGGAAGTTATAGGCAGTACCAAGATACACCGTTTAGAGCGCTTGAAAAGACTGGCATATAACTTTGAGGTTGGTTTGAGGGGGTAAAACTAGTTATTGCGATCCATGAAAAAAAAGGTTTTTATGAAAATATGAACATTTCCACCCTAGTCTCGGGCACAGATGGTACTGCAAGTTATAGGCAGTACCAATATACACCACCGTTTAGGGAACCTAACTTCACTTGCAAATTACTTTGGGGGTGGTTTAAAAGGGTAAAACTAATTATTGCGATCCATGAAAAAAAAGGTTTCCATGAAAATATGGACATTCCCACCATAGTCTCGGGCATAAATGGTACAGGATGTTATAGGCAGTACCGATATACACCGTTCAAGGTACCTAAAAGGACTTGCAAATAACTTTAAGGGTGGTTTAAGGGGGTAAAACTAATAATTGCGATTCATCGGAAAAAGGGTTTTTGTGAAAATATGGACATTTCCACTCTAGTCTTGAGTACAAATAGTACTGGAAGTTATAGACTGTTCCAATATATACCGTTTAGAGAATCTCATTTGACTTGCAAATTACTTTCGGGGTGGTTTAAAGGGGTAAAACTAATTATTGCGATCCATGAAAAAAAGAGTTTTTGTGAAAATATGGTCATTTTCACCCTAATCTCGGGCACAAAGGGTACTGGAAGTTATACCCACATAACAAAATTGCATCCTTAGAATGTAATAAGAATGTTCTTTTTTTAGGAGGAATGTGCCTAGAATGTTCACCAAAACCATTGCGAATGTCCTGAGAATGTTCTGAGAAAAGATTGTAGAAATACTGTTTGCAATACCCAAGAACTTCCTAGGAAATCCATTAGGATATTCCTAGAATATACCTATGAGATTCTCAGTACATCCTGAAAAGAATATTCCTGTTTGATTCTAAAAATATGCTTGAAATGTATCTCACATTCAAAGAATGTTTCTATGACATAATGTCTGCCCAGCGACTCTGTGTCTACGGGGCAACGGTAAGGGGAATGCAGTTGTAAAAAAAAATGGCTGATTTCATTCATAAAATACCCAGCTGCGTGCGGAATTTTTTGGAAGTGTTATCGTATTGCAACTCCTACACGAAAATCGAAAATGACCTAACCCCCGCCACTGGATATTTCAATATAAATCGATATTCCAAGATGGGAGGATACAATGACGGAAGCCCTGGCCAATAGCGAGACGTAAGGTGACGTTAGCCCATTGAAAACGACATGGTTCCCCGTGGCAACGGCCATCCTGCCAAAAACTCCACCAATCTGGTTCATCCAGGCCGGATGCTTGCCAAATTATCAAAAACTGATGGTATCTTTAGAAAATGTTTATTTTTTACAATGGACAAAATTGAAGAAATCAGTTATTAGAATAAGAATAGATCTAACAACCACGTTGAAATATTTAGCGTTTTATTGGTATCTATATTTTGTTATTAAAAAATGGATTTTCAAATGAACTCCTACTTCATGCCTGGTATTTTCGCTTTTTAATAATTAAACGTGACAACATGGCACATTTACGTCCGAATTCCTTCCGTAGACTCAGATCCGCTGGGCAAACAATAGTTATGTACTCAAAAGAATATTATACCAATATGCTTGAAATATTCTTAGAATATATCTACATATTATATCATTCTCAATATGCATCCTAGACATAACATTCTTGTTTGATTCTAGGAATATATTTGGAATGTTAATTTTCGCTTCCAAATAATGCTCCTTTCAGTCCTTTCATATTAAAGGCAGTGAAAGAGTTGTTGGAAAACTTCTCTGGAAAACACAAGTGTTTAACCAAAGCTCCGGCTTCGAGGTTGTTATGCTCTCATCGCGGTAAGCACGCCAACTGAGAGAAACAGATTCCAAGGTGATTCAAACGCAAGGCAAGATGTAGATCTTTAATAGCGCGTGGCTCCCTCTCTTGGAAGTCCTACAAAGCAAAAGAAAAAGAATATACCTATAATATTCTTAGTAGGTTCTAGATAGAGCATTATTGTTTAATTGTTCAATTAAGATTTTTGAGTAGATACTTTAGATAATAAGGTGAACAATATGAAAATATTCTTATCATTGTTACCTACCTACATAACTTCTCAGCACAACTTGGTAGGTATATTCTTAATACTTGATAGATACATTAGCCGAAAGAACATTTTTTAGGGTACATTATAATAATGTTCGTATGACAATATTTAAAGAATGTTATATAAAGTAGGTTCTTAGCACAATCTTTCAGGAAATAGAACGTTCAAAAATGAATATTTCAATCGAAACAATCTTGGAATATTTATTGAACATTCCTAGAAGAACATTCCAAAAAGCACTTTGAGGGAATATTCTGAGAATATGAATGTTCTTTCACTGTTATGTGGGTAGGCAGTAGGTACCAATTTACACCGCTTAGTGAACCTCATTTGACTTGCAAATTACTTTGAGGGTGATTTAAGGGGTTAACACTAATACTTGCGATTCATCCAAAAAAGCTTTTTTGTGAAAATATGGATATTTCCACCTATATCCAATCTACTTAGTATCCAGATATAAAGCGTGAAATAAACGACTTCATCACTTTTTGTATAAAAGTTTACCTTTATCAAAGACTTTTTATTTACTCGGATTTTTGGGTAGTCCCATAGGCGCCACTGTATTTCGGAAACCAGTCATAGGATCATCTTTGGGCCCATGAGAATTTTTGATCATTAGATCGAGATCTACAATATACCAAAATTTCATTAAAATCGTGGATTTTTTAAAATTCCATCTAAAGTGTGCATCGTCCTTACCTAAGTCTTGAATTTTCCTGCTCTTTTCCGACTTTTCTATCTTTCTGTTCCCAGAGTTTTGAATCCTTTCCTGTTTCTCATGCATTTTGACAATTTTCAATTGTCCCTATTGGACTTCGCAATTTGTTTTTATCCAAACTTTCCTTACATATTTTCTTGAAAATTGTTCTTATTATTCCAAATGGATATTTTGAAGTTTTTTAAAAAATACAGGGAAGGTCAAAAATGACACCCTGTTCAATACACTCGTTGGAACATTCTGTTGACAAATCCAATTTTTAGCATCAGGTTTAACAACCAACTATGACGTGATGTAATTACTTTTTTATTTCTATATGTATATTCCGCCTAAAAATCTAACTGCAAACAGTCATTAGTATTGATATTCATCTCCATCTTCAACCTCAACTGCTGGACAATTGCTTTCGAGCAAAAGGAAAATTTTGCCAAACTTTCAACCTTGATATTTTTTGAACAAAAATATCGACCTCTGGTTTCTATATACTATTTTTTGCAGAAAAAGTCAATCTGTCAGCCTGTGAAAACCAGAGGTCGATATTTGGTCTGGTTCCAAAAATATGGAGCTTGAAGTTAGGCGACAAATATTTCTTTGCTCGAAAGCAATTGTCCAGCAGTTTATATAAAATTCGAATGCTTATTTGACGATTAACGAATGGAAATTGTTTGTCAAGTTATGTATGTACGAACCTCAAATTTGAATTTATCACAACTGTGAGTTGAATCATAAAAATGTAATATCAATATAGGTACAGATATCTTACAAAATATCTAATTAATTCTATACTAAGATCAGACTACCATGAAAAAATTGGTATCGCTTTTGTGATGCAACAATACCTATTTCTTCTCATATGCGTAATGTTTGCTATGTAAATCACTATTTGCTATGGAATAATGCTCAACGCCTGTCCGACTATAAAACAAGTTCAAGGAGAATTTTATATTTGATAAGTAACATGGATGAATTTTGGTATTACTTAGAATACCACATCATTCAGTTGATTGATACTAATGATACTTCAAGCTATTCCCTGTTGATTTTTTTTTCGGACCAACCCTATGTTAAGTCGCTTATTTGCCCCATTCTATTATTCAAAGAAGTAATTTTTTCCTTGAAAAATCAAACCTACGCAACAATTTTTTACCTTCATCTCGTTTCTCGACAAAACAACATTTCTTCGTGCAATATAGGTCCAGTCCGTAACGAAAAATTTTACCTTCTGGTTTATGTGTTTGACTACCATAAAAGCGAGCCCAAAGCGAACTGGTTGATGTTTGCTAAGGGTTTTTAATCTTGACCGTCAAAGTAAGGGTTAAGTCACTTGCTACTTTTAACGGACATATGTGAAAACGTAAGAATTTTGTATGCGCGCATATAATAAAATAAATGTTTTGCTACGGGGCACTTTTTTGGTTTGGTAACGTTTGCTTTAGGCTTTTCTTGGCGCTTATGTGATATTTTTTCAAGACTGTCCCGGCTTCCTATTTAATTTCATAAAAATATCTTCAAGAATTAACAAGCTTAAAGTTTAATAAATTCAAAGTTTCTAAATCCCTTAAATCAAATATTTTCAAAAATACTCACCAAAGTTTAATTAGAAAACGAAAGACAAAAAAAAATAAGAAAAAAGCAAATATCCCGACTTTATTAAGGTGTTTTAGAGCCGCAATAGTAATATTTTACGACCTAACGCTCGAAGGGGGATATAAAAGGGCTATAAAGGTAATCGAAAATCGTAAAGCCTAATCCTCTATAGAAATTCATGGTGGAGGCTTACAAAAAAACCCCATGAGCTAAACTAGGAGGGAAAAAAGTTCACATTTATAAAATTTTGAGTTTACCACTCCGGATTTCCGGAAACGATGATTTATCAGACGACGAATTAGGAATTTCAATAGGCTAATTATCTACAACCAACGCCATCAGCTTACATTTGAATAAACGAAATTTGCAAATAATTTTTTCAAAGTCCGACAATGTCTTCAATTTGAATAATTGTTCATTGCACAATAAACTTTCCAATTTTCAAATTCCAAAAAAAAATACAAATTAGGAAGGAATTCAATGTTTTCCTCGGAAGAGAAAGGTGAAGTCAGTATAAGTATCAATCTTCTAAGACAAAAATCAAAATTAATCCTCCGATAAAAATAACCCTTTCGATAAGCAAAAATCCATATACTTACACAAAACAATAAAGAGCATAAATAAAAAGTAGGGCGTCACACCAAAAACCTGTACGATATCTATCGCATACAAAAGAGAAACGACAGACAGGAGATTGATAAATTGATAGAAGACACCGAAAGTGTTTTTCATAGATGACGCGTCATCATTCGTGAATTAAGGGAAGTAAATCTCTGCGGACCCACTGAAAATAAAGTAGCCGCCAGATGCCTAAGGGTCGCCCGGCAATATAGGGCGCTAATGTTGTTGGATTATTTAAGAGCCATATATTTTCGAAACAAATGGATAACTGGTGTCATATGCCGCTAGAGGATTACATTAGACGGTGCATATTATCCCCCTTTTTTTGGGTTTTTCTAGGTTAACCAATTTGCCAATGATGTTTAGCTTTTTTAAGCTTTCTGCAATTAGAATACATTCACTTGATACCTACTTACAAATAACAATAATTTTTTTAAAAAAAGTAATTTTATTCCAAATAAGATGCCTGCATAATAAACAATAATTTATGCAACTAGTTTTAGTTTGCTATCTATCTTGCATTTTGTTAATAGAATTGGATAGTTGGTTGGTTGGTTGTAGGGAGGATCTAGGCGCTATGGTCTTCCATGCACTGCAGCTTGTTGGCTTATTGTGCACTCCAAGTTCCTTCTTGTCCTAGTCCTACAAGAATCCTGTTCCCTGTGTCAGGCCTAATAGTTCTTGGACTAGATTTTAGGGCGTAGTCTATCCCTGGTCTGTATTGCTCCGAAGAACCTGTATCTTTTGTGGGAAGTTGTTTTTGTCTTCCTCTCCACACATAGTCTGCGTTCAGTGGGTCCATTGAATATCCCCATCCTGTGCTGATGCTTCCTCAAATGACAGTGTCCTGTCAACAGCCCTATCACTTGTCCCATCTGTGTGCGCCTGAGTCGAAGCACGTCAGTTGTTAGTTTCGTTAAAGGGTTTCCTATTATAGCCCTTGCGTGATTACTTATTGTATTTCAGCAGGCCAAATGTTGTCTTTTCGACCATTCATCCAGTGTTGACTCTACCACTTTGATCGATATTCCAGAACTGAGCCTGAGAACTATGAATGGCGTTGCAGCTCCACCTCTCGCCAGCTCATCTGCTTTTTCGTCACCCTCTATATCTGAGTGTCCAGGAACCCATAGGAGCCGAACCTTATTTTCCTTGGCAAGCTGCTTTAGGTCTATCGTCATTCGGAAAGTGACGCGATAGGAATCCAGCGCTTGGTTATGCGTGAGAATAGCTACATTTTGATTTTTACATCCTTGCGTCGTGCTGTATTGGATGCACTTATGTATAGCGAAGACTTCTGCTTGACATATAGTGGTTTAATTCCCCAGTGATATGCTGGCATTCATTGTTCCCCATATATCCCTGCCCCCTCACTGCGTTTTCCATCGGTGTACATAACCCATCCATCAAGCAACAGAGGGAGCGTTTTCTTATCCTATATGACCTGTGTCACTATTGTGACCATCATCAGAATGTATTTCATCTGGCAAGCCAAATATGAAAAAAGTTTGTCACAGACATGAAATGATATTGTCACAACTGCCCGCTTTACGGGGGTGACATGGGGGGTTTGTAGCTCTGAAGGTTGATGGAGAGAAACTAGCTCAAGTTGTATAAAAGTATAGATATATATTTTCCCAAATATGCCCTTACATATACGCTAGTCCTATAGGATGGATGCCCCTTCCAACTGCACTAGGGTCCTTATAGGAAGCCACAAGTCAACGCTGCTTGGGGGACTGTCGGTTAGTTATCCTCACCTTTATGCCTTGTCCAGAGGAGCTTTCCCAACGAGAGGTAATTGCGCTGGACAACGATAAGGCTGAAGATACTCAGAGGGACTTTCCCAACGAGAGGTACTTGCACTGGGGAGACTTAATTCCAGAGGGGCTTTCCCAACGAGAGGTTTAAGTATCCTTTTTCTGCGGCTTGCGGCGCAATTTATATGCGTTTATTGCTTGTCTCATCATAATCAACCAGGTTAATTATGACCTGTGTTTTGTCGATTCGTAATAAACTCATTATTGAAATCATTATTTTCCCAAGCAGGCTCGGTGTTGACAATATCTCGGGCTAGTTGCTTTTAAAATCCATGCATGCACCCACTTACTACTTGTATCAATCAAAACAAGAAATTTAACATCATTTTTCATAGCAAGATCTAAATCCAACCGTTGCCATTTCCTAGGGCACCATGTCCATGATATCATAGGAGCATCTGATACATTACTTGCCATTAATCGACAACACTCGCACATTTTTACCAAATTTTCAATCTATTTATATTTGGCCAATAGACATACTGGCGTGCCAACATTTTCATTTTGACTATTCCAGGATGTTGTTCGTGCAGTAAGTACAAAGATATACTTTTGAATGAGTTTGAATAATAACGCGATTATTAACCCGGGATCGGTCGCGGTGTTAGAAAAAATCTAACATTTTTAGTTTTATGCACATAAAACTTTGAATAGTGGCGTTAGGTCATTCCACCTCCCGAAGTTCCTGGAAGGGGTCCTATGTAAGCTCATGGCAAATTGGCATTTAGCTGGCTCAAAAGGGTTAGCCATATCGGGAAGATGACTGAGATGTTAGTTAAATTCTAACACGCGACCTCAGCTTAATTGTACGCTGTTAGAAAAAATCTAACTACGCGACCAACCACGATTGAAATACCAAGACTTAATTGCATATATCAAATTTAAGATTAAGTTTTGATACCGAATTTTTTTTTTTAGTGTTAGATAAAATCTAACACGCGACCGATCGCGTTATAGGAAGGGTAGCGATCGATCCCGGGTTGAAAATTAGACAATATTTCATATGGAGAATCAAATCTCCACGGATCTTGTAGTATGGTGAAAGTGATGCATCAATTTGACTGAAATTTGGCCAACCATGCATCACAAAATTCATCACTTGTCTCAAAACTATATCTTTCATAGATTCCCGTGCAATATCTTCAGAGGACAATGGTGTGGTATTAACCACAGAAAAATAGTGAACCGTTCCACCATTTTTCGATTCTTTCAATGAACATCTCGAAGTGCATCAGTATTTTGAATATTTTTACCCTCGCGGTACTTTATAGTGTAATCGTAGATTGATAGAGCGACAGCCCAACGCTGCGATCTAGCAGCTGCTTAAGCTGGTAAGTTCTTACTTAAATTCTCATTTCACTTGGTGACAAAATGCTCTGTAAGGGCTTATGGTCATTAAATAATGTAAAATGTCGACCAAATAAATAATTGTGAGACACCAAAAATGATCGTTAGGCCCTCCTTATTGAGCTGGCTATAATTCTGTTCCGATTTAGATAATGTTGCAGACTCATACATAACAGGTCTTTCACTCCCATCAGGCAAAACATGTGCTAAAACTGCACACATACCATAAATTTGATGCATCGCACGACAGAATTATAGGCAAATTAGGATTGGAAATCATCAAAATATTTGAAGACGTAAAAAACAACTTACTCTCTTCAAAATATTTATCAGTTGTTTCATTCCAGAGCCAGGAAATATATTTTCTCAAAAGTTTGTAAAAGGGAGCTACTTTATCTGCTAATATAGGAATACATTTTGACTAGTAATGTAATAACCCGAAGTATGATTGTTGCTTATTTTCGGGTTTTAGAGCTTTTAAAATAGCATCTAGTTTACTTGCTGAAGGTTCCATCCCTTTTCCTGATAGGGTATCTTCCAGAAATTCAACTTTCTCAACAAAGAATTTGCTTTTTTGCCAATTCATTCCTACGTTTTATGTTTAAATCTATCTAAAACTGTGTTCAACACTTCAAGCATTTCCTTGGGTGATCAAGCTGTTAAATGAACGCCCTCAACATCTTTCAAAATCTGGTCAATAACTGATTGAAAAATGTGTAGAGCCGACTTAATTCCAAAAGCTGAACGTGTATAAGCATATAGCTCTATTAGTCTCTTGACAACTAATACATTTCTACTCTCTCCACTCACTCTTAACTGTAAATATGTATTCTTTAATTCAATGACTGAGAAGACCTCACCTCCAGACAGAGATGCAAATATTGCATCACCACATATGCGTATCTGGTTTTGGTACTACAACAATAATTGGGCTCGCCCACTCTGCTGTGGTGACAGGTTCAAGAATACCCTCTTCGATCAATTTATTTATTTCAGTTTTAAGGTTGTCTTTTAATGCATATGGTATCCTGTAAGCTTTACAAAATTTTGGAAGACAATTTTTTTTTACTGCTATATTAACTACATAATCTTTGATGCAACCTGGTTTAGCTAGTTATTGATTATGTCTTCGATTGGCTGCTGACTTACAACATCATTAACCAAGATTTGTAGTATATCTTTACCAAGGATTTTATGTTTCTAATTTGGTACTATGACATATAACCAATATACCCAACCAAATATTGCTATCATAATCTACTACTTTCATTTCCAAGTGATGTCCCGAGTTCTCAAAATTCACACTAACCATAGCCTTATATACACAGTTCATGACTTGTCCCAACAAAGTATTCACTTTACAATTCTGTTTGGTTAGTGTAACATTTGGGGACATTGTTCGAAACATTTTATACGGCATAATCGTACTATTTGCACCTGTATCTATCTCCATACTTGCTGGTTTACCTACTAATAATAAGAATAGTTGAATCACCTGTTGTAACTGATCTAAAAACTTCCTCATTTTCATAAATTCTAGAACAGTGAGCTAGATCTTCATACCATTTTTCTTTGACATCTTTTTCGTCTTGACTACCAACTTGTTCTTCTTCTTCGGTATAATGCACTTTATTTTTGTAAAATAATGGTGATTTGACTATATGCCCAACTTTATTGCATCCAAAACATTTCCAATTGACATCTGAACACTTTGACGGATTGGTATGCACTCTCAGACATCTTTTACAATTATTCTTGTAATTTTTCCATCCACTAGACACATTACCACTTTTTTGAACTTGTGGATGGCATACTCGACTGGAACCTTTCACCAGAGTAGTTGGACTGAAATTTGTTTTTTCCAGATGTGCAACTTATTTACTAATTCAAACCCTAATGTTTTTGCTGGACCTTCTGCCACTTCCATACTGCTTTTTCAAAATCTAACTGCTCTTCAGTTAATAGTTCTCACCTAATTGATTCCGACTTTATGCCACATACAAACTTATCTCGTAGTTCCTCATTCGAAAACTGCTCAAACTTACAGATTTTTACTTAATTTCTCATTTTCAATGTGAACATTGAAATATCTTCGTGATTTTCTTGCCTCGCAGTATAAAACTGGTATCTCTCTGCAATGACCAATCGCTTTGGACTATAGTGCTTTTCCAAAACCTCCTTTAACTGATCATGACTTATCTTTTGGCAGTTCTCGGGACAGCAAATCTTTTAATACTCCATAAGCCTCTCATCCAACAAGAGTTAAAAACACGCATACTTCTTCTATACATCCACATAACTGATGCATCTCTAGCCCTAAATCGCTCAATACCACCAATCAAAGCCATTTTTAACCGCTTTTTCACTAGACTTTCGGGTTTATGCAGTTGAGACTTCAACAACAAACAAGGACTTTCCAGACTTTTCCAGTGACAACAACACAAAACTACACTAAGTTCGCCTTTGAGCTTCACATCCTCGTCGCCATTATGTTGTTTCCTTGCAGTGAAACACTCTTGGGTTCGTTAATAGTTATTTACATTATAAGTGCGTTTCTGAACATGATTACAATAACGAGTGTGAAAGATCAGAACGACGAGGTCGTAGTCCGAGTCGTTCTAATCACACGAGTTTTGTAGTCATGTTTAAACACACGTGTGATGTACAACGTTTTATCTACAAAGCAAAAAATAAAAATGTTTATTGAATTATTTTCGTTTATTAGTAGTTGTCTACTTTTGTCAAATCATCAAAAATAGTTGTGTTTTAGATTCATAACCTAGTCAATAATACCACTGGTTGTGTTAGGAATTCATAACCTTGTCCATACCGTCACTAGTTGTGTTATGAGTCTCATGACATAACTCAAATACTAGAAAAATGGCTATGTAAAACCGTCATAACCAAATGCTTGTACAGATCGTTTCACGAGGGTTCATACTTTTAACATCGAAGACGTCATAACTTGAAAAACAAGGGTTGTAGTAGATTAATTCATATGATACATTCTTTTTTTTTTAACAAATTGAAATGAAAGACTTCTGGTTTAAGAACCGACGGAAGTTTTTGACGTTATTAATTTGTTTCAGTCAATTTCTATTTCTATTTGTTAAAAAAGAAAGGCAAATTATCTCAAAAGTATGAACCCTCGTGGAACAAAGTTTAGATAAATTAACTTTATCTACAAGCGTTTGGTTATGAGGTTTTTTCATAACTATTTTTCGAGGATTTGAGTTATGTCATGAAACTCATAACACAACTAAAGTGCGCTTTTTTTTTAAAAGATAAAAGTCAAACTGACATTAGGTTGGCAATACAATGTAAAATTGTCAATGCTATCAAATTTTTCATGTAGAAAAGGCTTGTGTTGCCAACATAGTTACTAAATTTTTGACTTGGGGAATTATCTTTAAAAAAAAAACAGATTTTATGAGTGTTATGGACGAGGTTATGAATCTATAACACAATTATGTTTGGTGATTTGACAAATGTTAAAGGTAAACCTGTAGAGGTAAAATGAAGGTAGACAACTACTAATAAACGAAAATAATTGAAAAAACATCCTTATTTTTCGCTTTGTAGATAAAACGTTGTACATCACACGTACGTTTAAACATGACTACCAAACTCGTGTAATTAGAACGACTCGGTCTACGACCTCGTCGTTCTAATCTTTCACACTCATTGTAATCAGGTTCATAAACGCACTTGTAATGTAAATAACTATTATCTACAAGCGTTTGATTATGACGTTTTCACATAGCCATTTTTATAGTATTTGAGTTATGTTATGAGACTCAAAACACAACTAGTAGTGTTATAGACTGGGTTATGAGTCTATAACACAACTAGTGTTGTTATGGACCCAATGAACTATAGACTACACGTACATACCTGGAATGGCACCGACCGTTGGCGGATATGGCATTTGTCATCTCTCTTGTGCATCCAAAGATACTATACTATAGTGGGGGATACCTTTCTCTCTTGGGTTCATTGCTGTTAGGTTTGGTATATTCCTAACCTCAAATATAATATCTTGAGCAAACACAAAAATAAAAACAATTCAATGGTGAATGTACAATTTTCATCAGATTGTATATTTATCGCCGATGCGAATTGATGGTTAAGCACATGATGATGATATTGACCATCAGAATCTTCCCCAACCAAAGTTTTTATTAGTGGTGATTTCTGAGACAGAATCTGTAACATGTATTTAACATTTGCTTTTGCTAAATTTACAATCTGCTAAAAGTTGTACATTCACCATTTTTTGCATATCGTAGGTATATTCATTCATTAACGATGCGACGACGTGCGGAAAAAAATGTTCACGCTAGTGCGGAAAAATTACTCTTTCCGCAGGCAAATGCGTGCGGAAAAAGGGCTTTATGAGGAATGGAAATAATATTCAGCTTTCTTGGACTGATTTATTAAATTTAAAAATCAAATAGCCAACGTTTCGATGCTGGTTAGCATCATCATCAGGGCTGCAAAAACGAAACAAAACAAGTCCAACAAGAAAAAAAGGACATTATCATCAATGCTAAAAATGATGAAAAACGAAAAAAAAAAATAAAAAAGGAGAGAGGACGGCGGCGAAGATCTTCAAAACGCGGAAGAAATAAGGAATTCGAAAATTGTAAGAATTTTTAAGATGAAGAATATTAAGAGGCATCTGAAAGTAAAAAAAATCCAAGCCTGAAAAAATCGAAAGTTAAGACAAAAAAAATAATACATCTACTAATTTCTAATGAAATTTCCTGCAAGTCAAGTTCCTTCAGGTGGACGCTTGTGTGAGACCAGAAATCGGGAAAAACCAATCATGCGTTGATGTACCTAATAGAAAGAGTGGCAAGTCTTAGATGGATTCGGGTCACAGAAGTAGAACATATGCTGCAAAAATAACACATTGTACCAAATATTATATGCGAGTAGAAACCTTCAACAAATTTTGTCAAATACGTAAGAAATGAAGAATGAAAAAGTTTTGTATTTCGTGCAAAATTCGTAAGAGGTGATTTTATATTCGCAACATAAATACTCTATAGAATGTTCAAGTTTGAAATCACATTACCAATCGTGAGTCAGTTGCTTTGTTTGTTTACATTTAAGTTATAAGTTGCTACATTATGATTAGCCAAAATATAATTAATAATAAATAATAGTAGATCTTTTGCTAATGGTTGCTTTTAGCACATCATTAGCTACCTTGGCTGGAGAGGCAATTTAGTACAACGCTAGTAAGTATTTGAAAATTTACTAAGCAGAAAATTTGATATTCAAAAAACAATGTCGCCTTTGTATTTCATTAAAATAGAATAAACGAATTTAATACTTGAAGAGGTCCTCTTCAAAGCCTCGAATTGAACACAGTCAGAGCTTTTATCATTATTTCGACATTTCCGCTTTTCAAAAGCAGCTCGAATTTTTGTTTAAAATTCTTGTTAAATTTATTGAGCGAAACGATGCGACGCTTGACGCTGGAATTTCCCCTCTCTCGCTGGAAAACGAGTTCCCTGGCAACCGTCAGGATCCTGGCGTGTATCCCATTTAGCCCTCCTGCCATGCCGTAGCGTAGGTACCGGCTTTCAAATTTAGCGTTTTTCCATTTTATTCACTTTGGGGATTTCCTTATACCGATGCTCAGATGCAAACTTTTCTATTTTATTTTTAGTTTTATTTAATAAAACTTCTGGTTAGGAGTTTTTGGCGTATTAGAGCCCGGATTGCAATATAGGATTTAAAATTTCAACTTGCAATTTTCAGCATATTATGTTTAACTATATTATGTTAATAACGAAAATATATAGTTTACAACAGCTACCAAAAGGGCGAAAAAGAAATAAATTTAAATTATTGTAAAAATATGGCGTACGTGAGAAGAAACGGATTTGGCAGATGAAGAATTAGAACATCGGTTATTTCAGCAACAACTATCAGCGAATGATTATGAAGACCAATTTAACCAGTGTTCTAGCATTGTGAAAAGTGATCCAGTCTCAAATTAGAGTTGGTGATGTTAGTGAAGGCTATTCACAGCCTTTCTAGGCAATTTCCTTTAACTTATTTTTGGAAATTTTATGTTCAGATGGTCTTTTAAATTTTTTGGGAGTATGCTTCGGCGTTCCACTTATTCAAGTCTGACAGGCAGCGGATTGATCAATCTCGTCCTCGTTGATGTCAGCTTTCCTGGGATTCATCTTTATTAGAGCTCTAAACTATCCATTGAGGTCGGAATAATGTTTCTTTCTTATTCCAGATAGTTATTCTTATGTCGCTACACACAGATCGGTAAATATTGTTGTATTCTTGGATCTTTTGTTGTCATCGGTTGTTTCTGACTTCTTCAAATCCCCTCCTTAGTCTGGTGCTGTTCGGGTTTACTGCTATTCCAACCTTTCTACTTTTTCAGATTCCATTTTCTTTCAAACGCTTGTGTTTTGGGAGAGCATGACTCTTACTAGGAAGTTCTCCGTTGGCATTGGTCTGGTTATTGTACCTTCCTGATGTTTGCTTGAGAAGTTTAAAACTGCAAGTTTTCAACAGCCGGCTTCAATTTATTGATCACTGGGATGTTACCTATCTTTACTTGGAGATTTTGCTTTAACTGCGTACCATCTTGTCGAAAGCTCGCTGCGATTATCAAATTGTATCTGATTGTGATCCGAGGTATCTTCTCGTATCAATTTAAAAATCTAGAGCGACATATTTCCAAGTCTTCGAAAGTATGTGTATCCTTCCTTGGGCCGTATTCTCGTCTCAGGGAGTAGAATTCCACGATAGAACGTATGTTTTGTCCTTGTCAATGTAATCGAAATTGTTGAGAATGAGACAGACGAAAAATGTGTTCTCTTAGGGAGCTCTACTTTCTGAGACGAGAATCGGCCCCCAGTCTGTCTTTTTGCCATATAAGTACATTATTGGGGTTCCCAGGCTGGGATTTAGTAATGAGGTCTGCAACTATGATGATGGTAATCCTCTCCTGTAGTGAACTTCTCATGTCTTCTTCCAGTAGAATTTTCAGTCGTGGTAAGTAGGTTGAAGACATCCTTATCCAGCCATTGTCTGTATACTCTCACAAATCTTTGACGTCTTACTTACTTAACCTTCAGATTATGATCAATTGGTTAACCTTTTTGACCAAGAAGTAAATTTTTTGAGGCGCTGCTGGCAACCATCCTTTCGATCATGAACAGCAACCTTTCTCTTCCAGGGTTAGGGCCTCTAGAACGAAGAGAGAGACGTAGACTTGTTTCTCATGTACAAAGTCTTTTCCTCCTTAAAGGCCTTTTCGTTAGCTTGTTTTTGGACAGAACCTCCGTCTTCGCTTTCCGATTTCATATGGGCAAGGGAAATGTAATTTTTTCCTTTGATGATTTGCTTATAGTTTCGTCACATGCGGGACTTTCCGCCAGCCTCAACTTTCTTCTGAAGTATGGCGTTCTCTAAGCGAAACTCCTCAATCTTCTCGATCAAGTTCTGGACATGATAATAATAATAATAGTAATAGTAATGTAGGTTTTATAATTGGTTGTCTAGGGGTATTTTAGGGGTTGTGCAACAAATAAAACCATCATAGTGGTTGTTGAATAACAATAAGGTATAATAAAAAAAAACTGTCGAGTATGTTCGATAACACTAGTCTACTGTACTATGCTGTTTTCACTAAGAACACTAATAATTATTCTAGAATACATCTACACTTAACTAATATCTAATCCCACACTCGGCCGTCTTGACTAGCAATCCGACTCGGATTCGCTAACATTTATTACCCATGGTTTCATAACCTCGTCACAACTCGAAGTTACTCGCGACCCTTCATGATTCCCGACTTTCACCACTTCGTAATGTTCGTTTGGCTTCACCTTGGTAATTTCGTATGGACCAAAAAAATTTTTACACAGTTTTAATCCTCCTCCAAATTGGGTTCTTTTGATGGCCACTAATTCTCCAATTTCATATCTCCTCGTCTTCCTTCTTCTTAAGTTATATTGTTTTTTGTTTTCTTCTTGCACTTTCAAGATTTGTCTTTTACAGTAATTTCTTAATTCTTCTCTATTTTTGAACACATCTAATGATTCCTTTTCAAATAATTAATACCTCAAAAGGTGTTGCATCTATACTTCGTTGCAAGGTGGAATTTAGTGCTCGCTGTACTCTTTCCAAATGTTTGAACCATTTGTTCGGGTCTCCCATGCTTAGTTTAGTAAGAACTGGAATGATGATTCGATTAATTCTTTCTACTTCATCGTTTCCCCTTGGTACTCCGGTGGTGATAGTTACGTCCTGAATTCCCTCGTCCTCGCAATAATCCTGAAACTCTTTTGCTGTGAATGCAGTACCTTTATCCGATATAATTCTACTTGGATTTCCAAAGGTCGTTTGCTGCAGCTTCAGTTTTTCTATTGTCCCTCCAGATGTTGTAGACTTTGTCGCATATAACCACACAAATTTTGTGAAATCATCAACCACGGCTAAAATGTATTGGTAATTTTTGTTTGTCGGAGGTAACGGACCCAAGTGATCTATGTGATAGGTATTCAGTGAGCCTTCATTTTTGGGTAATGGGTGTAACCTTCCTTCTCTTTTTCCTCCCTTTCTGTTTCCTTAAATACATGCTACACAACTCTTAATGTAATTATGAACTTTTTCTGTCAGTTTTGGTATATAAAACTCTCTTTTAATAACCTTTTCTGTTTTTGGCTCGGCAAAATATCCTATTTCGTGTGCTCTTTTTATTATTTCTGTCTGCATTGGTTTAGGGACCACAATCAGTTCTAATCCATTATTGTATTTATAAAGTATGTTATTTTTCAATATAAAGTCTGTGATTATTTTGAACTTTATTCCCAGTAAGTAAATTCTAAATTTTTCGACGGCTTGAATTACACAAGAGTCTGGGGAACAGACAGACGGAGCTCTGAAAGATGCCGAACGATATCATAGCCATCGCTCCGCGCGCCGCCTGTGAGTCGTAATTATTTCCGAGATCATCACAGGAATAATCCTGAGATGAAAAAAAAGCTTGTATCTAAATAATTTTCAGCCTTGAAAGCTTCCGTACTTTCTTGTTTCTATACATCAATATTAAGTCTTTTTGATGAAATTGCTGAATACAAAATTTTAGGAACACTAGGTAACGGTATATTATATCGAAAGGGTTCAATGGTTAAAAATTGAAAACAAATAAGTACTTAGGTACCAAAATGAAATAGGTATGGAATATGACCAGGTTTATGTATTTCTATTATAATGCAAAATTGTTGCATATAACACTCATTTTAGTCATTCTTAAATATTATTTTGTCCAAAAATGATTGAAATATATACCTTACTTATAGGAAAATCGTGTATACATACGAGATTTTGCAAAAATTATACCTAATTAGTGTGGAAAATATCCTACAACATGGTACCTAAGTTTGATGGTACTTCCGTAGAAAAAAAATTAATTTAATTATTTATCTGAATGATACCGTTTTTTATGTATAAACTTATAATCACATAATTGACATGAATTTAGAAAAAAACTTCTCTTCTCTCGTACCTATTACAACGCTATTACTAAATAATATTAAAATGTGAAAAAAATACGTTCGGCGGACGGAACTTCGGCCCTCCTCTTCGAACGCTTCGCGACAAGCTGGCGTTCGGGAAAGTTCGAAGCTCCGTCTGTCTGTTCCCCAGACTCTTGTTTGAATTACGGCTAATACTTCGAGTTCATAGCTACTATAAAGTTCTTCGGCAGAGGATGTTTTCTTACTCATATAATACACTGGATGGAATTTATCATGATCATAGCATTTCTGCATTAAGCATGCACCGTACCCATGCTTACTGGCATCAGTGTGTAAATGGGTTTCTGCGTCTTGTCGATAAAGATGTATTACTGGTTCACTGGTCAGTACATTTTTAGCTTTTCAAAGGCTTGTCTTTGCTCAACCCCAAACACAAATCTAGTATCCTTTTTGAGCAAATCGCTCAACGGCTTTGCTATTATTGCGTATGACCGAACAAATTTCCGAAAATACCCCATTAGTCCAAGAAACGATTGCACTTGTTTGAAATGCTTAGGTTCTGCAAATTTTTTGATAGCCCGCATTTCCTCCTCAGATGGTTAGACTTTACCATCTTCTATGACGAATCCCAGAAAATCTACTCGTCTTTTTAGAAGTTGGCACTTTTCTTTTTTAATCCCAAATGAACTTGCAACTTCCGCAAACGCTCAATGCCTTCTTCTTCAGTTGAACTTAGAATGATCACATCGTCCATGTAATATAGTGCAAAATTTGCCAAACACAAATCTCTGAAAATATGAGTTATATACATCTGGAACACTGCTGGGCTGTTACAAAGACCGAAGGGGAATTTCAAAAATTCAAATTGTCCACTTGGTGTAACCAATGATGTATATTTCACACTTTCTTCGTAGACATAAACATAAAAAAAAAAAAACATTTTTCAAATCAATAGTACTAGAGAATGTTGCTCCTTGCAGTCGGTCCAATACGTCTTCGATTAAAGGAAGTGGAAATTTGTCCTTCACGATTTTCTGATTAATTTTGCGGTAATCGCAGCAAATTCTAGTCCTGCCATCTTTTTCTTTTTATCGAGCACTATCGGACTATAGTCCGAAGAGCTAGGTCTTATGATTCCTTCTTGTAGCCATTCTTGTATTTGAGTTTCAATTTCTTTCTTTTCATCTATGGAAAGTTTTCTAGGTCTCTGATATACTAGTTCCTCATCTGTTAGCAAAGGTTTAATTTTAATGTTTGTGCTTTCTGTCTTTATAGGTTTATACTCCATCATCATTTTCTTGATTTTATTTCTAACTTCTAAATTTCCGATATGTTTTACGTCAATTTCTTTTTTCGATTAGTTAGTCACTCTAATTTCCATAAGAAAATTTTCATTATCCCTTTTGAATACTTCAACATTGCCATCTCTGATGTTTACCTCTAGCTGTTTTGACAAATCATTTCCTATAATCGACTTGTATAGCCTGAAGTTTCTGTTGTTATCACATGATTTGTTAATGCAACTTCCTCGTCATTTACGTAAACTACTGTTTTGCAGAAAAATCCCAAAGTTTCGACCTTATTGACTCCTATGCCTCTAATATTTAGTTTTTCTCTTCTTATTGCGCTGATGTTATTACCGGTATCAAATAGAGACATTAACTGTACAACATCGATTATCAGCTTAGGTGAATTTTTTCTTTTCTTTCTTCTTATTACATTTTGGTGCAATGTGTCCAAAATCACAACATTTGAAACACTTCACTCCTCTCGTCTTATCAGCGCAATCTTATGAGCCATTTGCCCAAAATTGTAACAATTATTCTTCTTTTTGGGTTGGTCCTTCGGCTGGTCTCGTTTTTCATCTTTCTCCCGTTTTTTGATATGTCTTGAATTATTTTGGTTATCAATAGTAATATAACTAGTGCAATGGAAATTATTGATAATTTTTGGGAAATTTGCACGAGTGCACGTAGTGCAGAGTGCCTTTTTCAGTTAAAAACGCATGAGTGCAAATTTGTCGAAAATTATAAATATATTTCCATTGCACGAGTTGTATTTAATGAGAGAATTTCATAAATCAAAAATTTAAATTTTTTGTCAAAAAATGTCAAAACACCAGTTTTCGCACCAGTTAGTATCCAATTATCTGATAATTTGCACTAGTGCAAATTATCGCGTATTACAATCTGATTGGTTCAAATCAACAATCAAAACATGTCAATTTATTGTTGGAATACCAGTTTTGACAGATGTATGAAATTCTCAAATTTATTTCCTTTCCATTTAGATTTATATGGATTACTTGGGCGTTCCCTCTTAGTTTTTTCTTCAATATGGCCCAAGATTTTATTCCTTTTTCTGATTGTAGAAATAGCTTGGCTATTCCAACTAAAGATTTCTTTGCAAAAATAAGTTTATGCAGATCATTCCAACCTGAAATTTCAGCAATCTCCTCAAAGTCATCAATTCATTTACTTATAGGATAATTATTTTTACCATTAAACATTCCCACATAACAAAATTGCATCCTTAGAATGTCTTAAGAATGTTCTTTTTTTAGGAGGAATGTGCCTAGAATGTTCACTAAAACCATTGCGAATGTCCTGAGAATGTTCTGAGAAAAGATTGTAGAAATACTATTTGCAATACCCAAGAACTTCCTGGGAAATCCATTAGGATATTCCTAGAATATACCTCTGAGATTCTCAGTACATCCTGAAAAGAATATTCCTATTTGATTCTAAAAATATGCTCGAAATGTATATTCTCACATTCAAAGAATGTTTCTATGACATTATATTTATGTTCTCAAAAGAATATTATACCAATATGCTTGAAATATTCTTAGAATATATCTACATATATCATTCTCAATATGCATCCTAGACGTAACATTCTTGTTTGATTCTCAGGATATACTTGGAATGTTGATTTTCGCTCCCAAATAATGCTCCTCTCAGCCCTTTTATAATAAAGGCAGTGAAAGAGTTGTTGGAAAACTTCTCTGGAAAACACAAGTATTCAACCAAAGCTCCGGTTTCGAGCTTGTTATGCTCTCGTCAAAGCACGCCAAGTGAGAGAAACAGGTTCCAAGGTGATTCAAACGCGAGGCAAGATGTAGATCTTTAAAAGCGCGTGGCTCCCTCTCTTGAAAGTCCTACAAAGCAACAGAAAAAGAATATACCTATAATATTCTTAGTAAGTTCTAGATAGAGCATTATTGTTTAATTGTTCAATTAGGATTTTTGAGTAGGTACTTTAGATAGTTAGGTGAACAATATGAAAATATTCTTATCATGGTAACCTACCTACATAAACTTCTCAGCACAACTTGGTAGGTATATTCATAATACTTGATAGAGATATTAGCCGAAAGAACATTTTTTAGGGTACATTATATTAATGTTCGTATGACAATATTCAAATAATGTTATATAAAGTAGGTTCTTAGCACAATCTTTCAGGTAGGTGCATAGAAGCAACATTCCTAGTACATAAATAGAACGTTCAAAAATGAATATTTCAATCGAAACAATCTTAGAATATTCATTGAACATTCCTAAAAGAACATTCCAAAAAGCATTTTGAGGGAATATTCTGAGAATTTGAATGTTCTTTGACTGTTATGTGGGATTCTAATGCTATCTTCTACATCTCGGAATATCAGTGCAAATGAATCAGCTCTTTTCGACTGTGCTGCCCGCTGAGTGAATCCACGAGCACCTTAATATCCACCAAGTAACTCATCATTATTATCGACTTCATTTTCTTCGTCTTCCTCGTTGTTTTCCTCTCCAACTACGTTATTTTTTTCTTAATTTTCGTCATCTTCTCCGTCTTCTACTGTCAGATTATTTGAAAATGAGCACACACGATCAACCACTTTCCGCGTGTGGCTAAGTTCAGCTGGTGTAGCACCGTGGTGGAATAGTAGAACAAGCAGTGTTGTTAAATTAACCAAGGTTGACAAGCAGTAGTTTGGCATTGACATTAAAGAATTTAATCTACGTCGGTGTCATTATGACACATTTAGCATTGTCATTTGAATGTCATTAGGTCCTTCATAATAGCACTAGTGCGTTTAAGAATTCATAATAACACCCAAATTTTGAAATGAAAAATATACAAAAAGAAAGTTAGTTGCCAGAAGAACCTTTTCAATAATGCTGTCTCTATATTCGAAGAGACACTTTCGAACTCAGAATCACCAATAATAATATTATTTTCCACTATAAAATTGAATTTATGGCACAAAAATGGACTCCAATATTGAAGCTGCCAAAGTCAAAATTCTAAAAACCAACAAGCAGGTTCTCGACTAGTACGGGCACCTGCTAAATTTCAAATTTTAATTTGAGAAGTTTTTGCTATTTCAAGGCAAATCAAATCTATTTGGACCATTGTAGATTAAATTTTGAATGATACACGTTCGATTTGAACTTTATTAATGAAACTTGTGTAACTAAACCACTCGGCTAACGCCTCGTGGTTTAACGTTACACGCGTTTCATTATGGCGTTCATATCGAACTTGTATCATTAATAACTATTAATCACCGCATTCGTGGCGGTGCACCATTTTGGTGAATTTAGCAACACGCAGTTATCCTGATCACCTTTGTAATTTAAATTTAATATATGACACATACCCATAAGATCAGTTAACTGAAAACGCTATTTCACTTCTATGACTTTCTGCGCGAAGTGTTCCTAATTTTTGTCTATTTTAAGTTTAGCATTAGTGAGATTTTCTCCGATTTTTACAATATCGCCCAGAGTCGCCATTTTCTCTCTCAACAACCCCAAAAATATATTCAATGAGGCGTTTAAAATGAGGATTACACAACCAAATCAAAAGAAAATATGTACCATCGTCACCAAAAGTATCTGGGACACAAATAATGCACAATAATCTCCTGGACTAATTCTACTGTCATTCATTTCAATGCATTTAATTCATAGCTTGACAAATATTTGACAATAAAATTCATATAATAGGACAAGAGCTAACATGATGCTGTCCCAGTTACTTTTGGTGACGATGGTACAGTCGCGGCCATTGGAATTGGCACACACTTTAAAAACGAACCTCGTATTGCATCAAAATCTGACTTTTTTAACAAGCCGGTAATGCCAAAACTGTGTCAAAGTGATAAGTCAGTGGCGAACTAGAACAGTTTTATTAAGTTTTTAAAGAAGATTGAAAAAAAAAGTACCATATTTTAACCAACGATGAAAAAGCCAAAGCAATTCTAATGATTTCACAAAGGAAAACTATATGCGCAGTCGCCTTAACGCTTGGTTGTGGAAGTAGTATAATTATGAATTTGAAGAAAAAATGGGTTGAAACTGCTTCTATCACGAACCTACAACGACGAAGACGACCAAGAAAAACAATTCGACAAGAGGATCAATCTCTTCTTGATGAGGTCGTTTCATATCCATTTATTTCGGAAATTAGAGCCAAAGAATTGAGTAGTATCCCAGCTCCAGCTAGAACTGTGCGAAGGGCGCGAAGGCCTATTAAGGAAACTGGACTTGAATGTCATTCAGCGGCTCGTAAACCATTTTCAGTGCAAAGAAATAGACAGTGCCGATTACAGTTTGCCCAGTTATTTTCCCAAGAACCTGAACATTTCTGGAGCAATATAGTTTTCTCTGACGAAAAAGTTTTTCAGTCATGCAATAATAGCCCAACATTGAAATTTTATAGGCTACGACGAAGCAGGTATGAGACTGTACAATAAACTTTAAACGATCGCGCTCTGAAGTATGTTCGATAACACTTGTCCACTATACTATGCTGTTTTCACTAATAATTACTTTAAAATACATCTAATTCTACACTATATAGATATAGGTATTCCAAAAATAGCATTAAGAAGGTAAGTACACAAAAAATATAGGCATAAAAAAGTAATAAGTATTTCATGACAATACATTTTAATAAATTATTGAGTATTACCTACCACCTACCATTAAATAAACTATACAAAGAAGAAGCAAGAAAGTATAACATAGAGAAAAAATTACTGATAGGTTGTAGAGAGAAGAATATAACAAATTCATATTTATCTACGATTATCAACAACTCAACGACTAAAATTATCGGTTAAGAATTCCTCTACAGCATAATAAGCTTTGGATATCAATAATTTTTTCAGTTTATTTATAAGAGAGTTCTTTATACCGATTCGGAAGTGTATTGTAAAGCTTACCACACATATAGAAATAATATTTTTGATATGCTGCTGGTGATTGTCTCTCCAGGCTTATAGTATTTTTGGCCTGTCGGGGTATTTGATTCGAAAAACCCGAATTTATGTTTGTTCTGATATACGAATTTCGTGCAAGCAAAAATATACAGAGGGCAAGGTTAAAATATTTCACTGTATAAATCTGGGTTTACAGGTCTTAGTAGGTTTCATTCTTAACATTCTTCGAATGGCTCGCTTCTGAATGATAAATATTGATTGACTAGCCCCATAACATAATACCATATAGCCCATCACTGAATGGAAGTTTGCATAGTAAAATGTTTTTAACAAATCGAGATCTAACCTTTTAGCTGACAACACTTTAAGACAATAGCACGATCTGTTTAGTTTCCGATTTTGTGTTTCAATGTGCAGAGACCATTTAATACATACGTCAATGTAAAAACCTAAGCATTTCGTAGAGTAACCAAACTGAATATAGAGTTTGTGTTATGGATGACATCAGCAGTGTTTCTGTTTGACAAGCTAAATCTAATAGCTATACGGTTTTATCTATATTTATTTTGATTTGGTAATAGGAACACCAATCCTTTACATCGTTGATTATGCTTTGGGTCCTCCTCTCTGCTACCACTTGACTGTCCGCGACTGCCAAAAGCAACGCGTCATCCGTGAACATCATCATCACAGCGGTAAATCCTTTATGTATGTTAAAAAGAGAAGGGAACCCAAAACAGAACCCGCTGAGGCAGTGGCGTATCCAGACTGGGGCTTTGGGGGGGGCACACCTGATGTTCGCCGGAGGCGGAATTTTTTTTGAGGTGCCATGCCCAAAAGTTGTTAAAATCACACACACACACACATCTTGATGGCATATTCGCAAGTGCGCAAAAATAAGCTTTCAGTGCGGGAAAGACACTTGCGCAAGTGTTAAAAACAATACTTTTTCTACGAGTGTTTGAAGATTTGCATAGCCATAGCATCCAAAGCAGCTGTACCTAATCTTCTTGAATGTTTCCAGATGCTCAAAACTGGTAATTTTCGCTCGTAGTTCAATGTGTTTTTTTTTTTTTTCAGTGATCACCTTGACTTTATTTGCAACAGTGGTTGTGCTAGCAAGGTTTACTTAGAATTTATTTTTCCTGCCAAATTTTGAGACTAAACTTAACAGGTTGATTATTTTTTCATGTGACTTTTTGAATTAGTTTTACATAGCAAGTACAGCATCTTCCCAAAATATCCTGTCCATTTTTGCTTGCGTTATCATCGATCATACCTGGTTTTTGCTAGATTTTTCCTCCTTCGCCTCTCATACGGCAAGTGTCAAATTAAAAATGCTAAACATTACCTGAAAGCCTTTCTTGGAACAAAAATAACATCAAGCCCTTCTTTTTGAATATTAGTTTATCCAGAAACACAACTTTTAGCACGCAAATGAGTGTGCAAAGTTATAACTGTGAGCACGCGAGTAGAAAATATTATTTTTTGTTATTCGAGGTATTTTTAAGAAATGAAAGGTTATTGCTCTGGGGGGGGGGGGGCAATTGCCCCCTTTGCCCCCCCCTGGATACGCCACTGCGCTGAGGGACTCCGCTGACCAGTACGCCTTCTCGAGAAACCTGAACTGAATCCCCAGCACCGCCCTTCAAGACTGTCATCCGCCATCTGTCTGTTAGATAGCTACTGAATGTTCCCTGCGACTCCTCGGATCCCAAGTTGCTCAGATTTCAGAACCAAATTATGGTGGTTCACACTATCAAGTGCCTTTTCAAAATCGCAAGACAATCCAGTCACACAGAGACCACGGTCAAGAGCCATTAATACATCTTTCGTCAAGTCAAAAACAGCCTCGGTTGTAGACTTTTTCAGTAAAAACCCATACCAATCCTTACTCAAAATATTGGTTGTGTTTAGAAAGGACATTAACGGTAGGTAAAGTATTTCCTCTAATATCTTTGAAATGCTCGAAAACAAGGATATAGGTCTGTAATTTGACATAGGTACACTTCGATAGTCGTGGGTAAATGTGATCATCTTGGAATTCAAAAGAATTTCTTTCTCAAATGCTAGAAATTAGTGAAAATCGGAGAAAGCCTTACGAGAAGCTACGCCGCCGCTCGCAGAAACGCTTGTAATTTGAAATAAAATAAAAATGGCACAGAAATAGTACCATTAGACAACACACGGTGAAAAATTTACATTGGAATTAGATTAGGAAGGAATATAAAAGTATGTAATAAAATCCACGTGAGGAAACAAAAATCAAAAATGATTCTGAACTTTATACAAATACCTATCAGCTCCAGGTATATTTTCACTATCCAGGTCTGATCGAGAATAATAATTCCCTAGGGCATTAGAAGCAATAAAATATTTACTAGACTATTATTCGATTGGTAATAATTGGTGGTCGTTTATTTGGCCTTACGCACTTCCACTTTTTCTTCATTGAACACTCCGTCATCATATTCTCATTCATTATAGTTGGCAGAATTATTGAGAAGATTTATAGAATAACTTATCTGATATTGGCTCCAAAGAGTACCTATAATCTATATACATATATAAAACACAGTTGTGTTGGTGTTGAGCACTTATAACTCGAGAACGGCTGGACTGATTTTTATGATTTTTGCTTTATTGGATTTGTCTTTGTCCATCCTACGATAATAAATCGAAAAAATTCAAAAAAAAAAAAACAATATCTATTTTACTTATTTATGAAAAAAACTCACTAAGCCCGCATACGGCGCCATCTCTTATAACCGATACCAAGTTTACCGTCACATTTTCAATGCAAACCATGTGGATTTTATTGTCACACACTTTGCACAAAAACAATTTGAGGAAAGCACTTTATTTTTAATTGTTCTTCACAGTAAAAATGTCCAAAAATAAATAGAAAGACAATGTTTTAATTGTGTATTTTATTTTGTTGTTGGTTCGTTCATTCCGAAAGAGCGCGAACTGGTCTCCCTGTCATTTCTTGACGCTTGACCATTGACGTTCTGTGGCTAAGTTCCGTTTCTCCTCTTAGGCATCCCTTGATAGCCGTGTTCCGTGCCGACTGTTTGGAGTGCTCCGTCCGGCTGGTGTCGAGTGGCAGAGAGCCAGGTTATGAGTCCGCCACAACCATTTTGTATACGACGCCATATATGATAGGTACCTAGAACGAAGCTCGCCGTTGTGCGGTAATTTCATTGCAGATACAGTAGAACAGAATACTGCTAAGGAACTGGAGCTATTCCAAACAGAACTATTCCACTATTCCGATCAGATAAAGTGGTGCAGAAAGAGTAGATCAGATAGAATAGTGCAGATACAGTAGAACAGATGGAGTATTGCAGTGCAGATAAAATGAAACAGGGCTGCGCTGAAGATTTTTTTTGTTTTCTTTACATTTTTTGAACATTCTTGTGCCTGAGTTTATTTATTTGGTGGTAGACTTTATAAGAATAATATAGGCCCACATGATGCCAAAAAAGGGATGATGTAAAATTTTAATTTTAGGCGACTTCTGATCCAGAGAGTAAAAATTAATTTTCTTCAACCAAAGCCAAATTCACCATCGAAAAAAAACTGAATTTAATTCAGTTAATAAAATCTGTTTTTTTTTTAAAGATAATTCCCTAATTCAAAAATTTAGTAACTATGTTGGCAACACAAGCCTTTTCTACATAAAAATTTTGAAAGCATTGACAGTTTTACATTGTATTGCCAACATAATGTCATTTTGACTTTTATCTTTAAAAAAAAACGCACTTTAGATACGTTAACACAACATTTAATAGGTATTTAATAATTCAGAGGAGGAACGAAGTTCGCCGGGTCAGCTAGTAAACTAATAAAAATGAATTGATTCAAACATCCTTATGTTATTTCAGGTGTGGTTTCAAAACAGAAGGGCCAAATGGAAGAAGCGTAAGAAGACCACCAACGTGTTCAGAACGCCTGGAGCATTACTACCTTCCCATGGTCTGCCACCATTCGGAGCCATGGGTGACAGTTTGTGTAGCTCCACTATGTTTGGGGCGTCGGATTCTAGATGGGGCGTAGCTGGAATGACAACAGGTAATTTTTCTTATACATACCAGGTGTCCCACTAAGGTCGGCCAGGTACGATATTATGGAAACCATAGACCTTACGGCTTCGGGATTTTTTTATTCTTCACTAAATCGGCCAAGAAAAATTGATGGAAATTATTTTCAAGTTTCTAGGATGACCGCTAGGGGGCGCAATTACGATGATATAGCTAAAAATTCAACTTTTCTCAAGAAATCGCTATATTAAGATACTGTTTTAACAACAGAAATCAAAACTTCATTAATTTTTGCGCCAGTTTGGTTATTAGGCTTTTTTTCGTATCTTCAGTAATAAGGGGGGGGGAAGCTGGTGAATTTTTTTTTTTTAGAAATTGCTGTATCTTCCATACCCCTCATTCAAACTCATTCAATTTGGGTTTATTTGGAAGAGAATTTCATTGTTATTAAGAACACCACTTCGTTCGAGGTCGATAGTTTCCACCGCGTCTTCTAGAGGGCGCTGTTTATTCAAGATCCAGTTTTTTCTACTTCTCATGAAAAATCCAAATGGCATAATATTATTTTTGTATTGCTGTGTTTAAAGAGCAAAAAAATATCTACATTTTGGCGCAAACCGCAATTCAATATCTGCATTCGTTTCCAAGTTATGTAAGATCTATGGTCTCTATAATATCGTACCTGGCCGACCTCAGTGGGACACCCTGTATGTATTTGTATATTTTTTAAAAGTTACTGGTAATTTTTTTATGGAAGTAGAGTGCCCAATAAATAACAAGTTGATAAATGATCATAAAATGGCTATTTTCTGTATACATATAGGTAGGTTTATAAAACATTGTGAATACAAAAATAATGATAGATGTTTTAAAAATCACCGTTTCAGAATTAAAGAGGAAATTATAAATTAATACAACAGAAAAACAGACAAACAGTCAAACAGACAAAAAGACTTTTTAAGTGATTCATTGATCATGAAAAGTCGTGCTGAGAATGATTGGAAGTTAGCAGTGTCAGCACTGATTAAATGAAATATGTTTTGCCACATCTAATTTCAACTCTCTCCTTCACTCACGTTCTGTCAAAGGTGTTATTTTGTGTTAACTCTTTCCAATTTATTTTTTTTTTCTTTTTGATAATCCTTCCGCTCTCAACTCTTTTAAGTTCGATAGTAGATATTTTTTCCATGTTTCCTTTTCCTTCATTGCTGTCTTGACTCAATCGTTCCATTATTACATCATTTTCAAGGTCCCATCAACGATATTATGTAGTCCCACATATATTTTTATATCTTCAGCAAGTTCTTTCTTATGCAGCTTGATTATTCTTATTTCCTTTCTATTGTTTCTTTTCTTATATTTATATTTGTTTTCTTTTGAATATCATTAAGCAGAAAATGATCGTATCCACTTTCTGCTCCTTTTCTCAATTATATCTTCATATTTTCCCCATATGCCACTGCTTGTTGGAAAAGTTCCTGTTTCTTTTTATTTCCGCCATTGATGATGAAAAATCGTGCTGAGAATGATTGGAAGGTTGCAGTGTCAGCACTGATCAAACAAAATATATCTTGCTATATCTGATTCCAACTCTCTCAATAAAATCTCTGCTTCACTCACGTTCTTTCAAAGGTGTTATTTTGTGTTAAATCTTTCCAATTATTTTTTCTTGCTTCTTGATTATCCTTCTGCTCTCAACTCTTTATATTTAGTTCGATTGTAGATATTCTTTCCATGTTTCTTTTTCCTTCCTTGCTGCCTTGACCCAATCATTCCATTATCACATCGTTTTCAAGGTGCCATCAACAACATTATGTAGTCCCACATATGTTTTTATATCTTCAGCAAGTTCTTTCTTATGCAGCTTCATTAGTCTAATTTACTTTTTAATGTTTCTTTTCTTTTATTTATATTTTTTGTTTCTTTCTGAATATCATTAAGCAGGAAATGATCGCATCCACTTTCTGCTTCTTTTCATTCTTGCCTTTCACATTCCATACTACAAACCTTATTAAATCTTGTATTTTTTTTCTTTGTTTGCAATGAATGAGCTGTCTTGTTTTAATGTCTCTTTTTTAAAGTTTTGCCTGTAGTATTTTGATTTAATTCTTCCTTTGCTCTGTCTCATCCACATAATTTTCCGCCACTAGTAAGTTTTTAATAGTATCCTTCTCCTATCGCTTCTCATGTCTTCATCGTTCCCACCTACCTGCTAGAAGCTGATTGATCTACACATTAGAGAATTAACGGGAATAAACATGCAATGCCCAGACCAATATGCATACCTTAAAGGAAGGTCAGTTGAAAGTGCACTGCATGAAGTAGTTGGAACAATTGAAAAATCTCTTGAAAATAATGAGTACACACTAGGTGCATTTCTGGACGTAAAGGATGCATTTAATAATGTAATGATTGGGTCAATTGAAAAATCCATTGAGCACCTGAAGGTAGAACCAGCCGTCATACGATGGATAATAAAAATGCCGAAAACCAGAATCATTTATCCAGAAATTTGTGACAATACCATAAGGAAAAGAACAATCAGGAAGAGTGACATCTCCACTCTTGTGATTGTTGGTAATCAATATGATTTTTAAAACCTCCAGAGAAAGGAGGATAAAATTGATTGCATATTTGTAGGGTAAATCCATTAAAACCTAACCTGGACTTTTAATCTGTAGTTATTTATTTTGTAGTTAAGTCAGTTATACTTATAACTATAGCTCAACCTTTACAGGACTGAAACTCTATATAAAATGAAAGAAAGTGAAATCACAAACCAGCTCTAACCATTCATTCGTTAACAAAAGTTTAACCAATAATGAAAAACAATTATTATCCATATTCATATGCAAATCGCTTCCCCCTAATATACTCCATCCGAGTCGGTTTTTTTTTCAACGTAATATCGTTTCATGTATATATGTACACGTTTAATTAGATAAATTTCCCACTCATTTAATATCAAAATAAATCGATAATAGAACAATAATCACCAATTAGATTCCGTATTTTAACCGACGCACTAATTAATTTGTAAATAATATTTTAATATTTTGGATTGTGCCAATGCAGAATAATAATTACGCCCATAAATTATTTATAATTAGCTTATTCAATATTGAAGAAGATAATTTTTAAATTTGAATTATTTTTTCAGGTCTTTCACAGCTAGGTCAAGGAGTAGCAACTTGTGGTTTTGGTCAAACGTTAGGACAACTTAATCAAACTTCTAGCTTAGGTTCAACTTTACCCATAACTAGCTCAGCGGCTAGTACCGTATATCAAGCTCATTATGGACTTAATTCTTTAGGTAAGTAATTTAGAGTTTACTTTAGAAGTTGACTACATCTACGGATCAGCAAGTCTACACTACCTATTTCATATTTGTTTAGATAAAGGGTGTAAGTTGAGAATTTCATATAAGAGAACATTGAAGCTGTGAAAGGTTGAGTAAATTCATCATTCATCATTTACATAAGGGCTCTTAGTTCGTAAATCTCTTAGTTCGTAAATCTATAATAACATAGACTTGCTGAATCCTAGACATGGCTTTTAAAATTTCGACATTATTCTATTCCCATAAGTAAATAATTGTTTCAAAGTTGACTCAAGCAGCAAAATAATGTCCAAAGTCGTTCACCAAAAAGTGTAAATACATTGGTTGTTGTATGTATAACCTCAGTGACTACAAGTCCGAACAGTTTTAAGCATACATAAAAATAAGATCATAGCAAACAGGTTAATGGTAAAATCGGTTTGCCGTACCAATTAGAGCCAGCGAGGAGTATTTCGGTAGCAAAGCACGAAGTTGTGTCTAATCACTGCTAATTACTTGTTTTATGTATCCCACCTAGCCTCATAGATCTGTGAAATAATACATAAGCTTGTTACTTTTGACCCGAAGTGTTAATATTCAAATGGCCACAACCGGTTTCGGTTATTAGGTATTTATTTATTGGAATTCTTTTGTCATTACTATATGCTTGCTTTTACTACATTGTCGTCAATGTTAAATTATTTGGAATATAATTGGTTGGAATAATTTTAACAAAACTGGAACTTGTTTAGTTTCAATAGAGGAAACTTTACTGTATAAATTATTACGATCGTCATCACAAACGAAATTCGGATTCTCAATTTGTCATTTCGCATCTAGATGTGTGGATTTATTACGTAGTTGTTAGAATAATGACTGAACAACAAGAATACACTGAATATTCAATCAACAGAAGGAGTTAAAACAAAAACCAGGGGATTAAAACCCACAGCTTGGCAATAAGAAATATATCAACATCTCTACAAGACTTTTAATTGAATAACGACGATAAGGACTTGTACCAAAGATGCAAACCTAATGATAGCACTTTTGGTTAGGACTTTGCCTTCCGAATTACCAAATATGATGATGCAGTGAAATAAAAAAAAACATAGAAGCAAGAGAATAAAACCTGGACAGTTGTGGAAATTTCTGAAGACATTGCATTTATGGACATTACATAAACATAATGTAAATTAAGATGTAAACCAACTTGCGAGGTCGTGTTGAAGTTGTTGTGTGATCTTTTTGCCAAACAATTTGCATTCAATTCCACGATGGTGGACAATGCCCGAGCGCCACAGGTACTGCCACACATTGGTCCTTACATGGACAACGTTGTATTCAGACCTAAAACTATTAGGAAAATTCTTCTGCAACTTGACAGTGGGAAATCTCCTGGTTCCGACGGCATTCCACCAATTATCCTCAAAACTTGCGCACAAATATTGGCTTCTCTGCAAACTGTTCACTGTCTTACAGTCGAGGTGTTTTCCTGTTTTTATGCAAATGTACCAGAGTGCAGCCCATCCTGAAAAGGGGCAAGAAAACCTTTTCTAGTCACTATCGTCCCATCTCATTTATATGCGTACTTTCGGAATTAATGGAAAAAGCAGTTAACCTGAACCTGGTTAAATACCTCGAAGCCACTAAACTCATCTCTGAAAAACAGTACGGGTTTCTTCAAAAGATCAACAGGGGATCTGTTGCCGTACGTCAGTCATATTTGGAACTGGAGTCTCGAAAAACATGGCGAACCCAAAATTTTTGCGTTGGCTTTTGATCAACAGGTGTGACACAAAGGCCTCCTCAGCAAACTTCCATCGTATGGTCTTCCGAACGAATTTTGCCATTAGCTGGGGAGATTTTTGGAAGGCAGATCACAGCATGTCGTGGTGGATGGTGTGTCTTCTGATACACTGCCTATAAATGCCGGCGTTTCCCAAGGCCCAATTCTGTTCCCAATACTGTTTCTCATTTGTATAAATGATTTGGTGAATGTGACAAGAAACCCCATTCACAGGTTTGCGGACGATAGTAGCTCGATGGCATATTTGCCTTCTGACAAACCGCTTACTGCAGCCACTTCTACGCGCCTCGCTCAAGAACAGATTCACTCTATCAACAGTGCGATCTTGACACCATTACCAACTGGGGCCTCAACAACCTAGTCAAATTCAATGCTTCCAAAACTCAAGCAACAGTTTTCTCAAATAAGAAATCTTCCGCTCAAGAACAGATTCACTCTATCAACAGTGCGATCTTGAGACCATTACCAACTGGGGCCTTAACAACCTAGTCAAATTCAATGCTTCCAAAACAAAAGCAACAGTTTTCTCACTTCACTCAGTTTCAAGGATGTCGGGACAAAACCTCTCTATCAATCTTTCAGTATCTTTTGTTGACCTTGACCAACTTGTCTAGACATGATCATGCATCTTCGATCGCCAAATTCGTTTTCCTGTTTCGTGAAAAATACTTATTCACTTCTGTGACCAGTTCCGTAACTTAATAATGTCATCTTTTGGTTCGCGGAGAATTACCCGAACTCCTCGCCTTCTATCGCTATTACCATGATAGATGTTTTGACTGGCCAGCCTCATGTCAGCTAGGAGAAGTAATTAAAGTACCACAAGAAGCTCACAGGCATCCCATCCGTATATGGAAAAGTTAGCCAACCCGAGAACCAATAAATATAGGGTTTCTTATTGATGGCGCACTGTCCACATCTGAATCCCCATGCCTCCTATTTCTGCCTGAACGATTCAACCTTAACATGTTCGGATAGAGAGTCAATCGTCACTTGATTTCTTCCGCTCATTGGAACCGCTCAGGTAGTAAAGACTTTGTCTTTTGAGAGCGGATGAAACATGAGAAACAAAGTAGAAGATACGCCTCTGTTTTGCAGTTTGGTTCAGAGCAAATGTGTAAACGTACCCAGTAGACATTAGTTGCTTTCGGAAATGTAAATCCTAAATCGGGTAGGTTAATATCAACTGGGCTGGGATTCTGTAACGAATAGATATATTTTCGCTATCTCTATTGACGTCCCCTCTTTATTGATTTTGAAAAGAGAAAAGAAGACACCAAGTGTCATAGCGATATCAATACCGATGTCTATCTGATACAAAATTCCGCCTCTGATCGCGGTTTAGCTCGTTTTCAGAGTAGATTATTCAACGTTTCCGAACGATTGGGATCGACTATCGCCGGCTCCCGACCCGAGCTTGTTTTTCTCAATGAACTGTGTTCCTTCAACGATGAGGTTAGTTCTTTGGTCTTTACTATGGAGGTTTTTACCTTTGACTTTTCAAAGACACTGCAAACCACTCCAAACACAACAAATCACTAGAATTAAACACAAAACTGGACAAAACATATAAAATAAACATAACACATAACCAAAAAAAACAAACAGCTGATAGATTAATTTTCTACCCACGTCAAGAGCAGGGTTAACGAGATCACAAACATATGAGAAAACCGAGTCAACTAGATCACTTCCCGAACGCGAGTACTCGACTTCGGATCGTTTTACGAATGATGAGATTACTAATCCGTTCGAACCGATTAATCGGATCATTCGGAAAGCGTCTATTGAGAAGCAGTAGGGAAAATATGTGTCAAACATCTGAGGTTGGTAACAGAACTGACAGTTTACATAGGTCGGAGTGTGGTTGCTTTTTGTTTAATCTCCGGCGTCATCCGATAGCTGCTGGTTCTTAGAAGGAGATTATGCCCTGTAAAGGCTTCAGTGCAATAGTTGTTTTTCTGTTCTGTTCACAATTCTACAACTTCCTTTACTGTAGCTACAGCCGATCAATGTCAGTACGTTAATAGAAGGCCGTGGAAAGAAACTGCCGGGACTAAGTTGAGGTGTAGTTTACATTAGGTAACTTCTCATCTCTCTTATTAAGGATCTTTAGTCACAAGGAACAACCTTGTCTAAGATGTCTAAGACCTCGATAGTATTCGAATGGCACCTGCATGTTCCCTAGAGTGTTATTTGGATAAAACCTGGGTATTTTTTTATGGAAAAAATCTGGATGTTACTTGAATCCTTCCGGTAAGGGAATTCTAGACCTTGCTGGAACGTTCGTATTTGTAATGAGTAAGCCAGAATCGCAATCGATCAATGAAGCTTAATGCGTAGCTACTTCTCCGATCGAATCCACATCCGAAGCAACACTCAAAGATCTGACAATTCATTCAGAAACTGATAGAATTGTCTGATAGACCTGATTGCTCTACCCCTCTATATGTAAGCGCTCAGCCTATTAGCCTGTCGAAAAACTTTTCGAAGCGCCTCAACGCAGCAGTTGACTATGACAGAAATTGTAGGTGGTTCAAGTACAATTCAATAATTTGACATTGTAGCCATCTTGAGAAACCTACATTATTCCTGCAAAAAGATCAAGTTAAATTAGCCTTAATTAAATGACGGTCTCACTGGACCTAGATATTCCATTCGCAGTAATAATAAACGATTTTCAATCATGAGAAAATGAGTAGCTACAGCGAACGCCTCGTTGTGGAACGCAGATGTCTCCAAACTAGCGAACGGAAGTGGAAGGGGCATCCCAGGTCCAAACTTCAAGCTATCCCAGTCACTTGGCAAATAACCAATCATATTTCAAGCTGAATAACAAGACAGAAGAAGACAATAATTTCAGACTTTGCGAATTCGCAGCGGAAATTGCAGAACATGCGAATGCCCGGCCCAACTCTGAAAAAGGACAACACCCGAAGAAGGAAGCCAACTGATAGAAAGTATGGGTATTTTGATGAGAAAGTACTTAAAACATTTTCAGTTTCTTTTTTTTTTTAAATAAAATAAACTGACTTCTTGACAGATCCTAATTTTCCTCAACCATAAAAGTACCACTGATTCACAAATTTCGAATTCATTTAGAAGTCCTTTATATCAATTTTTGAGATACGACTCCGGATGAGATATATTTTGCTTTCTTTGATGATTGAGCTACATATGATTGTTTTCGTGAATGCCATGCAATGGAATTTCTCGCATGAAAACATATTATATATATATAAAGAACAAAAATCATTTTGAACAGTTGAAGGATATAAATATGTGGCCGACCGGAAGTGCAATAAACACTGCCATGTCATCTCTGGCAACATCAAGCTTAGCATCACCTGCTGCAAACACTACTACCACTAGACATCAACTAATTGATCCAGCCACTGTAGCGATCCAAAGCTTACCTCCAGGATGCAACTCAAAAAAAAAGACTACAATCAAGATTGGATCAGACAAAGAGGCCATTGCTGCATGTAAGTCTCATGTGCTCAATGGAAACTCTGATATTATTATAGAGTCCCCGGAGAATACCGACATTGACCCGATGACCCCACCTAGAGTGCGTATGTCGCGAGACTCTGATGCGGCAAATGGACGTTATCTGTTGGCTAGATTGAGAGACCCTTCCATCTTGAAATCTCTCCGGCTTTACCTTGCTTACCTCCACGACCAATCTCCCAATGCGTGTTTCGAAGGTTACACCAACACCAGCATTAAATTGGCGCTAGCATCAGAGGGCCTTCCTAGTGACGTGGATTCTTTACGTAAGGTTTACTATCGTTTCCATAACGCCTATGGCATCGGCTTGACGGAAGTTGAAGCGGATCTCTCTGCTTTTAGATCATTTTTTTCTTCGGAGAAAATCCAACAACTTCAAAAAGTGAGGGAGAGTCATTCCAAGTATTTTTCTGGTGGTTCTCCAAATAAAAATAAAATTTTTTAGATAAGTTGACGCGAACAGAGGAACAAGCACCCTCTGAAAAAATGAACGATAGCAAGCTTAGTGTTTTTCTCCTCAATATTCAGTCCATAAGACACAAAACTGACGAATTACATTTATTACTAGAACAGCTCAATTTTCCAGAAATTATTGCGATAACTGAACATTGGCTAAATATCGATGAGCCTGTATTTGTCAAAAATTACACAACAATATCTAGGTATACTAGAAGTATATTATCCCACGGAGGTACAGTAATAATGTCTACTAATAACAACTTTTCGCCAGTGACTAAGTTCGACAATTTATTAATTGAGAAATTATTTGAATTTTTTATCGTCTACAACATTATTTACGATCTCTACATTGTTTGCATTTACAGAACACCTGACGCCGACTTGGTTACATTCTTTCAAAATTTACTAAGCTTGCTTGAGTCTCTTCCTCTTAATAGTAAATTAATTTTATGTGGCGACTTAAATAAATAGATTTTTCCAGTGTGTGTGCTGCCCAAGAATCTCTTGACTCTATATTTGAATCTTTTGGTATAGTCATGCATGTTCAATCTCCGACACGAATAACTCAAAACAGATCTAGCACTATCGACTATGTCGTGTCAGTACTCACAAACTTTTCTGTGAAGACGATTGGCAGGGACGCTCCTATCATTTCTGCATAAATATAAGATACTAACTACTCACCAATTTGGATTTCTAACCAACAGATGTACTATTGATGCTATGTACTCTGTCTTCAATAATGTCTACTCTAGCCTGAACAATTTGTACTCTACAGCATCAATTTTCTGTGATTTTTCTAAAGCATTTGACTGTGTAAGTCATAATATCCTAATCAACAAATTGCAGTACTACGGAATTCGAGGCTTTCCTCTGGAATGGTTCAAGTCGTATCTTAACAATAGAAAACAACTTGTGAGGGTTGATACGTCAATGTCTTCATGCAGGCCAATTGAATGTGGAGTTCCGAAGGGTTCCGTGTTGGGTCCAATATTATTTTTGCTATTCATCAACGACATTGCTAGTCTAGACATCAGCGGTAAAATCTGCCTCTTTGCTGATGACACTAGTTTCACTTGGAGCAATCCGGATATTGTGGCACTTCGTAGAACCATGTCCAATGATTTTTTTACCATCCCAAGTAACATTTTAAATGCTTTTTGGCATTATCTAGGTTATATGAAAGCTTTAAGAATGTAAAATTAGAAGCTTACTATTTTAAAACTATTGTGTTTTATTGAAGAGCTGCAACAACATTGTAATCACCTAATATTACAGCCTTTTAGCATTAAAATCGCGAAGAGTTTTAAAGTAGCCGTAATAATGCTGCAAACATTTCTAGCTTAAAGCTATTTTGGTTTAAGAAAGATCTGAAAACCGTTTGGCTTTATCTTAACCTACGTATAAGGAATTGAGCTGTATGAAGGGAGTGCGAAAGTTAAGCTTAAAACTGCAATAAAACCGAAGTTTAATAAACCTTTTAGGCTTCAAAAAAAGATGTCTCTAAACTTCATAGCTTTCTCCGATACCTGAAAGAAATTTTTAAAGGACCCCGCACACCTCTTATGGGTTTTTGGTTTTCTGTCAAACTCAATGAAATTTTGATATGTGGTATATCTTGACTTACTGATAAAAAGTTCTCATGGGCCCAACATGATACTATGAATAGTTTCCGAAATACAGGTGGTTTAATGTCCAAGAAATGTACACATTTTATATGCATTCACATCTACCTGTCACCTATTAATAGGTCTGTCAGAGTGAATTTCATTGGTTGAAACTAGTTTTCTGACTGTTTCTGACTATTTTCGACCAATCAAATTCGCTCTGACGGGTTTGTGATTTTTGCAGAAACATACCTCTAATATTAGGTGACAGGTAGATGTGAATACATATAAAATGTGTACATTTCTTGGACATTAAAGTACCTGTATCTCAAAAACTAATCATAGGATTGGTTCAGCCCCATGAGAATTTTTTATCAGGAAGTCAAGGTCTATCACATATCAAAATTTCATTCAGTTTGACAGAAAACCAAAAACCCATAAGAGGTGTGCTCAAAATCTTTTTAAATTTCTGGCATGTTGATGTAGCACGTGATGCACGTAAAAGTGGCAGGAGACAGGCGACATCTACCACTCAATAAACGTATTTTAAAATCTTATTTTAACCTAACAAATAGCTTGTTTATGGTCGGTGTTCAATACTTACTATTTAAATATTTTTATAATTGGTAAAGGGTAAATTGTCTATTGCAATTTATCATTTTATTATTTGTCGTGTTATTTTTTGTCCGACTTTTCGTATGCCTCTGATTGGCCAGGCTATTTTTGTCGCCACACTTCAAGAACCTCAATCAAGGCAGGAAAAAGTCGTCCTACCAGAGAGCAGAAAACGAGTCACCGTACAGGCAGTTCAAAACAGAATTTAACAGAAAACTGTAACAGGTGGTTAGGGTTATTTACAAAAGGTCTTTTCGGAAACGCTAAACCGATTACATAGAGATCAACAGCTGATGTACTTTGTCTTTTTTCAATCGTGTTTGATAAAGAAAGATAAAAACAAACAGCTGGTGATCGGAATAATGGGAATCGAATCAGCTTTTCTGAAAAGGCCTAATGTCTTTTCTAATGTGTACTAATGTTTTTTTATGCTATCATCTAGCGGAGAATATCTGAACCCTCTCAAGGCGTCAAACAGGTTCCTAGATCACGGAAGCATTGAGAGAGTTTGCATCCCAAGCAGCAAGCTGACGTCAATTTGACGTCTTTTTTCCGTCATTTTTTTTTAGATTAGACGTCATTTTCATTTCCCAAATGACGTGATTAAGACGATAGGATCACGTGATTATGTCACAGCCCAGATGACGTCATTTTATGACGTTAAAATACGTGATTTTATGCCGTTAAAATACGTGTTTTTATGACGTTAAAATACGTAATTCTATGACGTAAAAATACGTGATTTTATTACTTAAAAAGGACGTCGTTAACAATGAGGAAAATTACGTATAATGACGTCATAAATACCTACGGCAGTCATACCGTATTTGGAATATATGGTAGGTAGATTTGACGTTTGTTTGATGGGTGCCTCTTGTAGATCTCCTCTAGAAATTTTATATTTTAAAGCATATATGCAGAAAAACAAAACAATTTTTGTGAATCGATATAAAAGCAAATCCATATGTAATGATAACACCTACATTAAAAAAACGTTGGTTTGGGAAAATTGAACTTTTTTTGTAAGTAAAACCATTTTTTTTCAAAACTCAAACGTATATTAAAAAATAATTCAGGTACCTATCCTAATCGGATATTATGCAATACACAGCCTATAGGTATAATATTGTTTGGTATAATTCAGAAGTTATTACACTATCCAAACACTATTGGTTAGTCTTTACAAGTAAGGTGTGATAAGTAGGTATGTGTCATTGGAAAGGATATAAAGTTATTATTATCAAGAGAAAGTACAATGCATTTACAAATAATATCTTTTAGGCTCCACTTTTCCAAGCTAACACTCAGATTTTCCAATATATATATATTGAATTTACTTGATTCGAATGGGTACGTGTATAAAGGTTTATATTTTGCAAATTTCTTGCCAATAATAAATGTCTCTTTATTACTCGAATTTACTAAAATATTATTTATCTGAACGACTTTATCATTTTTCACAAGACAGCAGTAGCTTCAGAGATTTTTTTCTGAAGAACATTCAATATTTGCGAGTTCTGTTCTCGAACTTCATAGAGAACCTGGAGGATTTTTTCATTTAATTCTGAAATATAAGTGATTTTCGGGAAAAAATTCTTTAGTTTAAAAATGTATTACACACCTGGAAGAGGTTGACGACGCCCAGGGGTTGAAATTCCTTGCGGGGTACTCTCTCCAACAGAGCTTCTTGGAATCCTTTCAGGATTGCTATCAGAGCAGGTACCTTCTAAAACAATAGAATAAATCTACAGCGTGATATTAATAGTAATATATTTTTTTTTTTATGGTTGGCACACACACAAAAGGGAAATCCTATAACACTCGTCGAGCGTAATAATAATAATAATTATAATAATAATAATAATAATAATATAATAATCAAATAATAATCTAGGATAAAAATCAGAATTTTTCAAAAAAAAATCAACTTAGCATAATATCATAAAAATATGATAATTATTATTATATTTCTTGTTGGACTTTTTAGCGACTAACTGTTTTTTAACCGTTAAGCTGCGACAGTTAATGGATTATTTAAACTCACTGTATGTGTAACCACTTACATTAATCAATAGAAAGTGGATGAATGATACGCATATTATTAAATAGTCATAGAAAAAAAAAATTAGGTACATTTGAAAAATCTCAATTAAAATAAGTAGTATATGTAAATGAAAGAATAATAAATAAGCTGCAGCCTACCAGTTAAAGTTGAAGTCAATATCCTCTCAGAAACGTTATTTCTGGGAGAATTGAGAGGCAATAATCTACTATTATTGCAGCGGGAACTACCTGGAATAACCTTCAAGGGTTGATGTTCATCGGAGTTAGATGGTCCTGATAATTTATCCATCAAACGAGCAGCCATTTTGTTGTGAAAATCCCAGGCCAAAATTTAACCCAACTTAATTTTCACTATAACGAATATTGAAATACATATACCTCGTATTGTGTTGTGAATATAAAATAATTATTAACATTGATGAAATTAATAAAGAAATCTGATAGGAAACTTACCTTTTTCTATTTTATTCCCAAACCAAAGATGCAAAGGACAAAGGAAGGACACAACACAAATCACTCACGCTACGGCCACGGCCACGCTGCGATCTAGACTGGTACTGACTTGTGAGTGTGCGACGACTGCGCGACGAGTGCGACGCGACGTGCGTGGCGCGTGCCTGTTCCAGTCAGTGCCACTTGGACTAGACAGAGACGGAGAGATAGTTGCATGTTGCATTATATGGTTGCATTGTTCTATTCGTTCTAGAGATACGACGTCTGAAAAAGGCAGAGTGTGAAAATGTCGAAAAAAATTACGTAAAAACGACGTGCCACGTGCCTGAAAAATGTAATATAAGTTGAAGTCGATATTGAAAATTAATAAATAAGGACGGCATTGCGAACGGTATGAATTATTTATAGTTCTTTAATAGAAAAAAAAAAAAGATTTAAAATTTCAAATGTCGGAAAAATCTCGTGAAAACGACGTATTCTTTATGACGTCTAGAACACGTCGTGAAAATCACGTGATGAGTCACGTCATTTATTGGTAGATTGACGTCCCAGACCATAAATGACGAAAAAAATACGTCAAATTGACGTCAGGTTGCTGCTTGGGATCTTCTCCGCCAGATGGCCACATAAAAATTTAAAAGCAGCCCCAACAACCTATTGCAGATAAATAATTTGGAGTTTTATGAAGGTTTTATAAAGCCGCTTTATCCACCAGAAGCTCTAGGAATCACACGCTTTAAAGCAAAATAGCTTTAAGAACAAATAATCCAAGGTTTGCAGGCCTATTTTTACGCAATTTAGATTTGTGGTATATAATGAGAAGACTTATTAGCTTTATCACTATTTCGCCATGTTTGATTGTCATTTAAACGCGTTTCAATGGAATCCATTTTGTAGAAAAATATATTCACTGTTTATTTTTAGGTAATTTATTGAATCTGGTATTGTGATTATGATTTTACAGCTTGTTATAATTGATTTATCATATTTATGCTTCGAATATCTATAAGACATGTAAAAAAATTGTCACATTTTAGGTTAGTATTTTTATATTTTTTGCCAAAATTAGGGTTTTTTCAAGGCCCACGAGTTATTTGAACCTTTGAAGTACACTTTCATCAGTAAACTTGGGTTTGTATGTAAATTTCAATGTAGATTCACGTCTATCTGCGAATTATCTTTGTGTATATCGCTCATAGTTAATAAATCAAAGATCGTCCATTACAGATGTGAGCCTAACCTAAACTATGTTTATTGGAAATTACGGCGAAGTAGAAGTATTGATAAAGTTTGGTTAAGCCTCTGAAGTTTTAAGATTATAAATTTTGTTGCCATTTTTATTTTTAAAAAAATCCATTTGTACTTCATTCCCTCCATTTGGCTTTTTACCGCGGCCTAATAGTTTTATCATGGACTTAAAATAAGTTTTATGAATGCTGTGTGTATAGCTATAAAACGTTGCCTTTGGAAACCCCAAAGCTTTAAAAAGGCTTTATAAAAGGCTGTTAAAGCAATCGTAGGAGTGGGCCCTTGCAGTCTTAAAAGAACTTTAAAAGGGTTCTTTAATGGTTGCTAAGGCAATATGGTTTTATGAATAATTTTTATTCTAGGTTTTATAGTAACTCTTAACACTTCTTTAAAGCTAAAAATGTTACTTGGGATTAAATCATGGTGCGACTCTAACCTTCTCTGTTTCAACGCCGCGAAAACCAAAGTTCTGTCATACAAAAGTACGTTGCAACCTATTGCACTTAATAACGCCACTATTATTGACGTCGTTGATTCTGTGAAGTTTTTGGGCCTTATTATAGACAAGTCCCTGAAATGGAGCTTGCACATCGATACTTTGTCCAAAAAATTGAGCTCCGCTTGTTTCGCAATAAGATCTGTTTCCAAGGAACTTAACTTTTCAACCTCTAGATCAGTCTACTTTGCCCTCTTCGAATCACATCTTCGATACGCCCTTCCATTCTGGGGTTCATGCGGTGCGACTCAATTTGAGCGTATCTTTAAATGGCAAAAAAGGGCTATTCGTTATTCTCTTAGGCTAAAGAATAGAGCCCATTTCCAAGTTTTTTTCAAAAAATATAAAATATTGACACTCCCTTCCTTATTCATACTAGAGTCAGTCTGTTTAATCCGCAAACATCTATCAAGTATTTCAGAAAGGCCATTCCATCATTATCCACTTAGAAACGCGGAGCATGATCTTTACCTGCCAACCCCATCCTCAGAATTCGTTAAGTGCTCTATTCTGTACAACGCAAAAAAAATGCACAACCATCTGCCAATAGAAATCAAGTCCATATCTTCTCTTTCTAAATTCCGCATAGCTCTCAAATCATATTTGTTGGAAAGAGCCTTTTATATGGTAAATGACTTTTTTGCGAACACATAATTTTGAGCATTCCACACACTGGAGCATTGTTTATAGGTAATTTGTTTTGTTAATAAGTTATTAGACTAATTCAGTTTATTTTATACCTCGAACTCGATGTACCTACTTATGTATTTTGTTTGTTTTGTTTTGACTTTGTATACAGGTAGATGTATATTATTTTTAAGGCTTTGTCAACAAGTTTTGTTAAATTTTTTTCCTGACAATAAAGCATTATTATTATTATTATTATTATATAACACCTCATGCTTTTTCTGGTTTCACGGCAACCTTTCCAATCTGCATCACACAAACCAATCAATTCATTCATATTCCCCCTTTGAAACAATAGATCATGATCTTTTTTTGTAGTTAAGGTAACGGATTCTCTCACCAGCTTCCCGTGTAATTTTTCTTGGGTTATCCAAAAATATACTTAATTGGGCAACACTGTATGAAATATCTGGTCGACTAACCCAAAGGCAAATACATTAGGCTACATATTAATATTCGGTATGCAACATTGTCAAGAATTAATTCATCTTCTTTCTTGTATATTGAAATTAACTTCCATAGGTGTAGATACCTTTCTGGTCTCCTCCATATTAAACTCCTTAAGAAGTCAGTATCATGTCACATTGTGTAATTTTTAATCCTTTGTATGTTTCATTAATCTCCATTCCCAGAAATGTTTTGACTTCTGTCATATTTTTAGTTTTAAATTCTTTGTAGAGATTTTCCAAAATATATTGTACTTGTTCTTCGCGTCCTATAATTAAACCATCATCCACAAATAAAGCTAAGTAAGCGTCATATATAAACAATAATCATAGTTCGACCTTTGAAAGTTTAGTTTTCTTCCATTACTTGGTTAAATTTATTGTTCCAACATTTTGGAGCATTTCTCAGACCGTATAACGCTCGATTCAGGTCAAGACACTTTGAAGTATTGTTCGTCGATTTTTGACTGGCACTTTCTGTATGAGGAGAGAGGGGGTGTTTCATATGGCAAAATTGCAGTTGGAATATCTATTTGATGAAGCTTCCAATCCCATTGGACATAAACTGACAACGGTAGTCTTATTGGTGATAGTCTGCAAACTGGAGCATAACAAAACTCATCTCTATTATTACAGGGCACTTGAAATCCTTTTGTCACCAATCTGGCTTTTTTAGTAGCATCATCATTGATTTTAAAGATCCACCCTAGTGTCTATTGCTACTTAACCTTAAGATAACTCTGCATTTTCCCATATTTGCAATTTTTTCATGAGCGTTCAGTTCTTTGTTTATTGCTTCTTGCCAATCGGGTAATTTAATGCCTTCTTTAAAATTTTTGGTTTCTCGGTTTGTCGGGTCAATAAACAATATGCAGTGTAAACTTCGTAATCTTCTAAATTTTTAGGTGGAACTACATGTTAACATTCTTTTTTCGAAAGGCAAACTTTCTTTATTCTCATCACTTGAACTGGAACTTCCACTGTCACTCCCTTCACTGTCACTTCTAGAATTTGATTCACTTTCATTGTTTCCAATTTCGTTCATATTTTCTTAATTTTCTTCTCCTTTCTCTGTATTTTTGAATTCCATGATGCTTTCATCCATTTTTACATCTCTTATCAAGAGATGTTAAAAACACAAACGCGCTTTGCTTCTAACCAGTACACTTATAACCAGTAGCTATTAAACGAACTGTAACCCAAACTAACCAAAAGTATGCAATCTAACAAAAACTAACCAAAAGTATGCAAACTAACCCAAACTAACCCGTCCACGTAATGCGTACCAGTCGTTGTATGTTAATATTGAATTTAGAAAAACAAAAACGCGCTTCGCGCGCTTTGCGTCACAGTTTTTTGAAAGTAGATGAAATCCTTATGGCGCTAATTTCACTGTTGACCTAGGCCCCATATTGATAGGATTGCCCTATCAAAACCCGACACTTCGCACCAAGAATCTTCGCACCTCAAAATAGAACCACTTTAATTTATAGATTTTTCTTGAAAACTGATATAATCCGCATATTTTTATATTGGAATCGGTCCAAAAAGTCTAACTACAACATTAGGAATGCAGCTTATTAGAAACTACGTGTTGCACTAAAGCGTTTTACCACCCTCTTGATATTTGATTTTTCGTTCTTCTGGTAACCACAGCCTATAACCACCACCAAAGAAACCAACAGAAATTGCCTTTTTTGCTCTTTGTTCTAATTTATTAATTTTTGGCAACTACTGTATACCAAGCACGACTTCCAAATATTCTCAATTTTGAGTGGTCGCTTCTACCGTGCCAAATTAGTGCTGGTGTTATTCTCTTTGATAAACCTTTTGTAGGTAAACCATTTAGCTCGTATACAGAGTACTTTAAAGCCTCGGACCATAAATAGATAGGTATTCCTGAATCGATAATTTTTGTTCTTATTTTATTTAATAATGTTCTGGTTCATTCTTCCTGCTGTTCCATTGGATTGAGGCGTATATGGTGGTGTGTATTCTAAAATTATGCCTTGTATCTGACAATAATTCTTGAAATTATTTGAAGTAAACTCTCCACCATTATCAAGTCCTACTGCTTTTATTTTAGTACCTTTCTGTCTTTCAAATTCTCGGATGTAATTAATTAGATTATCTTCTGCCTCGTCTTTAGATTGCAAAGTTTTTGTTACCAGAAAATCTGGGTGATCATCAATAATTGCTTGGTAATCCTTTGACCCATCGAAAGCTACAGGATTGAAAGAGCCACAAACGTCACCAATGCTTTTACTTTTTCTTTCACTATCTTTAAATGGTAATCATGTTCCTTTCCCTTCCATACAAGAAAAACAAGTCTTGTCATTTGTGGGCAATTTCAGATCCCTATGAACCTCTTTTCCAGGGTGTCCTAGCCATCTATGCCACAAGTCGTTTGCAACGGTGCCAAGCATTTCCAATTTTTTTTGGCAAATATCAGCTATCAGCTGTCAAAATATACTAACCACTTACCAATGCACAGTAAATCTTAAAGTTTTTTCTACTTTTTTCCAAATCATTTCTTTCCATAATTATTCTGTAACCCTTTCCTGTCAATTTTGAGGCAGATAGCAAATTATGCTTCATGTTTGGCACTGTAATGGCGTCAATAGACTCTTTGTGACCTTGGCACATGAACTTTAATGTTCCTTTTTCATTACTTTTCAAAATATCGTCATTTGCAATAGGAATAGATACAGTATTTGCAATGCTATTATGTCTGTCATATCCTTTTCTAGTTTCTCAGTAACAAAATGATTGCTGGTCCCTGAAAATAACACAAAAGTCAACTTTCCTTTCACATCATTGCATAAGCAGCGTATAATTGTATTTCTGAGTCCTCACCTTTACCTTACTGTCTGCTACATTTGCCTGTTGTTGCTTCTCATAACCTTGATATCTTTGATTGTTAAAGCCACCCCTATAATATCTTGATTCTTGGCCTCTACCTCGAAAATTGTTATTTTTGGGGCACTTCCCTATAAAATGTGTCAAGCTTCCACACCGGTATCATGCTCTTTTTTGGGCTTGAAAACTTGCTTCAAGCTCATTCTGATTTTCTTTCGATGCCAATTTTAATTCCTCGTCTAATAACTTTGACTTTACATGATCCAGTTGCACCTTATCCACTGCTTCCAATGCTGTCACAATCATGTCAAATTTGAGTGGTAGTCATAGATTGTGGACATTTTCCGACACTTTCCACGAATGTCTACCAAAGGCGATTTTTTCACGGAAAAACGACACATATTTCCTTACTTTTTAATACCCTACTATCTGCCTATATCTGGGCCCATAACCTGATAAAAAGTATGGGTATTTTGATGCGAAAGAACACTTTCAGTTTCTATTTTTTTATAACATCAAACAATACAGTGACAATAATTAAAACGTTGACAAGAATGACAAGAACTGATTTCTTGACAGATCATAATTTTTGTCAACCATAGAACTGGTACCTACTAGTTAATTCTATCACCAACTCTCCCTCAGAGAGCCTTAATTTCTTGGACACAAACTAAGATGTAGAGTCATACACCTAATATCTGGCAAGGTTGCAGTGCCGAGGGGCTGCAGTAGCCAAAACGACTCTCCACCCAATCTACAGTCTATAGGTTAAATTATTTACTCAAGAATACCTGATCTTGTTCAGTCTGATTTAGGTAGAACCCGATCCTTCAATCCAACAGAACCAAACCTACCTAAATCAATTATTTGGTGATAAAGGCTACAGGAATGTAGATTCCTTACCTATTCTTTTAGGCAGTCCCAATCAGGGACGAGGAATGAACCTTTAAACAAACAAACCCTTTATTACTTTGAGCAAATTATCTTTGGCCAATTAAAACGAGATAAATATAGGTATAATGTCACAGATTTCTACACAATAATTTCCAAGTTCATTGTTAAACGTTCAATTGCTGCTGGGCAATTCTTGATTGTCTTGCTCCTAAAAAATTAGACATGGTAAATAGGTTTTTTAAACTGATTAGCAAAACATGAATTGCCTTCGCGTTAAACTTCACATCTGTTAAACTATTGCAAGGTAGTGAAAGATAATAGGTTTGTTTGTTATCCTCCACTAGTACACACTTATTTACACTTTTCTGCACTGAAGCCTTTGTTATGTCACATTACATACGTAACAATCGCCTCAGTGCAGAAAAGTGTAAATTAGAGTGCGTAAGTGAAGGATAACAAACAGACCTATATCCTAGGCCACCTACATCAAACGTTCAATCATCAAAAACTTGCAAGCAATGCAATAATAAGTAGTTTTGCTGTTGCCAAATAAAAGAAAATATATAAAATCAATTATTAAATGCACTCTATTTAATTTCGACAAAAAAGAAAAATATATACTTAAAAACCAGCCTGTATTGTATCATCTATATTTAGCATAAAATAACAAACCAAGTTTAAAATTTTGTTTACCGAATTGATTTATGCATTGCAGGTGATAGCATGATGACGTACTGTAATAACGGCGGCGGCGGCGGGGGAACGAATGCAGGAGGCGGCGGCGGAGGCGGCTCTCCACCCCCTCAGATACCGTGTTCGAACGCCAACGTCACTCCGCCAGTGTCATCAGGCACCTCCCCTAGCGGCGGGGAGCAAGAAGAGGACGTGTGGCGTGGCCATAGCATCGCGGCGCTTCGACGTCGAGCTTCAGAACTTAATGCCGCTATCCCTTCTTACCTACAAATCAACTATGACACACACAATAATGCATCCGTTTATTAAATTTTAACATTTTATATAAGGAGGGATGTTATGTTTATTTTTTTTTTCTTGTTTTGTTTGTTAGTTTGAAATGAAACACTTGGATATTGAATATTTGTTTGTATATTGTGTATTTATATGTAAAACTACAAGAGTATAATCAATCGTTTGTCTCTGGTATTTGTATTAGTTGGGACACATAGGGGTTATTTAACTTTTTGGTAGAGTCGCTTTCATAATATTTTCACAAATTGTAACAATATATTGTGCCATAAATAGTTTCTTATTCTAAGGGCCGGTATTTCAATGTCGCCTTAAGGTACAGAATAACGTTAAGTCATCCTTAATACAAGTTTCACCAACTGATCTCAAAAATAAATGGATAAACAAAGAACGCTTCTAATGCTGCTAATTTACGAGGTCAAAATCTAAACAAAAACAACTGACTGGGACAGCTGTGAGCGTGCGCAGTAGATACATGTATTGTGTGTACACAAAATCTGGCCAATGAAAATGAAGGAATTTCAAAATTTAGAACAGTTGTTCGAATGATAAGACACTGCGCAGGCGTTAGGCTGTTCCGGTGCATAACTGTTCGTAGAATAGTGACCCCAAATTTTCGCACAAATTTTGCCAATCAAGCCTTATGAATTGTTTATCCATTTATTTTTTAGATCAGTGGTTTCACCGTATACTTATCAAAGTTTCCTTAATTCAAGGTGAATCTTAAGCAACCTGAATGAAATGATTTCAAGTTTCCCTTAACGATAAGGTTACCTTAGGTAAGTCTCGATTTTAAGGTAACATTGAAATAGCGGCCCTAATTCTCATTATAAGTACAATATATCTATTAATTTTCTTAATCCAATATCAGCTTCCTAATTTTGTGCATAACTATGCAGGGTATGACAACCTTATATTTGTGATGATCAGGAAAATTCTGATATTTGCTTTGGAAAATAGTCAAATTAGGCCTGCTAATGTTTTGTAACATATTGTACGTAAGAGCAAAATAATTTGTGTTTCTATCTATGGAAACCAATATTTTGTTTTTAATAATGCTCAGAGGAGAACTCAATGAAAAAGCTCTTGAGAAGATCGGAAATTATTTTCAGAATGCATTCTGTTAATTTACTTCATCTTCTTCTTCATCTGCAACATCATAAAGGCTGATTGATTATTCTGATTGATTTTCCTGGGAAATATAGTTTCAACTATATTTTAGTTTATCTTCCCATTGGTCATCATCCTGTTGGGCTTTTCCGATGTGTATACTGGTCAATTTTGGTTCATCCTATGTGCATGATAACACTAAATTTTCCATCCTCATGCAACTAAATCTTTGTTTTTTCATGTTGCTGTTCAGTTGCTGTTTCTTGTTTCATTCATAAGTCTTTCCGGCGATTTTTCGTTCACAGGGTGTCCGGAAATAAATGCCACAAAATTTATTCAAAGATTCTTAAGAAAACATTCGAAAGGACCAGATTAGTACAACGACACAAATATTCAACTTTCCAAACACTGAGCTACAACAAAACATTTCATCGTATTATCTATAGATACACTAGGGAAAGAAGATAAATGGAGTATGAAAACCAGGATCATAAATCAATCAACAGAAATATCTGGAAGTACCTACCTAAGAGATCATAGTACATAGTATCATAGTGAAAATATTTACAATCGAAACGACAAGAGCATGAAAAATCTAAGATCCAAACTTTCAAACACAAAGCCCGAAGTGACCAAAATGAAAAACAACCATGGTATTATAGTTAGCAATGAAAATGAAATACTAGCTGTTGTTCAAGATTTCTACAAAAATATCTCTAGTCCTAAAATCCAAAATAATCAGACCAGAGAAAAAAAATCAAAATGTAGGCTCAGGAGTTTACACTTTTTTAAATTTACAATTTTTAAAGAAATGTGGAATATTTCAATGGCAGAGTACTACTGGAAACTGTGCCGATTTTGCTGAACAAATGCATAATGAAAGGAAAGTGAAAAATTCCAAACAAGTGGCAAAATGCAGAAGTCTTCACAACCTACAAGAAAAGAATTAAACATAACATAGAAAACCATCATCCTAGAAGATCGTTGTCACAATCACATTTGTATAAGCTGTAACCAAATATAATAATGAACCGGTTATCCAAGAGAATAGAATCCTACCAACCAGTTGAACATTTGAAATTCCGTAGAAGGGAATTTGGATGGAACTACTGACCAATCGCAAACCCTTCGTAATCTCATTAAGGAAAGTTTGGATCAGTTTACCATAACATACCGGTATGGGAAGGCACCATCAATGTTTCAATCACTACAATCCGCTCTCGAAGCTGAATCGGAAGTCGAATAAATCCAAGGACTTGGCAAGCGTCTCCATTTGTACAATGAAACTGGTTGAGCTTACAGAAGGTCCGCAGGGCCGGTATTCTCGTTCTCGAAAACGCTCACCGTTTTTCAATCGCTCGGCACTTTCAATGTAAATTTGCATTTGAAGTGCCGAGCGACTAGAAAGCGGTGAGCGTTTTTGAGAACCAGAATACCGGCCCACAGAGCTTCCCAAACACTGGCACCAATGACGGTTCTTGACGCGCCACTATCCAATAAACACAAGAAAGCTATTCTCACATTCAAGTAAGGTCGCTCATCGCCTTCAACGTGAGCCAGAACATAATCCAAGAGAATTTTGGGACGAAGGGTGCATTCGGAAAGGACACTTGGTCTAGTATCTTGCCGGTTGTTCGTTTTTTGAACAAGTTGAACAAGACCTTAAGGTAGCCACAACAGTAACAAAACATTTCGCGGTCTTGCTGACACTGACGAGAACGATGCTCAGGGCTTCCAAATTTCCAATGCACATTCTGTTACCTGGAACTAGAGGTAACGTCAACGGTGTCTCAGCGATGGGGTCAACGAAGGACAGATATTCAGAGGTATTGTAGCTAAGCTTGTGATCAGCAAGTTCGGGTTCCAAAAGCTGATGAGAATTTGTTGGTGGTGGAATAAAACGTGGAAGACGTTATTCAGTTTCCTCTACTGACTGATCAACTGAGGCGCAGAAGTTCTTGCACAGACGTCTCTGAAGATACAGCAGAAGATTGCGTTGTGACAACTGAATTTTAGTTGCTTCATCGCTGTTATAAGTAACTTATTGAAAAAGATTTGTATTTCAACGACAAAGCTGATGACTCTCTTCTGGGAACCCTGATTTCTTCGGCGGATTTTCTTCCAAAGAGAAAATTCATAGTCGTATGGCAGAAATGCATCCTTTAATTGGGAAATCAAATCATCCCAATGTTGGAAAGTGCAAGTCCGATACCACAGCAGAGCGTCTTTTGTGAAAAGTTCAGGAGCGGAACGAAGTAGCCTTTGGAAACTCTCATTTGCTCAACTCTGTCCAGAAAATTCGACAGGCTACCCTGCCATCCAATTTTGAATTTAAGCGGTATACCATACTGGATAATATAGCATTACATTTCATATAATACCAGAAGGGCATTTGACTCTATTGAAACCTGGGTACTTCTGGAATGATTTGATAACGTGCGGATAAGAGTCCAAATACAAGCTTCATCCAAGTGAAAATAGATGACGTCCTGAAGAGAGTTCAATCAAATTAATTATGTCAACCCTAGAGAATATATTCAAAAAGTTACACCGAAAAAATATCGCAATCAATGTCGTTGGAGTGATTCTAGATCACTCCAGACCACATTGTGGTCATTGCTAGTATACGCGAAGAGCTCACAAAACATCATTGAAGAATTCACCTACAAATTAAACTTGAAATGAACCTAACAAAAACAAAGATCATGGGTTCCTACAAGAAACATCCAGCTAACTTCCAGCGATCATCTCTCAGAAAATGTTCCTGAATATATTTATTTAGGATATAATATTCAGCTTGTTAAAGAAACCTTATTATTCGAAATCTCAAGAAGAATAGGTCTTGGGCAGCTATTCACTAGCGAGGAGTCATTTTTCAATACCAAATCTTCACCATGATATCATTGGCTCAGTCAAGACATGGCCCTGTTAAAATGCTCTGAGCTTTTTTGAGGTTGTTCCTGTAAGATTTTATGGCAGTCTGTTTCATGCAGAGAAACCTAATGTACTTAACATTTTTGTAGCTTTATATTACCTATAAAATATTAATTGAGATCAAACTTGTAACAATTATTAGAAGTTCGCTATCATCGATTCCAATTATATTTGAATTTGAATCGTAGTTTACAAAAGGATCTTAAAGCCTTTATGTCCATTGGATTTTTTAAATCTATCATGGATTCGTCCCATGATATTTTTGTACATTCTGGGTGGATGATTTTTAGGAACAGCTTCAGGCAGTGGCAGTGTCTCATATCAACAACTTAATTTTCAGGAAATCTCTAATAATTTTTCTTGCAAAATTGATCTTTAAGAACAAGATACTTTTTATGGCAACTAGTTTTCATGAAATTCATAGCAATTTGACTTGTAATAATATTTTTTAACATTAAATGTTCAGAAATTTTGTATATTAGTTATTAAGTCGGAAGTTGCGTAATAAAATTACACAATAATTTTTGTGATATTATTTTTGAACAATTATATTGCTTTCTTTTAATGAATACCTAGATGGGCATTACTCCACTTAAGTGAATAATAATGTACCTACTCTGTTTAAGAAAGTGGATGGCTCTATAATATAGAGCAAAGGGATACAGTGCCTCCGCTATATCTGCGACAGCTGCAATAATTATATCCAACTTCGACGAGAGAAATTTTTGAATTTAGGTATTTCAGAACCAAAAACACCTCGTATTTTGCCAAAACTTTTATAGGGAAACGACATTTTCACTGTCCCTCTGATGTTATAGATGAAGCGCAGGCATTTAGATATCCATAAATTGTTTCATCCACAGTCGAAACCAATTACTAGGTACTCTGTCTAATCAAAATAATTTAATTATTTTCTTCGAATCATCTGATATACATATACGCATAATGTACAGATAATGTATGTATATATTTTTGGTAGTGTCATTGCGGGCTCGACCGTGAACTGTTAGTAATAAAATTATTATTTTTTTATAAAGAATATGTAGTACTTAAACCAATCTTTGTAAAACTACAAATTCTTTATAAAACAACTTTAAGAAACTGTTGTATACGTACTAACCTACGCCATATTGGTATAAAAACTTTAGAATTTAAACAAAAAGTATACATTCGTTAAACGTGAATGTGCTCTTCATATAGTATACGATCTTACAATTAGTTATCTGTACAAATAATTATCGGTAATGATAGACGTAGGGCTTAGAATTATAGATCTGTATGTATTTTATTATAAAAAAAAAATATTATTTAATAGGAAGTCGTATGGAAGTGTTCTTTTGAAACAACAATTTGTGGTAACAATAAAATTTCTTTTTAATAGTAACTTGATTGTGTTTTGGTTCAACATTTTTATTTGAATTTGAAGAATTGATATAGAGATACCTACTAAAACATGAACAAACTAGTAATTATAATATTGTGCTTATTTTCATTGACTCACATTCTCACATTGTTGGTATATTGATGGCACTAGGATATTGGTACCTAGGTACTAATAATGCTTCAGAAAGATGCACCTACTAAACATTTAATTATTGAGAAAACTTTTGAAAATCTCAATATTGATGCAAAATTGCTGTCCGATAAATGGGACTTAATTGACGGAAGTAAATTACTACAAAAATAATTGGAAGCTGCTTAGGGAGCTTGGTATATATTCGAAGGATTCTACACTGAGAAAAGTCCCAGGAGAAAATTCTTTGCTGTTTTTTTTTTTTAGCTGTTACAGTGGAAAATGTTTTAGAGGTAGCAATGTTATTTTGCTTCTACAGAAAAGACCACTTTGCTGAAACTACTTTATTGAAACTGCAAAGATATTTCTTATTCCAAAACCAAACTTTGCTGTTATAGCAAAATTAAAATTTTATGAAAATATTTCTGCTTCTCCGAAATAGAACTTTTCTAAGATAGATAGATAGATAGATACTTTACTGTTGCAGCAAAAAAAAATTCCTGTAATTTTTGTTATTGTTACAGTAATGTTTTTTGCTACCCTAGCCAAATAACTTAACTAAAAATACCGTTCGGACATTTCCGTGATTTCTTCGGGTCCAAAAATAACCGATAAAATATGTTTCGTGTTCATTTTCTTCCATTTTAGTTTAGTAGCTAACGCCGTACGGTGTGGATCGTGGATGCTGTCGAGTCAAGTCGAGTGTCGGTCGCTGGGAATCTTTTTGGAAATGGTGCCAGCGCATCCATCAAAACTAGCAGAAACAACTCTAGCGCCAAACTTTTATTAATTGACATTATTTCAGATCAGGTAATGAAAGTTTAGGGGTTTAAATAGAGTTTGTTTATCTCCTGGTTTTGTTATGATGGACGCGCTGCTACATATTTCCGAAGATTTCCAGCAAAATATTTTTGCTATTGGTGAGACAAATAACTTCCCATGGCTAATAAAACACTTGGCTGATTCTGGCAAGAAATTTTTTGTTCTGAGACAAACGCTTTCCTATTTCAGGAAGCATTTCTAATAACAACAACAAATATCTTTTCTGTCTTAGCAATCTACTTTTCAATAGCAAAAAAGGATGTTTTTGAGGGTATATAACCTCTTTTCTAGGACAGCAGTAGCTTTTCTATGCCAGCAAAGTGACCTTGTAGAAACTGTGAGTAAATTCTTTATAAAGTCACTTTGCTACCGCAAATAAACGGTGCCAGTAAAGTTATCTTTTCGGCGGTAGTAAAGATCTTGGCTGTCCCCTATGTAGCCAAAATGTTTGGCTACGGCAGCAGAAAAATTAGCTATGACAATGAAAAAATTTTCTCAGTGTATATCCATTCCTGAACATCTTGGTAATGTGGATGACATAAATCAATTTTTTATAAATGCTGCTTCTTCATCAACCCCTGATCCAGCTACGTCACTCTTCTATCGCGAAAACAAAAAACAGGATGTCGGCTCTTTTGAGTTTAGACTTGCCACCCCTGAGGATGTTCACGCAGCCTTTTTTTAATCAAGTTATTGGCTGTCGGTACTGATGGCATTGGACTGTCCATGCTGTGTCTCTCTTGCCCTCACATCCTTCCCTTTATTGTACACTTTGATAACTCATGCATAGAGACTTCATTCTTTCCAAATGTCTGGAAAAATTCTTTTCTGCTTCCGGTCCCTAAGGTTCTCGTTCCTGAGGAGTTGAAGGATCTTAGATCCATAAGCAACTCTTTCGAAGATCCTGAAAAGAGTGTTGGAGAACCAGATTCGTGACTTCATCTAAGCTCACCAGTTGCTACCTTCTGCTCAGTCTGGTTTCCGTAAAGACTACAGTTGCGCAACAGCACTTCTAAAGGTTACTGACGATATTCTTGAGGCGGCTGACTCTGGTGAACCCACTGCTTTCATCTTGCTGGACTATTCGAAGGCTTTTGATCGACTGGACCATGAGCCTTTCTTGGCAATTCTGAGGTATCTTGGCTTTGAAAAAAACGCCTGTCAACTTATTGAAAGTTACGTTTCTGGAAGAGCACAGTCGGTGAAGGTTGGCCCTAGTGTGTCGGGTTCTTTGGATGTTGCACGTGATGTTCCTCAGGGATCGATTTTAGGGCCTTTATTTTTTACTTTGTACACCTCACAACTAACTAACAGCCTGAGGCACACCAATGTGCACCTGTACGCAGACGATACCCAACTGTTTATGTCATTTCGTCCAGAAAACATTTTTGAAGCCAACGATAAACTAAATGCGGACCTAGACCGGCTGCTGAGGGTCTCAATTCCGGATTATTTATATCAAGAAATAAAATTTAGATATGACTCTCATGCTCTGGATTTGAGGCATAAACTAACCATCACTCCTCCTCTACACAAAACAACTCTAGGTATATCATATACTTATCAAATCTCGCTACAGTACAATAAAGTTCCTGTTAACTTGAAATCTGGGCCGGTATTCTCGTTCTCGAAAACGCTCACCGCTTTTCAGTCGCTCGGCACTTTCAATGTAAATTTGCATTTAAAGTGCCGAGCGACTAGAAAGCGGTGAGCGTTTTTGAAAACCAGAATACCGGCCCTGCTCCCACCCAATTTTTCAAAAATGCAATAGGCCATTTGATCAAACAAATTAACGCTGCACCTTAGTGCCTTTCCAATTTCTTTTTTCGAATTTATTTTTTCTATTCATCGTATCGGTTAGGTTTAAGTTATTGTATTAGGTTAACTGAGGAAGCCTAGCTTCAACTTCACCTTTTGTAATTTTATCTCAAGATTGCAATAAAGACATTATTATTATTATTACTATTACTATTATTATTATTACTTCAAGATTATGAAATGTAGCCTTAAATTTGCTGAACATTTGTAAATAATATGAGATAAGGGGGGATCAAGAAGGTTATGGCTTGAGTATTATAATGTGATCTATATTTTAATGAGCATTATCTTTTTCGAAAAAGAACGATATATTTGTACAGTTCTTGATGCTCAAAACAATATTTTTTTATTTAAGTCTAGTTGTTATCAACATAGCATAGTTTCGCCCTTGTCATTAGACAAGTCAATACCTATTTGTAGTTGCTATAAATGAGTGGTTGTCAAAAATGTATTCCATCCGCCACACGTATTTTTCATTTTCTCTCTAAAAAGTTTGAAAAGTAGTCCATACATTTTCTTTCACAATCAAGAAGCAATATTCATTAAACCATTCAACGGGAGTTTGCGAGAGCATTTTCATACAAAATCCACGAACCCCTCAACAATATTATTTCTTACAATTTTGTTAGGTGATATCGTGATATGAACCAACTTCCATCATTTGTGAATCAGGACGCAATGGCGAAGGAAGACACAAATTCCTTCGCCATTGCGTCCTGATTCACAAAGGCCATTGGATCGATTTTCACTGTAACTGCAAGCAAAGCATATCTTCTTGACTATAAGGTGCAGTCAAATAAATCCACATAGGTATTTTTTTAAAAGGCAATAGTTTTATGCGTAAATCGCTTACTTAACACAGTTTCATTTGGCATTCAGTTACATTTTAAAAATTTCAGAAGAAAAATTCATTCTTCTCGAAGAACGGTCCAAATCGAACTGCTCAGTAAAATAATCACAGGCGAAATTCCAATCCTATAGTTCATACTAAATAAACTCTTAGTTACGACATCGATGACGCCATTTTTGAAATCGTTATCGCCAACCATGAAAATATTCGGCGTCGGACTGACTTAATTGGAATTTGAATTTCCCGCTGGCGATTCAGTTGGTAGCACTACTCTAAAAACTGTAACGTTGCCAAATTAATTTCTTGACATTTTGAATTTTGATTGCGGTTTGACATTTTAGAAGTTTTTGGTTTGAGTGCCATTCTGAGCTTGTTTTTTTTAGAAACAGACGGCAACGCTGTGCCGGCAGAGCGACGCTCAATGATTAAAGGCGATTAACCGGTCGGTCATAGTTGACAGATAACCAATGAAGCAAATTGTCCACCAATCGGTAATAAATGACGTTAAATGCATTTTTCATTTGTCAATAAACTGGTTTATCGCCTTTAATTGACCTTTTGTTTGGACGCCATTTTGCGGTGCGCAGACATAGTTGCCAAAAGTAGAAAAAAAAATTACTAGCGTACTGTCAACATTAAAAACAGAAATTACTGAAAAAATTACATTCCAAATTTAAATTTGCCGCTTATAACCAATGTTTTTGAAAAGAAAAGTCATCAATTTTAGCTTCTAGTTTGTATTGGGCAGAATAGAAATAATTAAATATCTAAGGTTCGTTTCACCAGGGTTCATACTTGACCTTGAAACTTGAAAAAAAAGGGTTGTCGTAGATTAATTCATATGACACATTCAATTTTTTTGACAAATTAAAATGAATGACGTCTGGTTAGGAACCGACGAACGTTTTTGACGTCATTGATTTGTTTCAGTCAATTTTTATTTGTTAAACAAGGAAGGCAAATGCTGGTGGCAAGTACAAACCCTGGCGAAACAAACTTTACCTATTTACTTTCATTGTTTTTCATCAATCAGAGAGAGAAAGTAAACAAATAAAAAGGATAGCGAAGATCAATCATTTAGTTACTTTTGTTTTCAATGTTGACAGCCCGCTAGTAATTTTTGTTTTATCCTTTTGGCAACTATGTTCGCGCACCGCAATATGGCGTCCAAACAAAAGGTCAATTTACTTAAAAGTGTATTTGGTATCAAGCTTCCTAAAGTTAATAGGTTGCCTGGTAATGGGTAAGTTGATGCGACGCGTCTGGGGTGCCTTATGGAGATTCGCTTTGCATTATGTTGAGGCACCCCAGATGACGTCATAAAGTTATCAGGCAATCTTCTTCTCTCAAACAACCTTGATTTGGTATGAACTAATTTTGAAAGTTTTGGACTCGCTGTCATTTCAAACCTTAAATTTCAAGGTCATATATTAGAAAGCGACAAATGAATACCTACAAATTTCCAGAAAGATCGGAGAAAGGATGATGATATAAATAGAAACTTTACAGTAGGGTCCTTTTACAAAGCCATTACTCTTGTCGAGAAACTGGACATGTCTCCCAAACTTCTTTTTCTAAGCTTATCAAAAGATAAATACGTCATAAGCATAGTAGTGAGTTTTCACAATTTCCTTCCACGTGTGGATTATCGCCTCAAAATATCGGAGTTGATGGACAAATGGAATCATTTGGCAAAGCATCTATTTGACAACTGAAAAAAACAGGATGTCCGTTACTCAGCCTGATGCCGAAGAATTCCTGCTAGCATTGAATAGATAGCAATTATCCTCCTTTGAGCTTCAAAATCACTTTACAGCATAAGCACAGCAATGTAAACCCTCAAGGAAATGGGTTTTACTACGTCTTCAAATCTGCTGACTATTATGTTGAGTTATGAACGATAACTGGGACCAATTTCGTGGAAGGACTAGTTTTTCAATAAGTCTGTTAACGAAATGTTAAACCTTTTCTATGATGTATTGTATAAAACTTTCAAGTACCTGTGTACCAATAAGAAAAACAGCCAGTAGTGAGTTTCCCAAATGGTTCTCACAAGACCCTAAAGCACTTACCATACAGAAAAAAATCGCCCATCAAAAATACAAGCAAAGCAGATGCTTCCTCTTGATTATCAAAACTTCAACGTACGTTCCCAGTGTAACAATTTCTTTTGATTGAGCTTGCAAAACCATATAATAAACACTGAAGCATCCCTACAACATTGCCCTAAAGAACTCTCGTCTTACACAAGCGCTTTACAAAATTCTAGTAAACTAGGTACCATCTAGTTTTAACTTGAATGAGAAATCATCCACTATGGGACACCCAGCTGTTGAACTTTTTGCTGAATACTTTGGCGCAGCAGAATGTACACTAACCAATCTTTAGACCCACCCCAACAGCCATTTCTGAGTCATTATAATTTAAATAGTTTCACCCACAAAAGGAACCTGGACCTGATAAAGTCCATCATCCTCTACTCTTAAAAAATGCTGCTTTGTGCTGTGTAGACCTTTACATGCATTATGTAACTGCTCACGTCAATCGAACATCTTTCCTGACGTCTGGATGAACAGCTACGTAGTACCAATTCATAATTCAGGAGATTTAGCAAACGTGACATTTATTCCAAAAGTGTTCGAGCACATTATTCAGGCCTATGATGTATCCTCTCCTGTTATTTTAACAGTTGTGTTATAGCTCAAAATCTATACCTGTCTCTATTTTTACGTGTAAAATAAAAAGTGACAGATAACTTAAGGGAAATTCGAGATACTGAGCATTTCTGGCTTCCTACTCCTCTGGATAGAGAGCTACCTCACTAAAAAGGTCATGATATTGATAAACCACTTCACTTCTTCACAAATTCCAGTCTCATCAGGCGTACCTCAAGGTTCACACCTAGCACCTTTACTTTTCAACATTTTCATCAACGTCATTGCATCTTTCTCCAGTTGTGCTACATGGCCTGGCAGGCCAGAACCCACACCTCTCGGTCAAAAGATTGAATTGAATTGAATTGAATTGAAAATGTCTTTATTTAGGTGTACACAAAGTTTCATTACAAGAGAATATAGTAATACCAGGTGGCGATATTCGCTTAGTAGCGCTCTTCCATATAACCACCTTGAGCATCTAATAATATAAATAATAACAACAACCATGCTAAGTGACAACAAGCAAAACTAAATTATATAGGTAACCAAGTAAATATATAGATAATTTTACTAACCATTACAAAAAAAAAAAATTAATTTGTTGTACGGAAACTAAAAATAAATAAAATAAGGAAACAAAAGAAAAATAAAACAAAAAAATTAAACAAAAAAAAAAATAAAAAGTAAAAAATAAAAGACCAAAAAATAAGAGTCAGAAGGACACCTACACACTTATTTGAATATTTTTAAATGGAAACTCTAAGCTGATTATTTGAAACAAGTCTTTTTATCTCCCTTTTAAACGACAAATCACTAACTAAAGATTTAATACGTTCAGGGAGTTTATTGTAAAGTTTCACAGCTGTAAAACTAAATGATTTTCTAAAGAGTGCTGTTTGATGATTTGGCACACAATAGAGACTGCGATGCCTAGTACTTCTAAAATAAACATCACTGCATCGAGTGAGCTTGGAAGAAAGGTAAGTTGGTTTTTTGCGTTTGTTTAATCTAAACATGAATGTTGCCAGAGAGACAATGTAGCGCTGATTCAGCTTCAGCAACTTAGCGTCAGCGAAACTTGACGAAACATGGTCAAACTTCCTAAGGTTGTAAGCAAATCGAATGCAAGCATTTTGGAGTCTTTGGAGGCTCTCCTTGTCCTTGTTCAAAATGACGGGCCAATAAAGAATGTTACAATAGGATATCAAAGAAAGAATTAAACTATCACACAGCTTCAATTTAACATCCTTACTTAAAACCTTTTGATACAATCGAAGTGCTTTGAGTTTGCTATATGATTTTTGCATTAGATAGCTAATATGCTTGTTAAAATTAAGTTTGGCATCCATCCATACCCCCCAAGTTTTTAGCAAAATCAGAGGCTTCCAGAGTCTGACCATTTAACGCGATTGTAAATCTCTCATCCCGGACCACCCCAAGGCGCTTTGGGCCAAAGACCATAAGTTCCGTTTTGGTTTCATTAAGCGTCAAACCATGGGCAGATGAAGCTGTGGATATAATATTTAGATCCTCATTGATTTTCTGCACCGCATCTGGAATATCTTCAAGTGAGAAAGTAAAATACAGTTGATTATCGTCAGCGTACTGATGTGACTCGCAGTTTTTAAGCATTTTTGGGAAATCGGCTGTATACGCTGCATATAAAATAGGGCCCAGAATGCTTCCTTGTGGAACTCCTTTATCACAAGCACGAGATTCCGAAAAATTGTTATTCCACATAGTTCGCTGCGATCTAAAACTTAAAAATTCCTTAAAGAACCTGAGTTCCAAATTCTCAATTCCAAAAAATTCAAATTTGGTGCAAAGTACCCCATGGTCCAACGTATCAAACGCCTTGCTGTAATCCAGGAGGAGAAGGCATGTATTAAGCCTCTTGTCCGTGGCTCGAATAATATCATCCGTCACCTTCAGCAGGGCAGTGGTCGTGCTGTGTGCCTGTCGAAAACCAGACTGAGATAAGGGCAAAATGTTTTGCTCTTCCAAATAAATTGTCAACTGTCGGGCCACAATTTTTTCAACCACTTTAGAGAGAGTAGGTAAGATACTGATTGGTCGAAAGTCCGCCGCTGAGGATGGTGAAGGTTTTTTTGGGACAGGTGTTACATTTGCGCTTTTCCAAACAGAAGGAAAACAGCCATTCTTGAGACAAAAATTAACTATAAATGTAACGTGCTTAGACAGAGCGGGTAACAGTAGTAACAACATTTTAATTTCGATTCCGTCAACCCCTCGCGCACCCGTTTTGATTGACCTCAATATATTTATGACCTCTTCGGAGGACGCCAAACTAAACTTAAAATTTTCGGTAAGTCCCGGAAAACGCTTATTGACATAATTGTTATGTATAAAATCTTCATCAATATTGTTTGTAGGTGCCGAGGTAAAAACTGTATTAAGCTCGTCTGAAGAGATTTCTAAATTGTTACAGATCACCGAATTATTGTTTACGTTCAGCCATTTGACGAATTTCCAAAACTCCTTCGGGTTATGTTTAAACTTATAGTCAAAAAATGCTTTTTTCTCTCGTCTAATTGAGTTATTCACAAAATTGCGCATGTCACGATATTCATTTAGTGCTAAATCTGTTCTATTATGTTTGTACCTTAGTTTGGCTCTATCCCGTAATCTCATCATTAGTCTAATGTTATCGGTCAACCAGGGCGCTGGAGGTTTTTTAATTCTGACAGTTCTAATAGGGGCGTGCATATCAAATAGATTGGTTACCTTGACATTAAAACAATTTATAATTTGATCTATGTGAGTCAAGACAAACAAATGATCCCAATTAACTGCCAGTAGATCTTCATGAAATAGGTCGAAGTTGAACCGCGAAAAATCTCTATAAGTTCTGAACATAGTTGGGTGTTTTTCTCTGTAAAATTTTAACTTACAGGAGACAAAATGATGGTCTGAAATGTCGTCCATTGTGAGCACTTCCACTTCCCTGCACAAGGTGGTATCGGAGATAACCAAAACATCCAGCAAAGTGCTAGAATTTTCCTTGACCCTGGTAGGCTCTGTCACAATCTGCTCAAGACCAAAGCGATTTACAAATTCAGTGAATTGTGTAGCTGTATTATTATTCGCCAACAGGTCAACGTTACAATCTCCACCAAAAGCTAAAAAATCATGCTGTGGTATCAAAAAGCTCAAAACATTTTCTAGTGCACTGAGAAATGTCAAAAAATTTATATTAGGAGCACGATAGACGCTACCCAAACATACCTTTCTTCCATTAAGTTTAGCGGTAACCCAGACTTGCTCAATAGCTGCACTATTTTCACAGTTAGAGATATTAATTTTTTGTATTTTAATGTGGCTCTTATAGTAAAAGGCAACACCTCCACCCCGGGTTGGCCGATCAATACGCAATATTTTATAACCATTAATATTTACAACGCAATCCGGGATGTCGGAAGACAGCCATGTCTCAGATATTCCCACAATGTCATACTCATTTTGAGATAAAAATTCGGAAAAAATATCAAAGTTCGACAACAAAGATCTAGCATTAAAGTGTGCAAAAGTCACTAACTGACTTCTCATTTTATCCTATATTATATTAGTAAAAATAAAAAAATAAATAGTTACCACAAGAAATAAAAAAAAATAAAATAAAAATAGGATGAAATAGAAAAAAATATAGATAAAATAAATTGAGCTGGTTCCAGTCACTCGAATACCGAGCAGTAGTAGGCCCATAACACACAGCTCCCAACCCATGAGTATTAAGTAAGAACCGAACCAAAAAAAAAAAATAAAAATAAATTATAGCAATACCTAGTGAATGAAGTAAAATTTCTACAAACTATATAATATACAACATGTTCCGATCCGCAAGTAATTAGCATATAAAAGGTAAATACACATTTGTATATTTAAATAGAAGAAAAAGCCAAATGGTATTGTAGGTACTTGATTAGTTTATCAAAGGTAATAATTAGTTAGTTAGAAAAGTCAAATATCCTTTTGTAGTAAATAAATTGATAAAATAATGGTAGTTTTTAATTTCATATTTAATTAATTAAATTTAAATTAAATTCAAGAGATTGAGGTAAAACCTAATAATAACATCAACAATAAAAATTAAAAAAAAAAAAAATATATATAGGTATAAATAATACTAATAAAAGGAGAGGAAAAAAAAAAAAAAACAGTACCTGAACATTCTTGTGTTCCAACAATTTACTGAAATTTAAAGCACTACTTTTTCCTTTTCTTAGGAGAATTAGGACGTCTTAGCAGCGTGCCAATTATTGCAGGATCGGTAAGCAAGAATTCAAGCAGGAACAAAGGTAGCAGATATGTAAGGCTTGACCGGGTCGACTGAGCAGCCAGGTCGTGGCAGTAAATTTATTAACAATCTGCTCAAAATTGGATGTTGATTTTTTTACCATTGTCAATTGCATAAATTTTTCCAGATAGTGTCCATACTGACTTGTTCCCATATTTTTTCTTGGCATTCTGCAATAGGTCAAAGCGAGATTTTGTAAGGTCTTCAAAGATAGAGAACGCCGTGCCTTTGAGTTTGGATTTCGATGCATAAACTTGGCTGCGCAGATCGTTTCGAAGAAAGTTTACAATGATTGGTCGATTTTGACCCTCTGAAGATTGGCCAATTCTATATGCACTGTCAATGTCTCTGAGAGTGCAATCGATTTTCAGAGTAGTCGAAATAAACTCCGAGATAGCCTTGGACAACTTTTCATTATTTCTTTCGGGGAACCCATTGAATCGCAAAGCATTACGTTTTATATACTGCTGTAGGGCTTCGACCGTAGTTTCCACAGTGGAGACCCTTTTCTGGCAATCTTCGGCTGAGCGAATTACCGAGTTGATACTTTCATCAAGTTGAGCGACTTTTTCATTAATTTTGTCTATTTTAACAGACAAACGCTCTTCTAGGTCCTTCAACAATTTGGCACAGACTTTCTCTATCGATTGCTCTACTTCGGATATTGTAGCACCACTACGCGTAGGGGGAGCCATTATTCAGCAGCGGCAGATACCTAGCAGCAGTATCAACTTCAACAATTTTGCTGACCGAAGTATAATTATGCGAAAACAGTAATCGACGTCGAGATTTCCGTAAAAATTACGTTTGTTGACCGTTGACTCCCAATTTACAGTCCGGCAACGCCGAGCACACGCCGATCGAAGCAAGTCCCAAGTCCCAATTAAATCCCAGCTAAATCCCAACCTCACTTTAAGTAAAATTGACTTTAAAAACAAAGATGCGGTCGAAAAACAATTGTCTCACCCCAGATTTTCGTACAGTGGTGTTGATTTATCGTTCTTCTGTTAATTTAAAACTTCGGATCACTCACTTCTTAATTAAATACACTTAATTTTTGCAAAAATTGAGAGCTGTAGAAAGGCAAACACTACTCGTACATAGTTGCCAAATCACGATGGTGTCTCTTCTACTACGAGAAGATGGGAAAGCCGGTAAAGGGCCACGACCTGGTATTTGGTGTTGGGGAAGAGGAAAACCAATATACGTGCAAGGACTGGAAAGGGCTCTACGAGAAGTTGCAGCCAACACCAAACTAGTTGAGGATTAGAACCTTTATAGGTACCACCTCAACCAGTATAACAAAGTCGTACGACAAAAACAAAGAGATGCCTGAAGGACATACTGCAACGAAATAGAAAACTATACGGAAGCGGCGAGACTTACCTCTTAATAGAGATCCATTTCGGGAAATTGGTATCCTGTGCAAGGAGGATGGCACCTTCACTGCCAACCTTCAAGAAAGCACAAAGTTACTACTAGCAACCCACTTTCCTAACTCCACAACTAAAATTTTGGAGGATCAGACGCAGGTAACATAAATACCCTCTGTGGCTGATTGGCAACTAGCGAATCAGATAATATACGAGGAAAAAATAGGTGGGCAATTTCAGGCTTCTCCGCCTTCAAAGCTCCAGGACCTGACGGCATCTATCCAGCCCTACCCGAGTAGGGTCTGAAGCCACTCTTGCCGCATCTGGTAGGGATGTACAGGGCGTCCTTGGCGCTGAGATACTTACCCAAGGCTTGGAGAGAAGTTAAAGTGGTGTTCCTAACCAAACCAGGGAGATTGGACTACACCAATCCCAAGGCATATCGCCCCATAAGCCTCTCATCATTTTCTTTAAAAACATTGAAGAAGCCATGTGAACGGTACATAAGAGATAAAGTGTTGTCAATCAATCTACCCCACCTCAAACAACATGCATACACCCCCGAGAGATCAACGGACACAGCCCTCCACCTGGTTGCTGGACGAGTGGAAAAATCGCTGGACAACAGGTAGTTCGCCCTCGAGGTTTTCATTGACATTGAGGGGGCCTTTAACAAAACCAGCTTCCAAAAAATAAGTCACTCGCTATCAGAAAGGAATACTTCTGAGGAAAACCACCTATTTAAAATATTATTTCTCTGAATCTTAACTTTTTACAGAAACATTTACTGAATAAAATTAAATGTTGCAACCATGTATGCGCCGTGTTTTTCGGAACGGGACGCGCCGCAACAGAAAGTACCGACGCGACGAGGAGGGCTGGGCTGTTCCCTTTACGCGTGTCTGTAATTATTCATTATTCAATTTTCATTTTCATTTTGCATCAAATGGATTGTTTGATCCAATTTGTTATTAGTGTGTGTGTCAAGGAGAGTTCACAGGTTAGTGGATTAAATGTTTTTTTGTTTTGAGAGTTCAATTTATGCAAGTTCCTATTATTTTGTTCATTTTTATGTATTTTTGTTTATTTATAAATTTTTTTATAACATGTGCATTGTTTATGTATTTAACCAAAATCGTTTCATGCTGTAAACAACACAGATAAAAAGTAAATTAAAACCTAAGAAATTATGTGCTGTCTTGTTGTGCTGATATTTTGATTTTGTGTATTCAGAGCGTGCATTAGAGCCTTGTCGAATTTACTAACATTTTCCTACCCTGACGAGAGAATATCCTAACAAATTGAAATAATCAATCTAGATATATTGGCTCAAAAACAACTATAGCTGAGTAGCTTCCCGTATGGGACCTCAGTACCTTCCGGCAGACCGGCTAACTGACCAAAAACTCTTCAGTTTTGATTATAGGTAGTGTTGATTGAATGTAGTGTGTGTAATTAAAATTTTAGCACAAGAACAAAGGATGGTACCTAATTTAAACTTTTATTGACTTAAATTATTGAATTATTGACTCACAATTATTATTTAAAATGACATAGTATGTTTCGATTTTTGAGGAATGTTAGATCGAGGTTTTCTCTGCCGTTCTCTTTTCCCTCGAGAATTCTAGGTCGAGAACGGTACGTTTTTCTTTGATAATAAAGTAGACGTTTCATAAATTTTTCGTTTCTTTTACATGTCACAACTTCCCTTAAATTTCCCAAATATTTGCTATGTCGGGCGCATGTCCAGTAAGTAAAATTGAGTAAGTTTCCACAACGTAGGTCCTATTTGTTTTTCATTTCATTTTTCAGAAGATTTGTTGTTTAAAAGGTAATAAAAATTCTCATCGTTCAATCTTACTGAGCGAACCCTGGTATGTTATACTACACTCCGGAAACTGTAAACGGATGGACTACTGTCCAAAAAAATTCTACAGATAAGTGTCATTAAACGTCAACATTAAAGGAATGGTCACAAGAGGCTGCCCGCAAAAAGGCGTGCTATCACCTCTCCTGTGGAACATGGTTTTGGACAGCCTCATTGTCCGCCTAAACAATGACAACTACTACACAATAGCTTACGTAGATGACGTAGTCATCTTGCAAAGAGGAAAATTCGAGAACTGGCTTCGCGAACGCATGCAACATGCTATTCGAATTATAGAAAGATGGTGCACGGAATACATCAACCCCAAGGAGACTAAAATTGTCCTTTTCACAAGAAAGAGGAAACTGGTACTTCCGACAGCACCCAGACTCTTAAACACCGAACTAAGTTTTGCCGCCGAGGTCAAAAATATCTGGGAGTGACACTCGATTGCAAACTAACATGGAACTCTAATATTGCTAAGAGAATACAGAAAGCATATATCGCCCATGAACAGTGTAGACGTACTATCGGTAAGACCTGAGGATTCTCCCCCAAGGTAGTTATCTGGATCTATACAACCATCATCAGGCCTATGGTTACCTATGGGGCTATTGTCTGGAGACATAAGGCCGAACAGACTAATATAAGCCGGAAACTAGACCACGTTTAAAGAATGATATGCCTCAACATAACTGGTGCAATGAGAACCACACGACCTAGGGCTTTGAAAGTAATTCTATGTTTGACACTCCTAGATACTTATGTCAAGGAGGTCGTTTCACCCACAATGATGCGCTTCCGCATTGTTGGAATAGAACCAAGTGCAGAAGTCGGTTTGCAGAGCCCACATATGGCGCGAGACAACGAACTCGCTTCCATTGTTGGAGGCCAGAGTGGACTCTGCAATAACATGATTCATCTTCAAAAAGCACTACGCAATCAACACGAAAGGCATTTGAAACAACACAGAAGGCTAAGTAACATCTACTCGCTCGGAATGCAGAGTATACTTCAAAGCTCTAAAACTGAACCTAGTTAATCGTACCCATCGCTAGAAGAGATCAGAGACACCGCCCTCGGCGACGTCATCACTTACGTGGAATCGCTAGGGTGGATGACGAGCTAAGTATGACCTCTCCTCTTGTGGAGGCGCACAATGGGCCTGATGTGGCCTAAGTGCTGTGGCATACTTACTGAGGCATACCATACCACCCTCCTAATCTCATAGATACAGATCTTTCTCCAGGCACTGTCTTTTTCTTCTATTGGCAAACGATCGTAATTTGTTTTTAGAAATAGACACCCAAAATGACTGCCTTAAACTCCAGGAAGATGTTGACAGGCTAACTCTTTGGTGCCAGACTAATGGCATGGAACTAAATGTGTTAAAATATGAAATAAATAAATTTCACAAATCAAAAACCTTTAACAACTACAATGGAGTAAGGATTATGGTCTTGTTAAATCCCCTGCTAGATTTTGCTGTTCATATCGACCTCACAATCGATAAGGCGGTTCGAATGCTAGGATTTGTGAAACGCAGTACAAGTATGAATATTAGCTCCTTCCAAACATATTTTTCATCATGAGTATGCTGCATCAGTATGAAGTCCAAACTACACCTGCCATATACATCGACTTGAAAGTGTACAGCGCAAATTCTTTAGATACTTGAACTACAAACTTTTCAATAACGAAGAATTTCATTATGCAAACCTCTGCGCTGAACTAAATCTGTCAACCCTTTTCTGCAGAAGAGAGCAAAGAGATTTAAAAACGATTCACATGTCCATACTTAACATCCCAAATTGGTTTACATGTTCCCTTTCGCAACACTCGCACAACAACATTCCACCAGCAATTCCACAAAACCTATTATAAATATATTATCATTCCTTCATTCCTCGTACTCTCAGATTGTGAGCTTGATTTTTTTGGGCCATTTGAACCAATTGCGAGGACTGTCACTGGCGTTTCTATATAAGTGTACTAGTTTAACAAGGTCATAATGTGCAGTTTATTTTCACTTTAACCTTACTTTCTTTTCTACTTATTGTTTTTCTTATATTAATCTAGTCTTTAATCTTGAAATTGTTATTTATATTTGTTAATTTTCCTTTTTTTTTAATGGCCTTGACCCGTCAGGGCTATAACATGCTATTCGATCCCTTCATCGTAATTTTGATTGCTCTATTTCTAAATCTCTTACGCTCTAAGTTGATTGGAAAGCGAGTGAGAAGTAGTAAATATGATTCCCTGGTCGAAAAAAACCGAAAAAATAAAAGCCAATACACATTCAGGCTTTGATCAAATATCAAAATGGCAAAGAGAGTCAATGTGTCACTGAAACCTTTGAAGCCTTCTTATACTAAAAACGCTTCTATAATGTAGAAATAGTCAAATATCACTTGTACTCATGCAAAATGTACTTTTTCCTCAATTAACTGCTGGACGGAACTTTGCAACATCTCGAAAAAAATTGACTTTCCGCGCTCGTTACAATATACAACTTTTCTCCAACCCCTTAACACATGAAACTCCAAATGGATAAATTAACTTTATTAGAAAAAAATCAAAATACAAAATCTTAAAAAATAATACATTTGGATTGGACTAAATGTGTTAAAAACAAGTTTAAATTTTTAAATGCAGCTTTAGGTGTATTCTCCTTCAGCTGCTTTTGTAGGTATAGGGAACCATTAATATTCAATGTAAGGTACACCAAATAGATTTTTATCGTTTTAAATGTTACATTAATCAGACATTTAATTATTTGCTACTTTTAAAAAACATTGTTATTTAGGACAGAGTAAAACAAATTTGAATAAATTATCGACGTTTACTTGATGAGGCTGTTATTGCTATTTTTTCTAAATCAAGCCTTATGCAAGTAAACTTTTTTGTTGGTAAATAAGAAAAACAAACTTTGAGCACCAAAATGATACAGTTTCATATAACTTTGGCCAGAAATTTCAAAAAACATAAAAAAAAAAATTTATTACGAAGCTGTATTATAATGGTAGATGGAATTTTTATCTTTTTATGTGATTCTACAGTAGCGTAATATAATTTGAGTGTGTTTCCCTCTTTGTAGTGCAAGCATTTAAATAAAATTGTACAATATTTCTTATATAATAACCATTCAGATAATGTAACAAAACTATCACTTACAGTCCATTCTTAGAATTTACAAACTAACCAAAAAAAAAAACATTAGAGAGATGCAATATTCTTAGCGCCTTAATTTATATAATAGTAGATACTTACTATATATAGATTTAGATAGAGCTATATTCTTATTTACACTTAGAATGAATAAAACATTTAAATTCTTCACAGCGACATTCGAGAATGGGTCTTATCTGCCGAGCCTCGAGAATATGAAAATTGCAAGAGTCGTTGCAATATACATTTCTAGAAACGGCGTGGGACTGCAGTTTCTGTTGCCGTGATGCATTGCTGCTGGATGTTCACCTAAAATACACAGATAAACCTATTACAAATAGTCTGGCTGAGGTTGAAATGTATTGCTGGTAGTTCCTCTTCAGTGATTTTATAAAAATAATAGTTTTTTTCTGTAGTATTGAGGGCCGGTTGAAATATTTCACTGGAAGTTTCTAGTTTTGGAATAGTAATTACTCAAATATAAAGCATTTTTTTTTCCGCAAATACAAGCTCAAAATGGATATTTTATATTTGGTGATTTTACTGTTTCGGGATTAATTGAATCCAGGCCGATTTTGGAACTATTTGAAGCTTAGGCACCGAATTGCTAGGGATAATTATTTTTATTTTATATGGTAACTTTTTCCATTTATTCATAAACTAAACCTACATACCTACTATAAATATTTTTGGAGCGTTTGAAATGTATAGCAAAATACCATAAAATACGATTCTGCTTTCAAATTATTTTTATTCAATTTAACATTTTGGTGTTTTCAATTAAATTTTGGAATAAAAATAAATGAGGTTTTTACATTCAATTTTTAAGCCCTGTTTAAACATCATCCATAATGTGCAAAATATACCTTATAAACTCATTCACTTAAGTTATTATCGGGGTTCAGACTAGATTATAGTTAGAGGAAGCATTAACTGAGATATTGGAATTTGTGAGGTGTAGGTATTTATCTCAAGTGTAAAGATCCCAAAAAGGGGGCCATAAATTAGAGGGATTTAAACGTGAAAAAGGGGAATTTTCGGAAAAATAGTTTTGGATTTACTTTAATAACAGACTAGAAATAATGGAAGCAGTTTAACAGTTGTTTTAACAGGAGAAAGTATTCAAAATATTATCGATAATCTTTATTCCAAATTGGAAGATTAAAATAAGGGAAATAAATTTCACAACTTTCAAAGTCCACGAGTGTTAACAGAAGAATTTAACTTCAATCAAATAAATTTATCTTAAATTAAATCCCAATAATCAAAGATATAATTGGAAAGTGATACAGTAAATAAAATACTCTCAATAGTCTCAATTGGAATTCTCATAGTTCAAATTAAATAATAATTAACGTAGTTATGTTTCGCTGCTTAAACTAGCGATAACGGTCAAAATCTAATCTAACAATTATTATACGAATCCTCCTCTATAGTCAACAGTTATATTTACCGAAGGCGGTCTGAATTAAATAATTACGCAACCAGAAGAGTCATGAGATTCCTGACCCTTTATATGAACTCATAAATCTAAACACCAAACGATATTAATTACAAGGCTAACTTGTTTAATTGTGTACACGCGCTGTCGGCGTTTTTGAATAGCGGAAGCGAAAACGAAATTCTTGGGACATTTCTCCGATTAATACAACATTAGGAGGCGCAGGTGTAGGGGTCATTCGGAGATAACGATACCTAGAAATAGAGACGATGAACTTAAACTCACGCGGAGATTTATGGTGGGATTGAATACTATTTAAATAGATTACAATGAGAGGAAGAGCAATTGAAGATTGAACTTACATTTAGAAGTAGAATCAGCAGTTGATTCATAGTAAGATAGAAGAGAACATTAGAGATTGGCAGTGAATTGAGTCTCCTCCAAAACGATATTTTTTTTATTTCTGCCTCGGGCCCAAATTAAATTCGCGATTTAATTGACTATATTGACAAGTTAAGAAATTAGAAGCAGATTTTTTAATTCGATTTTATGCGTGCTAAGCAATTTAAAAACAAAAATACTTTGATAGTTAGAGCCAGTGTAATGAAGTTAATGACAATTATTATAATAAGTACAAGGTGTTTCCTTATATTTTGACCCCTACCTACAGCTTTAACTATACGAGGTGGAAAAAAACTTTAAATATGAAAGTTGTAGGGTTTTATATCTATTATTTTTTGCGAATGTCAAAATGGGCAAATGACAGGTGCCAACTGTCACAATGACATGGATCAACGACATTCCCACTGTCCCTACCCACATTTTCGATGGCGTAGTTCGCTGGTGCAATTTTGTTAACTCCACCGAACTATCGTGTCTACCATCTCACGATAGGAGGAGGAAGGAGGAACTCTCGAACGATCCCAGAACTCTGGGCAAAGTTCCTGAGCCTCTTTTCAGAAAGATGGTAGCGGTACTGTACGTCTTCCGCGGAAAAGCGGGGAACTCGTCGGACGATTCCAGGTTTCTGGCTGAAAGTCCAATGAGCCCAGCTTCGGCAGTGCCAACGGTGGGCGTGCTTTACTTCGAACCGTAACTCGTCCGGTTCAAACGAGGACCCGGGCACGGCCGGGGGGTTAAAGGTACAACCTGAGTAATACCCATTATCTCACTAGTTGGCATGGGCGAAGGACCCCTAATGTCTACCGTATCCCAGATTTCTGGGCAACGGATGATTGTGGTTTTCCGAAAGCTAGTAGGGGAAGACCTCGAACCCGCACCTTGTCTCTTAATACAAGAAACTACGGGCCGAGGAGACCACTTTCCGGTTCCGGTAAAAATATATGCCTCTGTTGCTGATTCCACGCTCTTGTGGTAAAAGGCAACAAGTATGTATTAACCCACAAGTGGTAGCATTCTCACGAAAGTGTAAACGAATCGGTGACTCGTCCAACGTTGCTGGGGGAACCCTGCTAACACGAGTACCCAGGGGAAAGGCCAGCCCAGCCAGGTCCAAAAACCTGTTGCCTCTCATAGGTGTTGGTCTCTGGGGGGCAGTTCAGGAATCGTCTGATAGATTTTTCCGGGTGGGCTACTCTGGACGTGCGATAGACCTTATGGTGTAAATATGCATTAAAATCTCAGTAATGTCACAATGACATGCATTTTTCAAATGGAACAACCTGTATATTTTTGGCTAGAATGATAGATTTTCTTCTTTCATTCCAAATATACCATATATGTTGATATTCGGTTCAGCTGTTTTTACGCTATTCAAGTTTAAAAATGCATTTACATTACCCTTAATTTAATCTGTCCTGGTTTTCTATAACAATGAAGAGGCTTGCTCAATGCAATTTTAAAATTAAATGGCGCAAAAACAGCTGAACCAAATATCGACATATATGGTATATTTGGAATCAGAAGAAAAAAAGCTATTATTCTAGCTAAAAATATATAGGGTGTTCTATTTGAAAAATGAAAGTGTTTGTAATTGTGAAGTTGATATCTGTAATCTGCCCGTTTTGACATTCGCAAAAGATAAAAGACATTAAACCCTACAACTTTTATATTTAAAGTTTTTTTCCACCTCGTATAGCTAAAGCTGTAGGTAGGGGTCAAAATATAAGGAAACACCCTGTACATATTAGGATACGAAGACTTTTATTTGAATTTATTTGCAATTATTACTATGAATGTGAAATGACTATCGAACATTTTTGCAAAAATTTAATTGACTTTGAGTGAAATGGCTTTTGAATATTTTTGCGAAGAGTAGGTATTAATTAGAATTATTGAAAGGATTTTATTAAAATAATGTTGGTAATAATTAATCTGACTAGGTTCAAAATTACTGTTTTGTATAAGTTTGTCAGTTAAATAACTCCAGGGGTTTTAAAAATATTTATAATTGAAGGTAATGGTAGTTTTATTTAAAATATGTATCGAATCCATTTAGTATTGTGTAGAAGAATTAATATGATTTGGTTATAAGATAATGAGAGTAGGGCCTAATAAAAAGAATAATTCAAGTTCCGAAAAATAAAGGAAGAATCTTGTAGGAAGTCGAAGATTGGAAAGTGTTGTAGTAAATTGAATTGGTAAACATACAGGTTGTGTAAACCTTACTAAAGTGGTTTCTCTCATTTGTGAAAAGACCCCCTCCACAAATTTATTAGTAGATGCCCAAGGAAATAAACACCATCTATTAAACCGCTCGGCATTTACCATCTAACTAATTGAAAGATTACTTGGGCGGACAGCTACACAACCATACAGGTACCTATCTCACTTTCTCTAAGTTACCCAATTCTCTTACCAGTGATGACATAGAGATTTGCATATGCTGGAGACCCTGATGTCGGATCACATGCGTATTTTCCAGAATCTGACGAATTAACGCTCGTGATATGCAACTGGGACGACAGAACATCAGTCCAGGAATTCTAAAAAAAAAAATATGAAATTTATTAGTCAGTTAGAAACATTACAGATATCAAAAGATAGGTACCTTTTTGAAAGTAGGTATTCTCACATTTTGGACTTATATCTACTTTTACGAATTTTTTGGGGTAATATAACTTGTTTGATTATATTGTTACGAAATTGCCTGCGAAGCCCGACCGGATTCTAAGAAATGCAATTGTCTAAGCGTCGCGTAAGCAATTCGGAGAATTCTATTTGAGTAGAGCGCCAGGTTTTTCTACATAAATTCCGAGTATACTTTCTGCTATAAATAGCGCGAAGTATAGTAGCTTAAGTAGGTCTTTCTGGAATATCTACAAACTTCTATTAGTCCAAGCCGCCAATACTAGCGGGCATGTGATCGTTGCAATGGATAATTTCTACATAAAACAATAGTTCATAGTAAGTAACCTTTAAACCAAATGGATGGGTGGCCTCGATTCTCATGGCCGTAAAGTTGTTTTATAAAAAAATACTTCAAGAACCATAAGCGCAACAAATAAGAAGTACCTTGCGATGTAGGGGGATCTCATCATATGCGGCAAACACTTTATTAACACAATTTCATGTTTCTTTTTTTGGCTAAAGACCTACAGCTGTATGCAAAATCCTCTTCATAAATTCCTCTTTTAACTTTGAAAGTGACTTTGAAGGTTGTCACTTTCAAAAATTTGTATTTAGCAAGCAAAATAACGCGTGCCCTCGACTTTCAATGAGGGTTGCCATCACTTCCGGCCATCAAAATCGAGGCCACCCTATATATTACTTGAAAAGACATATTAGAGAATATATCTACCAATTTTCAGCTATTGCAACTATAACATTGTTCCTTCGGAAAAAGAGGGGTAGTTTTCGCCCAGCCATCAAAGGGTTGCGGCCATGAGAATCGAGGCCACCCATCCATTTAGTTTAAAGGTAACTATGAGCTATTCTTTTATGTGAAAATTATCCATTGCAACGATCACATACCCGTTAATATTGCCGGCTCTCCTACTATATAGAATTCTATTTGGAAATCGTAAGTGATACAGAAATAGTGACTTTATTGCTGGCTTCAACATCAAAAAACCAGGTACAAGTGCATTTACTGGAAAATTCCATAAACTTCTAAGTATAGAAATCAACAGTGGCTTTTTGTCACATATAAATCTTTCTGTTATTGGGAATTTAATAATTTCCCATAAATTCTCTATTGGTTTTGTGACAGAGATTTTTCCCTTATATGCCCAGATTATTGAAAGTCCAAAACTCTAAATGAGAAGGTAGCCAACGAAATGTTACTGTACTGGAGTACTTTCTTATAGGGCAGCCAGCTAACTTTTCAGTAGAGTGGTCGTGGATAATATTATAGGACGCTACCTGTTTCAGTCCTTCAGAAAGAAAGTATATGCGTAAAGTCCATTCCAAAATATTTCGTTGACTTCACGGCTATAAAACCCTACCATAAATTAGATAGCTATTAGCCTCTATTGTGTAGGTACCAGGTTCTTTTATGTAGGTACCGGGTTCCTTAATACCCACTCAAAGGTTTACAGGTACGGATTTTGTGCCCATTATAATGAAAACGAAAAAGGCGTTTCATAATATTATTTATTTATGTTATAATCTTATACTATCTTAATAATTACCAAAACTTAATATCTAATACAATATAATACAATACACAATTCAACCAAACCTAATCTATATTTAGTTCCGTTTCACTGTCACTGTCATCTTCATCTATGCCTAAACTAATTATTAATGGCTTAACATTAATACCTATTGAATTATAGGTTTCTTCAACTTTTATAACGTGATTGACAGAATTTTTCCAGCTTTGAACTGGAATATTATCTACACATTTTCTAATTAAATCTATTACAGCAGTACTAAGTGTAGAAGAGGTGTTTCCTCTCCTAACCATTGCCTTCAATTCATGCCAGATATGTTCTATTGGATTGAAAATACAATAATATGGAGGAAGACGCAAAACTGTATGACCACAAGCGCTAGCAAGATCGTCACAAATATATTCTTTTTTAACATTATATGATTTCAAAACGTTTAAAAGATCTTTCTTTGTATAATTTTCTTCGAAATACATATCATTTTCCATCATATATTTTTGAAGTTCTACTTTTGTATTACTTGCATTGGGCACTTTATTTTTTTGACGGCTGTGGTAACTAGCGTTGTCCATCACAATTATACTGTTTTCTGGTATGTTCGGAAGAAGGCGATTCGAAACCATTCTTCAAATAATTTTGCATCGGTATCTTGATGATAATCTAATGATGAATTGGCTATTTTTTTTGCGGATAGCAGCAAAGAGTTTGGAACAAAACCATTTTCTGATCCGGCATGCAAAATTGTAATCCTCTGGCCTTTATTTGAGGGTGCTTTGGTTTGACATTTGGAGGTTGAGTCGCTCCATCCTCTTTTGGGAGTGTCATGGGTATCAAACCATGTTTCGTCAAGATATATTATCGGACGATTTTCTGCCCTATATTGTTTTATGGAACTTAAATATTCTCGACGCCATGCTTGTAATCGCTGGGATTCCATTAGCACTTGCCTCTTATTAATGGTTTGATATTTGAAACCCATTGCTTTCACAATTCTCCAAAGGCTTGTTCTGCTACATAATATATCAGTTTCGTCTTCTATAAGTACCTTTTTTAGAGAATCTATTGTAGGTATTATTTGTTTACTGTACAAATCATAAATTTTCCTACGAATCAACTCTTTATCCGCTTCTTCAACCTTTCTTGACTTGCCGCTGTCACACCGTTGCTTCCTTGGCTGGATGCGTTTGGCTACGATATCTTTAACCGTAGATAATGGAGTTTTGGTTAAAACGGATGATTCACTCACACTTTGATTATGATTATAGCCTCTCTGCAGAAGGGTTAAATAAACGTTCCTCACAATTTCCTTGGCATCTAGCGATAAATGTTTTTTTTTTTGAAATACCACTTCCGGTTGCAATACTACCATCATTTGCCCATGGACGCCACATTTTTTTGTCAATATAACAGCTCTAGTTCTGCACAAAGACTAAATAATTTAACTAAAACATTCACCCACATTTACATGTACATCTCACCTAGGCAGGTATAATAAATAAAATCAACCCGGACCTGCTCACAGGTAGTCGAAGTTTGTGGTTGAGGGTATCATCAACATTTTATTGATACTTGAAGAGTCAACGAATTATTTTGGAATGGACTTTATAAGAAATAAAAACAGGAAACAGCAACAGTACTCTCATAAAACCAAACCTAACTAGAAATGGAAGCCCTGACTACACCTTTTCCATATGTATTTCAGAGACCGTCAGTTCAATTTCAGAAACCGTCAATTGCAATTTAGATCAGTAAGATGTACATATTTCCGAAAGCGTGAATTGCATTTCAGGTTAGTTGATTTGATTTCGGAAAGAGTAAATTGTATTTTAGATTAGTTTATTTTATTTCGGAAAGCGTCAATTGTATTGCAGATTAGTTAATTTTATTTCGGAAAGCGTCGACTGTATTTCAGATTAGTTAGTCAAATTACTTTTTCTGAAATATAACTGACCAAACTGAACTGCAACTGACAAAGTTGAAATACAAATACTTAACACTTTCTGAAATTGAACTCACATAACTGGAATATAATTGACGAATTCTGAACTAGAATTGATAAATCTGAAATACGAGTGATATGCATTCCAGGTATTTTTTCGATCTGAACAAACTGATTGAAGTCACTGAAAGTTTGTTTCAAAAAATTGTCATCTGGTTTTACCACTATTTCATTGGCCCTAACTGTTTTTTTGATGCCTCATAAACAAACCTTGTGTGATTGATGCCACATAAACAAACCTTATGTGATTACAATCAGTTTGTTCAGATCGAAAGAATACCTGTATTCTGAAATACTTTTGGAAAAGGTGTAGTCTATGGCCCTGACGTTGACACTCTGAAATTGGGTCCAGGAATAGGGAATTTTCATATTTCTCAATTTATTTTTTTTTTAGATACTTCTAGCGATCAGATATTACATGGTTCAATTTTTTTCCATTTTAATTTATACGTTGTACGAAATTTTTTTTATTGAAATTCAAATCAAAAACTTTGGCGCGAAAACGCGAGGTTTCAATATGACAGCACTTGTGACATCAATATTTTGTAAACAACAAATGCAGCTAACGAACTCCTGCTGACGCAGTGCTATTTTTGGATTATTTAAAAGTGGAAAAGCTTTCTTTTTGTGAAAATTGTCGCGATGGATGAAGAATATTATATAGGACTACTTTTGGAATTTAATTTCACTTGCAAGTTCCCTTTTGACAAGCTTGTTTACAGAATCGTAACTTCAAAAAAAGGGGCCATCATGGAAGCATCATTGTGGAATTTTTTTATTTCAAATTTAGTATTATTTTTTGTGTAACAAGGGCGGTATTAGTTAAATAAAAACTGGTCATATGGATATTGTACAGTATAAATTATCGATTTAAATCAAATTTGAAAAATTTTATTTCCCTTGCAAGTTCCCTATTCAAGAAAATGAAAGTCGCTTTCCAAAATAAACATTATTTGAGGGTCTTTATTCCAGTAATATAATTACAATACAATTTAATGTGTCTGTGTTCTACATTCAATTCTAAATTAATACCTATATATCAGCTGATGTTAAAAGTGGCCATCTGTTACCCAAGTCAGATTCCTATTATTAAATTAAATACTGAAATTTGCATCACAACTGCAAATACTATCTGAAGTGTTTTGAGGTGCAAAGCTGAGGGGTACCGGCAGTACAAAAAGTGGAAAATATTGACGTAACACTTAAGCTATACTTCAGTTATTTTAGACCCAATCAGTCACAGAAACCATCAATTTGAAAGGTACTGATTAATAATAAATGAACCTAACCTATAGCTAAATATACCTCTATTCACCCAGGAATTAAGATATGCTTTAAATTGCTGCTCAGGAATCGGAACTCACTGTTGATAATCAAAAGGGGCTTACCCAACTAATTGTGCCTTTAAACTGTCACAACTTAGAACAGTACCTTCCAGAAGATATAACTTAGCATGGTCTAGTATAGGGGGAGTCTATCCTGTAATTTGCCACTAATGGTGCTGATATAGCTAGGCCTCGAAACCAGAACTCACATTCTCCAAAAAGTTCTCTAGCTCTCAAGATCAAGAGATCAATTGCCACATAAGATACCTATTTTTGAACTGTAACTGTAGGGCTGAAAATCTGTAGGCGAAAACTGGAGAACAGAAACTTCGACTCTTTGTTATGTACCTACAATATTTACACTTTATTTACACTTTACACGAGAATAAGATGGCTATAGGCCAGAGCTTATGTTACGTTTAAGATGCCACAAAGGCGGAGCTATATTTTTATACAATGAATGGCAAAAACTTGAAACTTGGAGGAGCTCCTCCAAAACGTTGTTCTCCTTATGAAGGTTGGAAGAGAAGAGGTTGAGGTGACGTTTTTAGCTTGCCTTTTTTCCTCCACTCTTCTTCTCCCACAATTCATGACAGATGACAGAATAAAACATTTAACTTAATGAATTGCGGTTAGCGAAACAGAGAGAGGCAACTAGACTGTTGGATACGTTTCTAACACCGAGGTCAAAAATTAACCAGATATTACCGACAATTTTAGGAAGAGACCGATTACATTTTTGTTAACAGACAAAAATCATAAAAGCAGGAAACTGCACCTAAATACGGTACCTATATCGTAAGGTTTCTATTCTTTATCTATTATATTTGTTTATGAGAAGAAATCCGATTTTATTGTTAAAAATTACCATTTAAAATTATTTGCTTGGGGCAACAACCGATGAGTTTTCTGTCTTAAATGTACGTATGCACTTAAGCCTAGTTCACAAAAATAATTATATCTTCGCAAACGGACACCTGTTAACAACTTTAAATTATTTATTACATATTGTGATGATTTTCTTTATTGTATTTTTAATATCAAGCTTATAATCTGGGATTGAAATTTGAACCCGTAACAGAAACTGTGAGTGATACAAGAATAGTGACCACACGACTGATTTCGACTTCGGGAAACAGGTCCATAAAGTAGTTTTCTAGAAAATTCCATTGTGTTCTTGTTGGAAATTTGACTTCTCCATAGAACTTTAAATTCAAAATTGAGGTTCAAGAAAAATCCAAAGTATTCCCTGATAAATACACGAAAAACAAACAGCCGAAATATTACATGTTAATCAAATGTTGGCGGACCTCATGAAGAATTTCGACGACAAAAGACTAGAAGAAGAAGAAGCCCGAAGACAGACAGAAAAACAAGAGGAAGAATAAGACCGAAAACAGGAAAAGAAACAAAAAGAAGATCGAAGATAGAGAGAGAAGCAAGAAGAACAGGGCCGGCTTGCAGAATTTCTACAACAACAAGACGCCCGAAGACAAAAAGGAAAACAAGAAAAAGAAGATCGAAGACAGAAAGAAAAACAAGAAGAAGAGGACCGAAGACAGAAAGAACAGGATCGGCTTGCAGCACTCTTAGGGCAACAAGAAGATCGGGAGAGACAAGAAGAGGAAGCGAATGGATGCAAACCATAATCTATGAGGAACAAACCAAACTCGAGGAAAATTCTGGAAATACAAGATAATAAATTCACGAATGCAATGTTTTTTTTTTTTTTAAGTAAGAAGTAGAATGTCAATGGAAGGGAAGTAGTACTTGAAGAAGTTCGTGATGAAGTTGGGAATGTTCATCAGAAAGTTGAAAGTGTTCGTCATGGAGTTCACCAGGAAATTGGGAATGTTCACCAGAATGTTGAAACAGTTGATCAGGAACTGGATAGTTTTAAGAAGAAAAACTATTAGGATAATATCATAGGACTCTCTATCCCAGCTTAAAACTGGACAAAACTCTGAGTACCGAACGGTGGGGACTTTCTGTTCTGCACTGGTTTAATTTGATAAAAAAGTTGGAATCTCATCCTCGCCTGCACCTGGTACTAAAGTTAAGCCACTACCATATGATGGACAGACATCGTGGAGCCATGTGCAGACGTCAATTCGAGTCTGTTGCAATAGCTAATGGCTGGAGCTCTGATGACATGGCTACAGGCTTGATTGTAGCATTACGTGGTCCTGCCTTAGACCTTTTAGAGACGCTTCCACCAGCTTCCCAACATAACTATGGTGCACTGGTTGATGCGTTAGAGCGTCATTATGGAGATCAACATCGAAGGCAGTTTTACCAGGTACAACTAAGAACAAGACAACAAGAAGCTGCAGAAAGCCTATAAGAATTTGAAACCGACAGCCGCCGTCTGGTTACCTTGGCCTATCCGGAAGCAGCAGCAGAAATCCGAGAACAACTAGTGACCGGCAATTTTATAAATGTAATTAAAGATATACTTTCCAAGTAAACTAAGCGCCTGCGTCGTGAGGCTTTTGAAAAAGAACAATGCGATGAAATTAAGAACTACAGGGAGGACATATCAAAACTGAATTCTGAGATTGTTCAGGTATCAGAAAGTTATTCTAACATTCAAAACGATTTACAGCGGACGAGGAAAGACCTGCAGGATCTGGATCTGAATATACTGAACAACAACTAAAAGTTTCCATCGAGGTCCTGGAAAAGGAGCATAATATGTTGGCTAATGAAACTAAGCGTCTGCGTCGTGAGGTTTTTGAATTGAAAAACTCTCCACATCCTATAGCCCATATTAAATCGACTCCTCTTAGGAATAACATACTTATAGTAGGTGATAATTTGGTAAAGGGACTTAGGGATATTATGGATCATTTTGTAAATCCTGAGTTTTCTGTATCAGCGTTAATTGAACAGAATGCCTTTCTTGATAAGTCGATGAGAGTAATTCTTAATTATACGAGTAATTTCGATAAGAATGATTATGTGAATGTTATGGCTGGTGTGACAAACTTATTGAAGGGACGTCCAGTTATACTAATCTTATGGTTTGCTCCGTCCCACTTTGGAACAATAATAGATTGTTCAATAATTATAAGACTAATTACATTAATGAACATATAGATTTATTACTCTTTAACAAGTGCCTAACTTTTTTCCATAAAATAAATTAATGAACATAATAAAATGATGTTTGACAGGTTATGCAGTGAAAGTAAGTTCAGATTTTATTTTTATTTTAACGCCATTATAGGAAGTAAGGACTTTTATTTTGATGATAAGTTGTACATTATAGTCATTAAACATTGAAGTAAGGTGAAAGTAACACGGGCACTTAGTGGTAGGGTCTCAGATTTTGTTGATGGAAGTATGCCTGTGAGGGATGTTATGGGACTGTATACAGATAGTCGTGTTTTTACAAAGATTATACACACTCTGTCTGATAAAAAATTAGACACCGTTGATATCGAGTTACCTTTTTTAGTAGCAGCTCCCGTCAGAATCATTTTACCCTAGCATTGCTAAACATTCAGTCCGTGCATTCAAAGGTTGATGAATTGGAGTTGTTTTTGGAATCAATCAATTTTCCTAGTATATTGATTTTGGTTGAGCACTAATCATGATGGAGAGAGAGTTTTTGTCTAGGTTTATGTTCATTACTGTTGATAGGTTTAATCATTTGTTGGTTGAAAAGGATTTCGAGTTTTCTATAGTGTTCTGCAAGAAACTCAATATGTATGTTTTCGGTTTTTATAGGTCTCTATCTGGTAATTTGGAGTTGTTTTTGGAGAGGTTGGAGATTTTGTTGAGCGACATTTCGGTTAATTCCATGTTGATTTTGTAACTGTAAAAGATCTAATCAGTTACTGTGTAATTTGTTGAACTCGTTCAACTTAAAGATGCACGTGGATTGCCCAACCCGCTTTTCCGCATTCTCGGCCTCCATACTGGACTATTTCTGCACCAATTTCAATCAGATTGAATTTCAGTGTGTAACGATCAATGCCGGTTTGTCTGACCACGAGGCAGTAATGGAACTTGTGCCATTTGGCGATAAAGCTGATCAGGATAGGTTTAGACGCAGTAGACTTTATTTATACTAGGGCAAACTTTTCTAAATTTGCTTCAGTTTGCCACCGATCGGAATGGAATGACGTTCTGGCTACTGTCAGCCCATTGCAACAGTTTCATCAAATGTTGATGAGTAATTTTGATATTGAATTCCCTATTTTCAGTATAAAGAAGCGAAACAGAAAACCCTGTTTTACAAAGGGCCTGCGAACTTCTGGAAAAAATATGCGATCCCTTCATTACATCAGAAAATTCTCTATGAACAATACAATATTTTAAAACTATTTTGATAGGTACCGAAGGGTTTACAGAGGATCGATCAGGCTTGCCAAGTGAACTTACTTTCAGAATAGGATAAATAGGACTTCTAATAGATCTAGGGAAACTTGGAAAATTTTAAATGACCTGAGGGGTATGAATAGTGTTTCGGTCACTTCAAGCAATCTGAATCCTGATGACCTAAATCCCTTTTACTGCAATATGGCCACTGAACTCTCAGCCAAAATTTCAACCAGGAATGATCCCAGGAGCTATCTGAAACATGTAGCAGTGGCTGAATCTTTCTTTCTAGCTCCAACTAATGCAGAACAGCTTATATGTATACTCGGTAATATCAGGAATAAGGGTGCATCGGGATGAGATGGGCTCTCATTGAAGGTTTTTTTCAGCTTTACCCATGGTTGCTTTGCAGGTTCTTGCTGAGGCAATTAACATTTCTTATGTGTCGGGGGTTTTTCCATCTTGCCTAAAGAGGGAAGTGATTATGCCTCTATATAAGGGTGGAAAGCACGACTTTCCTTCTAATTTTAGGCCTATAGTATTACTGCCTACTTTGGTTAAGGTTGTTGAGCGGCTTGTTAAGGTTAGGATGTTATCGTTCTTGAACAACCGTAGCCTTTTAAGTTCTCAGCGGTTTGGCTTTCGTGAATCTATGAGTACAGGAAATGCCATCTTCGACTTTCTTGAACACCTTTACAATAGTCTGAACTGTGGTGAGGTCGCTGCAGCGGTGTTCTGTGATTTGTCAAAGGCTTTTGACTGTGTGAGTCACAGAGTGATATTGTGGAAACTCGAGCTGTATGGTTTCAGGGGAACTGCCCTAGAGTGGTTTCGTTCTTACCTGTCGGATCGCGTTCAGACTGTCAAGTTTAATGGTGGTACCTCTAAGGAACTTGATATTAGTGTGGGCGTCCCACAGGGCTCGGTACTTGGTCCTCTGCTTTTCTTCATTTATGTGAATGATCTACCACATCTCCAGATAACGGATAGATTCACAATCTTTGCAGACGATACCACTATCCTCTGGCATGATTCTGATGTTGGTAGAATGGAGGCCAATATGAGGACGGATCTGCTTAAATTAAAGTGCTAGTACGACGCCAATTCTCTGACATTCAATACATCTGAGTCCAAAATCCTCAAGTTTAAATGTGCTACTGAGGATATCTACTTGGTGAATGTACCTACGCAAAAGTTTAATAAATTCCTAGGTTTGTCAATAAACCTAACCTTAAGTTTAAACACCACATTGCAAAAGTATGCAACAAAATTTCGTCTGGTTGCTATGCCTTCAGAGCTATTGCTAATAACCTAAATTTCTCCATTGCCAAATGTGCGTATTTCGCGATTATTGAGTCCCATCTTTGATACGGAATCTGCTTCTGAGATTCTTGTTCTGACTATCTTTTTAATTCAGTATTTTTACTTCAGAAAAGGGCCTTCAGATACTTGCTTGGAGCCAAACCTCGGGATTCGTGTCGCTCTCTGTTCCTGAGCCACGGTATTCTAACTCTCCATTGTCTGTTTATTCTGGAAACGGCCTGTTTAGTCTTCAAGAAGTATAAGTGCGAATTGGAGCTAAGGGGTCAAAACAATACGCGCCAGGATTACGTGATGATATTGCCTATCCCTCACTCAGAACTTATCCGTAGCTTTTTCATAAATGAAGGCAGAACATTATTTAATAAACTCCTATCAAATATCAGAAAGCTCAACACTGAAAAGAGGCTTCGTATAGAAGTAAAGAAATTTCTGACTGGTAAAGCATACTGTGTGTGCATAATGTGACTTGAGGTTTTACGTATTTTGATCATTCTTTCACCTCGCCTAGTCTTGGCTATTTATTGTAATGTTCTCATTTTTAGATTGTAATGTTTTTATTTTTAAATTTTTATTGTAATGATTTTACTTATGCATCTTTTATACGTTGACTTATATTTTAATTGTATTTTTGTTTTTACTTTTATTTGTATTTTTACGTCTGTTTGTTATTTTAATTGTACTTGTATTTCAATTTTTGACATTTGTTCTCGCATTTATTTTGCTTCTTATTTTAATACCTGTTATGTTTTTTTCTTATATATTTTTATCCTGATTATATTGCCTGGGTGGCTGCTTTGTACATAAGATTTTTAATTATCCATATAATACAACTTATTTTATTTTTAATATTTTATTTACTTATTACATCAATTGCAATTGTAATTGATTTGATGTAGGTACATAAAATGCTGCTGATAACCAAACCATCAAATTGCAGCGAAGCTCTAATCGAGGCCCTAGAAATCGAGGCGGCCTATAAGATTTTCGAAGCAAAGATTAGAGCTGTGTCGATTCATGAAGAAAAAGAGCCAATGAGAGAAATGAATGGCACCATGCTGAAGGAATTTCTGGAAGAATTACGAAAGGCTGTTATCAGAACCAAACTGGGGTACTTAAAATAAGGAAACATAAAATGTTACCGCTGCGGAAGAAGCGGACATTTTAAGCGTGATTATATAGTACGGTTGAGATCTTGCTTTCCTTTCAAAGACTCTTAGCATTCAATGGAAAACTTGAACAAGAGCTCCGCATGTTACCGCTGCGGAAGAAAAGGTCATTAGAAACGTGACTGCAGAGTAACTATAACTGAGATCTCACTCTCCTTCTGATGACTGTCAACTGTGTCAACCTTCGATATAGAATTTGCAACGCCGAGCATTTCCAGATCAAGACAAGAACTGCCTCAGAATGAATCAGCTAGAGAGAGTTCCTGTTGGAAGCTTTCGATTGGATATGGATGGGGAGAACAGTCCCGAACAACTGGAAAGTGACGATGAAGAAGAGAGTGACCTCACTATAAATACTTTTTTTTCATTAGGGTAACCGGGGACGCCAAACCAGGAACAAGAAGATTGGTAGACTACGACTGATGCTGATCCAGAAGTACAAAGTTTTCCTTCAAACGGCCGCTCTGAAAATTTATATAAAGAGAAATGCTGCGACCATCCACGAAAATAAAGAAAAGGCAGTTGGCAGCATCGCAATCAACAGGGATCAGGACCAGGTAGCCATTTGTCCAGTATCCATGACGTTAATCCAAGGGAAGAAGGGCCATGCATACACGAGGGTAGATCTGGGAAGTCAGGAAGGCCCAGCGGTCTAAGGCGCTGCATTCAGGTCGCAGTCCACTTGTCTAAGTGGACTGCGACCTGAATAACAGAGATGTTAGGCAAAAAAAAAAGATTGAATCATTATGGATCTGAGTAGAGATATAGACAAAGAAGAGGAGGTGGTGCGTCATGGTAGAGTCAGATCGGGACGACTTGATTTGAGACGGAAGCAATTTACGGAATTGCCTCGGGAGCTCGGCGGGATTCTAAGAATGCAATTGTGTGCGCCTCAGAAAATTATTTTCTAGTAGGGCGCCGGGTTTTTATAGAAAAACCTCGAGTTCACAATCAGTTTTAATTCGACATTTTGTAGAGACTTCTGAAAGGGGTTTATTAATCGGGGCTTCTCCCCAAAATAAAGCATGTTACTTGAATGGACGAAGGGAACTATATTCGCAGTGAAATGACCCTAATAAAATAATATGACATAAATTAATAATATCAATCATTACCCAAAACCAGCACTTCTGAAAATTTTAGAAGGAAGGTATAGGTACCTATTCGTTGACAAGTTGACAATAACATCTCTGACAATAACTAACTGCCAATATCTTAAAGCCGCGGCGTATATAAAATTACTAAAATTTGACGTATTCTTTTCGTTAAAGTGATAAGTGAATTCAATATAAAGTCAATTAGTTTAAAAAAAGTTGTCACTGTTTGTGAAGTGAGTTTCGGTGAACCCGGAATCCGTGACAATATATTTATTTTATCTACAATCGTTTGGTTATGACGTTTTTACATAACCATTTTTCTAGTATTTGAGTTACGTCATGAGACTCATAACACAACTAGTGGTGTTATGGACTAGGTTATGAATCTACAACACAACTATTTTTGGTGATTTGACAAATGTCAAAGTTAAACCTGTAAAGATAAAATGAAGGTAGACAACTACTAATAAACGAAAATATTTTCAAAAACATTCCTATTTTTCGCTTTGTAGATAAAACGTTGTACATCACAGGTGCGTTTAAACATGACTACAAAACTCGTGTGATTAGAACGACTCGGTCTACGATCTCGTCGTTCTAATCTTCCAAACTCGTTATTGTAATCATGTTCATAACCGCCCTTGTAATGTAAATAACTATTATATCCTACTGAACTATTAAAACCATATAATACCTTGGTTACGATAATCATAAACAGGGTCTTAACTCCCAAGGGAGTTAAGGATTTTCATAACTCCCAAGGGAGTTAAGGAAGGGAGTTAAGGATATCATAACTCCCAAGGGAGTTAAGGATTTCCATAACTCCCGCTTTTACCTTGAATAGGTAACACTTTGACAAAAAATAGAAATTTTGATTTATGGCTTATTCCTTTATAAAAATAGACAGAATACAGTAAATTCAGTAGGATATAAAATTATCTATGTACCACGGGAATTATCAGGAGTTAATACCCACGGGCAATTGGTGTCCCTCGGGCCGGAGGCCCTCGGGACACAAACGTTGCCCTGGGGTATTAACACCTGCATAATTCCCTTGATACATAAATAACTATTAATGGAGAACACTCGAAGCATAAATTATTGATACCGGTCTTTTTAATGGATGTCGAAATGCAGGCTGCCATTTTCCGCCACAAATCAAAAATGCTGTTTAACAAACGAACCCAGCGCAAATTGGCCCATTTTATGCGGAGGTTTAACTATTGCCCCCCTTTGATAAAAACCTTTATTGACAGGCGTAATTATGTTTTCCCAAATACACCGGCGCATATATAACTGAAATTCGAATTATTCGTGCCGAAGTGATTGATCGCAACTGGTTCCGATTATTTGCTTGATCATACGCCAGCTTCGAAAGTTGATTTTGTAATTTGATTGGCGATACGTGCTTTCGGAATTTCAAGTGAATACACAATTTTATTTAAAACGTAACAAAGCTGACTTCACTGACATTTGGTAAATTGGGCTTAAATTAGGCTCGATATGTAAAAAAGGATGAGAATATTATAATGCCATAAGTGTGGAAAAAGCCAAATTAATTTTACTCGAGTAGTATGTGCCTTATTTCGGCGAGGTCGTACAAAATACAGAACCCTAATGTCAGTGTACACGCATGGACGCTTTACATGAAATAAACAATAAGATGAGATAACTCGGAAGATTGAGAAGGCAGCTGACAATGAAGAAATGAGATTGAACAAACTCAAACTTAAGTCACAATACTTACATACAAATTTGATATTGAATTCATGAACAACGAGAATGTGAGACATTATAGGTTTACATAGAAGGTAAGACAGAAACCGATCATCCGAAGAAAAAAAAAAGCGTAGAACCTTAATGGAGGACTTCAAACGACGAAGATTATAGTATTGTTCGAAGCTTAGGTAAAACAAGTTATGAACAAGAAAGTAATGATAAAGATGTAATTTTGGATTTTATTGCAGAAAATAATCAAGAAAAGGAACTAAATACCGAATAAAAATAGAGAACTTTAAAAATACGTACACAAAACAAAGAAGAAGAAACTACCACTCGAATAAGTTGACCTAAAATAGTTTAAACTCAAACAAGTGTTATTCCCAAAAGGATATCCAGAAAGTCATTTCTGATAAGAAAGCGACGACTCAATCCTGCTGTCGTAGCAAAACGTTCTAGCGTCGCCTCTAGAAGAGTCTTGAAACAAAGACGACAATTTTTCTAGAAATGATATAGTTCCGGTTCTTATTTTTTTTTCTAAATGTTTTTCAAATAAAAAATGAACTTATTAAATAAGAAGTTTAACGGTATTCCTCATGATCGAGTACCCAAAGAACGTATTTGGAAAGTCTCTAATTAATTTGTCAAATAGGTATTTAAGAACTGTTTAAAATTCAACATATCAAGCAAATAAGCAATACTCCCAAAGTATTACAATGCAAGGAAATATAGTATATAAAAGAAAAAGCTCCCAAGTTATGAAATCAGAGCATTGCACCTTTTGTAAGCTTACATTACATAACGTTTGGCTTGCTTGAAAAATCGTATTCTCCCTAGAAGAATGTTCCTGAATTACACATACAGCTGATAAGGAAAATTGTTGTTTAAGTTATCCATTACCTTGATAGTTATACGTTGAATTTCATTGCTCTCCGTCGGCTGGACTATTTTGTCTTCCTTATACCAGAATACGGAGCTTAGGTCATGTGGTCCCTGCGACATTGTGCATGTTAGAGTAACTGAACTACCTTCTCTGACATGTAGATCTGACGATCCTAATATGATAGCTTTAGCTTCTGAAAATTTGAATAAAAAAGATTTATTATTCATGATTTCAAAAAAATATTCTCTGTCTAATGGTCTACGACGAAAACCATCTAAAAGCATCTTAATTTTATCATCATTAAAGTTCAATTTATAAAGTTTAAGCTACGCGGAATTTCTAATTTAAATAAGTAAACGATTATCTTCAATTTTCCCTTGCTGAACCATCGATCATTTTAAAGGGATAAAAATTTTACTTTCTTCGCAATATATTTCCATATTGTGAGGAATTTTCCAATATGCAATATGTGAAGGCGTTGAAGTGATGAAACTCAGTTTATATGCGATAAAATTTTGGAAAGGCAAAGGCACTATACCAACATTCTGCGCTTGCGAGGATATTATTAGAAATCGGATATTGTGGAGCTCACTTTATCATTGATAGGCTTGGAGGGTCAAAAACAAAGATGCCTCAGAGAGTACTCTATCTCTAGATAAGGAAGTGATTCATTATAAGTTTCCAAGGCGACGAAAAGTTCTAAGATAACATTAATTAAAAGTAGAAAGCATTGAGGATTTGGAACAACTTAATTATAATTTTGTTAACGAGCTTACCTATGACGTCTAATATAAAAGGAAGAGACATTTTTGGTTCAGTGTTCATTTGACATTCGTAGATGCCCGAGTCTCGTAGCTGGGGGAATTTAATTTGTAGAGTCCAGTTTGAAGACTTCTCCGAACGAATTACCTAAAAAAAAAATTTATATATTATAAAGAGTGTCAACGTTATTATACTCGCGTGAAATATTTTCATTACTTTCCAAAATATGATTGCTGGGTATTCTTCATTGGAATATGATACACCGTTTTTTGTAAGAGTGTAAAATCTTGCCTTTATTAAAGTTTAATTGAACTAGCAGCATTTTCTCAAAATTGAAGTAAACCAGGAAACCGTAAGACAAACAACAACGATTAAAATTTAAGTACCCAGACCTCCGAAAAACCGCTAGTAAATCGCAAAAATCACTTATTCCCTCGGCTGCGAGCTTTTCTCCTACTTTATCCCTTTTTTCTATTTTCGCTCTATTACGATCGCAACGGTTTGGCTGAGGCAATTTATTCTTTTCAAGAATAATAATGCCTCGAAAATACTATTCAGAGGTGCGGTGTGTGGCGCCAACGTTTTGCCTCATTTATCACCTCGGTGGCTAAATTCCGCATGAATTAAGACAGAATTTCCAATAGAGTCGAGAAAAATAACAATTTCAAAAGGTGATATTTATTTTTTTGTGTAGACTTCAAACATTATTTTATATAAAATGTTATTCTGGTGGTTGCGGTTGCTGTATCGATTGGTAGAGTGATCATCCGGAAAACTTAAAAAAATATTCGGTTTGTTGGCACAGCGATTTGAAAGGGATAAAAAGATAACAGCAAATATTTGCAGCAATAATTTTTCGGGATAACCTCTGTTAATTGGAGTGGACAACTCACTAGATGTTCGCTTGCCCACCCTGTCTGTCCTCAGACAAGTTGGCAGTTTTCTATTTGGCATCATTAAGGAAGAGACAAATACGCAGCCAAAACTAAACTCAAATGTATGATGAAATTGACAGCCGACTATTATCCCGTTCTCTTTGTTTGCCTATAATCATTCTGCTTTGCTTTTGGTTCATTTAAGCTCGTGTTTATATATTACAAACAGAAACATGTTGATGTTTGATAACTAGGCCCGTTGGTTTCGGTTGTCGGTTATTATTAATCCTCGGAACGGATTCTGTATTGCTTTATTCGCATTTTTAGGTCCTATTTTCATCACGTTCCGTTGCTTATTCCGGGGCCTGATTGGTAGGGTTTTGCATAGGCAAAAATGTTTATGTGTGAAAATAGTGTTTTTACTACTGAAGAAAACTTTTTTTTGAAGGATAATTTTACCCACTACGCGACCTGACGTTTGGAAACAACTGTATTATGACCACCATACAACTTTGGCCTCTCCTCACATAAGCTCTCAGATAGTCTCGTGGCACGTGTTAGGAGAATTGTCCTTATCTGACGATAGACATATCTGCATAGAAATCTCATAAGATGAGAGACCAGCAGAACAGTTTCGTGATCCGAGAACTGAGAAGGTAGAGCTGGGAGAGATACGGGGAAGGTCTGCTCATTAACTGCATCCAGGTAATAGGTATCGGCTATTAACAATGCCACTGATATAGAGCTGGCACCCAACAGCTATAATAACCTCATATCAGAAAAACTCTACCTTGAAAAAGCAAAACACTAGAAAAGATACCTCCTACAACTTTTAGATCTTAGAACGAACAGAGTGAGATGACTATCATTCCACCTTAACAACGTATTATAAACAGATCTGGAAGGCAAAAACTGAATCATGGAGGAAACACTGCCAAGAAGTTGAAAACAAGAATGTAGCAGCGAGATATCAGAAAATTCTGTCCAAGGATCCTATAAATTCAGTAGGAACCCTTAAAAAACCCAATGGCATCTACACAGATTCTGGATTCTAGCATCTACTGCAGATCTTACTGCACACTCACCTCCCAGAATCAGTCGAAATCGAAACGGAAAGAAACCCACGTACCAATTCATAGTAATCAAGAAATCAAGACTACTGAAGAGAACTGGGACACAGCAAAAGAAATCATAACCTATGAAAAAAATAGATTGGACCCTTTTGAACCATTTGAATCGCTGGTAATTTTTCCTTTCCCGGGAGAAGTTTTGTAAGGGACGAACAGAACTGTTGGTTCCTCTTCCTCTTCCTTGCTTCTTCCATTGGTATCCTCCTAAAGTTGTTGCTTGAAATCCTCTTTCTTCCCAGGTTCCATCTTTGTTTGCGTTTGTAACAAACAACTATTACCAGAATCGTGCCTAAAATATACAAAAAAGAGTGACTTGTTGATTGCGTTTCGGCTTCGATTGGTTCGAGATGTTCTCCTGCTCCTATTCTTATCATTATCTTGGTTGTTGGGCAACGAGTTGATACCTTCGTGAGCCTAAGAAATATGGCTATATAATTAGCATCGAATAGATCTTGAATAAACGTGGTGTTGATTGATACAGGTATTTGCCGGCAAGTTACTTAGTTGAAGTATTTGGCTTATAAAATCCTGGTTGTTATCTTGTAAGAATCCTTTTTTATTTTAATCAATTTTACAGCATGGAACTTCCGTGTTTAAGATTAAATTTTCGCTCAGGCCCAAATAGGCATCAGGAGGAATTATGGTGGAAATATGTGAAAATTTCTGGTGACAGAATGGGGCAAGGCAGGATGAAGACCATGGTGTGGTTTGAGAAGTATCCATCAATGCTTATATCGGGTTGTCGCTGCTGAGCCATGGGTTCATTGATATTCGGTGGTATTCTGGATATATGGGGTCATTGATCCGTAATTCGAATACTGAATACCTACGCCACCAACAAAGGTGAAATAGCGCTAATGACTACCAAAAAAGCAGTGGGAAAAACAGGTGTGCAATCTATGAGTCTCTCATCATAATTTCATTTAATTTTTCATCTTTTCCTTAATTTTTTGTTCCATTATAATTTAGAATATAATTTTGATGCTGACCGACGAATATTTACTTTATCTGATTTTTGCCAGCCACGTATTTTCCAAAAAGCTTTCTGAATTTCAAATTCAACCAGGCACCACCAATTTCGAACTAATATTTCAACAAATCCCAAAAATGTATTGCCTCATTTGGAATTCCAAGAGTATATTTTTTTTCTAAATAAACATTTCTATAAATTTCCAGATTAATATTACAACGTGCCTGGAAAGCTCAATGTTTCAGAAATTAAAAGCAGTTCACATCGCACGTATTCTCTCGTAATTTTTTGCCTGCAAAAAAGGAGTGTTAAATCAAAACATGCTTTTACTTTGCCACAAATTTCTTTATCAACTCCGTGTATCTCGTCGCCGCGGATTCTCGAAAAATTATAATTTGATGTTCTGGATGACGAAAATTCACTTCCAATATAAAATATTAAAGGGAAAACGTGTTCGTGTAAAAAGTGTGCGGCGACACAAAGTTACGCGACATGAATTTTATGCGCGCTACAAAAGTTTTTCAGTCAAGGTATTTGGTTCGACAAAAACATCTCACAACGTTGGAAAATTGAAAAGTTTTGCATTGTTAAATATTTTAATTTGGGCAAGAAAAAAACAGCTTATATAGGATCCAATATATATTTTGTGTTGGGTTACATAAAAAATTGTCTAAAAATGCATAAAAGTATAAAATAGAATATAAGATGGTGCATGTTATTTTGTAAATTGCGAAAACGTGCTGTTTTCGAGACCAAGAACCTATCAGAAACGAAACGAGTTCGCACTTTGCTTATGTATTTAGAGGGAAAAATAAAATATGAGCTTTTCAAGTTTCACTTTGACCTGAAATACATGCACTTTATACTTTATACAAAAACAATGGTATATCAGAAATATGAACTTTTTCAACTTATATTCTACTTTGACCTGAAATACATGCATTAAATAATTTCCATGCTTTCATAAATCCATATAAAACAGAACAAGCTTTTATCTTTCAACAAAAAAACTCGACCTTTTCATCTCTTATAAAATGTGCAAAATACGATTTGCCTCAAAAAACATTTTATTAGTCTGGCAGCTTAACTGACCATAAACGTAATTTACGAAACAGCAAGAGTTTGACTTTTTATGTGCCCAATTTTGGTTTATGTGTAGTACGATGTAGGCCTCGAAATTGTAGATTTGCTGAATTCACGTTTACAGATGGATTTGTGTTTGTTAAAATTTATTGTATCAAGCTCAGAGAACTTCAGTTTAGTGTGTTTAGATTGGTTCCGCTAATAAAAAGTCCCATTTAGTAATTTATAATCCAACGATTAATGAGCTTTGTTTTATAAATAATTGAGATGGGATTAAAAAGATAAACATCAGAAGTTATTGATGTTGACGCAAAATTTGCGTATCCTCATGATACGACGAAAACAAATGTATATCAAGTACGATGAAATTGTGAGTTTAAAGCCAGAATTAAAAAAAGTCGAACCATAACTATGTTTTACTAAAACTTTTAGTCGATCCACAGAGCTTCTAAAAATTAAATTTGGAAAAGACGTACAGTTATGTGAATGCACTCACAAGCTCAGAATCCCACACCGCTAAACTAGTCTTCCTCAATGATTCTGGGGGAAAAAACTGAACATTGTTGAAGAAGAATTTCCATAGATATACCAATTGCTCTAGAAGAAAGTACATCAAAATAGAATTAATAATAGATTCCAACGCAAACAAAATAATGACGTGTAAGGAATTCAACGACGAAATATATAATAAACAATTTAATTAATACGTAAGTTTGGACTCAAGAAATAATCGTAAGCAAAAGAAAACACAGCCAATTGATAAAAGCTGACGCGAGGACTGTTGAAAGGTAGATTTCGCACCCATTCGTACCGAGTCCCTTCTTGGTTTTTTCTTTATCTATTGAGAATAATAGATTTGGCGTCAGGCGATCAATAATAGACAAATTCCTCAACAAGGGTCTTTGGTACAACTATACAGGGTCGGCTCTTGTTTTGTTTCAGTCGGCCATGCTTTGCTTGAAGATTGTTTTTATGTTGTGTTTCTTCAAGAGTTTCCCTATCCCGTCTGTCACCCGAGAAATGAAAGGCAGATATGCATCAGCCACCACTGGTTGTTCATCCACGTTTTTGTCGTGTGGCAGTCTTGGGTCGCATGGCCCTGTCGATTTCAGATGCATTGTAACCATTTGATGGAAAGGCCGACTTGAGATGATCCAGTTCTTGCTCGAGATATTGTGGCTCTCAGATGTTCCGAGCACATTTTGTTAACGATGTTATAATTCCACGTTTTTGCTTTGGATGGTGGTTTGAGAGTGCATGCAGGTGCCTGTCTGTGTGTGTAGGTTTCCGGTACACCGTGTGGCTTAGTTTTTCTCCAGATTTCTTTATGAGCGCATCTAAGAAGGCGATTTCCTGGTTTTTCTCCTTTACCATGATAAATTCTATGCTAGGATGTTGCTCGTTCAGGTGGCCTAGGAACTGGTTGAGCTTCTCTTCGCCATGACTCCAAACCACAAAAGTATCATCTACGTATCGGAGCCATACCGTTTATTTGTGGTCAGAAGATTCTATAGCTTTCCTCGTGAATTCCTCCATAAAGAAGTTGGCTTATGACTGGGCTGAGCGGACTTCCCATAGCTACGCCGTCCGTTTGCTCGTAGAAATCGCCGTTCCACAAGAAGACCAGTGAGACAGGTCCGGAAAAGCTAAACTATGTCATTGGGGAAGGTACTTGATATCAAGTCAAGGGATTCTGTCAATGGCACTTATGTGAATAAGGACACGACATCAAGGCTGACCAGGATATCGTTAGGTTGAAGAATAATATTCCTAATTTTCCGGAGAAAGTGAGTGGAGTCCTTGACGTAAGAGCTAGTTTTTATTACATGCGGTTGAAGAAGCGATGCAAGATGTTTCGCTAGGTTGTACGTTGGTGCTCCAGGTGCACTTACTATAGGTTTTAGCAGGACTTCCGGTTTGTGAATTTTGGGTAGGCCGTAGAGTCGTGGTGGAACTGCTTCTGTTTTTATGATGCCTTTCTTAACCGTGTATGTTAGGGTAGATGACCTAATCAGTTTGTTGGTATTCCGGAGTGTGGCTTGTGTGGGATCCTTCTTTAGCTTTCGGTAGGTAGATGGATCAAGGACTTCCTGAATATTCCGGTTGTAGTCTTCAGCTCTTAACAGGACAGTTGCGTTGCCCTTATCCACAGGTAGGATGATCATGTCTTTCGCTGAGTTCAGGTTCCTAATTGCCATTAGTTCCTTCTTATAGAGATTGCTGGTTGGTGGTCGAGCCTTTCGTAGAATTTTGGCCGTCTATACGGATTTCTTCCGCTTCCACATCAGGTAGTGCTCTGATGGCTGCTTCAGTGCTGGCTATAATCTCTTCCGTTGGCAGCTGTAGTGGAGTGGTTGCGAAATTACCGCCTCTTGCCAAGACGGCTGTTTCCTCTTCGGTAAGGACTCGATCCGTGAGATTGATGACCAGTCTGGATTTGTCAGGTGCTGGGGAATTTCGGATTTGTTTCTTACAGATCTTCTCGTATTTTCGAATCTGAGTTTTTTTACTCCGGTTGAACTCCTTATCCATACTTGAGTATGAGATGGTATCAATTTTGTCCCAATCCTTTGCCTGTATTTTATTGCTGAGCGTCAGATGTAGGTGAAGTAGTTCTCTATCTACTTCAGCCAGATCCTTCCGAGAGCGAATCCACAAAACAAGGAAAGATCTGGCTGAAGTAGATAGAGAACTAATTCACCTACATCTGACGCTCAGCAACAAAATACAGGCAAAGGATTGGAACAAAATTGATATCTACCATCTCATACTCAAGTATAGATAGCTGAACCGGAGTGAAAATGCTCAGATTCGAAAATACTAGAAGTTCTGTAAGAATCAAATCCGAAATTCCCCAGCACCTGACAAATCCAGACTTGTCATCAATCTCACGGATCGAGTCCTTACCGGAGAGGAAACAGCCGTCTTGGCAAAAAGCGGTAATTTCGCACTCACTCCACAACACCTGCCAACGGAGGAGATTATAGCCAGCACTGAAGCAGCCATCAGAGCACTACCTGATGTGGAAGAGGAAGAAATCCGTCTTGAGACGGCCAATATTCTACGAAAGGCTCGACCACCAACAAGTAACTTCTCTAAGAAGAAATTAATGGCAATTAGGAACCTGAATTTAGCGGAAGATATGATCATCCTACCTGCGGATAAGGGCAACGCAACTGTCCTGTTAAGAACTGAAGACTACAACCGGAAAATTCAGGAACTCCTTGATCCTACCGAAAGCTAAAGAAGGATCCCACACAAGCCACACTCCGGAATACCAACAAACTGATTAGGTCATCTACCCTAACATACACGGTTAAGAAAGGCATCATAAAAACAGAAGCAGTTCCACCACGACTCTACGGCCTACCCAAAATTCACAAACCGGAAGTCCTGCTAAAACCTATAGTAAGTGCACATGGAGCACCAACGTACAACCTAGCGAAACATCTTGCATCGCTTCTTCAACTGCATGTAGGAAAAACTAGCTCTTACGTCAAGGACTCCACTCACTTTGTCCGGAAAATAAGGGATAATATTCTTCAACCTAACGTTATCCTGCTCAGCTTTGATGTCGTGTCCCTATTCACAAAAGTGCCATTGACAGAATCTCTTGACTTGATATCAAGTACCTTCCCCAATGACATAGTTAAGCTTTTCCGGACATGTCTCATTGGTAGTTACTTCGTGTGGAACGGCGATTTCTACGAGCAAACGGACGGCGGAAATCGCATTCTTAGATGTGCTTATAAAGAAATCTGGAGGAAAACTAAGCCACATGGTATACCGAAAACCTACATATACAGACAGGTACCTGCATGCACTCTCAAACCACCATCCAAGGCTAAAACGTGGAATAATAACAACGTTAGCAGAACGTGCTTGGAACATCTGCGAGCCACAATATCTCGAGCAAGAACTGGATCATCTCAAGTCCGCGTTCCTATCAAATGGTTACAATGCATCTGAAATCTACAGGGCCATGCGACCCAAAACTGCCACAGGACAAAACGTGGATGAACAACCAGTGGTGGCTAATGCATATTCATTTCTCGAGTCACAGACGGATAGGGAATGTCTTGAAGAAATACAACATAAAAACAATCTTCAAGCCAACAAGGAAAATAAAGCAATCAATTAGATCAGCCAAGGATAAGAGGAACCCACTGTCAAGCGCTGCAGTCTATCGTATACCAATTATACCATGCACATGTGGTAAGGTATACATAGGAACGACAAAAGGATCCATGGGAACCAGGATGAACGAACACAAAAGAAACTGCAGACTAGGACAATCAGAAAAATCGGCAATTGCGGAACATGCGTTTAGTGAAGGGAATCATGAAATACTCTTTGGTGAGGTCAAGTTTCTTGCACCGACTTCCGGATACTACAATCGTCTTGTACTTGAGGCTATAGAAATCCACAAACATACGGAGAACTTCAACAGGAAAGAAGAAACACTAAAACTTAACCAAATCTGGAACCCGATCTTCAAAACAGCAAGAAAGATTCCAGTAAGTATAGAGGAAGTTGAGATTAGCCAACTGCCGCGAAGCCTCGCCCCTCCCCCACCACTGCCACTCACGTGGAGCTTTTTCATAAATTCTTGGAATATCTTACTGGTATAACCTGTTCCACGATCGCATATTATTCGTCTTGGTGTTCCAAATGTTTTGAACATTTCCTCGCAAAACTTTCTAGAGGCACCGCCTTGGTGTTTGCAACAGCTTTAATTCAGACATACTTCGTAAATCGATCAACAGTAAGTATTAAGTAAGAATTATTCTCTGAACTTTTCACAAAAGGTCTAAGATGATCAAAATGAATTGTATCCATAGGTATTGGCTTACTTTTGATCGGATGTAGAAAGCCTTCCTGTTTTCCTGTGGGTGTTTTGTTATACAAACATTCCAAACAGGAAGATATGTACCGTTGTAAATATTTCCGTATTCTTGGAAACCAGTAATATTCACTGATTGCTTGCCGATTGGTCCTTGGGAAAGTATAGCTCCAATTGCATTATTCCTAGAATCAGTAGTTAGAATAAAAGACTTGCTGAAGTCTGGATATTGCAGAAAAGGTTGATTTGTCAGTAAAGTTTCCCAAGTTCTAATGCAGTTCTGGTATCAGTTCTATTTAAGCGTCCTCTTCGAGGCAGGAAGTTAAAAGTTCAGTAATTTTTGCGAAGTCCTTGATAAACTTCATGTAATATCCAAGGAGGCCTAGAAATCCTCGGATTTCCTTCGTAGTTCGCGGTATTGGATAGTCAAGTATGGCTTTAATTTTTACCGGATTTGGTCTAATTCCTTCTGCTGTTACATTATATCCAAGAAAGGTAACTTCCTTTTTTAAGAACTCGCATTTGTTCATTTGAGAAAGATTTTTGAAAGATAAACCAGATGCTCTTGAAGTGTTGAAGTGATGTGCTGAACACAATGATATCGTCCATGTACACTAAGCAATTTTCTTCTTGGAGGCCTTTCAAAACGTTATCCATTACTCTCTGGAACGTAGCTGGAGCATATTTCAGGCCAAACGGCATCCAGACATACTCGTAATGGCCATTTTCGACATTGAAAGCAGTTTTGCATATATCTTCATTAGTCGTCTCGATTTAGTGAAAACGAGTTACCAGATCCAAGGTCGTGAAGTACTGGCATCTACCATGTTTATCCAAGATGTCTGTTATGTTTGGAGTTGGGTATTAATCGTGGATAAATTTCTTATCTACTTTCCTATAGTCCACTACTATCCGCCATTTTATTTTTCCGGAGGCGTCTGGTTTTTTGGAACTATCCATATCGGGGAAGACCAAGGTGACTGGCTTGGTCTGATAATTCCTTGATCCAACATGGAAGATATCTCGTTTTTCATTTCCTCTTCATGATATGTGGATATCTATATGACTCGGTGTGCACTTGGAAACCAGTAATATTCACTTATTGCTTTAAGAGTCTTTTCTGTAGCTAAGTGACCTCTCTTGCCATGTTAATATAAAAGTATTGCTCGTCTTGCTCTTTTAGGCACGTAGCACTTCAACCCATGTTCAGTCATTATGAAAAGACGTCGCTCTTTAATGACATATTCCTTGTGTATGCATTTTTCATCACCATCCAAGGGTTTTCTAGCTAAAACATCTATCAAATATTTGCAAAGTTCATCTTGTGTTGAACCGATAAAATCTAATCGTAATCTGTTACATTGAATGCTAAAATTTCAGTGGCTAGGCTGTCACTTTGTGTTCCAGCTGGATTTTTGCCTAATGCCTAATGCATCCACGTGAGCCATCATCACACCCTGAATCTCCGAAGACAGCATATAACCGCCAACGTTTCTAATCCATATGAATGCTAACTCTGTTCCTGTTTTGTTGTTTGTCTACTATAGAATATAACCGTTTTCAAATTTCTATCTTCTTGCCATTGCAGACTGACTGTGCCGACTTCTTTGTTCAACCCATTACGATATTATTAATTTAATCTTTCTCTAAAATACGAAGAATTTTCCTACTTGTGGAAACAATCCAAGATCATACCAGTTCATAAAAAGAACGACAAAAGTCTCATTGAAAACTATCGTCCGATCACAATTATCAACAACTTCTCAAAATGTTTCGAGCGCGTTCTTCATACTGCTCTTTACTTTCCTATAACAGGTCTCATAGATACTCGTCAGCATGACTTTATGCAAGGCAGATCCACTACTTCTTACCTCATCACAATCTCTGAATATATTTCTAATGCAATTAACTCAAGCTCACAGGTTGACGTTATCTATACAGATTTCTCTAAAGCCTGCGATAGACTAGACCATGGCATTCTCGTCGAAAATCTACATAATCATTATGGTTTCTCTTTCCGCCTTATATATGTAAATCTTACCTCGCAGGTCGCTCTCAGCACGTTGAATGCTTTGGTCGTAGTTCTTTGATAATCATTGCCTCACCTGGGGTTCCACAAGGCTCCATTCTAGGTCCACTTTTCTTTAACTCTTTCATCAATAAAATATCCGAAAATCTTAATGTCAAAAGTCTGCTATATGTGATGATATGAAACGGTACTGTAGGGTGGACAGCATATTTGATTGCATTCAACTTCAAGCCGATCTAACTTTAGTAAACCAATGGTGTAAAAATAACAATCTGCCACTCAATGCTGCTGAATGTTGTATAGTTTCATATTCTCTCAAAAAAAATCCTATTGAATTTAATTATAACATCGGAAAGTCTTCTCTACCCAGATCACACTCTTTTAACCATTTAGGGGTGACCTTTGACACTTCTCCGTCATTTCTTCCTCACATTTCCGATATAATAATAAGAAGAAGTTACAAAATGCTAGGCTTCATAATAAAAAGTTCTAAGGCTTTTTATAGCATTCATAATCTCAAAATATTATACTTTCCACATGTTCGTCCTATTCTAGAATATGCTTCCCAAGTCTGGTCACCCCACCATCAAATTCATATCCACGATCTGGAAAAAATTCGACGAAGATTTCTAGAATATCTTTGATTTCGTTGTGAAGGAGTGTAGCCGGAAATCAGTTTTCCTCATGAGCGTCTGCATGAAAACTTTTCTACGAGGATATTAGTTGAGAGAAGGCAGTCGGCTGATATACAATTTTTATTCAAATTAGTGAATGGTAAAATAGATTCTCCTGAGCTCTTAGAACAACTCAACTTTCATGTACCTCGGATATCATCAAGAAATCTACAAACGTTTTATTTGGCAAGACCGAGATTTAATATAGGAAAATTCTCTCCTCTGCGCAGAGCATGCAACATGTATAATTCTGTTCAGGATCAGTGCGACATTTACAACTATACAGTGTGTTTCAAAAGTTTGGGAACGGTCAAATATTTCCATAGCGGCTTGGAATAGAATTACGAAATTTTCTGCATATGGGTAATTAATGATGCCCGATTCAATGATCATATGGACAATGTTGCCAGATCTACCGGTTTTCAGATAATGTAGGTAACTTCGTTTTTTTAAATAGGAATACCAATTTATTTTCATTGCAATAAATTCGGCGCTCTATTGTTATTGAAACCTTTTGATATCATGTCATTATCTTACACGGTTGCTGACATATGGCAAAACAGACTTTTTATACAAAAGTCTGGGAACGGTCAAATATTTCCAGAGCGGCTTGAAATAGAATTACGAAATTTTCTGCATATGGGTAATTAATGATGCCCGATTCAATGAAGACATCGACAATGTTGCCAAGTTCACCGGTTTTCAGATAATGTAGGTAACTTCGTTTTTTTTAGATAGAAATACCACTTTATTTTTTCTTTTAATGCTTCTAAGCCAGAATTAAAATTAAGACTTGGCACGAGAATGTCATCAAGATAAGTTAATGCAGTTATGTGATTAACAGTTCTTAGAATGTGGTTAACCGTTCTTTGGAAAACGGCGGGAGCATTCACCAAACCGAATGGCATACACAAACAGTCATACTGCCCATATGGAGTAACGAACGCTGTTTTCTGTCGTGATTTTTCAGATATGGGAATTTGGTGATACCCACTGGCCATGTCAGGAGAAGTGAAGTACCTGGCATTTGACAGCATTTCTAAATGATCATCGGGTCTTCTCATGGGATAACAGTCTTTAATATATTTTGAGTTCATAGTTCTGTAATCAACGCACATGCGTATTTCATCATTTTTCTTTTTAACAAGGAATATGGTGAATAAGACTCTTGAATAATACCAGTATCAAGCAAATCATCAATCATTTATTTTACACGTTCTCGTTCTGAGAATGAAAGTTGATAAGGTCTGCACGTCCCAGGCTTATCAGCTTTCAATAAAATACCCATTGCAACACCTTTTATGCACCTCAATTCTTTCATATTTTTAGCAAAATAATCACGATATTGATTGAACGTGTAGCATTTTCGTGTTGTGCTCGCCAATATCGTGATTTACTTGATCTTGGATACCATTTAAAGTGAACAATTCTAGACTAGAATTAGATTTATACAAAATGTTTATGCTCACCTGGCAATCACTGTTACCTAATGCGTCATCAGGTACACAAGGAGTTGCTCTGGTAACTAACTGTTTCTCGTTGAATCTTATCGTCTCTTCTGACAAATTCAAAATAGGCAGTAGCGCTGAATCAGTGGAAGTAATACATCTCGGAATGATATATTCACCCTGTGGTTTGAAGCACTGACGTAGGTCTACAAACATTTCACCTTTATAGGCACCACTTGAACGGCAGCTAAGTATGCCAATGTGGTATGGTGGTACTTCGGTGGATTTCTTGCAAACTAACTCAACGATTGTCATAGGTAGTGAAGCCATGCCAGTACTAAACAGTAATAAACATTCTTAGTTCTCCATCGCGCATCACAAGTACGGCCCTAGTTTGATTTAAATAAGTTTGTCCAATCAAAACGGCTATATGCTGCAAATAATTTGGTACCACTGTAGTAGGCACTTCAGAAGTAAATAAATCAACATTTCTGCTGTAGCTTTTCCCACTGCCATAGCCTTGTTTCCGCCATATCCATTTATGACTATATTACATGGTTGCCATAATATTTCAACTTGAAAAGCTCCTTTTTCTCGTATTGTAACTATTTCGCAACCAGTATCAATGAAACCTTGACATGAAGGCAATTGACATTCAGTATTTGGAAAATTGACTTTTGATCATCTTCTGTTTGACAAAACCACGATGACTTTGAACTGCCTGCCTTATTTTTGCGGCATTCTCGGCTTTGGGCAGTCACGTTGATAGTGCCCAGATTCATTGCAGTTGTAGCATACATTTTTACGAAATTTCCGGTTTTGCTCTATTTTTGCAGCAGCATTGTCAAATCGAAGCAAATCATTGTTCCTTTTCTCCAAATCTACGATGTATGGGTTTAGGATTATAAGCAGCCGCAGCAGAAATTTCGTCAGCCAAAGCAGACAAATATTCTTTAAAAAGGTCCTCTGGGGTAGAATACGGTCCTGCTTTCGCTCCTGCTTGTATTGTGACATCAATTAGCATTGCAACTAGATTATTTTCAACTATTTTGCATTGTCGCAGAAGTTGCATTTTACCAAAAAAATATTCGGTCCAACTTTCACCAATTAATTTATGTCGCTTAATCATGGATTTATTGAACGATGGGGAATCTTGGTGGTCAGGAAAAGTGTTGATAAGATTTGCTTTCCATTGTACCCAATTATAATCGTAGGAGTCAAGGTGATGGTACTATGACTGAGCTAACCCTTTTAATCTGGTTTGCATAATATGGTAAATCATGGTTGCTTCGTCCCATTTATTTATGGAAGCCAATTGCTCAATTTTGGCTAACCATTTACTGCAACTAATATTATTCACCTTACCTGGGTTGAACTCAGGAATGCAATCGGTTCTTATTGTCACGCGTGGCACATTTCTACTCTTATCTAGCAATTTGACTACCAGATTGTTGCGTAAAAATTAACCTTAAACTGTTTGAATAATAAATTTGAATAAATAGATCCTAGGACTAGGTACAGTAAGACACCCTTAAGGAATGCGGCCAGCGCAACAAAGTGCTCGCGGCTACTCAGTGGTGTGGGAGTAGGTTCAATATTGAAAGTTAGCTTTATAGGGCGCCACTGGTTTACAAAATAAAATCCGCGGACTTAAACCAGAAAGTCCCTGATCTCCAAAATTCCTATAATAATGTACCTACCCGATGTACCTATCTTCTAAAAACACTTTACCTTAGTTTGGTTGAGGTCAGTAGGGGTAAAATAAGAGGCAAATATAAAATAATGAGTATAAAACTATTTAATATGTTCTGGGGGGGGGGTGTATGTTTAGACCTGAAATTGCATTACAAAGACCAATAGAAGGCAATATACTATATAAAATACCACAGTACCTATATATTAATATTAAATGTAAATGTAAATATCAAAATTACCAAAAGGTAGCAAGGACCAATTTGTAATGGTCTCATAAGATACTCTAATAAATTCGAGAATTATCAATAAATGTTTGACCACCTTACCCCAATGAGAGTAAAAGAGAATAATTAAGGAATAAAAGAATAATAATCTTAATTAAAACTTGTGCACGCTTATACGATGGTATACCGGGGCGGGTTTGTACAAAAGTGTCACCTTAAATATAGGCAATTAAAAATCATTGGTGTAGTATACCCATTGTAATAATTAAGGCAGTATAACAAGCTTAAAAATGTACCAAATTAAATATAAGAAATACCAATAATAATAATTAAAAATAATAATCAAGAAACCTTAATAAATTACGGGTACATCACCCTTTTGTGGTCCTCCCTGCAGTCTAAACATCAATAATCAATTTCCATTGCTGTCTCATTACAGCCTCACAGCCCTGATAATAGACCCCATCAACTTCTATTGATTTTCCTTTCGGTTCCAAGTTAGTATTTTGGGTACTCTGACACCTCAATTTCAAGACTAGCAAACCGTCGAAAGGGAAGAACCCAATGGTAAGGTGAAATCTAAAGTCCTAAAACCTAAAATCCTGGTAACAAATTGGGCTAGTTGAACAAAACGTGCTCTCTTTTCGCATCGACAACTCAACAAAATGGCATAGATTCTCGTCTCCAGAAAACTCCGAGTGGTTGGCTTACAAATACGGGGACTTACAACCAAAACCAAGTTTCACCCCAAAACCAATAATTAAGCCAGGAACCACTTGAGTTTCCAACGCCTCCAAATCCCACAAAAGGTGGATTTTCCAAGGAACTTAGCAAAGAGGACCGCTGGTAAAATCTGCCACTTGTTGTTTGCTCAAGGTGCGAATTTAAAAGAACGACCTCATTTTTAGTAATCTATTAGGTGAGCTCCTATGAAAAATTCCCCAGAATTCTATTTTTTTCCAAGATGCCCTCTGGTGCCAGATTTCCGGTCTTGACCAGGAAAACGAAACAATCAGCTTGGAACGGATTGATGACAAACGAAACCCAAAATCGTTATCCAATTTTCTCCCCTAACACCAATTAACATTAATTAATTACTTATTAATCAACATCTACCCAGTCTTTAGTACAAAAACTATCAAAATGACCAGTCGTTCAGTGGTCACAACTACAGTGACTCTATTACCCACAGTGGTCAAGAAACCTCGACAACAGCGCTGCTTGGAACGAAACAACAAATGTCCCATAACCACACTTATTCTGCGGAAATAAATAACCGGGAAAATGTGGAAAATAGTGGAAATAAGGGTGGAAAAGCGATTTAAAGGCTGTGGAAGTGATATGTGATGTTGCAGAATTTTTAATAATGGAAAAAAAGGGACTCGTAAGTGTTGCCAATTGATATTTATTTGGAAGTAAACAAACCTTTTCATCGATATTTAGGGCCTTTTAGACAACTTTCGTAAGCTAAATAAAATAGATTTCGATCTTAACTGAACTTAACTGAATACAAAGAATTTACTCATTATTACCTCGAAAAATATACCCTTGTTCAGCAACTAGATATTGTTTCGCATCCAATCAAAGAGGCAGAAATCCAGTAAAATCCAATGAGAAACCTTTCAATCACTGAAAAATAATAATCCTCAAGTATAAAGCTTTCTAAATATCCTCACAAATACCTGAAATAATTACCGAATTCATTCGAAATCTCAGTTACGTATTAAGGCAAAATTTGAACGTAACAAGATCTTTCAAAATTTCAATGCACTCGTTGTCCATTTTGGTAGTAGAACTACTGCTTCTCGTAACGTCTACGGTTCTAGGCTGTTCTATTAAAGATTCATCCCGTGATATTCCACTAGCGCTTGAAATTCCCGGAGTTGTTCTTCGATCTCTATTAGGAATATTCGCATTTCTCTTGTCTGCAACTAATTTCGCTTCAACCGCAACACTTTTCACAAGTGGCTCTCTACATACCGACTTGCTGGAAGTGCGTATATAGCGATCGACATCTGAACTACTTGTTGAAGTTGAACTGTCACTATCACTACGCCTTTTATGCGTGTGTTTACCCATTATGACACACTATCACACTAGTTTATGTCACTTCATTTACAATATATACAGAATTATCGTCTAATACGGATGTATCGCGAGTTCTATTCCGTCGCTGCACTGTAAGGGATTCGGAATATCCCAAATAAAACGACGAGATAAATAATAAACAATTTAATTAATACGTAAGTTTGGACTTAAGAAATAATCGTAACCAAAAGAAAATACAGCCAACCGATAAAAGCTAACGTGACGACTGTTGGCAGGTAGATTTCGCACCCTTTCGTACCGGGTCCCTTCTCTGTTTTTTCTTTATCTGAGAATAATAGATTTGGCGTCAGGCGATCAATAATAGACAAATTCCTCAATAAGGGTCTATGGTACGGCTATACAGGGTCGGCTCTTGTTTTGTTTCAGACGCTATTATGAATACGACAAGAGAAATGACAGCGGGAATGAAATGATGAACTGCTTAAACGAAAGACAACTTCCCATGATGAATTAATTCTTCTTAGCAAAAAAACCACGAAAAAAAATGGATATGGACACAAATTTGCTGCTTTTTTTGCATGATATTTTGTTACCGATTACGACAACATGATGTGAAAAATGCATTCGAGTTTGTAGAGTCAGGTAAACTAGTTCCCAATCAAGTATTAGTTTCACTTGACGTAGTGTCTTTGTCTAGTATTGAACATGGATTTAAAGTGAAGTCTCATTTCAAATTATACATCCGTTGACTAGGAACTGCCTTGTCAAATTATTCAACTTTAATCTATAAAACACACTGACATCATTTTTTGGCAACAAAATCATTTTCGCTGATGAATAATAGAAACATTGTCGTATTCTAAAAAAATATTTTGCTTTCCCGAAATGTCGCCAATTAAGCCCCGGAACAAGCATCGTTAAAACATTTTCCGCCACGAGCTGAAAATATTACCTACCTAAAAATGCATAGGCACGGAAAAAGCAAAATCCGTTCCGAGGATAATTAAAAACATGAACGGAATCCAGGGGACCTTGTTTTCCTTGTTATCAAATATTAACATGTTGCCAATACTAATCTTCCTCACTTTGATTCCAAAATTTTTCAACTGGATGCTTTTGTTCACCTTGATTTCTCTAAACCAGTTTTACCAATAATATTCGTGTAATATTTGTTTGTAGTGTCTCTTTCGGGTTGAAAATTTTCAGTTAGATTATTCTGCGTATAATTTTCATTAAATTTCTTGTCAGACGAACATCAGTGAATTGCTATCTTTTCCAGGATCCTACGTCGAGGTCCCTGTCTCAAAGCCTAGGGCTGAGATTTTATTTTAGCTCTTTGAGAATATTCATGTGACATACACTACATTACATTAAATTCTGTCTTTTACCTCACAATCACTTTATTCCATTGAATTCTTAGTTTACTTTTCTTAGCAGTAAAAATATGAAAGCTGAATAACACTTTCTGAGAACCACACAAAAACCTGAAGAATCTGACTTTTCTGTCTATAAGTTAATGGCACTCTAATATAATCCGCCTCTAATTGTTTTATTCTGAGCTACTCTTATTAGAGCATGTGGCACAATAGTTGAACATTGTTTGAAAGTGAAATATACTTCTGAAATATGGTTTATTGATAGCCACATTCCATACAGGCCGAACCAATATGAATCCTTTGAGGGACATTTTTGGCGAATTTGAATCGGGCATCAAGCTTGTCTTATTCAACGGCCTTGGATTTTACTTCAAACCTCCTTATTTTATTCTAATTTTGGTGTAATTTGATAAAAGGCACAGTTGCATTAATTCGCATAAAAAGTATTTAATATTCGAGTTCCGCAATTTTGTCTCGAATTTAATTTAGTTTCTGAAATGAAAATCTCTTACATTTACAGCCTTTGAGACTCGAGAATTTTCACCTTTTGAAAATTATCATTCATATTACGGATCAAATAAATTAAGTAGAGTAAGAACTATATGAATGGGTTGCTTCCAAATGTCAAAGAGTTTTATGTAAATTCCTATATAAGAGGTGCAAGATAATGTTGAACTAACATTTAAACAAACAAACAAAAAATATATGATATATTGTATCTACATACCCTCATTATATTGTAATAACTTCAAAGCACAAAGGCCAACTTTAATTATACAAAAACTTCTTGTCCACATAAAAAAACCTCATACACAACAAAAGAAATGCCATCCATATACACAAAAGACGATGATGTCGCTCTGCGTTCATATAAACTCAAAACTCGGTTTGCGGTGTTTATTTTTCAGACGTTTTTAATATCGAATATAAACGTATTCGGCATTACTCGGAATGACACAAAATGCAAAACTAAAATGTGAAAAAGACTTCGCGAACGCCGCTTTGAGTGATATTTACGATGCTGTTGTTTGGAACTGGCTTAATTTGGATTGTTTTGCTTTTTGTTTATGGCGACTTTTCACAAAAGTTTTTTGAATTGGGTTTTACATTTTGAAATATTAGAGTCATCAGAACGTTGTTCTTTATTATTTCTTGGAAAGGTTTTGTAACCGAAATATAAAGATGCAGCTCAGGTGAGCAGCACATGTGCATAGGTTATAGAGCCTTACATGGTAAAACGCTGAAAGATAAATACCCATTGTCAAGGATCGATGACCTCCTGGACTCTCTCGAAAGTCACTTCTATTTTACGAGCCTAGACCTAGCATCTGAATACCATCAGATCCCATTGAATGAAGAATCAATTCCTAAGACTGCGTTTGTAACACCAGATGGAGACATCGAGTTCCTGCGAATGCCATTTGGACTTGTAAATGCTCCTGTGGTTTTTCAGAGAACAATAAACCAAGTCATGGGCTTATTGGGATTCGAAACAGCTATGGCATATTTGGACGACGTATTAATACCGGCCATATCATTACCAGATGGATTTGAAAAGCTGAAATGGATACTAAATATCTTTAGAGAAGCCGGTTTTATACTCAGGTTGAATAAGTGCTATTTCCTTAAATAGAACATAGAATATTTACGACATGAAGTATCTAATATCGGTATACGTACTGGTGTGGATAAAATTGAAGCCGTGGCTGAATTTCCAACACCCAATAGCGTTCATGATGTTAGAAGATTTTTGAGAGTAGATAGTTAGCTGGTAGAGAGACCCATACTGGCAATATACAATTGGGAGGCTGAAACCGAAGTCCACTGTGACGCTAGCAAAATAGGATTGGGAGCAATTTTATTTCAAAAAGCGATAATAACCTGAAACCTATTCAATACTTCAGCCGAGCCACTGCTCAAGCGGAACAGAAGTATCATTCCTATGAGTTGGAAACGTTGGCATTAGGGGAGACCCTCAAAAAGTTCAGAATTCACCTCATAGGGAGTAAATTTAAAGTTGTCACAACAGACTGCAATTCACTCCGTCACACATTGATGAAAAGATATTTAGTTTCACGTGTTGCTAGACAGTAGCTTTCCATGCAGGAGTTGGATTTTGACATCGAATACTGCCCAAGAACCAAAATGGCGCATGTGGATGCTTTAAACAGAGGTCCAATCCAAAATATTGACGTTGTGAATGTTGATGTATTCGAGGAGGATTGGGTATTGTCTGCACAACTCCAAGGTTAATATAGTCGCTACCTAATAGAGGCACTATCACGAAAACCGTCAGCGTCGGATGATAGTGAGATCAAAGGAATCCGTAAGAATTATTGCCCACAAGATAACCGCTTATACAGAATTACAAATGGTGGACGAAAATAGGTAGTACCGAAATCATCAAGGCGAATTATCGCTGGTCACTTTGCAATAGACAAAACCGTAGAAGCTACAAGTGCATATTATTGGTTGCCAGAAATGAAAAATTATGTGAAGCAGTTGGTCAACATGACAAAAACAGGCTCTCGAGTATCTTCTTATTGTCTATTACTATAATAATAATTTTGTTAAACAGACTATATTTCTTGTCTTGCTACTTCTTGATTACCGGATAATGCAGAAGCCACCTATATCAGAAAAGTTTCCTAAAATATGGAAAAAAATATGCTGGATCGCCATCAATACACGAATCCCTTCTGTAATTACCGAAAAAAAAATACCTAATTTGAAACTGAAATACCACACATGACAGGATTGAACCAATCAAACGGGTAAAAATCCTGAAAAATCGAAGCAATTGTGGTACCAAGGCAATAAATCCCACAAAAAAAAAATAGGCGCCGTATCTGCCCACCATCGATTTTTATTTTAATGGCTTCTTTCCAAAGAGCCAAAAGAACCGTTCGTGGACTACCGGAAAAATGTATATGTTACAGGAAATCACAGGACATTTTAGTTTGGCCTAGAACATAGATACCAGAAGTCCCTATCGTTGTTAGGAACTTTGCATATTTCCTAGGACATACTAGTATTGCCTGATAGTTTTTAAGACAAACTAGAATGGCCTGATAAGTGTTAGGAAATATCCGATTAAAATTGCTTCATTGAGAAAATTTGTATCCAGAAGACCAGAAACTTTGAGTCTCCTGTTTTGTATTGAGTTTTGAGGATAAACTATTGCGGCAAAGTGGATATTTGAAACTTTCTGTGTATGATCTATGTTTCAGTAAGTTTCCATCATATTGAGAAAATAAAGTTCAGGCAGCAAACCAAAACTTTTCTTTGAAAGGACTATATTTAAAATACATTAAAGTTACTTATAAACTGAACTTCAAAGTTTATATCTTTTCAACTTGGAATAGAACACATTTACAAGCGGTAAATCTGATTCAAATATCTAACACGTTGATGGACAGTGTAGTGCGTCGATTGTGTACGTAAGTGTTGTGACACTGTATGTATTTTGCAAAGTAGAATAGGAAGTGTGCTGAATTTTTTTCAGCGCATGAAAGCAGTTAAAAAAAAATGTAAACATTTGGACGACGACCATGGACGTCGTGTCATATTACATACATATATATCTGTAGATGTAATGTGACATAACTTTTATAAACGTCACAGACAATTTCCGAAACGCGCGCCAAATATTTTTTGTACACAATCTCAATAATTATTCTAGAATAATCAGCAACAAATATACGGAATAATACAACCGTTTTGAGGTTTTGTGAATCTCCAGTACATAAGAAATTGTAATATAAAAACTTTTTACTTTTTATATGCATATATCCGTATACAGCTTATTCAATTCACCAGTTTGTTGAACACGTGGTGACACGTGGTGACACAACAAAATACAACGTCTACTGACGTTGTGTCGACCAGACATGCGTCACTCCTCCCCCCTCCACTTCCAAACGGCCAAATTATAAAATTCGGTGAAAGTTATCTATATTTCTCTGTGCGTGTGGTGACAGTATGAATTTGTTCGTATAGTATTTATATGTACAAGCCGACGTTTACCGTCGTTGTGTTACAACTCGTTATTTTTAAAATGTCATCTATAGACGTTGTGCCACATAACATCGAATGAAAATTAGACGTCTATAGACGTTTTGATCATCAACGTGTTAATCGAGGTGTTAATAAACCAAAAAGATACGGTTCTCCATTAAAGAGTAAATAGACAATGCAAGGGTAACTAATTTATTTGTTTCTGCAAGAACTGCTTTGTACCACAGTTTCTTATGCATTATCATGTAGTATATCTCTGCTATATCTAGCTGCAGATCTCAAAGAAATTATTTTATCTATTGAAACAAAACTTTGTTTACATAGGTCAAATTCTGATCGGGTATAAAATTGTTTCATCCATCCTTTGTATCTAGTTTGTACAAATTATGATCAGTAACATTTGTGACTATAGCCATAACGTTTCGTAAACACTTCCCCTGGCCTTGTCTACATCTGGATTGCGACTGTAACACTGTCCCCAATTTAGCAATTTAGCCACTTATGCGCTTCGTCTGTTTGTCTAATGAAGCCGCAGCTTTCTATGATGCTATCTTCTTCCAAGTTTAAGTTGTCTAAACTTTCCCTTCCGATCTCTGAAGCCGAGGCATCTGGTTCTAAACAACAGGTATCATTTCACTCTGACTGACGTGATATTGTCTATTACCAGAAATTGTTGTTTCACTTCTTGCACTCTATGGATCCTAAGACAAAGAAAATATTGATATTGATATTGATAAATATCGATAGGTACCTGAGTGTTTTGGGAAGTCATTAACAAAAAGAAAATTTAATTTGGCATCCTTACCACCGACAAGCGCAGCTACACGACAGCATTCCTAATCTACCTTTCCTGAAATATACCAATGATATAGCTGTTCAAAAGAAGCTGAAGAATGGGGTTGGAAGAAAACCCACCTCAGTTACCACTTTAAAGGTTCCTGCATCCATGTTTGGTTCGAAAAAAATCGAGGAATGGCGGCTAGTACAACAATCAACCATTAAATTACTGTCCATCGAAACTTCTAGATGCAAATTCTTTCAATAAGATAATTTGAATCGGGTATTTCCTTACACTGGTCAGGCCATTCTAGTTTATCCTGAAAACTATCAGGCAATACTGGTGCCAAACTAGAATGGCCTGAAATCGGATATTTCATGTAACATAATAATATACAAAAATTAAGGAGGGATATCTTACTTTCATCAGGCGTAAACTAAATTTCGTTTTTGTAATGTCGATTTTCAACTTTGTTTACAGTTCAGTCTCAATCGAGCTAAAGATACTTAAGAATTAAAAAAATATTGAGCGGCCCTAACAAACTATAATGGAGTCATTAGGAAAGCAAAAACAGATTCGTGGAAAAGGTTCTGTGCAAGTGTATCAGATGCACCAAAAGGTGCCAGAATTGACAAGATTCTGTCCAGAAAACCGATGCGGAACCTGATGGAATCGATTAAACGACCTGACGGCACCTTAACTCTAAGAAAAAAAAAACTCAAGGTGGAGGGAGAGAACCAGATCTCAGACAGCCAAATAATTTATAACGGACTCTCCCCCAGCAGAACGACTCAAACGACCTCGAAAGGGGTAACTGGCGGGTTGTCAATGAAATATTCACAGCGCATGCGATGAGAGGAGCGCTCCATCCTCAACAACTGCCAGGGATCGATGGTATATTTCCGGCTCTAATCCAAAACGGACTGGATATCCTACTACCTTCATTAATCATTATTCACATACCAACTAGCTGGTCAAGGACAAGGGTAGTATATATACCCAAGATAGGTAAAACCGACCATCAACTTGAATCGTTCGGACCAATAAGTCTTAGAATATACCTTCTCAAAGTCTGGAGGAAGTGGACGCATACATCAGGGAAGGGCCATTAGGGCACAACCAATGACATATTAACATAGATAGACATTACAGTAAACAAAATTTTGAGTCACCAACATCTAAGAGAGCAATCCAGCACCGGTGTATCCCCTCCAATTTGGTTGCCAAATTATTACGGATTGATATTTTATCCTGTTATCACTTTGCTCCAAAAAGTTGGAGGTTCAAAACTAAAAATGACTACTGGCAACGCCGATTCTATAGGACAGGCAGAACACACCTGCAATCGATTGGCATGTCAACGCGCCCTTGAAACTTATATCATATGAGTTAGAGGCAGACAGATAGATAAACAAGTTGCACCCGTGCGCATTTCTTCATTATTTTAGTCAAGTGAATGACAAGATTCAGAGGAGAATACGGGTCTTGTTTGCACCACTGATACATCCCTACCATGATCCCCCAGCTCACCTCTCCTGGCCCATGGAGGATCTTGTCATCACAATAAATATCATTTTATGAATGAGATATGGTGTCTATTTGTGTTAAGATGTCATTGAGCACAACCCATTCAGTGTACGCCTAGCGCAGAGTGGAATATCGACAGAACTTGCTCTCTAGAGATTGGCCACAAAATCAGCCAGTCCCTACACAATAAGGAGTTACGTTAGCATTGTCATCGATATAGAGGGAGCTCTCAACAACACTCTCACTCTATAAATCGGCTATTTCCAGAGAAATTGAGCCTCTTATCTGTGACTAGATTTGCAAGATACTTGAGAACAGGTATATAACGACATTCCTACAGCCTGCTGGCCATAATCTAACTGTGGTAAGTCGACCTGCAGGCTTATGCGGACGACATAGCCATTGTAATAAGGAGAAAATCAAAACGTAGAATCTCCGAAACCCTTAAGGATATAATAGACACAATACTTCCATGGAAGGCAAGCTTGACCATCTGATACCCCTCAATCGACGAGGGGTGGTGGTACTCTTTGCAAACGAAGTAAAATATCTAGGAATTACTTTAGGTAAAAGACTCACTGGTAAAAATAGGACAGAAAGCAGCGACCCGCTATGGATCTGCCGCAGGATCATGGGGAATTGGGCACAAGCAAATATACTGGTTATATATTGTCACAACCCCTTTACGTTTCGTCCAGGGACGTCACAACAGGAGCGTGACCTGGCGTAGGTGGGGTTCAGGTAGAGAGAAACTTGCTTGGTATAGGTAGGTAAACATCTCTTCTACGGAGGGACGTACTACTTATAGGCCACTCTGTATTATATGTACCCTCTGTACACTTGGCGTGACTGAAGACTGAAGCTGGGTTTGAGACAGGTCCAGAAGCGCGTTTCCCAATAATTGTAGTTTGCACTGCACCTAGTCCGCTGCGTTCAATGCTTCCAGAAGGGCGTTTCCTATTAAAGGTAGTTTGCACTGGAAGGAGACTTAGCTAGAGGGGCTTTTCCAATTAGAGGTACTTTGCACTAGCCTTAGTCTGCCGGTAATGGATTTCGGCGCGGTATTTATACCAAATAAATGCTGAATTGTCGACACACTTTAGTAAAATCGATGTACAGAGTGGTATTTACTTAAGTAGTTAACAATATCATGGTCATCAAACCAATGATAGCATATGGCTCAGTAGTTAGGTGGGAAAACGGGCAACAGATACCTAAACCAAGCTCAACGAACTACAAAGAGAGGCCTGTTTGACCATAACAGCAGCCATGGAGCGTCTTCCAGGAATTTCCCCTTTACATACTAATCTGGAAAGGGAGGCCCTAAAGAAAACCCATAGAATATACCACACGGACGAAGATCAAGGAAACCTGGGAACCAAACTGCTGGAGTTTATCAAAACACATAGCGGTTTGGAAATGCTTACGGACCTTATGTCAAGAACACACATAACCACTGCCCTACCCTACACACTGGCTTTTCCAAGAAGGGAGAAATGCCTGCATGCAGAATAAGCATGTTCTACTAAAAGCAGATCTATATCTGTTCACAGATGGATCGAAGACAGTGGGTTGGATGCGGGCGTTTATGGTGCAAAACTGAAAACTAGTTTATGCATCCGTCTAGGAAACAATGCAACCTTCTTGCAGAATTGATACCAAAATTGAAAAACCATAAAATATGTTATTATAGCCAAGCTGCTCTCAAGGTGCTTAGCTCCATCCACTGTAATTCAAGAACACTTTGGAGCTCTAAAAGAGACGTCATGGGTAATATGATTCTATAGATTCAATAGGTTTGTTCGGACTTTCAGAATCAGTTCTGAATTGAATTTCGCTTGCGCATTTGTTTATATACCATGTTCGATATTCACAAAATGCATGGGCGCAGTTCAATTCAGGGGTGCGATTTTCGAAACCATTCGAGTACATTTCGTACACGAAATTTGACTGACAGCAATGTAAATTAAATGGGGAGCAGTCAAATTTCGTGTACGAAATGTACCCGAATGGTTACGAAAATCGAACCCCTGAACTGATTCTGAACTAAATCCGAACAAACCTAGTACATATCTTATTGTACCTATACCAAGCGAGTTCCTCTCTACCTGAACTTCACCTACGCCCCCAGGTTGCGCTCCTGTTGTGACGTCCTAGGACGAAACGTGTAGGGGTTCTTACAGTATCTTAGGTCCCACTGGGAGACCTGAAGAAATATAAATAGACTAATGAGTAGCAGTGGAGGGCCGTAAGAGGCCCACTTATTTTCGACCCAAACTAACCTAACCTAACTAAATTACGTTTGTATAATGTCAATTTTCACTTTTACATATATTTATAAGTAGCATAAAAATTACAGTCAGTTAAAACCTCCTTTTTTCGGTTTTTGCATTGCGAATTGTGCAGACGCACTAAGAATTATGCATTATTCATTATGCGCTGGTTGAACCAACTTTAATTTTTCTGTGTTTAGACTTAATTTTCATTGGATTAACTGTGCGCCCTGGAATACTAATCTGATGGATTTAAAACGATTTGGCCGGCGCCCCCAGAATTTGAAAAAAAAATTAAAAAAAAAAAACCCTTTTTTTCTTAGCATTTTTGTTGGAATATGTATGTGGTGCAAGTGATTATAAATATTATAGGTAGAAAAATGCCTCATTACATTTATCTAGTAAATATAGGTATAATAAATATCAATCACTAATTTTATTTATTCCAACATAATGCCTATGGCAGTGTAAGTCCTGTTTAACATCGTACCAAAACGTGTTTTTAAATAGGATTAGGGCGGAATGTATAATTTACTGGTAATAAGAAATCTGCATAAGCCCAACTTCAACATCAAACCGGGAGATACAACGAAAACAATTTTCGTCTTTCTCCTGGAATGGTGCCTGGTTTTAGCTTATTTCCTGCTCTCGGAATTCGCAAGAATGTGCTTAAGTCTTGCGTCTAATTATTTATATAGCTAGTGCTTCTGTTCATGTCTTTAAGCTGTAATTATGCACAGACTGGTTTATTCAGATGTTCAAGATTCTTGTTAATTAAAAGTGAATGTTGGTTTTATTGAAAATTTGAGCCAAAACAAACTCACCTGAAATCTTTGGTCAGATGTGTACGTCTGTACACCAACTGTAAGAATGTGTAGATCTCGATTACGAATCCAAGAAACCTGCAAAAAAACATATATATTAATAAAAGATTTTTTAAGTAAATTTTATTACTTATATATTTCCACTATTTTTTTTTTTTTTTTTTTTGTTAAACTTTTAACATGTTTCGCTAAACTTTAGCTTCATCAGAAAGATTTAAAAAATTAAATGTAGACATAAAAGTGAAATTGACAAATATGAAAAGGTAATATATATATTAAATAATTAGTTGTTTTTTAAAATTTTTCCATCAAACATTGAAATGTTTTAACTAATAACTTTATAACGCTGCAATATTGAAAAACGGTATTCACCTAAAACAATTAGAACGGCGATTTTAAATCAAACAAAACATTCGGCGCATATATGCGTTGTTTGTGTCCAATATTTTGTTTTTCCCAGCTATAAATTAATTGACAAATTTTTAATTATCATGTTTGTTTGTCGAAACCGTTGAACGCTGTGAACGACAGAATATAAATTCGCTGTTTGTGGTTCCAAAATTTCGTAGGGTAAGTATCATGGCTTTATAAAATTTTTTGCATTTGATTATTTCAAAGGGCAGAAATTCGAAAATAAATTGATTTTATTAGTTTATTTTATTTATTTATTTTAACGCCATATTATTTTTGTTGATTTTCTGTGCTTTTATTTCCATTTTACCAAAGGCACGAAATTGCAATTTCCAATTTGGAATGGAATGATACTTTAATATCCAATTTATCAACATTGTTACTGAACTTTTCCGTACCTTCAGCTACTTTAAAGTTGCTTTGAATTGATTCTCTTGGTTTATGGAACGTTGTAAACAAAAGTCTTCAGAAGTTACTACCTTCTGATAGTTGTTGGTAATGTCTTGTGTTTTTGGATGACTAAATACATATATTTATTCAGCTTCATGTAAACAGAAAATGGTTTTGAAGTATGTGTTGAAGCTATCAGTTGCGATGAAATTGGCGTTCAAAGTCTTCTTTGAACACAAAAAGTTGAAGAAAAGAAAGCCAAACCATTTTTTGTGAATATATTGACACTTTTTCCCACGTACATTGTCTCATCCAGAGATAATTTTTTACTGACTAGATTACTGTGCTTGGTATCCGATTTCAAATTTGATACACGATAAAGCTCGTTTTAATTTAAATTTTTTCCGCATTTTTCAATCTCAGGAAACCACAATATTTCATATTTCCACGAAGCTATATTTCAACTTACGTCATATCTTCTAACAATAGGCTGATAGAAATTGAAGCAGTGCGTGTATTCAGAGGACATTCTCCAAAATTTATCGTATCTACCCACTTATATTAGGCCCATAGACCTGAAATTTATCGTGATTAAAACAAAACCGGTAGACCGTGAAAAACAAAACTTAGTCCTTCGCATTATTTTTATGGCAGTTTCGATTTAATGCTTGTCCTGCGGGACATGACAGGAATATCCTTCAGGGACGATATGTGTGTTGCTTTTTATGCGTCCAACGCTATAAAAGAATTTCAACAAGGAGCAAAAAACGTGTCCCCATTTCAAATGCCTCTGAATAAAATTTAGGGCCGTGGCGTTCAATAACTTCACAAATGAATTGCGAAACGAGTGGCAGTGAGTTTTTTTGTATGAGTAATGTCAGCTCTATTTGCTGACCATTCATATAAACTGCTTAATTCGCTTTTCTTTATTATAAATATCGCTGCCCGCCTAGAATAGTTAGTCAGTTGAATTGTAATTATATTTCTTATTTGAAACTTTGTAACGCGCAACGCGAAAGTATTTCTCTATTGTAATTTAGTGAATAAATTGTTTTTTTTAAAAACTTGTTATCGGCCTACGTATTGATAACTGGCGCAGTCGTCCGGATTTTTTGTTTTTGGAACTGGTTTACGAACTTTTCGGAAATCGGACTAACCGGGAACTCGAATCTACACCCTTGTATGAAAATCGTGTTAAGTGTTTGCGAGAAGTGTCGGAGTGGCTTTACGAAATCGAAAACCAAAGAACTGCCTTCAAGCAATCGGATTATTGGACCAAATAGCCAATATTCGCGAGACCAGGATTAATTTGGAAGGATAAACATAGCCTACCAGAAATTCTTGGCCTTATAAATGTTGCTCTACGGAATAATCTTCATGTAAGTGCAATGTCAAATTTGTAATTTCTTTAATGTCTGATATTGATGAATTAACAGAAAGATTATTATCTCTATCTCTACCTTCAACTGACTCACCTTCTGATACAGAAGAGTTTATAAGAAATATTAATCAAACATTATAACAATGATGCCGTTACTGATAAAAGCACTAATCAAAATAATTTAATTTTAAATAATATTAATACAATTAACAATATGGCTCAATTTAAACCTGAGTACTTAAATTGCGTACCACAATTCGATGGTAACCCTAACGATTTGAATAGATATTTGGCAGTATGCCAAAGTTTAATTGATAATTTCTATGATGCAAATCAACGAAACCATTTTCAAAATATTTACTTGATAAATTGCATCATCGGAAAACTAACTGGGAACGCAAAATTCATCCTAGGTACTGAAAATGTTACCACTTGGGATAATTTGAAACTAACTTTGAGCAGGCATTTCGCAGATCAAAGAGACGAGGCATGTTTAAACAGAGATCTCGTAATGTTGAGACAACAAAACTCAGAAAAGCCTTGTCAATATTATGACAGGGTTATGCATATTTTAAACCTGCTTTGTTCTTATGTAAATAGTCATGAAGTTGATCAAAATGCGAAATATTTAAAGCGAAATTTATACAATGATCTTGCCCTTAAAACTTTCTTATCAGGCTTAAGGGAACCATTGGGAACAACAATTAGGTGTATGCGTACCAAAGACCTTCCCGAAGCTTTACAGTTTGTCACACAGGAATATAATACACAATATTTTCAGAATATAGCTAAAACTCAACAAAAACATCCCTCACAGCACTTCAAACAAAATACACAACAAAGATACAATAATTCCAACACATTTAATGCTAATACACCAAATAACACGTTCACTCAACAAAAATTTCCATCTCAACCTATTCATGTGAGACCTGATTTTAATAAAATACAACAAAAATTCCCAACTAACTCACAGGTCTTCAAAAATAAAAAGCAGACCAATGTATTTAAACCAGGTCAAAACAAAAATTTTCCTAGACCTACCCCAATGTCTACAACGACAAGACAAATCTATTCTGCTACCAATGCACCACAAACTTCTGGTAATAATTATTTCCAAGTTACGCAACCACGTAACTTTATTTCAGAAGAACTATATAATACAAATACGACGTCACTGACCTTTCTTACACCGAAAATGATCAAGAATCATATTATTATGAGACCGAAGTTGACCCTCAACAAAGTTACAATTATTCCGATAATTATAACGATTCAAATCATGAATTCCAAACCACTGAACTCGTAGAATACGACACAGCTGGTTCTTCGGAATAATCAAATTTTCAGAAAATTCAGTCAACCAACCCTGAACCCTAGAATCACCTGAAATAATTTCATTCAATAACGTCAACGCAAGTGAACTGTCCTATATCGTCTTTCCTGAATGCAATCTCAAATTTCTCATAGATAGTGGCTCCACCAAGTCGTTCATAGACCCCGACTTAGCTCAAAAATTCTTTCCAAATCACATAAGCTACGAGCCATTCATCGTTTCAACTGTTTTCCAACAATCAGCACATCAATACAGTGCTCAAATTCCCGATTCAAAAATTTTTAATCTACCTAATAGGAAACCTTTGAAATTTTATTTATTTAAATTTCATAACATCTTTGACGGCCTTATAGGACTTGATAATCTAAAAATGTTACAAGCTAGCATAAACTATGAAACAGGATTCTTAGTAACTCCATTTGCAAAAATCAAGTTACAATTTCAAAGAACGAACATAAACCAAGTATATAATATCAATCTCTCACCACGTACCGAACAACTTGTGAAAATTAAAACCAGCATACATGATGGCGAAGTTCTAATTCCATATCAGAAAATGCATAATTGCGAGATTCCGAACTCCCTAAGCATTGCAAAAAATGGATACGCTTTAACGACAATCTTGAACAATACATGTCAGCCAATTATATTAGATATTTCACGACCAATTGAAGTGGAACCATTTAATAGAGAAGAAATAGAACAAATTGACCTAAATAATTTTGTGGCATCAAATTACGATACTGCTATTTTTGACTATACTAGAATTCGCACAGATCACCTTAATTCAGAAGAGAGAGCCAAAATAATTGAATTATGTAGAAAATATTCGGACATATTTTACCAGGAAAATATGCCATTGACATTCACGAGCGAAATAAAACACTATATAAAAACAACAGATGAACAGCCTGTATATACAAAAACATATAGGTACCCATTTATTCATAAGCAAGAGGTTGAATCACAAATAAGGAAAATGCTGGACCAGAATATTATACGCCCAAGCAATTCTCCTTGGTCTGCACCTATTTGGGTAGTCCCAAAAAAAGCAGATGCTTCTGGGAAGCAGAAATGGAGAGTCGTTATTGACTTCAGAGGCGTCAATGCAAAAACCATGCCAGATAGATACCCTCTTCCTAACATCACGGACCTTCTGGATAAACTAGGGAAGTGTCAATATTTCACAACCTTAGATTTGGCTAGTGGGTTCCATCAAATTCAAATGAATGAAAAAGACATTGAAAAAACGGCATTTAGTACAGAAAATGGCCATTTCGAGTTTCTCAGAATGCCCTTCGGTTTATCCAATGCCCCCGCCACATTCCAGAGGGTCATGGATGGCATCCTACGAGGAATCCAAAACGAGAAGTGCCTAGTTTACCTTGATGACATTATAGTCTTCTCGTCATCATTACAGGAACACTTGGAGCGATTAGAAACCGTATTCCAAAGACTAAGAGAAACGAATTTTAAAATCCAATTAGATAAGAGCGAGTTTCTAAGGCACGAAGTAGCCTACTTAGGACACATTATAACACCTGAAGGAGTACGTCCTTACCCAGATAAAGTCAACGCAATCAAAAAATATCCCATACCAAAAACAACGAAGCAAATAAAAGGATTTCTTGGACTATTAGGTTATTATCGACGCTTCATAAACAATTTTGCAAAATTAACAAAACCACTAACCAAATGTTTGAAAAAAGGAGCCAAGATTGAACATAACCCAGAGTTCATTGACTGTTTCGAAAAATGTAAAAAACTATTGACAAATGAACCGATACTACAACCGGACTTTTCTAAAACTTTTAATTTGACCTGTGACGCTAGCAACGTAGCGCTAGGCGCAGTATTGTCGCAAGGGCCCATAGGTCAGGACCTGCCAATAGCATACGCATCTCGTACATTGAACGACTCGGAACAAAACTACTCTACCATTGAGAAGGAATGTTTGTGCCTAGTGTGGGCGACAAAATATTTCAGGCCATACCTGTATGGACGAAAGTTTAACATCATAACAGACCATAAACCCTTACAATGGCTGTTTAACTATAAAGATCCCACTTCAAAATTAGTACGATGACGAATAAAATTACAAGAATTCGACTACCAAATAACATATAAGAAAGGAAAACTTAACACAAATGCTGACGCGCTAAGTCGCATTGAGTTACACACAAAAGACGCCGCCAACATCTCAAGTTTAGTCTCATACGTCGAAGAATTTAATAAGCAACTCGAACAAGAAGCCACCTCATCGTCGAACACGAATAACGAAAATATAAATGCCAACGAAGATAACTTAGACCTAATTTCAACGATGGCACAACCCGACCTTGACCCACCAGCAAATGAAGACGACAATGAAACCATACATACAAATAACGAACAAGATCCTATAGTAGGAGTCCCTATTATAGAATCAGCAGTTAATTACGGGGCTAATCAAGTAATTATTACGAGCGTTTTGCATTCACCTGCAAAAACAAAACGCTTGATATTATTCGAGAAGAAGAGAAGATTTCTAGTCCAATTATCAGAAAATAATTTTGAGAATGACGTCATGCAATTTGTGAAAGAAAATGTAGTACCCGAAAAGCTATATTCCATTTATTTCGAAAATCCAGATACTTACGAACCTTTCTGCGAAATAATAAGGAAAAACTTTGAATGGCCTTCAATTAAATTCAAAAGATGCTTGATAAAATTAATTGATGTCGTCAACAAAACAGAAATAGCAGAAGTAATTCAAAATTACCATGAGAGCAAGACAAATCACCGAGGAATCGAAGAAACCAAGCGACGAATTAAGGAAAAATATTATTGGCCCAACCTGAAAGAATCCATTCAATCATTTATCAATGAATGTGAAATTTGCCAATGTAGCAAATATGAACGTCACCCAATAAATATGGAAATGAACATCACGCCTTCAGCAACAAAACCATTCGACATCATCCACCTGGATACATATACTCTCGATAAGGTTAAATTTCTTACTATAATAGACAGTTTTTCTAAATATGCCCAAGCTTATGCCCTTACATCTTTATCCGCTACCGAAATATGTGATAATCTCATATCCTTCTTTTCACATCATGGTATTCCATCAAAGATAATCACAGACAACGGAACTGCGACCTTAAGTCATGTCACTTATGATTTGTGTGCAATATGAATTGCTTATTCTAGTGGTTAATTACCTACTTGTTGTTGTTATCATTAGTCGTCTGCTGTTGAAATTTTTCTCAGATTATATTGTTGTGTGTAATTTTTAGTGCTAACCATTCTCCTTGATTTCTTTTTGATATTTGTCGATACTTTGCCTCATCTCTACTCTTTACTTTTAGGACAGCTAATTAATTTTAAAATTTTGAAACAGTAGTCCATGTCTCACAGTGAAGAGAATAGGAGTAAAACACACAGTCTATCTCCACTCTTTATTTTACACAAATATAATCAGTTGGAAGGGGGGTTGAACATGTTTCGGATCTATCATAGATCCATCATCAGCATAAGTTCAAATGGCAGAGGGAAATATGGTCATATACGACATGCCTAAGTATAATAGTTATACATGAAAATGTAAGTGTTCATGCTGTTATCAGCATAAAGTTGGTGGCCAAAGCCGCATCCAACACAGAACATATTTACAAAACTGGAAGAGAGGAAGCCTATGAGTACCATTTCGACAATTACGTCAAAGTTTAACTTACCAAAGGTGAAGATCCAAAAAATTATTTTATTAACATTGGAAAAGTAAAATTGGACTGCCACACAAACACAGAATATGCCTATAGGAGGCGGAATTCTGGACACTCATCTATACTCTGAATGTTCGTGGGTGTTGGCTGTTAATTCAATTTCAAAATTTCTTATGAAAATCGTGCTTTCTGCACGAGGAGTAAGAATGTAATGGAGATGAGGAAATTGATGGTGGCAGGAAATTAGTAAAATTTGCTGCATAAAAAACTTTCGACAATTCCAGAAATCAAACCAAGTAGCTCCCTCTTACGACCATAAGCCAAACACTCATAGTTGGATATCAAAGTTACACATCCAAAACAATAAAATATGTTGTAAGCAATAAGTGTGATAAATTAAACTAAATTAAATTGAAATTATACCTATATTAAATTTTTAAAAGGAATTATATTTTGGTAGGCAGCGCCACCCAACATGAACAGACAAAGGTGCAAGCGGTGGTTGAATTTGTCAACCAGGAAACCCTACAAAAACTAGTGTGGTACCGCTGTGACAGGTATATGGATGGCGGCGCCCAGGACTGAAACCAAGAAGAAGAAATCTTGGAAGTGAAAAGGGTAAAAAAGTGTGGTTAGAAATTAATGTTGTTGTTATTTACCAAATACGATAATTAGGCATTCCAACGACCTGTCAAAAAGTGCGTTGTGGTGGAAATTCATTATCCCGCGTATGAGAGTATGTAATTTAAAGCTTTTTAAAGTGCATTTTGTGGTTGTTTTGTGAATGAAGTCTGTTTATTTTTTTATTTTATTGACTTCATTAGTGTTTCTTCCAATTAAAAATGCCACAAACGGGTCTTGAAGTTGATTGTGGAAGTAGTTTCAACAAGGTAACAAGGATGATGTCAGGCTTTTTTCATTGCCCTTTGTTTTAAAATTTTCCAATTAAAACGTGAAAATTTTTCACTACCACTGTTCCTGCATCTGAAATAAAGCCATTTTCGAAATATTCGTAAGAATCTAAGCTTTTGTAGGGATGTTGAAAAAATATCGATATATCGAATGGATGATATTTTTTTTCCGATATATCGATAATATCGACCGATATTTTTTGTTTCGATATATCGGTATATCGATATTGAAAGTTGACTATCGGTACTCGATATATTTATCGAGCAAGATCCAAAAAAAATTCACTGTTCTACGATCTAAGAACTTTTTAAGGCAATAATTTCGATTAAGAAGCTTCATCTCGAGCGATCCAGAGCAAGTAGGAGCGGTATCATAGAAATATTTTTTAAAAAAATCTTTCTATAGTGGCCTAGTGACAGTTGTAGACAAGCAATGACATTAGACATCCAGAACAAATGAAAATGAAAAATATTCGTTTTCATAATAATTAATATTTTGTTTATTCATAACTTTCTTGTAAAAAAAAAACCCTTTTACGGTATAACTGGTACAGGTACAGATATAGAATAATACTTTCACTTAGGACCGGTTTCCCATTAGCAAGTCATCCCCTGGTTAAGCATAACTCCAGGGTAAACATAGCAACTGAAGACGCTTTCCTTGGAGTTAAAACCTACCCAAAGGTGACTCACTATTGAGAAACCTACCCTTAATTGAGCATTTAATTTTTTTGTCGATATATCGAAATATCGATATTTTTCAACGATATATCAAACGTTCGATACAATATTAATTTTAATTATCGATATGATATATATCGATATTTTTTTTCGATATCAACATCCCTAAGCTTTTGTAGGTCTTCATTTGCTCATTAATGTGAACTGTGGATCAAAATGTCATCTGGACATTTTTTTAAACTAACCGTTCGGCCAGATACCGATTTTCCTGCATTCAAGTCTTTAAATATTCACTCTGCATCTCCAAAAGTATATTATAACAAAGTAAACTGTAATTAGCTTGAAAATATTCCAAATAAACTCAAGATGAACAAACAAACGTCAAATTTTCCATGGTCGCCATATTGAAAAATCACGTGGTTTGGAGAGCCTAATTTAGGTTGACGTAAAGGAGAAACCGAGAGAATTGAAAAACTTCAGACAGGAAAAATGGATTTGATCATTCACACAGGTTTTTTGAGGATTGCGCAAGGCTTTGTTGATTTCCAGGATTTCAAGTAAGTTCATAATGGGTCCCTTTTCACAGTTGTGTAAAACTACGACATCTTTTTCAGGGTCGAAAGAGTGTTTTTTTTTAACCCGGGATCGGTCGCTATCCTTCCTATAGCGCGATCGGTCGCGTGTTAGATTTTATCTAACACTAAAAAAAAAATTTCGGAATCCAAACTTAAACCTAAATTTGATAAATGTAATTAAGTCTTGGTATTTCAATCGTAGTTGGTCGCGTAGTTAGATTTTTTCTAACAGGTAAGTGTACGCTGAGGTCGCGTGTTAGAATTCATCTAACATCTCAGTCATCTTCCCGATATGGCTAACCCCATAGAGAAATATAATAAACCAAGGTAAGAGTACCTGATTGATAACATGAAAGTTTGTATAGCGCTGACGTCACAGCGACGGTGGCGTCAATAGTGGCAGCCGGAACAAATACTGAAATGGCGGGAATTTTGAAATTTGACTTGAGTTGATTGCACAAAAAACTTACTTATGTTGTTCCACATCTTTTTTCTCAAATCCGAATGAGAAAAATGATGTGGTACTCCATAAAGTTTGGTGCCATTTTTTGATGTAGATTAAAAAAAAAGGAAAAATAAACACTAAATTGTACTAGAAAAAATATATATTATAGCTAGATAGGTCAAATACCTAAAGAGTTTACAAACACAGTTAATACATCCCTTATAGTCCGTTGCATGGTTTTTGAGCTACGGCTACTGTATAGACAGAGGGGACAATGGGCTATTGCTGCGTTGTCATATCGATAATATTTATTAATACATGAAAATTGCAATAAAATTTCTTTCATTTTCATGTAATAATAAATATTATTGATATGACAACGCAGCAATAGCCCATTGTTCCCTCTGTTTATTCAGTAGTCGTAGCTCAAGAACCATGCAACGGACTATATATGCTTTAATGTATGTACAAGCTAAGCTGGCCAAGGCCTGACATCTACATATTATCTCTTCTGACCGAGGTCTAATAAAACAGTACAAGAATATGCCGTATTGAACGTATATCACAAAACTTACATGTATACTTACTGGTTCAATTTATCCTAGTTGTACATAATATTATAGGTCTGCAATACCAAGTGCCTTAATAAAAATGTCAATTTCTTCTTCTTGTTCTTTAGATTTTGTGAGTTCCAGTCTTCTTAGACGACCGCCCAATCGGTTATCGGTTAAAAATGACAAATTTCAACACGGAAATGTCGTTATTTTAAGGTTACTTATTGGTTTTCTCGGTCACAGTTTCTATAGTTATGGATGTTTGATAGGTTTCTACAAAACAGCGGAAAGCTCTGTAACTCATACGGTGTCCTTGTCTTGTGAATTGGTATGACAGAGAAAGATGAAACAGAATCGAATGATCGGACTGATCTTTCATAAGTCTTTAGCTTTCCAAAAATTCCGCAATGCGCTATGCGCAACCGGATGCGCAGTAATAGTATAACCTATTTCGGCTATACTTTTGAAGGTCTTTATATTTTTTATTGTCTATGGCTAACCCTTTTGAGCCAGGTAAATGCCGATTTGCCATGAGCTTACATAGGACCTCTTCCAGGCATTTCGGGAGGGGGAATGACCTAATGCCACTATTCAAAGTTTTATGGGCATAAAACTAAAAATGTTAGATTTTTTCTAACACCGCGACCGATCCCGGGTTAAGAATGTGATCAGATAAGCTGGATTTACTCTGGATAAGGTCTATAGGAACTAAAGAATGTTTTCCAATTTCTCTAATATGTTCGTTGACTCTTAGGGATATCTTTCTGCCGCACTGGCCAACGTAACAGACAGTACAACCAGGCTGTGAGCAGTTTAAACAATATACTCCTGATTTATCCAATAAGGGGGTTCTGTCTTTTGAATTAACTATGGAAGAGCCGAGAGAGTTCTGAGTTTTGAAACAAATATTTATGCTATATTTATGGAATAGACTTTTGATACTGTGTGAAATTGGGCCCAAGAAGGGTATGGAGAAGAACTTTTTTGTATTGTGATCTTGTGGTGAAAAACGATTTTTATTGAGCACTGCTTTATTAAAATGATTGTAGAATAGTTTATTAATAAAATTTGAAGGGTAGCCATTGGCTGTTGCTATTTGTTGAATAATGTTCAACTCTCTGTTAAAGTCCTTTTTAGCCATAGGGATAGAAAAAAGTCTATTGAAAAGGGCATTAAAAGCAGCAGACTTCTGGTTATATGGGTGCTTAGATGAAAAAGGGATCACAGTGTCAGTGGTGGTAGATTTGCGATAAATAGAAAAAGAGAGTTTATTGTGAGTTCTAGACAATGATATTTCCAAAGACCGATATATCCAAGAAGGGTATAGAATCATCCTGTTCCAGTTCCATAGTGAACTTTATAGAAGGGTGTAGTGTATTTAAAAAAAAAATTGAATAGGTTCAGCTTGTCAAGGGTATTATTATAACAAAGGATGATGTCATCAACATACCTGTAATAAAAAACTACATCAGAGTAAAATTCCCTCGACCTGATGTTCTTCTCTAGATTATCCATGAAAATTTCGGCTAGAAGCGGAGACAGGTTGGAGCCCATGGCGAGTCCATTATTTTGTCGACAGAAAGAATTGGAAAAAATTTTGTTTAGGAACAAGGTCCACCAAAGAAAGGATGTATTCTGTGATATCGTGGGTGAAATTGTGGAATATCGGAAGGTTGTTAACAAGTTGTAAGCAATCATCAGGAGGTACACTAGGAAAAAGGTTGGTGACATCAAAGGAGGCAAGAATAGCATTGTCAGGGATGAATATATCTGTTAACAACCTTCTGATATTCCACAATTTCACCCACGATGTCACAGAATACATCCTTTCTTTGGTGGACCTTGTTCTTGAACAAAATTTTTTCCAATTCAACAATTCTTTCAAGCGACAAAATAATGGACTCGCCATGGGCTCCAACCTGTCTTCACTTCTAGCCGAAATTTTCATGGATAATCTAGAGAAGAACATTAGGTCAAGCGAATTTTACTCTGATGTAGTTTTTTATTACAGATATGTTGATGACATCATCCTTTGTTATAATAACACCCTTGACAAGCGGAACCTATTCAAAAAAATTTTAAATACACTACACCCTTCTATAAAGTTAACTATGAAACTGGAACAGGATGGTTCTATACCCTTCTTGGATATATCATTCTCTAGAACTCACAATAAACTCTCTTTTTCTATTTACCGCAAATCTACCACCACAGACACTGTGATCCCTTTTTCATATAACCACCCATATAACCAGAAGTCTGCTGCTTTTATTGCCCCTTTCAATAGACTTTTTGAGTTGAACATTATTCAACAAATAGCAACAGCCAATGGCTACCCTTCAAATTTTATTAATAAACTATTCTACAATCATTTTAATAAATCAGTGCTCAATAAAAATATTTTTTCACCACCAGACCACAATACAAAAAAGTTCTTCTCCATACCCTTCTTGGGCCCAATTTCACACAGTATCAAAAGTCTATTCCACAAATATAACATTAATATCTGTTTCAAAACTGAGAACTCCCTCGGCTCTTCCATATTTAATTCAAAAGGCAGAACCCCCTTATTGGATAAATCAGGAGTATATTGTTTAAACTGCTCACAGCCTGGTTGTACTGTCTGTTACGTTGGCCAGTGCGTCAGAAAGATATCCCTAAGAGTCAACGAACATAGTAGAGAAATTGGAAAATATTCTTTAGTTCCTATAGACCTTATCCAGAGTAAATCCAGCTTTTCTGATCACATTCTTAAAGAAAAACACTCTTTCGACCCTGAAAAAGATGTCGTAGTTTTACACAACTGTGAAAAGGGACCCATTATGAACTTACTTGAAATCCTGAAATCAACAAAGCCTTGCGCGATCCTCAAAAAACCTGTGTGAATGATCAAATCCATTTTTTCTGCCTGAAGTGCAGTGAAGTTTTTCAATTCTCTCAGTTTCTCCTTTACATCAACCCAAATTCGTATTTGGTCAATAACAACAACATTAATTTCTAACCACACTTTTTTACTCTTTTCACTTTCAAGATTTCTTCTTCTTGGTTTCAGTCCTGGGCGCCCCCATCTATTACCTGTCACAGCGGTACCACACTAGTTTTTGTAGGGTTCCCTGGTGGACAAATTCAACCACCGCTTGCACCTTTGTCTGTTCATGTTGGGTGACGCTGCCTACCAAAATATAATTTCTTTTGAAAATTTAATACTTAATACTTGAACTTTAATTATCCCTTTTGTAATGCTATTATTTCAATTTAATTTAGTTTAATTTATCACACTTATTGCTTACAACATATTTTATTGTTTTGGATGTGTAACTTTGATATCCAACTATAAGAGTTTGGCTTATGGTGGTAAGTGGGAGCTACTTGGTTTGATTTCTGGAATTGTCAAAGTTTTTTATGCAGCAAATTTTACTAATTTCCTGCCACCATCTTCTTCCTCATCTCCATTACATTCTTACTCCTCGTGCAGAAAGCACGATTTTCATAAGAAATTTTGAAATTAAATTAACAGCCAACACCTACGAACATCCAGAGTACAGATGAGTGTCCAGAATTCCGCCTCCTATAGGCATATTCTGTGTTTGTGTGGCAGTCCAATTTTACTTTTCCAATGTTAATAAAATAATTTTTTCGATCTTCACCTTTGGTAAGTTAAACTTTGACGTAATTTTCGAAATGGTACTTATAGGCTTCCTCTCTTCCAGTTTTGTAAATATGTTCTGTGTTGGATGCGGCTTCAGCCACCAACTTTATGCTGATAACAGCATGAACACTCACATTTTTATGTATAACTATTATACTTAGGCATGTCGTATATGACCATATTTCCCTCTGCCATTTGAACTTATGCTGATTATGGATCTATGATAGATCCGAAACATGTTCAACCCCCCTTCCAAATGATTATATTTTTATAAAATGAAGAGTGAAGATAGACTGTGTGTTTTACTCCAGTTCTTTAATAAATTTTATGTGGTGCTTCTCTCTTGCACGTTTGGTGGTTCCGAGAAAAAGGTCTTTCTGAAGAAGTTAAGCCTTCGAGGAATTTTGACCTTATATTCTCAATTATTGAATTTATGGTACATTGAGTTGCCTTACGTTGCGTTACGTTCTCTTAAAGTGCCATAATTTTGCCGATGATTTCGGATTTTCACAACCATCCATTCGGTAAGTTTTGCTTTACACGTCTTTCCCCACAAGGGATTCTGACCTTCTCTATTTGATCACTAGTGAAAAACAGCCCTAAAGAGTAGAGTAAAGACCACCTCACTAACTCCAGGATTTAGAATCCAGACCTCGATCCAGACTCATCCAGAGTATTTTCGAGGTAAATAAAACACATTCCAACAGGTGAGACATAACCTGATAACGACAGATTTTTTTTTGCAAACTTGAACCACATTTTTTTTCCTTTCATATCTATCTAATTCTGCTTTTTATACTCAAATTGTGCAATAGAGACTTAATAAACATATAATTGAATAGGTACAGAGTGGGCCAATTTGGACACTTTTAATAGGAAATGTCAATTTCTGAGCATATAAAAAAATGAACCCCCCACTCTGAGGCTCAAATTTCATGAAATTTTGATTGGTGCAAACCGCATTTCTATATCTTCAACCGTTTAGCCGATAGCGGGCGATTCTCGATTTTGAGGAATATTGTGAAACCTTCATAACTTTTTTGTTTATGAAAATAATTGATTTCCGTAAAAACTTTCTGGAAGCACTTTTTTAACCAGAACTCAGTGACGTTCTCAGTTTTTTTCTATTTGGCGCCGATTTTGAGATATTCACCAAAGTCTGATTTTTTTCAATGGGACACCCTCTATAATAATAGCTCATTGAAAAGCTATGATTTTTTTGATTTCAATGATATAAGATTCGATGGGTTTATCTCTTACCGTTTTTGAGAAAAAAAAATATTTAAGTTTTTCTCATAAGAAGCAATGTGATAGAAAAGGACTTTATATCAGTAAGGAAAATGAAAAAGGTCTTTTTCTAAGACATTGTTTCTTATGACAAAAACCAAAATAATTTTTTTTCTCGAAAACGGTTAGAGATAAACCTATCGAACCTCATATCATTAAAATCAGAAAAATAATAGCTTTCCAAAAAGCTATTAATATATAGGGTATCCCATTAAAAAAAAAACGGACATTGGTCAATATTTCGAAGTTGGGGCCAACTAGAAAAAAATTGAGAGCGTCACTGAATTCTGCTGAAAAAGTTCTTTTAGAAAGTTTTTACGGAAAGCAATTTTCATAAACAAAAAAGTTATGGAGGTTTCACATTATTGCTCAAAATCGAGAATCGCCCTCTAGCGGCTAAACGGCTGAAGATATCAAAATGCGGTTTGCACCTATCAAAATTTCATGAAATTTGATCCTAAGAGTGGGGGGTTCATTTTTTTGTATCTCGCTCAGAACTTGACGTTTCCTATTAAAAGTGTCCAAATTGGCCCACCCTACAGAGAATATATAAATAAAAAAATCATAATAATTATAGGTAGGTACCTATGATGAATTTAATTTTAATCGAGCTCAGCCTTCACTATACTTGTCCAGTATTGAACGCTTCTGAAATAAAATAAATGTAGGTTTGAGCCACCTTGCTCTCTGATAAAAAAAATTCATTATAAATAAATAAATAAAAAAGATAGAATTAATTGAAATAAAATCCAGTAATGTAAATTCTATTTTACTAGTACGACCATTCGGTCGTACCGTAATCGCTAAGTGGGTAAATGGGATAGTGATTAACTACCGCATAAACACTACACTATTTTTTTCCAAGATAGATTTTGACATTGAAAACTTTGAAACATAAACAATAACGCTTGACCCTGATTGGTCGCAAAATGAGGTGTTTCTGCAGGTTGACATCAGTTTTACAATAGCGGCCAATAAGCGGCATTAGCGGCATTGTTTATGTTTCAAAGTTGACAATGCCAAAATCTATCTTGGAAAAAAATAAACCATAGTGTAGATACTACAGTTTAAATCCACCAACAAAAAATAATGGGCGTCCCCTCGGCGGTAGGCCAGTCATATAACTTGTCACAAATAGCTGCCTTCTTTGACTCAATCTTTCATAATAAAAACGCAGCTAAATGTTTCAAGCCACATGCTTAAATCCCACTGTTATAGCAGCTTTATACAACGTAATTGCCCGATGACTAATAGCGGTCGCAAATCGCTCAGCCCCTATGAATGTTATCGATTGACTAAAATGTGTCCAGTTCATTCACAAGAACCAAACTATTAAACCACAGGTATGACCTTTCATACCTAATCCCAAAGGCGGTAAAACAGAAACACTAAATAGAATTTATCCCAAATAATTAATGTTTTCTCTGTGTGGGTATTTGAACCAATTAAAAAGAGTAATAAATATAAAATCCGCTCGAAAATTAAACTCGCAAAATCTCTAAATATCATAAATTTATTCCACAACCGTACACAAAAGAAATCTCCAATAGAATGACAATAGACTGCATTCCGACAAAAATGCACACCCTTTACAAAAATAAACCCTATTCTCAATGAATCATCATGATAACAAAAACTATTGGTAAACATCCCAAGAATGCGGTCATACCCGACCCTTAGGCAGGTAGATAACTCTTTGTATCTCTAGCCCGACTATTTTTTTTCTATTCTAACATTATTTAAAAAGTAGAGTACAATATACAAAATAATAGAGATTAATCCAAATCAAATTGTCCTTCTCTTACATAAATAATATTCAATGTAATAATGCAAGTAAGGTAACTCTGTGAGAAAAATCACCGTTTAAATCTAATGCAAATGTTCACACAAAAGAAAATCACAATGATAATTACTTTAACTTTCAGCTAGTATTCACTTACGAAATCAAAATGAAACTGTTTAAGAAATATACGGTTTCGCAGGTACCGAGATACCCCAAAAATCCCACCCTTTGAGTCATTGGAATATTATTTACCTCAACATCATAAAAAGAACATAGGACGAGTTTATGCAAGCGTTTTTGTCGTTTCTTGCCTTGGGATATTTTATTTTGAATCAAGTTGAAAAAATATAGATTCTTACAAAAATATGAATCCTCGTGAAACGATCTGTACATGTATAATAGCTAGGCGTAACCTGCTTCATGTGATGATTAATTGTTTAATAGGAAACTTTACAATTTTCTTTTTATTTTTTTAAATCATTTATTTATGCCTTGAAAGAGTATTCCCCAAATATTATTCCCTAAAACTCAATAATAACTTGGTGAAAAATGTTTAAAGTTTCGCGCGAATTAAAAGAATTTCAAACGAACTTAAATCTGGATGACGTCACGTAGTATGATTTTGCGTTAAGCCGGCGCCACACGATGTGTCCATCCATTGGCCCCAACGTTAGATACAACGTTGGGTACAGTGATTTTTGCTCTAGCATTCGGCAAATGCACATACCTACTTACTTTTCTTACTAAAAACATATCACAAATTATAGATTGGCGGATTGCCCTTTGGAATTTCCTTCTTCGGTCATAATTAATAGGTATATCGTTTTATTTATATAATGCTAGGCTAATCATTGAATTTAAGCGAAGTGAACCAATTCTAATATTGATAAAATTTTGAAAAATCAGAGAAAAACGTAAATAAACACTAACGGGTATTTATTATGTAGAGTTCGAGTAAACGCTCGGAGTTGCTGTTTTGTTCTTTTATCCCTGTTCTTCTCATCATAAGAAAAAAAGAGGGAAATGCTCCGAGTGCTCAGTGATTCAAGACGAACTCACGGTATGATGGACGGTTGCTGACAGACACTGACAAATCATACTACATGACGTCACGACCAGTACCAGAGCGTTTTTTCCCGCTGGAAATAATTTGAATTTTTCTGCATTTTCAATTCCTTATTGTGGCCGTTTGCGACAAAAAAAAATTGTTTTTTTCACTGATATAGGTTTTATTTAATGTTTTCTTATGATTTATAGTAATATTTTCATGTTTAAATTTTTTGTCAAGTTCCCTATTCTGAGCGAGGGCTTAATTTACATATACTTTGATCTTCAGTCCTGCAATCTTGATTATTTACTTATTTTTAATTTTTCCATAGAAAAAGCGTGACAAATGTCCTATATAAATACGAGCAATTGAATAGTTATCAAATTATTGAAGGCATTAGAAGCTCACGAAACGTTTTGAATTCTTTATTATTTGGTGTATGACATGATTCTACTTCCGGAAGTGACTCAAAACCGAAGAAAAACAGGAAGTATGATGATGCACATTTAAAATATCACTCTCATAAATTTTCCACTCGAATGTGAGATTTCAGGCGACGTGTTGTAAAAACATGAAACCCTCAAGACACTTTTATCTAAACGTCAAAACGAAGAAGAAAAATTTTCGAATATAAATGAAAGAAAAGTGTGAGCACTTCACCAACATCAAACTGCTTTGGTTATTTTTGGAAACAAAATCAATGAGAAATATAGTTTTCTTTGTTATTTATATATAACCTAACGCTTTGTAATTTCCCTAATAAGAAAATGAGAGCCGTATCCTGAAAGATTATAATAGATAGTTGGAAATACAAAGGGTTTTTGAAAATGTAAATTACTAAAATTGGTTCGTAGTTTCCATAAGTGCGCTTCAACGCCAATGGCCCAACAATGAAAAGCAGCTCCTTGGTTTTTGTTGTATCAATATTACCACAATTCATAAACAACCCTTCAGAGCCCAACTATGTTTCTTGACTTTAAATTGGATACTTAGTGGCAATTTATTTGAATTCTCGAATAAAATCTTAAATCCAAAGCATTCCAAGTGTATACATGAAAGTAGGTGCTTTAGTTAAATTTGGATATTAAATAGAAAACAGCTCTCGCCATTATTTCCCTGAAAGTCGTTAAGGAAAGAAAAACGGGGTGATAATGATATAAGATTGCGATTTATTACTGGAAAGCTTGATCTCTTTCTTTCCACATATATAATGGTTTATATAATAAAAAAACAAACTTTATTATTTATTACTTCTTATAAAATAGTTATTTGCTCATAATTTATCTTCTCACTATTAAAAGTAATTAAGGAAATTAACAGCCTTATCTGCATCAAAAATAAAATAAAACAAAACATCTCGGCTTCATTTGAATAATCTCCGTTTTTATCTTTGGGGCGAAATAACGTTGTTTAATTTGAAATATTGTGTTCTTTAATTCCCGAAACACCCGTAATTAGGTTTAGGTCCCAACATTGGTTTGCTATATTTGCAACACAACCTCCTGAGAGAAAAGGGTCGAGTAAAATACGAGTGTTCCACTTTAAGGTCGTTTGTTAGCTGGTGCTTTGTTAATTTAGATCAAAGATAATTGAGAGTGTTTTCCGAAAACCAAAAGAGGTAATATTTAGTTAAGGGCGTGGGGAGTTAAGTGTCAGTAAATATTATTTTAAATTATCGGAATATTTAATGATTTCTCAAATATTTAAGAAATATTTTCGCTGATTACATTAAAATCTTCTTGGTTCAAATAATGATTTCTTTTGAACCTGATTGTCGCTTCTATTTCTAATAGTCTTTTGCTATACTTGCAATTTAATTCATTAATTGTGTGCTACTTTGGGGCATCTCCGTGTTGTTTTTTTTTTTGGATTAGTCACATATTTCACTATTTTACAGCAAATTCTGCCAATTCCACAAATACCTATCGGCCGACGGATTTTTTTTTTCTTTAAAAATCGTGTGAAATGCTGCAATGTTCGACATTTTCTGAGTCGAGAATTTTTATATATACAATTTCAACTTTTATTCTTTATTTAGTGCAGGCTCCTGCAATTTCAATGCAAAGATAACGAAACAGCAAAAAACAATTATAATGAAAATTTTATCAAGGATTATTAAACATTTTGTATTTTTTGTATTTTCTAGTTCATTAATGAAAAATTCTCATCTGAAATAGTTGAATCATAGGGAGCTTTTTTTTTAAATATTCAGCTATCATAATCACTTAAGTATTTACTTGGCTGATGGGTACATCTTTTAGGAAACATTTTTAAAAACCCTGTCCAAATTTATAGTGCAAAGGGGTGGAACTTGCTTCTTCACTCCAATTCTTAAATTTCGTGGCTCGTTGTTTTCTTTTTATTTCATTGTGACATTTACAAAGATTGATATACCTAGATACTTTTTTATGTATGACTTTCAAAAAAAAAAACTCTCAAATAGGTAGCTGAAGAAAAGGTAACGGGCAGTTAAATTTGTTGGATAACTTGTTACGGGTTGAAATTTTCATTAGTGGAAATTTAATATTTTCCGACCAAACTAATATTTTTGAACTTTTCTCATCTTAAATTTAGTGAATTGATCAAAGTTTCGTCCGTTTTGTTTGTTGGCAGTTTCGTAATTTTCGAAAGTTCAATTTTTTTTATAATTTCATGGTCCCCATTTTAAAAAATTTAATAAAATAATAAGTCCCTATTGTCAGTAGAAATAAAAGTCAAAATCTAGCGAATTCTCTTTTAGAATGCATCTATGGAATGTTGAAAATTTTTATTGTTTTTTTTTAGATGAAGTTTTAATTTAATATATGGTGAAAGTTTACCAGTTGAGTGAATTTGGGCAATAATAATTATCGGATATTGGATGAGTTGATTAACTTAAACTTGACAGAGTGCGAAAATTTGAATTGTGTAAAAGTAATCCCTAGATCTCTCAAATTATAGATGCTCCTTCATGGCACAAAACTACCAAAGAAGTGACAGATTGTAAGTGAGCAGAGAAGAAGCACGTTGCTTTTCTTTGGGCATTTTTGTCAATTTCCTCACACAATTTGTGGCGAATCATTTCCCGAGAGGTAACTATTACTGTTTATTAGTGCCATAGCAAGTTGCTGATTTTAAAGTGGAAAATTTTGAATTCAAAACCCCATTTTCACACATACGATCTCGCTGTGTCCTTGAGGAGAATAAAAGGGCGAATATCCATTGGTAAGTGTCATTTTATTCATTCAATTTGCCATGCTCAATTTCTATATACCAAGATTACCCATAGAATACTAAATAATAACCTACCCTCGTTGTCAAGATCTGAATAGTGTTCGTATGGTTTTAGGCCCTTCTCTTCCTGTTGTAACAAAGTTACCTCAATTTTACATTCATACCGCGAATTATTCTAATTTATTTCGGGGTCCTTTGCAGTGATTTTAGTGATATTTTTCACCTAGAAGGTGACAAACCCACCTATACAAATACACTAGTACATAAAATACCAATGGATCCCATTAAGGGACCTATTAACATTAAACCATATAGATTACCTTTTAAACATAGAGAAATTATAAGTAACAAAACTGAACAAATGTTAGAAGATGGGATAATTTCACCCTCAACTAGTCCTTGGAATAGTCCCTTATTAGTAGTTCCCAAAAAAGCTGACCATACGGGAGTTCCTAATTTTAGAACAGTAGTAGATTTTAGAAAAATTATGAAATAACTACAGGAGGTTACACATTTCCGTTACCTAATATCGTAGACATTTTAGATCAATTGGTTAACTCACACTATTTTACAACTTTAGACGTAGCCGACGGGTTTCATCAAGTTCCAATGGATGAGCATGATAAAGATAAGGATAAGACTGCGTTTAGTACATCCACTGGACACTACGTTTATGATAGAATGCCATTCGGGCTTAAGGGAGCACCCGCCACGTTTCAAAGACTTATGAATGTGGTCTTAATGGTTTCAAATGTTTTATCTATTTGGACGACATAGTAATTTATGCAAATAATTTAAATCAGCATAATGAACGGTTAATTGAAGTATTTCAGAAGCTGCGAGAACATAATTTGAAGCTAAAACCATCTAAGTGTGAATTTTTATGAAAGGAATGTCTTTATTTAGGCCATATTATAACAGAAAACGGTATTAAACCCGACCCTTCAAAAGTGGAATGCATGAAAAATTTCCCTACACCCAGAAATCCTAGGGATATAAAATCATTTTTGGGGTTGATAGGATATTATAGGAAATTCATACAAAATTTTGCTAAAGTCTCTAAGCCTTTATCTACGTTATTGCGAAAAGATAAGGAATTTATATGGGGTAATACGTGTGATATTTCATTTCAGGCCCTAAAACAAAGTATAATTTCTCCTCCCGTCCTACAATATCCGGATTTTTCTAAACCATTCATAATTACGACTGATGCAAGTAATTTTGCGGTAGGCGCGATTTTTTCGCAAGGGGAAATAAATAAAGATCGGCCAATAGCATTCGCCAGTAGAATTTTGAACAAAGCAGAACAAAATTATTCTACAACGGAAAAGGAATTAACAGCCATAGTTTGGGCCGTTAAACATTTTCGACCCTATATTTTCGGTACCAAATTCAAAATTGTGACGGACCATAAACCGTTGCAATACGTTTTTAATATTAAAGATCCCGGATCACGACTCACTAGATTTCGATTGAAGCTTGAAGAATATGATTATCAAGTAATTTATAAGGCCGGTAAAATAAATACAAATGCAGACGCATTGAGTAGAATTATCAATACCATCAACACTGATTATGCAAAGTTTCAAGAATACTTAGAATCTCATATTATTACTAATTCAAATGTTAAAGAAAAGAATACTAATCTTTTCCAAGTTGATAGTACAACAGACCCTGTCTTATTATTTATACCAAAAAATATTTTAATAAAAATGAATTTACAATCTTAGAGAAAAATCAACAAATAAATAAGTTTTTATCTTCTTATAGTCAAGAAGAAAATTTTGAAATTTCTACGGCCTATCGATATAATAATAATAATTGTAAAATTTTCCTACTCACTGATAATGAAAATTTATTTAGTGACATAAACTAAGAAAATATTTGGTCTTGCTTATTAAGTTTGCGGAATCAAATAGGGGAGGAACATACTAAACTTTCTCTTCTCAAATATCACTACAATCCTCTATTAAAATGGGAAATAATTTATCCAATGTTAAGATATATTTTTAAAAATTCGGGAACTAAAATAACAATTTTCAATAATAATTTAATTACACCCAACGATTCTGATAAAGAAACCCTACTTAACGAATTTCATAACACTCCGCTAGGAGGACATCAGGGCGTTTCGCGCACATACAGAAAAATGTCTTAATTTTACACTTGGAAAAATTTGAGAAAAGATATAAAAAAAATCATTAGGAAATGCGAACTTTGTCAGAAAAATAAATTGTCGCGTAAAACAAAAATGCCAATGGAAATAACAACAACCTCTTCTAAGCCATTTGAAAGATGTTTTCTTGATATAGTAGGACCTTTGCCCCAAGCTGAGGCAAGAAACAAGTATATTATCACTTTCCAAGATGATTCGACCAAATTTATTATCAACGTGCCAATGCAAAATCAGGAAGCTCCTACAGTAGCTCATCATTTCGTAACAAATATAATATGTCTATACGGGTTACCAGAAACGCTAGTCACGGACCAAGGTACAAATTTTTTAAGCGATCTTTTGAAAACCACCTGTAAATTTTTAAAAATAAAAAAAATTCAAACTACAAGTTACCACCCGGAATCAAACGGTGCATTAGAACGCTCTCATAGGGTATTAGAAGAATATCTGAGGCACTTTATAGCAGATTCGCAAGAAGATTGGGACAACTGGTTGCCCTTCGCAACATTTACGTATAACACAACTCCACATAGCGCAACTAAGTTTTCTCCATTCGAACTCCTATACGGACATGTTCCTAATTTACCTACTTCTGTTCAACAGCCTGCTAGAACCAAGTATACTTATGACCATTTCTTTGCAAATCTCAAAGAAAAGCTTCAATATTTCAATCGATTAGCTAGAGAAAATTTGTTACAAAGTAAGTAAATATCGAAACGAATTAACGACAAAAAAATTTCATTCAACAATTCGATGTAGGAGATATGGTTTTACTGTTTGACGAATCTGTTCGCAGGGGTAGGAGTAGAAAACTTTCATCTTTATGGGTAGGTCCTTATGAAATAATCAAAAAACACTCCGATGTTAACTATACTATACAGAAAGGAAGAACAACACAAAAAATTCAAGCAAATAGACTAAAACCCTTTCACGATTAAATATTGAAAAAAAATAAGGTCAATATGAACCTAACCAGTTTAAGCTCCTGTACATATTTCAGTTTTGCAAAGTGGATTCCTTTACTTTTGTTTTTTTTTTTTTTTTGCTGTTTTTTTTGTGGGTGGAGTGGGTCGGTGTTCCTACGCACCTACAGATTGTTGATATTGCAGAAATTGGTAATAGTTTGTTTATTTTATATGGCGCCTTATTTATTTATCTGTTTCTCATTTTACAAATTATATTGAAATGGATAATAAATTTATTTGATGAATTTCCTTTCTGTATGCTCAATTTTTTATTATTTTTTTTTTTTTTTTTGACTTCATAAATACTATTTCCTACCTAAATCACTCTAATTGTATATATAATATTTTAATCAGTTTTAGGAGCTTTGCACAATGTAAGAATGGTAAACAATGAACTGTTGGAATTTTGTCACTTCAATATTCGGTCCCTCAGAACGTCATTTGATGCCTTCTCTTCTACTATCGAGGACTTAAAGCTGGACGTTATCGGACTGTCTGAGACATGGCTTAACCACGAGATTCCTAGTATGGCATTCAACATAGACAATTATGTCTTGGAGCGGAGTGACCGCGGTGGCAGAGGTGGTGGGGTGGCCTTTTACATAAAAAAATCTATAAAATATAAGGTTCTGGGTAGTGTGGGTGAGTCGAATGCCGCTTTGGAGCAGCTCTGGATTTCTTTTAGTGTGCTTGGCAAAAAAGTATGTCTGGGTACACTTTACAGACCACCTCAAGCAAACTTAAATATTTGTTTACAATCACTTGAGAATAGTTTAATGAATGTTATCCCACTACATGACTTTGTTGTATTTGGTGGAGATTTTAATACTGACCTTTTAAACACTAACAGTAATGGCTACCGAATTTTCTCAAATTTTCTGGAAAGATATAGCTTGTATCAATATATCCGTGAACCCACTCGTGTGGCCGATGTCTCCCACACTCTTCTTGATTTAATTATAAGTAATTCACCTGATGTTGTATCTTCCCCTGAAGTACTTAACATGGACGACATTTCTGACCATAAGTTGGTTCATTGTAAAATAAAAATTACTAAACCTAAGCACGAACCTTTTTTAAAAACATACAGAGATTTCTCTGATTTCAAATATGATGCTTTTCTATCTGATTTAAATAAACTGAACTGGAACAGCGTTTTCTCGTTAAATGATGTGAATGACATTGTGCAATTTTTAAATACTAATATTATCAATCTATTCGATGCACATGCTCCATTCAAAACAGCTAGGATTACCAAACCTCCAGCTCCATGGATGACAGATAATCTGAAATTTATGATAAAATTAAAACGTAAATCTCTCGCTAAGTATAAAAAATATAAAACGCAGCATGCCTGGAGGGAATATAAGGAGATGAGAAATGTTGTAAACATGGCTGTCAAATCAGAAAAAAAGGCCTTTCTTCAGCATTCATTTCGGACCAATCCTAAAAACTTCTGGCGTGTATTAAAATATTTAAACATACATTCTGGATTATCAGAGAGTGTGCGCTTTTCAGATATTGGAAAGCCTAAAGATTTCAATGATTATTTTTATACTGGCTTATCAAGTGTATCCCTAAACAATGAAACTTTTGTAAACGAACACTACAATAATAGAAGATATAATACTCTCTCTGATACTGATTCTTTTTCATTCATAAATGTGGATGAAACCCAGGTTGAAAAGGTTATCAGTGGCCTGAAGTCCAATGCAATTGGTTCTGACGGTATAGATATAAGAATGATATCATATGTTACTCCCCAACTCTTACCTCACTTAACTTATTTGATCAACCAGTGTTTGTCCACAAACACATTTCCTGAATGCTGGAAAAATGCGATTGTTGTTCCAATTCCCAAAGTAACCAAACCAATTGAAATAGGTCAGTTTCGGCCTATTAGTATCCTTCCGACTATGTCAAAGATACTGGAAAAAATTATCAATAAACAACTCGGAGATTTTATCAACTCATTTAGCATTTTACCCCAGACGCAATCGGCATACAGAACTGACCATAGCACAAATACGGCTCTTTTAAAAATTACTGATGATCTTTTTCGTGCCCAAGATAAGGGACAAAACACTTGCTTAATTTTAATCGACTACAGCAAAGCATTTGATACTTTGGACCACGATTTGCTTTTTACAAAATTAAAATACTTTGGTGTGGCGAATGATACACTTGAATTTTTTAAATGCTATTTTAGGGATAGACGTCAGAGAGTTTACTTTGATGGCCAGTATTCTAATTATTTGACATTGAGCAAGGGAGTTGCACAGGGTAGTATAGTTGGGCCACTCATGTTCTCTCTCTACACTGCTGATTTTAGCGGAATGCTGAAACATTGTTCCTCCCATCAGTATGCGGATGACACGCAAATATATCTGTCTTTCAAATATTCGGAAATACATGCAGCTTACAATAAACTAAATTGTGACTTGAAACTGCTTAGTGCTATTTCAGGCTATCACGGTTTATTGCTTAATGAGAAGAAAACGCAGCTAGTGGTTTTTGGTAAGGATAAATCTCTGATAAAAACTCTTGAAAATTTAAATATTTTTCTAAGTGATAGTATATTGAAACCAGTCGACTCTTGCAAGAACCTCGGACTTTTTATTGATGATGGTTTGCGCTTTGAGAGTCATGTATCATCTCTGATAAAAAAATCTTTTTGTAAACTTCGTACTCTCTACATGAATGGGGACATCCTGGATACATCCATTAAACTGAGACTCACTGACTCCTTAATACTCTCAAATATATCTTACTGTATTTCAGCCTATTGGCCTGCTTTATTACAAAGAGATAAAGCTAGCTTACAACGGCTTCAAAACGCATGCTTGCGTTTTTCCTTCAAAATTCGTAAATATGATCACATATCTGACTACTTCAATCGCTCTCATTGGCTTAATCTTGAGGAACGTTTCCAGTTACATCTTTTGACTCTTACTCATAAAACTGTTTTATGTGAACGGCCTGATTACTTGTTAAGTAAACTAGTCCGTAACTCGGATATTCATTCGCTTAATACTCGCCACAGAGGGTTGTTTAGTGTTCCCACTCATGCTACAGCATTGTTTCAGCGCTGCTTCACCTATAATGCCGTTAGGCTTTACAACAGCCTCCCCCCTCACCTTAGAGCCATAACAAGTCTTGTTTCGTTCAGGACAAAAATCAAACAACATTTAATGGACAGAAGGGACCGAATATTGAATTGAACATAGATGATTTTATTTTTATTTTTATTTTTATTTTTATTTTTATTTTTATTTTTATTTTTATTTTTATTTTTATTTTTATTTTTATTTTTATTTTTATTTTTATTTTTATTTTTATTTTTATTTTTATTTTTATTTTTATTTTTATTTTTATTTTTATTTTTATTTTTATTTTTATTTTTATTTTTATTTTTATTTTTATTTTTATTTTTATTTTTATTTTTATTTTTATTTTTATTTTTATTTTTATTTTTATTTTTATTTTTATTTTTATTTTTATTTTTATTTTTATTTTTATTTTTATTTTTATTTTTATTTTTATTTTTATTTTTATTTTTATTTTTATTTTTATTTTTATTTTTATTTTTATTTTTATTTTTATTTTTATTTTTATTTTTATTTTTATTTTTATTTTTATTTTTATTTTTATTTTTATTTTTATTTCAATTTCAATTTCAATTTCAATTTCAATTTCTATTTCTATTTTTATATTTATATTTATATTTATATTTATATTTATGTTTATATTTGTATTTATGTTTATATTTATATTTATATTTATATTTATATTTATATTTATATTTATGTTTATATTTATATTTATATTTATATTTATATTTATATTTATATTTATATTTATATTTATATTTATATTTATATTTATATTTATATTTATATTTATATTTATATTTATATTTATATTTATATTTATATTTATATTTATATTTATATTTATATTTATATTTATATTTATATTTATATTTATATTTATATTTATATTTATATTTATATTTATATTTATATTTATATTTATATTTATATTTATATTTATATTTATATTTATATTTATATTTATATTTATATTTATATTTATATTTATATTTATATTTATATTTATATTTATATTTATATTTATATTTATATTTATATTTATATTTATGTTTATATTTGTATTTATATTTATATTTATATTTATATTTATATTTATATTTATTTTTATTTTTAATTTTATTTTTATTTTTATGTATTGCTCATTTTTTAGGAGGTTGTATATGAGCAACCCTGTTGGATACCGCCTCCTGCTTAAAATTGTTTTGTTTTATAATTAGGTATTACCTGCATAAATAAAGACATTTTATTATTATTATTATTATTATTATTATATAGTAATTACGATGTAGGTATGTAAATAGTACAAATACTGTAGCAAATTTTTTATCTTCCGTTTCAGAATTTTCTTCCTAATCCTCACGCTAACGAGTGTTGCGATTCAGGCCGACTATAACGTAACATATTATTATGACTTCAATCCAGGAATTCATTTTGAAAAAATGGGGCAACTTCGGCTCACCAACAACAAATGGAAGATAATTACATATGTAGAATTAGATAACCTTAATGATGAGTATTTACTATTAGAAAATTATCATGGAAATACAGCAGGCTTATGTGACCACACTAATGCGAAATATCATTTCAATCTTTGCGATTTATTTTTAAAATCTTCTAAGTATATTTTGGATAAATTACATAAAGAATTATTGGGCCTGTACGAGTTAATTGGTCATAATAATTTGAATAAAAAAACGAGGGGATGGTTTGATATAGTAGGCAAAGTTTCAAAAGTCTTATTTGGTATCCTTGATAACGACGATGCTATTTATTATGATGAAAAGATTACACAATTTTCCAAGGACGAAACTTCCTTATTAGGCCTCTTGAAAGAACAGACAAAAATAGTTCGATCCACTATTTCGAATTTTAATAATACAATCGGTACCTTAGATTTTAACGAAAATATTTTAAAAACCAACGTAAAGAAATCGCGGAAGAGTTGAATCAAAGAATATAATAGACTCCGTCTATAGAAGACCCGTCCGCCGGCGAAAATATAAACCCGCGTGATGGCGCTACTGTGCTACCAAAATCCTTCGTTTCTGTGATTAAATTAATTTGAGGCACCAAATACACGGGTTATTGCGGAGCTGCGTTGCCAAGTTGTGACTGGCTATGTTCAGCACCGTGCAATTCACTATTATGATAACAAATAATTGGAAGTTTTGCTATTGGGTAGGTATTTCATGTGACTGCACCAATTTAAGTACACAAATTGATAATTTTAGTATAGATTTTGTATAGGAAATTAATTGTCTGTGTTTTATAGGTAGGTATGTACTTATTATGTACAGTTGCGGCCATTGGAATTGGCACAAATTTTTGAATGCACCTTGTATTCCATCAAAAAAATGAACTATTTGACTTTTTGAAGTGAAAACTTCTTTAGAATCGTTGGGAGTGATTTGAGACTCGATGAAATGAAAAAGCGACCCGATGAAATGAAACGAAAAGCAACACTTTTTTAACACGCTTATAATTAACACACAATACACAACAAGAACCTGGAACAAGCCAAGTGAGCTGGAACAAGTCTGGAAAAGTCTGGAAATCTCTGAAAACGTCTAGAAAAAACCTGGAAATTTCTGGAAAGGGTCGGAAACCATTGCATGCATATTTACAGAAGGTACTAATAGATGTATGGTTTCATTGCAACCATAGTTTTTGTTTAACAAAAATATATTTTTTTTGTCAGAAAGTAAAGAATAATCACGTGCTTGAAATGAAGATCGGCAAACATCGCATTGAAATTTATCCAGCGTTTTTTTAATAAGATACCCTGCATAATAAGAAATTGCGCAATCTTCCAGATCAGTTTCTTCCGCGGAATTACTCGTAGATTTAGGATCGGTATTTGTATTAGATTCAGACACGGTATCGTCTAATAATTGATCCTCTAAAAATGCATCAGTAGAGCTAGTAGATGGTTGCTTATTCTCATTCTGATAATGCAGAGCTTTTGATGTTGATGCCAATAATATATTGGGGCAAGTTGGTTGTGTGAGTTGGATGTCTGAATCTTCCTCACAATTGGACAACTTTGACGGTTTTAAAAGATTAGTTATTGATTGGATTCTAAAAGCAAGTCTAAAAGATTTTGCTGAGGGATTCAGACTCCATCCACCACGTTGTCTAATAATGGAAAAAGAATTCTCCAGGAAGTCCTGATTGAGACGATTAGTTAAAATAAAATGATTTCCGTCTTGCTTTTCATTTTCAAATAGAGCCAGTATTGCATTAATTGTTTGCACCATACCGTCAAAACATGGTGGTCTACTATATCTAAGAATAGATTTTGTTTCTGATTTTTTAGGCTTTGAATTAGACACTTTTATTAAAGATGAAAACATATCTCTGCTAGTTCTTAGAACTTCCAAAACCGCAGGATTTTTTTCACTGAGGCCGCGATTAAAAGGATTTTTGTCATAAAGGCGTTTACTGTTTAAGGCGTCAAATAAATTATTTAAAGTGAGAACAAATTCTGCAGTATCTAATCCTTCTTTATTATTAATTAAATTTAATTCGACGCATGTTTTGATAGCAAAAGCAACTGTTTTGGAAAAAATTTGTAGGGCTAGACGACAGGACATTTTTTCGAACGGACTTGGATTTAAATGTTTGTCACTAATTTTTGTCAATGCTCTAGCTGTTTTGGATGCTCTATCAATTTCTACGGTTTTTCTTATCACATCAAAAGATATAATCTTATCCTCAAGTTTATAAGTTCCTGTGAGCAAATTATTCCTAAGACTCTTAAAAAGGTGGGGGACATCAAAAATGGCAAAAATTGTTTGATCTTTTGAAATAAAAAATGGGCTTTCTTTTGTTATTCCTAAAGATTTGAACGCTGATCGATTAGTAGAGCCCTGATCACACACAATAGCTTTTGGAATGAAACCGATTTTTTGTAATTCATTAGTAACATAAATAATTAATTGTTTTAATATAGTTGAAGGTGCCGAGTTATAGGAAAAAAAGTAGGCTATAGGCATTTTCCAATTGGAATATAAACCTCTCATTGAGAACGCTAATGCATGTGATGCTTCTTTAGATGTTCTACCGAGTGGACCAAAGTCTTCAAAACCTTCAATAATATCTAATTTTTTATTGTATTCTAGACAGCTCTTGATACTAACTTCATCAAACGCAATTACACATTTTTTTTCTTGTTTACTCATAGTAGCACATTTCATTTGAAGATGTTCCCTACAGTTTTCATCAAGTCCAGCTTTGAAGAGATTTGAAGAAATCCATCTTCGAATCGTACTTACTGCAGGTAGGATGATTCCCTTCCGCCTCAAGAAACAATATGCTGCTGGACTTTTATAGAAAAAAGATATGGCAAATTCTTGCTCTTTGCGGTTCCACACTTTCCTTCGTGAACCTCGAAATTGCATTAAAACAAACGTTTGGGCAATACTAGATAAAACAGTAATAGCAGGCATAAGATTAGATTTAAAATTTCTGGCGTTTTTAACTTTTTGAGACAATTCTTTTAGACGGCATTTATAATTCTTTAGTTTTGAAACGTTACATCTGAGTTTTTGTTTTAATGCAATTTTACGAGGAGTATATTGTGCATCTGGTAAATCTGAAAGTTCATTTGCAAAAGAGTTATCTAGATTTTCTTTAGGTCGTTTTTTTTTTTGAGAATTTGAATCTGACATTTCAGGACTACAAAGTGGAAGTATATGTCTATTTTGGTAAGTTCGTTTTGGCGTTAAAACCTTTAAAGCTTCATAGACTTTTGGAACTGCATCTTTTTTTAAGTAAAATTTTTTTTCAGTCCTATAATCTTCGTCTGTAAAATGATTCTCGCACAGGTATTTATTTCGAATATCTTCAGGAGCTAGTCCAGCGAGTGAAGGATTTCCTTAAAACAAAAAAAAATATATAACAATAGTTTTTCTTTTTCAAACTCTAAAAACCCTTATAGTAGAGCCTGTGTTTTTTTTTTAATGGCATGTTTTATTATAAAATATTCATTCATGCATATTTTTAACGACCTCTTTATGGTCGTCTCCCATCAGGGAGATTTTTGGTTATAGAATCCCCTTTCAAATAAAGTCCTGCCAGGTAATTTTCTGACATCCTGTATAAACATCTGATTTTTTTCGTAAATCTAGGGTAATATTTAAAAGAGGCCCTTTAACCAACCACCGGTCAAATGATTGTTAATTCTTCCGCAAAAAAATGGGATATGAAAATTTCAATATACAAAAGAATACCTAACTTACCGCAATTAATAATCCACTGTTTACACAGATCTTCATTTTTAAATGGAAATCTAAATAATCGCCGTTGAGAATTACGTCGGCTAACACCGCAATTGTAATATTGGCAAATATTTCCAGACATTTTTAAAATAAGTGTTTTCAAATTTATACAGCTGCCACCGAATCGGATTGATCGCCTAGACGCTTAATTAAAAATAAACATATTGTGAACTTCCGAATTCCTCTTGGCACGCGTCTGGCGTCCATCTCCCCACGGACGCCGGCTTATCGCCGCTGAACCAAAAGCACCTAGCACCTACAACAGCGACAACAGCGACAACTCGGCAACAGTGGGCAATAAACTCTAACCAGCGTCCACCCCGGCTAAAGCCGGCGTCCATCGAGGTCTCAAATTTTAGAATACGGACGAGACTTCTAGAGACGGTTAGTCTATAATATTCTTTGGTTGAATGAAGAAATGACAGACATCAATTTTTTAACATTAAAATCTAATTTAGAGGAGCATATAGTCATGTTCAATATGATACTCAACCAGTTGCAAGTTGAAGTCGCGACCCTCATTAACTCAATTTTAGTAGCAGAAAAGGGTATTCTACACCCAAACATTTTAACACCTGTACGCTTAGTTAATGAACTAAGAAACATTCATGACTCAATTCCACATGGACTAGAATTTCCTATACCATTGGATCCATCAAGTTCCAACCTATTTTTTAATGATATAGATTTACAGGTGTATGTAGAAGACAAACGACTAATTTATATTATAAATATCCCTTTGGTAGAAACTCATCTCTTTTACCTTTACAAAGTATCGCCATTTCCAAAACAGGTAGCAGCTAATGAATTTATTCTCATCCAACCGTCTTCAAAATTTATAGGCTTAGACGAAAACAAACAACAATTTGCACTCGAGCTTAATAACTGTCTCAAAATTTTTGAAAACAAATTTATTTGCAAACAACAAAAACCTACTTTATTGGCGCACATTGCCAATAACTGTGAAGTCATGTTATTACAAGCAAGTAACAAAAATTTCCGAGATATGCGATAAACGAATAATACATTCAAATAATGCCATTTTTGTACAGTTACAAACAACAAACGCATGGGTATTTGCAGTTCCTAATTTAGAAGTTGTGACAATTTCTTGTAGTAATGATAAGAAACCTGTTGATATTGTATTAAAAAATTGTGGCAGCGTCTCCATCGGAAAACATTGCAAGGCTTATAGTGCTTCGACAATGCTTGCCCCACACGATAATACTTATCAGTCGAATGTTTTTAGTGAATTCGTGCCCCCCTTGCACATAAGTGACGATGGCTGTGAACATCTTAAGGACAAAAATATTAATCTAACAGACTTTTTTTTAAATGAACATTATAGAACACTTATGAAACATATTCCTGAGCTCGACATTGCAAGCCATAAACTAGATGACATTCAAAAGTTAACCGACGAATTACAAAAGAAACAAATGTTGAGTACTTATACTCATTCAGCATCGACTATTGCTATTCTTATTGCAATATTGCTGGTCTTATTTATGTTGTATAAATTGTATAAAAAATGTACAAATAAATCTTCCTGTTAGTTGTGGAATCATACCTAACTTATGTATTAACCTTCGTCTTCCCGAGTGGGGTACAAACGTACCCCAGAAAACAATTTTTTTAGAATATTTTCCCAAAAAGTGGATATTTTTTGTGACTAATTCTATTTTGTGTCAGTAAGGGCTTTGCACATAATTAGTGATCATCAAAAATTTTCTATTCATTTATTTTTTAGAAATAATAATTTTTGAATAGCGTGGGGCACATGTACCCAATGACGTACCCCACGTAGGAATCTATGGCTACTCTATCAAGTAGTCACCTTGCAGGAAATTTGCAGGTTGGAAATAGATTTCCAACCTGCAAAATTCAGAAATCACGATAATAAAGACAATCAAGAAGTATCTGTGAAGCAGGAAGAGAAGGAAATTTTACGGGAAGTAGAAGGGGGAAAAATGATTCAAAAATCGAAAGATGGCACGCATTGGTCGAAAATACCGTTTCCTAACTTTTTTTTTTTCGCTAACTGTACTCTATAGGTTGTATTTATCTATTATAACTGTTTAATTATCAGAAGTATCATTTTTATCATGGGGTACGAATGTACTGTTGAAATATGTATCCGAAAGGATAATATAATATACAAAAACAAATCTACCTTACCAGGAATCGACCTGAGAATTGACAAAGAGCAATAAACCCAAAAGGTTGGTATTTATTGCCTTATTTATTTATTGTACTTGGGTATTACTTTTTGCGTTGTAAATGTATTTTTCCCACACCCCGAAAAGGTTTAGGGTGTGAAGATGAAATATAAAAGCTAAAGTTAAGTTAGTCGTTCTGTTATGTTTTAAGACGAAACATTGAAATATATTATCGTGCCTTAAAACGTATCTATCGTGTTTTAATTAAACCACTGATAACCTGAAATATTTAATATGTACCCCACGTGGGAATTTACGTAATTTTTTTTGACGTGGGAAGACGAAGGTTAAAGTAAACCAATCAGTTGAATCAATTCCACAGCATGTTACGGTATAGTCATAATACCGCGCAGACACCTTTAGGTTCTAGTGAATTGTCTGACGAGGAAACTGTAGATATAAATCCTGTTCGAGTTCGACTCAATCAACCAATAGGTTATATTCCATCGAGGCGATCCATAGAGTCGAAGAATTAATTTTTTTATGATTATAATCTTGCTTTTTCATGTTCCATCAATTATTAGTAAAAGTCACTATAACCACCAACTAAGTAACTTGTATAAGTTAAATTAATTAGAATTGTTCACATCAAAGATTTGATTTTTAATTTTCGAATTTATTACACTTACGCTATATAAAATCTCTTTTTGAAAAGGGAGGTGTTTTAAATTAGTAAATTCTTTATTTTAATATCAATAATACAATTTTCACTACATTTCCTTTAAGCAAATTCCATCATCTGTGTAGTTTAGTACCTCATTTCAATAGGTAGGTACTTTATAATTATATTGCATATTTAGGTTTCAAAGACGATGCCGCTAGAATTATTATACAACCAATATCCTGTTTACATTAATTTCACTAAAAGATGTTTCCGTGTCTTATATAATTCTATTGCAGAATCCCCAATTATTGTAAATATTAATAAATACAATGTACCTACTCTTGCCGCCAAAGACAGAGTACCTATACCATTCATCAGTTATTTTATTATCCAGATGGTGAGAATTATTGCCCTTAGCCCCTTAAGTTAATTTTAGTATTTATGATTGTACAAACTTTCCAAATAGCATGTAATAAAACATTTTAGTACTTTAAAATCTGTATAGAGCTAGGTACTTCTTATCTTATAAGGGATAATTTGAAGAAGCCGCCCTCCGTCCCATGAAGCTGTTTTCTTGGGAAAAGAAAGATTGAAGACGAGACATTCTGAATCCGGGCTTCAGACCGAGAACACGAAGTAATCTTTTAAAACGCATCAAGTTTCCCTCTTGCTAAACAATTATATTTTTAATTTAATAAACGAAACCTTATAATTAACTGATAGAGTTTCAATTCTCGAGTTGACTAATTAATCTTAGTCGTGGAATAAAATTTCGGAACCATTTTCGGGATCATTCGGCATCCAATTTCGAATTCATTACAAAGCTAAACATGCGATAATTTGTCAGTTAAAAAGGCAATCTGAATTGAATTATAGATTGGTAAATTTATAAAGTAGAGAGTTACCAGTTAGTTTAACTCAAGCTGAATAAGCCCGGCCTTAGTAAAATAATTTAAAAATCGTCGGATAAGGATTTGTCCAAAACAGCATAATATGCTTTCGCCCATAACAGAAATAAATGCATTGCGGAAGGAAGCTGATGCTATACAAAACGCTACAATATTGTTAAAACAAAACGGAACACAGTGCTCGACAAGGAAACGTATTTGCCGCTAGTGCCGGAATAAAACTTTCCGCATCTGGGGCCGAAATGCTGTTTCGGTAAGCCCGAATAACTGAGCGATGGCAGCGTTTTATTAAAGGCAAAGTACAAAGAAAATATTTAACCGCATCTGGGGCGCAAACATTTTTGAATAAGACGATAAAGTATGAAATATTTTTTCGAAACGGTTTCGTCTTGAATCATAAAGTTTTTGGGTGATACCTATGCATATTTACTTAGAGTACATATAGTATATTTGCATAAACAGAGGCGCTTTATGGGAGTTGAGAGATAATGTTTTGTTTCACCCTAAAAAAAATTCAAATTTGAACTATGAAAATGATATCTCAAATTGTATCATTGATGAGAATCTGGAATTATTAGGGAATCTTCTTCTAATTCAGAACTTCAAACCCTGAAAATTTTGGAGTTACAGCTCCGCTTCTGCTCTACGATAAATAATAACCGTTTAACAAAAAATAATTTTTATATAAACTACGCGTCAATCGAACTCGAACACCCCAATTTTTGGTCACTTTTTGAAAAGCTATAACTCAAAAACTAGCAGGCCGAATTTGTTCAAATTTTCAGGAGTGAAAGGATGCTCTAATTACTATTTAATTTCCAGTTCTTAACAGATTTCCGGCCACCTGCTAAAAGATACAGGGTGAAACATAATTAGGCGATTTTTTTGCGAAAGTTTGGGTTCACCCGAGGGTTCACCCCATTCTGCTGGAGGGAGGGTTAAGTAGATTTTTGGTATGCAGTTTAGAATAGTACCTTGGTACCTCGGGACATTTTTGAGATTTTTTGAATATCGCAGCCCACTACTCTTTTATCTTGAATTATGCTATTTTATGTAAAATATAGCTATTGACGTCATTATTTCTTTCGAAACAGACACTACAATTATGGCGCATGTGGAAACACACTTTAAAACATAGGGTCATACAAAAATATACAGTGTGTCTATTTTTCTAACCAGAGGTATCTTGCTTATTATTAGAGATATGAGGTCGGTTGAATTAGGGCAAAGTCGCACAATTTTATGGCCAATAAAATGGGGTTTAACACTGGCACCGCTGCTTATAGACATTGCAGGTGGTAAACCAAGAATTACTTCGGTCCGGGATGACAACAGAATTCTTGTACCAGTGCGACAAAACAAAACTCTCAATTCTTCGCGAATAAGGATCGCGTTAGAAATTGAAGCCTCAAAATCAACAAACACGTTTCCATGAGAGAAATTTAAGAACCAGACAACATGTCCATTATTAAAAGCAGTCCATCGAAGAGCACGAATAAACTGGGCTAATATTCATAGACAATAGACACTGGCGGGGAGTGGCTGAATGGTAGGGATGTTTGTTTGTGGATGAATGCAGATTCACGCTGTATAGGCGGTTACACACGGCGCGTGGATGGCTTGATACATATACGCGCATACATCAACGTGCAAACAAAAACGTGCATGACGCCTTTGTACAGACGCTCGCACAAAACTATCAAAACTGTAATCTTGCTATTCTGGCTACAGTGTTCCGAGTGTGCATACAAAATTTCTAGCGATTGCACATTCAAAAACGCAACGGCATTTTGCATACACATTGATGTTTTTGTTTGCGCGTTCATGTATGTGCGTACATGTTTTCAAACATCCACGTCCGTGTGTAACCGCCTTATCAGAATGACGGGCGTGTATTAGTATGTAAAGGTGGTTACACACGGACGTGGATGTCTGAAAACATGTACGCACATATGTTGGAAACATGTTCCAACAATCATGCTATCTCTTTTTGATGGCAAAATATTTTTATACATATAAAGTTTGCAACACTGCAGCGTTGTCGTCATGTCTATTTTGTCATGTCTGTCAATATATTGCGCGCCATTTTTGTCATTGCAGCAGTGTAGCTTGGAGCTTGTCCACGTTAACAAGCATCCAGAAACCTTTTCACATTTTAATAAATTTTATAATCTAGCTCTGCCCTGTTGGGCATCTAAGCAAGCTCTGGCTTCTTGTCATCTTGTAGTAGTAATTGTAAATAGTGTAAATAATATGTAAATTGTTGTAAATATAGTGTCAGTGAAAAGCGCGTGTGTTTTAGTTCCCTATCCAGTCGATCATCCAGTCCACCTAATTATACAGTCCACTAATTATCAAGTTATTTATCTTCCATTATGTGGTTTTGCACATAATTTTGGCCAGTTCGAGCCGGATACTGGATAGTTCGGAACCTAAAAGTGCTTTAAAAACCCTCAAAAAGTGCCTTTTTAGAGGTTATTGATTGTTCCATCGTGATTTTTGGCGCCATGTGATGCAAAAAATCAATCATCCACTGTGCAGTCTGCACGTGTCTCAAACAACGTTGGGTTCCACGTGCCACCAGCGAAGGTTTCCGCCGGAACCGGAAGTGCGTAAGTAGAGTGGGGCGGAGCAAACAAACTTCACTTGTCAAATTCAAAAGGGTGCTTCTTTTTCTCGTCTGGTTCAACCCAAGTCACCCCGGGTGCAGTATCCTTGCTTGGTGCAATGAAGTACAGCCCCGGAGCAACGAACATGAAAGTGAGAGTTCACCACCCCGACAGCTTAACCTCAAATTAAATGTCAAACATTTGTTTACGTTTTGTTGTTTGTTGTTTGTGTATTTTGGATTTTTGCAGTGAATTTGAGTGAATTTGCATTATTTTTGAAAAACTGAATTTTTCGCATTAATTATTGCTATTTTTTCATTATTTATTTAAAGGATGAACAATTATCCGTTTTTTCGTTTTGTTAAGTAGTTTTTAAAAAAAAAATCTAATTTATTAGGTAATTTTAAATTTTGTTTATAGATTTCTTTTGATATTTTCTTATTTTTTTGATTGTAAACTTTGTAAATATGGCTACCAAAAAGCAAATTGATAAATTATTGTCAAAGAAAAAGCAAGCAATCGACTCCATGGTTAGAATAAGTCGTTATATTTCCGATCACAAATCTGATCCTGACAGTGAGTATAAAACCGACCAATTTTTAGTTCGGAAGGAAATATTGCAGGACAGTTTTCAAAAGCTTAAAGACATTCAAGTTGAAATTCTGTGCCTTGATGGTAACTATGATGATTCAATTGATGATGTAGAAACTCTTTTTTATGATGTCATTGTAAGTATTAAAAATTGTTTACCTAAATCTAATTTACCAGGACCAGCTAATACTAGTAATTTAGCAACTAATATTGCTCAATCGGTTTCAATTCCACCTACTCAAAGTAATAATTTTATTTCTGCTGCTAAATTGCCCCCAATCGAGATACCTACCTTTGATGGAAAAAATTTAACCAATTTCAAATCTTTTATCGATATATTTAATGCTGTCATCGATAAAAATCAACAGTTAAAAGATGTTGAAAAGCTCTTTTATTTGAGAAATTATTTGAAGGGTGAGGCTTTAAGCTTAATTGATAATCTGCCACTAATAAATTCTTCATATCAAGGTGCCATAGATATTTTAAATAACAGATTTAATAATGAAACTATGATCATAAATTCACATATTTTTTCTATTTTGGATATTCCTGCCATACAAAAAGGTACAGCTCATGCACTTAGAGATTTTGTAAGTCGCATCAAGCAGCAAATTGGAGCTCTCAAAAACCTAGCCCAGCCTGTTGACAACTGGGACATGGTGATGATTTGTATTTTAAGTAGAAAAGTTGACCAATTTACCAACAGAGCCTATCAAATAGATCGTGATAGTTCCAAATTGCCGACTTTGGATGAATTCTTGGCCTATTTAGAAAATAGAGCTACAGCCTTAGAGGCAACTAGTAGTACCCCAGAGCATAAAACTAAAGAAAAGGTTTACGGTTTATTAACAAAACAAACCAATGTAAAATGTCCCTTTTGTTCAATATCTGGACATAAACTGTATAATTGTAAAAAGTTCAAATCCGTACTAGTAAAGGATCGTATATCTTTTGTCGACAGACAGAATTTTTGTAAATTATGTTTGAATATTCATTCTGGAAAGTGTAAAATGTTGTTTCGGTGTGGTATGTGTCAAAAGGAACACAATACCCTGCTGCATTTGGACAAGCAATGTGAAAATAATAATTTTCCTACTGAACGCAGAGTCATGTATTCCAATGCCTCACAGCAAGAATCTGTACTTTTACCTACCTTAAAAGTAAAAATTAAATCTAATAAAGGCAAATATATTTACGCCCGAGGTCTGGTTGACACCGGCTCTCAGATTTGTTTAGTAACAAACAGTTTAGTTGAAAAGCTAGGATTAAAAGCCTTTAATAGTTCTTTGAATATCACTGGCATATCGGAGACTAAAACTAAAATTAATAAATCAATAAATTTAAATATTGAATCTTTGGTTTTTGATTATTCAAAAAACATAAAGTGTGCGCTTGTTGACACTATTACAAGCAATTTGCCTAATGTAAGTTTTGATATTTCAGAGTTTGAAACGCCTCGGAATATTCATTTGTCTGATGACAGTTTTTACCGCTCGGGACCGATTGATTTTTTATTGGGTGCAAATGTGGCGTTTGAAATTTTTCTCTCGGAGAAGCTTAAATGCAACAATATATATTTTCAAAACACCCTATTCGGTTATATTGTAAGCGGTGCAATTTCTGCTTGTGCAAATGTCACATGCAATTTTTTTGCGTTTCACGCGACCTATTCAGATCTTGAAAAAACCATGTCTCAATTTTGGGAAACTGAGAAAGTCCCTGAGATATTTCCAGAATATCCCAGCGAGCAAGAAGCTTGCGAGTCTTGTTTTCAAAATTCTCTTGAAATAATAAATAACCAATATCAGGTGAAATTGCCACTAAAACAAACTGACATAAATTTGGGGGATTCATTTTCAGTGGCTATAAAGCGCTTTGAAAACCTGGAAAAAAGATTTAGAGTTAATCCTGATCTTTTCTCACAATATAAGAGTTTCATGGATGATTATTTGAATTTAAATCATGCCAAAATTGTCAATTACCCTGTAGAGGAGTTAACTAATGGTTCGATTTATTTCATGGCGCATCACCCCGTTATAAGGGAAGACAAAAAAACCACCAAACTCAGAGTTGTCTTTGATGGCAGCATGAAATCGAAACAAAAGAAATGTATAAATGACTTCTTGTACAATGGGGCAGTAGTCCAGAAAGACTTATTCGATATTCTTGTTTGCTTCAGAACTTATAAATTCGTAATTTTAACTGACATAAAACAAATGTACCGCATGGTTTTAATTCACCCGGAACACCGGCCATTGCAAAACATTCTGTGGAGAGATCATCTCGGTTCCTTACAGTATATTCAATTACAGACAGTCACCTATGGCTTGAAAAGCTCGTCTTTTTTAGCAACGAGGTGTTTGGCTGAGCTGGCTCACTCAGAAGGTAAAAAATTCCCTCTCGCAGCAAAAGCTCTTTTAAATAATACATACGTAGATGATATCTTATCGGGTTCTGACACAATTGAAGAGACCATAAAGCTTAGAGACGAATTAATTTCTTTATTGGGTTCACGATCATTTTTTCTGCATAAATGGTGTACCAATGAACCAAACATTTTGAGTGGCATCCCTAAAGATAAACAAAATTTCGATGAGGTTGATATGAGTAAGAATAATTTTACCGTAAAAACACTAGGCCTAACTTATGATACCATTTCTGATCATTTTAAATTGTCAACTCCTAAAGTTATGGACATCAATGAATATTTAACAAAGAGACAAGTACTCAGTTTGATCTCCAAATTTTATGACCCTTTGGGGTTGGCAGGCCCGATTTTGGTGGCAGCCAAAGTAATCATGCAAAAAATTTGGACATGCAAACTTAGTTGGGATGAAGTATTGCCCGATGATTTGTTGGACATTTGGAAAAGTTTTATAAAGGGTTTTATTAACATGCAAACTTTGGAGATTCCTCGGAATTTATATTTCACAAACGCAAATAGCATTGAGCTTGTAGGGTTTTGCGATTCGTCCATGATAGCATATGGAGCAGTCATTTATGTAAGAACATTTTTTCCTGACAGAGTACATGTAAATTTAGTTTGTTCAAAGTCTAGAATAGTACCTATAAATAAAAAACTTACCATTCCTAGATTGGAACTTAATGGAGCTTTGCTTTTAGCAAATCTGGCAAAAAAGGTGTCTATCTTATTGCAATCAAAAATTGATAAAGTATTTATTTATTCTGATTCGACCATTGTACTTGCTTGGTTAAAATCAGATCCTCTGAAATTAAACCCTTATGTGGCAAACAGAATTATAAAAATTCAAAACTTAACTTCAACTTTTAAATGGTTATATATTAACACGAAAGAAAATCCTGCCGATTGTCTATCCAGGGGTCTCGAGCCTCAGGAAATTGAGTCAAATAATCTGTGGTTCCACGGTCCAAACGTTCTTTCTGATATTAATTTTTGCCATAATGAGATTCCTATAGAAATTCCTGCTTCCTTGCCAGAAGAAAAATTTTTAACACAAGTCATAAAAACAAAGCCAAATTCATTTTTTGAAGATTTTTCATCCCTTAGAAGACTTCAAAGAGTTTTTGCCTATATACTTAGATTTGTTCACAATTCTGGAAAAAATTCTGGTGAAAAACTTGAGGGAAGTTTGAAGCTTTCAGAACTGGAACACAGTCTTAGAGTAATCATAAAATGTGAGCAAGACTTTTACTTTTCTAATGACATTAAATCTTTACTTTCCAATACCCCTTTAAAATCCTCATTAAACTCTTTGTCGCCGTTCCTAGATGGCAATGGATTATTGCGAGTGGGTGGAAGGTTACATAATTCAAACATTCCATATAATCAGAAACATCCTGTGATCTTGCCCAAGGAAAGTCACATCACCAAATTAATTATAATACAAGAACATTCAACTTTGTTGCACGCTGGACCAAGACAAGTTTTAGGTTCCCTAAACCTCAATTATTGGCTCATAAATGGAATAAGATTAATTAAAAAAGAGCTACACAAATGTGTGATTTGCTTTAAATTCAAAGCAAAATGTTCCACTCAATTAATGGGTTCCTTGCCGGAAAAAAGAGTCTGTTCAGCCAGAGTGTTTCAAAATGTCGGGGTAGATTTTTGCGGTCCCTTCCTCGTTAAGCAATCTCGAATTAGAAAATCCGTAAGTTCCAAGGCATACATAGCACTTTTTGTGTGCTTTTCAGTCAAAGCAATTCATATGGAACTGCTTTCAGACCTGACAACCGAAAATTTTCTAGCTGCTCTGAAGCGTTTTATTTCGCGGAGGGGGAAGCCCGCAAATATTTTCTGCGACAATGGTTCCACGTTTAAAGGAGCCGAGAATAAAATCAAAGAGTTTTATAACGAAACAGAAAAAATTGAAAATTATTCCCTTCAGGAAAAAATTACATTTAATTTTATACCGAGCTATTCTCCAGTTTTTGGTGGTTTATGGGAAGCTGGAGTAAAATCGGCAAAATTTCACATCAAGCGAGTCATAGGTAGCAATGAGCTTACCTATGAACAATATAATACTCTTATTGTCCAAGTAGAAGGAATTTTAAATTCCCGACCACTTGTAGCCTTGTCACAAGATCCTTCAGATTTGGACTATTTGACCCCTGGTCATTTTTTGATAGGTGCGCCTATCACAAGCTTTCCTGACCCTGATTTGACGGAAATTCCCCAAGGTCGACTTAAGTTTTGGAAATTGTGTGTCCAGATGCAGCAGCATTTTTGGAAAAAGTGGTATCACGACTATCTAACGCAACTCCAAAATAGGCCAAAATGGCGTGATGAGATGCCTAACCTTAGGGAGGGCTTGTTAGTCATTTTAAAAGAGGATAATGTACCTTCTTATAAGTGGCCAATGGCAAGAATAGTTAAAGCAATACCTGGAAAGGACGGCAAAGTAAGGGTTGTCGAAGTGAAAACCAAAAAAGGTATTTATCTCAGATCGGTTACCAAGATTGCAGTGTTACCGATTGATGACAATAATTGTTAATAATATTTTTGAAAATTATTCACAAAATTCTGTACATATATTTGTAAAACATTTAGATTTATATTTATATTCAATTAGCTATACTCGTATATACATACATAATGTCATACTATGTGTTCCAGAAATGTTTTTAGCTTTAATTGTTAGTTAAGTTTTCGTTTACTGGATCATCATTGAAATCATACCTTTTTTTAAAAAAAGGGTTGCTTACTTTCTCTTTAATTTTTTTATTTTTTTTGCTGGAAAATTTTACCTTGGTTTCATGTGAAACTCTAGGCCCCCCAGCATGTTGGAAACATGTTCCAACAATCATGCTATCTCTTTTTGATGGCAAAATATTTTTATACATATAAAGTTTGCAACACTGCAGCGTTGTCGTCATGTCTATTTTGTCATGTCTGTCAATATATTGCGCGCCATTTTTGTCATTGCAGCAGTGTAGCTTGGAGCTTGTCCACGTTAACAAGCATCCAGAAACCTTTTCACATTTTTAATAAATTTTATAATCTAGCTCTGCCCTGTTGGGCATCTAAGCAAGCTCTGGCTTCTTGTCATCTTGTAGTAGTAATTGTAAATAGTGTAAATATTGTGTAAATTGTTGTAAATATAGTGTCAGTGAAAAGCGCGTGTGTTTTAGTTCCCTATCCAGTCGATTATCCAGTCCACCTAATTATACAGTCCACTAATTATCAAGTTATTTATCTTCCATTATGTGGTTTTGCACAACATATATGAACGCGCAAACAAAAACATCAATGTGTACACAAAATTCCGTCGCGTTTTTGAATGTGCAATTTTGTATGCACACTCGGAATACTGTAGCAAGAATAGCAAGACTGCAGTTTTGTGCGAGCGTCTGTACAAAGAGCCATGCACGTTGTTGTCTGCACGTTGATGTATGCACGTATATGTATTAAGACATCCACGTCCGTGTGTAACCGCCTTAAAGAAACGCGTAAGAGCTACAGAAAAGAATGCATGGAAGTAAAAGAGGCTTTTGGTGGTGGTGGCGTGACAGTTTGGAGGCAGGGAGGTTATTTGCCGGAATGTGTAGACTGAACTGGTAATTTTAATGATAGAAAGTATGAATGAAGAACGGTACCGTGATTTGTGTGTAAAGGCGGTTACTTACGGACGTGGATGTCTGAAAACATGTACGCACATACATGAACGCGCGAAAAAAAACATCAATGTGTATGCAGAATACCATCGCATTTTTGAATGTGCAAGCGGTAGAAAGACGGTCAGGTGAATTTCTACGCATCAATCGTACTCGCACACCCCAATTTTCGGTCACTTCTTGTAAGATCATAACTCAAAACCTAGCAAGCCGATTTTGTTTAAATTTTCAGGAGTGAAAGGCTGCTCTAATTGCTAATTAATTTTCATTTGCTAACATCTTGCCGTCCACCTGCTGAAAGATACAGGGGAAACATAAGCTGGCGATTTCTTTACGAAAATTTGGGTTCACCCCATTCTGCTGGAGGGAGGGTTAAGTAAATTTTTGGTATTCAGTTTAGAAGAGTACCTCAGTACTTCGGGACGTTTTTGAGATTTTTTGAATTACGCAGCCCACTATGATTTCATGAGTTATGCGATTTTATATAAAATAAAGCTTTTGATGTCATTATTTTTTTTCGAAACAAACACTACAATTATGACGCATGTGAAACCATACTTAGAACATATTATACAGGGTCGTAAAAAAATATACAGTGTGTCTATTTTGCTAACCAGAGGTAACTTGGTTATTATTGAAGATACGAGGTCGGTTAAATTATAGGGCAAAGTCGCGCAATTTTATGTCCAATAAAATGAAGGGTTGAAATATTCCAGCGAAATCTGGAAAAAACTGAAATTTTATAAAATTGTTTTTTTCTGAGTTTAGTTGATGTGTTATTGAAAAATAAATGTCACTTCATTATTGCCACTTTTAGCGAGATTTATTAGAGTATTAATAATAAATTTAAAAAAAAGACAATTATAAGTAAACGTAATTAAAATGAAATGAAAACAAAACACATACCTATCAAATGAAACTTAACAAAAACGAGAATAAAATAAACAAAGACTTGACAAAAGGATTATTAGTACTTGGTAGGCCCACCCCGATTTCTAAGCACATCCGCCACTCTCCTCGGCATACTACCTATCAAATCCCTTTTTAAATTCTGGGGAATAGCTTCCCACTCTTGCCTTACTGCATCCACCAATTCATTCAAATCTGCAAAACCATTTATCCGTTCAGCCAGTCTCAATTTCATTCTACTCCATACATGCTCAATCGGATTCATGTCAGGTGACTTTGCAGGCCACTCCGTTCTTTCAATATTCCTAAAATTTCGGTAACAATATTTGCTCGATGTGGACGAGCATTATCATCCACAAAGACAAAATCATTACCAAAGTTGTTCGCATATGGAACAACAATATCTCTTACACAGAAATCACGGTACCGTTCTGCATCCATACTTTATCTCATTAAAATTACCAGTTCAGTCTTCCCATTCCGATCAATACCCCCCCAAACTCTCACGCCGCCACCACCAAAAGCCTCTCTTACTTCCATGCATTCTTTTCTGTAGCTCTCACGCGTTTCTTTACATACTAATACACGCCCGTCATTCTGATACAGCGTGAATCTGCATTCATCCACAAACAAACATCCCTACTATTCAGCTACGCCCCCCCAGTGTCTATTGTCTATGAATATTTGCCCAGTTTATTCGTGCTCTTCGATGGAGTGCTTTTAATAATGGACATTCGCGAAGAATTGAGAGTTATGTTTTGTCGCACTGGTAAAAGAATTCTGTTGTCATCCCGGACCGAAGTAATTCTTGGTTTACCATCTGCAATGTCTATAAGCAGCGGTGCCAGTGTTAAACCCCATTTTATTGGCCATAAAATTGTGCGACTTTGCCCTAATTCAACCGACCTCATATCTCTAATAATAAGCAAGATACCTCTGGTTAGAAAAATAGACACACTGTATATTTTTGTATGACCCTGTATAATATGTTTTAAAGTGTGTTTCCACATGCGCCATAATTATAGTGTCTGTTTCGAAAGAAATAATGACGTCAATAGCTATATCTTACATAAAATCGCATAATTCAAGATTAAATGGTAGTGGGCCGCGATATTCAAAAAATCTCAAAAACTTCCCGAGGTACCAAGGTACTCTTCTAAATTGCATACCAAAAATCTATTTAACCCTCCTCCAGCAGAATGGGGTGAACCAAAACTTTCGCAAAAAAATCGCCTACTCATGTTTCACCCTGTAGCTTTTAGCAGGTGGCCGCAAATCTGTTAAGAACTGGAAATTAAATAGTAATTAGAGCATCCTTTCACTCCTGAAAATTTGAACAAAATCGGCCTGCTAGTTTTTGAGTTATAGCCTTTCAAAAAGTGACCAAAAATTGGGGTGTTCGAGTTCGATTGACGCGTAGTTTATTTTCTTTAGAATTTCTGGAAATTTACAACTTCTATAGAACCCTACATTAATATACGAACATTCTGATAATTTTGACATGGCCATCGTGATAACATCAATTTTGAATTTAGTACACCATAAAAAAATGCACACGACAAATTAGCGAAGTGCGATTTTCTTAGAAGATAAAACGTATTATTTACGAGGTATCATGACAATAAATAACTTGCATAGGCAGATTAAGCTTTCACCAAAAGATTGCAATTATTATACATACACACAAAAAACAAAGCATTTAACTGAAGTAAATTTCACGTTCACTCAATTAAATATATGTTCTCGAATACGACGAAATACACATAAACTTGAATCATTGTTTTAAACAAAAACAAAAAGTCTTCAATTTTTCTCATCCGTTGGACAATTTACTCACGCCCTGCACGCCGTCAACCTTCTTCGGAAGAAAGTACAGTACCTGTGTACAGGGTGCTGCAATTTGGAGTGTTTTAACAGGAAAAACACACTTCCAGACCAGATAGAGGAAAATTGACTTAGATGTCATGGGATCGATTTTCGAGAAACGTCGATTGTCAAAAACCGTATCGCGATATCTTCAATGGTACCATTAATACAGGGCGATTTTCGATTTTCCCCTATTATGAAAAATAGCTATAAGTTTTTTATTTATCAATTTTTTTCATTTCTGTAAAAACATTATGGAGACACTTTTTTGAGCACAATCCAGTGGCGGACTCGGTTTTTTTCTACATCGCTCCGATTTCGAGATATCGACCAAATTCCGATATTTTCAAATGAAACATCCTTTATATTAATAGCTCATTGAATAGCTCTGTTTTTGCTGATTTCAATGATATAAAGTTCGATAGGTTTATCTCTAACAGTTTTCCAGAAAAAAATTATATCTGTTTCAGTCATAAGAAACAATGTGTTAGAAAGAGACCTTTCTCACTTTCCTTACACATATAAAATCCTTTTCTAACACATTGGTTTTTACGACAAAAACAGATATAATTTTTTTTCTCGAAAACTAATAGAGATAAACCTATCGGACTTTATATCATTGAAATCAGCAAAAACAGAGCTATTCAATGAGCTATTAATATAAAGGATGTTTCATTTGAAAATATCGGAATTTGGTCGATATCTCGAAATCGGAGCAATATCGAAAAAAATCGAGTCCGCCACTGGATTGTGCTCAAAAAAGTGTCTCCATAATGTTTTCACAGAAATGAAAAAAAAATTGATAAATAAAAAACTTATAGCCATTTTTCATAATAGGGGAAAATCGAAAACCGCCCTGTATTAATGGTACCATTGAAGATATCGCGATACGGTTTTTGACAATCGACGTTTCTCGAAAATCAATCCCATGACATCAAAGTCAATTTTCCTCTATCTGGTCTGGAAGTGTGTTTTTCCTGTTAAAACACTCCAAATTGCAGCACCCTGTACAGTACTAAAGAAAGAGAATAGAGTTCGAGTCTCGAGAGTTATGGATGAAATGTGGGATTCGGTGTCGGTCGCATCAACCATCGCATTGAAGTAAGGAGTGGGAGAAATTTATGGACCAACAACAACAAAGTTTAAATTAAATGGCATATTTTCATCTCAATTTCACAGGAGTTTGGAGTAGTTTAGTGGTATATTTATATTCTGTCAGTGAATATTATGTTACGTTACGAAGTTTAATTCAATTTTTCGAAAATTTACCTGGAACAACTAGAGAAAATTTATGTAAGCCAAATATGAAATTCTTCATTCAAATTCATATCTTAGACAAATATTTAGCAAGGTAAATCAATTAGATTCATTTTTTTGTATTCAAGCTAAATATAATTAATGCAAACAGAATTCGATGATTTCAAATTGGTGATGATGTTATTGTCATCAGAGTGCGATTTTTTTCTGTGTATATATTTAAATGGCCTTATTTTATTAATGGTGAAAATAATAATATCTAATTGCTAAGCTAAAAGTCTATTTACCTACATATACAACCGCGTCAGGCTAGTACGATAATTCACTTAACATGTTTCCTATTTTTACAATTTGCTTTTTAATTGCAATTTCTTCAATATCTTTTGCAAATATTTCAAATTTCACTGAACTTTACAAAGACATCGAAGAGCTAATAAACTTGACTGAAACCTTCCATGGATTGGAGAATAATAATGAATATTTCGTGAATTTCGATAGCGCCAAAAAACCAATTGGTAAGAAATTTATTTTGTTAGTGCTTCTTCGTTATGATCTTATGTTCCGTAGATTATGGTACTTTCGATTTTATTATTGTTGGAGCAGGAACTGCAGGAGGCGTAGTGGCTAACAGATTAACAGAAACCAATTTTAAAGTTTTATTAATCGAAGCAGGGCCTCGCGATCCCGATACCGTATCAGTGACGGCTCTTGGTGCATATTACTATAATACACCGTTGGATTGGGGATATAAAACCACTGTCCAAGATAATTTTTGTCTTGGTAATAATAATTATGCTTTTAATATATATATTATTCTTAAGACTTTGCCAAAAACTAACATTTTCTTGCCTTATATAATAAGGAAGTAAAACAGTAATTTATCTTTCTATGAGATGGCAAAGTACTTTCTCTACCTAAATACCTATGATCTTGTTTTTCCAAATTCACACAATATGTAGGTATGTATATATATCGGTCATCAAAAAAAAACAATTTGAATGCCATTGGAATATTTTCTTCCTTGGATTTTGATGTCCGGTGAAAAAAAAAAAAAAAAAAACTATAACATAAATAGCTATACTAAAAAAAAAACTTTCTAGCAACAATTGATAAACGATGTATTTATCCAAGAGGTAAAATGTGGGGTGGTACCAGTAGCACTACCGGTGGAGTGTATAGCAGGGGTAGCAGATGGGATTATGATGATTGGGCAAATCTTGTGGGCAGTAATGACTGGTCCTATGAAAAAGTTTTGCCTTATTTCAAGAAAGCTGAAAAAGCATTTTTCAAAACTGGCTTGGATGCAAGTTATCATGGATTTGAGGGTCCTCAAGGGGTAGACCTATTAGAAGACACACCGGGATTGGTAAGAATTGACCCAAATATGAGTTATAATAATTGAATAATAAATAATAGTAGAAAGTTTAACATAGTGATGTCGCAACTCTACATAGACTACACACCTTGATTTGCAAAATAAAAAAATGATCGTACCCTGTATAAAATGATGCATATTTGAAGAAGGTACTGCAAACAACTTTTTCAAATCGTTATAATATATTATATACCCATTGGTTTATTTTTGTTCTTACCGAAGATTTTGTGGAACCAATTGCAGGTTCAGGATCAGTATAACTGGTTGCGGATCCTTCTCGTGCCAGAGCACCTGCTTTTTCATTTCCTTCAATTCGTTTATGCCCTGGCATCAATTCAAGGATTACTTTGTTGGCCATACTTAGGTTTTTGAGGTTTTCCAAACATTCCCAGACGATTTTATTTCGCAACTGTTGAGATGTCGGGGAAGTTAGCAACACATTGAAAGCAAAATCGCTAAAACAGGTTTCTGTTTGTGCTGCTATAGTCCTGCCTATCCACAACACTCGCCAATCATCATAAAAAAAAAACAAATTCTTCAGTAATGAACAAATTAGTTACATCTACTTTAAAAACTTCCTCAAGTAGTCAAAGAATCTTTCTCTGAGACATCCTCCTCTAAGAATTTCTCCTCTAGCGATTTCTCCTCTGAGATTTCATAGTCTGAATCCGTCTCAATACTGCTCTGAAATGCGGCATTAAACGGCTTTATACGGTCAGCTGAACTGACACCTCCATATCTCTTACGTGCACGATTTGACCCTGGCAGGTCCTCTACAATATAACGATCATGATCTAGAACCTCTTTAATTTGGTAAGGACCACTGAACTTTGGCAGCAACTCTTTGCATTTACCTACATTTGCAGAACTTGTCCTCTTCAGAACAATTTGGTCCCCTACCACATACTTATGACATTTCTTTCTGTATGTTCTTTGCTTGTCCTGAGCAATTTCAATTTTTGAAGCAGCTTCCTGCCTAGATTGTGTGATGTCATTTTCAATAGCTTCCTCTGTGACAGCTGTACTCAGAAATGAATCACCCAATGCTCTTGGTCTGTATATCCAAAAAGCAGTTCACAGGGACTCTTTCCAGTGGAACTATTTACTGCAGAATTAATTCCAAACACAATAGACCTAATTGACTCGTCCCACTTTCTTTCATCTTCGTAATATGTTGAAATGGCCTTCAAAAAAGTGCTGTTATATTTTTTCACTTGCCTGTTGGCACGTGGAGTGGCTGTTGCATTAAATACTAGTTTGATTCCTAGCTCCTTGTTAAAGCTGATAAAGGAGTTGCTTGTAAAACAAGATCCTCTATCACAAATTATGCATCTAGGAGTAACGAAAGTCAGAAAAATTGTCTCTAAAAGGTTTCGTTTTGGTACTTGGAACTGGGTTGGCATGAAGAAACTTCCTGAAAGCATCTACTGCTACTATCAAGTATGCATTTTTCCTCGTGCTCTTCACAAACGGTCCACAATGATCAATATGAAGAGTCTGCATTGGGATTGGTACCTTTTCTATTTTATGGAGAAATCCCTCTTGTTCACCTGTAGGTGCTTTGTTGTATGCACATTATAGACAAGCAGTAATATAGCGGTCCATATATTTTCGCATTAGTGTAAACCAATACTTACTACCCATGTTTTTCAGAGTAAGCCAGCAGATGTTTTCCGATAAAGTTTATTGTCTTTCAGTGTCTTTTACTGGTTTCCTCAACAATTTTTCAATCGACTCCTTGCATTTGCTATCTTCCAGTTGCGCTGATAACACCCAATCTTGTGTGATATCTACTTGAAAAATATAAATAATTTCTGATCTTTCATAAGGTTTATTTTCTGCAATTGGGTTTGGGCTCAATGCATCCATATGTGATATTTTTGATCGTTGCCGATACTCTACACTGAAATTGAATTCTTGGATGGAAAGCCACCACCTTGCAATGCGCGGAATCAGATCACGCTTTGACATTGCAGTTCTCAAGGCACTACAGTCAAGTATTACTTTGAACGATAGCCCTAATAGGTATACTAGGAACCTCTGTAACGAGCAAACCACTGCTAACGTTTCGAGTTCGTGCGAGTGATACTTTTCTTCTTCCTTTACATTCTGTCGGCTGAAGAAATTTACTGGCTTTAGGTTGCCACATTCCTGTTTTTGTAACAAAATTCCACCAAGCCCAATTTTCGAAGCATCGGTATGGACCTCTGTTTCTAACCCAGAGTCATATGGGGCAAGTATAGGTCTCTTGATCAAAACTGCTCTAAGTTTCGCAAAAGCACCATCCTGGTCTATACCCCAGTCAAATTGTACATCCTTTTTGGTAATGGGCTGGCAAATTGTGTAAAATTTCCCACATATTTCCTGAAATAGCTGCATAGACCGATGAATTGTCGAATCTGATGCACATTTTTTAGAACAGGAAATTTCTCTACTACAGAGATCATCGAAATACCGGGTCGGATACCGGCAGCACTAATCTCATGTCCTAAATAATCAATTTGCTCCTCAAAGAAATTACATTTTGACAGTTGCGAAGTGACACCTGCATTCTGGAAGGTTTCAAATACATCCTCAAGAGCAACCAACCCAGACGCAACACTAGGAGAAGGAACCAAGATGTCATTCATGCAGTAGGCAGTAGAAAATTTCATGGAGCCAAGGATCTGTTTAATCGTCCGTTGAAACACCGCTGGAGCATTTACTAATCCGAACGGCATCCTTAAATATTCGTAGTGACCATCAAGAGTTACAAATGCTGTTTTTTCTCGGGAGTTCTGCGCCATTAGTATTCAGTGGTAACCGCTCGCCATGTCCAAGTTTTAAAATCTCTAAATGGTCGTCCACTCTTGGTAAAGGTTAACAGTCCTTCATTGTTTTTGCGTTAACAGCGCGGTAATCTAGGCACATGCTTGTTTCACCAGTTTTCTTCTTAACCAATACAATTGGACTTGAATAAGGCGATCTGGACTCTTGTATAGTATCGGCTGACAGTATTTCTTTAACTATTTTGCGCACCTTCTCTCTTTCATGAATAGAAAGTCTATATGGTCTTTATGTCACAGGATTTTCACAATTTAAACGAATTTCCATTTCCGCGGATCCAATGTGACCTAGTTCTTAAAAGTTTTCCGCAAAATAATCGCGATACTTGTTTAACAATAATACAAGATTATATAAATCGGTTCTAGATAAGTTTTCTAACACACAAGTGGTTAAATTATTCAAGGAAAATTATTACAAATATCTACTTTTAAACAGGTCCTTATATTTGCATCATCTGGAATGCAAGGAACACCTCTTGCAATTACCCTATTTGGTCCAAAACAGATCACATCTCTTGAAACATTGAAAATTGAAATTTTCAAATCTCCTGAAAATATGACACATCTGGGCAAAACCTATTCTTTGCATGATTCAAAACATTGACATAGGTCTATAAAAATATCACCTTGGTAGTCATTCTTCATCATCCAACTCACCAGTCCTATGTGGTTTGGGGAAATTTTAGTGGAAACAGTTGCAATCAAAACTATCTTTTTAGGTGGAAGTTCATCAATTTTTTGTAAGTCAGTCAAACCACTGCTGAAATGTCTAACAGTTCCTTTGCGAACTACTGTTATCGCATCACTTTTATACAATTCTGACCTACCAATTAAAGTTGACATATTCTGCGATTGATTGGGCACAATAAAGAATAAAAGCTTTAACTTCCAATAAATCTACTCTCAGATTTGTTTTGACATTGCCCAAAACCTTCGTAATAGCCCCTCCATATCCATTTAGAGTAACATTGCAAGTGGGCCAAGTAAGGCCAACAGTTTTTGCATCCGATTCACGCATTAATACGACCTCGCATCCGGAATCAATAAAACCATTCAAATTATGACCGTTTACTTCACAAGTCACATAATAACCGTCTGACTTTGAATCAGGTTTGGTTTCCTACATTAGCATTTTATGTGAAGTACTTGGCCTGTTCTTTTAACAATTTGAGGATAAATGCCCTACCTGCAAATTGAGCATTCCTTTTTAGGCTTGGGACAGTCCCTGAACATGTCTTTGTAATTGAAACACTTTTTATGTTTGAGTTTTTGATTTACGTCAGACTTCTGCGCGTGTTTGTAATGACTCTCTTGCTTTTTGGGTAATTCTATTCGTTTCTTGACTAGTACTGTCACCAAAGATAAAGAAGAAAGGTAAATCACTAAAAAGGTCCTCTCGTGTAAAATACCTGCCCATTTTTTCTCCAGATTGTATTGTAGTATTGGGGATACCAATATATATATATATTTGAAGTAGTAAGACGGTCGAAATTTGATCGTGGCGCCATCTAAGACAAGGATTCAACACTAAACAGCAATTTTTGCTGTAATTAGCGATGCCATCTAAAAGGCCGATCAAAAATCAATTCGTTGATGGGAAAACCCAAAATAGGAAAAAAAAAAGATTTCTCCTTATTATACACTGATTAGAAAATTTTGGATTAATCTTCTTCGCTTTTCCATCCATA